>CM073004.1:58870000-61270000 GCA_037038555.1 Rhynchonycteris naso | reverse complement strand
AAAACAATATTTACTATTTGAACAAATCCAACCCTCTTAAAATTAACCTACAAGTCAAAAAACAAACAAAAAAGTGTTTTTCACTAAAACCAAACTTAGTTCGTATTTTGAATTCTGCAATGCATGAAGATAACCTGGTGAAGATCTCTGACATACAGCAATCTTTAAAAAAACAAAAACACTTAGGTCGCCAATTCAAAACCCTGCACTGGTCTGGTCAAGGCATATATGGGAGTTGATGCTTCCAGCTCCTCCCCCCTTTCTCTCTTTCTCTCTCTCTCTCTCTCTCTCTCTCTCTCTCTCTCTCTCTGTGTCTCCTCTCTAAAATGAATAAAATAAAATAAAAAAAAACAAAAAAACTTCCCACAAAACATCAACTGAACCAGAAGAGCACAGTGTGTGGGTCTGTCACAGGAAGAAGAATCCAGAGGAAGGTCCAGTTCCTTGCTTACTAAAAATTCATTCAGATGCAAATATTTGCCTTCCTGTCCACACTATCCAACAAACAACACATAGACTCTGTTTTCCTTATATGATTTCAGGTAATAAAAATATCATCTACATAGCTCAATTCTATTTTATTTTCCTCACAGGCAAACTAAACTTTCCTTGTTCTGTGGAAGTTTCCCTGACAATCCCATACCTCACTCATCTCTCCTTTCCTCAAAATATTTTAGTATTTAGAGATGGTGTCGTGTAACCTGACATCTAAATACAATTTAAAGCTCCTTGAGGGCAGGACAAAAATCTCAGTTAACTTATAGGCTCTTCCATTTTGTATCAAACATGAACCACACAGTAGCTCTTAATAATATATGTACATGATGATTGTTTTTTAGTATGGGGAATTCAGTTAATTGGTAGTAATATAAATGCATGTGTTACTAATTTGTGTAGCTGGGGATATTTAAATTTACTTTATAAAGTGAGTTAAAACAGATTATATAATTAAGTGCATATGAAACAGCATCAGCAACCACTTGGAAAAATTTAGTTATTGAAGTTGACATTGAATGCAGACTGACTCTGGCTATCTGACAAAGAAAGAATATTAATTTTGATTTAAGAAATGTCAAGCCCATGTTGAGAAGCAAAATTTTCATCATGCTAAGTTCTGTAAAAATATGGTATTTGGGTAATTTATATATTTTCTAATAATGTGCAAAATATTTTCAATTTGACTTTTTAAAATATGCATATGTATTCTCCAAAAGGGTATTCTTTATTTTAAACCGTTTTTAATATCAAAAGTAATTCATGTCAATGGGATATTTCTTAAATCAAAATGGTGACAGAATGCCTGCCATTTAATCTTCAGCAAGTCAAGAGAATGTGGTTAATGTCTGTCAGTTTCTA
The DNA here is from genome assembly GCA_037038555.1 of Rhynchonycteris naso. Lineage (NCBI taxonomy): Eukaryota > Metazoa > Chordata > Mammalia > Chiroptera > Emballonuridae > Rhynchonycteris > Rhynchonycteris naso. The sequence continues at coordinate 61,268,644 of CM073004.1, read as the reverse complement.
ATAACCTACCACAATACAGGGTTGAACTTAAGAACTGACAGAGAGAGATAATACATCTGCCTTACATTTGATTTCCTTTCAATTATCTTGAATGAGCCTTTGAAAAGACAAAATTGCAGTCATTTTATGGATTAACTCTCCAATAAATGCTTGAATGTTTTGTTCTATTGATTAAACAGGAATCATAAAATGATGCATAACAATTGTTTAGGAGGAGTTCTTTGAGAAAACTTAAGGGTATAATTTGTATGTTTGCCCACATAAATAGAAGTAATGCATTCTAAATATACATTTCAATATAGAGAAGAGTAGTAAATGGACAGAAATATATTAAGGTAAGCTCTAGCATGTTCATATAAGAGGAATTCCATGAGTGCTTGGGTAGACAAACATTAAGCAATCTATCCACATGAGAAAGATGTCTAGGTACCAGATACAGCTTCTTACTCCAAGCTGCAGCCAACTGGCTGTAGACCATGGAGCTAGTCACCATGTGCTGTTGGCCTCTGCCAACTTTCCACTGTAATAACCTTATGGCTTTTGCTAAAAGTTCCTCTGGTGACCTCAGCATCCATTTGCAGTAATACGCATGCTATTATCTCTAATAAAGTCATTGTGAAGATGAATGAGTTCATGTCTTTGAGGAGCTTTCAATTACCTATAAAAGTACTGAAAAAAAATCTTATTACTGTAACTCTTGAAAAAACATAGCAAAGAAATAATTCATTCCAATAGATGTAAGAAAAATTTTTTGTACAATTAAAGATACCCACACGTATACATAAATGTGTGTACATTATTATAATAGAATCAAATATTTCCTTTATATATATTTCAAAGTATTTACCATAGCATTTGTAATCATTAATATGTAGAAAAATATCCACTAAATTAAAAAATGATAATTTCCCATGCTTACCATAGAAAAATAACTTAAAAGTGTAAGTATTTTAAAAGGAAAAAAATTTAAAACCATAAAACATTGATTTGAATGCCCAAAATAATCAACTGAGAAACAGAAGAAAATATATAAATATATATGTACAGTTATATCCAAGTCTCATGTGTTTTCAAGTAAATAAAATGATAAATTTTTAAAATTTTAAATAATATTAAACTAAATTTTAAAAATCTAAGTTAAATAAAATAGTAACATAAAAATATTTTAATATAAAGTAATTTAGGAATGATAACTACTTACAAATTTAGAAACATCAACACATTATCTACAAATGACAGAAGAATACAAAAATTCATATTATTTGCATTGATAACAAAGATATAAAATCTGGGACCTAACATCCAAATGAGAAATATGAATAAATTTAAATTATTTATATTTTTAAATTTAAAATGATAAATACTAAATGGTTATATTCTATATTAAGCTCAATAAATTAGATTTGCATTATGGCAGAATCTGACAGGTTAAAAATGTCATTGGGACAGAATAATAATAGCCAAAATAAGCTCAGATAGTTTTACCATTTTTAATATATTGAAGGTAACATTTACATTCATTGCTGATCCTGACCAGGTGGTGGAGCAGTGGATAGAGCGTTGGACTGGGACATGGAGGACCCAGGTTCGAGACTCTGAGGTCTCCAGCTTGAGCGCAGGCTCATTTAGTTTGAGCAAGGCTCACCAGCTTAAGCCCAAGGTTGCTGGCTCAAGCAAGGGGTCACTAGATCTGCTGTAGCTCCCCCACCCACCCCAGTCAAGGCACATATGAAAAAGCAATCAATGAACAACTAAGGAGCCACAATGAAGAAGAATTGATTCTTCTCATCTCTCTCCCTTCCTATCTGTCTGTCCCTATCTGTCCCTTTCTCTGTATTGCTCTGCCTCTGTCACAAAAAAAATAAAATAAAAATAAAAAAATAAATTTATTGCTGAAAGTTTGCTGTTTATTAAATAAGAATGAGAAATCTGGTTTGCTAATTTTAAAAAAGAAATGTTAAAATTTAGACCATTATTCAGATCAAATTAAACTCTGCATTTGTTTTCTATATAAATGGGAAAAATTTAAGCCAGCTAATGTCCCAGTTATAACTCTCTCTGTAACATAGATATCATATTCCCCTTTTTTTATGTTAACTTATAATTAGCAAGAAGGAAATCTCCTATGCTAAATGATAAACTGGATGCACTTTGGTAAAAATCTAGACCACAGAGCCAGTAAGTCTAGGGGAACACATACACATCCTCAAAGTGATATGGAGAATCAGAGCTTGTGGAGAGAACGTGAACAGTCTATTTTAACCATGGTAAATGCAGGTATGAAATAAGCCAAAAGTGCGCCTGGATTACGACACTACAGTGAGAAATGCTGTAATGGAGAATAGATAACTAATACACTGACAGTAATAGAGCAAAACACAAGCTCACTCTTCCTTAGAGGGACCTCTGGAGAGGAATCTCCGGGAGGTTAGGGTAGCACATAGTGGGGAGACTACTAGGGGAATGAACTTGGTTTGGACATAAACAATACATGGAGCTCAGCTTGTGGACAATCAAACCTTCTTTGACCCTGCAGAGCTGTTTTTCCTCGCCCTGCCTTTGGTCATAATCGATGAGAACCACCATGTTTGTGGATGATACTCCTACTGGGATGTGGAGGGCTGTGGCCCCTGCATGAAAGTCCTAGACACATGAGTCATCCTCAGAGCACACAGTATGCAAGAGCCTTGGGACTGGAAAGAGAAGAATTTGACAGCTGTCAAAGGATATTTTTAGCTATGTTATGAATTATAGCATTTTTTTTATTAAGACAACTGGATACAAATTGATTTTTAAAATGGTTAGAGAAATGATTGATATTGAGCTTTAGAAAAAATATTCTAGGTGCACTGTGGAGAAAGATCTAGAGGGAACAAGACCATGGGAGAAAGGAGAGCAATGAAGAGATTACCACAATAATTGAAGGCAGGGTTAACATTCCTTGTGTGAACGGAAATGGAAAAGGCCAGGAGACACGTGGATCTAGACCATGGTACACATAGCATTAGATGTAGGGAGGAAGACAGATGTAGGTATGAACATAGATACATAAAGACAGGTATCTGACATAGAGGAGTCTACCTTTAGCCTTCATCTTAGTCCCTCAACTGCATTTGACATGGATGACTGTACTGTCTCTCCTCTCTCCATGAAATATCGTCTTTGTTTGGCTTCTCTTTATAGCCTCTGACTTCACGAGCCACTCATTTCCAGTTTCTAGCTGGTCCATCCTCCTCAACTTCATCTCTAAAACCGGAAGTGCTTCAAGGCTCAGTCCTTGATTCTTTTCTATTTTCGATCTATGCTTGATCCTCAGAAGATCACACAAAGCCCCTTAGAGTTAAACAGCATTTGTAGCAGTGCTTTTTAAACTCTTCTATTACTTCTTTAACTGTGATGAGGTGGTTTTTCTTGTATATCCCAAGCGTGTCACAAACTGATACATTTGTAACATAGGCCCCATGCATGACTCCTATGTGATCTTGATGGTACCCAATAACTCAATTTCTAAGCAGTTAGTCTCAATATTGACCCTTGTCAGGTTGCTATCCAATAACAGTTTGCACAATAATGGTGGCCAAGACAGGCATTCTTTGAATGACACTGATATATACAATAATTATTCCTTCACCTATTTTTTCACTCCTAGTCTTGCTCTTAGCTCCAGACCCAGATTGTCTATTCAACTTCCCCAGTTGAATGTCTAATTTATATTTTCAATATAACATGCATAACACAGAGCTTCTGATGTTCTTCTTCAAACTTACTCCTCCCAAAATGTCCCCAGTGTAGTAAGAGCATTCATATTTACCAATTTTCCTAGCCAGAATGTTTAGAATCATATTTTATCACCCTTCCTCTCAAGTTTCATCAGAAATCTAAGTGTTGACCATACCTTCAACAGATGTCCTGACTCTGACCTTCCATCCCCACCTAGCCACTCTGAACTGGGGGGATGAATTCTTAATCTGGCTGTGCTAATTCTTTATCTTCCTCTACTCACTCTTTCTCACCGAACCCAGAAATATATTTAAAACAAATTCTATGATTTCCCTGACTTGTTCCAAACTCTTATGGCTTCTATCACGCCTGAAACTGAATATAAAATCTTTATTTATCATGACCCATAATGCCTAATTTAATCTGACTCTTAATTATGTCTCTGATGCTATTTTCTCATACTTAGTTTCATAGTTTATTGCTGTTCCTAAAACATTCCTACAATATTCCTTGAGAGGCATTACACTTATTATTTACTTTATCTAGAATGTTCTTATTTTTTTAAGAGTTTATTCTTTCAACAAATTCAAATCTCTCCCATTCCACACTAAAATTCACAACCCATAGAACCCCATAGAAAGCTATCTAAATCTTTCCAAGGTAGAATGTGAAGGCTGTTGGGGTGGGACTTAGCAGGAGGGTGGGAGGAGAGTGGCACAGATGTATCTAACACCATAGAGCTTTCCAAATCCTGGTAAAGTGCAAGACTTCTGTCCAAGTGTGGAAAGAAAGCTTTGAGCCATCTTTAGCAGAGGGGAGATTTGATCTAACTTGCGTAATTAAAAGTTTATCCTGGAGGCTGTAAGAGTGGGCAGAATAGGGGGCAGGCAGGGAAGCAGGGAGCAGAGAGGTGGCAGCCTTACAGTCAGGGAAGGAGGCACAGGCCGCTCTCCTGGGCACAGGCAATGGTGATGTGAGAGGGAACAGTGTCTGAGCTGGAGGTGGAATTCATAGGACTTGCCGACTGGATGCCGAGTTTGAAGAAACAAGCGAAATCCCAGGCTTTTGCCAAGCATTTGAGTGGGTGTTAATATTTCTCCTTCTCTCAGTGCAGATGCATGTGTTTTTTTTCAGTTCTATTTCCTTTTAAATGCTCCTAACAGAGACAGGCAGCCCTGGAAATTATTAGCTCTGTGCCCTTGAAAAAGTTGCATAATCTTTCTGAGTTTCCCATTGATCTCTCTTTGTAAAATTCAAATATCAAAATATTACCTACAGGGATTATGAAACTTAAAGGGAGGTGTGTGTGTGTGTGTGTGTATGTGTGTGTTATACATCGTATGAAAAACATGTATGACTTTACCTGATTAACTATAGGAGCTCAATAAGTAAGGCTATACTTATAATTGCTGTCATTTTGTAAATGACTGCTGTTATATTCTGATTCACTTTGGTGGTGACTCACGCTTCCTATTCTCCAATGATTGTGAGCCTTTGTTCTCTTATTTCCAATCAAATACACAAAAGTGTTTCTTTACCCTGGAGTATCTTCCTGAATCCCAGCAGAACTCACAGAAGTTCTGGGTTTGCTAATCCATCCAATGCCACACACCCTAGAATTTTTTCTGAGCAAAATTGAAAAATAGCAGCTCGCTCAGCAGGACCAAGGAACATCAGCTGGTATGGTTCAATTCCCAGTAAAGGTCAATAAACCTTTGTCGGATGGTTAGAATGAAAGAACCCAAAACAAAACAAAAGCAGTCTGTTGAGAGTGCTGGGGAATTAGGAAAATATTTCAATAAAGAAAGAGAAAAAGGAGATAAAAATACATTTATCTCAGATGATCCAAATCCGCAAGCGAATAAACAACTTTTTTAATTAGAGTTAAGCCTGTATAAAATGTTCAGCTAATACAGACTCATATGAAATTAAAAAACCTCTATCCCTAGCCCACCCTTGGAGGTAATTAAATTTTAGAATCTCGTTTTCATTTTTCCGGTGATTTTCTACATATGTTTATTCACTTGACTTTTTAATGTTATTAAAATTTAAGAACTCCTTGCTTCCTCCCTGCTACAAAACGAGGGAGTTTGTTCACATCGCCTGGTCTTATTTTTCTCCCGTCAAATTTCTCCCATGATTCATTATAATTTTATTTTCATGTATCTACTCGTCGGCTTATTTATTTTTAAATCTGTGACCCTTTTAGACAGTGTCATTTATCTCCTCTATACAAAAGGTAAGTAGTTTAGCACCTCTAGGCTCTCATTTCCCCTCTTCCTACTAAGGTCTAAACTATTATAGTTATACCAGTAGAGCCATAATTTGAAAGTTGACAATATTTATTTTATACACTATGATCCTGCTTTAAGTTTCAGTATCTGTCTCTAACTTTAAAAACTGAAGTCCAATACGTACTATTCGTGTTGTTACTGCTAGATAAGTGCCATCCACTCCGGTCCACTCGGTTCAGAGGAAAGAAGTAAGCAAACTCGTTCTCTGGAAAAATCTTTCCAAATGTAAAGGTCAAATGTATTCTCCTTTCTTGTCTCTATCGCTTCTTCAAACTCATGCCAGATTTTGGTCTCCTTCATAGTTGAGCCCTGACTCTCTTGTACAGCATTTTCCCATAGATTTTCTAATTCCATTTGCTCTTGTTCAGAGAAGAATTGTGTGCTCTTCACCATTTCATTAAGATGATCTTGTTCCCTTAATCATATTGTTTGTTGAAGCAACAAGGAGCTCAGAACCTGAGACTTATGTTTACTCTTATCATCATCTAGAGTCCACTGTTTCTAGGATCTAATAGCCTCTGAATTTCCTTCCTGATTTTCTGTTTGTTTGTTTTTCATTGTCCATGGCCAAGGAGATACTTCTCCACTCAGAAGGAGGTGAAGTGCTGGCACTCACCTCCCACTAGTGGTACACAGTAGTTATTGGTGTGTATTGAAATGTTGCCAAGCAGAAGATGTAGTTACATAGTTAAGGATATTTGGTTGGTTCTTTTATACTCTGAGTCCCATTCTTACTCCCATGTTAGTCTCAAAGTGATCACTGCCATGTGTCTTAACCTTATACCGGAATCTAACTAAATGTTGTTAGTGTGGACAAGAATGTAAACTTTCTCTTCCTCCAGTCACCGAAGCTTTCATGGACCTTCTTTAAGAGTGCAATTGTAATACAACTACTCCATATTGATTGAACGTAATGTGCAGCTTCCTAACATTTTCCCCTCTAACCTTAGCAAATCTTATCAGGTGATTGTCCTTAATCTCAGTTTGCAGATGAAGAAACAAAAGCACAAAGATTTTCTCAACAGTCACATTCAGGACTTGAACCTAACATCTGATCTACATCTGATATGCTTTCAACCTAATCGCAGACATTTTTCTTGGTAATGGGCTCTGGAACTTGAAGGTGTGAGAGGGAGGGATACACTTTAGTAATGCCTCTTTCAATAGGTAGATTATAAGGCAAATGGTTAAAAAACAAATGTTACCAAGCATTTTTATTATGTGAGAATTTGGAAGAAACTGTTATATACAAAGTAATCTCAGTGTCTGTGCTGTGAACCAATATTTCATATGATGTCCATATAGTCCTCATTGTGAAATCTTTAATATAACATTGTCAAAATTATGTTTCAAGAAATATTTCTTGTGTAAGATATAAAAATAATGTTCCAAACAGGGTGTGTGTTTGAATGAATATAATGTCAAAATAAGTTAGGCAGGTTTGTTATTACAAAACATACTCATATATGTTAATATTTATTATGAATGTGTAAGTGTCTGTGTGAGGGTATGCATAGAATAAATTTTTCCACAAATTTCAATGCCATGGGACACTTCTTCCTTAGTACTACATCATGTTAGGCTAGTGTGAAACCCACTTGGGAAATATTACATTACATTCTACACCAAAATAATGTGACCTCCTTGAAGCAAGCATAACATATCTCATGCAACCTTCAGGATCTCAAAACAGAGAACATTCTCTATTCTCACCCATAAAAATACAAGAAGGGAAGATATCTCCCAAGTAACTAGAGCTTCCAGTAGAATCCTTCCAATATAGTATATGAGCCTCAAATAGCAAGCAAAAACAGCTTAGTACTCCATTGTAAGATCTCCCTCTTTTGATATTGACCATATCTAGGTTATAGAAAATCTTTTGCATGTATCTGTAGAGAATGATTTTATTTCCAATTGGTATAATTACCCAGCATTGACTTTCTGGTGTGTGGAGTACAAAAAACGTTATTGAGAATACAGAATTGTCTGATTTCAATAAAGAGGTTTGAACTTAAAAATGGAAATTAGCAGTTAGAGTGGACCTGAGAGGCTTGGATGGAGGGCAAAGCATTTGTCTTTCAGGCTGGGTGGTAATTAATCAAATAATCTACTCTAGTGCCAGGGCACAGTGGGAGATGCGTTTCTGCTAACAGATGATCACCGTTTGGAAAGCAAACAGCTTTGTTAGATATTTACTTGCAAGAGTTTTATGTTATTAATTGAGGGCCATTTGTTTGTTTGTTTGTGTTTTAGATACTTAGCTGAAGGAAGTAAATGTATGTTTGTGTTTTATTTTTTAAAAAAACTCTTGCAAAGAGATACCCTGTTTGTTCAGCAAGCGGGGCATATTCATTTTCTTGTCTTGTCTTAATGAGCATACTCCATCCTCAAGGATTGCAGTGTTAAATTAAAAGAAAAAAAAATAGAAACATTCTATTATAAAAAATATAAAACTTTACATAGCAAAGCCTTCTAACAGTAGGGTAGATGGTATGCGTACTATGGAGGTGTTGAAAGAAGGCAAAGGAGAAAATATCGAACAAAACTTTGCAGTCTAAAATGCTTCCCTATGTATGAGATTGAAGTGGATGATTGAACATCTAAGTATAGCAGCTTTGAAAGTTGAAGAAGCATATTACTTCTCTAGTTCTGAAATATGTATAAAAAATAGTAGGAAATTATTATGGTATGAAATAGTATAGAATGAAATAGTATGAATTAGTGTGAAAATAGCATATAGGTGAAGGACTTAAAAAGCATTGTGATCAGTATCATATGGTGAGACTCAGACATTTTGCAGGTTAAAATGAAACAACAAAATAACATTCACAGAAAAAGACTAGGCTTTAGAGGATATTATTTCCTTTCTGTTAAAATGATAATTTCCATAAATATATTTTTTGACTAGAAATATTAGTTATAGTTATATTGGTATTCAGATTATGCAAGTAATACAAAACCAAAACAAATAACAGAAAACTTTATAAGAGAAAACAAAACCATTTGTAACATTCCTGCTCAAACATTTGAGTCCATGGTTAACAGACATATGAAGCATACATATTAGGCTATATATTTATATGATATTACCTACTTGTATCCTATTAAAAATATTATATATGTATATACCTATTAAGTTTGTCCTCCAAAATTTGCCAGGGAAAGAAGTTGAAAAAAATTTACTTTTTTAAAGTATTTTAGCAGTTAAAAATACTTCCTTTAAATAACATTTTAATAACTATTTAATAGACCTTCATATGACATATACAAAATGTTTTCAATAATTCTCATTTTGTTATGCATTTAAAATATTTTGAATTCTATTTCATGTGATGATCACTTTTAAAATTTTCTATGAAAAAAAAAATTTTTTGTGACAGAGACAAAGAGAGAGATGAAGAGAGGGACAGATAGGGACAGCCAGCCAGAAAGAGAGAGAGGTGAGAAGCATCAATTCTTCGTTGAGGATCCTTAGTTGTTCATTGATTGCTTTCTCATATGTGCTGGGACCAGGGGGCTATAGCAGAGTGAGTGAGCCCTTGTTCAAGCCAATGACCTTGGGTTTCAAGCCAGTGACCTTGGGTTTCAAGTCAGCAACCTTGGGTTTCAAGCCAGTGACCTTTGGGCTCAAGCCAGCAATCATGGGGTTATGTCTATGATCCCATGCTCAAGCCAGTGACCCTGTGCTCCAGCTGGTGAGCCATGCTCAATCCTGATGAGTCTGTGCTCAAGCCAGCAACCTTAGGGTTTCAAATCTGGGTCCTCTGAGTCAAAGGTCAATGCTCTAACCACTTTGCCACTGTCTGGTCAGGTGCAAACTTTTGTGTAGATCTATTATCTTCTTATCTAGAAATGTATATTCTCAGTTCAAGATAGGGATCTAATTTTACTTAGTGGAAATAGTAAGTAGTTTTGAAATAAAAACCACACACAAAAAAAATATTTTAAATAATTACAAACAATGAAACAATTCTCCAATGAAATAGCATGAGAAAAGATATTTTGGAATAAAGTATCTTCTTTTTAAAATTTAGGTCAGTCAGTCCATTGACTTCTTGGGCTATAAAACTGGGATGGATCCCGTCAGGATGCCAACTTCCTAGTGTACGAGTAGCCTGTTGGCCTATATATGCAGAGGTGTGAGCAGAAAAGCATATTGTAGGAGGAAGGACTGAATGTTAAAGTAGCAAAATATGTAATATTATTTATTAAATAATGTATATATTTTTACATAAAATTATACATTTATTGCGTATTATGCATTTCACTACCCTTGTATTTTTCTTTAAAACTGGATAATTTGCACTTGTTTGTAGTTTGGCTGACATTAAACAAAAACCACTGCAGTAATTTTCAAATCCCAATTTCTTCTGTCCAAAAATATTTTATGACTAAGTGTGACATTCTTGTGTATTTTTTTTAAATAGCTCTACTAATGTAATTTGCCATAAAACAACCGGAAGTGAAGCAATGCAGGGTTTGTTATGATGAGTTTACTCTATCACTAGATTTTCCTAATGGGATTATAGTCTATAAATGATCATGTTACCATAACAACCACCTTAAAAGTCACACTGGGCTGTAAATACAATAACAACACCTGTGTACCATCATTTTCTTTGGTGATTTAAATAATTTTTGGCCCAACAAAAAAGATAACAAAAAAAAACAACCTATTGTTCAAATCATGATTTCCTGTCACGTTACTTTTGCTTCAGCCATTCTGAGTTTGAATCAGTAAATCCACTCAGACAAGGGAAGGAGAACTGTTGTGAAAACTTGGTTGAGTTAACTCTGAATGACCTCACATCAATGGTTTATAAGCAGAAGAAAATTTAATTAATGGAAGGATTAAATTTCCAACTAAAATAATGTAATGCAGAACTGTCTTCTTTAAATACTTTTTATAATCTTTTGCCTTATGAAAAATTTCCTTAGTTCTTCATACTTAACATTCACTTAAAGTATGATACAGTATGGAATAAAACTGTTTTCCTGTGATAAAAACAGAAAACAACGTCTGTTGATTCAGAAAACAAGCATTGGCCTCACTACTTGCCCTTGGATTGTGATAAAAAGAAAAAAAAGTTTTATCCTCAGTTCTTTGATCTAAAAAATAGGACCAGAAGCAAGTGTAGAGTATGGGAGAGAAAGATGGTCAGCAAAAGCAGTGTCCTCCCTGAATTCACAGGCAGTATAATTTGAGTTTCCCAATTGAGTAAGTCAGGATGCTCTAGCTTATGCTTGTGATATGAAAAACTCCCAATTGTTAGTGGCTTAAAAAATGAGGATGTGTTTCTCCCTTCATTTCCTTATATATTTTGGAATAGGAGTAGGGTAGGCTCAATCATTCTCCAGGACCAGGCTGACAGAGGTTCCTGCTCTATGGAATGAAGGTAATGATAGAAGCCACACAGAGAGCATCACTCAGCAACTTTTAAATGCCTCATCCCAACAATAACACCTGTTACTTATATTTCATTAGCCAATATAGGTTACCTAGTCATGCCTGACATCAAGGGAAAAGAGAAGAGCATGATACTGCCATATATAGAGAAAACAAAAGGTCTAGATTGCAGTAAACACCTGCAATTTTTTCACACACAATTTAACACTATTATGGAAAAATATTTTGTGAAGAAATTATAATATATTCAGGTAACATTTTGAATGCTATCTACATTTGAAGCACTGCTGACATTTGACACATACTATCTTATTAAATTTTCATAACGATGACCACTTCTTTAAAGTATTGAAGATGCTATTTGAATCCAGGTATTTTCTTTAAATTTAAGTGAAAGGAGGGGAAATAGACAGACTCCCCCATACACCCTGATAGGGATCCACCTGGCAACTCCCGTCTAGGGCCCATACTCTGCCCATCTGGGGCCAATGCTTGCAACCAAGTTATTTTTAGCTTCTGAGGCAGAGGCTCTAAGTGTCCATCCTCAATGCCTGGGGCCGAAGTGCTCATAACAATCGAGCCATGTCTACAGGAGGAGAAGAGTGAGTGAGAGAGAGAGAGAAGGAGAGGGTGAGGGTTGGAGAAGCAGAGGGTCACTTTTCCTGTGTGTCTTGACTGGGAATTGAAACCTGGACTTCCACATGCCAGGTCAACACTCTCCCACTGCACCAAACAGCCAGAGCTGAATCCAGGTATTTTATTTTCCAGTGTTCGTGGTTTTTTTGGTGTGACTTAACCTTCTTATTTTACTAACACAAGGAGTATTTGAGAACTGCATAAAAATAGGAAATGACTAACTAGATCTCACTCTTATTTAATAAATCATACCTGTATAGTAAAATAATTTCATTATTAATTTAAATATAAGCAAACATACAATTGTAAAAGCAAGAGAGATCACTATAGAATGGTTCTAGAATTATCAATCACTTCTTTCTAGAATATTGGGATGTTAGGCAGGAGTTTCTAAAGGATGTGTTCATTAAGCCTGGTCTTGTTTTCCTTTGCTTTTTCCATGACTTAGTCAACAATCCAAGACCCGCTGTGCTGTTGCTCCTTTTCTTTTATGTTTACCAGTTCTGGTTAAAAAGAAACTTCAATAGTCCCTGCAGTCAGAGCTATTGCACTAATTGCAAAAAAAAAAAAAAAATACATATCTTAGAAAAGAATCACACAAAGAAAAATAAGAATCTTCACAAAGACTTTCTATGGCCTGTGATATTTCTGATCACATTTGGCACTACACATATTCTTACAAAAGATGGTGGTTACATTTACCTAATTATCTACACATCCATATTTGGTCATTGTGAATTCCTAGTGCACATGTTACTTGACCATGTGGGATGACCACCTTGATTTTTCATAGAAGAAAAGAACTAACTTGCAAACCAATTGTGCCTTAAGAAAATAACTGTCAAACCCAGTGCTTTTGAAGTCCACCATCAGAATTTTCCATTGTACACTTTCTTTTCAACCATGGCTGATTTCCCATAGTTGAAGTGTAGCTGGAGCTAGAGTATTAAATTGTAACCCTTTTGGAGGAAAAGTTTGCTCACTGAGTAGTTTAATGACCATGTATGTGTGTAACCTTTTATCTCTGCGTCCTTTCCCAATCATGGTAAACCCCTGAGGGCAGGGACCTTCTAAGAATGTGCATAATCCCAGTTCCACTTTCTTTATTTACCATCTATTATTCTATTTATCATCTGTACTTAATAGCTGTGATTTTTCTGAGTATGGACGGAAGAAAGTTGAGAATGTTTCAAAATAAAAAGTTAGGCATCTACCTAAGTAGATGATTCTGAGGCACTTTTTTAAACCAAACTGAATTTTAAAAGACCTGATAGTTTTTTTAAATTATGATAACGGATTAACTCTCTTCTGGGGCCATGTGTGTATGTATGTTACAATAAATAGTGTAATTAAGTATTTTTATTCTTAGTACATTATTTAAAATACTTTTATTTCTCTTCCTGGGTATGTTTCTTTGCAACATGATTTTGGATCAATTATTTTAAAATCTATGGGGGTTTTTTTGGTTTTTTTTTTTTTTTTTTTTTTTTACCTAGAATTGGAATGTAACAAATTGAACCTTATTCAAATTTCAGAATGTGTTTATATATGAATGCATCATATAATACTACATATAATTACTTTTAAATAATTATTGCTTTAAAAGTTCACAATAATTAGGGAGTTTGTTATTGCTTTCTATATAATGATGATTTTAAAGGATTGGTTGCAGGATATTGTCTTGATGTCTCTTTAAAAAAACTTTTATCTAACATTGAAACTGAAAATTTCAGGTTCTTAAAGTCCTCAGAGAATTCATTTGAGAGATGAGACACAGCATGGAGCAACCTAGGACTTTGTAATATGTGACATTCCAAGATCATTAAGTTTTCATTGGAGAATTAAACATTAACCAATAAACGTAAAGGTAAACTGTGAGGAATGGAGGAAACCACTGTTTCTCTTCCATTTTAATAGACTTCTCTAACAAGACATTAAGATTTGAAATGCTTTAATTTAAATGGTCTTGTTAGTCACTGGAGATATCAAATACCAAATGCTAATTACATCATAAGGTATAATAACTAACTAAGTGAAAATGCCAAAATATTAAAGGTTATTTAGTCATCTAGAAATGAGAATTTTCCTCCAAAAGACACATGATATACACTAATTTTCCCCACATGAAAGATGGAATTTAGGATGGTTTCATTTACAATCAAGAATACTTATATTTATATTGAGAAAATTGTTATACACAATTATAAATATCCGAGGCAACAAATCATTGTGGCAGTAATTGATATTTATTTTAGAGGAAGTTACTATTATTAACATACATATTTATTAATGTATCACTTTAAATATAAAAATTCATCTAAATACATATTATGCATATACATGTTGATAATTGAGTGAATGAGGAATATTTCTGAAATGCTAATTATAAGTTTCCAAGTACCTATTATGTATTGGCAACTGGCTAGAGAAAAAGTTTATATAAGCCAGGATTACTTTATGCCTTTAATCAGGATTAGCTAAGAATTATTTTCATAAGCAGAATTTATTAGCATATTTGCATTTATTTTGTTCTTTAGAAGGCTATCTTCCCTTCTGAAATATATACACCCATTATCTTTACCTAGTAAATACTTTCATTAGCGAGTCCGTAGACTTCCACTTTAATATAGTCAGAAGAACCTTGTGTGAAACTATTTTATTTGCCAAATACCAAGTGAGTGTGTGTGTGTGTGTGTGTACACACTGGAAAATAGTGCATAGCATGATTTCAAGTAACAGCTTATTCGATGTGAAACACTGAACAAGAAAAATACACTTAATTTCTCAATACCGATTTCTCATTTGTAAAATAGAGATTGTCGTATCACTATGTCAAATAAAAATGATGCCTGGGTACTTAAGAGGAGGAGTACCAGCAAAATCACATCGACTCTAGTTCCTCACCTATAAGGTCAAAGCCTAAAGTGGGGAGTGCACTATTCTGGTATACATCTGGAAACATTCTGGTATACATCTATTTTCTAAAATATCAAATTAGTGTACACAAAATAGGGTGTCACGAATCCTATCTACTAACAATCAAATTTGAGGAAATAATCAGTAGTATGTCCATCTCAGAACATGGTTACCTCCCTGACTCAGGGCTGCTAACTCAAAAACACAGATAAACCATTCAGTCCTATGGAGAAGTCCCCATATCTCACCAGAAAAAGAAACATGAAGAACAATTTTGAAGATCATCTGTTCAAAACAACCCTATCCTCCAAAAGACTGATAGGCAGTATAGTCTCTTGCAGTCATAAGAAAGCTGATTTGAGAAATGTTTTGACACAACCAATGAAATTTTATACTGTGCAATGAAGAACTAAAAATGGTATCCATTCTTAACTTGAAAATGTTAAGATTAACAGCATCATTGCAACATTTGGCTTGTAGTGAGGGCAGTTGTTGATGATTATAAAGAAAGTGGAGCCTTGGTTAACTTATTAAAACTACAGCAAATGTGGAAAGGAAGATTTTATGAAAAACAATGAGGATAAGAATATTTTCAGGTGTGGGGTATCCTCCTTCTTCCTTTTGTGTATGTTCATTTATTTTCTACAGATCTTTTCTTTACCCTTTGCTCTTTCTGTGTATCTAACAAGTATGTAATGAATTCCACATATTAAATTTCTTCTGTTCAAAAACCTGATGTCATCTCTATATTAATCATGATCCTGATTGATTCACTACATAGTATAGGGAAGCAGACTTTAAAAGGTAAGATTCTGAATTAGATAATAAAATGACTGACAATAAGTTCAACTGTGACCCAAATGCCATTAGAAAATGGGAGACCATAGTAATTCAAAACATTTACACACACGCACACACACACACACAAAAAAAAAACACAAAAAACCCACACAATTAAATTATCACTTGTGTACAACTGAGATAAAGTATACATTGAGACAAAATTTGGGGGTACCAAAAGTATGTTGTCTTCAACTTTTATAATACGTTGACTACAAGGTGTTTGTGATGGTCTGCTGCATTAGGGTTCATCAAACAATTTATAAAGAGACTGTGACAAACATGAGCTCAGAGCATGACCAGGAAACTGTAGAGCTTCTATGAAATTCTCAACATAATATCACATTTATAGCATGCACAGTACAGACATAGATAAAAATCAGAGAAGTTTAATAGTGTGTGTTTAAATTTAAAATATGCATTGAATTTACAGGTTCACAAATATTATATGTGAGTTTTGGAACTAAGTGGGAAGATTAGGTATGGAAAATTTGAGTCCTCAAATTCCTCTAAGCCTCCCTCATCATGTCTCATTAAAACAGCCTTCTTTTGTTTGATGATCAATGAAAACCTAGTACAAGACAAAAATTTTGTAGAAAAAGAAAGAAAAATGACTATTTTTCTCATGGTGAACCTGACACCATTAATTGTCTTGAGACTAATTTCAGGCAAATTGCAGTACATCCCAGAGGGAAATGTACAAAGAATGTCCTTGGAAGAGGTAGGTTGAATAGCAAAATAATTGCAAAATTGTGTTAATTAATATGTGTAGAAATTTGGGGCATATGTGTGGAAATACAATCGAAGGATGTTGTGTCAAAGAAGATATAATGTTGGATAGGGATGAATATATAGAAATAGGTTTACATATCAGAGATTCTTAACCTAATGGTTAGCTATGCCGTTGGAAGGGGCTCTAACAGTTTGCTTAGTTAGTTGACTAAAACCTAGTTTCCTTCATTAATAAAGGATGAGGTACCACACCTTCCATGATTAAAGAAAAAACAGAGGAAAGAATATCAAGGTTCAGAATAACAGAAACTTTGGAAGGGATTTACCACATGAGACCTATATAACCATCTATCTGTCATGTCCCAGGAGAAAATTCAGAGAGTCCTGCTATAATAATGTCATCAAAGAACACATTTAACAAAGGGAACACCAGCATCTTTGGATATCACTGTGGTAGCTGTTCGCTATAGACCCGGGATGTCAAAAAAGAAATACTGCAATTGAAGCCGTCTATCTCATCTCAATACAATGATGGCATCCAGGAGTGGCAGAGGTCACATGTAGCTGTTAACTGTCAAATATAACAAAGGATGAATATTGTAATAGGTAGCAAGGACAGATACAGTCAGGAAGTTTTGACCTTAAGGGATCATTTGCTAATTAATCATAGTATCCCAACAAGTAAAACCAAGAGCAAAGAGATATATAGCGCCCAGTATATAGTAAATATTTGATTTCAAAATTCTTCCTCAAACATACCCTTTGCTCTAAGCTCTGTATGAGGTATGTTAAACTGAGACATTGTTAAGGGGATTGTTTTACTTTCAAGGTTTTGTTTCTTTTGTATTATAAGCTGCTGTAGTTGGTACAGCTCCTGTCATATGCATAGTTATATGTTTGTGACATACACTGCCTTCCATATCCTTAGTAGGCACAAAGCATCTTATTGTTAAAGGATGAATATAACTTTTGTATTAAGCTGTACAATCAGAATAACTGTTAAAAAAAACTTTTGGAAAGCTTTGGTAAATTATGGGATGTTTTAATCTACAAACAAAAAATGCATTTATAATTCATATCAAGTTAGTTGAACCCAACACTAGAGATCTATTCCTTAAAGGCATTACGATATTGGCTGCAGTCAATTCACCTGCACCCATTATCAGGGTCACTGTGCTTTTCTGAGCATAGTCTCAAACTCAGAGGTTACCATAGATACAGTTGCTTAAACTCAACATACACAGATCTAGATGGATTTATTTGAAGCATGTATTTTCCAACACCAAATGTGTGTAGTTAACTTTTCCTCTGATTCCCAAGAGTGCACTCTTGCCCCATTTCTCTTGGCTCTTCTCATTCGCTTCACAACTTTTATGTAGATAGAAGATTTTTTTCAGTGCCACACCAATAAATTCAATAAAAAAGGAAAAAGTTAAAATTTTTAAATAATTTCTTTTTAATTTTTTATACCAGTCACTCAAAAAGAAACCCTTTTAGATTCATTGTAATTCATCACTTGGCTCCCATGGCTAAAACAAAACAAAACTTGACAGTGGACCAAAACATACACAATATGTATTAAATACATGCAATACATGCTTTACAATACAACAAAAGATTCCATGTTGTCAAAGTCTACAATGCTCCTTTCTTACTCTATCAATCCCTGATTCTTGAAAACAAGTACACACACATGCAAACACACAATATATATAAATAAAACATCAAAATAACCAGAAAATACAAATATATGTGCAAACTTGTTTTGTGTACATATTTATATAGATATAAAATTTGTATTATAAATATCTACAATTATTATCAAGCTAAGCCATTCTGTGTAACTTACATCATTCGTATGCTTTAGATGAAAATTCGGGAGAGATTATATATATATGTACTGGTCCTATCTAGAACAAACAGCTTTGGAATACACCTATGGTCAAACAACTTAGGCAAAATACAATCGTTTACTATAACAATTGCATTTAGTTTCTATATAGTTGGCATTATATGCAACTATCTGTATTTGTGTGTATCAATATTAAAAGTTATATTTGTTGAGCCTACAATACTCACTAGTGGGAATCCTGCAAGTCATCTTTGAAAGATTAGGATGAATAAATAGACATTTCCTATTCCTGTTCTCAAATAGTTCAGATTCAGTGAGGGGTGAGGGAATAGGAAGGTTAGATAAAGAGAAGAATTATAGTACAGAGTTATGAGAGCCACAGAAACTGCAATAACAGAGTGCTCACAATGGAAGGGCACATACCTGATCTTAGAGGGAATAAAAAGAGTCCCCTAAAATATGTGATACTGAAGTTTAGTCTTGAAGACATGTGTGTGTAACATGTCCAGTCTTGAAGGGAAGCTTGTGTATCTCGGTTTCTGTGTGCATACACACACACAAAGGACTTTGGCAAGATGGAAGAAAGCTTTATCTCTGTCTTTTAACCCTTCCATTATGCTATCATGCAGGGCAGCTAAGCATGTGCCTGTCCAAATGGGCTTGATAATATAAACAACTTAATTGAAATGGCTGGTCCCCAGAAATTCATTGAGGAAAGATGATATTTCCTGGTGGAGTTCAAGATGGCATGAAATGTATCAGTGTTAAATCCTTGACATATGCAACTCTGTTCCCTTCGGTTTATGGCTCTTTTAAGAGATGCAATACCCATTTGCTTTTATCATTCCTCTGAAATGGAATTAGAGAAATTACAGGGTATTATCAAGATAAGAAAATAATTGCATTTTAATTTGACATGAGAGTTTCTTTAGAGAATACGGCAGAAATTGGATCAAGAGAGCAGACTGAGAATACATCTACCTACCTCCCACACAGAAGCATGAGAAATGACACAAAAGATACTTCAGAAAAAGTTAAATCTATCAGGAAGCTGGTCAACAGAAAATAAATGAACTAGTGTCATTCTGGGGAATTTATAAAAGATTGAAAGCATACTGTGTTATGCCTTTGGGAATATAAGAATTAAAAAGACCTGAGCTGAAACCATATGCAGGAGACCACTGTGCAGACAAGCATGGTTGGCCCCAAGGAATCTCCAAGCTGGATGTGATTGAATTCAAGGAGCAAATGAGGGAACCTGGGTAGCCCTCTAGAAGGTATTCTGAGGAGTAGCATTTAGAGAAGATGGGCTTTCTGGACACAGCCACCTTACCTCTGTGCTCACCTGCATGCTGTAGCGACATGTGTTCTCTGACTAATGCAGGAAGTGTTTGGCTTCACATTGGAGAGGCAGGGCAGAGTCCTACAAGCCTCCTGAACCCAGTAACTCCCACAGTACAACTAAAATCTCCAAGCACAAGTCACTATAATCAGAACTAACATTCAAAATATGAATCAGGAATTCTAAAATGCAAATATGAGCGAACAGCTTGTAATTTCAAATTTTAGAATGCCAACACTATGAAAAGGGGGCAAGCAAGTAAATAAAAGATCATCAAAAGAAACAGATGATGGCATAAACAGAATAATTAAAAGTGAGCTTATCACATATTCTCAGCGAGCATAGAAAATACGGCATCTCTGTAAAAGGAACTATTAACAATCTTAGAATATAAAAATAGAACCACTTAAATAAAAAATCAAACAAATGGTTTAATGCCCCCTCAAATCCTAGAATATAAATTACTCAGCTAAAACACTAAACCAGTGGTTCTTAACCTGGGTTCTATCGAACCCAGGGGTTCAATGAGTTGGTCTCAGGAGTTCAGAGAAGCCTCTGCCGCAGAGGCCAGAATAAAGTAATACCGTAATTTGTTGTGAGTTCATGCACTTTGTGGTTTTGTTCTTTGAGCAAGGTGATGTTCATGCACGGCTCATTTTGTGCACCAGTAAAAAAAAACATATACCTATGTCTTGAATTTGGAAAAAAAAATCATATTTTATTTATCACTAAAGAAGGGTTCGGTGAATGCGCATATGAAACTGGTGGGTTCGGTATCTCAGAAAAGGTTAAGAACCACTCACTAAATCCAGTAATCATCCCTAAATGAAGGATTAAACAAACAAATAAATAGAAAATATGACAGAAAAAATGTAGAAACTTAGAAGGTACATC
This sequence comes from Rhynchonycteris naso, assembly GCA_037038555.1. Lineage (NCBI taxonomy): Eukaryota > Metazoa > Chordata > Mammalia > Chiroptera > Emballonuridae > Rhynchonycteris > Rhynchonycteris naso. The sequence continues at coordinate 61,248,011 of CM073004.1, read as the reverse complement.
CAGAAGTTCCAAAAACTGTGTACTATGGGAAAATAAAAGATAAATAAAAAAATGAACAGAGAATAATATAATAAAATACAATTTCTCTATTGCTTAAAAGAGTGTAAGAAAATCTTAAGAGTACCCATAGAGCAAGAAAAATTGATGACTACTTAGAAACATTCAAGAAAGAATGAGCCTGACCAGGTAGTGCTGTGGATAGAGTGTCAGTCTGGGATACTGAGGACCCAGGTTCAAAACCCCGAGGTCACCGGCCTGAGTGCAGGCTCATCAGCATGAGCATAGGGTCACCAGTTTGAGTATGCAATCACAGACACAACCCCATGGTCAGAGGTTTGAACCCAAGGTCTCTGGCTTGAGCAAGGCCCCTGGTCAAGGCACGTATGTGAAAGCAATCAATGAACAACTGAAGTGCCGCAACTGAGAGTTGATGCTTCTCTTTTCTCCCCCTTTCTGTCTTTCTGTCCCTGTCTATCCCTCTCTCTCACTCTCCCTCTTGCTGAAAAAAAAAACAAAAAAGAGAGAGAATGTGACTTCAAGAAAATTATAGTGAAAAGTTCAAATTTTGAGTATAAATTGTTTGAAAGTAGAATAAAGACAAACTATGAAACAAGTATAAAGGCAAATTAAGATAATTTTATATATCACACACCTGACAAGCTTTACTAAACATGTTTTTCTAAGCAAATTCATTAACTGTTTTTTATTACATAAAATTTATATCTGTAAATCAATGAATACATATAAAAGTGATGTAACACTTTTAGTTTAAAAGCTACCATTCATAAATCAACAGAAATTATGAACTTGAAACTCTTCACATTACTAGTAAAAAAGTTTAAGTATTAACTCTAAATATAGGAGAGGCAAAATATTTTTTCAAAATGCTTTAATAGGTCTACCAACAAAAATGTTAGAAGAACATTGCCTCAAGAGGGCAGGTCAAGGGTTAATCAAATTCAATACATCATATATTCTTCCTTCTACTGACACATATTCTGCCCATTTTATGATACATTAAGGGGTGGGCTTTCTGTTATTCAGAAGGTGGTATCTTAAAAGATGGGAGTGGGAATGAGTTTGAAACCAGCCCTTAATTTGATGGGAAAGACACAATGGCTTTAATCCAAGGATTTCATGTTATATATTGAAAAGTGGATGAAGTAGCAACTGCTAGCTTAGAATAGTTACAGAGTCTTTCCCATACATCACCCTGGAGGTTGGTTTTCTTTTTTAGAAGTATAAAAGCTGAATAAATAAAAAATCTGTTAAATACCATCATCACCCTTTGGAGGTTAAATGTGCTTCTGATGGCATTTTTTTGTGATTGTTATCTGTAAGGGACTTAGAGTTTTGGTAAATACAAAGCAGGTTCTATGAACTTCCACTTGGTTTTGCACACTTCATACTGTTAAGGTATAACCCTGGTCAAGCTCTCTGTAGTTATTCAGAACTCATAGTGATGGTGATATCCCCCTAGATGTTAAACTAACATATTAACACATGCAAGCCATACTCAGGTTTTGTAAATATATTTCTCAGAAAAAATATAGACTCTATATTTTATTTCTACTATAATCATAAGCCCAGAAGTTCTATTCTTTAGTTTCTGGAAATAATCTCTAGGTTTCAGCTGCTACATCTTCAAATAAGTCTTGATTCCAATTTATAAGGACTCAAAGTTGTTAAGGAGTCAGTCCTACCCAATATGATTTATAGATTCACAATTCCAATAAAAATCACAGAAAGTTGTTTTTTGAATATCAAGAAATTGATTTTAAAATTTACATGGAAAGGCAAAAAACCTAGAGTAGCCAAAATAATACTAAATAAAAACAAAGTTGAGGTGGCTCACATTACTGAATTTTAGGACTATTAAGTCACAGAAATCAAGATTACTGTGGCATTGAAAAATAATAAGACAAATAGCTCAATTAAATAAAACTGATAGCCCAGATATAGATTGCACAAACATAGTACACTGATTTTTGGTATAAGAGAAAAGACAGTTCAATAAAGAAAGAACAGTCTCCTTAACAAATGGTGCTAGGCCAACTAGTTATCCAAATATAAAAAATAAAATCTAAACACAGACACACTTTACACCCTTCACAAAAATTAACTCAGAATTAACTCTAAATGCAAAATGCAAAACTATAAAACTTCTAGAAGGTACATTAGATAATACTTAGAAGATGGTTTTGGTGATGACATTTTAGATATAACACCAAACACATTACCTATGAAAGAAATGATTGATAAGTTAGACTTCATTTTTTAAAAATATTATGTTCTGAAAATGACACTGTTAAAAAAAAAGACAAACTCTAAGAATGGAAAATAGTTGCAAAGCAGCTATTTGATAAAGGACTTGCCCTCAAAATATACAAAGAATCCTTAAACACACTTTGATATTTACTCAAATGAGTTGGAATCTTTTGTTCACACATAAACCTGTACATTAATGTTTATGGGAGCTTTATTCATAGTTCCCAAAACTTGAAATCAGTCTAGATGTCTGACAGTAAGTGAATAAACCATGACACATCTAGACAATGGAATATTACTCAGAAATAAAAAGAAAAGAGCTATCAAGCCACGAAAAGACATGTAGAAAACTTAAATGCATATTACTAGATAAAAGAAGCCAGTCTGAAAAGATTACAGATTGTATGACTCTGACTATATGATTCCTGTCTTGTTAGCTATTCTGCTGCTAACTGTTGACATCCATGAGTTCTTTTTCATCAGTCAATGGCCAGTCCTCACAGGTCACCCTCCTCCACCTCTTTGCGCTCTTTGACACTGGTGACTGTGTCTAGTTCTCAAAGGTTTTCATTGCCTTACATTCCAAAAACACCACAGTCTCCTTCTTCTCCTCCTCCTTTTCCCATCTTTTGCCTGCCTTCTTCTATAAATTATCCTCCCTCCAGCCCCTAAATATATGTATGCCATATTCTTTTAACCACCCTTTGAACTTACAAAACAATGTATCTATTCTCCCTTTTTTGACACTCATCAGTTTCTCCCTTTATAACTCATTCTGTGTGCAGTTACTACCAAGACTGTAACATTTTTGATGTCTTGAATTGGGTTCATTTTATAATCATTGTGACAACCCGCAGCACCCCGCCCCCCAAAAAAGAAACTGCCTGGGGGACTAATAGTGTCTCCATAAATATTTTTTCTTAATAAATGAATTGATTTATAAAGTAACTCTCTACTAAATAAGTAGAAAGGGAACTGTAAATTTAATAAGGAAATTACAACACATATTCCTTGAGTTTCTCCACAGCAGGTCAACCTTCTCCCTGCTCAAATGATGTAGAGCAGGCACAGGGTGGCTGCATTTTAGGGCCCAGTAGAGGAGCATGATAGAGTTTTTTTGTTTGTTCATTGTTCTGTTTGTTTGAGAGAGAGAGCAGGACAGACAGGGAAAGACAAACAGGAAGGGAGAAAGATGAGAAGCATCAACTGGTAGTTGCAGCATTTGGGTTGTTTATTGATTGCTCTCTCTTATTTTCCCTGACTGGGGGGTCTCCAGCTGAGCCAGTGACCCCTTGGTCAAGCCAGCAACATTGGGCTTCAAGCCAGTGACCTTTGGGCTCAAGCAATGGGGTCATGTCTATTATCCCACACCGAAGCCAGATGAACCCGCGCTCAAGCCAGGGATCTCAGGGTTTTGAACCTGGGTCCTCAGCATCCCAGGTCAATGTTCTATCCACTGCACCACTGCTTGGTCAGGTGAGGAGCATAGTGTTGAACTCCTCACTGCTCAAAAAGTTTTAAAAATTCATCTAAGATAAGAGCTTTTATGAAGAATGGGGCTGATAAACGTACACCCAGCCGCTCTTCTAATTCTTTTAAAATATACCCATGGATAATATGGACAGCATTATATTAGACCAGTTAAAAAATTGTGTTTGTTGAAATGTTTATAGATATCATGCCAGCTACCTATAAACAAGAAAAGCAAAAGAACACATGCTATACAACTTATAGCTTTGCTTAATAAATGAACATTGTGAGCGTGATGCTCATAATTGTGTGCAGTGTTCTATTCATTATGACTAATAAAAAAAACCACCATACTTATGGTCTCAAAATAAGGAAGGATCTGTGCTTTTCCTGAGCAAAGCTTAGATGAAATGTGTGGCACATTGAGCAAAGTTTATAAGTTTGGAGGTGGTTGCTTACTAACAGCTACTTCTGCATTGCTATATTTTTCTCTTTATTTGAAACTTTTTCACTTCTTTCACTATGTTTTCCATTCTTCTCTAACATATGCGTTTTTATAAGACACTTTGAATTATTTTTGAACGTCAGGTTATGAATAAATAAATACAGTAAAAATAGACAAGCAAATGAGACGGAAATTGAATTTGTTATGTTGGAAAATTTTAAAACCTTAGGAACTTCTTAAAAGCATGTTTTAAGAAGGTTGACATTTATAAAACTATGGGCACCCTCCTGGCATTTTTCTAAACCACCAATATCAAGGAATGAACACACCGCTCATCTCAAATTATCTCCTTGTGTTAAAAGAAGCACTGTTGGTCCATTTTCACACGTATATTTTAAGAAATAAAATCCATGACTACCATCTTGAAAATAATTTGTTTAAAATAGTTCAAAACTGACGCAAAAATATTTTGAGTATATATTTTAAAGTCCACACTGTAGAGATGTTTCCTTTCAAAATGCAGCAGGTTTAATACCAGAGCCTTGTGTCTTTATGAATCTGCTCCCTCGCACTCTTTAGCTGGGGTTCTAAGTCTAGGTTCTCTGGGGATAACTGCACCACTTGAACTTGAATGACAACTCATTAACAAAGGATGTTTGGCAAATATTTTAATTAATGGCAATAGACTTGATGAAAATTTGTCTGTGAATGAGAGAAAAGCAAAATTTTAAAAAAGTGAATCAACAGCTTAGTATTATTGAATCTATTTTAAGAAAAAGACAGTTATTCCATCCTCTTCTAAATGCAGGAAATCACACAAGGAAAGGCAGAGACAGCATGTCAAGAGAGCCAGTTGCAGCCATGGTTGGCCTCTCGTTAGCTGTAGAAGTCACTGAAATAAAGAGAAGTAAGTCCTAAGACAACTTACTGCTCTTTAGGTGCCAGCAAGTTTATAGAAACCTGGGATGGATCATCTCATCGAATTATATACTAACCCTAAAAGATGAATGTGTATCACCCCTTTTAGTCCTCATTACCAACCTAACATTACAACTACTAATACTAATACTAATAATACAATTCATACCCATGTTCAGATAACTGAGGCTCAAAGTGAATAAATATCTAGCTGTAGTTTACCACAGAGACTCTGCTCTTAGTAACAAAAGTGTCTTTCTCTGCATTTTCTATCTGCTTAACTACCTCATTGTCTACTAAGGTCAAGAGGGAAATATTCTAGCTCTTTTATCTTTTCGCAACAGCCTTCACATCCCCAAGTCTGACCTCTCCATGCTCATATACTATCTAAAATTATTTTCTGGAAAATTGCAGAGCACCTGACTCACTGCCTACAGAGCTTCTTGCACTAAGTTCTGACCTCGTTCCTCTTCTGTTTCAAATTCTTTAATAACTTCCCATTGTTAGCAAGATAATGATAAAAAATGTTCTCCTGCTTACATGTCCAGTTATTTGAAATTACTCCTTCAAAACACTATTCTACATAGTCAAGTGTGAGTTCCTCTATAGACCCAGAAACTACCATACACATTCTGCCCACTTTGTTGTAGTAGATTTCTATCTCTGTATTAAAAAATAGCAGAAAATTATTGGCTTAAAGCAATATCCACTGATTAGCTGACAGTTCTGCAGATCAAAAGTCCAGATGGGCTCAGCCAGGTACTATACTTAGAGTTTCAAGGGCTGCATTCCTTTCTGGAGACTCTGAGCAAAAATCCACTTCCAAGATTATTAAGGTGGTTGGTAGAATTCAATTCCTTGCGGTTGGAATACTGAGATCCTTAGGCACCTCCACTTTCTCTTTGACTTTCTCTTCTGCTACATCTCTCTGACTTCAACCACAAGAAAGTTCTCTGCTTTTAAAGTCTCATATGATTAGGTAATTAAGGTAAATGCAAGATAGTCACCCCTATATTAAGGTCATACCTTTAGTTACATCTACAAAGATCTCTTTGTAATATAATATGATACATTAACAGGTTTCAGAGACTAGAACATGGATATCTTTGTGGGGGTATGAGGGTTATTTTTCTGACAACTCACATATTAGATTTAGGTCACTGCCTCTGCCTTTTTTCTTGAACTATTAGGAATTCTTTTCCAAACTCATCACAAATGTGAAATTTTTTCAAACTTCTCAAGCAATTGCTTCTTTCATTCCCAATAAATGCCTGTTGTATATGCAAAATAGTGCATTTTAATGTCCTAGACATTTATTTTCTTAAATTAAATAAAATGAAGATGATTTGTTAGGATCAAATTTATCGTTTTATATCTACAATTACACTGTAAAAATAGTCTGTCTGCATAATCTTAATTAATATATTCTCTCTCAAATTTCTTGGTTGCCTGGTAATTTATTTCGGCAGTACATACATTATCTATTTGAATTTCCACGAGATAAGTATAATAACCTTCATTATACAGATGAGGAAATTGAAGGCTCGGAGAGGGTAAGTGACTTGCGAGAGCCAAATAGCAAGTGAAAAGTGAAGCTCAGCTATGAAGCTGACCTGAGTTTACATCTTATTCCATGCACTGTCTTCCCTTTTATTTTTCTCACAGAGTATAAACCCTATCTGCTATTTCTGAGTAAATCATGATGATTTATTTATCCCAAAATAATATGACAATATTGAAAAATTAAAGAAGATATCATCAAACTTTTTGTTTTTATTGAATGTATAAGACAGGAAAGTAAAAAGCTATAGCAATTATAATTGGTAAGAGTTTATTTAAAGAAAATTTAAAACTTTAGTTTTAAAATGGAGGAGAGAGCACATTTATATTCAGCTCTTGTTCACACCAAGACTCAAATGAAAGTTTAGAGTTCTCAAAGATGATAAATACATAATGCTAAAGGGAATTGTAGTTAACAACAGATGAGACAGTTCAACAACATTTTGTACTACTGAGGGAGAATGGAATGGAATGGAAGAGTGTTGACTGGTAGAAGAACACCGCTATGAGGAAGCCACACAAGAAGACTGCAACCTGTTATCTGGGATCAATAGAGTCTCTGGACCCAACATGTGATGCATGATAGGGAGTAGGAATAAGAAATATGCTGGAAAGTTATTTAATATAAATTCTAAATATAGCCTTTTTATGTCCTTTGGTTTACAAGTTATTGTTTCAGTGGGCTATGTAGGATGCATAAGTTAATTTCTAGTCAGTACATAAAACAAGGGAACTCTGATGAAGCAGCTCGTGTAGAGGAAAGAAAACTGGTTGAAGGGCTTGCCCTGCAATTGTGCAGCCTTGAGGCCAAAAGGGTACGTACCCAAAACAGCATACTTATATTGGGCTTTGGGAGGTGTGCAAAGGAGATCCAGCCTGGGTGAATGAGAACTGGGAGGTTTTCAGATGGAATTCAGATAGAATTTGAAGTTATTGGTTCTGACTGTTGTAATTAATACTTCAGAGCACTACCCTGCACCAAAGTGGAGGAGGAGAATGCATCCCCATGGAGATGTGCAAGGTTACCAATAACCACATTAGATGCTTTATCTTGACTCAGATGGCGCGATGGTACAGGTAGGACTCTACTGTAATGAAATAGAACACTCATAACCATTGCATTATTACTTAATGACTTCAAAGCCTCCTGGCTCTTGTTCATCCAGGCTAAATTTCCTTTGTACACTTCCCACAGCCCAGCCTACATACGCTTCTTTGGGTACAGCTTTTGGCCTCAGGACTGCACAACTTCAGGGCAAGATCTTCAACCAGGTCTCCTTTGTCTATGCAGGTTGCCTCCCCAGAGTTCACTTGCTCTATGCACTGACTAGAAGTTATCTTACTGCATACCAGGCAGCACACCAAAACAACACTTTGTTAACCAAAGGGCACAAAAGGCTATATTTAAAACTGTGAAAAGCTTCATTATTTAATAAGAAAAAAAACAGCTTTCATTGTATTCAGACAAATCCATCATCACTCAATCAAAATACCCTCCTTCCTGACTGCAAAAAGTGATCGTTTTCTCAATTTTTTGAAAGGCAGTTCTTTCCTTTACAAAATTATTCCCTTTTTGGATTTTTCTCTTTCCCCTCTACTCATATTCAAGGACATCTAATTATGAAACTAAGAAACCAAGTTGAATAGAATAATGTAAAGAAGAGAAAACAAAGGAATACTGACAGATAATGGAAATTACTCATTTGTTAAAGGGGATCACTGAACACTTTTACTTCTATTGGCTACAAAATAACCCAAGGACTCACTCTATTATCACAAGCCTATTGTGGACATTGGCTCTTTCTCCTTGGAGCCCATCCATCATTCTAAATGTTACAGGGTACACATTATGGTCTATTCATTTCAGTTTTACTATGTTTTCCTTTTAAAAATCAGAAAATGAACCAAATAAAGCTGTGGCAGAATGTTCTACATAAAATACTGTCTTCTTAATTACATTAAGGAATTTCTTCCCACTCACAGTAAAAATTGATTCACTCAGCATCTCTTCTGCAGGAAGCTTTTTATCCTCCCTACCCTCTTTTTTTTTTTTTTTTTTTAAAGAAAGGGAGGGAGAGAGAATGAGAGGAAGAGGGAGAAAGAAATACCAACTCATTGTTCCACTTAATTGTGCCATTAATTGATTCTCATATGTGCCCTTGACTGGGGCTCCAACCTGTGGAGGGGAGGAGCGGGGGAGAGGAGTGGAGCTGGTGCCCTCTGGTCAAGCCCTGACAAGGGCTGAAACCAGCAATCTCAGGGTTGAGCAGGTACCTCTGGGACTGAGCCAGTACCCAGGGATTGAACCCACAACCTCAAGGCACGCGACCCCAGCTGACGCTCCATTCACTACACCACTGCCCAGGGCCCCCAGCACTATTTTTAATTCATTTTAGATCAATAATTATATAAATACAAATGACTCTAACAAAGTATTCTTTATAAGCCAAAATGCCTTTGAAGTTGTCAAGGAAAGAGAAACCATGTATTACAGTTATAGTGTTATCTTATTATGTCCCAATCATATAAAAAGTAATCTGTTTATGACCCTATGGTTGACTCTGCTTGACAAGAACTAAAGAACCAGAAACTTTTTAAATGTTTGAGCTACTTAAGATCTATCCAAACATCTACTCTGTTATCTTACTGTGCAAATGAAATAATTTAGCCGACCAAATTGGAAACTGCATGAATTCAGGTAACAATAGTGTTAAGATAAAATCTCCAATAACTGTAACATCCAATGTACTTTCCAATATACTGTACTACACTAAACCTAACATTTCTTTCTCAGGCCACATTAGTCATAGTTCATATTGCTTTAGGATAATGTTCCTTCCCTCTCAATTTATCTCCCTGATGTGTACTTGGTAACGTAGACAATATCTGAATCCCTAAAGCAATGTAAGGAATGAAAGAGGATAAATAATTGAAAGCCATATATTTTGATAGTCTGCTTTTGGAAGTTGTTCAGACATCTTCTCAGATAAAACTTGGCTCAGAGTTTCTAAAATATCTCAACCAAACTAGACTATAGCCAAAAAATAACAAAAAGGAAAGCAAACATTTACTTACTGTACTTGGTATAATACATGCTTTAGATACATTATCCTTAGTCATTCATTGATTGTTTTTCTCATATATACCTTGAATAGGGGGCTCCAGCTGAGCCAGTGACCCCTTGCTCAAGCCAGTGACCTTGGGCTCAAGCCAGCGACCTTAGGCTTCAAACCGGCGACCTTTGGGCTTAATTCAGTGAACAGGCGGTCATGTCTATGATCTCATGCTCAAGCCAGCAATCCCACACTCAAGCTAGATAAGGCCACCCTTAAACTCTTGACCTCAGTGTTTCAAATCTGGGTTCTCAGTGCCCCAGGCCAATGCTCTATCCACTGCACAACTGCCTGGTCAGGCTATTATCCTTAATTTTTAAATAACCCTAAGAGGTATTTATTATTATACCACTTTGTCAAGAAGTAAACTAATGCTCAGATACATTTATCTACATGTCTAACATTATACAGCTTATATGTACAATTGTGATTTGAACCAATGACACTGTGATTTGAACCAATGATATTGTGACAAAAATACAATATATTATACTAGTCCTCCTTTCACTGACTACAAAATACCCAAAGGCAAGTATGGCAAAGTGAGGCATGAAGAACAAAATAATTTAGATGACTTGAAAATTGAAATGCCATATCCCTGGGTACTGAGAGTTGAGTTGCATATTCTTGATAAGTAACTGCCAATGCCAGGTTGAAACACAATGTAATAGAAAGATCTTTGACGTATCTTAGGGAAGATATCTCCCTACTCCTTATCTAGTATAAATCCTATCATGTGCTCATTGATATCAATATATTATATCAATATAATCATTGATCTAAATTAGGTTAAAGGATTTAATAAAAAATGATGAATAAAACTCAAAAATTGTCCTCAACAAGACATGTGTCCATGAGATGGCATGTTTTAAAAACTACTTGTATATCATAAGGGTAATATATACAAGGGATGAAAAATAGGGTCTGAATTTAGCAATTTCATGAAAATTATGCTAAAAAATGTGGCCTTTATTTTTCAAGAGTAAAGTCACAAAAATGATTATTCTTACTGTAATGCATGAGATAAACTGGATGGAACAGTTTGGATAAAGAGAGACAATTAAGAAGCTATTAAATTAATCCATGTCATAGAGAAGTAAATGGGAATACATTACTATATTAAGGTTGGATGAGTGAAGACTGAAAAGATAAATTTGAGAAATACCTGCGGAGAATTGGTAATCCATTGGCTATAACAGAAATAAAGATGAGTCAAAGATGAAACTTGGGTTTCTTTATTAAGATTGTGAATGCACTAGGATAACAACATCTATAAACAACATGAAGGACAACAAATTTTGAAAGTAGAAGTAGATACTGAGTCAGTTTTAGATATCTGAATGCCTCTGAGACATCCTGAAAGAGGTATTTACAAAGGACTTATATAGAAGTTTCTGTGACATAAAGGAAAGGTAACTATTAAAGCCACAGCTGCTTTTTCTGTTTGTTTGTTGGTTTGGTTTTTGTATTTTTCTGAAGTTAGAAGCGGGGAGGCAGTCTGACTAACTTCTGCTTGCGCCCGACCTGGAATCCACCTGGCATACCCACCAGTGGGTGATGCTCTGCCCATCTGGGGTGTTGCTCTGTTGCCTAGGGTCTGAGAGGGAGGCCATGGAGCCATCCTCAGTGCCCAGGCTGACTTTGCTCCAATGGAGCCTTGGCTGTGGGAGGGGAAGAAAGAGAGAGAAAGTAGAGGGGGAAGGGGGAAGAAGCAGATGGGTGCTTCTCCTGTGTGCCCTGACTAGGAATCAAACCTGGGATTTCTACATGTTGGCCAGCATCGTACCACTGAGGCAACCAGCCAGAGCCAGCTATTTTTTAATTGTGGGAATTTATTTGATAATCACAATCTTGTACCTGCTTGAGATTTTATTCCATTTTACCTCTCTGAGTCTCTATCTGGAAAGACATGAAGATAAGTTCATGTAATCTCTATAGTCCTTATCCAACTCTAGGACTGAATAATTATATGAATAGCTACAAATATCATTTCCTCCTTGAATTACTTAGCTTCTTACTAGGGAAATCATTTATCTACACTAGTGTTACTTTTATTAACATTAATTGCTATCTACTTTGATAAATAATTCTTCTTTCATAACAGGTCATATTTTTCCTGCTAGCAAGAGGACAAAAGTAACACTATAAAGCTAATCCTAATTTTTCAATGTAAGTATTGTGTCAGTAGTTTGAACAAAGTACTGTTGAAACAGAGTAGAAATGCCTGGGGTTGTTAGAGAAATGCTTTCCAGAGATGTCAAAGAAGCTAGACTTGGAAAAATAAAATAAAGGGTGAAACTTATTCAAAGCAAAGAAAAAACATGAACAAAAATTGTGGAGGAGTCAAAAAGTGTGGTTTAAATTTGTAATGACAAGTTTTGGTTAAGACAAGATTAAGGAAAATATGTCACTTTGGGTCACTTAGCAAAGAGCTGGAAAAGTGGATTAGGAAGGGATCACCAAGAGCCTCACCTTCTTTTGCTTTGATTTTGGCTATAACCACAGTTGGTGAAGCTACACTGGGCACCCAGATGAAAGAATAAACTATGCTCCAATTTGCTCTAATTAATATTGTCCGATTATTGTCTTAGATCAACTAAATACACAATCTTCTGTCTTACTGCAGTTCATAGAATACTTGACACTATAGAATCCTAGATACTTCTGGTGACATAAGAAATGGGCTTGGCCACTGTGCTCCTAAAATATAATGTCAACACATCCCTTCAGAGAAGATTTGTCATGGAATAAAAAATATTTTGCAGTAAGTCATAAAACTCAACAGAATCTGGAGTACCATATAAAGACAACTTTACATATCCTATAAAATGTGTTTTAAACAAACTCCTAACATGTCAAAAAAAATTACAACAACAACAACAAAAAGACAATTTAACTTGTTTATATAAATGAATTTATTTGCCAAGTTCTCTACTGTAAAATATATAATTCTGTATTATTTTCCCAGACTCAACTCTGCCATCAATACTTCTAACTTCCTTTCTACATAAAGACATGGATGGTGAATCAGTTGCTTCTATCCTTGGATACTATTAACATCCTTGGACCCCACCATTGGATATCCTAGATCTCTGCATTGTCACATCTTACTAGGAGGCACAGAGATAGAGGGAAAAGGCTAATTAAAAAGAAAAAAGCTCCCAGGTAAGCTTTGTACAAATCCACTTGTCTGTTTGAATAATAAGCTCATAACATATAGTCAACTGAAGAAATACAGGTGCAAAATCCACATGGTAGAGGACAAGAATCCAAAATGTGCTATGAAGAGTTGCATCATTTCCAATGATTTACCTTTAATAGAAAGAAGCAATGAGATGAAACAGAGCAAAGTAAATAATGTGTGCTATTCAAGTAGGAGTAACTTTTGATGTTTGCCTTGAGAAAAGATTATATATAAAACTGAAAAATGAGTTGAGTAACAGAATTCTTAATTCATATTTTGAAAATTTGAAAGCTAGACATGATAAGAATCCATCTGAAGAGAGTAAATTAAATTTGGATAAAGGCCACTTTTTCCAAATATGTTGAAAGACAGGAGTGTTGAAAGACAGACTGCACTATTAAGCAGCTTTTTAATACTCAACATTTTATATTTTATTTCTTTATTTTTTACAGAGGCAGAGAGATAATCAGAGAGAGGGACAGATAGGGACAGACAGACAGGAAGGGAGGGAGATGAGAAGCACCAATTCTTCGCTGCGGCTCCTTAGTTGTTCATTGATTGCTTTCTCATATGTGCCTTGACCGCGGGCCTTCAGCAGACTGAGTAACACCTTGCTCGAGCCAGCGACCTTGGGTCCAAGCTGGTGGGCTTTGCTCAAACCAGATGAGCCCGCGCTCAAGCTGGTGACCTCGGGGTCTCGAACCTGGGTCCTCCGCATCCCAGTCCGAAGCTCTATCCAGTGCGCCACCGCCTGGTCAGGCTTTAAGCAGCTTTTTGAGTGGAGGAGTACTGGATTAGCTATTTCTGAGGGTGGCCTGGAACAGGGTCTCATTCCTCCCCTGCTCTCTAGCAATGGAATCATAGCACTGATCTCGGGCATCACTGCCTGCCTTGGGCTATTCTTAGCCCAATGTTAAGAACAGAGCTCATCAGAAGTTATGAGTATTTAAAATGCTGAGTTGGAGATTGACAGCCTCTTCAACAATGGCACATGAGTGACATTTACTTTAAGTCACTTTCCTTAAATATATTCTGTAAATAAAAGTGATAAAGAGTATGGGGCCTGCCAGATGCACCATCTGGGATCTATTTCCTCTTTGTCTTTCCTTCCTTGGCTCTTTGGTTAGAACTCTTGTTCTACATATATACATGCTTGTCTCCTGCACTAGACTGTGAACTATTTAAAAGCAAAGGCGAACTCTTTCTTCTATTTGTATTATGCCACAAGACCTTGCTCACATACTGCATATTTTCTAAATTATATTGAATAGTATATTGCAAGTTCTTTAGAAACTTGCCTGATGATCTCAAGAGTCTATGTTAGATAAAGCCGTGGGGAACACAGGAGACAATACCAACCAAGGGGCTCTAATCTGCTTTAGGGATCGAATAATGTTGGCTACAAGCAATCTAGCTTTTCTGAACATGGAAGGTTGGTCTTTGAGAATCCAGGCTCTATGACCGGTGATGGAGGTGGGCAGGTTCTTCTATCTTATTCATTTACCAAAAGCATTTGAAATAACATATGTCTTCTTCAAGGACTATTTGAGCTTTGCCAATAAACTCAGGAAATCCTTTTTTTCTAGGCTTATCCTGAAATTATTATAGAAGAAAAGGGAAGATATTAAATTTCTTTGAATTTTTTAGCATGCAAATCAAAATATAAAAGCAAGTTTAAATGTTTCTCATGCAAAAGTATACAAAAAATAAAAGAAAGGAGTAAACTAGGTGGTGACTTTCATTGGGTAGTCAGTAAAAGCATCACTAAGAAGAAATTATGCTAATATTTGAATGAAAAAAATACATCAGGTGTGGGAGGGTCAGAATAAGGAATTTTTGCCATGTAGTGAGAATAGGGTCTACAGAAGGCTTAATGAGGGAACATCATGGTAAATAATGGAGACAAAAAAACAATGTTTATAGGACTAGAAAATACTGGCAAAATGATCAGAGGCACAGGTGAGTTGGGAAAGGTAGGTGGGACCATGCCATAGAAGAAAATCACACCGGATTCACAAAACAAATCACCCATGATTTCACTGATAGAGTATCTCAGGCTCCCAAATAGCCATAGCCGGTGAAAAGTGGTTTTTGGCATTAGTAACACCTCACCAGGTTGAAATGTGACCATTAAACATTTAAGAAAGAAAAACAATTTGGGAACAGCGTGAAGGAATAACTAGAATGGGGAACTCTGGCTAGAAACGGATAAAGACAATTAAGCAGATATCTCTCTAGAGCAGCCTGCAAGAAGGTCTCAGGTTTCTGAGCCTGGAATTCACAATCAATTGAGAAACAAAGAGAAGCTGTCCTGAGAAGGCAACATGTCTCATCAGAGCCACTGCTGGTCGGTGGGCTTCCTGCGTGTCCAAGCTCTGCCGAACTGACATAATGTTAACAGATCGCACAAGATGTGTTTTCTTTCTTGCAGACACCACTCTACTCTCAGAGGGCAAATATATTTTACAAATATTATGATCAAAAGACAGAAACGGCATCCCCAAGAATTCTACATTTGATCTGAAGAATATATTAGGATAAACAAAAAGACTCTCTGTTTCTTTTGAGAAACCCCAAATCAGGAAAATTGAAAGCCTGCCTACACCCTTGGAAAATTAAATTCTGATTTGGTTAATGATCTCCTTGTGGCTGAAGTGGCTACTTAAGGAAAGATAATGACAGTGTTAGGATGTTTAATTGCAGCTTAATCAGTAGCTCTATAACTCCTGTTGGAAAGACCGGGGGTTAGGGAGCAGTGTTAAATTAGAAACTGAATGAAACACCACTACATCAACCCCAGAGAAAAACCTCACTTGTACGTGAGTATTACAGACGTGAGTGGGTTGTTTCTCGGCACCTGGAAGTCTGACTGCGGTAGACTCAGGGCAGACTGGAGGAAGCTGTTGTGAGTCAGGCAAGTAACAGAGTCTATCGGCATGGTGCAACCTAGCTCAAAGCTTGAGAGACCACGTCCAAATCTATAATCAGCATCCCACACTAAACTCCCATATTGCTAATGAGAAGAACTGGTTTTTCCTAAGTCTGGACAACATCCTGCCGGTCTTTGGTTCCACAGGGCAGTTCCAGGATCCAGGCGCATAAGGACAGGAACACAGAGCAGGCTGGAATTTACATTGTAGCCTGGGACTGCCAAAGGCTTTCCTCCCCTGTGCTTCTGTAATTGGCCAGTCAAGGTGTCAGACCTGGGGACGTGAACCAAAATCCTTATCTCAGGCTCTACTCTCAGGAAATCCCATTCAAGACAAGATCAGACAAAAAGAATAAGCGAAGATTGAACCACGACCATGAAAGAAGCACATTTGGCTAGGCATCTCGGATAGTGTAATGAAGAGTGTTATTTAGCACTGACATATCATACTGGATATTTCTCTAAGTCTGTGGTTTAAAATTAGTAAACTGAAAATATTTCATTTGATATCTAAGTTCAAATTAATATATTTGTTATCTTCATAAACACATGTAATAAAACTATAGGTCTGTATTTGGGGATGTGGAGATTCCTGGCTGATCTGTACTGAAGACACATCTTGGCTTTCTGATGGGCTATGTCTTTTGACGTGGATTTGAAGGTGTGACACGTTTTCAGGGGGAATCCCCATGGTTATCAAAAGTCCCTGTCAAAACCGGTGCACCCCAAAGTATTATTTATTAAATTAAAACAATACAAAATCTTATGGATTATTTGAACAAGTATAAATAATTACCATTTTCTAATACTAATTCTAAATTACCCACCTGCTGTGAGTACTTTGAGAGGAAATACTTCATCATCCTGATTTGCAAATGTTAACACCAGTAATACCACAGCACATATTTAAGCTACTGAAGAAAAATGATGACAAACTGAAATTCACAAAAATAAAAGAAACACTTAAAATATTTTGTAATGTAAAGTTCAGGTAAAATTTTTTTCTCATTAAATTCCTAAATTGTTTGTTGATGCTATGTCTTGTGAGCTTTCACAAAGACACTTATCGAATGGCCAGTAGAACTTTGGAGAGATTGTTCAAAGGAAGAGTTTTTTCAGTGAGAGCATTTAACTAAAACATGTAAAAAAAGAAGTTCTGAATCTGGCCATATTCATGCAGACCCTGTGAACTTATTCCAAACCTGACTAGTACTGACATAAATCATTTGAATAGTATAATTAAAACTTGTTTCCACAAGCTCTTACGAATAAAGAGTGTATTTGAAAAGCTACTTTCCTATATCATACTGAATACTTTGGAGAAATTACTCAGAAAAAGTCAAACTCCTATTGTAGGTTTCCTGACAATAGAGACAGACACAGAAGCTTGGAAATGGGATTTCAAAAGGATCAGTCCTGCTGCTGCTGGACCTGATGCCGATGTGACTAATGCAGCGGAATAAAATATGAATAATTTTTAGACAAGTCAGCTTAGGATTTTTTTTTCTTTGGTCTTTACCCAGTAGCTTGTGGTTTCTCACATTTTTCTGGAAAAAAGAAGTTTGAGGCTTTGACAGCTATATTTTTTTTTTGTCTTTTTTCTTTCTCTGTCTTTTTTGGGGAGCAGAGAGAGAGGGAAGAAAAACTGCTATTCCAAATTTTATAAATATAAATTAGAAAAAATAGTGAATGCCTAGCACATTTTCTAGACTATATTTTTCTTACAAGAAAAGGAGAGACAGAGCGAGAGAAACAGAGACAGAGACAGACAGACAGGAAGGGAGAGAGAAGAGAAGCATCAACTCATAGTTGCGACACCTTTAGGTGTTCATTGATTGCTTTCTCATATGTGTCTTTGCTGGAGGGCTCCAGCTGAGCCAGTGACCCCTTGCTCAAGCCAGTGCTTTGGGCTCAAGGCTGTGACCCTGGGGTCATACCTATAATACCATGCTTAAGCCGGTGACTCAGCGCACAAGCTAGCTGAGCCTATGCTCAAGCCAGCCAACCTCAGAGTTTCAAACCTGGGTCCTCAGCATTCCAAGCTGATGTTCTATCCACTGCATCACTGCCTGGTCAGGTTTTATAGAATAATTTGAGTTTTACAAGTGGTCTTTTGGTTCTCCCATCTTAGAGTCTGCAGATGAGTTCTACATGAGAAAGTCTGTGGTTAGTAAGATAAGACCATCTTAAATGTTCTATTAGCACTAAGGTACAGGATTAGTTGTGTTAAGAAAAAAAATAATGGATTTTTAAATTAACTTTATTCATTGTAAAAATGACCCTATGGTGGAACGTAGGATAAAAAATTGGACTGAATACTCAAAGTTAAAATTTTGTTTTTATTTTCTGTCTCAGATGTTCTGGCTCAAAAGAGTTCAATAGCATCTTTTATACAATTATTTCTGGCTACATATGCAAAATGACTTCAGCAATCTCAGATCATCAACTTATTAAGGTAAGGAATTACTCCTATTTGTATGAAGGTATCATCTTCTCTATTCCAAAGACAAAACATAATCATCGGAGTTGCCTGATGGCCCCTTCGGATCATTCAATGAATACCCAACTAGCAACATCAGCGAAAAGATGAGTGGAAGAAACAGTATTGTGAAACCTGACTTTGTGTTTTGTACAAAGGAGGGTGAAAAGGAAGAAAACTAACATCTATTGAGTCTACTCTACATGGCATCCTAATTATCATTCATTTAATTATTCCAATTTTTCTGTGAGGTAGGGATTTTTGCTGCTTACACATCATGATGCTACTAAATAGTGAAGGCACTGCCTCCACATTAGGAATACAGTAAAATTTGCTCACCCAAAGCAACATTTTCTGCCTTTCACTATCAATTTGGAACACAATATATGATAGTTAAAAACAAAATTTTCCCTGAAGTTGCTACTGCAGAGCAGATGACAAAGCACTGCTTTCGGTAGATCACAGTTGGGCTGGTTTCAGGGAAAAGCAAGAGACAGATGATGTTTATCATCATCTACTTGGCTTTTCCCAGTTTCCCATGTTCTCTTTCTTGTTTCCTTTCTTGCCCCCTCAAGGAAAGGATCTGCCATCATTTACTGCTTCGCTTTTGCATTTCAAGTTTTTCTCAGGCGTTCCAAACAATGTGTTTTTTTTAGCACTTGGAGATTTTCAGGTACCCAGAGAGAGAATGGGGGAGTAGAACTGCCTTTGTAATTACATAAGATAACGTCCTGAAGCCAAGTGTATGATGCTACCATCAGACCCTATCAGAGCAGCCGCAGACAGAGGAGGAAAGGCTGTACAGATCATACCCTCCCCTGCTCTAAAGATGCCCTTGGTTCTCCTTTCAAACTCTCATCAAGGTCAAGCCCGCCAACCTTCAATCCACAGCTCAAACCAAAGGCCTCATGTTGTGCTGGGTCTTTTTCTCTAGCAGTCACCAGACAGCAAGTTCTCCCAGTCTATTTTTAATGCATACCCCTATTCGGATCACTTTTCCCTGTATCTGCCTCATCATCTATTCCAAGCCTCTGTTTCTCCCCTGGAGCTCCAAGAGCCTTCTCCCTGACCTCCTAACCTTCATTTTCTCCCTACTTACAACCCATTGTCTACATCGTCAGAGTGAGTCTTTCAAAACAAAAATCAAATGTCTCACACTTCTGGTTAAAACCTTCAAATGACTTTCCTGTCTCCTTTCCCTAAGTCTCCCTCCATGGCCAGTCTCCTGGCCACCCTCCCTGTCTGTCCTACTTTCCTCACTCCTGTCTAGCTGCTGACTACCTCACTGTACTTGAATATGCCATGTGTATTTTTCCTCAAAGCGTCTTTACCTGCTGCTCCCTCTGCCAGGGGTGCTGTTCCTCTCCATTTTCATATCTCACACTTACTTTGCTAGATTTCTGTTCAAAAATCACCTAATTAGAAAAGTGATTCTGATCTTCCAACCCAACAGTTCATACACACACACACACACACACACACACACACACACACACACACACACACACACATATGTCACTTCATAGACTTGTTTTTCCTCCTTGTCTATTTTCTCAACTAAATGTAGATATATGCAAGGTATGGACTTTGTTAGTTACAGAGTATCTGGTACATAGTACACATTCGATATATCATTAGAATGGATAAAACACTTTTACAGTGTACATAAGAAAAAGAATTCTTATTTGTGAAACATTATTTTATAAAACTCTACAGAAATAAGTAATCAGCTCAAGTAAATTCCACCTAACAATTATTCTTCATAGAATAGATTGTTTTATGAATAATAGATTCTACACTTCCACTTCAGCTGACCCGAACCACCTGGAGAACATTTTGTAAGTTTGTTCTCTTTTAGATTAAATGGTGCCCTTGAGACAAGAAGGCGAGCTCGCACTTTCAACAGCACCTGGCTGGATCTGTTGGGAAACTTCTCACATCAGAAAATGTGGCTAGATCAGTTCTCTATTTCTTTGCAGGTCTTAGGCATTTTCAGTTTGATGAGTTTAAATTTTAATAGCATAAAAAAATAATAATACTTCTTGGACGCTTAGAAATGAATGGGGCCCTGATATTATATAATCAAATTCCTTTAGTACATAGCTCCTGATGTTCCTGCCAAGGTCATAAAGAGGAGAGACTACTAGCTTTCAAAAAAGGTATGCTGTTGAAGGTCACACAGGTCATTAGCAGCAGAGATGGGGCAAAAGCCAGTTTTCCTGATTCCCAGTCTAGGCCCTTCACTTCCCTACCGCATGATTTCTGAACACTCATACTCATCAATTATATGGGTAAAACTGGGTCCACAGTAGCCTTGGCTTCATCAGTTCTGCATTTCCTCTTTCTACTGCAGTTGAAATGTATATAAAAAAAAGACAAGCGTAAATATTTTCTTGAGCTCTGCATGCCAGAAGTAAGTTCTTTATACATATTAACTAGGAACTAAAACCATCTAAGCCAGGGGTCCCCAAACTACGGCCCCGCAGGCCTCATGCGGCCCCCTGAGGCCTTTTATCGGCCCCCACCGCACTTCCGGAAGGAGCACCTCTTTCATTGGTGGTCAGTGAGAGGAGCACAGGATGCATCCGCACCCATAGTTCCCATTGAAATACTGGTCAGTTTGTTGATTTAAATTGACTTGTTCTTTATTTTAAATATCGTATTTGTTCTCGTTTTGTTTTTTTACTTTAAAATAAGATATGTGCAGTGTGCATAGGGATTTGTTCATAGTTTTTTTTATAGTCTGGCCCTCCAACAATCTGAGGGACAGTGAACTGGCCCCCTGTGTAAAAAGTTTGGGGACCCCTGGTCTAAACAATCCCCTTGGCATAAACGTACACAGCTTTCTGTCTACATTGGCATAATTAGTATTTCAGAACACTTTACCAAAACAAATAACTTGATTGTTTATTAGAGGAAGTTCTAAAATGATTCATCTGCTTTTCAGTAAGAAGTATCAATAGAGCCTGACCTGTGGTGGCGCAGTGGATAAAGCATCAACCTGGGAACACTGAGGTTGCCAGTTCAAAACCCTGCACTGGTCTGCTCAAGGCACATATAGGAGTTGATGCTTCTAGCTCCTCCCCCCTTTCTCTCTCTCCCTCTCTCTCACACTCTGTGTCTCCTCTCTAAAATAAATAAATAAAAAGAAATAAAAAATATTTTTAAAAAAAGAAGTATCAATAGATAGTTTATATCTCAAAATTCTAAATTTGCTGTTTCCACCCATTCTTAACAGTGTTAGCATGATCTTTACCCAATCCTGATCAAGCTCCTGCCTTAAACCAAACTTCAAAGTCTCAACACATCCGATACTGTCTTCCCTGCGATGAGACACTACCCCATCTCTGTGGAGGCGGTATCCTCCCTTGTCTCAGGATCAATAATCTCAACTTTGTCTCATCCACAGATTGTATTGGTGTTGTCTGGGGAGCTTCCATTGAATATGAATCATTATAGTCTCATAAAAACCCAGATCAGTATCATTGTAACTTTTTAGATGAGGAAACAAAGGCATTAAAAATGTAAGAAATTTACTCCAGGACATGTAGCAGTGACACAGCCCAAACTTAAACCCAGATTGGTCTAAGCCCTAGAATGCACCCTCCCAGCCACTGTTAGGCTGCCCATCACTGTACCCCAAGCAGCACAGCTAACCCGGAAGCAGCTAATTCCGTTCAGCGGAAACCAGCCATTATTCTTTTATTAAAATATGTATTCTAGAATCGTACACCTGAAACCTATGTAATTGTATCAAGCAATGTCACCCCAATAAATTCAATGAAAAAGGTATATAATTTGGAATAAAATACTAAGACTTTAAAATTTACTCTTTGTTTTAATTTTAATTTATTTGGGCGACATTGGTTAATAAAATTACATAGGTTTCAGGTGTACAATTCTAGAATACATTATCTGTCTATTGTATTATGTGTTCACCACCCCAAATCGGATCTTCTTCCATCACCATTTATCGCTCCTCTACCCTCTTCTGCCTCCCCCAAACTCCCTTTCCTTGTGGTAATCACCATAGTGTTGTCAGTGTCTGTGAGGTTTTTTGTTTGGTTGGTTGGTTTTTTGTTTTGCTTACCAACAGCTGTCAGAGAAGAGGGAGAGTTTGCAGGGCTGGGTAAAAAAGGTAAAGGGGTTGTATTCCCTTTTTAAAATATCCACTTTTCACTGTGTTAAACACAGGCCTAGCAGAAAGACATGAACTCAGAATCCGGACCACTCACTGAATGGGGTTTCTGAATGTTGATTCCATGCACCCATGCTTTCCTTTGGTTGGAGAGACCTGAAAAAGTTTAGCATCAGCAGTGAAGAATTCTGTCCTTCCCCCAGGCTTGCCTTAGTGATAATGATGTTCCAAAAGCAAAGGTACATGACTACTACAGTTCTCTGGACCTCAGATCCTCAAATATTAAAATAACATAAAATCAAATCAAAGGGAAAATGAAGTAAAAGTAAAATGAAAGTCTGGTGAAGTAAAATAGGAGTAAAGGAAACTCAGAATGCATCTTACATTTTCAGATGGATCGGGGGTGTCATTTCAAATTCATTGGATATAATTATTATAGGCAGCAATATAAGTTAACTGCTGTCCTTTTATGCCCACAATGCTGTCTTTCAGGAGATACTTTGAGCTCTGCCTTTCAGGATATATTTGTCACCCTCTCCTCTACCACGTTCATCACCTGTCATCCGGTCTTTTGTTTATAATTGCTTCCTCCCTTGCCCCTTGTAGTCTATTCTAAAATAGATAGAACAGCCATGTCAGATCATCTCACTCCTCCCTGTGCTGCAAACCCACCAATGCTTCACATCTCCTCCAGAATAAAATCCCAACTCCTTAGCTTAGGCTACAAGGCCCCACATGATCCTGCCTGTGCTAACTTTCTGACTTAGTCTTCAAACAAGGTGCCCCTTGTCTACTGTGCTCCATCTACAGGGACCTCCTTGTTCTTCCTGAAACACACAAACCATGCTCTTGCCTCAGTGCCTTTGCACTTGCTTTTCTTCTGCCACAATACTCTTCCATTAATAGGCTCACTCACTTATTTGTGATGTCCTTCAATGCCACTTTATCAGAAAGGACTTTTCTGTCTACCCAATCCAAAAATAGCTCCCTTCCTCATTATCTGCTCTTTCCTTACTTCACTCTTTTTCTTTCTTTTTAGTCTTGGTTGGCACCTTACATAATATGTTTTCATCTACTTCTCTCACTGGAGCTGCATGGGAAGTTACTGCTCTGTCTACAGAGCCTAAAGTAATATTGGGTTTAAGTTTGCTCACATAACTATAGAAGGAGTAAATTACTATCACATTTTGACCTGAATAAAGTGCAATGGATAATAACTGGACAAGATAGGGCAATAATAATTATAATAATAGCATTTTACAATTTTTTGAAATTTAATACATAATCTCATTTGATAAAGAGTCATACCTCCTCTTTTCATCTTTCTGGTAAAGCATATAAAGGCTCAGCAAACTTCAACACATGCTTCAAACTGCCCAGGTAGGAAGAGCCTAGTTTATTTCTAGAACTGAAGTTGGTGGACTCCACATCGTTAACCCTTTTCATTAAATGGCTGTTCTCCAATGTGTTTTCAAAGATTTCTCATCCTCCCCTGCAGTTCATTATTTAGTTCCAAATTAAGATTCTCTCTAAAGGTTCATCTGTGGAAGTGGAAAATGTGTGAAATTCCAGGCATGGGGTCTCATTCCTAATAAAAGAGTCCACTTAAATAAATATACCAACCAGTAATTACTTACACTTTCTTGATCACTTTCCATTTGACAGGTGTAAATAAGAAGAACAGGTTGATCAGAGGAAAAAAGAAAAGCTACTAAACTCAGCAATGTTGGAATCAAATGGCTGCAAATTCATCGTCAACAATGGAGCTTGCTGCAAAGCTACATCCTCATGCAGAAGATATAATAAGAGTTCTATCAATGGGCAGGAATCAAGAACTCTCTTCAGAAGCTGGTTATCCCTTCATAAAACATGTTTTAGTAAACACACACATGGTAAAATAATGATGCCCCCTTACTCCATGGAATACACTAGTCTCAGGCTTGTTCACAAAGGAGCAAGGAATACTTTTGCTGCAGTCTCTCGTGCAGTTTATGCAGCCACAAATAGACTACGTGGCTCTCCCACTGGACTGTATGCAGAAGCACTTCGGTATGACCTCTTAAATGCAAGCATTGCTTAACCATCGGGGCCAATTTTCTTTAGCTTTGGTCAGAATGCCAGGTTTTTAGTAATGAGGTTCCATGATCTATAGCTAATACAGGATTCAAGCTCATTTTTTCCTGCAGTTTTAAAGGAAGACTCAAAGGGCTTTTAAGCCTATAGCTTTAGAGTGAAAAGATATCTGACGTCTTTTAAAAATGAAAACAGGATAGACATCGAATTCTATTTACTTAAGGCTCCAAATAGCTTTCTCCGTTGTTTGTAATCTTGCTTAGTGATTTAGGTAAATCGCTGTATTAGGTATATACCAAATTGCATTTTTACTTTCAACTATGTAATTAGAGAGTATGGGTCTTTCAAAATCCTATTCCTCGGCTCTTTAATTAAACACTGGTTATTTCCAAAGGCTTTCAGTGAACACAGTAAGCAATAGTTTCAAATGAACACTAAATTTGAAACAATCTGATGTGTGAATAAACTGTGGTTTTCTGTTGCATGGCCCTAATCTAAATTTTTATGCATGATTTAAAATGTTGCTTGTTACCCTCACAAAACCCCTAACCAACACAATCTACTGGAATCCAAGGACTTAAAAAAGAAGACATCTACAATCCAGATCTCTGCATCCCAGAGTAGAACATTCCAAAATCCTTTTCTCACTCCGAGCCCAAATTCCTGCATCTGTTAGACTTGAGGATCTTACAGAAATTCTTCTGTCTCCTCCCTCTGAATCACTATAATTGGCCTTTGCTCAAAAACTATTATTTGGGGTTTTTTTTGTGTGTGTGTGTGTGTGTATCCACTTTTTATAAGTTTTACTTTCATTAATTCTGTGCTTTCTCACCTTCCTTTCTTCCTCCAGGAGTCAGTTCTCATGACATAGCTTCCTCTTCTCCGCCCCCTCCCCCCCAATCACCTAAGGCCTGGGTAGGGGCCAACTCTACTCTAATGATAAAGAGTATGAACTTTCGATTCAAATGCCATCCCTGGCTCCCTGTCCTATTTGCTTGCTGAACATCTTCATGCCTCAGTTTTCTCATTCTAAAATGATAATGATAACTGTCTTTATGATAAATAAATGGAGCAATAATTACAAATAACATAGGAAATACATGCCAGGGAATAATTGCCTGATTTTTTAAAAAATATGCTTTTAATCTACCCAAAAGACTCTTAATTTAGGAAGTCATTCTTTCTGATATTTATTAACCCTTCATGCTTTATCTCTTCACATTAAAATTTATATTGCATAATTAAAAAAAAAAAAAAGATAAACGTTGTCTAAATCCCAGCAGTTGCCTGACCAGGCGGTAGCACAGTGGATAGAGCATCGGAATGGGATGCGGAAGGACCCAGGTTCAAGACCCTGAAGTAGCCAGCTTGAGCACGGGCCCATCTGGTTTGAGTAAAAGCTCGCCAGCTTGGACCCAAGGTCGCTGGCTCCAGCAAGGGGTTGCTCGGTCTGCTGAAGGCCCGTGGTCAAGGCACATGTGAGAAAGCAATCAATGAACAACTAAGATGTCGCAACGGCAACAAAAAACTGATGATTGATGCTTCTCATCTCTCTCAATTCCTGCCTGTCTGTTTCTATCTATCCCTCTCTCTGACTCTCTCTCTCTGTCTCTGTAAAAAAATAAAATAAAAATAAAAAATAAAAAAAATAAAATCCCAGCAGTCCTGCTAATAATTTCATATACCTATACTTTTATATTTGCTTGCACATTTTGTTCCTATACTGCAAAAAAGTTTGCACCAATTTACCCCTGCTATCAGAATTGGAAACTTGAGGGCATGTTAGATACAGTTCAAATTTTGTTTATGATCATTCCGTGGAACTTTGCCTGTAATATCATTTTAAGGGTATATTCCTTGTTCTTTCCATTAGATTATAAACTCATCAAAAATAAATGCTAAGTTCTTCAACTTTTCTAATATCTGCCTCTAGTGAGTTGGATATCAATTATTCTTATGAGTTTTTCAAATTGGATTGTTGAAAAAGTTCAGTGAAGTGGAACTGACTACTGCCAACATTACATCTAATGAGAATATACAGCTGCATACTTGAAACCTGGAAATGATTCTTCCTAAGAATTCAGACTTATTCAGCCTTGTCCTGAGTTCCTACTTCTTAGGTAAGCTGTCCCAAGACTCTATGCATATCAGTTCTGTTACAGGTATTTCTATCTGTAGAAATATTATTCAAGGAATAGAGAGACATTCTAATACCAAACAAACCCAAATGAGAGTTGTATTTTTTTTTAGTTGATCATGGATCAAGAATACAATCTAACTTCAAACACTGGAGTAACCATTTTTGACCATATGAAAGATGAGTAAGCAGAGAAATTTGTTGAAAGAGACTATTTCCAACAATCAGTATTTAGTAAGCATCTACAACTTGCCATATAATATGTGCTACTCAACTAGACCACAGAAAAAGACTAGCAGATCTCTGCTTTCATGGAGATTTCAGTAGGAACAGGAAGACAAACATAAAAAAGCATAACAATCATTTATCATTTTCTTGAATGCAGTCAACTGATGTTTATCAAGTGCTCACTATGTACAAGGGCTTAGCTTGCTATTTGGATGCCAAGACAATTAGGATTCAGTCTCTCTTGTCAAGGAATTAGCCATTTAATGAAGGAAATAGACAAAAACAATAACAATCGAACAAAAAACAGGCAGACAACTTTCATTCTAAGAGTACTGCTCTCTATTCTTTAAATCCTCAATATGTGCAAGACACTCTGCTAAGCTTCTACAGAAGGACACTCACCTATTGTGTGAGTTTGTCTTCTTGCTGTTGTAAATACCTACAGTTAGACTTTGAGCCCCAAGGGTGAACAGCTGCTGAATATGTAGCTTACCAAATATAAAGGCCAAGAAAGAAAACATAAAATTTTTTCACCTTTTAACAATTTAATTGTTGGTCTATGTCCATACCGCTTCAGTATAAAGATTCTGTAATTTTCTAAAGAATCCCATTCATAAAATTGAGTCAAATAGAATGCTTAAACTAACCTTTCTTACTCATTCTTTCCTCCTTTCTCCCTTCAATGAGGAGATACCTTAATGAACAGTCTAGCCTGGCCCCAAAGGCTGACATAAAACCCAAATATTATCATAAACTATTTTTGCAGTTAATTAGGAATCACTCTCTACCTAAATCTTAAAATTAAGTTAAAATTAAAAGACTGTTCGGAACCACCCTGACCAGATTGCTCAGTTGGTTAGAGCATTATCCTGAAGCACAGAGGTTGCTGGTTCGATACCTGACCAGGATACATACAGAAACAGATCAATGTTTCTGTCTGTCTCTCTCTCCCTCTCTTTTCTCTCTCTCACTGAAATTAATAAATAAAAATTTCTAGAAAAAGATTTAAAAGAAGAATATTGGGAACTCCTAGTTTACATGTATGGGTGCAGAGAGTTGGAAAGATCAACATTTCTACTTTGACAGCAACAGAAAAGCTGGGAAAACTGTGTTTATGACTTATAAGTATGAGAGAGCTTAGGTCATAGGACAATGAAAATCTAGGGAGACAGATATCTTCAGCATAACACATGTGAAACACAAATATTGTTCTGAGGTTGATGAAACCATTCACCGACCTGAAGAGTTTAGCTAGAGTCATTGGTAAATTGTTAGCCTGACCTGTGGTGGCGCAGTGGATAAAGCGTCGACCTGGGAACACTGAGGTCGCCAGTTCAAAACCCTGCACTGGTCTGGTCAAGGCACATGTGGGAGTTGATGCTTCCAGCTCCTCCCCCCTTTCTCTCTTTCTCTCTCTCTCTCTCTCTCTCTCTCTCTCTCTCTCTCTGTGTCTCCTCTCTAAAATGAATAAAATAAAAAGAAATTTTTTAAATTGTTAAGAGAACACAATTCTAACAACAACATTTTTCGTATCAGAGACCATGATGACCAGAAGGAGGTGACACCATATTTTTCAAGTAATGACAAAAAACAATTGTCAACTCAAAATTGTAAATCAAGGGGTTGGGGTGGGGGAGGAAAAAGAGGATCAAAAATATATGGTGACAGAAGGAGACTAGACCTTAGGTGGTGAGCACACAATAGAGTATTCAGATGTCACAAAGTTGTATACTTGAAATTTATACACTATTATTAACCAATATTACTTCAAAAGATTACTTAAATAATTTTTTAAAAAAATATAAACCTTTGAACACATCTTTCAGAAATTAAAGGCGAATCAGATGAAAATACTAAAAGAATTTATTACCAGCAGACCTACACCAAAAGAATGGCTGGAGGAAGTTTTATAAAATAGAAATGAAATGATAAAAGAAGGAATCTTGTAACATCAGGAAAGAAGAAAGTGATAGAGTAAAAATATTCCTTCTCTTGAGTTTTCTAAATTTTGATAGTTGTGCTACTCTGCTCAATGTTGTACATACCTCTTGGTATATACGAAAGTCAACGATCCTGCCCTTGCATCACAGTTATTTATTTAATGCAGGTTTTCCTATATAGAGATTTACAGTTGTTCATATGGAAAATAATACATAATTAATAAATAATAGGACAAGAATAAACTATGTTTTACACAAAACAGTAAGCCTACTCTTACCTTACCTTGTATATTTAGTTGTCATTTTATCACGTCCTCCACAAATACATGCAGTACATGTTATTAATGTCTAGCCTCTTGGCAAAAACACAATATAGAGAGGTTCCTCACCTCTCTTAGCTTCTCATCCTTCTAAGAGAACCATTCAGGAAGTATTTTGATGCCTTTTACACGTGTCTCCTTGTAATTAAGTTCATTTTTTACTCCAGTCAAGAATTCTATTTCTTTTTGTTGTTTGATATGAACTCATAGGATATGTTACCATAAAATTATTATCATCAAACAAGTCAAATTTAAAATGATTTGTATCTGCGTTAACCTTCCTTCTCTTCAGGTGTGGTCCTAAGTGGGTCACATTTGATGTAGACAGGAAGAACCTGACAATTAAAAGCATGTTTCCTTATCAAGAAAATTATAGATATAAACTAAAAAGTATTTAATGTTAACTTGTTATTGACAATTATTGGAATTCTATCATTTAATATTACCATAAATAATAGTGATAACAAAGAACAAAACACTTTTTAAAAACATTTTCATTGATTGAGAGAGAGAGAAAGATAGAGAGAGAAGCATCAACTTGTTGAAGAACAAAACACCTTCACTTATATGGAAAAACTCAGCTTTTATTCTTCATTGCACTTAACATAAAATGACTCCGTATCCTACAGAGCGAATAACATGATTCTGTAAGACCTAATTGAGCAAATCACTAGTGAATTGCATAAAATCAAATACTATTGATTCCTAGTTAGCCATGTGGCAGAATCAATTTTTTCAGCCATTTCTGGAAAAAAACCTGGATGATATAATTGTTTCATCACTGAAGATATTAAGAAAAATTAATTTGTAAAATGTTGTACCTGCTTTGCAATTTTTTTTCTTTTTTTTTCTGTGACAGAGGGACAAATAAAGACAGACAGACAGGAAGGGCAAGAGATGAGAAGCATCAATTCCTCATTGTGGCACGGTAGTTGTTCATTAATTGCTTTCTCATATGTGCCTTGACCAGGGGGCTACAACAGACTAAGTGATCCCTTGCTCAAGTCAGTGATCTTGGGCTCAAGCTGGTGAGCCTTGCTCAAACCAGATGAGCCCGCGTTCAAGCCGGCGACCTCGGGGTTTCGAACCTGGGTCCTCTGCGCCCCAGTCTGACACTCTATCCACTGTGCCACCACCTGGTCAGGCCCCTTTGCAATTCTTTAACTAATAAATGGTATGGAAAATCTTGACAAGAAGAAGCCTGGTGCACATCTGTGCTTGGCTGATACATGAAGATGTTAATCTGTGCCAGGCTCTGGTAGCTATAAATTACACCTAAATAAAGTGCTGATATTTCCCCCGTTTTCCATTCCCCTTTTCCTCACTTAAAGGATGGAGAGCTTTTCTGTTGTATTGCTCAGGTTCTCGATAACGCCAAGGGTCAGTTTCATCTCTGTTTGTCCTGGGCTACCCCACAAGGTGAGGTAACTGAGGTTGGTTGAGAGGATCGAGGGTAGACCAAGTACCCAGTCCTATGGAAGAGCTTAAACTAATAGGGAGAGAGGGGTTGCTAGTGGCTTCATTAAGGACTGTGGACAACAGTTAGCCAGACTCCCAGAAGAGCAGTAGTACCCAGCAAAAATAAAGTCTAGCTCTTGACAGGGGTGGCAAGCTAAAGAGCATCAGTGACCATGGCTAGCTAAAGTCATGTGACCTCTGTAAATTTTGTTGGGTCGCAGAAGCTTGTGGGGTTCTGCCCAAGTCAACAGAAACAGAAATGATATCTTAAAAACTAACTGAAATTAGATTTCTTGGCAGTTTTAGCAGGTGAGGACCAAGCTGGATTTAACTTGATGTGGGACATGTTATCAGTGAGCTCACACATTATTCCCCATACATTATTCAGGCTCTTTCCCCCTAAGTAGGTATTTGTTGTTTTTTGCCACATTTCCTTTCTTCATGTATTATATTTTCTCTTCATTCTAAGAGTCCCCTCATTCTTTTTTTTTTTTTGAGAAAAACCTTATCTTTGAGCCAAGTCAAGAGTCCCCTCATTTTTAAAAAATTTATGGCATACTGACCCGGCGGTGGTGCAGTGGATAGAGCGTCGGGCTAGGATGCGGAAGACCCAGGTTCGAGACCCCGAGCTCGCCAGCTTGAGCGCTGGCCCATCTGGCTTGAGCAAAAGCTCACCAGCTTGGACCCAAGGTCGCTGGCTCCAGCAAGGGGTTGCTCAGTCTGCTGAAGGCCCATGGTCAAGGCACGTGTGAGAAAGCAATCAATGAACAACTATGGTGTCGCAATGGCAAGGGAAAACTAATGATTGATGCTTTTCACCTCTCTCTGTTTCTGTCTGTCTGTCCCTATCTATCCCTCTCTATGACTCTCTCTCTCTGTCCCTGTAGAAAAAAGAAAAGAAATAATTTATGGCATAGATACATAGTACTAATATTTGGCTACACATGTCTTTGAAAAATATGCAGTATTGTTTTGAATGTATGTGTGTTAATTTTATGTCCATATTACTGCACTACAATTCTTGTTCTTATTCATAACTTTTTTACTCAAAAATATGCTGTTAAATTCTGTTCTCATTATGGTGTGTACCTATAACTTGCTTTTGACTGCTGCAGAATATTTCATAGATGTATATTTTATATTTTCATTACCCTAGGAAGCCTTTCAGTCCCACACTACCACAAATAACATAGTGAAAATAATCCTTACTCGTATTTGATCTTGTCTGAGGTGGGTTTCAGGTAATAGAACATAATAGAACTTAACATTTCTAAGTGCTTACATCACTATAGACTAACATCAGAAGCCTATTAGTGTTATTAAATATAAAAGTTTCTATTTCCCAGCACCCTATCCATATTTGCAATAATCAAACTTTTATTTGTCAGTGTGACATATCTTTTATTGTTTAATGTTTTTTCTCTGATTAATAGTGAAAGAGAGAATGGTTTACATGCTGACTTGTCATTCAGGTTTTCTTCCCTTTAAATTGCCTACTACTTGTTTGTGTGCAGAAAGACAAGAAAGATGCAGGAATTGGTGTCTGTTTCATATTTTTCTTTACATTTTTTCAATATTCATTTGAATATTCTATTCATTAATCAATAGTTTCTGTATGTTTTTGCATTTTTGGTTTTATTTAAGAATTCACTTTCTACTCTAATGCCCTAAAGATGTCCTTTAACATTAAGATGATCAATTCTTATATCTTTCTCCTAAATAGAATTAGAAGTTTAGCACGATTCTTTCTAATCCTTCTGATGTCACAATCCCCTAGAAAATAGTATTGGAATCCTGGGGTAAATGCCTGAAGCTACTCTCAGACACAGCTGGAAGGAACCCTAATTCAGGGACACTGACTAAACCAGCTTCTGCCTCCTAAAAGGGAAAAGATCTCATCCTCATAGACACATGTCAACCACTCAGGCGTACCCACTGGGCCACTCACTACTTTAGCACACTGTCACTCCTGTCTCCTTCATCTCCAGTCACTGCCATACTGGTAGCATCCGGACTTCTGGTAGCTAGCCAGTGCTGGGCTGGTACTGTTTTCTGTTTACTTTGGCTGAGGGGGTTAACAATGGCTCCCCTAGTGGCCGGGGACGGCAGGGCAGGTGGAGGGGAATGCGGAAGAGGGAAACTGAGCACTGGAAACCTGAAACACTCCCGCTCTGCCACCGCAGTCCTCAGCAGAGGTGCCCCTCCTCTTTAGGAGCAGTGTCCCCACACACTTGGATCCCAAACCTTTTTCTGCCCCAGGGGTTTCTTTTCTTCGCAGTTTTTATGTTAGTTTTGTACGTAAAATGTTGAGTTCAGTAGAGGGCATAAACCAGTCTTTTGCAAAGTTTCAAGAAAAGGAAACCTTTTCAAGGCCCGTGTGCTCTTTATCCTTTATGAGTCCCCATTCTTCTTCATGTCTCAGGAAAAACATACGCCCGTTAAAGGTTTATTTACTGGCTGATTTTTCTCGTGGCACCCTACTTCCACCAAACCCAATATAGCTGGACGATCACTCCCTCCTGTGTAACGCATGGAAATTATACCTTGAGCATCAGGGTCTGAGAATAATTCAGTAAGATCCTAAGTGAAACAGGTGGTTGCTGGTACACATTAAGAGCCCAACACACTTATCATGTAATTCATACGTTTGTAATCCTTCTAGCACCACATAAAACATCTTAAACATGAGGGTGTCTAACAAACATTTGCTAAAAACCATTTGCCCTTGACTCTGTATGCCAAATCTATCTTTTATAGGACACCAAACAAATTGGATTGCTTTCTAACATCATACATCAACTTGTAGATTCTTTGCCTGCATACCGTCCATACGGCAGAACTAGAGAATTTTTACCACCATCCCCACTCACTCCTTTCCTGCTGAATAAGAAAACATTCTGCCTTTGCTTTGACAAATGATAATGCAGCTTTTGGCTTCTTTTGGAGAGTCTAGCTATTATAGCCCATGACCTTCATTAGATCACACTTCACCAAACTTGACATCTTTAATATAACTTAAATCATGTTTTCCTTCTATTAAAAGCATTTTTTCCATTACCATGCCTACTCCAGATAAAATATGCACTAGTTTCTGCTAATAAGATGTTGGCTATTGCACATATTGCTCCAATAAATGTACTATTTATTTGACTCTTGATGCCCTGTGTATAACACTACATTAGTTATCTATTTCTGTGGACGGAATAATTGCAGTCATTGCAGAGTAAGACAAGAGAGAATTCCAGATGTCCATTTACAGGCTAGGGCTGAAGTATAAATATAAAGAACGTGTAGACGTGAATTTATTCTCATGGAAAGAAGTATAATATATACTGAGTGAAGAAAGTTGGTGACAAACAAATTATTGAAAATCTAATCACATTTTCATTTTGAGTTTTAGTCAGTTCAGAATGCTAGAACAAGAGTATCATACACTGGGTGACTTCAACAGCGAATATTTATTTTGCACGATCCTGGAGGCTGGATGACCATGATCAGGGTGCCAGCATGGCTAGGATCGGGTGAGAACTTGACCCCCGTGCTCTCACCTGGCTGAAAGAGGAAGCTTAAGTTTCTTCATTTCCTTAAAAGATTGCCAGTTCCCTCCTGGCGCTCTACCTCCATGACTATAGTCAAACCTATTTACCTCCCAAAGTCCTCACCTCCCAATGCCATCACATTTGAGGATTATGGCTTTAACATACGAACTTTGGAGGTTACAACATTCAGTCCTTAATATTCTAAGTACATAAATGTGAAAGGATTTAATTGTACCAAAAGAGAGCTAAAACCTCAACCAAATGGGAGTATGGATGATTTTAATCATTTTTTTTCTTTTAATCCATATTTCAAAATTTTTCTACAGTGCTTCTGTGTATAACACTGCATTAGTTATCTAATGCTGTGTAATAACCATCCCCAAACTTAGTGACCTAATACAATAACTATATAGTGCTGTTTTTCACAGGTCTACATGTCAGCAGGGCAGGTCTGGTAATCTAGGTAGGCCTGGCTGATCTCAACTGGGCTCCCTAATTTTCCACTGTCAGCTGACTGTTGTTTGAGCCTGGCTTGTCCAAGATAACTTTACACGTGTGGCTGGTGGTTGAATAGGTACCATATATGTCTGGCCAATATCTTTCATCGTTCATAGGGGGACTCATGCTGTTCACATGGCAGAGGAGAATTTTGAGAAAGAGTGAAGCTTAATCTCAAGACTGGTATTAAATTAGTTGCCCCACATTTTATTGGTCAAATCAAGTCCCAGCCAGTCTAAATTTAAGAAGTAGAAAACCCCTTTTTAGGAGAGAGGTCACAGTCATACCTCAAAGGGTTAAGGATATCAGGAGATATATAATCATGGTCATTTTTGTAAACAACCTGCTACAAACTACCTACTTTAGACAAATTAAAAATTACAAAAATAGTAAACTCGCATTTCTTACATCTCAACTCCCCGCTTACCTGAGTAGAACAGTTGTTGTGCTATTATGGTGGTCTATAAATATTCACTAATGCTATCTTGAGGGTGGAAGTAAATACTGGTAATACCCTTGTTTTGCCGGGGTGCCCATCCTACCCACCTATACAGCAAATATTTGCATATATTAGGCAATATTTGTATTTGACATTCAGTAGAGATAACTCCATATTAGGTTTTCTGAACTCAAACCTGCTCCTCCATTGTTGTCCTTCTATCTATTAATAGCATTACTTCAGGCTAAGATAGCCAGAGGTCCACAAGCCTGAACTCACTCATTCTCTCTGTTGCCCCACCTACCCTGTAATTAATTAATTAATCTCAAAGGTGATAAATTGCAATTATTCTAATATCCATACCCTCATTTAATTCCACATTTACATAATTTTGGGAGAAGCCCTTATCACTTCTCTTCCTGAGGTACTGAAACAGCATCTTGACTTTACTCTCCAAGTGCATCATAGCCCATTCTCGTTCACCACATTTTTATCTGCCTTATTTATTTTCCCAGGAACAGCTCTGGTGTTACTATTCCACTTGAAACTTTTAATGGTTCCCTTGAGACTACTGACTGTAATTTAATTTCCTTAGCATGGCCATGCCATTTCTTTAGAGCATTTTGGGGAATGTGAGCATATTATATAAATTGTATTAAGCTCAGTTATATCTTCTGTAAAGTGTGACTGTGATATGATTTACTCACTATGGATTTGTAAGGACTAAGTAGGATAATGTATAGAAGGCACAGTACCTGAGGAATATAATGTGATCTCTACAAATGCCATTTATTATTACTGTTTATACACTATTAATTCTAGTCCTGAGTACTTATTTTTCTCGAACATGTTACTCTGCATATTGATACTTGGTCACACAGTCCCCTCTCACCCTCGTGTCACCATCAAAATGGTAGCTATGCTGTTTCATGCATTACAATTCATGCAGGTGTGATTTCTTCTCTCTGTGCTCGTATAATACATACACATTTCTCAGAATTCCCATCACACATTCATGTGAATGGTAATAAGTCTGCTAAACTTCTGTATAACTAAGGATAGATAGACCATCTAGAAAAAAATAAACTGAAAGAAGCTCATAGCAGGTCCTTTACTTTTAGGATGGCTACACCTTTGAAGAAGGCCTGATAGTCTCAGTGGTCTGTGTGGCCCTACCTGACACTTTATTTTATTCATCATATAGTAGCTAACCAGTCTCTCCTAAGAATGCAATAAACTCCACCTTCATTAGGTCTCTTGGGTAGCCAAGGTCATTTATTTTGCAGCCTGTCCAACAATGTCAGTCTGTTTGCTCCTAGCCCAGCATGGACTGACAGCAATTGATCAAGAATGAATCTTCAGAAGAACCAGAGCAGGTAGCTGGAGAAAAACACCTCTGATTAGACCAACAGTTGACTTATCTTAGACAAATATATATATATAAATATCCCTAAATGTTAACCAAACTAGTTAGAACTTCATTTGTCAAATCCAAACAACAACTTCTCTTCCCAGTAGATGGGAATTTCCTTGAGAACAGGAAATTCATCGCAAGTGGATGCTGCAGAGAAACTAGCACAGCACTCACACAAAGGTGTCCCAGCAATGGAGAGGCCCATGTAATTGAACAACTTGTCTTTTACTCCTGGCCCCTCCACTTAGCTAGGAGGCTAATAGCAAATTAGTCTGTAATTTAAACCAGGCAGCCACCTTACAAGCATAATCACCAATATGATATGTCAGTAGTATTTGTCAAATGAGAAAGAAATTTTTAAAAAATATTAGCCTGACTCCATATAACCCTCCAGTGGTTTTCAAATGCTCTTCGAGTAACTCCACACAGTACACCTAGGTCTGAGGAGACTGACCTCAGCTTTGGCCACTCTATTTCCATTATTACATGTGCATTGCTATTCTGTTCCTTGAAATTAAGCATTTGAATCTTATTATTTTTTGTTTCCAAATCTGGGGCTGCCCTTCTAAAGACCATCAGAGGGCTTTCTATTCTCATCACCAGACCTTCTATAAAAAGCTTTCATGCTCCAGAGTCTCTTTTTAGAGATTCTATTATAATTGCATTTATTCAATGGACTGCTTGTTGGTTTTCCCTTCCCCAACCCATACCCCCCTCAGACACTTCAGAATTTTAATTTCATAAAGACATGCACAATGCTGCCAGAAATTTACCATAATGCTCAGCATATACCAGGGACTCAATAAATATTTAATAAATGAATATGTTTCTGAAATTTACATAAGTTGACATTTTCCTCTAGAGTAATAATAACTAGGATACATTTTCAATTGGCCAAAGTCAGGACTAGGAAGAAAATTATAAACATAAATGCCAAAAATAAAAAGATAATTTCACCCACAAGAGAGAGGTTCCTTATTCTGAGAAGATATTGAATCATCTTTTGTACTCTGTTGAGGTCGCAGCTTCTGACATTAGTTGTATGTCATGATCAGAGTTTCAAAACCTACTTTCACTGCAACCCACCAAGAACAACCTCTACAGATCAGTTTTCTCACTTGATTGTAATCCTTAAAAAGCTATGGCAGGAATGAGATCTGAGGACAGTGCCCTAGCAGATTAATTGCAATCATCAACCTCAAGGCTACCTACAAAGATGAACTCTTCTCTATATAGTTGTACAGAAAAACTTATGCGGCTTATGAACCCAGCCCCCCAAATTAACCTTTGCCTCACACATATGCTCATATATTCACATTCTAACTCACCTGTGTTATTATTTTGCTCATCCTCAGATCAAACAGCAGGACACACAAAAGGGGAGCACAGCTCAACCTGCAATCAGCATACGTCAGTGCATTCATTCGTCAGTGCTCTGTAACAAAATACCACCATACCACCGACTGCATGGCTTATGCAACAGCAATTTATTTCTCAGTTATAGAAACTTAACCCATCCAGTGGGCAGTTCTGGTTGCTCCTGACACCTCATCCTTCCCCTTCTCGCTGGGTCCCCATGTGGTCTTTGCTCTGTGGGCAGCATCCCTCCGGTCTCTGTCTGTCCTAACCTCCTCTGCTTATGAGGATATCAGTCAGAATGAATGAGTGTCCCCTTGATCCCCCCCACCCCATTTTAACTCAATTACTGCTTTAAAGGCCCTATCTCCAAAAACAGTCACAGTCTGAGGTACTAGGGGTTAAGACCTCAACACCTAAATTCTGAGGGGACACAGTTCACTCATAAGAGTACAAAAAGCACTAATTTCCTTACCCGAGGGTGGACAACAGGCCTGTGTTGATTCCAGTCCCCCTCTCTTCTGTCCTCTACTGGAATCCTGTCTTCCATAGTGGCCCATACGCCATTAAGCTGATCAAATAGAAACACTCTTGTGAATTTGAATTTCAAAGGGGGGGGGGTCTTCTCCTTAGAAGATCTCAACAAAATAACAAAATATAAGGAACACATAGATGGACAGAATTTACAGAGGACTCTAAGCAGGCTCCGCGACCCTCAGGCTGAATTTCCCACGCGCACTACTCTTGGCAATCCTTATTAGAAAAATCCTGACTTCTTTGGCTGAAACACTGCAAATTCAGCCTGAAATACAGTCATTATTCATGGCCATACCCGAGAGCCTTATTTGTGAGGCACCCCTGGGTGATTTTAATAAGGACCTTGAGGAGATGCTGCTTGTAATAGGCCACCAAAAAGTTCTGGTTTAAAACTCGCAAGTTCCCAGGGGACTCGGGGTCTCGGCACCTAGAATGTTGCAAAAGCTTTGACAGACCCTCAAACACCCGTGCTCGCAGGTGATGAGTCATCCTCTGGGAGCACTGGGCCAGCAGGGGAGCAGGCTCCAGTGACAGATTTTCCTGCATTTTAAACCAAGTAGCCCCCTCACTGGAATCACCTCTAAGACAGTGTGTCACAAGTGTCAGCAAAGATGTGACTCTGTCAGAAAGTGTGGAAGATAATTTTGTTAAAACTTATTATCTTCATTATGGCATACAGGCTGTGGTACAATGTCAATTTAAGGGTCAGATACACTTTGGCAGAAGATAGTGTTTTTTAACTACGCATCATACACACACACACACACACACACATATGTATAACATTTTTAAGAAACTCAAGAAAACTGAGTAGCCTTTGTTAAGTATAAAGATGAAATGTCGGTAAAGCTAAGATCACATCAGAGGAGGTACTTCTATTTTGGCCTTGCACTAAAGTAACTTAATGTGCTGAATGAATATGTATGTGTCATGGAGAGAGGGAGTTTTGGAAAATATACTTCTATTGTTTTCCAAACTCCATATTAATCAAGAGAATTCTAGAACAGTGCTTTTCAAACTAACGGGATGATGGATATTTTTGGTTTATGTCACTGTTGCTTTGTTTTGTTTTATTCCCAATGCACCATGAACTGATATTTGAATAAAATGCAATATAATTGAGTTATTTTAAAAAATGGAATCAACCCAAAGATAAATAAAATAAAAACCCCATTTAGTTGTACTGCTAGATTAAACAGACATTAAATTACTTTGCCACCAAAGTTTCCAACTGCTTACTCTCAATTTCTGTATTTATGTCCTTGTGTACTGGTGACAAATAATTCATAGTTAGAAAAATATGAAAGTTATGATTTAAGAATAAAAGACATTGGTCCAGCTAGCTGAATATCAGTGTTTCTTGGAAATATGGTGTGACAACCATGGTTATAGTACTAAATGTATGGTACATGTATAAATAATCCAGAAAACAATTCTTTTTAATACATACTTAGTTTTGTGATGGTCTTTAGTGTTGATTTATGTTTTGGTTTTGGGTTTTTGTTGCTTTTCAAGGCAAACACATTTAAGATGCAATTTTTGTTTCATTTTTTAAATTTAGTTCTATTTTTAGTGATTTCACTGATGTTCTTTTTTTAAAAGAAGTCCTTTCAATCTGAATTGAGACACCTAACATGTAGTCTTTAAAATCAATCATTGGCATAGAAAGTTGTTTAGATTGTGTGAGAGAAATAAGTAATTTTTATATGACCTTTATATACTATTTAATATTAAAGAATAAATTAACAAAAACCTGGAATAGATAGATGAATGGGTGGATAGATTGGTGGATGAATGGATGGATGGATGAATAGATGGATGGACGGATAGATGGATGGATGGATGGATGGATGGATGGACGGAAGGACAGATGGACGGACGGACGGATTGATGGATGGATGAATAGATGGGTAGGTGGGTTGATGGGTGGAGGGTAGATGGGTTGATAGATGAGTGAGTGGGTAAGTGGGTGGGTGAGTGGGTGGGTGGGTGGATGGATATGTGGGTGAGTAGATGAATAGGTGGGTGAGTGAGTGGGTGGGTGGGTGGGTGGGTGGATGGACGGGAAGATGGATGGAAGGGCAGGTGGGTAGATGGGTGGGTAGCTGGATGGGAGGGGGATTTTTTTCTAGACCTTCTAACCTCTCTGCATGTCAGAAATTGCTTCACCCCCATATTTCTTCAAAGTTAAGGACCAGCAACAATCAGAGAAGAGCTTAACATGACAGAATTCTCTACAGCCTATCTAGTTTTGACCTCAAATCCCAGCTGACATTTGAGGTAGGAGAGTGAATTACAGGGAACTTCACAACCCATGACCACCACAACAGTAGAATACACATTTTTCTCAGAACATTCTGAAAATGTGCCTATTTTCTGACATACCTAATAAAATATTGACTGTGCTAAATTATCATAGTTTTAGTTCTGTGAAGAGCCAGACAGTTTTCATAAGCTAGATGAAACTGAAATAGATGAGAATGCACTATACCACTTACTGTGAATGTTTTTCTACAAGAAATATATGCAGCATTGCATTTCTAGGATAAAGAGACTGTGTGAAGGTTATACAATGACAAAGACTGTGCACTGCATTGCTTGAGTGGATCTTTCCAGTCCCTCTGATCACATTAAATCTTGTGCATATGTACCAGCACATCAATACTGAAAAACCACTGCAAAGTGGAAGTTTCAAAGCCAGATAAATGGCATGTGTACAGTTGAAGGTAATTCTGAATCTCTGTTCAAATGACAGACAGAGCTTTCTGCCCACATCTGTGCTTAGAAACTGATGGAGACAAGTCGCAACCACTTCAGGACTTCAGGTAATTTCTCTGTGTTTTAGTTCTCTTCATTCCATCTCTCTCATGCAGTGTTTTGTCTCAAGGGGCGTTATTTAAATCCAAGTTCTATCTTTGTGACTGATGCACTTAGAGGAAAGTTAGAAGAATGGAAAATTTTGAAGAATGGTCTCTGGCAAGCATCTAGAGAGGTAGTGTGATCTGTTTTCTATTTTTGTTTTGTCGGATGCCAGCAAAATGCCCTTCTGTGCAGAGGAGAGGCCTTGCTCTTGTCCCCTGGGTCTGTGGCAGTTCTTTCACAGACTTCTTGATCCGGGATGCATATCTCCCTGAGCTGGGTGACACCACGTGGCAGGTATGGTGGGGCAATGAAGGGCTCAAACTAAAAAATAAACATAGCCTATTTTCCTGTCTTTTTGGAACACCAATTATATCCCACGGTAAGTAAATTTAAATGTTACTTTACATAAAGATAAACGCATACAGAAGTAGAAAGCAAACTGCGTATGCATTAAGATAAGCATATCAGGATTAAAACTTTCCATGTTGGATAAACTACCTATGCTGCTAGCTTTTCCCCAAGGACCCCTGGGTTGCATCTTCATTGTCCTCTGTTGGTAGAAGGGTATATGAGTGAAAAATCTGAGTGTTGCTGCTGGGGGAAGAGTCATGACAGCCCTTGGAAGATGACCGTGAGCAAAGGGCCCCCTGAAAATCAGGATTTGTTCTCTGTAACACCTGAAGTAGTTTTACTGTGAACATACTACGTTTTTAGACTTCCGGTCCAGGATTCCAACTTCATCATACATGCTCCCAATATCAACCTGGCCTCATCCGTTCTACTTCACTTACCTCATGCCCTGTGATTTTCTCCAGGCCTCTATCCCAACCTTTTTTTCTAGCTGAATTCATTGGGGTGACATTGATGCATGACATTATATAGGTTTCAGGTGCACAATTTTATGATACATCATCTGTATGTTGTATTGTGTGTTTAACACCCCAGGTCAAGTTTTTAATCTGCTTAGACTGCATAACAAAATGCATAGACTAGGTGGTTTAAACAATAAAGATTTATTTTCTCATGATATGGTGGCTGGAAAGTCAAAAGTGAAGGTGCTGACTGATTCAGCTACTGATGAAAGTTCTCTTCTCCTGACTTTCATATGGCCACGTCCTTGCCCAGAGACACAGAGAGAGACAGAGAGGTGGGGGAAGATATCGCTGTCTCTTTCTCTTCTCATAAGGCCACCAACCTACTGGATCAGGACTCTAGCCATATGATCTCATTTAATCTTCAATTCTACCTCCAGATTCAGTCACACTGGGCTTTACTTAGGAACTATAAAGGAACACAAGTCCATAGCACCTGGTAACAGCCCTTCCACCAGAAAAGTGCACCCAATACTCCTACGCAAATTAAATAATCAGGACTAGAAATAGGGAACTTGCCATAGAGGAGCTGAGAGACACTCCTCTTGGATATAAAATGCATAGGGATGACTTCACAAACACACAGGACAAGGATGCAGTAGGAGCCATGTTGGGAAGAACTCACTCTTGCTCCCTAGTGTGAGAAATCTCAGAAGGAATTCAAACATGACAACATCAGATCATGATGCTACTGATAAGAATAAGGAGGACTGAGTCCAGAGCAAGCAGCTACAATAGTGATTTAACACTGACCTCACACAGTATTGACCAATATAAAAATAGTCTCAAGATGTACTAGTGAGAAAATAAGGTGACAAAACAGCATTCA
The DNA here is from genome assembly GCA_037038555.1 of Rhynchonycteris naso. Taxonomy (NCBI): domain Eukaryota; kingdom Metazoa; phylum Chordata; class Mammalia; order Chiroptera; family Emballonuridae; genus Rhynchonycteris; species Rhynchonycteris naso. The sequence continues at coordinate 61,205,005 of CM073004.1, read as the reverse complement.
GCATATGATCTCATATATATATATATGACATGTAATAAATATACTCACACTAACCCCATGAACTGCCTGCCAGAAAGATAAGACAGATACGTAGAAAGACAGATAGAACTTCTAGAAGGATACACTAGAAATTGTTAACCACAACTAAATTAGGTGGAAAAAGGAATGATTGATGTGAACACCAAGGCTTTTATTTTCCATTTTGTATGTTCATGTTCTGTTTAAATAGCCTAAGCATGTACTGATATTAAATAGATAAGTAGGTGTCTTGGTATTGGATTTAGCTATTTTAAAAACTTTATACCATAATAAAGCTGTATAGATTTAAAAATAAAAGCTCAAAAATGTTTAAAACCCTTGAAACTATTTACCATGAAGATTCACCTGGGAAAATCACTGAGGACATAACAGAAACCTCCAAAAAACACCCCTGCCCAGCTCCCACCCCACAGCCTCTGGCCCTTCCCCCCCATCCCCTGTACCACGAGGTCCCCTTTGTGACATAATATGAGTGACAGACAGAACACAGGATCTGGAATGAAGGCCCAGTGCTTGAGCCACACACACTTCTACCATTAATAACCATACAAACTTATTCATTTTAAACCATGGAACATTAATTTTCTCATTTGTCAAAGAGATGTGATATCTGCCTCACAAAATTCTGTGAATTTAAATGATTAAAAATATATGTGAAACATTTCTCAAACCATAAACCAATACATAAACATTTCTTAAAATCAGTGAAATGGCATTGTAATAAGAACTTTATTATACTTTAGCAATTAGATTTATTTTCTTGATAAGTTAATATAGAACTTCTTCATATGCAGTTTTTCTCTTTAATACATAAAAGCTTTAGGTCTTCTGTCCTTTGAAAAACCTACAGAGGAAGGGGGATAAGAAAAAGGAAGGAAGAGAGGAAAGAAGGAAGGAGGGAAGAAAGATTGAATTTCTTTCCAAAGAAGATGCTGTTATGTTCCAGCTAAAGGCCCTGCTAGTATTTCATATGGTTGTTATGAAAATTAAAATGCTACAGAGTTATCATTCAGTTAGTGTTAATCAATTTTCTCCTTGAAGATGCTGGTAGTTGAGTGATTTAGCACTCTATTTCTTCTGGGTTTATTTTTCCCCCTCTAATGTGCTGTTGTTTATTTATTCATCATTTAATCAAACAATTTTAGCCACTAAATGTCAGACACCATGGAAAGCACCCAGAAAGCAATGAATGGCATGTTGCTAAGAGAAACCAAAAGCTAGAAATTTAGCTTCAGTAACAGTAGCTTTTAGTTGTAATCAACAGAGGTTAGAAAATAGTGAATTTGCTTGCTATTCTTTCTTAATGGCTCCCTGGCCTTCCCCTTTGAAATGTGGCCAGAAGTTTATCTTTGCAGCAGGGCTGGGTAAGCCTCTTTAGAAGTAAACATCTAGGAGGAGCCAGAAGATTAGGAAAAGAGTTAAATCACATTAGTTTCTTGCAAAGGTTTAGTCACAGCATTTCCTGTAAAGAGTTAAGGCCATATAAATAACCAGGAGTTTAGTTATCAAACCTTAAATCTTTATACTTTGTCTCCCAAGGAGAGCAGGGAGTCTCTTTTGCAGATGGTTCTCAGAGACACAGATGGTTCTCAGAGGCATAAGATCCCAGCTGTTCCTCAGTGGTAGCTGACCCTGGCTGCCCTGGAGATATCACCAAGAATGCCAGATAAAATGGTGATGGACCGATGCTAACTGGGCCTGTGCTAACATCAGAAGAATTTGCTGGGGAGACATTTCTGCAAACCAGATTTGCACCTCCTGCACGCTGCCATGTGGCTAACTGCATGCTTTTTAATAAATCAGTAACCTTCCCCAAAAGTATATACAATTGCCTGTCAGCCAAGACTGTTAAGGCAGAATTTATATGCATTGTAGGCTCTCTGCCTTCTCAGGTTGTTGGCAATTTGATTAGAAGACACTCTTATATACCACTCTGATCTCACCTCTGTGATCGACTGGTAGCAATGGGCAACTCGAACTCCAGCTGTTCTGGTAACAAAGCCACATTTAGTATTTTTAGTCTTACAGTGCACAGTTAGCTATGAAGATAGCCACAGAAAGCACAATTAGAGTGCTACGACTACTATGAAGTTACAGAATGCTTTGAGAGCTTATAAATGGATACCAAATCTAGTCTTGGCACTTAGAGAAGATATACTGGTAGTTAGATAAAGCAAGAAGAGTAAATAGGCTTTTGCAAGGAAAGGGGCCTGCACAGTTCAGGCAAATAAAAGCATGCCTAGGTCCACTGACTGGAGATGGGCTGGGTACTCAAGGATCAAAGAGAAGATCACAGTGACAGAATTACAGTGAATGATGGAGAGATGGCCATGTTATGCCTACAGAAATTGCCAGGGGTCAGTTAAGCTTCATCTTTCAAGCTTTAATTAGGATTTTGAATTATTTTTCTTGAGAAAAATGAAACACTATTGAAATGAACAAAGTTGATATCTTATTCATTGCCTCAACAATAGGAAAATGATTTTTAAGAGGTCAGAGTAAATTGATGAGGTATTATTTAATATCTGTTATCAAAATAAGGGGTCAAAATTTGGATCAGCTAAATATTATTCCTCCAAATTACACACACCTGCATCCTACAATTATGACTTGAACCAGAGATAATGAGGGTAATGTGAAAGAGACAAGTTCAAGTATGTAGCTTTGTTATTTCATGTTCCCATGCTATTTGTGTTCTCATCCCAGGACAAAACCTAACACTGGGGAACTTTTTTTCTTTTTTTTTTTTTTTACAGGGACAGAGTGAGAGTCAGAGAGAGGGATAAATAGGGACAGAGAGACAGGAACGGAGAGAGGTGAGAAGCATCAATCATTAGTTTTTCGTTGCCGTTATGACAGCTTAGCTGTTCATTGATTGCTTTCTCACATGTGCCTTGACCACAGGCCTTCAGCAGACCGAGCAACCGGTTGCTGGAGCCAGCAACCTTGGATCCAAGCTGGCGATCTTTTGCTCAAGCCAGATGGGCCAGCGCTCATGCTGGTGAGCTCGGGGTCTTGAATCTGGGTCTTCCGCATCCCAGTCCAACACTCTATCCACTGCACCACTGCCTGGTCAGGCTAGGGGAACATTTTTTTTTTATTTTCTGTTGCATGACGTTTAAGAAATTTTTCTATATAGTTCTGCATCGCTGATACCAAATCTAAAATTCGTTTTGTGATGCATGCTCCAGTTCTTATGCAATTTTAAGTTTTTTGTTACAGTTAATGGCATGCATTGGTTTTGAAATTGGAGTTAAAGGGCAACGACTCTTGGATTGAACATAACTACAAGGCAATTAATGTTTTACAAACATCACTTTTACATAATTGTAGTTGTTTTTAAATGTAAAATATTATATCTGATAAAAACACCCTTTTATTTTGTTTTAAGATTGAATCATGGCTTCTTTGAGTAGGCATAAATGTAAGAATAGTCCTGACACCTTCTGTTATATATGTGGCTGTTACACACTTTAACGTCAAAGGCGCACTATTTCATCATTTGTGACATGTGCATATATTGCCTATTTTCAAGTTCCCCTTGGCGATCAAGACAAGAATTGGGCCCCTCATATTGTGTGTCATAATTGTGAGGAAATGCTTTGTGACTGGACAAAAGGAAAACGCAAAGGAATGCCTTTTGGTATTTTCATGGTTTGGTGTGAACCTAAGGACCACAGCAGTGACTGTTATTTCTGTCTGATCCATACAAAGGGCATCGGCAAGAAAAAATGGCAAATGATCGCATATCCTAATATTCCTTCAGCAATATGACCTATCCCACACTCTGAGACACTCCCGGGTCTAATTTTCAATGGTTTTATTTCTTCTAAGGACAAAGAAAGTGAACATGGTGATCAAGTGTATTTTGATAAGATGCATGAGGAAATGGTTGTAGAATCTGAAAGGTCTTCTTCTGATGCCAAGCAGTCATTACCCCTCAGCACTTTAGCCAACCCGAATTGAATGACTTAATAAGAGATTTGGGCCTATCAAAGAAAGCAGCTGAGTTATTAGCCTCCAGACTTCAAGAAAAAAATGGACTTCATCGGTCAGCTAAAATATCCCATTTCAGGAAGCATGAACAAATTTTTGTGGACTTTTTTCCCAAAGACAAACACTTTGTTTACTGTCATGATATCAGTAGTCTTCTCAGCCAGCTTACAGTCCAACAGAATGGCGGCTATTTCTTGACAGCTCTAAACAGAGTCTGAAATGTGTTCTCCTAACAATGGTAATGTTCATGCAGCGGTTCCAATTGGTTATTCAAGTCATCTGCGAGAATATTATAATGACAAAAAAATTGTTCTTGACTTTCTGAAGTATGAGGAGCATAACTAGATCATTTGTGTGGAACTTAAAATGTTAAATTTCCTGCTAGGACAACAGAGAGGTTTCATGAAGTATCTTTGCTTTCTGTGTTTGTGGGACAGCCGAGCTTGGGAGAAACACTGGACACAGAAGGAGTGGCTGAAACATGAAGCTCTGGAAATAGGGATGCAAAATATTGTGAATGAACCTGTAGTTAATCGAAACAGGATCATTTATCCCCCCCTTCACATCATACTTGGCTTAATGAAGCAGTTTGTTCAGGTTTTGAATAGAGAAAGTGAATGCTTTCAACATATGATTTCTGCTTTTCCTGCCTTGTCTTTTGAGAAGATAAAAGCAGGTGTATTTGATGAACTTCAAATCGGAACCCTCATACATGACGAAGAATTTGCCAGGAAGATGATTAAGGAGGAGAAAGCAGCACGGCAGTCTTTTGTGGCAGTTACGAAGAACTTCCTTGGCAACAAAATAGCAGAAAACTATGAACTTCTGGTTCAAAGGATACTATTGGCTTTCTGCGACATTGAATGTAACATGAGCATTAAGATTCACTTCCTGAACAGTCACCTTGATAAGTTTCCCGAAAATCTTGGAGCTGTTAGTGATGAGCAGACTACTGCTGGAGCATCGAATGAGATTTTCCTCAACAAGTACACAAACACAAGAGCTACAAATGCAAAGTTTTGCCTGGATAGAATTTAAATAAGTTTTGTGCAAATTTTATGATTAAAATAAGTGTTTTAATATGTTCTATCTCAAAATTGTAGGCAAATTCTGTTGCATTCATAGCTTTTAGTGTATTAGTCTATTTACTGCGTTATATAAATTATTATATTTTCACAAAGATGATGCTCAAGAAGGCATTCTACTTCATTATGTTAAACTAAATGTTGAAAATTTTACAATAAGATGAAAACCTAAAATCTTGATTGCAAAAGAACTGTAGCTTACACAGAAAGACTAATGTCAGATTTGTGATTAGCATGCTCGAATAAGGTAAGAATAAGTGTTTTTGTGGATGCAACAAAAATTTTGTTCCCCAGTGTAGTCAAGCAAGTCACTTAAGAGTTTTGTCTGACTCAGAAAATCAAGTAACTGACATACTGAGACTAGTGAATCATAGAACAGCATCCACATTTAATAACGGTCTGCTTTTGGCAACAAAAAAAAAAAAAAAAAACAAAAAACAAGTCTCCCTATTTTGAAAAGATTCTGGATTCAGTGTCTCTATGTTTTTCAGACTGATGTGCATGATGGGAAGTCTGTGTAACCAAAAAAATAATCAAAAATAAATGCAGACCTGTAAGGATATGTATCCTTTCAATGAAAACTTAATATAAACACCAAATAAGGTACATTGTAAAATTCCAAGGATTTATAGCCTAAATTTTAATTTCCAACTTTAGCTTTGCCACTTTCTGTTTATGTGACTATGAAATTTCCTTGCTTTTTCATTTTATCAGTCTCTTCTACAAAACAGTTTTACTCATATTTAAATTATTATATAATTTTGGAAACTTATCTCTAGAGTGTTCTTAATAGATCATAAAAATCACTCAATCTCAATCCCTTCTATAAAAAGATGAAGGTAATAAGGTTGGCTTCGAGTTTCATTTTGTTTCCAATAGATCACACGCTTATTAAATAAAATGAAACAATGTTACTGCTCTGGGGTCTTATTTCATGCTAATAATAACCCAATAATATAAATACTTAAGTACTATGATCCTTATATTGTGATTAAAGAAATAGAAGATTGTAAAGTTGAGAAAATTGTCCTAAACTATATAGATGGTATATTTAGTTGAAATCTGAACCCAGGTCTACATTTTATTTTTCGCTTCTCCCTGAAGCTCGAAAGCACCAGATTGCCCATCATGCATTCTTTTCTTCTACATCTTTGCTTTTATGCTTCATTCTTTCTTTGCATATACAGAGTGTTTTGAAAGAACTTCATGACTGCTCCTGGTCCCTGCACTACCCTTGGGAAAGCCTAGGGCTTGATACATATGGAATATGCTCCAATCAAAGTCTCAAGTTTGTGCTAGCCAACTTCCTTGTCTCATTAAATTACAGAAAAAGTTTCTAGAATATAAACAAGTAGGAGTTTGGTTCAAGGATGCATTCTGAAATTTCATGGATAACTTAGAAGGACAGAGGGTAATGATAAAAGTCAGCATCTGGCTAGGAGTTTTCAACACTCCCGTTTGTGTTAAATGGCCATGAGTCCCCACAGAGTTTGTGCCATTTGAAGACTGAAGAGAGAACTGATGAGTTAACAGCTAGTCATGCCTGAAACAGCCTCACCTCACATCCTACTAATATACCATGAAGGCATAGAAGCAAAGCAAAATTCACATGAGTAAAAACTAAACTCAGACAGATCCCCTATTGTCAAACACAATTTCGCTATTGATAACAGGATAACAGGATTGAGGGGGAAAATAATAGTGACCTAAATATACATCTAGCTCAGTGGTTCTTAACCTTTTTTGAGGTACCGAACCCACCAATTTCATATGCGCATTCAGCGAACCCTTCTTTAGTGATAAATAAAATATGATTTTTTTTCCAAATTCAAGACATAGGTATATGTTTTCTTACTGGTGCACAAAATGAGTCGTGCATGAACATGACCTTGCTCAAAGAACAAAACCAACAAAGTGCATGAACTCACAACAAATTACGGTATTACTTTATTCTGGCCTCCACAGCAGAGGCTTCTCCAAACCCCTGAGACCAACTCATCAAACCCGTAAGATTCGATAGAACCCAGGTTAAGAACCACTGCTTTAGCTCCAGACATAAAACAACTCTCCCCAGCTGAAAGATGGTAAAAACAAACAAACAAATGAAAAGAGAACATTTTCTTAAGTCAGTTTTTCCCTAATGGAAATTTCCATGGAGTAGCTGTACTGGGAAGAGTTTTTAGGGGTATCACCCACAAGAGAGTGAGGAACAGAGGTTTAGACTGTGGGGGTTCACTTGTGACTTAGTAGGTATCAGCTCTAGAGCATGGATTGCTCCACAGAGATGGTCTCACCCGGGAGCTGGGATTTTGCACACCCACACTGATCATTCACGGCATCCTGGTTGTTCCAGGAAGTGCGCTTAACCTTGAAAGGTTCAGCTCCATTGAGTGAGGGGTAATTTATGGCTAGGGACCTCGAGTCATCAGCAGTCAGTAATCCCAAGAGCCAGGAGCACCTGCGCCTCTGTCTTGAAGGGGAATATGGAATGTGCACCCCAAGATTCACTCCTGAAGTACTTCCTTTTTCCATTTCTCACTGAGAGCTCCCCACCTTTGTCTTTATCCTCTCTGCATGTATTGAGAGATGACAACTCCTTTGAAAAGAGCAAATGCTAGGCCACTTTCAGAGAAAGGGAAACAGTGTGCTAAATCTCTGGAGGCAAAATCTCCAGGAACAAAATATTTTATGATTATGTGGGAGATTCCTGGACACAACACATAATGACACTGATTTAAAAAAAAAGTGCCCACTGGTTTAGAATATAGACAACATCAAGATAGAAGACAAGTCTTCAAATGTCCAGAGGCTTACTACAAAAACTCTGCTAAACACTGGTAGCTGGAGTAGAAACCATGCAAAATAATATTCCCAAGGTCAGAAAATAGAATAACAGAATCCTAATCAAAAGGAGAGAAGCCATAGCCAATACATTGATCTGCACATTGGAAACACTATGTCTACAAAGGTGCACCCTCATTTTAAATAGGAAAAATATATGCATATTTGTATATTTATATAAAATATGGGTTATAAAAAAACCTGAAACATAAAATCGGAAACTCTGTCCTGGAGAGTAGAATAATATCTCTTAATATTATCTCCTATGGTATGGGAAGAAACTATATAGAGAAAATGGAAACCCACTCCTAAAGAAATAAGTTGGCAAATAGGTAAAATAAAAACATTGGGAAATATGAATAATATACTTTTAATAATACAGGCTTAAAAAGGTTTTTAAGCAGCAATATGACACACACAATTGGATGAGAAGCCACTGTAGCTGAGATAGGAAATGTGCTCCCTAAAACTAAGCTTACAGCAAAAGAATTAAAATTCATATTAGTGCATTGGAATTTTTAAAATTTGTTTTATTTTTATTTTATTCATTTTAGAGAGGAGACACAGAGTGAGAGAGAGAGAGAGAAAGAGAGAAAGGGGGGAGGAGCTGGAAGCATCAACTCCCATATGTGCCTTGACCGGACCAGTGCAAGGTTTTGAACTGGCGACCTCAGTGTTCCCAGGTCGACGCTTTATCCACTGTGCCACCACAGGTCAGGCCTGCATTGGAATTTTTAATGAAGCCAACATACATAGAAAAATCAATTCATATATGTATAATTCAAATCTGAGGATTTCTTCAAACTGCAGAGCTGATCGTGTAGTTCAGTCTGAGACCCAGGGGAGCCAATAGTGTAAGTCTCATGCTAATAGAAAAGGCAGATGTGCCTGCTTATCCAATCAGACACAGAAGCAAATATCCCCTTCTCCACCTTTCATCCTATCCAGGTTCTCGTAGGACTGGATGATGTGCACCTCCATTGGGCTGAGCAATCTTTACTGAGTCCACCAATGCAAATGCTAACCTCATCTGGAAACATCCTCACAGACACACTCAGAAGTAACGTTAAGACAAATACCTTGGTCCCCTTGATCCACTCAGAAATAATGTTAAGACAAATAAATATCTTGGTCGCCTTTTTTCCAGTCAAATTGACACATATAATTCACTATCATTACAGTAGCTTTTAAAAACTAACACTCTCTATAGGACTCAAATTTTGGGTATAAAGCACCTGATATTTTTGCTACAATTGATTTGGGAAATCAAGTCAAAGGTACCACTCAGATGGAAGGGATAGAGAAATACACTCCATTTCTTGATTGGAAGAGCTACAAAATAACTTTGTAAAGGGTGTGACTAAAGAAAAGATAAAGAACTGCCTCCAATTCTAGAAAACGAGGGGGAAGTTCAAGCAACATAAAGGTAACCATTTTAAAGTGAACAATTCAGTGGCATTTAATATATTCACAATGTTATACAATCCCCACCTCTTTCCAAAGCATTTCGTTCACCTAAAAGCAAACCCCTTAAGTAGTTACACCTCATTTCACCTTTCCCTGCCCCTAGAAACCACCAATTTGCTTCCCATCTCTACAGATTTACTCATTGTGCATATTTCATATAAATAACTCACACAATATGTGACGTTTTGTGTCTGGCTTCTGTCACTTAGCATAATGTTAAGTTTCATCTATGTCATAGTATCTATCAGTACTTTATTCCTTTTTATGGCTGAATGATATTCTGTAATGTGTATAGGCTACCTTTACTCACTCATCAGCTGATGGATATTTGGGTTAATCTGACCTTTTGATTATTGAGCCACTATAAGCATACACATACATGTATTTGTTTGCATGCCTGATCTGTTTGCAATTTTTTGGAGTATGTACCATGAGTGGAGTTGTTGTATTATGTGAGCATTCTGTTTGATTTTTAAGGGACCTCGAACTGTATTGCCTCCATTTTTGTGATCAAACAATTACATGGGGAGCAGAGAGACTCACAGCAGAGGTAGCTTACCTGTTCTTCAGAATCAAGAGAGAGTTACCAGAAATGAATGCTGGAATGCTAAAATGAGTAAAAGTTAGACAAATGAAATTATGGGAAGAGCAGTGACAAATAGAGAATATTCTAATTAGGGTGAATTATTTCAAAAGTCTGAATGTAAATATATATATATATATATATATATATATATATATATATATATATATATATTAAGCTAGATCCTGCCTTGAGCTGTCAGAACTGTGTATGTTATTAAACAAGAGATTTATGTTCACATGCACATTATCCAACTGCCTTGGGTTTAGTAGTACTGAATAGTAGCCCAGACCCTTCTGTTAAATATTCTTGGTAAGCCAGTCTTCTCAAACTCTTATAGTGACAAACTCTTTGTTGTTTTCTCTTCCTCTGTCTTCATTGTAGATTAATACTTTTGGAAAATGCAATAAAAATATCCAGCAGTGTCCAGTTACTAAAAAAGAGTCTGAATGTTACTCCTTACTTCCTATATTTGTCTTATTGTGGATCAGTAACAAATTAGCTCACTCCTTGTGTAACACTGTTTTAGGCTAGTCTAAATCAGTCATGTCATTCTTCTTCACCTTTGACAGATACTTGATTTTCTGGTGTTCTTTTCAGTAAGCTGTGTCCATTTGACACAATTCTAACCATTGATTCAGTAAGGGAAGCCTTCTAAGAGACTTTCGAGAATTCATTCCACTGATGAAAAACAAGAACAATCAGGAAAGACCAGTTTCCTGCCACCCCACACCCACTTCCAGCTCCCTGGATTTGAATGTTGCTTTAATTTTGAAACAATGCAGTGAAACGCCTAAATATCCAAACCAACCCTCCAAGAATGGTAGAGGAGAAGGCCCGAAAGGATTCTGGATCACAATGACACTGGTAGATGCCTGAGCCTGTGTCAGTACCTCTCTGATATTAGACTGTGTGATATGGAGAAAACCTAACGGATATAACTCCCGGCCGCGACTCTGACTTTTTTGTACACCCCTCGCTTTAATAAAATGTTGGAGGCACTCCTTGGATATTCCCTTTCTAGTAGTTCTCTCAAATAAAAATAGTTTCCCCCTCTACATCTCATGTATCTTGGAGCTTAAGTGTGCAGTAGATATTCCCAATCGTACTTTTGATCAGAGATTGGCAAATGTTTTCTATCATGATAAAAAGAGCAAATATTTTTAGCCTGGCAAGAAATAAAAGCTATTCAACTCTGCCATGGTGACTCCAAAGCAGCCATACATAGTGCATAAACAAAGGGGTTTTAACTGTGTTCCAATAAAACGTGGTTTCAAAACCAGCTGGTGAGCAGGATTTGATCCACAGTCCATAGCTTTCCAAGATTACTCTATTTTTATTGTTCTATCTTCCTCTTTCAAATCTTCACATCTTTTTAAACACAAGGCATTCTGACAGCTGATCAACTATTATTTGCCACTCAATGATCACTTCCCTTCAATCCTTGGATGGCATTACAAACTAGCTCACTCACTTCCTCACCGCCAACTATTCCTTCCACCATTTTTTGATCACTGCAGAGTGCTAGCTTTTTAGTTTTTTAATCTCCCCCAAAGAAGTGTTTTACTTAAGAAATTCCTACTTAAGTCACTCATAATTGTCCAAACCTAGATATTGTTACCAACAATAACAGCATCTCTCTAGATTTCTAATTTCAGATCACTATCTCTGGTCTTGCCAATTCACTTCCTTTAGTTCCCTATTCCAATAATTGTTTATCTTCATTGGAACAAATCATACCCTGCCATGTCCTCATCTCTCTCCTTACCCAGTGCAGAGTCCCTGGTCCAGAACTATAACCAATACCTTGCATACACTCTTAATTCTCCTTGTCTTGTTTCCATTATGACATACTCATCAGATAATGATCAATCATAAATAAAAATCAAATGCCTATTGTGATGGTTACTTTTATGTGTTGACTTGACTTGGCTAAGGGCAATCCAGACAGCTGGTGAAGCATTATTTCTGAATGTGCTTATAAAGGTGACTCCAGAAAAGATTAGCACTTGAATAAGTAGACTGAGTAAAGCAGTTGTTCCTCACTAATGCTAACATGGACATTCTCTAATCCTTTCGAGGGGCCTGAATAGAACAAAAAGGCAGAAGAAGAACAAATTCACTCTTCCTGTTTCAGCTGAAACATCCATCTTCTCCTGCCCCTCAACATTGACACTCTTGGTTCTCAGGCTTTTGAACTAATACTCGAATTTATACCCCCAACCCCTACCTAGATTATGAGGACTCTAGACTTGAGGTAGAATTATACCACTTGCTATCCTGGTTCTCTAGATTTCAGATGACAGATTATGGGACTTGTTGGCCTCCATAATTATTTGAGCAAATTCCTATAAAAAATCTCCATATACATATATACAAATAATTTATATATATATAAAATTCTTTTAATACTTCTATATAAATTTTTATATGTATATATAAAATGTAGTATACACAATAGGTGTATATATAAGCTACTGGATCTATTTCTCTGAAGAACCTGAATGACTGCACCTGCCCAGGATAGATAATCAGCTGAAAGTTGCTGTAGAAAATCCCCAAATGGTGTGAACAGATAGTTTTTCTCTTTACATTTATAGTCACAGATCTAAAATGAGCACTACCCCAAAATGTTACTATGCTTCCCTAGTACACTCATTTTTTTTCCTTTCTCCAGGATGACTACATTAAATCTTCTCTTTGCCCTTGACATTGGCCTGCCATCATTCTTTATTTAGAAGTAATTTATTTATTTAAAAAGTCAAATTCATAATATTGAAGTGCTGTTACCTCTTCCCACCTCTACATCTATGACTCTTCCTCATCTTTACCCTTACAATGTGTCTTCTCCTTACAGCAGGTGGTTTATCATGGTCGTTGAGAACATGGCCTCTACAGTAGGACATCTTGGCTTTACATCCTAGCTCCTCTACTCAATAGCTGTGCGAGTACTGAGAAGTGGCTTAACTTCTCTGCACCTCTACTTTGCCTTCATTTTATTCAAAACAGTGATAGACTCCATCTCTCAAACTACCTTCTGGAGATTGAGTTAGAATTCTTTTGAGTGCTTAGAACAATCCTGATTGCATGGCAAGTGCTTAGATAATGTTAGATACAATTCTCATTATTAAAACAAAGTGCCCCTATTCTTATATAGTACCAACTCTTTCCTCTTGTGTTCCTGATCTATTTTTAGCTATCCACTCAGGGAGATGACAGTGAAAACTGTAATGTGACAGGCTATGGCAATAACTACATAAAAAATAATTCATATATACATATACACAGATTGTGATATAATTTAAATAAACAGATATAATCTCTGTTATGACGTTAGATATCTAAATAAGCATCTTTCGTCCTTTATACTTTGTGTGCTTTTATGTTATTTTAGATTGGTTTAAAGAGTACAGCGTTTCTTAATCTAATATCTTGCGCTCTTCTAGTATCTGATAGTAAATGTGTTTTAAGATGAGAAATACTGGAACAAGCATGGGTCTAACTTGTGTTGAGCCTGAAATTTATACATTCAAAAATATACATATGCAATGTAAATATAAAGTGAGTTATAAGGCCTATGCAAATGAGAGGCCCTGCAGCTTAAACTTCATTAGCATCTCTTTTGCTGTCCTCAACATTCTTAAAATGAGGATGTTGTTATCCCCCAGATACTGATGAAGAAACACAACATGCTAATGGTTGCATAGATAATAAGTAGCCTAGCTGGTATTTGTCCCTGATCTCCTGGGCCCTAAGACCAATGTTCTTTGCCTCCACACTTCAGCTTCCTCTATCCTTATTGGCAGAAGGAAGGTTGGGATGCCAAAGTTTACCTCTTTTGTTCGGCTACCTCTTTCTCAATATTTGCTCACAGTTTTTAAAGATCCGCAACTAATACTAAAAGTTACATGGGAAGGCTCTCATTCTCACCGAGTTAAGAATTACTAGAGAATTATTAATAAGAATTACTGTCAAGCACTGAAACACACAACCCAAGGGAGGGGGTTATGATTACGAGTCAATCATACAACCTTCAAAAACAAAGCAGCAGGAGCTTTCAGATTTCTTAGATCCCTCTTTTTTATCACTTCACTCATGTAGGGAAGGGTAATTAGTAGTTCTAAGAATATATCTTAGAAGTAAGCATGGGGCATGTTAATGTTAATGTGGGCAAGTAGCTAGATATTATGGGGAAAGAGAGCAAAGGGAGTTGGACATTATATTTTATAAAACTGGGAAGCCTGCTTCAATAAGAAGCTTAAGCATTCTATTTACAATTTGGACACCCCAGAAGATTGCTCAGCTAAAGAGATTAACAGTCCTTTCTTCTCCCTTGCCAGAAGAAAGTACAGGTTTATCCAACTCCCCAGGGTAAAATCAACTCAAACCCAAAGTAAGGGGGAGGTACTTCTGTCTTTCCACTCTATAGCCTGAGCAGTGGAGCCAGGGTGGTGACTATAGAGGCCTGCCACTCTAGCCTAGACTAAGGATCTTATTGGTTAGTAGGAGAAATGAACACAAGCCCACAGAATTTTAAATAAACTGATTGGTAGGTTTAAAGGAAAGCTAGTCGCTCCAAGCTTGAAAATATAAACAAGGGGCTAACAGAGATACTGCACTTTCTGCCTTTTTTTGTTGTTGTTCCCCTCTCTCTGCCTTCCTGTCTGGGAATGTGCTTCCTCATTTGCTCCCATGCTGGGTGAGCTGGAAGCTGATTATGGCCTGGGCCCCACACAGACTCCCAAGTACAGATATTGAACAGCACCTGGACTGGACTAAGCTTTGATATGGGCTAAACCATGGCACAGAATAGCTGGAGTCATCTTTATATTGGGCTTAATAAAGACAAGACTAGACTTTTTTCTTGCTGAAACAGACAGAAATGAGACATTGAAAGCCTGTGAACAACTCGCTATTTCAACCCCAAATAAATCTTACTGCAAATACCTAAGCTTCTCCAAATGTCAGTCATTTGAAATTTATCTCTCTCTACAGCACGACAGAACCTCTTTTCCAATGGTGTCAGAACCAGCATAATGAACACACACTAACACTTGTTAACACTTCCCTGTCAACACAGGAAAGATTCCTGCTGTAGGATAGGAAGCAAAGAGCAATGAAACTTAGATTCCTAAATAGCAGTGGTGGTAAGATGTTGGGAAGGCTGGAAGTAAAATCATGTTCTTAAAAAATTAGTCTGGGGTAACAAAAAAAAGAAAACAAGAATAGGGTCTCTAGCGAATGGATGCCAAGGATGGAATGACAATAATATTGCCATACTTATGGCAGAAGGAACCATAAACACAGCTGGGATGTCCTCCATAAGGCCCTGTGGCTGAGCACATCAAAAGGGCAGGCACACTGAGCTAATCCGGGGAAACGGAACAGACAGACCTCCTGTTTCCTCCAACTCATGTGAGACTGCAATGGCATCATCAACCATTCATTCTTCATAATCCATAGCATCATAGTAAATACATGGTTGAATAAAACAGTACTTATTCTCCAACTGCTAAACGATTTGATAGGAGAAATTTGGAAGAGCAGGATGGCTGATTTCAGAGACCATTTTGTTTCAGAACCCTGAAGTCATCAATGATTTGCACTGCTCTTTGTTATTCTTTTATGTAAATGCAAATCCCTTAAGAGGAGAATAATGTCTACTCCTTAATGTGTTCCCAAATATAATTTTATGGAAGTAGCTCTTATGGGATTCAGAGTGATTCAAATTCTCTCTAACCCACTCATTGGCTGTGGGCTACAAGTTACTTAATTTCTCCATTCCTTTGTTTTCTCACCTATAAATTTAAATGAAAGGGGTGAGGCTTAAGGAGCTATTCCTTATGACAAGCATCATGTACTTCTTGCTGCATAGATTGCCCAGGAATATTATGGTCTTCCTCCCATCTCATTTTAGGCCCCATTCCATCACTTACCCCATTGCCTGTCCCTCCTTCCATTGTTTTCAAGCTTCCCAGGTTCATTTGACTTTCTCAAAATTTTTTAATCATAAAAACGAAGACAAAGTTGGTTGTAGCTCATTTGTTCAAACATTTCTAATTTTTAAAAAGCTCTAATTATTTAAATATGTCATTAACCCAATGATGCTCTATTGGAGGACACAGATTTTAATTTACTTTTTTGCTCTTAAAAATTTTGATATTAATACTTGAATTTTAATTTTAAAAGTCATATACAACCACACAAAAGGATATTTGGTAATAAAATACGAAAAAATCCATAAACTCAGTTGCTATTATACCTTATAGTCTTAGTTCCTTAGTCTTTTTCTGTGTATCTAGTCTTACATTATTGTAACAATGATATATTTAATATTTGATACTTTAAGAAGTTTTTATTTTACTCTTAATATTATTGAATATCTTTTTTTTAATAAAAATAAGTGGGGTACTAATTTGTCTTTTGGATAAGTCTTTGTTTTTATATTCTGGATTTGCTTTGTAGTCTATACAAAATTCACATATTATAATTCAGAAATATATTTGTGTTACTTCTTTTAATTTAATTTTATTATTTTTATTGAATATATTGGGGTAATATTGGATAATAAAATGACATAGGTTTCAAGTGTACAATTCTACAATACACTATCTGTACATTGTATTGTATGAGGGGAGAAAAGGGAAGGGCATAAAAAGGAGAAGGAAAAATGAAGGAAAAGAATAAGAAGATGTGTATCTCTCTTATTTCCCCAACGTCCCATAAGGATGAGAGCAAGAGTCCTTAACTTAGTGTTGACAAAAGTGAGTCTGGTGCCAGGCTATTCTGAAAGCTGGTCATACTATAGCACCTGCAGCACCATTGTAAAAGCTGCTGTGGTCAGCCATCAACTCTGTTACAGCTCTTTTCTAAACCAAACAGAAGATACATGCTCTCTTTGTTACAATGCAGAGCTAATTCTCGTAAGTAGTCTTGGACAAAATGCTTCCTTTGCTCACTATAATGGTTGATGATTTGGCATATCAGTGCTCATTAAATCTCCATGTACCAGCTGACAAGCCAGAGCTAAAATCATCCATAAACAAACTTACAGGAGAATCATTAAGAATGAATGTGTTATCACTTTGGAAGGATATTTTAGATAAGTGAAAGCACCACTAGGTCCAAGTTTGAAGTAATAACAAACCTTGTACCTAAGTAGAACTATTTTGCCAAGAGGATAAACATGACTCAAACATTGTTGATGTGATTCTCTTAGAGTGATCATTTGCATAAATCAAGGATCCTCAATCTGGGAGTGAAAGCATTACTTTGTAGACCTTCAAGACAATTGCTTCTACTCTTCACACCCCCAAGTTGGATTGATCAAGGTGCTCTACCCTTAGCAGTATCTTTCCATCCACGATGGAGAGGGCCAGGATCACCCTAGTCTACCAGTTTTATTCCCATGAAGCGTATCACCATATGTATTTTCTGACATGTGATCTGAAACGAATATCTAGTTGTTCTAATGAAAAGGTAAGATATGTAAAAGTAAAGATGATAGAATCAGTAAAATCTGAATGTAACTCTGTTTTACCATGTACTAGTTTTGAGGTTTCTGAAAAGTTAACTAATATCTCTGGGCTTGCTTCTCCATAAATAAAATACAGTGTGTCCGTAAAGTCATGGTGCACTTTTGACCGGTTATACGGTCAAAAGTGCACCGTGACTTTACGGACACACTGTAGAGTTGAAAATAGCAACCTCTCCAATTTGCTGAGGGGATTAAATAAAATAAGGTAAGCAATCCTTTTAGCTCAGTGCCTGGCACAGCTTTGGTATATACAAGTTTAGAATTTTTTTGCACAGTTTTGGAAATTTTATGCACCGAAATAAAAATAGATGATCCCTCGATCAGACTGTATATTGTAGAAATACAGCACAGCTTTCCTGATGTTTAGAAAATATCCTCCTGTGACTATCTTAGCAATTTGAACATTGTTAATATTATGAAATGAAAGAGGCACAAAATAATTTCTATTATTTTAAGTACATGCACAGATACTATTATTAAAAATAGAAAAAAAGAAAACGTGGAGTATTTACAATTCATAAGTTTGTGCTCAATCCCCTGGGAGGTAGAATGTTTCAAGGGCTTTTTGCTAGGTATAAAGAATGAAATGTTGGAACAACTAGGCACATTTGTTGCCTTTTCAGAAGCCACAAGCCCCTTCAAATAGGGCCACATTGTCAGGCTGAGGACGGGGAAATGGAACAATGTGTGGAGGAGTCTTTTGGAGGAGGAGTCTATTTGAGGTTTATCAGTTTGTTTGTTTTCTAACCCACTCCAAACCTCTCTAGTTCATTTCTTCATATCACCATGGAGATCTCACCAGCCCATTGCTATACTACTCAGATCCTTTTCCTGCAGATTTACAGAGCAGGGGAAGGGTGGGACTAATCTCAGCGTGGGAGCATGCATTTCCAAACATGACAGTGAGCCAGCAGACCATCAAAGACCACACACATCCTTTTAGAGTTTGAAAGAAACAGATATCGCCAACTTTAGCACTGTATTCTAGGACAAGAGTAACGCCCCCTCCCAAGAACAATTCACACAGGTACAAAACCCTAGATTTGACACGCAGCTTTAAACAGTTCATGGAACTCCCAATGTTCATCTATGAACCCCTAGAATGGCTCATGGGCCTTAGGTGAAGGATTCTTTTCATGGATAGTGCTTAACAAAAATGGGAGGGGAAATAGAAGTTTTTTGATCAACAAATTTCTCAAAATCTTTTATCAAGGAAAAAAATCAGCTGAAAAATTGTATTTTCAGCAACTCTCTTGGTTAATATTTTCAGAGATGCAGGCAGATGAGTGATTTACTCCAGGTAAAATCCATCACTTCCACATACCAGGCATCTGCTACTGTACCCAGGATGCTGTGCTATTGTTTTTGATATACTGCATTTATTTTAGCTGAAAGATGTTTCAAATATAATATATTTTGAACACTTGGCAATTTAATAATTACTTCATGCTGACAAGATAAACTAAAAAATAAAAGTTCTATCTGAAGGATGTGATATAATAACA
The DNA here is from genome assembly GCA_037038555.1 of Rhynchonycteris naso. Lineage (NCBI taxonomy): Eukaryota > Metazoa > Chordata > Mammalia > Chiroptera > Emballonuridae > Rhynchonycteris > Rhynchonycteris naso. The sequence goes on along the minus strand of CM073004.1, from coordinate 61,185,952 downwards.
TAGAGCAGAAAACAACTCATTTTTAATAGCTACATAAGGGTAATTGTTATACGTACATTTGTTTTAAATATGTTTTAGAAATTTTGAAGATAATTTTTCAAAAAATTAAATATATTTTTCTGATAAGAAGATTTCTGTGGGCATTAAAATTTCCTGGTTATACTGGTTTGAGCAAAGCTCACCAGCTTGGACTCAAAGTCTCTGGCTTGAGCAAGGGGTTACTGGGTCTGCTGTAGCCCCATGGTCAAGGCACATATGAGAAAGCAATCAATGAACAACTAAGGTACCACAACGAAAAGTTGATGCTTCTCATCTCTCTCCGTTCCTGTCTGTCCCTATGTATCCCACTCTCTCTGACTCTCAATCTCTCTCTCTGTCATTGTAAAAAAAAAAAAAAAAATTCCTGGTTATAAAACAATATGGAAAATAGTATAAAAATATGCCAAACTGTGTGTGCTGAATGATTACCAAGATAAAATAAGGCACTGCGTGATAAAGGAGAAAAACTAGAATACCATAAAAGTTACTATGAGTTATGGAATGCATAACCGGGAGCTATTTTTGTATTATTTTCCATTTTACCGATTTTCCTATGACATGATTTTACCACTTTCATAATGAAACCAAGATGTTTTAAAGTATAACCACGTTGGGCAGTGTAAAGCCAGTAGCCGTGGCCACAGCCGCCTGGCTCATGCAAGTTCCCATTTAATTCTGACAGACAGTAATAAGTCAACAGAGCCAAGAACTGGTGGGCCATCCTTTATTCTAGATTTGTACCAGCAATGAGTAAAAACAAACACACGGGGCACCGAAACCCATTCACATGTTCTTCTGTTTCACAACCAGGAGAAGGAAAATCTTTCCAGTTTTTCCTAGAATCAAAGGCTCCCACCTCACCGGTTCCGCAGAGCTTACAAAGCCCCTCACCTCTGTTCCCCTTCAGCTGCCGGCCATCTTGGTTGCTTCCTCTCTGCCACCACGTGGCCTCTCTCCCTGGAACAAGGTGATCTTCTCCTCCTTTCTCTGCAACAACGTGGTCTCTCCTAAAATGGCCTCCTGGTTCCTCCTTTTAAAATTTTTTGTTGCAAAAGGCCTCCCCCAGCACACATTAGCATAACAAAGCCCCTTCCCAAGCAAGTAGGTAATCAGCCGCCCCACATGGGCAGCGCCATTTTTAATAAAAGTGAGCAAAACAAAATAACACAAATTTTATAAACTTATTGGCCCAACAGGCTGTACTATTAATTTTTTCTCTAGACATTTAGTCAAACAGCAGCTATTAACCAGTTACTACGTTCCAGGCCCTAGAGTAAGCATGTTTAAATGCTTTACTTCCTTGATTTCCAAGAAGCTCTTTAGATTAAAAAAAATGGGACAGGGTTTTCTCCATTTGCAAATGAGAAAACTTTAACTCTGAGTGAATTACAAACCCAGTAAGAGACAGAATGGGCAAAAATACATGCCTTTCTTCTCCACCATATTTTGCAAGAGTTTGAGAACCTAACACAATACTGTCTTGCAATCAAGACAGTAGGTTTTCTTAGTGTGGGCTATATTACCTGCAGAGCAACAATGACCATGGCCAGTGTGGGGAGGAATGGGGGAAGGGTGGAAAGCAGTAGGTGAGACTTCTGAAAAGGATTCTTAGTGCCATTTCTTCTAATATCATTGACTAACTGAAGATGCCTATAAACCTGACGTCACAACCACAATTACAAAAGATCACACAAAAGCTGACATTATGGTAATAATGTAATTCTTGTCCCAGTGGAGCATTTTTGTTTGTTGGCTTATCTGTTTATTTTCTTTTTCCTGAGATGGGGAGAGGGATGAGTGTCAATAAAGTCAATATTATTGAGTAACTTGGCTGTACCAAGAAGGTCAAGGGTTTCAATGTTTAAATAGGTTTATGCAGGGACAAATCACTTAAGTATTATAACTTTTACAGAGGACTTTTTTTTTTAATTTATTGATTTCAGAGAGAGAAAGGAAGAGAGAGACTGACATGAACATTGAGCTGTTCCTGTATGTGCCTTGATTAGAAATCGAACCAGCAACATCTGGGCTTCAGGATGATGGCCTGACAAACATGTTATCCAGCCAGGGCTACAGAGGAATTTTTAAAATTCATTTCTAAAGAAAGGCCTGTATAACACTAAGGCTATAACCATATTTACATAATGTAATAAAAAGTACATAACTTTATTCATCAATCAATATATTTATAGCATAATTGTGAGGAAGTGGCATACACAGACATTATGACTCATTTAAATACCAAAGCATATTTGTAATGGACAGTGAGCACAAGAGCATGTAAACTTAGAAGGGGAGAAAAACATCAAAATTTTTTAAAATGTCATCATTCAACTCATCCATTATTTGTCATTCTTTTTCTCTTGCTATATACACTTTACAGGAGAGTATTTCCAGACCAGGTTTGAAAGAATTTTAAATGCTTTCGTGCAGAATGGAGCAGACACCCTCCTGCAGAGCACTCTGCTTCATGCCTTACTCTTTGTAGGACTAAAAAAAATATGGAAAAAGCTTAAAATAACTGACATTCAACAGTAATGCTGCCTAGGTCTCTCCTGTGCTTCCTGAGGGAGGAAAAAATCAAAAGAACAATACACGAACAAAATCATCAGGGAGTATTTTCCCATAGGATAGCTATCTAATTGAAAACTGTAGCCTATTTTTGTAAACTCTATGGATAATGAATACACCAACTTGTTGAGCTTCATTCTTGTCTCATAATTGTGACACAGTAAAGAATCATTGTCAGGTCAAACCTATGTATCTACCATATTCATCATTAAAAAATAAGTTTCTCTCTTACTACAGTTTCTCTATTTTAATACATTTCCCAGGTGGATTTTCTCTGTTATGCTTCTGTAGTTTATTCTGGAAGTCCTCACTCTTTATCCTTGGGCACCCGTTGCCAGTGTTCTGTCTGGCCTTGTTTACATCTCCATTTGTCATCCACATAAGTCATGATAGCATTGTCTTTAGGGTGGTTCCGGCTGCAAGACCTTAACTTCTGCTCCCCCTCCTGGCCCCTTACTCACTCTGCAGCTGCAAAGCGGGGCTGTAGGTTGTTTGGGGGCCAACCGCACATGGAGGGATTGACCTCAATGATAAAAACGTAAAAGGCCAAAGCCAAGAGAGCTGTTCTCCAGCATCTAAAGGTTCCTCCTATAACTTCTGTCTTAGTTCCGTTGTGCTGTACGACTTTATTCAGAGTTATTTCCAGCACTGGTGTGAAATATGATATAGTAGATATTTTCTGGTTTTATTTCTAGCCTGTTTTGCAAATACAGCAGCGTAGATGTGATACTAACTTGCATTGCTGTGCAATCATTGCCGGTGCACTCAGAGAAGAAACCATGCACAGGTGTCTTAGGAGTCAGATACTAAGTTCTCATTAAACAGTCATAGCTAGAGGAAGCGATGGGACAAATCATTAAACAAATAAATACTTCAAAAGTCATTTCTACTTACCTTAAATAGTAGTTTCTTGATCTTGTTTGTTGGTTTAAATCAAAAGGTTCTTCAGAATGTGGCCTCACTCTTTTGCAAGTTGCTCAGTCCATCTACACTTACACTTAAGTTCCAACCAAGCATCTCCCAACGATTTCCCATGGAACATGTGTCCATCAAGATGTTCTGTCAAATGAGCAAACAAAAAAAATCTAAGAATTTATTTGGCAAATATGTTTAATGCCATGTATTTCTCTCGGAGATAAATAAAAACATTATAAACACATATAGAAACATTGTTTGGTATAATATATATATATATATAATGTTCTGTAGAACTAGGTAGAACTAGTGTTTAATGAAACACTTGTTGATTATTGCTACATATTATATTAGGGCCAAAATTAATTAAAGTCCTATTCTTTGCTCTAAGAGTAATTAAATCACAGTGATAGTCGTCAAGCACATGTCTCCAGGGATTGATGTCGTATTCATTTTTGTATTGCTGCACAGTGCCTAGTCTGCAGTTTTAGAGCAACTAACTAGAGTTTGGAGATTCATGTTTTCTGTGAAAATAAATGTCTAGTTATTGGACTCAACTTTTGCATGTACTTTAAAAAATAACAACCAAGTGCACAGGGAAAAAGAAAAGTTCAACAGCATATCATCACGTATTCAAACTATGTACCACCTGTTTTGTCCATAAGCCACACTAAATTCTAAACTATGTTTTAGAGAGTTTATGTATCTCCTCCCAAATGCAGCTGTCTATTTGAGTACATGACCTGTCTTACATTTAGAGTTGCAAAGTTATAAAACCTCTGAGTGAGAAGGAACACTGTATAGTTAAGATAGACCAAGGGCTCCATTTTATAAATGAAGTAACAAAGTCTCAGATGGTTCACAAGATTTGACCAGCAACAACACACAGGAGACATTTTTGAAGAGGTGCTTTGCACTTGTTCCTGTGTATCCAACAGTCCCCAGAGTATTTAATAAGAAATTTGAGATATTAATTAACTATATTTATACCAATGCCTTTCTTACAAGCTACATGTTTAGGTAGACCCATCTTAAAAAGCCTATTATTATAAGACGTAATAGAAAAGAAATATATCCTAACTAATTAATTGGACTACTGTGTAGGTTATTAAGAAATAGTACATGGCAGGTCTAGACTGCAGGCAGAGTGGAGTGGATGCCGGTGAGAGCATGGTGGTGGGTTTATCAGGGAAAGGGAGCCACGGGTCAATGACAGCAGGCTCTCTGCTCTAAGGGACCCTCCTTCAGATCAATTCCACTATGTACTGCCTCAAAGGACAAATCTGAACCTCAAAGTTTAAATTTAAAAACCATAAAAAATTAAGATAGAGTGGTTTCAATGATAATATCAAAATGTAAACTTTATATAAATATATTATGTGAAATGAGTAGTTATTTGCTTTGATAAAAGGTAAAAGACATAGTGTTTTTATGACAGATTAAAGACAATATGTAAGGAAAAAACCCAGAAATATCAGAGAAATGACCACATTTATCCTAATTGCAGCTTTTCACATAAGTCTCAATATTTCAAAAAAAAATTTTAAGGCTGTAAATATAGATATTTTCATCAGGGAACCAATACTATTCTATGGTTAAGTAGAACTTTCTATATGCACAGTAAAAAAATTATTTTGAAACTTTCTTAGACCATAACCATAAATCAACCTATATGAAACCACAAAAAAATCTGAATAAATTCCAAGAACTAGAAAATGGGAAGGCCATTTTCTCTGTCAAAAAGCAATAAAACTGAGAATGAATAGCAAAATTTTAACCAAAGACTTACAGAAAAGGAGGGAGACAACCTTGAGGATTTAATTTTATTCTGAAAATGTGAAAGAGAAAAGATTCATGTATTTATAAAGCCAAGGCAGATAGTTAAAAATAACTTGTTGTCAGAAATATGTATGTGGAAAAAAGAAATCTGAGAACTGAAGTTGAAGTGAAGCTTTGGGTAAAGCAGTAGACTTGATATTGAAAAAATTGCATCACCAGAATAGAAGACCAAAAGGGGCAGCATCTTAGCATTAGATGAAAAAAGCTAAAAAATATGAATTAGAGAAGAGGTCAGAGTTATGGGAGACAGATGAAAGATCCAAATAATCCAGTCTATATAGGCTAAAATAGAATTCTTTGCCAATGAAAACTCTGACAATGAGAATACAGTTTCCCTTGCAAAAATAATAAATATCCTATTTATATTGACATTTAAGTTAAAGGACACAATGCTACAAGCATTACCAGTAAACTCAGAAATAAAATTGAAAAGAAAGACTTGACTTCAAAACCATATGTAAGAATATTCAAGATATTTGGAGGACTAAAGGAAAACACCAACATGTGTTCAAAAAGGAATATGTTAATTTTATAGACGAGAATTTCTTCTGTGTCATTTAAATTCCTACAGTTCCATGAATGGGAAACTAGGTATATCAGAGAGAACTGCTTCCAGCCTATTTACTTGTAGGATTCAGTTGATGTGTAGATAATATAATGGGGATTAGCTAAATGATTTTTCAATCCTTTCCAGAAATAATTTTCAATAAGTTGGAGACTACAGACGTAGATATCAACATCTACCCAAAATGAAACATTGGTGATGACAATGCCATTTTCTTCTTTTCTTTAATAATAGCTAATGTTTACTGACTGCTTATGTACCAGATATTAGTCTCATCATTTAGTTCTCACAACAATCCTTTGAGTATTAAGTCAGTCCCACTTATTCAGATAAGGAAACTGAGGCCCAAAGGAGTTGAGTAACTTGGCAGAGGACGCACAGCAGGAAGGCATCTGAGCCATGCCTCTGACTTTTGATACCGGGAGGGTCCCTGCTCTGAGCCACTCAGCAATACCACTGCTCCATCCTATTATTTCTTAGGATTTAAAAACCTTATCTTGCCTCTCTGTGTGTTACTGGGATCACACTAGTTCTCTTTGCATGGAAGCTTTCGTCTCCTGCCATCCTGGTTTCTGGTAGTTTTTTTTTAGAACCATTTATGGATCTGAGAGTTGCTTCTGCTTGAGGAAATGGGCTGGAGATGTGGACCCATTGTCATTTCTTTCATGACTTGGCCCCCTCCCATAAGAGCTGGCATTGGTTCCAGAAATTAAAAATAAATAAATAAATAAAAATAAAAGAATAAAGAAAAGAGAAAAACAGAGCTCAGAGATTCCCAAATTGTATTCTGTAGGACATCAAGTAATACAAACTTGAAACTGATATTTTGTAGAACACATAGCATTCCATGTTCAATGAAAGATATGGAAGATTCTGGACTACATATTATTTAACCAATTACTTGAATAAGGAAGTTCTCAAAACTTTTACTCTGTTGATGTGTACTAGGCAGGATTTCTCTACAGTAGAAACTTCAATTCTTAACAGAACATTTTGAGAAGTGCTGAATAATCCAATTACTTATTTATTCGAATAAAAATGGCATCACGATCTTCATGAAAATTGATAATTTTATCCTTAAATGGAAAGCTTGAATTCTTTGGGTAGAGTGCCAGAAAAATAAATTGTCAGAGAAGTGGAGTTAGTCTCTCTGTCTCAGCTGTGACAGGAGTTGAATGCTATATTAACAGCTAATCTACAGCTTTATTTTTGAAAACAAAGATGGCTCTGTCTTGGGCCACTGAGTTCAGTCCGATGTATTTGTTTCATCCTTTCTGACACAAACTGTTTATAACAGAGTCCTGGTTGTGTGTGAATCGGCAATATCAGAAACAGGAACTCCATTACGGTTAAATCACTGAGGCATGGGTGAGTCTGACTCAGGTGTGTGTCAGCTGCTTAATTCCATTTTAAAATGTGCCTTCTCATCAGAGCTAGAAAGCAACCTCTGCTTATCCGTGGACTCAGGCAAGGTTAGGGTCCTTCCATTTATGTTGGATTGAAATGTTTCTTTCTCCCTTAGAGCACAGAGCTATTTATCATAATATTGAATGTCTAACAGCACAGAACACATCATTCCTGGCTTATTCATAACACTTGAGTAATATTGGTGATCAAACTTCTGAAAGCAGTCTGCAATAGGTCATGTCGTCCCTGACAAATCACAATGGAAAGTGGAAAAAAGGACTAAAAGACTAAAAGAAAATAACTGTACATTTTTCCCAAATGGAATATATTCAATAAAAAGGGCACATATGTGCATATATATATATATATATATATATATATATACACACACACACACACACACACACACACACACACACACACAAATATATATATACAGGGGTGGGCAAAAGTAGACTTACAGTTGTGAGAATGCAAAACACAGAGTTTATTCTTGTATTATTTTCCATATAAACAACTGTAAACCTACCTTTGCCCATCCTATTATATACATATTACACCTATAGTAGATATTTTATATGTACATATTAGGTATAAACTATATGTACACATATACCATATATAACATATGTACATATATAAATTCCCCACAAATCAAAGCCTCCTTTCTTGTTCATGCCCAGACAGAGTTAATGGCTTCCTGCATTTCACTCCCTCAGTACCTCCCAATATTTACATCAGCAAACTTGGCACAATGTACCCCAACAGTCCCTATGACTGTTTGTCTTATTGACACTGAATTCCTGATAAGGGAAACAGTGTCTTATTCACCTTGATACCTTCCTACCTCTAGCACTGTTTCTGATGGGTCTTCAATAAATATTAATTTTTAATGTAATTTTATGCATTTCACTCTATGTCTGTGGGAACTCAGTATGTAACTTCAAAACCAAATAGTCTCAGTTTCTAAACATTTCTACCTCTCCCACTCTAACTGTGTGACCTTAGAAAAACTACCTAAAGACGTTGTGCTTTGTTACTTCTATCCTAGCAAAATAGGAACAGTAATGATATTTACTGTATAGGGCCATGCTAAAAAGTAAATAGGTTGAGTTACAGATGACACTTAGCACAGTGCCTGGCATGTAATAATACTCTTTGACACACAGGTGCATGATACCACCATCATCATCATCGCTTTCTGCCATGCCTGTACTCACATTAGCCACATGCTTATCTCTTTCCTAGTATTTACAGCACTGCATTGTCTGTTAATGTGTCTGTCACCCTCAGATTGTGTCTGAACACTGACACAGCCTTAAGGTCAAGGATTTTGCTTGTCCATATGTATTTCCCCAGCCCCAAGATCAGTGACTAAGTATGTTTCTTAATTAATATTTACTGAACCAATAAATAAATGAATGGCACATTATACATTTTAAAGCACTAGAAGACCTAGAGAAAAATATCTGTCCCCTTTAACAAGTTTTTACAAGGCGGAATTTATATTAAATACTGTTTGTCCTCTCCATTCATTGCATGTAAGACCAGGGTTAATATGACCCATAATTTATAAAATCTGTGGTTGACCTAATGAACTCTTCTCCAAACCACCAACCCTCAAAATACTGTATTATAGTAACTATATTTTCTTTTACATGTTAGACCTCCTGTTCCTGCTAACTTTGCAATACAACAAGGGTTTCAGTCTGCTGAAGTTGCCTTAGGTGCCCCATTCTTCTGATAAAGAAGATAAATCATGGGGCATGTTCCAATGGTTACATCAGCCTTGAAACTTCATCCCATACTCTACTTATCCCCATGATTTTGGAGAGAGGTGATGCAAATTTGCCTACTACCTGGCAGTAAATCTGCTTCCCACTCATATGTGACAGGTGGCTCCCAGACAGGTAGGCTGGTAGAGCCGGGCTCCCTTTCATGCTGTCAAGGAGCAACAGTCTCCTGCTGGTTGATAGCCCCAGCATCACCAGCATGTTGGAAGTCTCCCTCTCTTCTCATTCCCCTAGCCATGAATCTTTCAGGGATTTGCTCCTGCTGTGAGCAAGGCTGTTGCAGGTTGGCGGAGCTCTGCTGTGGTCTGCTAGCCCAGGGAAGTATATTTCCACCTGTGTGGGACATCTGCCTCCGTTCTGTCATCTGACTGGTCTTAGACCAGACACCCAGACTTCCCTTAGGGAAGGCAGGAAAGAAGTCCAAAATTAACCTCAGGTTTCCATAGTACCTGAATCTGTCATTTTTTTTCAATATGTTTCCTCAAACTTTTTTTAAAAAATGTATTGATTGATTTTTAGAGAGAAAGGAAGGGAAAGAGACACACACAGAGAGAAAGACAGATAGACAGTCACAGAAACATTGATTTGCTGCTCCTTTTATTCGTGCCATCATTGATTGATTCTTGTATGTGCCCCGACTGGGGTTGGAACCCACAACCCTGGTTCATCGGGATGATGCTCTACCAACTGAGTTCCCCGGCCAGGGCCATGTTTCTCAAACATTAATGTGCTTAGAAATTACCTGGGATTCTTATTAAAATGCAGATTCTAATTCCTAAGTCCCGGTGCCGGCCTGAGATGCTGCACTTGTAACAGGCTCTCAGTGATGCTGACGCTGCCAGTCTAAAGAGGACACTTTGAATAGCAAGGCTTTAATCGGCACACTTTAGAGCCTGAGCCTACTTTGCCTCCTATCTCCGGGCTCCCATGACACCCAGCTGTAATTTCCTCAATGTACTTGGTAGTGTTTTCCTGGCTTTCCAATTAGCTATGCACTTATCACCTGAAACTGGGCTAACTCATTACCCTAAGCATCAGTACCTAATGCTAAAAAATATGCATTAAGCTCAATCGATGAAGAGGAACAGAAGCAAAACTCAGTGCAATTTTCTTAATAATTAGGAAGTCAACAGATTGATTAACAGATAAACCCTTATCCCTGTTTTATTTCATTCCTGATTTAGTATCTTGCGATTGTCAGAGCTTCCCAGTAAGGAAAAAAAAAGAATAATCCCATTAAATCCAATTTATTTCAACCTAACAGACCAAATTATTGCTTTGGAAATACCAAGTTGAACAGGCACAACTTTTCCTTCAGATGCTTTATAATGCCACAGGTGAGTGGAAGTTAACATGAATAGGACAGGCAAAAGATATTTCCACAGTAATGTATATTGCAACGTGGAGGGTCACAGAACAACTTCAATTACATCCACTGAGTGCTACTAGCTAGGCTAGAGAAGAAAGAACTATAGGGTCTTGCTACCCTAAGCATTTTCCACGTACCAGCAGTATCAATATTACTTGGAAACAACAGGAAATCAATTCTTGGGCCCTACCCCAGAACTACCCAATCACAGTTTGGGGCTAGGCCAACAATCTTTGTTTTACCAAGTCCACGAGGTGACTGTGATGGACAGGAAAGTTTGAGAACCCCTGGTATAGAATATGTTAAGTGCTACCAATAGCCACTGAAATGGAAAAGAGCATTAGCGTAATGCTACGGAATAGAAATACAATATGAGCCATACATGTAATTTTAAATTTCCTGGTACTGCACTAAAAAACTAAAGAGAAACAAATGTAATTACCCCAATATACCCAAACTTCTATCAACATGTACTTAATACAAAATCACTAAAGAGATATTTTACATTCATCCTTTTTTTGTCGTAAATCCTTTGTAAATAAATTCTGTAAGTGCATTTTACGCTTCGAGAACATCTGAATTCAGTCTAAACACATTTCAAGTGGTTAATAGTCCCACGTGACTAGTAGCGACCACGTTGGACAGTGCGGCTTTAGATATCACTATTTCAGCTGTGATCCTTGGACCACTGGCAGCAGAATCAGCTAGAATTTGAATCAGAGTCTGTGTTTTTAGTAAAGTCTCCTGGAAATCAATATGTACTTGGCCATTTGATAAACACTGCCTTTGAATGTCCTGATGTCTGCATGACAGAAAACTGCTTCTCATCTTCTAGCATAACAGAGACTTACTTGGAATCTCAGAGATTCCAATCCGCTGTTGTATCCTTCCAGTCCTGAGCTCTAAAACCATGCTGACATCTAGGAGTTGGCAATATTGAAGAGGAAAGACCAGAATTCCAGCCTGTACATTCACAGTCTGTTGGAGAAATCCCTAGGAATTCAAAAATATCTGAATTTCCACATTAGGACTACACAATTCTCCTCCTCTTCTTCATGCCTGTTCACTCAGGATTACATGAAAATGTAACCATTACATCCCATGCCAGCTGCTTTGGGCAGACATTAATAGGGTAGATATTCCTGAGAAGAGCTGGCCTTGGATAGGAACGAATAAGGCAGAGCTCTGAAATTCTGGACAATGGGAAAATGGAATCAGTTATGTGGATGCCTACAGGAAAGATGGATCACACTGTAAAAATGAGCAAATTAATCAAGAGAAGTGAAAGATGCTATCTCAGTACCTGGATTTTAGGAGGAAGAGAAAAATAAACCAGTACTGCCAGAGCCCACAGAATCCTTTGACCAAGAAGGAATAACCTAAAGGGAGAAGATGAGAATCTGTAGTCAATTCTTCCTTCTCTGTCTTGAACCAGAGCAGTGGGACAGGGCTGTTTCTCAGCCACCAGGGGCTTTTGCCAAAGGACTTCCCCTCTTGCTGTGTAGTGTTAGGACGATAAGTGAGCATAGCTGAAGAGACCCATTGCTGGTAGAAAATGAGGTAGCAAACGGATAAGGACTTACTCCTGGGTAATGGGTCAAAAAAGCAAGGTGTTTTAGGATTTGTTCCTAAAAACACATCTCAGCACCCCTTGCTATGCCCAGTCTAGGTTCTCCAGGAAATGCTCAAATCTGTACTTCTCAGAATTTGGATACCATAAACCCAGGTGTAAAGGGCTGAGCACAAAGGCACGAGTTCAGCTTCAGATGCAACTTTGTGACTAGCCCAGTTAAGAGCAGACACATTTGAGGGAATTAGTAAATAAATACAAGTGCTTTTTGGTTTTGTTTTTTGGGTTTTCTTTTTTTTGCTTTTTACTGTCCATTCAAACAGTAGGTAGCAAAACTCTTTTAAAATTCCCATACCACTTTTTAGAAATCACCCCAGGCTTGCATTAAAAAAAATAATAAAAAAGGTTTCTGTTGATGGAGCTCCAGAAAACACCTTTTTAGGAAACAAGTGTTTTCTCTTACTCTGCTTAACACATCCCCAAAGCACCCACTCTTAGTTGTGCAGCAGAAGTCAAATGAAATTATTTCTCTTTTTTTCTTTTCTTAAAGGGCCCAAAGTTGTGTATAATGAAACTACATAGAGCAAAACTTCCCATAAGTTCTGGATGTGCTGGAACACACACACACACACACACACACACACACACACACACACACACAACGAGTGATGAGAAATCAAAAACACAAAACAACTTCAGAGCCATTTTGGCCTCAGACAGGCAGGCATATTTATTGGTCATACAAAACTTGCCGTGGTTAGAATGCAGCCCCCTGATTCCTCACGCACATAATCTCACTGTGACCATCCCTGAACAAAACAGATAAGAACCTCTCTGAATGATCTACTTGCCAAATGCCTATGGGGCTGGAAGGGGGCTTTACTTAAGCTGTAAAACCCGTGACCCAGGGACAGTCCAGAACACCAGCTGGGCTGATCACCCAACAGTCTTTCTTCATAAGAGCAGCATTAACTGTGACTTGCTTTTGGTCCAGGATATTGGGCATTTCTGGCCAACTCACCCATGCCTTACACTCTTGCTGTGCCCATGGACATGGGTTTCAAACGCCAGCTGTCACATTAGACCCTGACTCAGAATGTCCCCTCCAGACACCAACACACACAGATACATAGCACTTCACACAGGTCCTGACTATGCAAGGGGCCTCAAGCTTGTCATGTTGGCTTCTTATCCCTGGTGCAAGGATGGGTTTGGCATTCTTTTTAATTCTTCTACTCCTCGCTAGTCTTGGGTTTTCTTATGCATGGCTTCAGACTGAGCTATCTTTCCTGGACCCTGAATTTCCTTTTGTCATTAGGAATATACTTATGTTGTCAAAAGTGGCAAGCATCTCTAACTGCCAAGAAATTGCCCTTTTTAAAGAGATCAAGAGAAAATTATAGAATAACAGAACTCAATGGTTAAAAGGCACTGTTTGGCCAAATGCAAGAACCTGCATAAACTCCCAACCACCCAGCAGATAAATGACTCTTCTACACAGTTTGCTGGAAGAATCAATATAAATCAGTATGGGCAGTATTAGGTTTTTCTCAGAGGTCTTGGATTTTAAGTAGGTGGGGAAACGTGTTCTCCTAAAGGACCAAAAACTCTGGTGGAGGGAGCTCCACCCCTAGAGCAATGCATAAGTCACAGAGGATACTCTTATAAGCTGTAACCCTCCCTCACATTTCTACAACATGCCCCTGGAGTGAGACTGAAGAGGAGTTCTTTCTAGAAGACAGTCTGAAACAAAATGTTTTCTGGTCACACTGCTTAAAGAAAATGAGTCACATCCTTCAAGTGTGCTGTGAGTTTCTCTAGGTCTGACTTTAAATGATTAGTATAAAAAAATGAGAGGGAGTACCAGCAGCACAAACCACTAAAACACCATGAGGAAGACCAAGACTGTGCACCAACTTGGAGCCAGAAGACATGAGATGCAGGCTCGCCACTGCTGGCTGTCCTTGGGTTGATCTCATACACCTTGGAGCCTTAATTCTCTCATCTGTCTAATGGGTATGTATCCAACTCCAGGGCAGACTATGGGTTGCAGTAGATAGATGGCACCTGTCAAGGCACTATAACAACTGTAAAGAATAAGACAAGTAGTAACGATGGCTGTGAGTGGATGGAGATATTCTTTGATATTTAGTTGCAGACAGAGGCAACCTGGTTAACTGCTGCCAGGGCAAAGCATTGAGACCCAGGCATCAGGAAATAGTCGTAATTCTCAGAAAGCTTCACCCTGCCTGGAAAGGATGAAGATCATGAGCTCAGAGGGCTCAGCTTGATTTTATGATTCCCATCCATAACGTCTTACAGCCAAAATTGATCATAACACTGGCGTGCACAACTGACCAAGAACCCAGAGGGGAATGGGGATGAGTCAGCCCCAGCTGGGCCATAATGGGAAGCAGCCAACCTAATGGTAAAACAGCAGCATGTCCTTCCTGGAGGGCACATTCATGAAGAGAGACTCATGTATACTTAGGTACAATCTGTGGGTATAATAATAGGTTTTTGAAAAAGGCAGATTCTCAAATGTAAAATATAATATTACATTTAACAAAAAAAGCATGTTCTAAATTAAATAATTTGTTAGTAACAATTTGCTCACAACAGTGAAAGGGAAGAAAGTCGACGTTAGTGTCAGGTAATTGATGTGCATTTCATTCTTAATCTTTATTACAATTTGGAAAGGAGAGTATTATTGCCTTTGTTTTACAGATGAGGAAACTGAGACAGTAAGCAATTAGACCAAATTCACACACAGGGCTATCTCTGAAAAATATCTTGTCCTAGCTATACCATCATTGGCATCAACACCATTGTCATTCTCTCCATATAAAGCACAGAGAAATAAGTACCAAACAGAATATATATAGCACATTTAGAGAATAAGAGTGGGAGAAATTAAGTCTGTCTTGATTTAGAGAAGTGTGTTTTTTTTTTTTAATATAAATGGTGAGGTTCAGGCAGGGCCTTGAAGAATATAAACAACAGGCTGAGTAGCTAGCTAAATAGTCAGCAAGATAAGGACTGTTCCTTGGTTGGGACTTGAGGGATTACTTCTGTGTCCCAGAACCAGGGACAGTGGCAGCACCATTCAGGGATTGTTCAAAAAGTGTGTTTCAGGGCTGCCTTCTCACCGACAGTTCTCCAGCCCAGCAAGGTCTCACCACAGAGAAATATGGTCTAGCTCCCATCCTTAGCTGGGGAACAGCTGGCAGAAGCCAGGCGCCTCTGACAAGAGGGAGCCTGTGAAGCAGGTGTCAGCTGCTGATGCTGGGTCTCAGCCTCCGGGAAAGCAATACGACCCCACTCAATTCCACCAGAGGGCTCCCAGACACACTGAGCGACGGAAGGAATGCCAAGAGCCCCTGCCTCCCGTCACTCCAGATCACAGAACGTGAAGTTGTCAGCATAATCACAGCAGAGCCTCTGTGGACAGGGAAGGTCCTTTGCAGAAACTGGATCAGGTTGCTTGCAGGAATTGTGTGTCTACTGGCTGGGCAGTTGTTTAATGAGAACCATGTTATCATAAATATGCATTAGCTCCCAAATGATGTCCAGGTGTGGGAATACTGGCTGTCAGTTCTGTTCAGGCCACACAGTAAACCTACCCAACATTGATTATAAAAGTCCTTAAATATGTGAACTGTGCTCCTCATTCATTAACTTCTCCCTGGCACCCAACATGTGATTTGCTTCTCTAAATGTTTCTACAGACATTTGTACAGTATGAATCCCCTGTTATTTCCATCAGATCTCATGTTATTTCAATCAGGCTTCAATAGTGCATAGTGACTGTGATCATATGTGACAGAATATATTAAAAACCTCAAAGTAACCCCCAAAACTAATTTGGAAAATTTCACAGTTTAGTTAAGAAATAAGTTTATTTAAAAAAAAAATGAAGTGCTTAAAATCCATTTTCTTCTTTCCTTTATTTCATCAAGTTGCCACAAATTAGTTCTATGAGGTAAAGGGGAGGAGGGGGCAAAGCTCTCTCATGATGACACTTGACAAAATTGACCAAGTCATCTTGGGCATGTTAATTAAACTCCCCTGGCAGAGATCTTTCCATCTGTCCCATGTGAATGATATAGCAATATGCCACAGGTTTCACATGAAGAAAATAAGACAGTCCTTCTGAACATGTGCTTCTCAAACTGGAAAGCACCAAAGGAATGTAAAACATTCCATGTATGAGGCAAACATACAAGTTGTAAAGATAACATGGTTTTGCAGAAAGAGGGTATATGTTGAAAGACAGTGAGAAACAGAAAGAATTAATATTAAACATGGCAGATTACTCAGGCGTGTCTTTTTTTATTTTATTTTTTAATTTTATTTTATTCATTTTAGAGAGGATACAGAGAGAGAGAGAGAGAGACAGACAGACAGACAGACAGAAAGAGAGAAAGGGGGGAGGAGCTGGAAGCGTCAACTCCCATATGTGCCTTGACCAGACCAGTGCAGGGTTTTGAACTGGCGACCTCAGTGTTCTCAGGTCGACGCTTTATCCACTGCGCCACCACAGGTCAGGCATATTTTTATAATAAACTCTAATTAAATACTAGCAGAGGGACTGAACAGGGCATCCCACAAGCTCAAAGGGAAATGGAGCAAAGGCAGTGGTAGAGAAGAGATTTGACCAAGTTTTTGGAAGTTAGAAAGCAAATGGATGATCGGTACTAGAGTTAACAGAATAAAAGAAACTATAAAAAAAAGTACCTGCAGAGGGAATGCCAGTGAGAAAGAACAGCCCAACCTTTAATCCTGAGAAAGTTATAGGACTTAGAGGAGAGAGGCCACAATTAAGGTTGGAGTGAGGCATGCATTTCAACACAATCACATTACCTGAAAATTTGCAAAGTAAGCACTGAGACCAGCCTGACCGGTGGTAGTACAGTGGATAGAGCATCAGCCTGGGACTCTAAGGTCCCAGGTTTGAAACCCCGAGGTCACCAGCTTGAGTGCGGACTCATTCAGCTTGAGCACCGCCGGGTCACTGACTTGTGCATGAAATCATTGACATGATCCCTTGGTCACTGGCTGGAACCCAAAGGTTGCTGGCTTGAGCCCAAGGTCTCTGGCTTGAGCCCAAGGTCGCTGGCTTGAACAATGGGTTACTGGCTCAGCTGGAGCCCCCTGGGCAAGGCATATGTTTATAAGAAGAGCAATCAGTAAACAACTGAAGTGCTGCAACTATGAGTTGATGCTTCTTATCCCCCTCTCTCTCTAAAACAAAAAGAAAAACAAAACAAAACAAAACATCACATACACCAACTAATACATACAGCATGCACATCACAGTGATATTTCAGAACAGGGGATAAAGGGAAGATGAAAACATGGAAAGATGAAAAGGTAGGCTACACATAATAGAGCAGGATTCAGAATGGCATAGACCTTTTTAAATGCAGCATAGGAAATGAAAAGAGAATGAAGCATCATTTTTAAAATTCTGATTTTCAGCTTAGAATTCTTTCTCAACCAAACCACTAAACCATGTAATAGTAAAGTAAGGAAAACTCAAAACAAGAGAAACAGTCCCTTTCTTTTCATTTTCTTTTTAAAGAACTTACTGGAGGATCTGGGCTCCCAAAAATGTGTGAGCAAGAAAGAGACGGACGCAGAAAGTACAGTATTAAACACGGGATTGTGGGTAAAGAAAAACCAGTCTCTCTGGGAACGGAAAGGAAGAGGATGATTTCTGGAAGAGGT
This sequence comes from Rhynchonycteris naso, assembly GCA_037038555.1. Classification (NCBI taxonomy): domain Eukaryota; kingdom Metazoa; phylum Chordata; class Mammalia; order Chiroptera; family Emballonuridae; genus Rhynchonycteris; species Rhynchonycteris naso. Next base: position 61,168,154 of record CM073004.1, on the reverse strand, counting down.
CGATAAAACTGAGAAGTCATCAGCAGAATGTCAGTGTTGGATAGGTCCCTAGAACATTTGAGGAAAAACTTGTAAGAGGTGCATGGCTTAATGAGTACATGAAGTAATTAGATAAACATTAATTCCAACATAAATGTAAAGTTATATAAAAACAGAAAGAGAAATCACTCAACTTGTCAGAAGACAACATTTATATAGAAATAATAATGTAAACATTGTGATTGGGCGCATGAAGAGAGAAGAATCAGATAGGGGGTATGCACAGGTAAAAACAAAAATTTATATAAAACGTCACAGAAAGTTTATAACGTCTGAACTTGGAGAGCAAAAATGCCCAGTTCAATTATGGTTTTGAGAAATATCAGGAGATACATAACAGTACAATTTTTTTTTAATTTTTATTATTCATTTTAGAGAGGAGGGAGGAGCAGGAAACATCAACTCTTCCATGTGCCTTGACCAGGCAAGCCCAGGGTTTCGAACCGGCAATCTCAGCACTCCAGGTTGACACTTCATTCACTGCTGCACCACAGGTCAGGCCATAGTAAAAAAAAAAATTAAAAGGCATAAAAAAAATGTATGTTTCTATACTGTATGACTGAAGAACGGGAGCAGATGTTTCACTTTGAAGTCCTTTAGTGCCATTTGATTTTAATAACTATTATACATTTTGACTTTAAAAATAAACATTTTTATCAGAGCTGGGTTTGATTCCTGGATGACTCAGCAGTTGTGACCTTGGACAACTTATTTAACTTCTCTGTGCTTCAATGTCTTCATTTATAAAACAGAGATAATAACACCCACCTCAAAGAATTGCTATAGAGATTATGTCTGAAAACATATAAAAGCATGACAAGATGCCTGGCATTCTGTAAGTGTTCAAACAAAAATTACATCAGTTTACCTCCTCCTCTTTGTCTTCCGTCTTCTCTGTCTGAACTAAAAGCTTCAATTGAACAACACAAGCTAACGAGGTCCACAGTGGGCATACCCAGGACACTGTCTTGTCTACCCTTTAGGTGCCACTTGGGAAATATATAGCTGCTGGAACCCTAGAGGCTTAGCTGTATACTAGGTCTACTTAATGCAATAAAAAGAAACAGTGGCAGAGTAAGTGGCTAAAAGAAGCTGTTAAGACACCAGATATCGTCTACAGGTTATAAATTATCTCAAGAGGAAAGTAATTTTCCAAAGGTCAGTGCTATAACACATATATTCTGTCAACAAACTCCACAATCCAAAAGTTACATTAAATGTTACCTAAGCTATTTCTTCAAAGAAATACCCAGGAATAACTAAAAAGCGTAAAGAGACCACTTAACATTTAGTGTTACTTTAGAGTATTGAGGCCATAATGTTAGTTACGTGGACTAACTGTAATTGCTGCACAGCACAGCGGTGCCTCTGTGTGCAGAAAGAAATGACATGAAAAATTCCAAAGAAATATTTCACCCGTTCTAATGAGAGAAGTCAAGGGTATGGTTATGAGCCCACATGCCCATTTGTCTCTTTCTATATATTTAGGCTCAGTTTAAGCAGTGTCAGCCTACTAATGTCTCCTGGCAAAGACCCACTCCAACCCCAGAAGGAAGCCCAGGGGAAAGCTTCCCGCTGTCATAGGATTCCTGATCAGCAGCCTATTTTACACTGAATGACAGCAGCAGAATAGCAGAAGTCCCTGGAGAAAGCTGCTATGTTTGCCTCCGCCGCAAACACAGTAGCTCTTCTTCGCAGCTTACACAACACATCATTTGTGATTTCTCTTCTGTTCGAACCCACTGATGCAGCCCTGGCGTGAGAGACCAAGTCTGAAGATAATGGCTCTCATCCCCAGCCCCCAGCACCAGCGAGTGAGAGCTGATTGCTTGACCACAGAGCTTATCCCCATGCGCCATATGGTCCCTCTTGAACGTGCCCTTGTGCTAGTGGAAAAATTCCTGTCTGATGTTGAAAGAAGCTGCTGCTGTCACTGCACCAGCCTAGAAAGAGCTTCTTCTGCAACTTGCAAAGCAGACAAAACTAACTTCTTCTTGAACCTTTGGAGAGTTCCAGAAACTTTCTTTGGAATACACACACATACACAGTCCCCTGTATCTGCTGGCTTTTCTCTGTGAAGTCTGTGGCACCATCGTCCCCTGGAGAAGGAAGGTACTTGGGTTATTTTTAGCCTGGTTCAAAGCAAGACATTTCAGGAGCCTCAAGAGGGACTGAAGTATCCAGGAGCAGTGAGTCTATTTTGCAGAATTACTCAGATATTCAAAAAAGTGGCCAAAAATGGAGGTCATTTTCAAAATAGCAATGAAGTATTCCCACCATATAAATTGAGGGATGTTGCCCAAGATTTGTCTGACAGGTGCATAAATGCATATGCCATGTTATAAATAGTCTACGTACACATTGACTAATGTCTGTCATTTATTGAGCACCTACTAATGCACCCAACATTTTGCCATTTCTCTTGACAACCCACTCAAGTTGTTGCATTGTTAACATTCTTGTTTTCTGAGATGGGATGACACACCCAAGGTCGTGAGACATGTGTATGATGGCACATATTCAAACTCTGGAAAGCCTGTATCTTTTTATGCTGGTGCTTTGATATTTTGAGGTCTTGCTCACCTGGGGACTGCCCCTCCCAGTGTTAGCCAATTCCTAGAGGTAGTTAAGGTCTGGTCAACAAACATAGCTTTGATATGCAAAACCACCAATCCAGAGCCCATAACCCAGCCACCTCATCTGTCTCAGCTCTGACACTCACAGCCACCATTGCCCTGCCCTTGTCACCACAGGACCAGGTAACAAACCACTAGAGACAGCCCATACTCCAGAGAGTCCAGTGAAACTGGCCAATGAGAAGCCTGCTTACCCTGCCTCGCCCTTTCCTACCCAGGGAAACCACAATAAAAGCTTTTGCCCGCGTTCTCCCCTAACTCACTCTTCCTCTTGACCAACGCTGCTGTTTCCCCAAGGGGCCTTGCATGGTGTGACGTGCCTCTCTTCAGGGACACTGTGACAAACTGCCTTTCCAATGTCAGTCATCTTTTGATCTATTATTTAGGCCTCACCATACCTCAATAATAAAACCCACATTTGAAAACAAAGCCTAACTCCAAATTTCAGTACTTCTTCCAGTCCCTGGCTTTATCCACAGTTTATTGTGTGCTAAGCGCTCAACCCATCAGGACCTAGACTAGAAGAAGGCAAGCAGGGTGCCCAGGGTACACAATTTAAGGAGGCACCTACTCCCAGGTCTATGCCAATGCTGACCCTGCACTGATGCAAACCCAAGAGTGAGTGCTTCCTTACCTGCTGCCTCCCTTGTCTCTCTTTAGTCTCAGCCCAGATGCCCATGTACTGGGGCAACAGAAATGAAAAAGCCAGATTCTGCCCTCAGTCCTATGGAGGAGACAAGGACACCAACAATTACCAAACAGTGTCATGGCTACTGTGCTAGAGGTCTGTATGGGAGCTGTGTGAAGCCCAAGGAGGGGCTCCATGGGTCAATGGCAGGGAGGAAGGCACTAAGGTGATTCTTAGCAAAGGAATCCCTTGCTTGGCAACTCCACGCATGGCTTCCAACACTGTGAGGGCTGTGGATGCAATGTGTTAACATACTTGTAAATAAAATGTTCTTTATTAGTAGTGGCATTCTTATTTCCAAATTCCATAAGAAAAAATAGTTAAATTACATACCATCTCCCTCTGCGATCTTTCCAACAATCTTAGAAAGTTTATTCTTTTATAAAGAGATATTTCTTTAAAGGATATCAAAAGTATCCTGCTTTGAATGGCAAATTATATGGTCTTCCCATCTGTGAATGACTTTAAGAACATGGAAGAACAGAACGGAATAGCCAAGCAAAACATAAACTAGAACATTTTTATTGAAACTTCTGGAGGTCTTAGGTGTTCTTTAATCAACTCTCTCAATTGGTAAATGTGAACATTAAGGCCTTGGGAGCTTAAATAATTTATATAACATCATTAAATGAAGAGTTTAAAATTGGCTAAAGCTATCTTGCCTCCAAGTTATCCTGCACTGGAAAGCTTTCCCATAACCTCCTGAATGACCTGTGCTCTTTCATGTTCATCTGCATCTTACAACACTTCACTGATGTTAAAGACAATGATGGGATGCCTATACTTAGCTACCCATAACTCATTTTAAATCATGATTAGCATCAGAGGCAGATTCAACAGTACAAGAAATAAGTCTCCATAACTCTTGTATTACTAAGATGAGAGAATGTTTCTGAATGAAAACATTTGCTATCTCTCTCTTGTGTGTCCATCTCCTCCTTCTTCCCACCCCCATCTGCATCCTTCCTATTTATAGTGTTCAGGAACCAGCCAACCCCCTCTGATATTTCTCTTTAACCAGCAGAGAGATTTAGGCTCCTTTTTTGTCCTGGGTCCATAGCTTCAGTGTTGAATTACGCTGTTGTCCTAGCCAGTCAAAAGCCTCTCTCTCCTGGTTTTGAGAATGTACACTGTACACCGCAAGTCTTCAACACATCAGCAATTACAAAAGCAGTTTAGTGCTGAATTTCCCCCAGCTGCAACTCAAAGGATACCTCAGGTGGTGTGAAAGAAATTAGACTGTCAGATTGCTTTGTGCCTGGGTCAAGCCAACTTTTAAATGGTCAAATCACTCAAGTCTGAATGCCCAAAGTTAACAAAACTGCACAGAGCACTGGGAACTATACTAAACAGCTAGAGACCTAATACAGAATCTGAGATTGAGAGTTAATGCAAAATCTGTGCCTGGCTGTCCCTACAGTCACTTCGTTATCAGGGGCATTCTAATCAACAGCACCGCACACCTGTCAGGCATGTTTGAGTTCTGGTCCTGGACTATTTCTTTTACAGACCCAAGAAAAACTCTACACTGGCCAACAGATGTAATTAAAGTGGTAGAAAAAAATGTAAGTGTGGGTTTTTGGGTGGAAGAGACTCTGAGGAAAGGTACAAAGTGATTAAATGAATAAGTTATATTATGTGGACCAAAATGCAAGATAGCATTTGTGGATGGTGTGATCCAAATTCAAACATATTAAAAGGGGCTGGAAGAAAACCAATTAAATGAGACAAATTAGCCTAATCAGAGGATTCGGCAATAAAGCAAGGGAATATACCCTATGTCTACCCTTAGGCAGCCAGGTCTGCGAGCAAGGAGCATACATTCACATTAAGTGGTCTGTAAGGACTGAAAATCTGTGCCCCCAAATTCATATGTTGAAGCCCTAAACTCCAATGTGATGCTATTTAAAAATAAAGATTTGGGAGGTAATTGGATTGAAGATAGAAGCAAGAAGGCAGCTACCTGCAAGCCAAGATGAGAGCCCTTCCCAGAAATAGAATAGACTGTTATCTTGATCTTGGACTTCCCAGCCTGTAGACCTGTGAAAAATAAATAAATTTTCATTGTGTAAGTCACTTCCATACCTTTAAGTTCTTATTACAGTATTACCCACTTCTCAGTACCCAAAAGCTGTCTTAACTTTACTCATAATGCCTTAACAGTTTTTGGCACTGAGAAGTGGGTAATGCTTTACAAAGTGCTGAAAAGTATGGAGGTGACTTAAAAATTGCATACAGAATGTGTTTTGAAGTACATGCTAGAAAATACAGAAGCTTAAGGAGATTTCGGTAAGATTTCTGGTGGATATAGAGAACACATTATTGAAAACTGAAAGAAAGAAGGTCCTTGTTATATAGTCACACAAAACTTGACTGAAATGTTTTCTAGTGTTTTATGAAAGACTGAAATTGGATTCTATGCAAAATATTGAAGGTGTCACTTGGTTCTACCTTATTACTTAGAGAAAAATGCAAAAGGAGAGAGAGCATTGAAGACAGAATAGTTAAGCAAAAAGTAACCAGAACTTGAAGACTTAAAAAATTATAAGCCTATCTGTATTGTAAAAAAGAGAGAGAGAGAGAAAGCTTGTTCTAAAGAGAACACTAAGGTTGTGAAGGCGCAACCATTTGATAGAAGGATCATGGGTACTGCCCATGAACTTAAGCAGCCACCTTAGCAGATGCCAATATAACAAATGGAAATATACCAGGTGGGTCAGAAGTAGGCTTACAGTTGTGAGTGCATGAAGCACAGAATTTATCCTTATATTACTACTTTTAATTATTATATTATTTTTCATATGAAAAACTGTATAGCTACTTTGCCCCCATCCTGTATAAGCAAAACATTGCCATCTGGTGCTAAAGGGGACAGGAAAAATAAAAAAGAAAACGATGGAAGGTTTGTAGTTTCTTTGATCTTACAACATAGGACCATATGACTAACTAATCAGCAATATACTTCAAGAAAAGGGAAGGATAATCCTGTAGGCCATTCAGAAGTGATTAGGACTGCCTCCATCACACTGGGTGCTGCATAGAGCCTTGGGAGCCATGTTGCCAGTTCAGGGAGGCTGAAGCTAGGACCACCACCCCTATGGGTCTAGGAGATGGAACACCCCAATGTACCTGATGGAAAGAGCATTGGACCAAAGAAGATTATTCGCCTTGCTTGGTTTTGGACTTTCCTGAAGCCTGTCACCCTTCTCCTATTTCCTATTTCACCCTATTGACATGGAAAGCTCTATCCTATGCCTGTCCCACAATGTGTTCAGGAAACATGCAACTTGTCTTGTTTGAGAATCCCAGTGGGAGAAGAATTTTGCCTCAAGCTGAATTATACCTTCATCCTCATTCAGATCTGATGTAGATATTTTTTTTTTTCTTAAATGAGATCCTATAATTTCTTTAATATATTTTTAAGATTTTATTTATTCACTTTTAGAAAGGAGCAGGAAGCATCAACTCCCATATGTGCCTTGACCAGGCAAGCCCAGGATATCGAACCTGCGACCTCAGCATTCCAGGTCAATGTTTTATCCACTGCACCACCACAGGTCAGGCTAATGTAGATATTTAGATGAGATTTTGGACTTTAAATTTTAGAATTGATGCTGGAATGAGTAAAAACTTTTGGGGCTCTTGGGATAGAATTAACATATTTTGTATGCAAGAAAGACATAACTGTTTGGAGTCCAGGGCCAGAATGTTGTGGATTGAATATTAGTCCCCCCCCCCCAATTCATATACTGAAGTTCTAATCCAAAATGTAATGGAAGTTGGATATGAGGCTTTTGAGAGATAATTGGGGTTAGATTAGGTCATAAGGGTGGGCCCCTCACTATGTCCTTAGTGGCCTTATAAGAAGAGAAAGAGAGCTATCTCTTCTCCTTCCATGTGCATGTACTAAGGAAAGACCATGTGAGAATACAGTAAGAAGATGACCATAAGCAAGCCAGGAAGAAAGATTTCACTAGAAATCAACCAGCTGACACTTTGATCTTGGGGTTCTTAAGCAAACAGAAGTCTGAAAAAATAAAAATGTGATGTTTATGGCACTCAGTCTATGGTATTTCGTTATGGCAGCTGAGCAGACCAATATGGTAGGAATGACTTTGTGCACTAAGTTCTGAAGTAAGTAGGATACCTGTGGTCATTCTCAACATCATGCCAGAGCAATAAGCCTAAAACAAAAGCAAGGGGGCCTGACCGGGCAGTGGCATAGTGAATAGAGCATCAGACTGGGACGCGGAGGGCCCAGATTCAAAATCCCAAGATCGCTGGCTTGAGCATGGGTTCATTCAGCTTGAGTGCAGGCTCACCAGCTTGAGCATGGGGTCACTGGTTTGAGCGTGGGATCATAGACATGATCCCATGATCTCTGGTTTGAGTACAAAGGTCACTGGCTTGAAGCCGGAGATTGCCGGCTTGAGCAAAGGGTCACTTGCTCTGCTGTAGCCCCCCAGTCAAGGCACATATGAGAAAACAATCAATGAACAACTAAGGAGACTAAGGGTCACAATGAAGAATTGATGTTTCATATCTGTCTCTCTCTGTCCCCCTTTCCATCTCTCTCTCTCTCTCTCTCTCTCTCTCACACACACACACACACACACACACACACACACACACACACACAGCAAGGGAGTTTCTGGGAAGAAGAATCACATGTGAGAGAAAGGATCTATAGAAACCAAGAGAGCAGGGAGATAAAGCTAGCTTCCAGTTCCCTGGGGGATTTCTGGCAAGAACCTGGTTTTGGAGACACAGAAGCATGTCCATTGGGTGAAAGGACTGCACACGGGCTTGGTGACACTGGACGCCTGAAGTTAACTTTGGTAGGGAGGATACAACTCTAGGGTTAAACATTTTCTCTCCAGGCCCATTAGGCATAGAAAAACTATCAACTTGACTTCCTCCAGAATTTATTTCTGGAATATAAATATAGGGAATGAAAGCAGAGAAAACTGCTTTTATTTTATTCTGTTTCTTCTGCCTTGATAGGACCTAGATGAAGAGGATCCTGCACCATTTTAGATCATGGAGAAAAAATGGCTTCTCAGGATGTTCAATGTATGGATCATATTCAAGAATGTGAAATAAGCTCTGGCCGGGTAGCTCAGTAGGTCAGAGCATCATCCCAACCTGCCAAGGCTTCAGGTTTGATCCCTGGCCAGGGCACATGCAAGATACAACCAATAAATCCATGAATAAGTGAAACAACATCAATATTTCTCTCTCTCTCTCTCTCTCTCTCTCTCTCTCTCTCTCTTCCTTCCTTCCTCTCTCTTTAAAAACAACTCAGTTAAAAAAAGAATTTTTAAAAAATGTGAAACAACTCAGGATGAAATTTTATAAAATGAGACTTGAAAATGGAGATGTTAAAGTTAAGTACAAGGAGCATGGAAGAATAAATTCATCATGTGCTCACTGGCAGCACATATAGTAAAACTGAGATGATGCATAATAAGTTCATCATGACCCAGGGTCCTATGTGACCTTGGTCAGAAAGTCAGGTGGTTATTGCTTAGTGGTCATGTTATGGTGCACCCCACCTGTATCCCACTTACCTCTTCTCAGCTTGAGACGTGGAAAGTGAGCTACAGATCAGGGATGGATTTACCAGTCTGGTTGTGCTGGGCAAGCCCTTTCTATACACCCACTGGTTGTTTGGGACCCCGCCTTCACTTTGGATTTACCAGACTCATTGTGTGAAGAAAGTCCTTCCTACATGCTCAATGGTTGGTTGGGACCCAGTCTTCACTTTAGTCTTATCAGTATTCTTCCCAGCCTGTGAGCCTTATGCCCCGCTGGGCTTGCCTTGCACTGATCTAGAGGACTCATTACACTCTGAGGCTGGCCCTTCTGTATCTGTACAACAGCCCTGAAGCAGGTCAACTGTCCATCCTCAGCCCTTACGTACAGCTAAATACCCATGATTCTCAACACTTCAATTAAAAATGAACTTTAGCCTGACCAGGTGGTGGCGCAGTGGATAGAGTGTTGGACCGGGATGAGGAAGGACCCACGTTCGAGACCCCAAGGTCACCAGCTTGAGCACAGGCTCATCTAGTTTGAGCAAAATAGCTCACCAGCTCAGACCCAAGGTCGCTGGCTCCAGCAAGGGGTTACTCAGTCTGCTGAAGGCCCATGGTCAAGGCACATATGAGAAAGCAATCAATGAACAACTAAGGTGTTGCAACAAAAAACTGATGATTGATGCTTCTCATCTCTCTCCATTCCTGTCTGTCTGTCCCTATCTATTCCTCTGTCTGATTCTCTCTCTGTCTCTGTGAAAAACAAACAAACAGGACTTTAGTTACCACAATTGCGGCATCTCTGCCTTGTTTCCCCTAACTCTTGATTCGATCTCAGCCTGTGTGACAAATAGACCAGACAGTGTACAGGAACACACTTTCCTGTATTCCAATAGAAAGGCAATATCTACATTATGTTCGCTGATCTTTAGAGTGGGTTATAAAATATAAACTGTTTGAATTTATATGATATACACCCTGATTTTTCTTATTTTGACTTTATTGAATAATTATTTTAAAAATCTAACTTAATGCAGCCTGAGCCTGAGGCTTCCAGATGAAATCACTGGATTTGTGTACCAGACAAATAAAAATGATTCTGTGGATAAATATTTTTGTAAGTCTGGCTAAATACATGGAAAAAAGCATTGATTGATTGAATTGCACTTAAGTGTTGTTTCCCAGCATCTCTGCATTAATATATATATAAATATAAATTCCTTATTTATTTAAATATAAAAAGCACAAACATAGCCCAATATTAACTCTCTGCATCTGTCAATTACTCCCTTCTTATTGTCCCACAAAAGCTTATTTATTTTAAGGCCTTTTTTTAAAATTTAATTTATTATGTTTACATAGATTCTAGTGTCGCCCCAAATGCATCCCCCCTCCTTCTTATTCCCCTCAACATCTCCCTTACCCACCTCTGCACAGCGCCCTCCCCCCTTCCCTTCAGGTTTATCACATCCTATCATCCCCTTTCCCTCTGTCCTCTTTTCCTCTGGTCCCTTTGATCCCTCCTCTGTCTCAATTCTGTTCCTCAGTTCTCATTGTTTCTTGGATTCCTCAAATGAGTGAGGTCATATAATATTTTTCTTTCTCTGCCTGGCTTATTTCACTTAACATAATAGTTTTCAGGTTCATCCATGTTGTCGCAAAAGTTAATATTTCCTTCTTTTTCATGGCCCCATAGTATTCTATTGTATATATGTACCACTGCTTTTTAATCCACTCGTCCACTGACAGACACTTGGGCTGTTTCCAGATCTTCACTATTGTGAACAATGCTGCCATAAACATGGGGGTGCATTTCGTTTTTTGAATCAGTGACAAGGTGTTCTTGGAATATATTTCTAAGAGTGGGATGGCTGTGTCAAAAGGCAGTTCCATTTTTAATTTTTTGAGGAATCTCTATACTATTTTCCACAGTGGCTGCACCAGTCTGCATTCCCACCAGCAGTGCAGGAGGGTTCCCCTTTCTCCACATCCTCGCCAGCACCTATCATGTGTTGTTTGTTAATGAGCGCCATTTTGACTGCTGTGAGGTGATATCTCATTGTGGTTTTAATTTGCATTTCTCTAATGATTAATGATGTTGAGCATTTTTTCATCTGTCTATTGGCCATCTGTATGTCCTCTTTGGAGAAGTGTCTATTCATTTCTTTTGTTCATTTTTTAATTGGATTGTTTATCTTCCTCGTGTTGAGTTTTACAAGTTCCTTATAAATTTTGGTTATTAACCCCTTATCAGATGTATTGTCGAATATGTTCTCCCATTGTGTGGTTTGTCTTTTTATTCTGTTTATATTGTCTTTAGCTGTGCAAAAGCTTTTTAGTTTGATATAGTCCCATTTGTTTATCCTGTTTTATATTTCACTTGCCCATGGAGATAAATCAGCAAACTTAGCAATCTTGAAAAAGAAGAATAAAGTGGGAGGTATCACACTTCCTGATATCAAGTTATACTACAAGGCCATTATACTCAAAACAGCCTGGTACTGGTATAAGAACAGGCACATAGATCAATGGAACAGAACAGAGAGCCCAGAAATAAACCCACGCCTTTATGGACAATTGATATTTGACAAAGGAGGTAAGAGCATACAATGAAGTAAAGATAGTCTCTTAAACAAATGGTGTTGGGAAAATTGGACAGCTACCTGCAAAAAAAATGAAACTAAACCACCCACTTACACGATGCACAAAAATGAACTTAAAATGGATAAAAGACTTAAATGTAAGTCGTGAAACCATAAGCATCTTAGATGAAAACATAGGCAGTAAGCTCACTGACATCTCTCACAGCAATATTTTTGCCGATTTATCTCCCACAAAAGCTTTAACCTCTTCTGCTCATAAATGTTTGTTTCTGCTTATACTGTTCTTTAATGTGTCCATTTATGGACATTACCTACTACCTTTCTGCTCAAGATATATTTTGTAATTGTGAATGTATTCTATCTTGTCTTTCTTCTCCTTGCCACCCCCTAATTTTTTTGGTTCTATAAATATATTGGCTTCCATTTCAGTGATTTTTATATAATTTAAGAAATACACCAAAACTTCTCCTTTTCATAAATTAGAGCATTACATCAGGAGTACTCTTATCATAAGATGATGATGTTGGTGCCTCCCTGCTTCTCTCCCACTGCCAGACTCTGACAGCCCCTCTCCTGCCCCCCACTGCCAAGGCAGCTGACCCTCCTCACCCCCTACCTTAATTACATTCTGTGCTTGGTTTGTTGATTTAATCCAACATTTGAAAACTAATAAAAAGCCCTGGAACCAAGTCAAAATCCTGAGCAATCAGGTGAGTTCTTTCACTTAAAAACTGTGTCACACTGAGCACATCACAGGAACTTTCTAGACCTCCATTGCCCTCTATCTATGGGTGACTATTTGAATTTAAATTAAAATTAAAGTTAGATAAAATGCAGAATTGTGTTCCTCTGTCACACTACCCACATTCCATATATACACCACGTGGCTAGTGGCTACCATGTCAGACAAGGAAGATATGGAACATTTTCATCATTACAGAAATTCCCATTTCTTCATTGCTAGACTCTGGGCTGTTAGTAGTCAAGATGAGGAAGATAAACTAGATTATTTCCAAACTGCCTCCTGACTCTAAACTTTTAAGGCTCTAATTGAATGAAACTTTTCTCAGATTGCTGGGGAGACCCTACTGAAAGACAGGATTGGTTATACATGCAGGAAACAAGTGGCAGGAAGAAAAAAACAAAACAAAATGAAGTGTTGGCAGGGAAAGAAGTGTCAGGTTAGAAGGGAGCTCTGCTTCAGACTAATGGAGTGGGCAAAGATTCCAAGTGTTGAGGCATAGTTTACATGTTGCTTCTGTCTCTCTCTTAACGGTGTTTGTGAAACTCACTCAAGGCTAGTCTAGCACATGCCATGTGATGTCTCATTTTCTCCCTTAAAGGGCTTTCTCTCTACCTCGCCATTTTTATTTTATATTATACTCACACTTTTGGGCTTAAAATAAATGAGAAGTACATAGACCTGAGCAGTCTGTGAGTCAGAGTTGGAAATCGGGGTGATGTGACTTTTGTTAGTTTTCACTCATTGCTCGTTTTGGTGGCAGCAGCGAATATAAACAAAAAACTGATGTGTGTAAATAAACTCAACAATTAAGAACACATTAAAGGAGATGACGTGTGTAATTTACCTCTTGCCATGTCAGAGACCTAGAATGCTTGGTAATTCGCTTATAAAGTTATAATCATCTGCATCGCAGATCAAAAGGGGGTCTCAAATCTCTGTGTCAAGGAGCAATTTCTCTTTGCGCAATCATCCTTGAGTTGGGCCGTGCTGATCCTGAAACTCTTGGCTCTCTCATATGTGGAAAGGCAGATGGGCAGAGATAGGAAAGAAGAGATGGAGAAAGAGAAGGAGTTAAAATGATATCATAGAAGAATCTAATATATAGATGGGAGTGGATTCCTATGGATATGGATAAACTCTAGTATTTCCACTATTACAAAAATAAGAAAAACACCATCATTGGCACATCAACAGTACGCTCATTGCAAGCATTTTAAGCAGATCTCTAAAAAGACTAATATTCCTATTTCTGTGCTGTCTTATTTGCCACTGTACCCCTCCTAAGCCCCTACTGCAGTGCCAGGGACATGGTAGGTGGTCATTATATGTGGGAAATGATTGGTCCCACGGAATCCACAGAGTTTAGTGAAATCACAGAGATGCTGACAGGATGTCCCATACCTAAGCATCAGACCTCCCTATGCTTTCACTCTAGGGATGTGGAGAGGTCTCAGCCAATGTAGACTCTTTGAGCATCGTTCTCAGTGCAATGGAGATCATATGACATGTCAATACACACAGATTTGGTTAGGGGTTTTGGTATCCACTTCCTCTTTTAGCAGTGTAAACAACAAGCCTCTAAAACCCTACATGAAGAAGTTATTAATATGCTGTGAATGTATTTATGAAATGTTTCACCTGTGAGTAGGACATGGTCAAAGGCAATAAGGGTAATTTACCTGGAAAAGAAAACTCAGAACTAACAGACTAAATAGTTTTCAGTGGTCTAGATCATGTCACATCGTTTTGAATTATTCGTGTGCTCCTTCGTATCCATCTCCTACCTTCTCTGCCAGGTTCTTTGTCCCCCAAGGTCAAACCAGAACCCCCTTACCCTTGGAGTTCTGACTGGGTTCACCGATGAGAGGTCCCAGTTAGAGTTTGGGACAGAGAGCGGTCAAGGCATTTATCTCCTAGTTCTCTCCACATTTCAGTGTCTTAGTTGCAGAAGAAATCCTGCATTTCTAGAATGACCTTTATATCAGGTGGTCTTAACTTCTCATATCCCAGCATGCACCAGCCTTCTTTGCCCCTCCTTGCCCCTTTCCATAACTTTCCAAAGGTCCTGGATGGGTTCCTCCGTACCTCTGTGAGTCACATACTCTGCCTTCTGCTGCTGGCCTTTCTCTGACATATCCAGCGTCAATGTCACACCAGAGAGTACATCTGCACCTACTCCCACACCTAAACTGTAGGAAAACACCTCCTCCAGATTTAACCAGGGCACAAGATGTCCTAATGTCTGAGTCTCTCTGACTTAATCCTTTGCACACCTCCAATGATAGGAGCTGTCATTAACAGATGCCAGAAGAGTTAGTGACATTTTTGCTGAAGTTAAAAACACAGAAATCTATACAATTGTCTGTGGCCAAAAAAAGCAGAGAGAGAAGATGTTCTGAGCCTGAAGTTTGTAAAGGCAAGCATACCGCCCCCCCCCCCACCAAACACTTCTTCCTACAGTTACAAACTCAAACATCCAAAGGAAATGGGAACAGACAGCAGCCTGCCAGAGCAGCTGTTACGTAACATTTGCTGACCAAAGTCTAATTCCTCCTCTAATGAAATATTGCAATTTAAAGACAGGTTAAATTAACATTTATACTTGGAACTCTCCAGAGGTTTTGAATGGTTTAATTCTGAGTAGAATTTAATGAGTCTTTCAGATATTAATAATGTCACTTGCTGCTCTTTATATTTCTGTGCCTGAAATGTTTTCTGGGACATGGACTTGACAAGCAGGGCCAATAAGGACTTGGACTCTCAAATGAAACAAACAACATCTGTACCTCCTGGAAAATAATTAATTGTAAAGCCTTAATTGTCGTCTGGTAGCATGCAAGGGCCTACGATGAGTAAAACAATATAGAATCTTGTCACTGAGTCTCCCAACCTCGGGAAGAAGTCCCCTGGAACACCAGAAGAGAGTATTTCTGAAACAGGAGTCCTGAAGGAGGATGTGTGGGTGGGAGTGTGGGGCAGAGCAGGAGGAAGGATGGAGCTCTGTAGAGCCCTGGGTCAGCTACTTCTCATTTGCACTTTGGAGATTTTCACATGCTTTTCCTCATACAATTTGCATAAGAATCCCACATGGTAGGAATAATGCAATTTAACCAAAGAGGAAATTAAGACTCAGGTTATAAAGAAATTACCACTTTTCACCCCACTTCATGCCAGGTGTGAAATTTTGACTGTGGCTCTTTATCCTCTCTGTATCACACCTTTGGCATGGGCATTGCAGTGTCCCCCACTGGGGGAGACAGGGCATGCTTCTCATGGGTCCTACAGGAGAACCCAGTTGGCCTCTAGAACTCTGTGGCAGTAGTGCTGTGACAGCCTGCCCCTGCGCTCAGCAGACCCTGTGAGTTTCTGCTTGTGGTCTGGAGCCCTGCTATGATGATGAAAGGTCATGCCTGGGCTAGTCCACTAGACCCAGGAGGAGGAGGAAGAGAGACATATCAGTAGACAGAGTCACTAATCAAGTTCAGCCTTGATCTCTAAACAGCTTCAAAGATGTAAGTCTATGCAAGACCACTCAAGCCTAGATCTGAACTCCACAGTCATAGAGCTTGTTGTATGCCTTTAAAGTAGTTCTTAAAGGTTCTTAACCTGGATTCTATCGAACCCTAGGGGTTCGATGAGTCGGTCTCAGGGGTTCGGAGGAGCCTCTGCCGCGGAGGCCAGAATAAAGTAATACCGTAATTTGTTGTGAGTTCATGCACTTTGTTGGTTTTGTTCTTTGAGCAAGGTGATGTTCATGCACGGCTCATTTTGTGCACCAGTAAAAAAAACATATACCTATGTCTTGAATTTGGAAAAAAAATCATATTTTATTTATCACTAAAGAAGGGTTCGGTGAATGCGCATATGGAACTGGTAGGTTCAGTACTTCAAAAAAGGTTAAGAACCACTGCTTTAAAGTTTCATGGTGGTTCACTAAAAGCTAACTTATGCGTTGTCTTGGAGCTAGACTACTGGTTTTCGATACCATGGCGCCCGTTCAGCACATCAAGGTTAACTAAGAAGTCTGAAACGAAAAGCAGATAAAAGTAAGCAGGTCGTTGCTATGATTCTTACCTATGGTGGCGTTATTCCTTGTCACCCAGCGGAATGTGTTCTACCATAGCTCCTCTCCTTCATGTGGATACAATGGACAGCGTTAGGAACCTTCTAGCACAGGAGGTAGTTGAGAATGTACCAGCTCATATTCTAGGAGCAAGCACTCTTTCTGGGGATTGCATGATCTTCTGTTAGTAAGTCTCTGAGACTACTCTGCCCTGGGTAATTGTGCTGCAGAATTGTTTCCAACTGTACTGTTGGAATCACATTGGTGAGATCCATCTACACTTGGGGTATACTTACAATTAACTTTGGGGATTCAGTGACTTGATGACTGAGCTACAAAAATTCTCATAGCCTCTATAGTCTCTCATCTTAAATAAAACCAGTACATTTCCAGGAGCGAAAGAGTGTAGACTAGTGATTACAGTCGTGGACATCTGAGCTGGAAATGAGTCTACAGCTTCCCTAAACTCTGGGACTCTAGGCAGAGCATTTACCAATTCTGCACCTTGATTTTCTCATCTGTACAATGGAGGTAATAATGGTACCACACCTAATCTCCCATGAGATAGCATGAGGAGAGTAATTAGCATGGTTCCTGACACACAGTAAAGGCCTGAGTGTAGCAAAAATGGGAGAGCACAATGTGCTAACTCAGGGCAGGGGACAGCCACAGTCTGGGCTTTCCCACAGGTAGTGTTTTCTGATGCCACCAGAGTCAGTGAGAATTCTTTATTCATGCTGAATCTCAGCAGACTTCTGTCATGTATGTCTACACCACCGCCCAGTTACCAAAGAGACGGCTATGCTTAAAATATGCAAGCTTAATTAACTGGGTACCCAGTGTATTTAGCAGTGATGGACATGCTGCTTTAATTTAACTATACAGGGTGGGACAAAAATAGGTTTACAATTATTTGTTTGGAAAATAATAAAATAATTAATAAATAATTATACAAAAATAAACTGTTTTGTGTATTCACAACTGTAAGCCTACTTTCACTCATCCATGTATTAGTATGTTGCAAATAAATTAAAATTATATTTTGATTATATTCAGGTTCTAGATTTTTTTGGGGGGGGCGATGCTCCTATTAATTGGCTTGAATTAAAATGAAAACATCTGCATAAATTCTCTTATTTGTATGTTCCCTGCTTTCCTCTCTCATTTTGTGTCTTCTCTACTCCCCACCCCCACCCCACCCCACCCAAACTTGCTCTCTCTTTGACATAACTGTATAGCAAAGTGTGACTGGAAATCCAACATTAAATGAAATTGACATCAAATTCCACTACAGGCTACAAGGAAAAAAACATCTCTATGCATGTAATGTTTTCCATTTAAAGCTTGAAGCTGAAATACAGTTTAATAACCACGAAGTGAAAGAAGTCAGGGCTCACCACTTGCTCACATCACATGCCTCGCTCCATTATTTCTGGCCCTTCACATCAGGGAAGCAGTTAGACTCATAAGGAAGAGACACAAGAATTAAGTGAAGAACAAGGTAAAAGAGCTAATAAATTCATTTCATTTAGTAGGTTTCCAGCTGCTAGGTCCTTTTTAATGGGTGGAGGGAAGTGAGAAAAAAAGTCAGGCTGAGTGGCTCATCGGATCCCGCAACTTGGGAGAATTAGATTTAAGTGAAAAAGGATGTTTCCTTGGAAACTACATGATCTGCTTGTAGAACACCAAGCAAGTGCAATTTTCTAACAACAACCATGACTAAATTGATCTACCTCAGACAGCTTTATCAGTAGGGGGGAGATGAGCTGCCTTTTGTGTTTTCTTAGTTACTATCATCAAATTGTCTATTATGTGACAGTTCCGGTTGCTGCATTTCTGACCTTCTTTAAGGACAGCGTTGGTATTTGCTGATATATAATTGGAAAACAATTTTTCTTATTTCTCATCTCACCCTGTCTTCCCCTCAACCCCTGCAACATATACTTTTCCATCACCTTCCTCTTAATTTCAATAGAAGCTTCTAATATTGTCTTTGCAGCGAACCACAATATTCGGTCATTAGAACCACTAAAAATATCCTTCCAGCTTTAGTCATCTAGAGATTTAAATTAACTTACTCTCTTTTAATCATGACAGTGAAGAATCTGTAATTCACACTAGCAGGGCAAAGGAGGTTGGTCTGGATTAGAAATTGTCTGATAATAAGTGGAAAACATTTTTAAAAATAGAGTTTATTACCCCAAGCACATGGAGTATTTAACTCAAATATGTTAACTATATAAAGTCTCTTTGAAATCTTTAGTTTAAAAATGGTTTATAATTAGCATGATAAATGGTCAGAAAGCAGAGCTGTGTCATTCAAAGAAGTTGGTTGTTCATAAAATTCTAAAGATTTTCTGGAGTCACAGATTTAAATCCTGTGGCTGAGACAAGGACCTGTCTCCCTGATGTCACCACAGCTGCCAGGCCCAGCAACACAGAGCTCAGATGAGCTCTGCCTTTTGTATAAAAATTGTTACTGTGATAACAGCAGTTGTAATTTAATCCACTTATTCATTCAACTAAAATTTATTTAGCCTCTAGTATATGGTAGACACTGATCTAATTGTTAATACTAAGAAATAAAACTCTCCCTACTGAGGATCACTTCCTAGTAGAAAGAGAGAGACAATAAAAATTCAACAAAGGTGCTAATTTCAGATAGCGGTAATTTGTACAAGTAAAATAACTGTAGGGCAATCTGATAGAATGACTGTAGTAGGGACTTATTTTGCTTCTCAAACTATATATCTGTGGTAATGATCTACTATTCACCCCCCCCTCCCAGTCCACTATGGACCAAACCTTTGTAAAATACATACAGATAATTTACCAAAAATATAAGATTAAAATGCAAGCCCAATTTTTTTGTAATTATTATTCATATTCAATAGACACACAATTAATCCACCAAATTTCTGTAAAATTTTCTGAATGCTTACTCTCAATTACTGTTCTTATCTAATCACAAACCAGTAATAAACAGATTGTAGACACCCCTGTCCTCACACCCCGCTTTAAGAATAACTGACACGACACATGGGCAAATCAGGGAAACCGTCTCTAGATCCCCAAAGAAATTGCCTCATATTGAAAAGGATAGACACCTCCTATAAAATGTAGCACATTCTTAACAAATGTTAGTCAATGGTTTATTTATGGAATCTCATTGTATTCTTCAGATCATTAAAGAGTCTAAATTGTCTTTTGAATCTAGCCTAGATAACTAGTCATTCCATTTTTAATATATTTTTTAAGAAAAAATATGTTTAGAATTTTAACTAACCAGCCCTGGCCGGTTGGCTCAGTGAAAGAACATTGGCCTGGCATGTCAAAGTTCCGGGTTCAATTACCAGTCAGAGTACATAGGAGAAGCAACCATCTGCTTCTCCCCCCCCACACACACACACATTCGCCCCTCGTCCCCTCCCTCCCACAGCCATGGCTGGAATGGTTCCAGCAAAGTTGGCCCCAGGTGCTAAAGACACCTCTATGGCCTCACCTCAGGCACTAAAATGGCTCGGTTGCCGAGCAATGGAGCAGCAGCCCAGAGAGGCAGAGTATCACCTGGTACTGAGCTTGCTGGATGGATCGTAGTCGGGGTGCATTCCGGAGTCTTGTCTCTTCCTCCTCACTTCTCATTTAATAAATAAATTTTAAAAAATTTAACGATCTCCAAAATAAATTTGTGCAGTCAATTTGCTTAATGTAGCTACTATGCATTGAGTACTCTACCCTGCACCAGGTGTTCTGGTGTGCATTTCACATATATAATCTCATTATGATTTAATTTTCATATATATATGATAGTGTATCTGTTTATAAAATCATAACTTCTTTATCCATTCATTCATCAATGGACACGTAGGTTGTTTCCATGTCTTGGCTATAAACAGGAGGGTACATATATCTTTTCAAGTTAGTATTTTTATTACCTTTGGATATATTCCCAGAAGTAGAAATATCGGATCATATGGTAGTTCTATTTTTAATTTCTTGAGGATCTGTCATACTGTTTTCCATAGTGGCTGCACCAATTTATAATCTCATCAACAGTGTATAAGGTTATTTTTATTTTTTAAAGCTTCCCTCTGCCTTCTGCATTCACTTTATTTCCTCCTTCTTATTTTCATTGTTTTGATCTCAAACTGTGATGTTTTCCTCCACTATGTGGTAGCCCTTGCCTTAGTATTTATATTCTAATAAGCTGTTTGACCATCCCGTCTTAGGACATGGATTACCATTTTAGGGGAATCCACAACTTTCTGTAACTCTTTATCTGTTTCTGTGGATTTCCTAGTTTCTCCAGAGGTAACTCCTAGGTTAAAAAACACTCTGACTGATACTGGGGAAGACCAGAGGGCAAGTAATAATAGCATTGTTGCTAGTGATTAGAGTAGACCAAAGCCAGAAAAATGTAAAGTGACTGATGTGACCAAGGAGAAAGGCAAGTTTGATACCACACAGCACATCAGAATATGCAATGTAAGATGCAGGAGCCAAAGTAAAATGGAAATTGTAAAGCAAGAAATGGAGCATTTAAACATTGCAATGCTGCCTGATCAGGCGGTGGCGCAGTGGACAGAGCGTTAGACTGGGATGAGGAAGACCCAGGTTCAAGACCCTCAAGCTCGCCAGCTTGAGCGTGGGCCCATCTGGCTTGAGCAAAAGCTCACCAGCTTGGACCCAAGGTCACTGGCTCCAGCAAGGGGTTGCTCATTCTGCTGAATGCCCGCAGTCAAGGCACATGTGAGAAAGCAATCAATGAACAACTATGGTGTTGCAACGGCAATAAAAAACTAATGATTGATGCTTCTCACTTCTCTCTGTTCCTGTCTGTCCCTATATATCCCTCTCTCTGACTCTCTCTCTGTCCCTGTAAAAAAAAACAAAAAACAAAAACAAAAAACACATTGCAGTGCTTGCATTCAAGATCTAAAATGGACTGGAACTGAACTTTTCTGTCAGGCAACTATAAAGTCCTCCAGTCTGGAAATGACACACTCAGAAGAAATGGTGTAGCTTTAAGACTGAAGCAAGATGCAGCACAGGCTAGGTCCAATCGAATAATATCAATAATACAATTCAACGTAATTGAATAATATCAATAAGACTTCTAGAAAGACCTTAACATACACTTCATTCAAGTCTGTGTTCCAACTACAGAGGCTGAAGAAGATGGAACTAAAAGCAAGTATTCAAGAAGAAATTGATCACACACCAAAACAAGACATGCTAATAATTATAGGTGATTGGAATGCAAAAGTAAGAAATAAAGTGACTCAAATGTCAATAAAAAATTTGGCTTCTAGACTTCTGCAAAGGCAGCAACTTGTCCATCACAAACACATGCTTCAAAAAATCAGATGACTGTATCACCTGATGGCCAATATAGAAATCAAACAGACTGTGTAGCTGGAAGGAGGAAACAGAGAAGCTGTATGCTCTCTGCCAAAGCAAGACCAAGAGCAGACTGCGGTACTGACTAGACACTGCTAATATCAAATATTAGAGTAAAACTTAAAAAAGCACTAAAAGAATCTTAGTGCCAAAATATAATGTAAGTAATGCTCCTGATGGATTTAAAGTCCACATTAAAACACACACAGACACACACACACACACACTTAGACTTAATTGACCAAGGACCAGAAATACTATAGACTGAAACTAGAAATATTACTAGAAAAGAATGCAAAAAAACAACAGCAGCAGTAAGATGAAAAGAAAAATCAAAATGGAAGAGAGGAGAAAAATAAAAATGCATGACAAGAAAGAGGCAAAACTAAAAGGTAACAGAGGGTTAGAATCCTGAATGCAACTTTTCAGTGACTGTCATGTAGAGATAAAGAGAACCGTTACAACAGCCAATTTAAAGAGATAGAGGACAACAGAGATCTACCAAAAGATTCAAGAAATAAAGGGAAAGTCAAATGTAAACTATTATCTGCACATTATCTGATCAGGAGAAAATAAAGGGAAGGTAGAAATAGTATACTGAAAATCTATACAAAAATTAAAGAATAAAAGATAACTTTGATTCCTATAAGAGAAACCAGAGCTTTCTAGAAAGTAAAATGAAAGCCACCCTGAAAATATTGAGAAGAAATAAATCACCAGGAATAGATAGGATATTGATAGAATTATCTCACGCCACAGAGACTAATCTTTCAAAATTGTAACAAGAATGTGTCACAAATATGGAAATCAAACTGCAGCCTACAAACTGAAAATATTCAGTATATGTCCTATTTTTTTTTTCAAGAAAAGAGATGCCAAGAAGAGCAGTAACGATAGGACTATTGGTCTACTTTTTCACACAAATATATTGATAGTCATGTGATGTAACAAAGAGCAAGAAATGCTGGCTGTTGCAGCTGAATTCTGTATAAAGGAAGAGGCACTCGAGACTTAATTGTGAATGCTTGTTGGGTACTGGAGTGTTCCAAAGAATTTCAGGAGATCAGTCTATGTTCCGTAGACTACAATAAAGCCTTTGCCTGAGTGGATTATGAAAAGCTATGAGTTGTTCTGAAAGAAATGGGCAGGCCCTTGTACTTGACTATCCTGATAAGTAACCTGTATGGTGAACAGGAAGCCACTGTCAGAACAGAATATGGAGAGACAGAATGGTTTCCCATAGACAAAGATGTCAGAAGAGGGTGCAATTGAATCTCCCTATTTATTTAATCCATATGCAGAACATATACAAAAAATACTGGGCTGGTCTTAGAGGAAGGAGGAGTGAAAATTGGTTGAAGAAATATCAATAACCTAATATAGGCAGATGACACCATCTTACTGGCAGAAAATATCAATGATTTGAAACACTGGATGAAAGTGAAAGAAGAAAATGTGAAAGCAGGATTGCAACTGAACATCGAGAAGACAAAAATCATGACTACAGAAGAAATACGTACCATTCACAT
Organism: Rhynchonycteris naso; assembly: GCA_037038555.1. NCBI lineage: Eukaryota > Metazoa > Chordata > Mammalia > Chiroptera > Emballonuridae > Rhynchonycteris > Rhynchonycteris naso. The sequence continues at coordinate 61,144,914 of CM073004.1, read as the reverse complement.
CAATAACAAAGACAACAGAATCGTAACTGGTGTCATGTGACTCACATAAGGAACTATAGGGAGAGTGCTGTGTGAAGAGACTGGAATGATGCACACACAAGCCAAGGAACCAAAAAACAAAATGAAGCAAAACAAAACAAACAAGCAAACAAACAGAAAAAAACCTGAGACGTCATCAATAGACACAAGAAAGGCCTAGAGCAGATTCCTCCTGTTATCCCTCAGAAGGCATCACTTTGATTTTGGATTTCTAGCTTCCAGAAACAATACATTTTTGTTGTTTTTAGGCATGTAGTTTGTGGTACTTTTTTTATGGAAGCCTTAGGAAATGCCTATGTTGAATCCATTTATACCATTTAGCAAGAAGACACATAACAGCTGTTCTTATTTTTTTTCTATCGATTTTAGAACATAATCTTAGATACAGTTGAAGGTCAGCATGAATGTACGTTTTTCTCCACAGACTATATTTGTAAGTGGGAAAAAAAATGTAGTGATAAAAAATACATTCTATTCTTCAAAGCATTATTCATGAAGGATAGGATTTTTTCCCCATGATTCATAATAAAATCAAAATATTTATTAGTATTAGATACACATCACAGAATAAATATATTTTCAAAATAAAAGGAAAAGTGGGAGTGATAGAAAAAGAAATTTTATACAGCTTATTATTTTTAGGTATATTTTATTTTTCCAGCTTTATTGAGATATAATTAACATGTAACACTGTGTAAGTTTAAGATGTACAATGTGTTTATTTGATATATTTGTATATTGCAGAATGATTATTTCCCTAGCATTAGCTAACACCTGCATCATGTTACATAATTACCATTTCTCTTTTGTGGTGAGAAAATTTAAGATCTACTCTCTTAGCAACTCTCAAGTATGTAATACAGTATTATTAACCATAATCACTGTTGTTTATTAAATCCTCAGATCCTTTCCATGTATTTGGGAATTTTCCAGTTTTCTTCTAATTGATTTTTAATTTCATACTATTATGGTTAAAAAAGATGCTTGATATAATCTGATTCTTCTTAAATGTATAAAAATGTTTTGTGTCCTAACAATGATCCGTCCTAGAGATATTTTTCCAAGTGTACTTGAGAAGAATATGTATGCTGCTGCTGTTGTCTAGAATGTTCTGTAAATGTCTGTTAAGCCCATCTGATACAGCATGAGTTCTATTCCAATATTTCCATATTGATTTTCTATCCAGATGATCTATCCATTGTTGAATGTGGAGGACTAAAGTCCCCTACTATTATTTATTGCTGTTTATTTCTATTTTTCAGTGTTCTGTTCAAGTGTTTAGAGCATATTTATAAAAGTTTTTCATATATTAGGCAATAAGAAATTTTCTTCAGTATGCAACAGAACACTCTTAGTTGAGATCATTTTCTCTGAACATTTATCAGTGACCTACTTTCACACTGATGCAGCATAACAACAACCATAACATTCCAGTGCCATGCAACAATACAAATTTAGCTTGTGTTTCTGGTTTTGCTGGGGGCTGGCTAATATAGGCTACACTCATTAATGTTTCTACTAATATCAGCCAGCTAACTGATGAGTTTGCAGAGTGGCAGGCAGTTGATGGATATTGAAGGGTGCAAATCAGACAACTCATCTGACAAAACTCTGTTTCATATCTAACTCATTTTCTTCCTTGTACTAGTGGTGACTCAAGCATGTTTTTCTCATTGCAATAATAGAAATAGTAGAAAGTGTGTATGTGTGTGTGCACGTGTGTGCATACACAGCCTCTTTAAGCCTAAGTACAAACTTCCAGTTATTAAATAAAGAAGTCATAAGGCTGTAATGTAGAGCATGGTGACTACAGTTAATAATACTATATTGCATATTCGAAAGTTACTAAGAGAGTTATCATTAAATGATACCTTAAAAGTTAACAAACATCACAAGAAAAAAATTTGTAACTATGCATGTTAACTAGAATGTTTTGCAACATATACAAACATCAAATCATTTCCTTGTGCAACTAAAACAAATATTATATGTCAATTTTACCTCAATAAAAATTTGTTACAAATGACCAATTAATCTTAACAAACACAGCTATATCATACATTGTATCAGTTCATCCATCCATCCATCCATCCATTTATATACTACGGCCAAATGATAAAAAAATTTTATCTAAACTTAATTAGTTGAGATTTGTTTAGTAACACAAAATCAAAGCTTTTACTTTTAATGAATTAGAAAGAAAAGGATACTGCCACACCCTAATAAAGAATAACTAAGTCAAATTAATAAACTACATGATACCAATGAAACATTAGAAGCAACTGATTATGATATTCATGTGTTATTATATTTTCAAGATTTCCTAAACATCTAAATAATATTTTAAAAGCAGAAAACACAGTAAATAAGATATTTAAAATACCTAAAAATGTGTTTTTAAATGTGCAAATGCCTTCTTTCACTTAAATAGAAAACAGCATAGCGTAAAGATTTTCTTTGTTTTATACTGAATGTGTTTTCCTTTGTGTAATATTTTCCCTGGTTTAAATTGATGGGTAAATAACACTTTTGAGGGGTTCAAGGTGTATGCATAAGTGATCAAAAATGCTTTAAGGAAAGATTTTCAGAACATGCTTTCATAATGTTTTGCTAGTAAGTATAAAAATGATTTTCCAATTGTTATGATAATATCCTGTGTATTCTTCTCCTTAGCTTCTTTCTCAAGCTGTCTCTCTTACCACTCAGGAATAAATTTCACAAGGTTAGCCATTCTAAGTGTGCCAATAAATGTAATTATATTTACTTCAGAAGACATGGCTAAATTTATGGAAGCAAAAACAACACTATTTTTATTTATAACCAAGGTAAATTTTAATAGTGAGTTTACTCTAGCAGTGCATAATGTGATGGCGGAGGTAGTCAACATGATTATGCTTCAATGTAAACCCTAGGGAATTCCTCAAGAACCCCTTTCCCTCCAGTGTTTCTGACTACAGTTTAGTAAAAGAGCACTGACTATGAAATCAAAGGATGTAGGCAAATTCTCAGCCAGGAAGCAATGCCTCCCCTGGGCATCCACTGTTCCTGCGATTGACCTTTATCATAGGACTTCCCAGACTTTTTTACATGTCCTGATGTATTCCTCATGGTCCACACTGCACAGTTAGTGCCTTAAACTGAGAGCTTGGCTTATGTATCTTCATAACAATAGCACCTAACAAGGTGCTCAATAGCTTTTCGTTAAATGAGTGAGAATATAATATGTGAGCTATTGAACAAAGCTATGGATTTGTTTTCTCAATGGGAAGGAAGCATCTTAGAACTACCAATTCAGCTACATCGTTTTATATATTTATATATGTTTTATATGCCATAGGACAAAAGGAACTGTTCTATTCACCTGTCTTGGCTTGTTTACCATAACAATCTGCTATTTCTATCACTTTCATAACATAGAAAAGGCACAGAATAATTCTCATTTATCTTGATATCATCAGCCCCTAAAACAGTGTTCACTTCAATAAACGAATAACACAATAAGTGAATGTCTAGAAGTAATATATACTGTCATTATACTATTTTTATCTCCCTTTATCTTGTGGGTGCACCCACTCCCTATTGTTGTTAGTATTGAATGCTAATTGCTCACAGCTGACTTTTTCTCCAAGTCATTGTCCTTGGCATCCACAGGCCACCTTGCCAAAGAGACAATCTGAATTGCATGAATGTGTGATCTATCTCAGGGTGGGGCCAGATTTATAGATGAAATCATGCTCTGTGGCTCTCATGAGATCAAGCAAAAGTTGGTCCCCAGCTTAGACCACATTCTTGTTTAGTGCCTTTACCTGCTCCTTCTCCTTTTCTTTATTCCTCTTCTGAAAGCCCCTTCCAAAGAATCACTTGAGATATATATATATATAATCTGTCTGTCCTGGAACTAATCCAAGACAACATTTCAATGCATTTTTTTCTTTTTATTAAACTTAAGAAAAGCTTTGACTAAGTGTAGATGGCAATTGTAAGAAATAATACAGTGAGGAGTTCCACTCCTGGCGGGACAGACAGTGGGAAGGAGCTCTACTGAGCCTCTACCCAGTGAAACTGATGACAAATAATAAGAAAAATAAACAAAGAAGTCTCTTACAATGGCCCTATGAGCAAATGAAGAAACACTTATTCAAGAAAATTGATGAAAACTCTAAACACCATGAAAGTTTGTGGCATTGAAAGCAAGACCAGCTCCCCACCCCACCCAGATCAGTGGGACAGAAACTCTACTCAGGACCCTATAGCTGAGAGCCGGGGAGCCCTTCCTCCTGCTCCCAACCAGTGGCTAGCTAGCTTCCAGGTAAGGGCAGAGTAGGCTTTCTCATGCTGCTCCAGCTACATGGTACCTGAGTGAAGCTCTAGGTAAATGCAGCTCAACAAGCTGAGGCTCCCTCCTTCTGCCCACCTGGTCCCTGCTGGCATGACTAGGGGTGGGAACCATGGTTTTTCCTGTGTTGTTTGCCTGCAGTAGAATGGTTATTGTTAAAAAAAATTCTCTGGCTTGCAAGGAGGCCTCTTTCCTGGCCCTTTGGTGTGTGTCTGTACCTATTAATAGGCATTTCCTATTCACCAGCTTCGTTAGCCCCAAGTCTGAGCTATATAGGCAAAAAGAAAACTCTGATAAGTGATTACTCTCTAGTTCTTTATGTCCTAAGGTCCCTAATAATCTGCCTTCTTCTCTCCACCATTCGGTCTTCTAAAGTTTGTTTTCCATAAAGTGTCTAAGGTGTTTGTTTGTAGCAATCAGGAAGAATAGAGAAAGTATGCCCACTTCATGTTCCAGGGAGCAGAAGCCTCTCCTCACTGGTTCTGAACTAATAAAAAGTACATATGGACTAAGCTGAAGCTATCATGACAAAAGAAGAGTGGAGATGTGTGTCTTCTCTAGACCGTGGAGGACAGTGCCACTTATTAAAGTCACCAACCTTTTTATGCCTCTGCTTTTCTCAGATTATGAAATCCTATTGAGAATGTTTTGCTGTGACAACACAGTTCTTGCTCAGGATTATAACATTTCCTTTTTGTTTCCTCCTTTAGTCCTGCAAATTAGCTGATATCAAAAGTTTCTAATATCACCTGACCTGTGGTGGCACAGTGGATAAAGCGTCGACCTGGGAACACTGAGATCGCCAGTTCAAAACCCTGCACTGGTCTGGTCAAGACACATATGGGAGTTGATGCTTCTAGCTCCTCCCCCTTTCTTTCTCTTTCTCTCTCTCTCTCTTTCACTCTGTGTCTCCTCTCTAAAATGAATAAATAAAAAGAAAAAATAAAGAGATCCTTTAAAAAAAAGTTTCTAGTATCAAACAAACAGAGGGCCAACTATCTATTGTATGGATACCAAGTTCCAGGCACTAATTGAGTAAAATAATTGTCTAAAGAGGAATTTATTTTACTGGAAGGGAAAATGTAGCTCACCAAATTTAATTTACTTGGTTGTAAAGGGTAGATCTTAGATTTGAACCCAAGTCTGACTTATACCAAAACCCAAATCTGCTTCTTCCCTGAATAACCTTGAAAAACCCAATTAACCTCTTTAGCTTTTATTCCCATATCTGTGAAATGGCAATAATAACTATCCCATAATTCAATTGGGAAGATTAAACTAACTGACATAATGTGAAAGAGAATTAGAATCTATAGTATATGTGCAGCTGTAGAAGATGGTATCAATAGAAAGTCATCTCCTATAACCCAACAGCAGGCCATGCAATTTGAAATATTTGTCCAGTCATAGTAACTAATACACAGTAAAGCCCGGCTGTTTAAAATCTGTTTGGGAACTGGAGCAACTTGCCTGGACTCTAATTCTGGCTACAACCTACTAGATGTTTGCCTTTAGGCAAATGATGTAAATTCTTATAGACTCAGTTTCCCACCTGCAAAATAAAGATATTATATTATCCATGTCATTTGGTTGTTATAAAAATTAAATTAGAAGGAATTTACCACAAGAAAATCCCCACTTCAGGAAATACTAAAGGGGGATTTCTGACCAGACACAAAAAAACAAAACTAAACTAAACTAAAAGTAAAAGCTTTATCAAGATCACAATAAAAACAAGATTAATCTGTGACAAAGAAACAAAAAAGGGGAGAGGACAATGATTAACAGCAGCAAAGGAGGATGGAGTGCAGAAGCACTCATGAGATAATGTACTACAATTAACATGATATGTATGCTTTCCATTACTTAATGGTAACCACCCCTGAAAAAACCAACACAGAAGTACATGGCTTGAAAAAAGAAGTAACAGAGAAAAGAAGTATGGGTTACAACCAAACAAAAACAAATGATAGAAAAATAAAAGAGAAGAACCCAACTTGATACAAAACTATCAGAAAGCAATATATAAAATGGCAATAGAAAACCCTCAAATGTCAATAATTACACTAGACGTAAATGGATTGAACTCATCAATAAAAAGACACAGAGTAGCAGAATGGATGAGAAAAGAAAATCCAACTGAATGCTGCCTACAAGAAACACATTTAAGCTACAAGGATAAAAACAAATTCAAAGTGAAAGGTTGGAAAACAATACTCCAAGCAAATAACATAAAAAAGCAGGTGTAGCAATACTCATATCTAACAATGCTGACTACAAAACATCAAAGTAATCAGAGACAGAAACAGTCATTTCATAATGATAAAGGGGACATTGAATTAAGAAGACATAACACTTCTTAATATATATGCACCAAACCAAGGAGCACCAACATATATTAGACAGCTACTGACTGACCTAAAAACAAAAACCAACAAAAATACAATCATATTTGGAGACCTCAATACACTGCTGACGGCTCTAGTTCATTCATCAAAACAGAAAATCAATAAAGAAATATTGGTCTTAAATGAAACACTAGAACAATTGGATATGATAGACATCTACAGGACATTTATTCCCAAAGTGACAGAGTATACATTTTTCTCTATTGTACATGGAACATTCTCAAGAATTGAACATATGTTGGGCCATAAAAATAACATCAACAAATTCAGAAAGATTGAAATTATACCAAGCATATTTTCTGATCATAAAGCCTTGAAACTAGAATTCAACTGCAAAAAAGAGGTAAACATACCCACAAAAATGTGGAAACTAAATAACATACTTTTAAAAAATGAGTAGGTCAAAGAAGAAATAAGTGCAGATATCAAAAGATACATACAGGCAAATGAAAATACAATACAACATATCAGAATCTCTGGGATGCAACAAAAGCAGTAACAAGAGGGAAGTTCATATTACTACAGGCCTATATGAACAAACACGAGGGAGCCCAAATAAACCACTTAACTTCACATCTTAAGGGACCAAAAAAGGAAGAACAAAGACAACCCAAAACCAGCAGAAGAAAGAAAATAATAAAAATCAGAGCAGAAATAAATGAAATAGAGAACAAAAAAACTATTGAAAAAATTAATAAAACAAGGAGCTGGTTCTTTGAAAAGATCAACAAAATTGACAAACCCGTGGCAAGACTCACCAAGGAAAAAAGAGAAAGGACTTATATAAACAAAATCCAAAATAAAAGAGGAGAAATCACCACAGATATCATAGATATACAAAAAATTATTGTAGAATACTATGAAAAACTATATGCCACCAAAGTTAACAATATAGAAGAAATGGATAAATTCCTAGAACAATACAATCTTCCTAGACTGAGTCATAAAGAAGCAATCTTCCTAAACACACCCATAAGCAGGGAGGAAATAGAAACAACTATTAAAAACCTCCCCCAAAATAAGTCAAGGGCCAGACAGCTATACTAGTGAATTCTATCAAACATTCAATGACTTGATTCCTATTTTACTAGAAGTCTTCCAAAAAACTGAAGAAGAAGCAATACTTCCAAACACATTTTATGAGGCCAACATAACCCTCATACCAAAACCTGGCAAGGACAACACAAAAGAAGAAAACTACAGACCAATATCTCTAATGAATACAGAAGCTAAAATACTAAACAAAATACTAGCAAATTGAATACAACACATTAAAAAAATAATTCATCATGATCAAGTGGGATTCACCCCAGAATTACAAGAATGGTTCAACATACATAAAACGGTTAACGTAATATACTGTATCAACAAAACAAAGAACAAAAACTATATGATCTTATCAATTGATGCAGAAAAGGCATTCGATAAAATACAACATCATTTTATGTTTAAAACACTTAACAAAATTGGTATAGAAGGAAAATATCTCAACATAATAAAGGCTGTCTATGATAAGCCATCAGCTAACATCATATTATATGGCATAAAACTGAGGACTTTTCCCCTAGAATCAGGAACAAGACAAGGCTGCCCACTCTCTCCACTTATTTAACGTGGTGCTGGAAGTTCTAGCCAGAGCAATCAGACAAGAGAAAGAAATAAAAGGCATCCATATTGGGAAAGAAGAAGTAAAGGTTTCACTTTTTGCAGATGATATGATCCTGCATCGAAAACCCCAAAGACTCCACAAAAAGACTAATAGAAACAATAAACCAATACAGTAAGATCGCAGGATACAAAATTAATATACAAAAGTCCATTGCCTTCCTATATGCCAGCAATGAAACATTAGAAAATGAACTCAAAAAAACAATCCCCTTCATGGTTGCAACAACAAAAAAATAAAATACCTAGGAATAAACATAACAAAGAATGTAAAAAACCTAGATAATGTAAACTGCAAAGCATTGTTAAGAGAAATCAAAAAAGATATAATGAAAAAATATTTCTTCCTCTTGGATAGGAAGAATAAATATAGTCAAAATGACTATATTACCCAAAGTAATATACAAATTTAATGCAATTCCCATCAAAATTCCAATGTCATTTTTTAAAGAAATGGAACAAAAAATTATCAGGTTTATATGGAACTATAAAAACTTCGAATAGCCAGAGCAATCCTAAGGAGAAAGAACGAAGCTGGGGGCATTACAATACCTGACTTCAAATTATATTATAGAGCCACAATAATCAAAGCAGCATGGTATTGGCAGAAAAATAGACGCTCAGACCAATGGAACAGAATAGAAAGCCCAGAAATAAAACCACATGTATATGATCAAATAATTTTTGATAAAAGGGCCAACAACACACAATGGAGAAAAAAAAGTCTCTTCAACAAATGGTGCTGGGAAAACTGGAAAACCACATGCAAAAGAATGAAAGAAAAAAAATTAAATTAGTTAATACATTTGGTAAAGAACCTGCTTCATGATTAGTGCTTAATAAATTAGCCAGCCACTGGTGTTAATTAATCACATAATTATTGTTGTTGTTGTTTTGCCCATTGACTCACCCAGGAATAATGACTCCAGGTATTTTTGTTTTATTTATTTATTTATTTAGAGAAGAGAGACAGAGAGAGAGAGAGAGAAGTGGGGAAGGAGCAGGAAGCATCAACTCCCATAAGTGCCTTGACTGGGCAGCCCAGGGTTTTGAACCAGTGACCTGAACGTTCCAGATTGATGCTTGATCCACTGCGCCACCACAGGTAAGGCCTGACTCCGGTTTTTGAGTCACCCTAAAAGGGTAAGAGGGCAGCTGGGGTCAAAGGTCAGAGTATGAACAAGCTCCTAGAGCAGTCTGGGGTCTATTAAAACAACAACAACAAGAGAGGGGTTGGAGTCTAAGTTAAAACCCTATAAATGGCAAGAAAGCATTAAGCCTTTGCATAACCCTTTAGTGCCGCTTACTTACACGGAGCTGCTGACTTAAATCCTGTGGAGAAAATATCTTTGGAACTATTTTCACAGCATCCCATTTGATTCACTGCTTCTGTCACATTAAGCTACAATGCAATTGGCTTCCAAATCAGCACATCTGCCTTCGATGTCTAGCTTCGTCATGTTCCTTTATGAAGACACTCTTGCAGGGTTAATAAAGTGTTTGTATTTAAATTGTTATATCTGTCAATCAAATGTAGCCTCCAGTCAATCATATATCTAGCTCAAGAAGGAAGAGGGGAAGAAGTAGCTAAAATGACTTGGCTGACACAATATGTATGAAATCTATGCAGGGAACAGGTTAAAAATATATTTGTTATACTCGATTTAGTTTGGAACAGAAAGTTTGTCCCGTTAAATCAGCCACTAGCTAACTCTGATGACTCCACAATTTTTCCTCTTCTCTTTAGGACTTATATAAATACAGATATTAAAATATCTCTCCCACCCAGGTTAGTGTAGTGGAAGAGTGCGTAAATAATGTATCTGTATTATGAAACAACAATATTATATTATTACTTTCAATATCATCCAAAGCATTTATTATGTGAGTATATAATATGTAATTTAAGAAACGACCAGGTGAATACAACCCCGTCAAAGTTGTATTACAACTCAGAATTGTTTATGCCATGTTTACCTTTCAATAACTGATTTGAGTAAATTACATCAGTTCTCTGAGTACCATTTCCTTTATCTGCAAAATGGCATGTGGCTTCTCAGGCCTCCTGCTTCTCTCCCTCTGATCAACGTTCATTACACAACCACTAGTGTGACTTCTGTAAACATACATCCAGCCATATCACCCACGTGATTTAAAATCCCCCAGTAACACCTCATCGCCACTAAAACAAAGTTCAGATTCGCCAGATTTATCTTAGTGATCTGTACTCTGCGATTCTATGTCCCGTATTCCCAACACAGGCAAAGGCATATCTCATTGCAGTCCAGTTGTGGTAATCAGAGTTTACTAACTCTACCATTCACTTTCTGTACGTGAACATTTGCAAATAAACCATCCTTCTCAATGAGTCACTTAAAAATCATTCTCATTTTTTCTCTCCAAACCCTACCCACCCTGTGTCTCAATGCTTTCTTGAACATACTTGTACACACTCCCAGTTTGACACATGTCATTGTATATTGTCCATATACTACACTTCCCCATTAAATTCTGAGTCCCCTTTAGGGCAAAAATCAGTGTCCCATCTGTTTGCATTGCATATGATGTCAGCAATATTTAGAAATATTTCGGCTGCACACTGAACTCAGAACACACCGGTTTGGAAAATGGATAAATCAACAGGAAACAGAAGAGTTTGAGACTTGCTTTCAAGAAGAAAGTTGCAAGGAAATTCAAACTTTATCTCTAATTACTCCCAGTCACTGACAGACATAATGTGGGAGAATTTGGACGTGCTGCAAGTAGAAAAAATTAGACCTCAGAAACTTAGAAAATACCAGAATTCATCATAAAAATACATGAAATTAACTGTCACTCCATTTATTTTGCAACATTGGAAGCAGTGAAGCAGTTTCATCATGCCAGATAATAAGGAACTGAGAAAAACCATCAGGAGTATTTTAGCCATAGGATCTACCTGCCTGGGTTCTTCACACCATCCACATAATGTTCTAGGTTTTTACTGGTAACTGGTGGAAGAAGTAGGAAAAAGTACATTTATTTCATCTTCCTGTAAGCAATAGTTCTATCAGCACTTTTAAAGTTACAGCTTATGTTAGATTTCTACTTTCTCACAAGTCAGTCAGTTAGTCACAAGACCAATCCTAAATGGTGGAAAACTTGATTTTCCAAAGTGAGAATAGGGGATGCCGACAGACTCCTGAATGCACCCGACTGGGATCCACCGCACATGCCCACCAGGGGGCGATGCTCTGCCCATCTGGGCCATTGCTTCGTTGTGGCCAGAGCCATTCTAGTGCCTGAGGTGGAGGCCATGGAGCCGTCCTCAGCGCCCGGGGCCAAGTTTTGCTCCAATGGAGCCTTGGCTGCGGGAGGAGAAGAGAGAGATAGAGAGAAAGGAGAAGGAGAAGGGTGGACAAGCAGATGGGCGCTTCTCCTGTGTGCCCTGACTGGAAATCGAACCTGGGACTTCCACATGCCGGGCTAATACTCTACCGCTGAGCCAATAGACCAGGGCAGTATGTGTTCATTTTGACACTGCCATGCCTTTAATTGCTCGTTACACACTTTCCTATTACCACTTGGATAATGAGGTAACCTTTACTGATTGGAATATTATTTTTCCTTGACAACTGTGTTATCAATAGTTTCTCTTTTGATCTTCCTAACAGTGCAATTCTCTATGTTTACTCTCTCCCTTTCTCTCTCTCTCTCCCTCCCACATCCCCTTCCCTCTGCTCCATACCTCACTCCACATTTCTTCATTTCTCATCTAGCAAACAGATTTAGATAAGTTATAAAAATGGCTGGCAGGTCCTGGCTTTGTGTTTAGGTGGATAAAACATCAAGCCAGTGCGTCAGAGGTCGTGGGTGTAACTCCCAGTTAGTGCACGTATCAGAGGCAATCAATTAGTACACAACTAAATGGAACAACTAAGTGAAATAAGTTGATGCTTCTCTCCCCCTGCCACTTCTTCCTTCCTTCCTCTCTGTCAAGTCAGTGGAAAAATAACTTTTTAATGGCTAGCAATTCCTCTCCTTCCTGCATCTACACACACTTGCAATATGGCTGAAGATTCTGCCATTTTAATGCATTCAAGTTTTCCACCATTTAGGATTGGTCTTGTGACTAACTGACTGACTTATGAGAAAGTAGAAACCTAACATAAGCTGTAACTTTAAAAGTCCTGGTAGAACTATTGCTTACAGGAAGATGAAATAAATGTACTTTTTCCTACTTCTTCCACCAGTTACCAGTAAAAACCTAGAATATTATGTAATTGCCATATAATGGCCTAAAAAATAAAATAATCACATGATCTTATAATGGATAAAAGAAAGCACTTGATGTAAAGACAATATTAATTCATTAAAAATAAAACTGAGAAAATTAGGAATAGAGGAAAGTGTCCTCAACCTGATAAAAGGCATGGACAAACTATATACAACATTATATTTAATGGTGAAAGAATGAGTGTTTTCTAAGATTGGAACAGGCAAGGATATATGCTCTCACCACATTTATTCAATAGTTCTAGACGTTGTAGCCAGTGCAATAAAGCAAGGAAAAAAGATAAAAGATAAATGACAAAAAGAAATAAAATATTTAAATATATTTTTAAATATCTAAATTTGCAAGCATGATTATCTACATAGGAAACCCCAAGGAATCTACCAAAAAATAAAAAATAAAGAAAAAAAACCACCAACAACAACAAAATAGCCGCCTAAAATGAGGAAGTTAAGTGAGTTCAGCAAAGTCACAATGCAGTGGATAAATATTCAGAAATCAATTGTATTTCTACATACTAAAAATGAACACTTGGACACCGAAATTAAGAACACAATACTATTTGTAATTGCTTATAAAATGAATTACTTCTGTATGAATCTAACAATACATGTACTGAATCTGTATGTATAAAATGATGAAATGCTATTAAGAAAATCAAAGATCTAAACAAATGAAGAATCATACTGTGTTTATAGGTAGAAAGATTTAACAAAGTAAAAATATTATTCTTCCCAAATTATTATATAGTCCTAACACAATTATAATAACAATCTCAGAAAGATTTTTTGTAGAATAATAAATACTTTAAAATGTATATAAATGTATATGGAAGTGCAAAAGAAATAAAAAAAAGTTAACAAAAATTCTGAAAAAGTATAATAAAGTTAGAAGAGTAAGTCTACCAGTCTTCAAGACTTATATAGTTATAGTGATCAAGACTGTGTGGTATATATTGGCAGAGGGATAGACCTATATCAATGAAATAAAACAGAAAACTCAGAAATAGTCCAACACAAGTACAGCCAACAGCTTTTAAAATAAAATTTAAAAAAGGTGCAAAGTCAGTTCAATGTAGAAAGAATTATCTCTTCAACAACTGGTGCTTGAGCAACTAAATATCCTTAGGTCAAAACAAAAATAAATAAAAATAAAAACATGAACCATGATCCAAATCTCACAAGCAACACAAAAATTACTCAGAATAGATCATATATTTAAATATAAAAATGTAAGACTTTTAGTAGAAAACAGACTAGAAAAAAAAGAACAAGAGAATATTCAGAACCTAGCATGTGGTTAAGAGTTTTTAGATATGACATCAAAAGCATAGTACAGCCTGACCAGGCATTGGCACAGTGGATAGAGCGTCAGACTGGGATGTGGAAGACCCAGCTTCGAGACCCCAAGGTCGCCAGCTTGAACGTGGGCCCATCTGGCTTGAGCAAAAGCTCACTAGCTTGGACCCAAGGTCACTGGCTCCAGCAAGGGTTTGCTCGGTCTGCTGAAGGCCCACGGTCAAGGCACATGTGAGAAATGCAATCAATGAACAACTATGGTGTTGCAACGGCAACGAAAAACTAATGATTGATGCTTCTCACCTCTCTCCGTTCCTGTCTGTCTATCCCTATCTATCCCTCTCTCTGACTCTCTCTCTGTCCCTGTAAAAAAAAAAAAAAAAAAAAAATTATAAGCTGGACTTCATCAATATTAAAAATGTTTGCTCTATAAAATATCTCGTGAAGACAATGACAAGATCATCTGCAGACTGGAAGAATATATTTGCAAATCACTTAACTGACACTGACTAGTAGTATTCAGACTACATAATGACCTCTCAAAACTAAACATTCAGGTTAAAAAATATCCAATTAGAATACTGGCAATGATATAAAGTGACATTTTGACAAAGAAGATATACAAATAAAAAATAAGCAATAAAAATATGTACAACATCATTAGCCATTAGGGAAATGCAAATAATATATCACTATTCAACTATCAGACAACACTGCTAATCAGGCTATGAAGAGCAGGGGTTATTTATACATTTTCGGGTGGAATATAAAATAGTACATCCACTCTGTAGAACATTCTCAAATGTTCTTTATACTCTTCAGCTTATATTCTGGAGAAGTGAAAACTATGTCCACACCTGGGAGCAACCCAGAGTTCTTTCAATGGGTAAATGATTTAACAAACTGCAATATTATGAATACTACTCAGCTGTAAAAAAGAAATATCTACTGATTCATGCAACAACCTGGATAAATTTCCATTGAAGGTATATACTCTGTGATGACACTTTTGTACCATTCTTGAAATGACAAAATTATAGAAATGGAAAACAGACTAGTAATTGTCACGAGTTAAGGAAGGGTTGGAGTGGGACGGAAGTAGGTGTGAATGCAAAGGGCAATTAAACTGTTGCGTCTTCATTGTATCAATGTTGAGATCCTGGTTGGGATATTTTCTATAGTTTTGCAAGATATTTTTATCAACAGGGTGTGGGGCACTTGTCCATTGAGATTTGCCCTCACTTGGTGTTCCTGGCGCCCTATCATTCTCACCTGGGGGAGTTTCCTGCTGAAACAAGAATGACACAGGTGCAGTCACCTGTCTTTCTGGACAAGAGCTGGCCAATTGCCAGACGTGTGAATGAGGCTATCCTGGCAGCCAGCCCACTTGCCAGGTGATGGCAAATGTTGGAGGGTTTCCAGGAAAATTAAGTTAAACCAACCTAGTCTGGGGAAACTACCCAACTAACTAATCCACAGAATCTTGAGCTAAATAAGTGCTGCTTGTTTAAATTCTTAGGTTTTGCGATCATTTCTAATGCAGCATAAAGTACCTAGGATAGAGGCTGAGCTGGCCCCCTGGTTTCCCACAATCTCTGAGCACCGGCGTTGCTCTCTCTGGGCTTTAAGTCCAGGATTACAGGAGATGTAGTCAGTGTGTCTGGAGGGCTGTGAGACTTCTCGCTGTCTGGGGACACCAGGTCTGATACCATATCATCCTCCCAGCATCCTTCTCTCACATGTCTCCTTGCCAGAGAGATCCTCTGATATCTCCTTACATGGGAGTTGATTATTAGAACACTCATTTCTTCTCCTGAATGAATCCTGAGTCTGAGGAACACAAAAACACTCCCTCCCTTCTCATTTGACTCAAAGTTCCCTGTTACTTTCCAGAAAGTAGAGAACAAGTTCATGCTGGGGCATTTCTTCTCTTCACACTCTACTTCTGAGTGGGACGATATTGCCATAAAATCACGGTTTTGAACACCGATATGGAGAGGCTTCTATTCAGGTATTGGTCCCACCACTAAGTAACTTGCTGCTTTGGGCAAGTCACTTAACCTCTCTGAGCTCCATAATGTTCTTCACTAACTTTTAAAGGCAATTTTATAATAATATTATATAATAAATATTATAATATAATGTATATAGAAGAACCTGAAGCTTGGCTTGATATATGGTAAGTGCTCAAGAAACATGAATTTCCTTCCTCAGAACTTTATTTCTCAGTGATGTGCTTGTGTTTAACTCTAATCACTGGCGATGGAACTACTGTTCCAAAAATCTCTTTATGTAACTAATGTTTTAGAGGCCTGTTCATCCCCTTCTCCTAATGAGGACTTTTCTCTTATAGTGGTATTTCATTTAGATATTTAAACCCATCTATGAGAAATTAGATGACCAGTGATGACCATGGGGGGTCATCACCCAGAGAAGAGGGGAGCACAGAAAATCAGGGGCCCTCTGGCCCAGCCCACTTATTAACTCCCCAAGCTTGGCCAAAGATGGAAATGCTCTGCGATGTAAATGCAAACTGGGGAGAGGTGCCTTGCTCCGTCTAGTGTGCTTGCTACTGAATACGGAGGAGACTGAAATTGCATGGCCGCCCTCCGCTAGCAATAGCTGTGCCCTCATCAGGCCCGCTGACCTGAGTAAGCCCTTGCTGCTGAAATGAGATGACAAAGGGACGCAAATCGGTGACTTTTCCTCCAGGTGTGTGGGAAAGGTAAGACCTGCATTCATCTTCTGGGTGACAGAAAATGCAAATGAAAAATTAGAGCTGGCACGTTCTCCACCACTACACAAGTCAACGCTGCACTGATCAGTAAAAAATAGCACTACTATTTATATAAAAGGGCGCTAGAGAAGGTCTAATCTCCATTAAAGTTGCAGCTGCTGCCTTCGTTTAGGTTCTTTCAGAAACTATTACTGAGACCACAACAGAGCCAAAGTTTCCTGAGGAAGCCGCGGTGACACTGTGAGGGAGATGAGGAAATGAAGGTAAGGGGAATCCATGCAGGGTGCATTGCGCAATCAAGTACCATGGTGAACCACAGGAGCTTACCCACATGGGGAAACTGATCACAGCCAAAGAGTGAGGGTACTTGTACCCCATACCTACCCAGCCGTCATTGTAAAGGCTTCCCCCGGAAGATATTACCTCCCAGATATTACCTCTCTAATCTGCCCAGCACATGGGGAAAAGTCGAGTCTGGAAACCTGGGAGAGCCCCCCAACAAAACATGCGGGGATGACTCTTAGAAGGCAGACTGGGTGGTGCGCATGGATCGGAGGGGATGTGGGCAGAGCACAGGCTATACCTGCTATGCCTACTGAACACGGCACAGGTGCTTTCCCTTCCATTTGTCTTTGTTCTGAGAGGTTTTAGGTCCAAAGTTGCAAATTGGAACGCAGTGACTGTTAACTTAGGCTAAAATATTTCACAATAAAATTAGTATTAAAATGAAATAAAATAAAAAAGTAAAGCTAGTGGCCTAAGTCACTATATCCGGACCTATTTTAAGTTAGTTGCTGCCTACTCACTAAAGCCTGCTACTAAATGTGTGAGTTTAAATGACAGAAGACTTGGGTTCTAGTCCCGCTGATGACGCTGCAGATATCTGTAGGATGTAGATAACAGACTTAATGTCCAATCTCTGTTTCTGTACTGTTATAATTTCTAAAACTGTTTCAAGTTCAATATTTTTATCAGTCTGTGGCTGTGAAAGTGGCATGTGTCCTTTAAAAAATGGGGAAATATTTACTCAAAATTTTACCATTTACAACCACAAATAACTTCTCATTGCCCATATAATAAAGTGCAAACTCATCAAGATCAGTCAACTCTATGTCATTTAGCCTTAACCTTTGAATTTCACTTGCTTCTATTAAAAAAAAAAAGTAAGATTTAAAATAATAAAATAAAACCTTTTACTCCAGTCAAATTAGTCTAGTTATGGTTTAGTCAATCTGGTTAAGTCTTTTCTTAACTCCATGTTTTTAGTTATGAAAAGTATAGTAGGATAAAATCATTAAGAAGATGTATTCCAGAGTCATATTGCCCACTATATATAATTTGTGTAATTTAAAACAACTCCCCCTCCTCCCACAAAGTCCGTTTCCTTATCTGTAACAAGGGATAATATTATCAATAGCGTAGATTTTTAAGATGATTACATTTTTAATACATATGTACATTTCACCCTGGTCCTCACCACCAGCATTTCGTACCTGAATTATTGCAATGAGTTCTTATCTGGTCTCTCTGCTTAAGGGCTACCTTATTATTTATTCTTCAAAAAGACCCTGAGTATTTTTTTCCATATTTAAGCCAGATGAGGTCATTGCTCTGCTGAATCCCTCCACTATTTTCCAGAGCATTCAGTGTAAGGGCTAAGGTCCTGGATGCTTCAAAACCCTTCTTGATCTGGCCTCTCAGTCTTTGGACACTCCTCCTCACTCTCATGGTCGCTCCTCTCAAGCCACACCCATTCCTTGCTGGTGTTTGGCTCCTAGAACCCTCACCCTTCACTACTGTTCACTTGTGTTCTCACCTAAAACACCTTTTTCCTCAGAGCTAAGTAACTATCTCCGTATTTTTCTTCTGATTTCTCAATTGTCTTTTAACAGAGAGTTCTTCCTTGACCACTCAATTCAATAGTAAATAATATTCCCAACCCTACACTCAATACTTCTCATCCTTCTTTTCCTTTTTTTATTTTTCCTCATACTGTCACATGTTGCCTTCCATCACACGATATAGTTTATCTTTTTACTGGTTTTCAGTCAAACATCGTTCATTAGAAATTGAGCAGCAGCTGTCTCTTTTACATTTAGTACTGAGTCCAACCATGAAGAATGTAACTGCTTAGTAAATATTTGTCGAATAAATGAATGAATGAATGAACAAATGAATGAATATATCTGTATCACAAAAATTTCTAGTTTGGTGGCAAGTCCCCCAGCAAATGTAGAGCTATCTCTTTCCTTACATTTATAGTTCTTGGCCCAGAGTGGAAGGCTATTAAATGTTGGCATTAGCGGTTAGAATCAGCAATTGATAAAGTTGCCTGGAGCTAAGCTAAACAATCTCTCGAAATGGTCTGATTCAGTAGCAGGAACTTGCAGGGAGGCAAATGGAATATGGCTTCCTACTTAGTATTTGCTTTGACATTATGTGGCAATATGGAGCAGTGTTTATTTTTCCCCAGTTAACGTAAGCAAAAGATACCATGTGAATGACAATAGTGAGCCTCAGAGTGTTAGGCAGCCTTCCATTTGGCTGAATTGTTCTTAACAGTTTTAAATATTCTTATTCTCTCCTTAACCCTAATGCCAACCTGTAAGGCCAGTAGTCTCCGCCATGAAGGCCATGCACATGCAGGTTCTCATTCAAGTCAGGCAGATGGTAAAGAAACAGTGGAGCCAAAAAATGGTAGGCCATTCCTTTATTAAAGTCTTGCAATGGCCAATGAACAAACACACAGGGCTCCCAAAGCCACTGACGCATTCTCTGGTTCCACAACGAGGAGATTCTTCTCTGGTTTCTCCTAGAATCAAAGGCCCCACTAGTCTTAGCGGAGTTTGCAAAGCTCTGGGTTCCCCATCTGTACACCTTCTCTTTCCCTGCCAACATGGCTTCTTCTTCAGCACTCTACATTCTCTCTGCTCTCACTCTGCAAACATGGCTTCTTTCTACCTCTTCTCCTTCTTCTCTCTTACTCTCTCTTCTCAAAACTTTCTGGCACGAAAACATCTCCTCCAGCAAACATTAGCAAAACAGTGGTCCTTGCCAGGCAGGAAGGTAATTTTCAATATTACAGACCACATATACTTGGCGCTGCCCAGACACCAATGCAAACTGTAAGCAAGTAAACATGAAAACTGTATTTTATAAACTTATTTGACCAACACCAACCTCTTTCTTATTCCAGAGCCACTCTCTCAGGAAGGAGTGGAGACATTAAGGACACAACAATTTCTTGCTTGGATAAACAATACTGACCAGTCAACCTGGGCAACTTTCCAAAAGAAATCAGCCACAAATATGATTCGCTTTGAATCTGCAACCTTTCTGCCTCCAAGTAGACATTTGTAGCAAAAGATGACATGCCAGCCATTTCCACAAGGGTATGACCCCAGCTTCCAAATGAGGAGCTGGGATATTTATTCCATCCTTCAGCTTTTTACAGCTGCCTGCTATGAAGAATCACCTTGACCCAATTCAGAGAGGTGGCTTTTCGGACACAAGATTACAGTTTTTTCTCTTGAGAGAAGGACCTGGATTGTGAACCTGGCTATGCTTCAGAAAACTTGGTTCCAGGACCATAAAGAAAAAAAAATTGTACTAGGAATCTGTGCTTTGGCATTTGGGTACAGTAAAATAATTAGGATTGCAAAAAAAAAAAAAATATCTTACGATGCTTGGGGAGAAAAGTACGTGGTCTAATAGTATGTTCCCGAAGGGTCAACTCCAGGGCTTTCATTTTGACTCAGAAACCAAAATTACTTGCTTCAGTGTTGATAAAAAATAAAATAAAGTGTGATATAGTAGAAACATGTCTGTGCTGAGAGTCCAGACACATGAATCTGGTTCCAGCTCAAACACTACAAAAACCATAGTCTCTGAAGGAGGGGAAGGACTAGCTTTGGGCTTATTTGGGACCTGAGTTTACCCTCAACTTCATAAACTTGAGAAATTGAGTGAGGTCTCTGTTGTGAAGGAGTATTTGGAATTCCTCTCCCAGGCCTTGAATAGAGGCAATCTACCCTACGCTGTCTGGGGCCGGATCCCTGCAGCCGCGGGCCAGCCCTCCTTCCTGAACAGGACTGCCAGTACCCTGAGGCACCACTGTGGTCGTATTCATCTTCCTATCAACACTCCTTAGTTTAATGGGAAATGTAGCAAATAATAAATGCTCACTAAAGAGGTGCAATTTTTTTAACTCTGCAGCTGGCAGAATACTAAATATATTTCCATAAGTGATCTCATTCACTTTCCCCAGTAACCCTGAAACATGGTACCTTCCCTGCAGAAGAGGAAAGAGGATAATATTGCTGGCTTAAAACCTGACAACTAATAAATGGCCTTATTAATAAGATTCATACTCTGGTTACTCCCTCCAAATCTAATATTCTTCCAATGGTAGCAGGGCTCCACAGGCAGGCAGGGCCTAAAACTCGGAGAAAAACTGAACCTGCCATGAAATGATCCCAGCCTTGTTCTCAGGTTCCTTCACACTGCCTGAGCCTGCCACATTTCGTGGCACCTGCAACCCCTGGAGGCCTGGGGGTCCTCACCACCACATTTCTGGTTCTGCTTGCAAAACTGCCCTGTATTGGTCGGGCCTCCGACTAAGAACTATGGGTTGGAAACATAGCACTACACTCAGGCCAGAATCTCTCGCCCTTGTCTGGATGGAGAAACAAGATCTTCGCTCTTGCACACACCGTGTTGACTAGAACAAACTCTTTTTTCTAACTGTTCACAGAGCCTATGAGGAATTGTACGTCTGAGCTCCTCTTCATACACTGGTCAAACTCTTCCATTCTTCACCCAGGGTTTTGGCTGGCGGCAAGAGCTGCACCAGCAGCACCAGCTAGCTGAGGCTGAGGATGGTCTCTTCACCATGCTTAGACTAACCACTCCCCAGGTATGTAGGATTCTCACAGGTTTGTTGTCACCTGCCCACTAATAAGCTCTAGCTTCTGCCTTGCCTGTGATTCTGGGCCTTTCCATCGCTTTTGGTCCATCAGACCTTCGACATGTACCTAAAACTCACTAGCCAGCAGGGGACAAGGGCTTCTTAGCCTGAGGCTCTAGGCATCAGTGGTGGTAGCTACAGGTTCCGGGTCTCCACACTGAGGGACAAGGGAAGCTCCTTAGAGCCACGTTTCTGTCTCCCCTCTTCTGGGCACTTCCTCCACTGCTCGATACAGCAGACTCAGGTACTCAGGCGTCAGCTCAGACCTGCAGCAAGGTCCCATGCTCTTGAGTGTGTCCACCCCTCCGCATGCACTTTGCATACTCTCCTCCTAGTCTGTGCAGACTGTCTCAGAGCACAGTGGTGCTCAGGAATGTGCTGGCTGTTGCCCATTGGTCCAGAGCTCCCCGCTCTGGGATCTACTGCGGCTGGCCTTCCCTCAGCAGTCTGCTCACCTAGCCCAGCTGTAGCAGATCTCCTTATGTTTCAGAACATCTCAGGCCTGGAAAATTCTCTGTAAGGTGTTACCAAGACAACCTGTCACCTTAGCAATGTCACAGCCAGTTCTAAAATGAAATAGCACCCTTATCTGTTTGTATGTTTTGTTGATATGTCTGTACAGAATTCAGCAAAGATGCTTGATGCTCGCTTGGAGCCATCATCCCTTCCAGCCTTAACTGGGGAGATGTTGGGTTTCCATGATAATCCCAGTGTCTTTCTATCATTACACCTACATGTGAGACAGACTCTTTGAGACACTACTTTTCTTTTTTTTTTTTTTTACCAAGACAGAGACAGAGTCAGAGACAGGGACAAACAGAAGACAAACAGGAACAGAGAGATGAGAAGCATCAATCACCAGTTTTTCATTGTGACACCTTAGTTGTTCATTGATTGCTCTCTCATGTGTGTCTTGACTGCGGGCCTTCAGCAGACTGAGTAACCCCTTGCTCGAGCCAGCAACCTTGGGTCTAAGCTGGTGAGCTTTGCTCAAACCAGATGAGCCCGTGCCCAAGCTGGTAACCTCGGGGTCTCAAACCTGGGTCCTCCGCATACCAATCCGACACTCTATCCACTGTGCCACCTCATGGTCAGGTGAGACACTACTTCTTGACAGAATACTATCATGGTTGTTGACCCTGGGGCATTCCTGCCATCCTCAGGTAGTGTGAAATAGGTAGTGGATAGAGAGCTTGGTGCCCTCACAGATAGGAAGCAGTGCAAAGAAAATGCCACCCTCAGGTAAGAACATTGCCTTGCCTCATCCCTTCTAGCTGCAGCAGCTAGGGCATTTATGGGACACTCAATAAAAGTTAGAGCCAACCCCATAATATACTGCGATATGTCAATAACAGAGAGCAGTGCAAACTCCCATGGAAGCCCAGGTGAAGAAGAAGCTGGATCAGCACAGGGCACAGGAGGAGAGGGAGCATTAGCCAAGAGAACTGAGCCCTAATGCCTGAGTGGAGCATTCAGAAGGAAGAGGGTACTTTAGGAATGGAGAATGGTTCCATTTACTAAGCTCCTGTTCTACTCTGGTTAATCACATCACTATATAGTCCAGAATGAGAAACGCCACTTCCCTTGTGAGAGCTTCAATTTCTCCATTGGCTGGCAGAACAAGTGTCCAGCTTATTGTTCTGACTCACCTGGGTTTCTAGGAGGGCCTGAGATGGAGATTCTCATCAAATGATTTACTGAGGGAGTCTTCCGAGGCAAACCATGTAAAGTAATAACAACACCATGGGACCAGGGAAGGAGCTGAGTTAGGATGTGGTTTCAGCTGAAGATGAACTTGAGGCTGACCTCATGGAGAGCTCTGGAGCAGGAATTGCACCACAGAGTCAGTCTTACATTGAGGCAAAGGGTCTGACATTTCGTATTCAATGGAAGTCAATCATTGATCACATCCTGACTTGAGGAGTAGGTAACCTATCAAGCAAGGTAGCTGCTTTTAGGCCAAAGGCAAAGCTTTGGAGAAAGGAGTGCCTATGGAAAGCTAACATCCAATACTCTCAAAACCTCCTGGTAAGGAGTATACCAACTGGTCACATGGATCTGGATGGGGCACTGAGAGCATCCACAAACCCTTTCTACCTCAGCAGGACACAGAAGAGAGTGGGAGGTGCCCAGCTCCCCATTAAACCAGTCAGACTCATCGACACACCTGCACGTCCCCAATGAGAGTAGTGAAAAGCTGAGCCTGGTTTGAAACAATGGTCATAACTTGCTCTTTGGCATGCTTTTCTTTTCTTTCCTTTTTTTTTCTTTTCTCTTATTTTTCCCCTAATCTTATTCTCTGACTCTTGCCAATACTTTGCCTCTGATCCCAAGCTTGGTACTCAGCTCTGAATCAGTTCTAGTTGACTCCTCCAGGCTATGACCAGGCTCGTTCCTTAATCTTCCAGGGCCCGTGGTAAAGACTGGCTGCTTAAACCTCAGGCCCCCCGGGCCTCGTCCCCTGTCCTTCCTGCTAATCATGAGTGCCCTCTAGAGTTCCTCTCTCAGGCAAAAGTGACAGGTCAGATTACTCATCTGAAAGTTTACAAGGAGAATTTCTTATAACATTCTTTGCCGTCATGCCTATAAATTAGTATTTTATAGTCTTTTATTTCATGGACAGCAAACGGAAAGTATTGTTTTCACATTAAAAAGAAAAACTATTTTTACCTTGCAGAGGGAACAAGATGATGTATTCTGCAGTTGTCAACTGTCTTTTAAAATGTATGTAGCACACTGGAACTCATAAATATTTAAGAGGCCTAAATAATTGTCTAAAGCTCCCCAGTCTGCTTTTTAAAATTATCATTACCACCGGGGGCAAAGGAGCATTTGTTCTTTGTCAACTGTCCAGACAGAATTATCATATTTGAAAACTTGTTCCTCCTGTGTGTTGCTGTTTTTGTCATTTTTGATTCACTGTCCAATCCCCCATCTTCATTTCCCCACTGATTTCAATGTCACAAATTTGGCATGTGTGCCAAATACCACCGTCACAGGCTCTTCCAATAGAGGATCGAACCATCCTGGGAGCCTTCTAGAAAGAGGTCATAAACGGAGGTAAATGGATCGACACTAAGTACCCGCTGCCTCTTCCTGACCTGTCAGGGACTCACCCGCCAAAGAAGTGTGATCATACCCTGGCTGGATAGCTCTGTTGGTTAGAGCATGTCCCGAAGCTCAAGGGTTGCCAGTTCAATCCCCAGACAGGGCACATGTAAGAACAGGTCAATGTTCCTGTCTCTGTCACTAAGATCAATAAAATAAACATAAAAAAAAAGTAGTGTGATCATGCCTCAGCTATCTGAGACATTCTTAGAGCATGTCTACAGGACAAAAGATTCTCTTAAATGGAAATGAATGGGAATACAGTAAAATACAAATAGAGAAATTGCAATTCTGTCTTGACCTCTTACTAATTATGTAACTTTAATGCACTAATTCTTTTTTTTATTTTAAATTGGTACTTTATTTTTCAAATAGGTAAAAAGACAAATAATTTAATGCCTCTAATGGGTGCCCATGTCTACTCATTCAGAATTATTTTATTCATAGCAAGTACGGTCCAATGAGACCCAAATGGAGAGCAGAGAAGGTTCAAAGAAGACTTGTCTCCTGGGACCTCAGAGAGACCAGGGGAGGAGGAAGTTATGGTGAGGTGAGCAATGCATTTTCTGAGGCATTGGACAGTTTTCTTGACAGTTCTGCTGTAGACTAGCCCTGAGCTTAGGCAAGAATATTTAGTCAGAAAGCAATGAAGTGTTTTTTACCATGCGATTTCATATTTTTACTTTACAATAATCCAGTTTTCATTTCTCTTTCTCTCTTGCAGAAAACACGTTCCTAAGTATTTCCCCGTATTGGAGTGGTTCTTTCCTTACCATGGTGCTGGAGGTTCCAATGATGGAAGAATTAACCCGAGAGGCGTCTGATGAGTGGCCCCAGCTACTCTAAATGTTTCTTTTGGACGCATTGAAGAACCAATCTAAAATCAGCTCGCTGATGCCTCTACCACAGATTATAAATGGGGGCCCGTACTCGCGAAACTCCCCGCCAAGAGCATTCTTTGTACGTTTTTATTGCCTTGCTAAGGGAGGCCCAGGATAGGCCGGGAGCAAGCGCAGGTGCTTACAACCACAGGTGCTTACAACCACAGGAGCCTGACGCCGAGGGTCCCTGATGGACACCATGGACACCGCCACAAACACTGGCACCGGGGGACGCACGTTGCCTCCCAAAAGGCGTGCCATAAAACAGATGTCCCTAATGCACTAATTCTAAGGCAGAGCTCATAATAGTTATCCTGCAAGTTTACTAGGAGAATTAAGTTAATGTTTTAAGAATTAGGTAAAATTCAGAGCCTAGTACCAGATACCTATTTGGAACTCAATAATTGGTAATAATTATAATTTTTTATCTTACTACTATCTGCTCTTTTAAGTAACATAACATTTTCAAATTATTTCAGGAAGAAATACTTTAAAATATAACTTATATAGTGTTCCCATCTCCAACATGGTGAATATCATTTTTAAATGTTGCATTTCCTTGATGTCAACATCATTAACATTAAATTATAATTTAGGTCTAGGACATAGATGACCCTCAGGCTTATTGAAATATGTAGAGATGATTGTCCCTACACTATTACTGGACTGCAGTGCATACTATTTTTACCTGTCTATTTTTTTCCTACATTCCCTAATTCCTTATTATTTCTCAGAAAAGGCACTTAATCTGCTAGCAATATACTCCCCTCTTGAATCGCTGCTTTGAAGCTGATGGGCCTTTTTAAAACCAGATCGTCAAGCGTGGCGGAATTGCAAATATCCTGCATTTCTGTTTCTGGGAATATTGCAGATGCTATATCATAAAATTTGTACCACTAACAATACCTAGAAAAATTGGATGAAAAAGAATAAACATATTTTGAATGCATAGCTGAGCTCTAAAAAATGGAAGGGAAATATTGAAGGACCGGAAGTGAAGAATCTGAAATCAGACATGAGTTGGTGCTGAGGCTTCAACCACTTTGGAGGAAACTGAAATCTCAATAAGTGAGAGTTAAAGTTTTAGCAGCCATATATAGTTAGAAGAAAAGTAGTTAGGCAAATACTAAGATCCCCATATAAATGCTGAAAGTGTTTCCTCTTCAGAAATAAGATAGACTGAGATTTTTTTTAATGATACCTCAGAGATAAAGAAAAAGGGGAAAAAATAAGAACCTTTTCTATTTTACTATGAAGTTTGAATCAGGGAAAAGAAAAAAAAAGTCCCCTAAGAATTTATAAACATCATCTTCTACTCATAATAACTTCAATTTGAACTTTGCAATGCCTGCATGGTCCAGGATACCCCAAGGTAATAAACTGAGACAAACGGTGGTCCCAGGCAGGTAACACCTCAGTAGGGTAGGGCGGTTATCTTCATCCGGACTCCACAGAAAGTAGAGCCTGTGACACAAGAACTTATGGGTAAAAAAAAAATTATTTTGACATGACGTTGGGACCAGAGAAGTCAAATTGGGAATGAAGGGGCTTCTAATACAAGGATGGGTTCTACTGGGACTATCCTTCAAGTAATCCTATACTAACTACATCTCAGTAGTCTGTCCTGATAGAGCAAGAGGCGAACCTCATCACCGGACTCCAATATTATGCTTGTCACATGTTTGCCCCATGAGACATTAAAGCCCCCGACATCATAAGGGAAACCCTGGGCAAGAGACAAAAGGCAGTGGTGTGAGTGTGAGGCTAGATGACATGGAGGTGAAGTCAGTAGGAGCCCAGGGAGAGCTGGTGACCACAGTGGCAATGGTAAACAAGAGGCAATTTAGGCTGAGAGACTCTGAAGCGGAGTATAAGTGGTGTCATATTCCGGGCTACACATAATTACCATAGATACAATTCCACTGGCAATGCACTTGCAATGTAAAATGACAAAACATGCAAAGAAGCAAAACACCATGGGTAAAGCAAATCAACCAACATGAGACCCAGGACAATTTATAAAATCAGTAGATATAATGAGGAGAAGAGAAACAATTATAAATTAGACTTCCAAATAATTTATGCATGTAGTTCTTACTGCCTCCAGCTTAATGTACTTCTACAGTTAACTGTGATCTGGGATAAGTGAGTTGCCTCCAAAGAAGCCCAGGGTGGAAAGGGGTCGAGAAGGAACTTTCCAGTGAGAAACTTGGCAAACGCCACCTTGGTCAGCTGATCAAGATGAACATCATCAGTGATGCAACCTGTTAATGGGGCGCACCTTGATATGATGAGTTGAGAATGGCTCTTGACCTCCCTTATCTCCTTCCCAAAGCCCATGGGTCCATAAACCCAGTCCAACCATGAGAGAACCACCAGACAAACCTAAAATAAAGAAAATTATATATATATAAAATTTTTTTTCAATACTCTTAAGAAATTGGTATGGTCATCAAAACCTGTCACAATCTAGAGAATCCCAATGCAACATAACAACTAAATGCACTGCAGGCTCCTGAATGGTATCCTGGAACAGCAGAAGGACACTGGATGAAAAGTAAAACTTGTGAAACCCAAATGAAGTGTGGCATTCACTTCATAGTAACATAGCAGTGCTGGTTCCTTTGCCGTGGCAAATATACTAGGAGTGGGAATCATCATAATACATGGCATGGAGGAGTGACTTCAGAAGATTATTGTTTTAGCAGTAGGATTAAGTTAGTCCTAAGATAAAGACTGCACACATGATAACAGCTTGAAAGCAAGCCTGGAAATGAATATACTGGCCCTAAGTAATGACTTGCCAGAACAAAGTTCAACAGTATTTAAAGGAAGGCAGAAATTTCTAGCACCCCAAAAATATAAAATTCACAATGTCCAGGACTCAATAAAAAAATTACCAGGTATATAAAGTTGCAATATATGTCCATATCTAGGGGTGAAAATAGACCTAGAATTGACAGACATTATAGAATTAGAATATAAGTATTAATAAAATAGCTTATTATAAAAGGGCATGATATGTTGCAGAAGAACAAGAAAAGCATGAAAATAATGAGTAAAGATTAGATGAACTGATTCCTGGAAAAATTAACTATTAAACTTAATACAAAAATTAATGAACAATATAATAGTTCTATGACTAGCAAAGAAAATAAATTCTATGGTCAAAAAAAGCTTCCTACCAAACATATCTGGCACAGGTTGTTTTACTACATAGTATATTTCACCATATATAACAAAAAAGACAAAAACCAGTCTATGGATACTCTTTCTTCCAAGTAGAAAGACGAATAAGAAATACTTCCCAGGCATTAATGTCCCAGGCGTTTTTGGAGTTGATACTTCCTGCTCCTCCTCTACTTCTCTCTCTCTCTCTCTCTCTCTCTCTCTCTCTTTCTCCCCTCTCTAAAGTGAATAAATAAAATCTTTAAAAAAAAAGAAATTTGAAAAGGTACTTTATAAAATGGATAATAATTATATGAAGTTATTTTCATATCAGTAGAAAATAAAATTATAATGAAATACCACAGCATGTTCACTAAAATGCCTAATAATAAAATTTTAGTAATTTAAGTTTGGTAAGAATGTGAGTTAATAATATCCTTTTCAATTCTGAGCATTTGCTTCAAACATTTTATAAAACATATTGGCATTACCAGCTAAATTTGAACATATAATCTGGCAATACCTGGTAGAAATTTATCTGTGTATATAAGAATACAAGAATATTTATGGCATTATTAATCACAGTAGCCACAAACCAGTAACCACACAAATATCAAATACTCCAAATAAAATCAATGGAACACTATACAACAATAAAAATGTTAAACTACAACTACATGTTGAAAGGTAAATGAGTCCAAAAATGTAGGTCAAATAGCACAAACTTAATCAATTATTTACTGAATTATTCTATTAATGTAAAGTTAAAAATAGAAAAACTAATAAACAATGTTGGAAACCATAACATAAACTTTGGAGAAGAGAGAGAGAAGTGTTTGAAAAAAAGTATGAGAGAAACATCCAAGATTCTCAAACTTCTGTTTCTTGAACTATTTATCTCATTAATAATAATTTATTGAACTTCATATTTATGTTAACATACTTTTGTGTATATGTTTTATATTGATACAATGAAATATTTAAAAGGATGTTTTATGCAGCTTAGAATAAAGAAAAATTCAAACAAATGTACACGTCCTTCAATATATTAGTGATGGATAAATTTATGGTGCATAGATAATATGGAATAATATCCAGTCATTTCAAATATTGTGATACTGAGATAAGTCACTGCACTGCAGCATAGGAAAAGATGTAAAATGTTTATTATGTAATTCCTACCCTCCCCCCCCACAAAAATGTTTAAAATCATTTCTCCTTCTCAAATTACTTTGGGATAAATAAAAGCAATTTCTTTGCCTACCTCAAGTAACTTCTGTTGGTTCACAAACTTGAAAATATCCCACAGGGAATATGAAACTGGCCCCGGTATGAGGAGGGTAAGAGAGACTGAATATAATGGCCACTTCACTCAGTGAATAAAGTGGCCACCCAGTGTCCCAAAAGTCACGGGTTCCAGCCCTAGTAGGAGAAGCAATCAAAGAGTACACAACTAAATGGAACAGATAAGTGAAAAACAAGTTGATGTTTCTCTCTCTCTCTCTCTCTCTCTCTCTCCTATTTCCTTCTCTTCCCCTTCTTCTTCTTCTTCTTCTTCTTCTTCTTCTTCTTCTTCTTCTTCTTCTCTCTCTCTTCTATTATCTTCCTTTCCCCTTCTTCTTCTTCTCTCTCTCTCTTCTCAAATCAATGGGAAAAATATTTTAAAAATAAAAATAAGAGACCACCTCAGTTTGGTAGGTGGCAAGTGTAACAAATGAGAGAGCTTACGAGGCTTGTCTCCTGTGCACAAAGCAGGTGTCGTTCTCCCCATCTGTTCATCAGACTCTCACAAGTTTATATAGCAGTCTTAATGGGGTTCAGTCATGTATTCGGTCCAGGCGGCCTCAACAGCGACTACTCTCTCAAGGTTCCGACACTGAAAATGGTTCCTAGCCTGAGAATCATGGACACAACCTACATTCCAAGGACAGTGAGAAGAGAGGAGCCTCTAATGCCGGGGTCCTGCTCTGAGTCAACCCTGGTTACATCTTCTGCCTCCTCAGAAAGCACTCAGCTACGTAGGTCAGCTCAGAAATATACTTTTCTTTGTTTTCATAAATTGCTTATATGAGATGAACTAATGACATTTCTAGCCAGAAAATTTCCAGTTTTTTATTTCACCTGGGAAAATGGTCTATGTTGCAAACATAACTATAATATTATGTAACACTCCTGTGATTAAAATACTTTAAAACCTTCTTTTATCTACCTGCTTTTATAACACCTGACAGATGAAACAGACCTAA
This sequence comes from Rhynchonycteris naso, assembly GCA_037038555.1. Lineage (NCBI taxonomy): Eukaryota > Metazoa > Chordata > Mammalia > Chiroptera > Emballonuridae > Rhynchonycteris > Rhynchonycteris naso. Next base: position 61,113,789 of record CM073004.1, on the reverse strand, counting down.
CAAAGAATCTGATCTTAACCTGATGGTTGATACTTATAATATTAGAGAAATAAAATCTTTGTTCACACACTGATTATCAATATTTCCTGGTCAAGTACCGTTTCATTTTAGTTGAGATCAAGGAGGTTTCCCTCATGTATTACAATGGGGAACAAAAATTTGTTGCATCCACAAAAACACTTGTTCTTACCTAATTCGAGTGCTCATCTCAAATCCGACATTAGTTTTTCTCTGTAAGCTACAGTTTTTTTTGCAATTCAAGATTTTAGGTTTTCATCTTATTGTAAAATTTTCAACATTTAGTTCAACATAGTGAAGTAAAATATCTTCTTGGGCATCATATTTGTGAAAATATAATAATTTATATAATGCAGTAAATACACTAAAAGATATGATTGCATAAGAATTTGTCTACAATTTCAAAATAGAACGTATTAAGACACTTATTTTAATCATAAAATTTGCACAAAACTTATGTAAATTCATAATTCAGGCAAAAATTTGCATTTGTAGCTCTTGCATTTATGTATTTGTTGAGGACAATCTCGTTTGATGCTCCAGCAGTAGTCTGCTCATCACTAACAGCTCCAAGATTTTCGGGAAACTTATCCAGATGACTGTTCGGGAAGAGAATCTTAATGCTCATGTACATCCAATGTCGGAGAAAGCCAACAGCATCCTTTGAACCGAAGTTTGTAGTTTTCTACTTTTTTGTTACCAAGAAAGTTCTTTGTAACTGCCACAAAAGACTGCCATGCTGCTTTCTCCTTCTTATTCATCTTCCTGGAAAATTCTTCGTCCCTTATGAGGGTTCAAATTTGAAGTCTATCGAATACACCTGCTTTTATCTTCTTGAAAGATAAGGCAGGAAAAGCAGAAATCATATGTTGAAAGCATTCACTTTCTCTATTCAAAACCTGAACAAACTGTTTCATTAAGCCAAATTTGATGTGGAGGAAAAATGATCCTGTCTTGATTAACTACAGGTTCATTCACAATATTTTGCATCCCTACTTCCTGAGTTTCAAGTTTTGGCCACTCCTTCTGTGTCCAGTGTTTCTCCAGAGCTTAGCTGTCCCACAAACACAGAAAGCAAGAATACTTTGTGTAACCTCTCTGTTGTCTTAGCAGGAAATTTACCATTTTAAGTTCCACATAAATGATCCAGTTATGCTCCTCATACTTCAGAAAGTCGAGGACAATTTTTATGTCATTCTAATCTTCTTGCAGATGAGTTGAATAACCAATTGGAACCGCTGTATAAACATTACCGTTTGTAGAATACATTTCAGACTCCATTTAGAGCAGTTAAGAAATAGCCGCCATTCTGTTGGACAGTAAGTGGTAACACCTAGCTGGCTGAGAAGACTACTGATATCATGACAGTAAACAAAGTGTTTGTCTTTGTAAAAAAAGTCCACAAAAATATGTTCACACTTCCTAAAATGGGATACTTTAGCTGACTGGTGAAGGACATTCTTGAAGCCTGGCGGCTAATAACTCAGCTGCTTTCTTTGATAGGCCCAAATCTCTTACTAAGTCATTCAATTCGGATTGGCTAAACTGCTGAGGGGTTAATGACTGCTTGCATCAGAAGAAGACCCTTCAGATTCTACAACCATTTCCTCATGCATCTTATCAAAATACACTTGATCACCATGTTCACTTTCTTCATCCATAGAAGAAATAAAACCATTGAAAATTGGAACCGGGAGTGTCTCAGAGTGTAGGATAGGTTATATTGCTGAAGGAATATTAGGATATGCGATCATATGCCATTTTCTTGCTGATGCCCTTTGTATGGATCAGACAGAAATAACAGTTACCGCTGTGGTTCTTAGGTTCACACCAAACCAGGGGAATACCAAAAGGCATTCCTTTGTACTTTCCTTTTGTTCAGACAAGAAGCATTTTTTCTCAATTATGACATACAATATGAGGAGCCCAATTCTTGTCTTGATCGCCAAGGGGAACTTGAAATTAGGTAATATATACACGTGTCACAAATGATAAAATATTGCGCCTTTGACAAAGTTGAAGGGTGTAACAGCCACATATATAACAGAAGGTGTCAGGACTATTCTTACATTTTATGCCTACTCGAAGAAGCAATGATTCAATCTTAAAACAAAATAAGAGGGTGGTTTTTTTTATCAGATAATAATTTTATACATTTAAAAACAAGTACAATTATGTAAAAGTGATGTTTGTAAAACATTAATTGCCTTTTGGTTATGTTCAATCCAAGAATCGTTGCCTTTTAACTCCAATTTAAAAACCAATGCATTTCATTAACTGTAACAAAAAGAAATTAAAATTGCATAAAAACTAGAGCATGCACCAAAAAATGGGTTTCAGATTTGGAATCAGCGAGGTAGAAATATATAGAAAAAGTTCTAAAACCTCATACAACAGAAAATGAAATAAAAAATGTTCCCCAGTGTTATCAAGAGGAGAAAGCAAACTATAAACAATATATAATGATCTTTATATAATTATATAGCTAAATACAAAGATGCACTTTTATGTATGTGGGTAAAAGATGCAATGGAATACCTCCAGATGCTTGTATGGGCCAATGGCCAGCACAGCTTAGAGATTAGATGGAGGAGTAGGAGGAGTTTGGGGTATTTATGCATCTTCATTTGGTACTAGCAGTGTTCCTCCACCACCAAAGGCTATAGCAACAGCTCTCTGTTCCTCCTGGTAACCATTTTCTCCCCAGCCCTTTGCCTTACACAAAGACAGAGAACCTGCTAGGATGAAACAGCCACGCCTCAGACCCAAAATGATTTAGAAACACTCCATGTTTGTAGAGCAGCAGACAAGAAACTGGGCACATCTATGTCCCATTGACGTGTGATCACAGCTGCTTCACAACCATGACAATCATGTTGAAGGAGAAATGAGTGTGGGCTACTGTGTGTTCTCTATAGAATATACAATACAGAGAACTAACGAGTTTAAATAGAGGCTGAAGGTGATTTCCATGCTGTCCTAAGTGAGACTCATTCAATACAGATGTATAGTTTTAAAAATAGTCTATGGATTACTTCTGAGAGAATATGGAAGATACAGGAAAGGGGAGGATTCCTCTATGCATGTTTGCAGGTAGCAATTAACCTGCAATTCACAGGAGCCAGGCCCATGGCTTGAGTGCCTCCAAAGAGAATGAAGGCAGAATATGAGAAAGAAAAGCATTCCCTGTGTCTTTGAACCCTTATGTTTCCATTTCTCAGGTCACAGATCCACAGAATCAGAGCTCACTGACAAGCAAAGGAAAAGTCAAATGAAAAGACAGGGATCATTGGGACATGGGAGCAAATTCTGCCTTTGCTTTTTCTTTTCTCATGAATATACCCTGTCATCTACAGGGAATGGATCTTAAAATAAGACCTATTACGTTTCTGATTTTATGTGTCTTGTTGTTGTTGTTAGTTTGTTTAAATGATCTGCTTTCATGATTGGCATCCAGCAGTGTTGGCTTGGATCCAGCATTTGTTGCCGGGTCCTCTGAGATTTAGGGAGTAATGTGGACTGAGGGCTCCCAAAGGAATTCTGACAGAGCACCTCCACCTGTCCTTGGTCTCCCAGCGGGCGCTGGGGCTGTTCTGCATCCATAACAATATGTCTTGGTATTTCAAATTGATTTCAATGCTGTGTTACTCTAAATAGTCCTCCTAACCCCAGGCTTCCCAATGGAGAATGGATCAAATTTCCTGTGAGGCTGCAACTCTCAGGGAGTACCAGCCTGCCAATCAATTCAGCAATGAGAGAGCTAGATGGTTCTTTGTGGAACTGCCAAGATCTGTCTTGAGATACAGAGAGAGAAAAACCAGAAAACCAAATTCTAATCTGTTCTCTAAAGGATTCTATCATGCTTTTTATCTCCCACTGTTCAAAAACAAGTTTAAAAAAAGAAACAGTTAAATAACTTTCTCATGGTTTTAAACTATAACATATTGATCATAGAAAATTGAGGAAATATAGGTTTGTATAAAATAAACATTGCCCATAAACCTAACACCCAGATAGATCCACTGTTTATACATTAACATATTTATTTCGGTAATTCATCTATTTCATCTGTTTCTCTCTACATATATTTTAAAGCTGCTGCTATTTATCTAAGATATAAGCTGTGACTATTTAAAGAAATCAACCTTCCTTTCTTCTCTATTTCCATCACATATGTGCATATATGGGTTTACGTATGCTCCTGACTTATTCATGACTCTGTTATTTTATCCTTGTGAATATTTAACTACTGCTGCTGCAGTTGCCTCTTTATCATGCTTTTATAGCTGCCCCATACCTTGCTATTATTTATTTACGTAAGTTTAGAAATCTCTCTCAAAATCCTTACAAAAGAATATGTACATTGAAAATGAAATCAACCCCATTTTCAAACAACCTTTTCCCTGGCCTTCCTAGCTTTGGGGGAATAATTTTCAATGTAAGGTCACAGTAAGCTTTCAGGTAGCATTTCTTTCAGATCTCACTGATCTCTGGTCCTTGTGCAGGAACTTGGGCTGCCTAGGATACTACCCCCTCGCAGTACTCACACACCTCTTGACTAACCTCCTTATAATGTTCTTACTCTGTTTTGCAATCCAAATAATACCACAATTCACCTACCTTATTCCCCAAAACATAAATTTGTGAGGTATCTCAAACTCCTCTCTTGCCTTCCTTGTCAAACTAGAACCAGATCTATCTCCTGCGTCACTCCGAATTAATCTCTTCCTACCCTATTGCTTCAGTTTTTCCCCTCCTTCCTACTCTGCTAACATCTCCCTTGAATTATAACAGAAGTCTCCCTTTTTGGATGGCTTCCCTCTGGCCAGGTCATTCTCTCTTAGAGCCTCCTACTAGCCTCTTTCAAAAAACAGCTTGGCCCTATCTTCATTGCCTCTGGAACCTATCACTCTTCTCATTTAGAAATCCCCAACAACTGTCTCTCTCAGGCTTTCTCTCAACCTGCTTCCCTTAGGTGTCCCAAGGAGCCCACGGAAGCAGCACAAAGTGTGGTCGCCAGGGTAGCGTCAGCATTCCCCAAGAACCAGTAAGAGACGAAAATTCTCAGGCCCCCGCCACGACCTTTGGTGATGAGACCTAGAACTTTATATTCTTACAACCCTCCCTGGTGATTCTGATGCCCATTCAAGTTTGTGCTATTTCGCTAGTTCCTAAGATAGTGAAATTTCACATCTCTAAAGAAACTTGAAGGTTCTCACTTTCTCAAATGAGGATGCTAAAGCTCACAAGGATAGATGGAATGGCCAAGATGATGAAATGATTAAAGGAAATACTGGATCCAGTACCCCCATCAGGGACAATTTTCACCATTCTGTGCTGCTTAATGTGCAATCCTTCTGCATAGTCAAGAGGGATACCTCTGACTCCAAGGAGGAGATCCTGGGTCACATAAATGCCCAACAGGACAACTCATTTCTGCAGACTTTATGGCCAGAGAATGGAAGGGCAACCAATGTCAGAAAGTTATCAAAATCATTATGACCATTACCCTCTTTTGTTGTTGTTGTTGTTCTGGAAAAAGTATCAATGTTTTTACTTCTTAATTACTTCCTTATTTTCCTGTCAACCACTGAGATATTGATTGAACACTCCTGTAGGACAAGAATGATGTCTTCTGTGCATCGGCAATGATAGAAATAATAATATAATTACTAGCTAGGGAAAACACAGACTCAAGGGGGAAATTATTCAGTTATTTGTGAAGTGTGTCAGTCACTTTTATATGCTGCTTGTAAGTGTAAAGATTGGTTCAACCATGTCTGAAAGAAATTTTCAGACCTATAATTATTATAATTTTAAATATGACCTAGTAAATTTATTTTGTAGAACTATTTTGAAAAAATAATATAAATATGCACTGAGAGGCATAGACTGAGGCTATTCAGTTCTGGCATTTTTATAATCACAACAAATAAGTAGGATAAATGCTAAGTAAACTAAAGCACATTTACCTTAAGGAAAGTTTTCGAGGTAATGCAATTGAATGAGGTTTGGTTATATATTTAGAGAGAAAAAACTCTCCAATACATACTATTGCATGAAAAAAAAGAAAGCTATAGAATTTTTAAAATTTGTAAATTTTTTAGTTAAAATACCAAAATAGTTATGTCCACATTATATATCACCTGTGATATATAATATTTACAGGTAGATTCACATACATGTTGATATATAGCATATACTAGGAATATATATATATATAATGGTTGCCTTATTGGAGAGATGTGGGATCAGTCAGGGAGACTTCATTTTATTTGTGATATTATTTTTCTAGTTTGATACATTCATGCTGTATTAAAGAGAATAAAAATTAGTTTAACAAAATAATGGCCCCCAAAAAAACTATGTATATCAACCTTAGAGAGAAAGAGAGCAAAGAAATGACCATACCCTGTTAACTTAGACCTAAGATTGTTTCTTTTATCACATCAAGAAAGTCGCTGTGTTCCCATTTGAGAGGCCTGTTCCTGAACTCAAAATCTCATATGCAAATACCTCTGTATGTTTCTTATACTCTTCTACTGATTCTTCAGGTGAGCAGACAACTTTCTACATAATCTCAAATGGAGAGGATTTTGTCCATCTTTGTCAAGTTCAATGTCAGTTCGGTGCCAGAGGTGGCCCTGTGCTCAAAGAACTTCCATCTTCATGTGAGATCAGTTACAGAAAGCAGAGCTACATATGTATGCATTGGGAATCTCCCCCGCCCTCCATCTTCTCTTTGCATATTAAGGGACCTACATCTTTTCCTCTCCTTCTACTTTCAGACCTTCCAAGGCTAGCTTGTCCCACCTCACCATACAATAGAACTTCTGGGGACAAATACAGGGGAGTGCAAAAATTCTTGGCCTTGGAATCCAAAAAGCCCAGCTCTGCTAATGAGCAGCTTTATGACCCCAAGAGAGTTGGCTTCTCTCAGCTCTTGTTCCTTCATCAAGAACATGATGAAAATGCCAGCCTGGCACACCGTAAGGCACTTCCTGTTTTCCTTTCCTGCAGTCTGCCTTCCTCCAGCCCGGACCTCATACCACTGACCAACTTCCCTGCTGCAACATCACGTACTAGCTTTCCACTCAAAACCCCCGGGAGCTTGTTATTGTTTATATGCTAAATTATAAATTTCTGTATTTTCTACTCATTGCCCTCTAGAAACTGACTCCAATTTCTTTTCCTTTTCTGTTTTTCAAAATGCTTTTTATAGATCTCTGCCTTTGTTAAATGAGGCAATCTCTGTTCTTTGGAGTATTCTCACTCTAATCCTTGTTTTCCTCTACTGTGGTTGATTTATTAAAACAATTGGCATACAGTAACATGTGCAATCTGAGATGTACAACGCAATGATTTTTTTTTTTTTTTTACAGGGACAGAGAGAGGGACAGACAGACAGGAACAAAGAGAGGTGAGAAGCATCAATCATTAGTTTTTCGTTGCCGTCACAACACCTTAGTTGTTCCTTGATTGCTTTCTCACATGTGCGTTGACCGCAGGCCTTCAGCAGACTGAGCAACCCCTTGCTGGAGCCAGCGACCTTGGGTCCAAGCTGGCGAGCTTTTGCTCAAGCCAGATGGGCCCGCGCTCAAGCTGGCGAGCTCGGGGTCTCGAACCTGGGTCTCCCGCACCCCAGTCCGATGATCTATTCACTGCGCCACCACCTGGTCAGGCTCAATGATGTTTTATACATGCATACACCTATGTGACTACCACCCAATGGAAGATATAGAACTAACTTTCCATTATCCCTGAATGTTCTTTGATTCCCATTTCCAATGAATTCCCTCTGCTTCCTAAGTGGCCTTTAACCCCATAGATTAGTTTTGCCTAATTTTGAATTTTGAACAGATAGAATCATACAGTATATACTCTTGTGTGAAGCATCTTTTACTCATCCTAATGTATTTGAGATTCAACAGTGCTGTTGAGTGTATCAGTATTTACTCCTAGTTATCACGGAATAGTATCCCATTGAATGAATAAACGACCACTTATTTACTCATTGTTTCTTTTGATGGACTTTGGGTTATTTCTACTTTTTTTTGCTAAAACGTCATTAATTCTTGAACAAACCATTGCATCTGCTTTATTCTCTCCTCCCACCAGTCCGGTGCCAAGTTACCCCTCTCAAGGGCTCACCCCAACCCAGATGTCCTTCCTGACCACAGAGAACCCCACCGCTCCCTTCCTCTTTTTATCCCCTATAGTTAATAGCAACAATGACCTCTGCTTAGAACTATTGTATCCGTGAGTCACGGGCAGCTTTAAGCTATCTTTTCCCTTAGACAGTGACCCCCAAACTAAATGGAAAGTTGGAGTAAAGCAAAGGTTTTTCAATGTTTCCCTGCAGGCACCATAGACTCTAGCATTGCAATAGCCAATATTTGTTAAATGTATCAAATTTCAACTTCACATAACCTCCATAGTAGCTCAATAGCATCATAATGCTAGCAGATTTCATCAATCAACAACAACTCATCTACTGTCAGTCAGAGGCTCACACTTGACTTCCATTGCAAGTTTTACTAATTTGGTTTCTTTGACAAGTTATACAGCTGTATAACCAAAGTCTCAGTTGCAGTGTCTATAAAATTAGAATATTAGGTTTTATTTATGTGAGATTCATTTAAGGCATAGTGTTTTGCGTATATACTACCAGGACCCCAGAATGTGCTTAATAAATGTCAGTCATTATTATCTGATTTAATTTTCATTTACACCATTAAGTTTCACTTACTTGCTCAGGTTTGACAGCATTTCCACCCTCATTCTCTATCCCAGTATACCACTAGTACCACAGGACAGCCAATTACTAACTTGCTTGCTTTCTACCTTCCCTCATTAATATGCAAACTCCATGAGGGATAGGACTTCACCTCTTTTGTCAATCATACTATTCTTATCCCTAGAAAAATGCCTCACATACAATGGATTCCCAATCAGTTTTCTTAAATATGTGAATGAATAAATATAATATCCAGCATTTCATGGGTGAGGGACTTAGGCTAAAGCTGTGAGTTAATTTAGCAAGTCTTACGGCTCCAAAGTGGACTGTCCTGTCACATCCCTGGGAGGCCACTTCTCTGCCTGAATCTAACTAACAGTGGAGATACCACTACCCAGTAACACAGTCCATCTGGTGATTGGTGGTTCTGATGTTTAGGAAGTTCTTCCTTATCCTGAGCTGACAGCTCCCTCCCTGTGCAAAATTACTGTCTCTCAGAGTTTAAAGAGACCTCGGGAAAAGAGTCCCATGCCTGAGCACCCAGCAGTTCCTGTTTGTCTGAGATGTCATGCTGGAGGCAGCATTTAATTCAGATGAGAAGTGACACCCACATCCCGATGCCTCAGCTGCCTGCAAAGGGCCAGTGACAACTTCCATTACACAGAACGGTGAGCCAGGTGTCCTAGAAAAACTCCAGCTTCTCAAATCCCATCTACCTAATTAGATTCTCTGCAGAGTTAGCTGGATCCCTTTCTCAGTGTCAGTTTCTAAATTCTGTTTTTAAAAGTGTGCTGCTTCGGTGCTGCTGTCCTTTAAAGAAAGGGGTACGCCTGGTGATCAGAGGAACAGCAGGAGCTGAGTGACAGCAGTGATGAGAGGAAGGGGAATTGGGAACTGAAAAAACACAAATATTGAAACACACCCACTATCATATTCAGTGGAAGATATTTGGTTTCGGGTGTTGACTTGTGGGAATTGTTCAACCTCATTAAGTTCACAGTTTTGAGATTTGGGAGAGAAAACAATTATCTTCATCCCATCCTGGGTTTATAGGATGCTCGGATGTTTGACTTTAGAGAAACCTTTCAATGAAACTGTTAATATTAACTTTACTCACCTTTGCCTTATTTCTCGTCTTGGTTCTAAGAATTATATGCCAGGGGGTGGAAAGGTACGTCCCCTACATACTTGAGACATGCATTAGAGAAAGAACTACAGGGCTGTTGATGAGAAGTAATGGCAGCAAAGGAGCTAACGTCAAAGAAAGTATGATCACTTCCCATCCTAAGTATGTTTGCCTCCTTCTAGGATAGTAACATTTAGTACTGCATTTAAAAAACAAATACGTGTCTCACAAGTTTTGATGAATTATTTTGGATCCTAGAAAGATGAAATCAAAATACTTTCCTGAGAAAGGCATTGTTGTTTTATTGCTCATTTACTGTAAGTTTGTAGGATATATAAAGAAACAGTAATCTGAATCTATTGCCTGACTTTAAAATGCAAGCTAAAATAATAATTCCCTTAGGTAAAAATAAAATTATTTTCTTGAGTATAAACTTTACCACTGTGTGATTTTTAAATGTCAACGTTAATAAATATAGCATGTATGGTATTATTGGAGGGAAGATGTTTGCAGGTTTTTAGGGAACAACAATGGGACACATGCATGACATCAGGATAGACTCAGAATGGGGCATGCAGAAGAAACATGCTGGGCTGAGATGAGCTGGGGAGTAAAATGCGAAGAACCCCAAATATTCAGTAGGGCATCTCCTGAGCCGAAGAGTTACAGATACAAATAACGAGGGTCAGCAAGAGAAAGCACATCACTGCTTCCTCTGGGGAGTTCTCAACTAATAATATGTGAGAGTTAGTGGCCAAACATTCTCTTCTTAGGTCTCTTGTGATAGAAAATTTGGTGGTCTACTTGCTTTGGTTCTGCAGAAAATTATGGAGTTTCCAACCCAAGAATTTGCCCCTGAACTGTCTCTTCTTTCTTGTTTCATTCTCTCAGTCCCTTATTCTTGTTCCCTATAGTACTTCACAAATTATATCATCTGCCCAGGATTCCCTGTCTCAAGCTCTATGTCCAGAAAGAATTTAGGTTAGGAAAAATCTCTGGTCATGCACGTACTAAATGCCTGCTAACATCAACACTCTAACTTTGGATCCATTCATTCTTTAAAACCCAACCAAATATTCCACCTAAGCTAATATCTTCTGCTTTAGAGTTCTGGTCCATAAATTTCTGCGTGGGAGCCACTAACTAGGCTCTCTACCTTGAGGACTAATTTGCCCATTAAAAGTCATTTTGCTCCATATATATCAAAAGCCAACATTAGGCTTTAGAAGTCAGAGAGTAAGTTATCATTCATGAATTAATTCACTCATAGTCAAAAAGCCATTGACTTCCTGTTGAGTATCCCTACTGTGGGAGTATATGAGCCAGGAAACACAGATGCAATGTTCCTACTAACCTAAGCCCTTCTTGGGAAAGAAAATGCATGAATATCAGAAAGGTCAAGATGGCATCGATGCCATTATAACTGACATAAAAACGTCTAAGGGCCTTATTATAACTCATAACACCATACAAGTTACCTAAATTAGCTTTCCTGTATGGTGTGACCAATCTCCCCCAAGAAGTCCCACCTTGGTGTGTCCATATCAATCTTCCTGGTCCCCAATTAAAACAACTCTTCCTCTGAACTGTAATGATAAAAGTCTATATTGACTCTCCAAGAAACCTGTGACCAATTCTAGGACAAGTGTCATGTTTTATTAATCTGTACAACCCAATACTTAGGCAAGTGCCTGGAAATTGATAGCAATCAAGATACCCTGTTGACTTGTCATCAGAGTTTTCATAGGAACTCTTTTGAGGACACTCCATTTAAGTGTGTCCCTCTCCATTTGCCTCACATAACATATAAGATAATCTTTCAAAAATGTACATCCACTCATGATTATTTTCCTGCTTAATTTTCTTCAATGGTTCCCATGATTTTCATGATAAAATTTAAACCCTTTAACATGGTCTATGATATTAATTCTGATATGGCCTTTAAATGCCTTAACAGGTTCAACTCTTGCTATTTCTCCCCAAACTCTTTCTGTGTCAAACAGAAAACTGTCTCAAAAGTATGATCAGAGTGAAAACCATCATCTTATCTGAAACAGGAGTGTGTGTTATCACTCATATAAAATAATAACAAAAGGGAAGATTATATTAGGTAGGCCCTTCTGAAGAAACTCTGATATTATAGATTGAGACAATAAGCAAAAAATAGTCACAACAGGATCTAGAACAAAAGAATAAGATCTAAAAATCTGGGCAACGAAGGTCCAGGGTAAGGTGGTGGCCAGAAGATGACGAAACATTGAGATCTAATGGGCACTGTAGAAGGATTGGTATGACATGGAGGTAGTTTGAGTTGGGAATAGCTGGTTAGTTTATAAATAATGCCAAGTTGTTCAAGATAATTTCAAGGATATGAATAATACTGCATCACAACATTCAGCAGGTGTCTATAAGTACCTACTATGTGTCACAGTAGTTCTAAATAGCTGGGGGAATGAATGATGAGACAGAGCCCTTATTATCAAGAAGAGAAGAACTTTTGACATCTCTGAGCCACTCTTCTCTCTTTATGTACAAGTTGTTTTCCATGCATTGATTCATTTCAATTTACTAAACACGCTATGAGTTACACAGTATTTGTTTTGTCTTAATTTGTGAGCTTCTCTTCAAAGAGTTTAGTTTTAAATGTCAAAATGAGTCCCTGCAAGCAGTCAAGAAGAGTGACATAATCACAGTAGCAGATGCCTGGAAAGGATTTCAAAGTGGTGGTTTGGCCCACCCACTATCTGTCACTTCAAACGTCTAACACTCTAGTCTCTGTCTTCCAGGTGTTTCTTATTGCACCGCCACTGGCTGCACCTCGCCTCTCCCAATCTCTGACACCAAATGAACAGAGGGTCTCCTTCAGAAGCCTCACGTGGCCCAGTTTATGTGCCTCATGTTCTGTAGCTTAAGCAATTATGGCTACTTGTAAGTGTGACTATCTATCTAATCATTAATAATTCCTAGGAGAGCTCTGTAGCCCACCTTAGAACCTGACTTTGCATCTTGCATAAAGAATGTGTTCAGATCTGTGATGAAATGAATGGAGTTGAGCATTTCCATCTCAGACAATTGAGGGTGTGGCAACACTGATTTACTGATTTTATTAAAATTAGATAATAAAAATAGTATCTTTTCAAGAAGTATACTTCCTAGTGAGAGATTATACTGTAGGAATTTTAACAGCAGCTTTTTTTCAGTTTTCAATGCTAATTGGATTATTGATGGCAATAGTAAATGAAACAACCTCCAAACCTATAGGTTTCGTTATATCACACTTGTTATTTCTAGTGCAAATGCAAGCTAAATATCAGCAACACATTTTTTTTAGAAGGTGCAATTATTTTTTTTCCCAATAGCACATCACAGGTGTGGAAATGTGAATGGCATCATGTTCCTCTTTCTCGGAGGTGTGTTTTGCACATATCTCGTGGAATCTGATAGAATGTCGAGATGTTCAAGAGATCAACATAGCTTTAGTTGTTGTGACCCAATCTATTTCACTGCTGACTCTTTTCCTAGGGAACCGAAAATTTTTTTGGAGATAGTAAGAAAAAATATTGTTCAGTTCAAAGCCTAACATTGACCTTATAGGGAGCATTCTGTTTGAACCATTTGGGGACATTTTTAGCAAGCCATCTATCCAGCAGAATTCACCCTCTCGTTGAATTTCATAGGACGATACAAAACACTTTCCATCTTTTTAAATTTTTTGGTATAAATTACTACAAAGAATCTACATAGCAAGTGCTAAGAAAGATTAATCCTATTATATCTATGTTTGGTTTTCAAGAAAGCCTGCCCCAGACCCTGTACAGGCACAGCAGTAAGGAGCAAGGTCTGCTGCAAGTCCTTCTGCACAGTATCGTGGGAACACGACAAATGCCAGAATAGAATGGTCACAAACAACCCACACACCTGGGACACAAATACAGCTATTTTTGTCTTATTCTTTCTTATGTTTTTATCCTTCCTTTCTCAAAATCTTTTTCTTTCTTTTTCTCTTCCAATTCTCAGCCTTTTATTCCCAGTTACCCACCACCTACTCTAAGTTTGTCCCCAATTATAAATTCCATTATTAGTCTTTCTATTTATCTATATTTTCATTAAAGCTTACGTCCAGACAATGAGATATTCCCAGTCTAACCAAAATGAATTGAACAAGTTTATACATGGGGAGAGGAGCCATCTCGGTGGCCTGCAAACTGGTAGCTGCCTGAGGTCGTGTGCTGGGCAGTATGATCTCACTCTTTCTATATTTCCAAAGCAGACTGGCAAGAACCACATCAGGAAGGTCTCATAGTGCTAGGGAAGCCAGTGAATATTGTTAAACAATCACGTGGCATGATCAAGTTTGTATTTAGAAGTTTCATGACATTAGCAAAGTCCACATAAATTTGGGGTGTTATAGTGACACACAGGATGACAGAGGAACACTATTTAAAATATTTTTAAAGAGTCAAGGTTCTAAACTGAGGCTACAGTGGTCAGGATGAAGAGGTAGGAGGCTTTATCGCTATTGGTTGGTTTGGATGTGTGGGAATCAATGGGAATTCTGGAGACTAAGGTGACCACGTGAATTGAATCACTGGAGAAGCAAATAGAAGGAACTTTTTTATTTTCCATGGATCCAAGAATAAAAAAAGAGGCCAAGGCCATAATTCCCCAACTAAGCATAAACTATGTTTATGCCTTATAAACAGTACGTAATTAGACAAGACCACTCTGGGACCATGTCTAAAACAAGACAGAGAGAAGGTTATCCTACATCCACAAAACTAGCTAAACTTCCTCTCACTCTCACTAACAGGAGTAACTGCTCTTTACCAATAGTGCCTATAATTTCTCTTTAATCATCCTGCTTCCCAGGTAAAAATTTCCAGGACACACAATCGCTGTCTAGCTTTCTGAAAGCACACTGTCCAGAATTGTTTCCCACCATGTCCCTGCTGTGCAGTCTCCTGAGCCATCGCAAACTAAACAAATCTAATTTTGTCTGGCTACAGGTATATTCCTTGTGGCCTGGTCTTTGTCTGAGAAGCACAATTAAGAACATCTAGCTGGAGATAAGCTGCAGGGTATGTGGGAAGGAACTCACCAGAGAGGGCTCGATATACAGTGATCTTTGACACTAAAGAATCTAATGAGATTTCCCGCAGAGAGAATGTAGAGAGAAGGGACTTGACAGGATCTTACATGTCCCGCATGTTTCAGGGAGGGGGAGAGGAGAGGTGAATAAAAAGAATTTTAGAAGATCCTCAGTGTCAGATAAGCCAGAAAAGAGAATGTTCTGAGAAAGAAGGAGTCCTTCATACAATGTCAAGTGATACAGAAATAGGTGACGGTAATAAGAACTAAAGTATATCCAATCAATAAGCCAATTAGAAGATCAGTTCGACAGCATGGAAAAAATTATTATAAACAAACTGGATCATTGAAAGGTTTTCCTAGGATTATCGTAATCCCATGGGAGAAACAAACAAGTTCAAATGTCGCTATGACCTGAAGGAATACACATATCTGTGAACAGGGAGGACTAAAGTAGCTACGATTTAATAGATGCTCCAGATTTCAAACTCGGAGTCTTCTAAGGGGCCTGCCATCTACACTACTTGATTCTGAGGGCACAGGTGCTGTGACTTCACATGGCAGGTACATAAAAGCAAGCAGGTTATTTGTGCCAAGTAACCTCTTAATCCCTTATCATCATAGTAGGAGAAGGTTCCAGCAGATCCTGTAACATTTTATAAGATCAAAAGTATTAATAACAATAATCAATTTCTGAAATGTGCCAGGGTTGTGACAAGTGTTTTGTATAGATTAGCTTTAATCTTCAGAAAATGCTACCAAAGCAGGGCTTTCTTTCCCTCAGTTTTCAGAGTGAGGCTACTGAAAGCTGGTAACTTGCCCTCACTTAGAAATTTGGATTCTGGGCCCAGAGTTTATGCCTTTTTATTGGGCTTTGCTGAAAAGGTCTGGCGAGATTCGAGGGACCCTGCGGTGCAGGTGTCGGGCTACCAGTGTGGCATGCTGACTAGTAAGTAGAACGTCTTCCTTTAAGGAATGAGAGCTGGCGGCACACATAGCAACAGAAGACACACTACGTGACAGCATTTTAAGGGACCTGAGTGCATGACCCATGTCTTCTTTATTTTTACTTTGCCAGCACCAAGTACAGTGTCTGACACAGTAGATAATCAGTTTATAAACTAATCTAATTTAGCCAAGGCTTCCACTTGGTTGCGTGGTGGAGAATAAAGTATATGTATGTTTAATTCCATCATGTCATCTACTTCTTGGAGGACCTGAACTATCATAGGAGCATCCCTGATATGCAGTGCTTGTCTTGCCTCTGTCTCTTCCCAGATACACTGTCATCTCCTCTCTCCTCAGCCATCATTGTGGGGACACACACTCCACTGAAGGAGAGGTGTTCCATTACTGCGCACATCGAAGTGTCCCAATACTAATCTCCATATTAAATCCAGATTACCCCCTCTCTGTTATTTCTACTTACTGGCTATAAAATTTTCTTCCCTCTCTCACATGTGTTTCTCTATCTGGACAAGCTATTGAGTCCCTACCAGGTTCCCCAGCCAGGGATGGCATATTATACAGTGTGTCCATAAAGTCATGGTGCACTTTTGGCCGGTTACCATGCAAAAGTGCACCATGACTTTACAGACACATTGTATACATGTTATTTCTTTCAACAGAGGATCTGTGAAGTCAGATTGGTACATCTGTGTCATAGGTGAGAATAAAACAAAACAAGCTCACATTGATTTGAGAGAGAGAGCGAAAGAGAGAGAGAGAGTGAAGAATCAACTCATTGTTCCACTTAGTTGTTCCATTTAGTTGTGCACTCCTTGGTTGTATGTGTCCTAAGCAGGAATCAAACCCATGACCTCCACATGTAAGAGGACTCTGCATCCAACTGAGCTACCCAGTCAGGGCCTCTTACAAAGCTTGAAGTTTGCAACTTTTAAGGATTTGGTTCAAAGAACACATAGTTTGTAAGTTGCAGAATCCAAATTCAAATCCAGATAGGTCTCTCTCAAAGAGTATGTTTAGCCTTGCATCTAAATTAAATTCTGATTCCTAATGCTAAAGATCCAAGTGCCCAAAGAGCCAGGTTCCCATACAATCCGTGCTTCCTGTCACTTGCAGAGATGTTATCATCTCCCAAAGAAGAACTGATCCTAATGCAATGTCAGTTATTAAAATAATTTGGAATCTGCCTGCTGCTGCTAGCCACACTCATAATCCAAAAGAAGTCCTTTCCTTGTCGTGTTTACAGTCCAATAGCAAGTGCAGGTATGCATTTAAGGGACGAAGAGATAATAACTATAAAAATGACATTACAGTCATAGTGAGATGAACATGTGTGAAGTACTTGCTGTGTCCTAGGCACTCTTCAAGAGCTGTACTTGTTTTACTTACTTAGTTTTTGCATAGTAACCTCCTGAGGTGAGAACTGTATTCACCTCCACTTTATTAATGAATAAACTGAGACGCAGAGTGGCAAAGTAACTTGTCCAAGACTGCATAGCTAGCAAGTAGAAGAGCTGACATCTACTCATGGGCAGCTTGACTCCACAAGCTGCCTGCCTCGCCACCATGCTGAAGTGCCTCCCACAGCAACGAGGGCTAGGAGAGATCATGGAGGTGTTTTCGAACGCATGGAGGAACGCCTAATCAGCAGTGGCATTGACATGAGTGAAAGGTGGCTAGTCAGGGAAGCACTAAGATGTCCCCTCATCATCCCTTTGCAAATTAAAAAGGCCGCGGTTCCTTATAACATGAAAAAATCTTCCCCGTAATGAAGAACTTGGCTTGGTTGACTTTTCTTGTTTAAATGACAGGTCAAAACCTTTCCATTCGAGCTAATGGATGCAGATTCAGCAGACCCAAAGATTTCTGGAGGATAATGATGAGGTGTTGGACTCAGTTCGCCAGTCACTGCCTGGAGGTTTTAACTGCCAGGCCATCATTTAATAACTGGGACAGCAGGGACATTTCAGTTATTTTTAACCTACCATCTTGACTCATTTTAGACCTTGTTAATCAGGAGAAGTTTCCCTAAGTGTTACAGCATTCTAGCAACGCAAGCAGGAAGGCAGGAGTGGGCTGGGCTGGGCTGGGGCATCCGTGGACAGACTGTGCCCAGCAAAGAAGTAAACTGACCCAGGTGAGGGCAACAATTAAAACTTGCAGATTTTAGAGGCAGAAGTTAAGTGTCCGCTAAGAGCTGTTTAAATTGCCCAA
The DNA here is from genome assembly GCA_037038555.1 of Rhynchonycteris naso. NCBI lineage: Eukaryota > Metazoa > Chordata > Mammalia > Chiroptera > Emballonuridae > Rhynchonycteris > Rhynchonycteris naso. Next base: position 61,095,640 of record CM073004.1, on the reverse strand, counting down.
GGTTTCTGCAGCTTTATAATGTGAGGGGGAAAGCGAAGAACATTGCCAATGTTTGCAGGTGGATGTCAAGGTTGAGAGTGTGGGCTGGTATCCCTGAATGTTTCCAAATGAATCCTTTTACATCTACTTCTTTTGCATGGGAAGACAGGGACTCAGTGTTTCTGGCTTTCAGAGCTTTCACCTCCAATCAGTTTTAGTAACAGACAAAGCAGTTTTTCATACACAAAACACAAAGGACATTCTCTTCCACCAAGGGGGATATACTCTAGAATGAACACTGTATAACACGGTGACAGGCAAAGACCTCCTCAGTGACACATTCATTTGTTCACTCACCAATTCATTTGAACATTTAGTGAATGTCTACATTGTGGAGGGCACTAGAACATGGGGATTCATGAACCCCCCATCCCTGTCTCCGGGAAGCTCACAGCCAAAGGGGCAAAACAATGTATAAACAGATGATGACAAGACAGGGTAGAAGGTAGAAGGCAGAGGAAATAGGAGAGCCCAGAGTAGAGGTAACAAAACCAGCCTTGACATGTCAGGTTGTGTCCGAGAGGAAGGGAGCTTTGACTTATGGTTCAAATCCGAAGACAGTTGGCTGAAGAAAGGGAGAAACTATTTAGAAAGAGAAAGCAGTGTGCAGAGAGCTACTTCCAGTAGCTTGGTAGGATGCAAGGATGGAAGGTGAGCAGTGGTTTTGTTTTTCTCTTTTTCTAACCAAGAGTCATACCAATGAGCACTTACTGTAAATGAATTAATTTCCTAAGTATCATGCACTGCAATTTGGTGGCTTCCACACATCTATTCTGCTGCTCCTTCCCAGAGAAATCATCTTTAATCATCTTTTACTCACTTTCCCTAATAAAAGCATTTCTCAAGGATTTTTTTAGGTTTTCCCACAACATTGTATATGTGTGTGTGTGTGTGTGTGTGTGTGTGTGTGTGTTTATGTGTAACTAAAACACTGATTTAAGAAGGAAGAAAATAGAAAAAAAGGAGATTAACATTTGCTGGCCACCTATAGATTTATATAATTATCAAATACTCATTACTTCATTAATTAATTACCTTATGTGCTAAACCTAGCACCGTCTAGATATAGAATGCAAAAATGGGCATAAATAAATTTGATTTGATGTAATAAATGTAAATAAGTCCACACTGTAAAGATGATTCTAGGGAATGAGAGAGTGTGAGGGAGAGATATTTAAGCAGGATTTTATAGATGAACAGAAAGTAACTAGCCAACAAGAGGAATAAGGGAATGAATGCCACGTGGAGAGAACTTTCAGGCCTAAGAATATGCATGGACAGAGCAGTTAGTTCACCGAACAAGGCTATTCAAACAATCATAAATAGAGGAAAAAATCGAGTTGCAAGCAATAGCCAGATTGTTAAATTGTTTGTATATTGCACAAAGCCACCTAGACTTTATTGTAAGTTTTACAGTGAGCGGCCAGAAAATGCATCAAATACTCAACTGGGAAGAATACAACCTTCAATAGATGAGAAACAGGTAAGACCAGAGGAGGGGAATTCTAATTTTCCGAGTATGATACGGTAAGGGTCTGGTCTAAGTTAATACATTAAAAAGGAGCAAATTGCCCACTCAAAAGGTATTTAGTGGGTAGTCTTGGAAAAGTCTTACTGACCAATTAGATGTGAGGGATGGAAAACAAGGTGACATCAAGGATGACTTCTGAGTTTTTGGCTTTAGAGACAAAGTGAAACTGCATAGTTTAATCCCTTCCCAGCCCCTCCCCTTTTCATTCGCAACAACAGAGAGCTGCAGAGAAGTTAATTAATTTGTCTAATGTCATGTGACTAGTAAGTGACCTATTCAGGGTTTAAACTACTAGATCTCATTGCCTTCAATCAGGCCCCCTCCCAGGTGCTTGGTGAGACAGGAGTTCTAGAGTTACGGGATAGGCCCAGTGCAAGGGAAGAAATGCTAAATTACCCAGCTCATCAGACCACCTGCAGAATATAGGGCAGGATAAAAATCATAAAAAGTGAAATGGAAAGTGAGGAAGCCCCTGCAGCTGTTTACAGTTTGGTACCCACCAGCAGTCTAGCAAATGTCTTCTGTTTTGACCCTCCCCATTCTCAGTCTACCATCACAGCATTAATCCACGTGACCTGGAATTTAAAATGTAATTAGAAGTAACACACACTAATTATAAGTTCCTTGACTGCACCGAATAATGAACGTGATATCCCCTTGTCCCTGCTATGCTAGCCATCTGCCCTCCCCTCTTCTTCCCTCCCCTTCTCATGTCCAGAGAACTTGAACCCATCAAAGAAGCCTTCTTACTCAGTGAGACGCCATTTGAGAATTCTTTCTATCAAAATAAGAACATGAGATAAGGGGAAACTGTAAGTTATAAATGAAGACCCTCTCAGGCTCACACATATTTCTAGGTAACAAAATGAAGTCATTAATCCAAGAGGACTTCATTCATTTATCTCTCTCTCTTCTCCTCTTTCATAAACACAAATTTTCTGTTACATTCCCAATACATTTGTTGGAAGAGGGGGGTGAGTGATGAATTAAACGAACACCCACTCAATAATTCCTGACCTTTCCTTTAGCATGACAGTTTTATCAGTCAAGCAGAGAGATAATATGATGAGGATAAAAAGCTAATATTCTCTTCTGGTGAAAAAGAATCAATGACACTTTCACCCACCGCTTTATTGAAAAATAGATGATAATGGCTCAAGCATATCTACCGGAGTGAGCTGCTTGAAGCTACATTTAGCAAACTTCTTAGAAGATGAAATATAACTGAAATTGTAGGGAGGCCCACAAAAGTGGTGCGAGAATAGTTCTTAAAATGAATGCAGTAAACCCATTTCCCCCAGCCTAAGGAGGAGCAATGAAGTGCCGTTTATGGAAAGGGAAAATGAAAACTGTAAATTGCTTGAGCTCACTGCATTTCACAGCGAACATTCTTGTTTGGTGATCCTAGCAGTTTTAGCCCTTGGGGAAACTGGCTTCAACTTCTCCACTACACCTATTAAACTGGGGAGAGAAGAGAAATGCAGCCACCTGTAAAACTATTATTACTGGTAACTGGAGCTTTTAAAGATTATGTAAGAATAGGATATGGTGGCCTCCATGGAAGATTCAAGAACATTCTTCCCATCCCCTGGCAGGGGGCACTCGGTGGCTAAATCACCCAGCACACCAGAGGTCACTGGTTCAAGCCCCCCACCCCTAGTCAGGGCACATATGAGAAGCAATCAGTGAGTGAATAACTAAATGGAACAACTAAGTGAAACAACAAGTTGATACCTCTCTTTTTCTCCCACCCCCCACTACTTCCTCTCTCCCACTCAAATCTCTTGGGGGAAAAAGAACATTCTTCCCTCAGGATGCCTAATTATTTTACCTTCATAGTGTCTATCTCACTAGTCAGAATGAAAAATACTGATTAGGCTACATTCTTGAGTGAATTTTAAATAAAACTACATCGCAATATTTTTTGATACTGAGAAGTGTATAGATTCTTCAAAGTGGAACACTCTGAGGTTGAGTCTGGGTTTGGGGAGTAAAATTGTTAATCAGGGCTTCCACTTGTGTTATTCCAGGTTGCTGGAGATCTGCATTGGAGTTTGGGCCCAAAGACTTGGTAATATTAAACATTTACACTAATCTCTTTGTTTTCTTATGCATACTCACAGACATGGATGGGCCAAAGAGGATTCAAGAATCTTACCTTACGTGTCTGAAATGTTCTCACTTTCTTATCAGCTGTAAGCCTGCTTTGTCCTGTCTCTCTTCCTGAGCTTGTCTTCCCTTCCTATTGAATTTCTTTATCTTGAGGAAGTTTCCCTGACCTCTGTTATCACCCCAAATTCATGAGAAAAGGAAGAACCCAAAAGCCTAATCTTCAATAAAGAATATTAAAAAAGATGGCTAAAAGAAGTCCCAAGAGGTTCTAATCCCCATAAGCACATAGGAGGTTTCATTTGTAATATCATGGCCTAGACCAGCTACATAATTTTCAGGGTTCAGAACAAAATGAGAATGCAAGGCACTTTGTTCAAAAACTATGAAGAATTTCAAGATGGTGACAGCAGAGCATTAAACTAAGTTCTCAAATGTCACACACCCATGAAGCATGGCTTAGTAACACCTGAGACCTTGACCTTCACCAACAAGTCTCTGTGGGGTGTGGGCTAAGGAGATGGAAGAACTTCACACTCAACATCAAACTTGGAACCTATTAGTTAAGACCCCAGTACTTAAGGTCTTTTCTCCTGATAAAGAAGAGCCCTACCAGGGACCAGCCAGGATTGAGGCTGTTTGGGGAAAGGGCAAGTATCAGCAGGTTGTCATAAAAAGTGAGTACCTTCATTAAGTGGATTCCCACATCCTTCTTCCTGCTCCTATGTATCCACCTGGCACTGATGATAAACACAGTACAAGTTTTCAATCACTTCATGACAATCGCTTTTATGTTGACTCCAAACACTTGTGAAATGAATCAGCACATGCTTCTGGAGTTGGTACACAGTCACACTCTAAATCAAAACTCACCTTTTATTCCCTTTTCTATCTCTAATTTGATTTATGTTGTTCAGTCATGTTCTTTATGTTATTATTTACATTACTCAACCTACACAAAATATCATCAAAATAAAATTCTTCAATTTTTTTCACCATAATACTTGATATAGTTAGGGCTATCTCACTATCAATTTAATCAATTCTTTGACCCAGAAAATAACATTGTACTCTATGTACAGATTACCTTATTCTAGTCATGTTATCTATGCTGGTTCTGTACCCATTTATGTTCCTGCTCAGATCACATGCCTCCTCTTCAAAAAGTACCACTGGAGGCTCCTTCCTCTGAAACTGAGGCTGCTGCTTTAATCTCACCCAATGTGGTCTGCTCTATTCCCATCTTCCTCATATTCCTTCTGCTTTCAATGATCTAGTGAGTTATGACACTAGTCCCTTGTTCACCCATCTATATCCTAAACAGAGGCCCCAAACCAATGAGATCATTGTGGGGCCTAACTCTCTAAACACAGATTTTAAAAAATATATAATGGATGCTTCCTGAATCCAAATAGCACTTCCAGAACATTATAATCTTGACTACTAGTATTGCCCAAAATGTCCACCAGAGTCCTAGAATTCTTAAATTCTTCCATGAAAAAGTAAGTTGACTGCAAAGTCATCCTAAAACACGTGCCTCTTCGCTGCAGATATTCTAGAATTGTCAACATGCTCATGTTCATTCAGAATCTCGAGGAAAGGACTCTTGTCTATCCTGTTTCCAATGCAGTTTAGTGATCAGCTTCCCCAATACTCCTCCTGATACATGGCAACATAACTGGCTACATTCTTCAACACCTACTTTAGAAATGTTGACCAGAACACGTGTTTGTGTCATCAGCTATAGAACAGAACTCAATGTGCCCTAGGAGAAAAGGAACATCCCCCAAAAGACATATCCTGTGTCATTTTCTATAAGACTTTTTAACAAGTATTTCTGTTGCCTAGAAACTTAAAACCTATTTGGGAGAAATCCCCTGGTCAGTTTGTGATACTCTTTTTCAAGCGGACTATCTTATGCCTTGAAGTGGGGTACCTGACTAATTCTTGTCTTTCTACTATATACAGATATTTGCAATGCCATGATGTCATACCTATGCTTCCTGAAAACTTGAATCTACCCCTAATGGCCCATTGTAAGCCTTCTCCATTTTTGCCGGCTTTAGTTCTTCACCTCTCTCATCCCTAGCATCGTGATCCAGCAACAAGCATCTCACCCTGCTAGTTTATGGTCATTACAGGCTCCTCAGAGACCATCATACACTTGCTCTCATCCCAACCTCATAGTCTCTCGTCTGTTTTTCTCCAACCAGAGGGTAACTTCAAAGAACATTTGGTATTTTGTTGTTTATTTTTATGTTTCCAAAGCAATCCCCTCAGAAGCCCAAAGAGAAAAAAATTGTCCTTTGGCATGTGCCTTTTCCAACTTAGCTTTCTCCAGCATTTCATTCTCAAGGATGTGACTCTGTCATGCCTCCATTAGTAGGAGCCACTCCTGTCGCCTATTTTCTGTTCATTCTGCCTTGTACTTTTCCACACACGGCACAGGAATATCAGACCTCTGTGGAATTCTGTCGCTCCAAATACATAACACTTATGAATTTCCTTCTATGTTTTGTCAATAACCAATGTCCATGTTTTGAGTAAATTGTTTGTTTGCTTTTCATAATACACTTTAGAAGTTCTTTAAAACCAAGGATACTAAATAATTTTTTTTGTCATATGTGCTGCAAAGACCCTGTACAGTTTGTGAATTCCTGCTTAACCTTATTTTATGCTAATTTTTTAGACAAGTTTAAGATAATAGTGGTTAGGGTACCATTTTTTCCTTCATTGTAGCAGTGTGTGTGTGTGTGTATGTGTGTGTGTGTGTGTGTGTGTGTGTGTGTGTGTGTGTGTGTGTGTTCTGTTAAAGAAATATTTTCTATCTCCGGATCATAACAACAGTCTCCTGTAGTTTCTGCAAACAATTAAATATTTATTTTTACCAAAATTCATTTGGGTGTAGATATAAAGTAAGTATATGTGAACTATAGAGCTAGTCAGTGTTCCCGCACAATTTACGGAGTGGTACATCCTGGGTAACGGACCATCTAACATACAGCAACTTTCCATATATAACTGGGCTTGCTTCTGGGGGCTGTTTTATTTGCCTTTTAAGCAGTACACACTGTGTTAATTAATACACAATCAAATCAGTTCTTAATATCTAGCAGACATCATTTCTATCTTTTCATGTATTTTTTTAGTTTAAAATGTAAAAGCTACTGATTGTGCTTTGTTTTTTCATATTATTTTATTTTCTATTTTTACATTATTTTAATATGATTTGTGTCAAAGGCAAGAAAAATATAACCCTCAGGTTTTATATATGATTCTTAAGAAGAATCTATAAACTAACAGTTCCAAACACATTTTAAAAACAATACTAAAGAAAAGAGTAAAACATAAGTCTACAATCTAAACATAAATTAATTTTAAATGAAGTTGTTAGTTTTTTGAAATATCTGACAAATTTAACATAAATGTATCTTGGGCACTTAGAGAAAAGTGAGTAAATGCTTTCTTAGAATATAAAAGAAATAAACAAATACAGATAAATATAGAAAATATTTCATAAAGGAAAAGTTCAATGTGAAAAATATCATTACAGAAAAAGTAAAATTCCTCAACATATAAAATTTCTTACTAGGAATTGATCGATAATGATTTATCCTAGTGAAAGACAGAACTGAGACATACACACAAAATATATATATCCCAGCAAAACAGGTTTACAAAATATGAAATTAAAGTTAAGAGTTGTAGATAAACTCAGAAGCTCCAATCTATAATTGGAATTCTAGAAGACTAGAAAAAAGGGAAGAAGTCAAAAAAACTTCTTCAAACCCCACCCTACATCAAGCAAAATACTTAGTAGAAAAATTTCAGGGGCATTCCCATTTGAAATGACAAAACAAGGCTGACCTCACACACTGCCATTGTTCACCATGATATCAGATAGCTGAGTCAAGGCTAAAAAACTGAAAACATGGCCAACCTGTCACATTGGGAAAGAAAGAGCTAAAACTCATTAATTCTTGATGATTAGATCTTCTACATAAAAAACTCAGTGGAAAAAGTGTCAAACGAATAGAAGAATTCATTACTATTGCCAGATATAAGATCAACTTAGAATAAATAATCTTTGACACCAACAAAACCCCGCTAGCATATAAAACAGGAAGTATTTAACATAGAAGCTATAACCATTAAGATATTATAACACATGAAAAGATACAGAAACTCATTAAAAACCATGAAAATTCAAATAAAACATAAATAGGACAGGGAATCAAGAGAAAAATTTGCAGTGATGGAAATGCTACATAACTTGATTTGGTTAGTGGAACATGGGTATGTTCATTTGCTAAACTCTGAGTTCCACATTTGAAATATGTACTTTATATTGTGGGAAAATATACTTGAATTTAAAAAATGAAAAAAAGATAGCTACAGTATTAAACCTGTGAGTCTATGAAAGAATAAAAAGGTAGATATGTTCTCCTATAGTGTGGGTTGTCTTTTTATTTTGTTCACACAATGGGAGAACATATTCACCAATAGTCTGATATGGGGTTAATAACCAAAATTTATAAAAACTTCTAAAACTCAATACCAGGAAGGTAAACAATCCAATTAAAAATGGGCAAAGAACTAAATAGACACTTCTCCAAAGTGGACATACCAATGATCAATAGATATATGAAAAAATGTTCAACGTCACTAATCATCAGAGAAATGCAAATTAAAACCACAATGAGATATCACCTCACTCCTGTCAGAATGGTGCTCATCAACAAAAGAACACACAATAAGTGCTGGCGAGGTCGTGGAGAAAGGGGGACTCTCCTGCACTGCTGGTGGGAATACAAACTTGTGCAGCCACTGTGGAGAACTGTATGGGGTTTCCTCAAAAAATTAAAAATGGAACTTCCTTTTGACCCAGCTATCCCACTTTTAGGAATATATTTTAAGAATACCAAATCACTGATTCAGAAGAAGATATGCACTCCAGTGTTTACTGCAGCATTATTTACAATAGCCAAGATCTGGAAACAGCCCAAGTGTCCATCAGTTGATGCATGGATTAAAAAGTTGTGGTACATATACACAGTGGAATACTATGCAGCTGTGAAAAAAAAGAAAATCTTACCTTTTGTGAAAGCATATTAATCTACCTGGAGATTATTATGCTAAGTGAAATAAGCCAGGCAGAGAAAGAAAAATATCATATGATCTCACATATATGTGGAATCTAATGAACAAAGTGAACTGAGGAATGGAATAGAGGCAGAGGCAGGGTCACAGGGAGCAGAGGGACAGCAGTCAGAGGGAAGGGGGACGAGGGGATGGGGTCAGAGAAGGTGAAGGGATTGGTGAAACTGTATATACATAACACAGAGATATAGATACAGGATATCAGATCCTAGAAGGAAGGGGGGAGGGAGTTAGGCAGAAGGGGCAAAAGGAGTATAAAAAAACACAGGGGTGGGAGGTGAGGGAGTTATATTCAGTGGGACTCTTAAATCCATGTAAGCACAATAAATTAAAAACCAATAAAAATTTTTTAAAAAGGTAGATAATATTCAGACCTAGCACATGTGCAAACAAGAACTCTGGGGTACTACTGGCAGTAATGGAACTAATATAGCTTTTCTAAAAATAATTCTGAAGGAATCAAATGACTGTAAGTATGCAGATGTACTAACCAGTAAGCCCTCACCTGAATATATATTCTAGGTAAATAGTTTCAGAGATCTATAGGGATGCTTGCAGATGGATAGTTATAATATTGTTATTTTTCACAGAAAAACACACTGGAAGACACCAAGTTACCATCCCTTATGAAAAAGTACATTTGTGTGTACTTGTATTTTATAACACAGAATCCATTACAGTCAGGCTACCCTAGAAAACAATCCTCTAACCAACTGTTTTTTATAGCTTTGAGCAAGTAATTAACTGCTGTAAAGTGATCAGCTTGGAAAAGATGCTCTCTCAGCCTTTCTCTTCTAAAATAGCATCTTTATATCCACAGACAGAACCTTGGGAAAATGCTGCAAAACCACCTTCACATTCACACACATACTAACACAGGAACTCTCAGCTTGACCAAGAGTCAAGAAGCTGTTTAGGACAAGAAAATATATGTGATTTCATCCTAAGAAGTTAAGAAGTCCAGAATAGGAGAATGATAGAAAGAAGTTTTCAAAATTTAAATGATTCATCTTGAATCCTTATCAAAGTGACTTGTGCTGTATAAAACAATTTTAAGACCACAGAACGTCTTGCTGGCATTAATTCCTTTAGCCAAATATTCACTAATTTACACATTTAATAACGAGTCTACCAAGTGCCAGGCACAGTTGTGGGTACTGGGGATTCCAACATTGCACAGACCCTGTCTTTGTGGATTTTACAGTCAAACAGGAAAAGAAGTACTAATCCAATTATTGCACATGTAACAAATATAGTTAATTACACTGTGATGCATGCTGTGGACAGGGTGTTAAAAATATATAAACCAACAGGTTCTTACCTAGCATGAGTGACATCAGGGAAAACCTCCCCTATGGGTGAAGCCAGCAGGGTAAGTATAACTTGGCTGGCTGGAAAGATTACATAGGAAGGAAGAAAATGTTTCAGAGATAGACACCAGACAGAAAGGAGAAGGCCGTGTAGGTAAGCATGTTCAAAAACATTGTAAAGACAATAGGAAATAATCAAAGAACTTTAAGAAGAGATGTGGCATAATTAGATTTGCAATATTCATTAAATTTCTCTTGCTGCTTGCTGTATGCAGAATAAATGCTATCTAGAGAGTGTTTTGTGGAAGAAAAGAATAAATGGGAAGAGATAGTAAACACAAATCCAGTTAAAAGCTGATAGGATATATGAGGGTGGTGCAATGGAGGAGGTAAGAAGTTCATAAATGGGATTTACCTGACAGGTTTTGATTGGCTATAAACAGAAAAAGGAACAGAGAAATTAGGAATGATGGCCAGGTTTCTTTCTTGGAATTGGGTGGATTTGTTCAATGAGATGAACAAGACTGAAGAAGATGAATTTAATGTGAATACTAAACTAGCTCCTAGAAACAAAAACATCCAATCTAGCTTGAGCAGAGATTAAAGAAACAAAGGATTCATAAGGTTGCTACCCACCCACCTACAATAAAGCCTCATATTAAACACAGCACTCCATTCTCTTCATGGTGAAAATGATCCTTCACACCCATATCCTGTGATCCCATTTCTAGGTCCTCTGATGTAGGCCAACCTGGTGTCTCTCTGTTTTCTTTCTCTAGACTACCACTGTCTACAATTTGTCATCTCAGCATCATCAAGATGTTTCCCCACAATACATTAACTTACATATTCCTGTCCACTGTGGCAATCTTTTACTTCCTATCCAATACTATGGAATAATATTAGCTTTGCTAGGGTCCTTCCTCCTCTCTTCAAGTTTTACTCATCTCATGAGGAAATATACGGCTCACAAAAATTAGGGGATATTTCAAAATAAATATGAAGCAATAAAATATCCCCTAATTTTTCTGAGAAGTATATGTCCTCTCCTACGGATTTGTTTCCAGAGACCTGAAGAAAAAAGAAATCAGCTAAGCGCAGCACAAGTATTGCATGACTGTTGAAGTAGATGTAGATGAATCAGACAGTTCTTAAACTAAATTGTTTTTTAAATATGGCAGTCTCATAGTGGGAATGAGACATGATCATTTATATACGATGTTGCTACTTTGGGAAAATCACAATTACTACTGACATCCTCTGAAAAATAGCTTCTCTTGGGCCAGATATTAACTCTAGTGGAACAGATCTTCAACAGCAGTAAGTTCTTATAATGAGATCTCAACTTCAACTTCCCACTAAGTCTCCTGGCTTGCAATTATATATGAACCACTGAGCTAGCTCATGAGTTGCCCACAAGCCTGTCACCAATTCAAGCAGCAATGCTTTTTCAAGCTTAAAAAAGAATTCATTTCTTTTAAAATTATTTTATTGTTTTCCATAATAGAAGGATTTCTTTCATTAAAAAATGTTTCCGATTGCAGTCAAGTTCTCTGCAAAACAAAATATCCTACAGGAGGTGCATGATTCAATGGCATTGAAGATTGCATTTTCTCATTCTAAGTAAACAAGAATCCTAATTTTGGTTAGTCTGACTTCATCTTAGCAGCTTTAATTCTGACCTGTTCCTCTAAGGCAGTACAGTTAACACTGATTATTTAGTAGCATACTGTGAATAAATGATTCTTTTGTCCTATATTTTGAATTGTGCAGATATGGAGACATCTAAGGACATTCGTATATAGCCAAAGACTGACTAGTGATTATGATCCCCAAGAGAGAAGAAAAAATGATGTATTTGTTAATAAGCAGGCTCTTGTTTATACTTCTGGTATTAAATAAAACGTCTTAACTTTATAGCCCATGATGTGATTACAGAGATCGGTATGCAAAAGTAGTAACAAAGCATCTACACGCACACACGTTGAAGCTGAAGAAGTCATGAACATGTACAGGGCCACAAACATGCTGCCTCTGCTCAAATACAGGCCTCACCTCTCAAGAGATGCCACTCATAATGCAGATGAATTATGACCCTGCAATATCTATGACCCTGTGTGGCAAAGCGAGAGCCAATGGCCAATAAAAAAAAAAAAATGAAGAATCGACATTTATACCATCTTGCCTCAGTCCAAACCTAATCTAGAAACATTGTTACCAAAAGAAATCTGATAATTCTCCCTATCTAAAGTCTTTTTTCCCCCTCAACACAAAAGACGTTCAGGTTTGCCTAACTTGAAAACCAAAACAACAAACCACACCATTCCCTCCATTGATTCCTCAAGCAACTTCTTCAGGCCTTTCTTTCTCTTGACCATTAATTAGGCTTATGAAAAGAAACTCTCCCTCCTCACTTTCTCACTGTCAACTCCTCAACCTACAGCAAACTCATTTCACCGCCACGGAAACTATAGTTAGCAATGATTCTTATGATTACATTGAATAGAATTACTTATATGGCAGTATTTATAGCTATTGTTTTGGATACATCTTATGTCTTTGACCCTATATTCCTATATGATTGCCCTTTTTGTGTTACGCAGATATTTTCTAGAACCCCACTTTAATTTTATTGCCATTTTATTCTTTTAATATGTTTTTGAACTATTCTCTTAGTAGTTTTTCTGGCATTAACAATTAGCACCTTAACTTAAAACAATGTAATTCAGATGAATACTCTCTTAATTTTAGTAACATACAAAATGTTACACTGATACATCAATAAACTTTTACAGTTTGTGTATAAATTCTTATGCACATTTTTTCTATAAAAATATTCCAAGGTACATGATATATGTATTATTAAAACTGTGTTAATAATTTTGTCATAAATCATCCACAAGGTAGAGGCAATTATCTCATCGAGACAAAGCATTTGGTTTATAGATAATGGAGCAGAAATCATATAGATGAAGCCATTCCCCTAATCTTTATATACTGTTAGTATCCGTGCCAGGGCATCTTATCCTTGGATGTGCTCTTTCAATCACATGGGAAAATGACTCTTTCTTTGGGTTCAAAAATTTTAGCTCAAAAGTATATCTTTGTACAGAGGTGCATCAGTAATGATCTCAGAATTTTACTGAGCCAAGAATACAGGATATTCAAATAGACAAGATAACACTCCATCACTCTCTTTATTTAAACATTACTTCAGTTACAATGGGTAGCAAGGATCCAATCTGTAAGAAAATGAGGATTTTCAAATTTTCTTTTAGTCAATATGATAACCAAAGTATAAGGGAAAAAAAAAAATCAAGTGGAGAACTTGAACTCTCCTCACCTCCTGTATCTCCTCCTCAGGCTGAACAAGTCAACTTCTTTCCTGCTTTATCTTAAAATTCTCAACACCTTACTGTATATTCACACGTATTATCACTGCACTGATCTAACTGCAAAATATAAAGGTAGTATTGGAATGGGGAAAATACCCTAGAAACAACGAGAAAAAAAAGCGCCCCTGCACACACCGGAGAGATTATTAGAATAAATGAAAAGAGTCACTTAACTACAGAAGGCACATCTTTTTACACAGAGGACCCTTTATATGAGGACTATTCATACCCTAGAGATAAAAATCACTCTGGTTCTGGGCACAAGATGATAGAACAAACTCCAAAATTTTCAGTTCTTGGCCCATTATGTGGCTGAACCAATTCACCCAGGGGCAAACCTTTTGTTCTCTGCATAATATGTAAACCTGATTGTCAACTACATTACCTTCCAGTCTGTTCTTGTTACACTGGATTCCAGCCCAGCCCTCCACAGAATACCACTGATGAAAATCACTTAGTATCTCCGGTTTCATCTCTCAGATATTGAAAGAGTTCATATTTGTATCAGTCAGCTGAAGTCAAGTTATCAAATTAGTATATGATAATAAATGATACTAAAAATAGTGAACTAAAACATTAAAAGGTTATTTTTCCTCCACATTAAATATTGATGAGGAATGTGTTTAGCTCTACTCTATGTCACTTTCATTCAAACACCCAGAAACAGCCTCCATTTCAAACACAGCTTGCATCATTGCTAAGGAAAAAGATCTCATGGCAAAGTATACACTGGGTATTAAAGTCTCCCCTTAGAAGGTAAATATTTTACTTACATTCATAATTCACTGGGCAAAGCAAGTTATATGATCAAACTTGATGGCAGTAGGTTAGAGGTATATATAATTTTCTTGCAAGGAATAACACTGTAACACTGTACACAGGGTACCCCATAAAGAGACATGCAGTGGGGGGATGATGAAAGTTAATCTGATCTACAACAGCATTCATTAATGGTATCTTCTCTAGAAAATCAAAGCTCTAAGGCAATGCTTCCCCAAAACTTTCACTGCTAATAGAAATATTTGTATCTGCAGTATTCAATATGGTAGCCATTAGCCACATTCACTGTAGCTGATAAACTGAGAAAAATCAATTGTTAATTTTATATAATTTTTATAAATGTAAATTTAGGTAGTCACATATGGATAGCAGTTCCAATATTGGGCAGCTCTACTCTAAAACTTAGATTTAGAAACAAGGAATGATGTTACGAATTTCTTCATGGTCGGGACCCCCGAGGCAAAAGACACACCAGATGATATGTACAACGCGCAGAGGACTGGAACTCTTGGGCAGATCCGGCCCCAAGAAACAGCACTTCTGCATATTTATTGAGTTCCAAAAGTCATAGCTCAGCAGTTAAAACTAGAAAGTTACACAAGCCATTTTTCCCATCCGTTTCATCCCCAACCCTGCACATCTACTGTTTCTTTTCATGAACAAAGACGCAAGAAGAGTCAGAGTCTCAGAGTTTATCAATCACAAAGTACATCTGGTTCTTGCAGGCATTCCTCCAAGAATCCTGCGTACATGCACTTGAGTAACTCAGGTCAGTGTTCCTCCATGACCAACATACTCCAAGATCTCCTGTCTCCAATTAACCCTTGCTCTGCAGTTAACTGCTGTTTATACTGGTACAGAGTTGTCTCCTACAGAATGAGGCTGACATCAAGGCCCTAAATAAATGAGCATGAAAAATAATGCTTGAGAGAACACAGAAAGAGAGAGAGTGTTGGGTAATCACCCAAGACAGTCTCCACCTGGATGATCAGAGTTTAGTGACAAAGCAGAGTTTGTTCTCGGCAAGAGCCTCTACAAACATAGCAGGCTGTTTACAGGACGTGGCAACAGTGTTAAGGAGACACTGCAGAAGGTTACTGTAGCCTGTAAAAGAAACAATTTTCAAAAAATGAAAAATGACTCTGTACTCCTGGAATGAAGTCTGAGAACACTTCTCTCCAAAAGCAAGAATGCGAATGAGACATATTGGAATTTCTGGCGACTACCCACTATCACAAAATGGATTCTTAGCTTTCCAGAGAAGCAGCAGGGCCCTATGGCTTTAGCTGTCTTGGGTGTGCACCTGTGCCATTGCTGAAACGGGTTTTTAAAATCCATACTCACTATGGCATAGACACTGCTTTAAGGCCCCGATTGTGAAGCTCTCGCCATTTTGCATGTTTAATAGAAACACAGCCCTGTCCTGGCCCTACCCTCAACCTGGTCCCACCTTAGCTCCATTCATTGGCCTCAGACACTGACAAATCCTGCAAATACTAGTCTTGGAGTGAAATCTTGAGTTTGTGCTCCAGATGGTTAGTGATGTGGCTCTGGAATCAGAGACCTGGTTTGAATCCATCTAACTTTGTCACCTAAAGCTATGTGACCTAGGGTAAGTTGCTGAACTTCTCTGGGTCCTATTTACCTCACCTGTAAAATAAAGGTAATAGCACCTACATCTTTTCTTCTGAGGAATTTTACATTGGTAAAAGGAATTAAAGCAGGTAAAGACCTTAACCTATTGTCCAGCACACAAAAAAAGTACTCAATAGATGGCAAGTTTATGATCATAATCTATTCTAACATCTCAATTTTTGATGGGAATTGGTAAAAGGAAGAATTTTTATTATAAATTCATTTAAATTCATTAAGCCTATACATTACTGCAACTAATATATCAATAATACCTCATTTTAACTGCCTTCAAACATTTCTTATATATATGTATTTGGATTGAAAAGAATGTCAGAAAATCCTGGATATAAATCCCAACTCTGCAGGAGTCTAGCATTCCTGTCTGGGTGAATACCTGCACACTACCCTTCACGTTAGTCCTTATCTTTTGAATGGAGATAATTATATCTAACTTGTCATGTTGGTATAAGAATTAAATGACAGAGCCTGCTAAGGGTTGCTCTATAAAAGAGATGGCTTTCCCTGGGTTCTTCCTCCATTGCTGCATTCAGAGAAAGAGATTTCAGATACACAAAAACATTCAATATTTTCTAATCTGAAATCAACTTCTCCCTTGTCAAAGATTTATGAACATATCTTCCATTTGAAACAAAATTAAAAAGAGTATACCTTAATAGTATGAAGAGAAGCCCTAAAGAAGCCTAAGTATTTATTCCATTATAGCAAAAAAATGCAAAGTTTAATGGTACATTACAGTCCCATAATAAAAGAAGGGGAGGTTTATTTATGTTGATGTCCCAGTCCTAATATAATTTGCAACTAACATAGCAATACTTCTCTGCCTGCATAAAACCTAATTGTTTCCCATGACAGCATCTCTAGAGACTTCTGTTTAATATGAAGAGAGAGACAGAGAAACAGGGACAACTGATTAAAACTCAGTGTAAGAAGACCCTAGAACTGTTACCAGCATCCTTTAAATATTTGGGGGGTGGGGATACAGAATCTTTGCCTAACAGTGACTCTGCTTGGTAGACTGAATTGTTTGACATGAGGTCAGTATTAATCAAATAACAAAAAATTATTATTTGAACATGGACGAAATATATAAATTGCCCAGCCTTTGGCAAGCTAATTTGCAGGGCTTTTATAGTCAAGGCTTTTTAAGCAGACACACTGGGTACAGAAGGATCCATAGCAAGACCTATAACTATGTCACGGTGACCTAAGTAAATTACGGAAACTCAATGTACCTTTCTTGTTGTTGCATCTGTTTTACAGAGGTAACAAACTTTGAAATGTCTCTATGAGATTTAATTGGCGCATGATTCATTCATTTATTCACTTTGTTATTCAAATATATATCAGAAAGCTCCTGCATGCCAAGTGCCAGAATAGGTTTGTGGATACTAAAACAAACCGAACATATTTCTGGCTCCAGAAGGGTTTTGAGTGCATTTAAATGTTTTTCTTTTCTTTCCCCATGGGGATAGTGATGGACACATGAACTAATAAGTTACAAATTACTATTCTAGAGTAAAAATTAAGCACACTAGAAAATACTACGGGGATTCAGTCTGACTCTACTATACCCATTATGACTATAAATCATAATTAACTTCTTATACATGGTTGGGTGGAGGATGAAGGACTTTCTAGCCCCAGAGGAAAGCTTGTAATCTGGCTAGGTTATGAAACCACCATGGAGTTTAGAGGTCTCCTCACTCTTGCTTCATGTATATTACTACAAGCCAAAACTACAGAACAAGCCAGTCCACAGAGTTGTTTTCATAACCAATTGTTCTCACACCCAAACTTTCACAACAGTTTCTTCTGAAAGGAAGGATTCTTCCAAAATTAATAACATGTGGGAAATGAATATATTCATCTGCTAGGGCCACCATAACAAAATGCCTCAGATGGAGTGGATTAAGCAACAGCAAATTATTTTTTCACAGTCCTGGGGGTGCGACATTCAAGACTCCCGCTGCCTTCCCACACTGCCCTGACATGGCCTTTGTTCTCGTTGTGCTTGAGGAAAGAGTTAGTCCCTCTCCATCTTCTGAAGGGACAGGGCTACTATGAATTAGGACCCCACCCTTGTGGTATTTAACCTTAATTATCTCCCTAAAATCCCCATCTCCAAATGTATTCATATTGGGCATTAGGGCTTCAACATATAGATTTGTGGGGGACACAATTCTGTTCATGACAATAAGGCTGTTGAACAATGAAATTTTGCGATTGCATTATGCATGGACCAGGAAGGAGCAGAATGCAGAATAGTGACTGGAGACCCACTTCAGACCCTTTATCCGATAAAGACATTTGTAATCACTTAACTGAAACACAGCTCACTTTTTAAATGAGCTATAAGTAATACACTCTACACCAGGGTACAGAAAGTAACCTTTGCTTTCCATTTCCACAGCTCAGATTTGATTTAATTGGCAGGAAGTCAACACTCCTAGAGCCACCTCCTGTCTAATCAAAATTAATATACAGTACTAATTGCACATAACATTGAATGGTGCCAGTTAGAAGCAAATAGCACACTGAGTTCAATGTGTATATTTTAAAAAAAAAGCTGGAGAAAGCAACTTTGATCTCTATATCAAGGAGGAGGGATGGATTCTTTTTGAAAGTAAAAAAAAAAAAAAAAGAATTGCTGAAAATCATCCCTCACAAGTGTATTTTTATGGGATTCCAGAGGCCATGCTATCTCAGGGTCCCGAGGTGTCCTGGAGTCTCCAAAACTGCAAAAATTTGTGTCAAAAGTACAGCGAAGGGTGAAGAAGCCAAAAAAGTCTTGAAGTTTTGCAATTCTTTTAGGAAAGTGCTCCAAGAGGAGAAGAACCCAATTAGAGATTTATGCATGGTCTTGGGAAATATCATTAGCAGGATTTCTTCTATTCCCATTAGAGAAACCAGGAATTAGCATCAACAAAAAGCTAAATAATCTATGTCAGACACCTCAATGCTTCTTCGCTGGTTATTAGAAAAAAATAAATCATTTTTACACAATTTATACTAAAAGCTGGATTCATATATAAGAGTGGTGGATCCATATATAAGAATCTTACATAGGGTGGCAACCTCTTTCCTGTGCTCAGAATGGCACCATGTAAGGTTTAGTAATCCATTATACCAGTCTTATAATATTGTTTTTAGTAGGTAAGAAGAGGGGACATAGTGAGGCATTTTCCCACATGTGCCAAGACTGGGATCCACCTGGCAACCTCACCTGGGGCCAATGCTTAAGTACCAAGCTATTTTTAGTGCCTGAGGCTGATGCACTCCAACAGAACTAGCCTTAGTGTCTGGGGCCATGATCAAACCAATCAAACCCTGGTTGCAAGAGGGAAAGGAGGAGAGGGAGGAAGAGAGAAGAAGCAGGTGGTCACTTCTCCCGTGTGCCCTGACCAGAATCAAACCCGGGATATTCATACACCAGATTGACTCTCTATCCACTGAGCCATCTGCCAGGGCCATAATTCTTAATTTTTAAACAAGGAGCTCCATGGTTTCATTTTTGCCTTGGTTTCTGCAAAACTATCTAGCTGGCTTATCCGTAAAAGAACTACTAGATGACAGCTGTGGTGGACTAGTATGTGAGATGAATCCATACTACTCCAACACTACCCAAACATTGTGTTCAGCTGGACTTCTGACCCTAGTCCAGCAGGGCTAATAGAAAAAAAAAAGCCTGTGTCTACTCAAAGTTGCTCATATATTCAGTACCTATACAATCCATTCATGTTCATGAAATGAGTCAGAAGAGGCTGGCTGGGACAATCGCTAAGTCCTTTTACTAGTTACTTTTTTTTTTTTTTTTTTTTTTTTTTTTTTACAGGGACAGAGAGACTCAGAGAGAGGGATAGATAGGGACAGACAGACAGGAACGGAGAGAGGTGAGAAGCATCAATCATTAGTTTCTCGTTGCCCTTGCGACACCATAGTTGTTCATTGATTGCTTTCTCACATGTGCCTTGACCGCGGGCCTTCAGCAGACCGAGCACCCCCTTGCTGGGGCCAGCGACCTTGGGTCCAAGCTGGCGAGCTTTTTGCTCAAGCCAGATGGGCCCGCACTCAAGCTGGCGAGCTCGGGGTCTCGAACCTGGGTCTTCTGCATCCCAGTCCGACGCTCTATCCACTGCGCCACCGCCTGGTCAGGCAACTAGTTACTTTTTAACTGATCCTTAACAGTGATTACTTCTTCCAACTCAGATACCAGTAAGCTGGTGGCTCTTCTCTCTTGAGGTCTCGTGCTTCCAATTCTGATTAGCATTAGTGATCTATGTAACCACTACCTCATCAGGTGTCCTAATCACAATCCATCCTTGCCCATGTTGAAAACAAAGTTGCTAGATAGAATCAGGTATATTATTTTTTAAGAAATGGTTGGGTTTCTAGCCTGAATTATTTAACAGTCAAGTAGATATTTCCTCTGAGAAAGCAAGTTGATACCAAAATCAATTCTGTTTCATGCAAAAAATAAAAACAATAATGATTAGTGAGGTAAAATAGCAGACAGTTATTATTTTCATTTTGTTCTTCAATAAAGATTCAGAACACACAAATCTGAAAAGAGCTGAGGATGCATATTAATAACTATTCATTTCAAAAGATACTCTTACTTAAATGCAATGAAATCTATGTTTCTTTGTTTAACAGCATCTTAACACAGTGAGTTTTTAAGGTAAGTTTTAAGGATAAATAACTAAAATGTTAGGAAAAGCTTATTCAATAGCAACTTTAACTACAGTATGAAAGCTAGGAAGCTCAATGTTAAAGTAATAGTGGTATTGTTAATTCTGCCAGAGTAGCTAACATTTTATTTTCAAGAGCCTAGGCATTCTCTATATTCAATATAATAAAGGCGCTCTCATCTAAAAAATAATAACCTTTTTTTAAGTGCAGAATTAAATGCCAGGCTTTCCATTAAGTGCAAGCCAGTGCTATTGGAAATAAACAGAAAGTGATTTCCGGTTTGATTGAATCAGACTGGCAACACAGAATGATGCAGCAGAAACAGCCAGAATGTGGTATCAAGCCTGCTCAGGTTGACAAAATAGTGTCACATGGGTCAGGAAAGACAAAAGACTCTATCAATTCTGGTTCAAGCAAATGTAGAGTAGGTGCAGGAAAACAAGGAGAGTTCACCAGGAAGATGTCAAAAAATAGTCATGAGTGTGAGCCAGGTTTCAGAAACAGATCCGTACCAAGAATGCATGAAAGTGGAGAAAAGCAGGAAGGCCCCAATACTCTAGCCCAGTGGCAGTCAACCTGGTCCCTACCGCCCACTAATGGGCGTTCCAGCTTTCATGGCGGGCGGTAGCAGAGCAACCAAAGTATAAATAAAAAGATAGATTTAACTATAGTAAGTTGTTTTATAAAAATTTATTCTGCCAAACTTAGCGAAAATTCGACATAAAGTAATTGGTAAGTAATTATTATTATATGTTTTAACTTGCTATAACTCTGCTTTATAAATTTTATAAAGTAAAGTTACTTCCCTACTTTATAAATCACCATTACTGTGCAACCAGTGGACGGTTAGAAAATTTTACTTCTAACAGAGATACAAAAGTGGGCAGTAGGTATATAAAGGTTGACTACCCCTGCTCTAGCCTTTTACCATTCCAAATGCAGTCGTAGATGAGGAGCCTAATTATGACCTGGGAACATGTCAGAGATGAAGAATCATAGGCCTGACCCTAGAACTGCTGACTTAGAATCTACATTTACAAAATACCCATGTGATGCCTACCTCTACAGCTTCCCTCTCTAAGGATACACATTCCTTCTTCTCTTAGTAAGTGCATTAAAATTCTTATTGAAAAATTAAAGCACATACTCAAGTAGATTTATGATTTGTGCACCTAACTTTAGTCAAATGCTAAATGAAAGAAATTCTTATGTAATAATTACTATGGGAATAAATAGTTCCCTTTTTGGAAAAAAGAAGAATGAATTTGTCTCTCCACTATCCATGGCAAACAAAATAATTTCCAGGTAGATTAAAAGTTGAATGTAAACATAAAGCCATAATAACCTAGAAAAGAAGTTGCCTCATTTCAATGAAAAGAACACTTTTCCAAACATAAAATATATTTCTAAACATGAGAAACAAAAATACTATATTAATCTTATGATACAAAAATTGGAGACCACTACATGTTAAAATACAATAATCAAAACAACCCACAAACCGTGCATATTATTTGTGATATAGTAACCAAAAGAATTATACATTTATTAAATCAAAAGCTTTTCCAGTCCAGTAATAAATATAAATACCATAATAGAAAACTGGAGAATGAAATACATAAGCAATTCATTGAGTCAATTGCCCATATCTGAAAAACTGTTCAGCATTGTTAGTTTAAAAATATACAAATTTCGAAAATAATGAAACACACTCTCCATGCACTTACAGTAGTCAGGACAACACGGGCTGCCATAAGGATATGGAAATAGAGTCTGAAACAGAAGTAAGTCCTGAAAACCACACTTGGGCAATCGATTTATGACCAAGGAGACACTGCACTGCGGTGGGGCAAGTACGGTCTTTTCAGTAAATGATATTGGGTGAACTGAATATTTTTGTTGAAAAAATAATGCATGTTGATTCCCGTTTCATACCATAAACAAACGCTATGACAGATGAATTGCAGATCTAAATGTGAATGCTGTAGAAATAAATATTTTAGGGGAAAGCGTAGGAGAAAGTCTTAATATCTTTGGACTAGGCAAAGATTTTTTAAAACAAAAATAACGAAATATTGATATATTGAATTTTATTAAGATTAATAAAGTTCAATTTCATCAACAGTTATTAAAAGAAAATAAGATGAAGAGTGAAGAGATTTATGTGCATCTATCTGACAGAGGACTCTTAGTCTTATGTATAAAGAATTCAGTAAATCAGTTCAAATAGAAATTAAGTAGAAAGAAAATGAGCAAAAGATTTAAATAGAAACTTCACAAAGAAAGATATTCAAATGGCCAGTAAACATGCAAAAATATGTTTAATGAGTTATCATTAAACCCTCACTCAAAAATCTAATAAAAAGAGAAAAATAAAATATTTCTAAGACTCTCAAAGGTTCTTGAAAAAAATCGACTCCCCTCATATTTCTTTCCCAAGTATTCTCTTAGTATACTTTTAGATCATGAATTCAAATATTGGAAAAGGTATGGTTACATTTCAATCTTCACAATAGGTATCATGTCCAATATTTCTAATTCATAATGTTACATTTAAAATATCAGCATAAAATCCATGTATGTCTAAACTGATTTTACCCATGGAATTAGTTAACACCTGAATCTTAGTATCAGAGATAATGAATTCAACTGCCTGGTTACTAACTTACTCATCAAGTCAGCAGAAGATCAAATGCAAGATACTGTAGAACACACCTCTCAGTATAACTAGCACAATAATTTAGATTATCAGCCTCAATTAGATTTTTTAAAATACTATATGAATTTATTGTGATAACATTTTAATTCATAAAATAATAATTTTCTTAATCTTTTCCATACATTTTGTCATTAAATGGTCTTCAGCCCTTAGCCCTTAAATTAAATGGTACCTTAGGAAAATTAAAGGAGCTATCTTGGACAGGAAACTTTTGATCTAAGTTGCTTTGAGGGAGGATGGAAAGATAATGCCTTCTAGTCTGTACCCACATCAACTTGATATAGGCAACCAAAGAAACATGGAAGTAATAGTGGTCAGATTTCAGAAAACCAGAGATTAGCTCCCTTGAGATGTTCCTGGTTCTGTTGAACATGGGTTAACCAGTAAGCCAGAGAAGAAAAATGCCTGCAATAGCTACCAAACAGAAGTTATGAAAAATTCACAGAGATATTTGTATGTAGCATGAGCAACACTGGATGTGAGGCTGATACAGCTAGAAAAACACACAAGACTGAACAAGCTCAGAGAATAGAAAAGAACATCTTTAAGCCCATTTTTTTGGAGGGGTTGTGTGTGGAGATAAGAAACCACACCAAAACCTACTGACTTAATTGTTCACAAGTCTGTGGGTTAAGAATTCGGGAAGGATATGTTAAAAGACATGCAATTGTATTGCACAGTGTCTACAACCTCTTCCTGGGTGCCTTAAAGAGCTGGGGGCTGGCTGGGATTATTGAATTGGGATCATACATGTCTGAGGTCTCATTCTAGCTCCCAGTTTGTTCCTCAATTCTCTTTTATGTAGTTTCTCCATATGACGTGAGCTTCTTCGCCACATGTTGGTCACAAGATCCCCAAAATTAGTGTTCCAAGAGGACTAACCCCGTCGTGCAGGGTTTATTAAGAATTAGCTGGCATAACACTTGCTAAGGTCAAATTCTCCAAAGAAAGTTTCATAGCCAAACTTCTATTGCTAGATAGTCTACTTTTCAGGAAAATCTGAACACATAGACATTTAAATGAAATCGAGTTTTCTTGTGTGTTAAGTAATTTAATTTCTGTTCAATTTTCTTTCTTCCTTCCTTCTTTCCACCCTTTTTATTCTTGTTGTTTAACATCATATGTCTCAATGTTATTAAGTGACAAAACCAAGCCATTTTGCAAGTTTTGGTCAACTGGTTTGTGACTTCTAATATAGACAGCAGTTCCTGAAAATCAACTTCTGGGCTTCTAAGAGGTACATCTGTACATTCGGTTTAAACTGTGAAAGTTAACAAACATGCATGTGTATTTCTCCCATGTCTCATTATACCGCTAGGAATTAATAATTAAGTTTAGGCTCATGCAACTATATATCCAATATTATTTCCACTATTGCACTCTGTTTTTTAGGCTATAGAAATAGGATTTGCCTATTATTAACTAAAGAAAGCATCAAAATCTAATTTATAGGAGTACAAAATTTTCAATATATTGAGATGGGACATATTTTATAGAGATACAAAATTTTAGGTCTATGATTATAATTAAATATATTTAATCAATGTATCAGGTATACTAAGATTAATAAGAAATATTTTGCATGAGTCCCATTTTTTTTTCTGCTGTAATAGGTTCACACAAAGTGCAACAATGACACTCTTCTAAAATCTTGGGACCTTGGAAGCCCTGTAGCAGAATTGCTGCCAGAATAGTGCTGGTGATAGGAAAAATCCTAACTCTAATATTAATTAACAGGTATTCTAACCTCTCTAAGCGCTACTTTCCTATCTTGCAGATAAAGTTGATAACATTACCTACCTCAGAGTGTTATTTAGAAGGAAAAATATAACAAATGTAGAGACTTCAGCACAGAATATATAAGGACACAAAAAATAACATTTTTTATGCTGTTCTAGAAATTGTGGGTCAGCATGTGACAAAATTTCAAACATTTTGATTGCTCTAAGAAGAACTTAGAACATTACATTTGGCACTCAAATCATAAAAAATCATACATAATATTACTATTTTTTTCTGCTGCTGCTTTCCATTCTGATTTGCTTGTACAAATACCTTTCCCCAAAAAAATATTTTGTGAACCAATGTCACCCCAATAAATTCGACTAAAAATAATAAAGTTAAAAATATATCTGCAAGAAACCTCTGTAATGAGGTAATTGTGTGTGTGTGTGTGTGTATGTGTAACACATATCTGTATTTTCAGACCATATTCAGAAGTTTTCTCATTTACATATAGAGTATATTTCTATCTGCAGGAGGCCAGTTGGACCCATCTGAATTTGGAAAAGCATTTAAGGAAACTCTAAGTCAGCTTAAATGTCAAACAATTCTTTCTGGGTTGATGGGATTATAGGTTCTTTATTTAAAATTTATTTTTGATTTTTTTTTTGTATTTCCTTCCTTAATAAACATGTAATATTTCTAAAACAAGAAGTTACTTATTTTAAAATGAAATTAATTAGCTCAAAATAACATTTCTAAGTGTTGAATTGTTTCTCATATATATTAATATAACTGAATAAAATGATATTAGTACTTGCAAGTATTATTGAGACATTTTTAGCTTTGAGTATTTGACCAGGCTGACCTTGAAATGTATGTTAACATTTCCTTGAGCAGAAGGGGATGAAAATTTAGGCCAGCACAATTGCCTGGAATTGTATAAGAACAAATCTGTATTTTTTATTGAAAATGTGACCTACCTGGGCTACTCTTCAGCACAAGTGTTTTAACTATCCTTGCTCAAAATATGATAAGTTTAAATTATGGATCATCCATGCAATAAATGTTTCTATGTAATAATAACTCCAAACACAGTAATTTATAACAAGGACATTTTTAGCTCATGAATCTGTGGGTAGTCTTAGTGGTTCTTTTGGTCTGGGCCAAATTGAGTTGATTTCAGCTGGGCTCACCCATGTATTGGTGGTCTCAGGTTGGCAGTTGGTCTAGAATGGCCTTGTTTCCATGTCTGGTGATTGGCTGTCTGTTGGCTGAATGATGAGTTATCAGTCTCTGCCTCTAGCAGGCTAGCCTGGAATTGTACGTATGATGATTACAAGGTTCCCAAGAGAGTGAAGCCTAGGCTTGCAATTGGCACACATCTCTTCACTCCATTCTTTTGCTTGATTAGGTTAAAATGCAAGACTAGATTTAAGATACAAAGAAAGAAACTTTGTCTCCTGAGGATAGGTGCAGCAAGTCATATCACAAATAGCACGGATACAAACAGTAAACATAGATACAAGGTCATTATTAAAATAGATCAACTATTCACAGGGAAAACCAGATAGAAGTTGACAGAGGACAATTTGACTTTGGGTGATGGGTATGCAACATAATTGAATAATAAGATAACCTGGAGATGTTTTTGTTGTACATATGTACCCTGATTTACTGGTGTCACCCCATTAAAATTAATAATAAAAAAATAGATCAACTATAAACCTTGCTTCTACTCACAAGTATGGAACACCAGTAAGCAAGTGAAATGGGAAGGCTTCCAATGTTATTCACATAAAAGACAAAGTTTTATTCTAGTATAAACCTTCCTAAGGTTTATATTAGAAGAAGCCAGGTTGGCAGGTTAAAATTATGTATTTACAACTGAGAGGTGTATGATCTTAAGCAAGTAATTTGATTCTTTAGTACCTGAACTTCCCCATATGTAAAGTGGAGACATTACCTACTTCCAAAGGTTATTGAGCAATCATTACATTAATATATTTACAATACTCAGAAATACCAGAAACAAAGCTCTGTAGAGCTTACCTATTATTGTTATTACCCAAAACATATACAGAATTCCTACAGACCAATTAGAAAAACATAAACAATCTCAGAATATGAATATGCAATTCATAGAAGACAAAAAAACAAAAGGTCATAGAAGACAAAAATCAAATACACACAAGAATATACTGAAGCCATCATCATCAGATAAATGTAAGTTGAAAGAGTTTGGGGGTGAGGGGAAGAAAGGATAAACAGATTCAGCACAGAAGACTTTAATGTCAGTGAAATATTCACTATGACATCATACTGGTAGATACGTGCCAATTATGTATTTATCAAAACCCATAGAACTGACAACACAACGAGTAAATCTAATGCAAACTATGGACTTCAGTTAAAAACAGTGCACCAATATTGGTTCATGGGTTAGGACAAATGTACCGCTCTGTTCCAGGATATTGATAGTGGGGACACTGTGCACGTGTGGGTCAGGTAGGACATAGGAGCTCTCTGTAGTTTTTGCTCTTTTTTTTTTTATGAACCTAAACAGCTCTAAAATGTAAAGGTCTATTTGAAAGAAAAAAAAAATAGCAGCCTGACCAGGCGGTGGTGCAGTGGATTGAGTGTTGGACTGGGATGCGGAGGACGCAGGTTCGAGACCCTGAGGTCGCCAGCTTGAGCGCGAGTTCATCTGGTTTGAGCAAAGCTCTTCAGCTTGGACCCAAGGTCACTCGCTGGAGCAAGGGGTTACTCAGTCTGCTGAAGGCCCGCGGTCAAGGCACATGTGAGAAAGCAATCAATGAACAACTAAGGTGTCGCAACAAAAAAACTGATGATTGATGCTGCTCATCTCTCTCTGTTCCTGTCTGTCTGTCCCTATCTATCCCTCTCTCTAACTCTCTCTCTGTCCCTGTAAAAAGAAAAAAGAAAAAATAGAATTCATGTATGAATTTGGATAAATCTCTAAAATGTTTTTTGAGAGAAAAAATAATTGCAGAATTCTACATTTGGAGTAAGATTATTATAAATATTTGAAAATTGAACGATAATATTATTTGATACTTTAAAATTATACTTATAAAGTGAAATAATATAAAGTAATTCAGGGGCTAAAGAAATATCAGTTTCAAGATGGTAGTTTATTTTTTTCTGGAAAAAAATGGATATAAAATTGAGGATAGGTACCCAAGAGTCTCCCATTAATACATCATGTTTTCATTCTATAAAAATTAGAAGGTATAGTATCATAAATCAGAAAACCTTGTGTAAGTGGTTGTTATGAAGACAAACTAAGACAATAAAAGTGGAAGCTCTGGAGCCATGCCTGACACCACCCTGGAACTGTGCCTCTTATTATACGCTCTCTCCTGACCCTCCAGCCTATTTCTTCGAGGTCATGCTCCCTCTATCCAAGACCCGTGGGCTGCCTGAGGCAAAGTGAAAAAAGTTGGTTTAATGGAAGCAGAAGGGGAGGAGGAGGCAGCCAATCTAATCTTGAGCATCAGGTTTGCCACCAACTCTCTGTGTACCTTGGAGCAAGCCACTTAACACTACAAACCACTCTGAAATGAGATGGTTGAATCGGGTCATAACATACCGTCCCTCTTTAATAGTCTGCAGCTCTGAGCTACAAGATTTCCATGGGTTCACTTAGGGGGTCTGCATTTTAATAGGTTACAGTCATTCAGAGAATATTTGACTACCTTTCAAAGTAGTTTCTGTTAACTCATACCATACCTAGTGAGGTTCTCCACAATAAAGTAAAAACTCTTTCAAGTTGGTGCTGTGATCAGGGGAAGGCGTCTGCCCCTGAGAATCAACAGTTTTGAAGTGCGCACTAAGATCACCTGACATGACAGGATCTGCCTGATCTAGATAGTGATGAACCCACACCACACACACCCCACCACACCCTGCCCCTCTGCCCAGCTTTACTCACTTTTCTCTGTGGGACTTCATACCATCTAAAACACTGTATTTCAGCTTTATGTTTATTGTCTGTTTTTCCCTACTATAATGTTAGCTTTATGGAAATGGGATTCTTTGTCTATTATATTCTCCCAAGATAACTAGAAAAGTACCTGGCATAGTAGATGCTCAGTTAATACTTGTTGAAGGAATGATTAAGTGAACATATTTGTGACAGACTTCAACTTGGCAGAAGTCCCTCTTCTAACTACCAATCTGCACTGCAAAGGTCAGCCTAAATTCTATCCATCATCTCCTGGCCCTCTCTTTTCACCCCATAAAATTATTCCATAATCAAAACATCAATGATCCCTTAATTGTGTTCTGCAAACATCAAGTATGTACCTCTTCGACGTTTATCACACCTTCCTTATATCATAGTTATATCATCGCTCCCCTAACAGAGAGTAAGGAAGTTGAGTCATCTAGTTTTCTAGCCAGCAAATACTTCACAATTAATCTTTTTAGCTACTGTCTGACCATGGGCATCCCTATTCTCCCTCACTACCTTCTTTCTTTCTGCCTCACTTTGGCTCTCACTCACTCTTTCTTTTCTTACAGACACTCAAATGCATCTTGTCTTGAATTAACAGAATCTCTTTTAAATGTTAGGTTGTGCTGAATGAAATATCCTAAGTGTACAGATAGTGGCCATTAAACCAGTCTACAGAATGATAAGCTGGCCATTTCTTTACAAGCCCTGGATTGTACCTTGACCCATCCTGAAATTCCTTTTCAAATTTTTACACCTTTTTATAAAGGGTATGTTGAGAAAAGGAA
The DNA here is from genome assembly GCA_037038555.1 of Rhynchonycteris naso. Lineage (NCBI taxonomy): Eukaryota > Metazoa > Chordata > Mammalia > Chiroptera > Emballonuridae > Rhynchonycteris > Rhynchonycteris naso. The sequence continues at coordinate 61,065,766 of CM073004.1, read as the reverse complement.
AAAGTTTAAATGTAAATATAGTTGGTGAAGAAAATGGTAACAGATTCTCGTGGGTTACTTTGAATAAAATTAAAAATGAACATTTATTCAATATCATTTATGTGATTAAGCTCGGTCCAAAGTACCTTATTGTACTTCTTCCTTTTGTTCCTATAACCTACTCTTAAGGTAGTTACTGTTATCTTTCCACATTATCAATGAGGATAAGGCATAGAGAACTTAACTTTTTCATAATCACACAGGATGAAAGAGGGCTAGGATTCACAATCAACCTGGCTACAGAACCCATGCTCTTAGAATGTGGTGTGTGTGTGTGTGTGTGTGTGTATTACACACACAGATTCTTCTATGAGTTAAGAATATTTTCAGCATCATCCATAATAATTTGTTAATGCAGGGTGAGGAAAAAGTAGGTTTACAGCTGTGAGTATGCAAAACAGAGTTTATTTTTGTATTATTACTTCTTAATTATTGTATTATTTTCCATACAAACAACCGTGAACCTACTTTTGCCCCATTCTGTATTTGTGACCTCCACTAATTGAGACTGGAGTTTTGAGAATGGGGAAAAGGAAGAGCTATTACTGTTGACTATTAATGAGCATGGAAGACTTTATATTTTTAATTTCTATTTAGAGAGAGGGAGACATTGATTTGTTTGTTATTCCACTTATTTATGCATACAATGGTTGATTCTTGCATGTGCCCTGAATGGGAATAGGACCTACATCCTTAGTGAATCAGGATGTTGCTCTAAGCAACTAAGCTACCCCAGCAGGGAGCGTGTATGACTTTTAAAATTAGGGTATTTAAATAAAATTATGATGCATACAACATGTCATCACATATCTTAGCATATTGAATAAAATTTAAACAGTATCTCCTTATATCTATATGTATATATTTATATCCATTTATTCATGTCTACTGATACCTCTCTCAATAGATAATAGACAGATGACAGAAAGAGATATCAATATAATATAACAACTACAAATACCAAAATGGCCCTTTAGCCCGACTAGCCCCCCGCAGGACTTTCTCCACTCAGTTGCTACCGGAGCACCATTACTCAAGCACACATTTCATCATGTTTCATTCCCTCTCATAGCAGTCTTCTTCTGTAGAATGTGGCACAAAGTCCTCTCTCGTCTAACTCTTAAGAAACCTTCTTCCCTACCTATCCTTCACATAGTAGGCAGTTCCCAAATCCACCATGCTCTATCCCCTCCAAGCGTCCAATGTTGCTGGTTCCTTCACATGAATTTATGATCTCCATCAGATTCTGTGTGAGCACCAGTCCCTCTCTTTCCCCACAGCTACAATGGGACTGAAGCTCAAGCACCACACAGCACCTGCAAACCTCCTGACAATTGCCGAATTCTCCCTCCCCCTTGCTCTTTTTAGACATCAACTCATCTTCCAGTGTTTTAACTTTCTAATCTCCATATTGTTTAACTCAGCCTGATTTTATGATTATTTATCTATCCTATCTTTAATTTTAAAATTCTTGAGGTGACATACAGATTGCAGAAAGTGATATATTTGCATACATAAAAAGTAGGACATTTAAAGTCTCCAAATCAGAGCAATGGGAAGAGGAAATAAAATAGGTTGAAGCAAGTCACCTTTATCTTTCTCACTAAGTTTCCTGTTGACCAAAATAAAATTTTGGTCATTTTTTTGTTTTCTTTATCTGTAAGGTGAAATCACTTGGATCCCTTGTGAAAGTCAAGTTTGAAACTTTTCCGAGTCTTTTCTGAAAACCTCCCTGCTTTCATCTTCTTTTCTTCCTTCATGCCAACTGGTGGCCTTTGCCTCAGCCCCACTTGGTGGGATCTTTTAGTTTAAAGTCGTGCATGTTTTTCAGCTGGTTTACCGACATGTACTATTCCAGCTTGGTGGACATGTTCCCTCCTTTTTCATGCCCTTCCTCAGACAATTTTTTGTTGTTCCCATTACCACATGGCTTGGGCCACTGGGTGATAAGCAATCACTGAGTTGCCATGATGCAGTCCCTTCTTACTCCGGGCATTTTTTGTTGTGTATATATTGAGTCCATTAAAAGGTAACTTGACTAGTATTTTAGTTCTGAGAAAGAGGTGAAATTATCCATTTGGGGGTCAAGGACTGAAAAATTGAGGCAGTGAAAACCTTCAAAAGAAATTTGGAAGAAAGGAAGGTAGGCTTGATTTTGCATCTACAAGTAATGACTCCTGGTGTCAGAATGGATGAAGAGAAAATTCTGTGTGTTCTGAAATTGGAAAGGCGCTACTTCTACCTTCTCATGCCCACATCTCTTCCCCTCATAACTGCAATGAAAGATTCCTTATTAGTATCAAAATTCATGTCTTCTCCTCTCAGAAAAAAAATTTAGGAAGAAGCTAGAGGAGTGGCAAGTATTGTTTAAGGCTCAGTATTGAGCTTTTATGGAAAGTTGTCGGTACAGTTTTCCTGTAGTAGCTCCACAGAGATTCAACAGCATACTTGGAAGAAATTCCCAGTTTTGTAAACCCCATTAGTTTAGTAATGCTGGCAGTTCTAATTACAGACAAATATTTTTGTCTTTTTCATAAAATAAATAGAGGTTTACTCATTAGACCTTATCCAGAAGAACCCTACATGACCCAAATCCTTTCATCTTTCCTCCTATCCTAACCCTTCTCTCGGTTTCTATCCCACAAAGAGATTGGAATACAAAAATTCTGGATATGACTAACTAACTGCTCATTTGGACTTTTCCATGAATCTGAAGTTGAGCTAGAAAGAAAATACCCTCTGCTGGGTATCTACCTAAAATATTATAAAGCACTTATTTGTAAAGATATATGTACCCCTCTATGTTCATTGCAGCATTATTCACAATGGCCAAGACATGGAAACAACCTAAGTGCCCTTCCACTGATGAATAGATAAAGAAGATGTGATTTATAAATACAGTGGAATACTACTCAGCCATAAAAAATGATGAAATAGTACCATTTATGACAACATAAATGGATCTTGAGAGTATCATGCTATCATATGGAAAAAGATAAGAACCATATGATTTAACCCACATATGGAATATAAAATTGGAAGCAAAAAATAAAAGAAGTTCACAGACAGCAGCACCATGGTTACCAGGGGGGAAAGGAGTGAGGGAGGATGAAGAGGATAAATGGTGTCTAATATATGGTGACAGGAGATTACTAGACTTTGGGTGGTGGGCACTCAATGCAATATATAGACAATGTATTACAAAGTTGTACATCTGAAACTTATGTTATTAATCAAGGTTATCCCAATACATTTAATTTAATTTTAAAACATTTCACATAATCTTTGACATTGAATTAGTCAAAAACCACTTGAAACCAACTGAGTTCCATGGGAGCAAGAATAGGGAATAATTTTTTGTGTGTGTTACACTGAGAAAATAAGGTGCCAAGTAAGCGTCCAAACAATCTTTCTCCTCCAGATTTTTTTGTGTGATGATTATTAAATCCTTTAAAAGGCAATTTTGTTTATTTTTGTTCTCCTTTCTGAGAAAGAAGATGGTAACCCTTATTTTTGTTAATAGTCCAAAGCCAATCACATAACTTTTACTATACTATATTGTTATAACTGTTATATTTTATTAATAGTTATTGGTGTTAATCTGTGACTGTGACTAATTTATAAATTAAACTTATCATAATATATCTATCTAGCAGTAAACATAGAATAGAGAGAGTTTGGTACCGTCAGAGGTTTCAGGCACCACTGTGGGTCACGGAACGTATCCTCCATGAATAAGAGAGAACTACTATATAATGTAGGAATAAACTAGATGCTCTCCAAATTCTCTTCTTGTTTTTAACTTGATGGCCTTTCACAGTTCTGGCTTCTTTGTACCACTATTTTTTCCCTATCATCACTTTTCTTTTCCTTCTCAACTTTCTATAGTTTACATGAGGTTAAAGTTGGAGATCTTCAGTTGGAATGAATGGTGTTGATTCATTAACATATATTTGGTATTTTACCCCACTACATTTTCTTTCCATCTAAACTAAAGGGACTATTTGCAAGACATATTCAGCAGGCTGACTTAGTCCCTGAGAAATGTCAAATAATCCATTTTCATGTGGTGACCTTTACAAATAATAAAACTTATTGAACTATAATCATCACAGGTGGGGTATTTGTGGATAAATCTTTATTAATTTAAATTTAACCCTGGAAAAATAGCAATAATTTCTTTGGGGGGGACTAAGAGCATATTGAAAGTCATTCTAATGTTACCCCATTTTCCTACCTTGATTAGGCTTGCATTCTGAAAATACTTGCATTGGGATCTGGTGATTAATGGGAATGTTATGAGGCAATCTGAGTTAAATCATCATTGTTGTGCAGTTATGGAAGGTAAATATTTAATTCAACAAATACCCATATAGGCCCTGTTATGGTACTATTCCAGGCACTGCCAGAAAGATAAATGAAGCAGAGAAACACATATATGATAAACAATAAAATAAAGTGATGAGTTTTTCTATATAAACTATATGAAGAAACAGTTAAAAGAGCCGGAACAAAGGAGAAATTGAGCTTTGCTCAGGGAGTATGTTGCAGAAGGCATGGATCAACCTCAAAGCTGATTGTCAATGTATAGTTATTGGAGGACAAATAAAGTTTGATTGAATAAATATAAAATATGAGATGACTATATAATAATGAAAGGAGCATTGAGTTAAAGGTCAAAGCACATTGACTTCTATGGCATCATTAACATACAGTTAAACATATATATGCCTTCATCAGATATCTTGGTTGTTAGCATCATCTCGAAGTGCAGAGGTTGCTGGTTCGATCCCTGGACAAGGCACATAAGGAACAGCTCACAGCTCGATGTTGCTGTCTGTTTCTCCCTCTCTCTCTCCCTTCCTCTCTTGCTAAAATCAATCAATAAAAAAAATTTAAACATATGTATAAGGGAAATTGATATTTTGACTTATTAATGTTAAAAGCATTTACAGTCTTTATATCATGTGATAAGAAAATTGTATTATAAATTCCATTATCAATCAAAACAGCTCTCAAATTAAAAAAAAAAAAGATAAAGAAGAGAAAAGAAAACTTCTCAAGTTGACAAAGATATAAGTGCATTACTCTTTGTTGAAAATTGAAGCCAAACATGTCCACAGCAGATTATTACTTGGGGGGGGGGGTCTTAAATAACAAAAATTTTATTTCTCACAGTAGAGAACCTGGAAGTCTGAGATCAGGGTGCCAGTGTGGTCATGTTCTGGTGAGATCTGTCTTTCTGGCTTGTAGACAGCCAGGCTACCTTCTCCCTGTGTTCTCACATGGTCAGAAGTGGGGGTGAGGGAAAAGAGTAAGAGAGAGGGAGAGAGAGAATCAGAGAGAGAGAGAGAGAGAGAGAGAGAACACTCTCTTGTGTCTCTTCTTATAAGGGTACTAATCCAATCATGAGGGCTCCACCCTCATGACACTGTCTAAACCTAATCATATCCTAAAGATACCATCCACTGGGGATTAGGACTTCAACATAAATTTTGGCAGGAGTACATAATGGGGACTACAAAGAGAAGTATAAGAAAAAACCTTTATAGTTACAGAAAACAGTATGGTGATTACAAGACGAAAAGGAAGGTGGGCAGAGGTAGAAGAGGGTAAAGGAGGATAGATGGTGACTGAAGGAGATTTGACTTGGGGTAGTGAACCCACAATACAATATATAGTGATGTAGTATAGAACTGGGCACCTGAAACCTATATAATGTTTTCAACCAATATCACCCCAAAAAATTTAATAAAAAACTAAAAGGAGAAAAAGAAGTACACAATCTCCTTACAGGGAGCAGAGATGTAGACCCATACTTCTTGTGTTTCCTAAGAAGGGCTTTGAAAAGCTACAAGAAAATTCTGTTAACTATCTGACTGAACTATAGTCCAAATGGTCTTGAAACAGCCCCACTGATTTATGTATGATTTCCTTAGCGTCCCAGTGCTTCCTGAGATGGTGTCTGGCCCTGGTGATTGCTGCAGGGAAAAGATGTTATTGGAGAATACCTCTGGGCATACCACTAGACATCACTGATGCACTCTGGGGGCCACAAAGCCATGAAACCCTTTGGCATTCATTTCAAGGATAGACAAATCCAGAAAACTACTGGCCTGGGCCATTAAGATAGCCTGTCAAGAACAACAATATAACCCAGAAAGAATGATAAAAGCTTGTTGACTTTTGATCTTCAGGGTCTATTTTTCTCCTAGCAGAGCTATGGATTCTTTTGTTCCTGCAGACCAGCAATCCCCTTAATTTAAGAGATGAAGTGGATGGTGACTTTGGCCTTATCAACACAGCTAGCTGATTATTGATACTGAATGTAGACAGAGTTAACTCTAAACTGCAATTTTGATAATTTCAAAACACACTATTTTGTATGTATATACATGATAAAAATATTCATTCAATCTAAAAATACTCAAAAAAGTCAAAACAATAGCAGCTGAGTTCTCCTTACTTAGCTAAATAATTTGCAGACTAATCCTCTAATTTTTCTGAACCTCTGTTTCCTCTTTCGAAAACAAAAATGATAATAATGTCATGATTCTGAATTTCTATTAAAATTAAATCTAATAATTTTTGTAACATTCTAGTAACTATAATAAACATTAAAATATAAGTTCTGATTTTAATTTTTATTAAAAACTAATTATCTAATATCAATATTGTCTTATCATTTGCCTCTTATTACTGAAATTCAGATTAGAATTTTAAAATCACTACTTGACATTCCAATATGATAAAATCTGACTTATCAAATTTTGTTATGGGAAATCAGAGCTATTTACTTCTAATTTCTCTATAATGCATCTGTCATTCTTCTTTAAACTGGACTTTCCTTCTGAGTAGGCTACATCTTTAGCTTCCACGGAAATACTCAGCTACCAAGTTATAGTGTATTTTTTCCATCTCTGCTTCTATCAATCATTAATTACCATAACTATAATTTCTTTCTGCCTTCCACTTCCATGTCTTTTAGAAGAGTGCCTCCTCCTTCTCACCATTTTCTCTGGTCGTGACATGTGGCTTTATATGACCAATTGATGACATGTGACTTCATATGACCAATTGATGACATGTGGCTTCATATGATCAAGGTTTTGTTTGTTGTGGTTTACTCTCTTTCTTCCAATTGGAATTCTGTGACCACTCTGTGAGTAAGTGTGGACTAGACTGCTGAAGGATGATAGACCCCATAGAGACAAGAGCCAATCATTCCAGCCATCTCCACTGTGGCCATCATACATTAGTGAACCTATTCATTGATCATGCACCTATAAGCAAGCCCAACAAAGATCAGATGTGTTCCATCACTACCAGAAGAGCCACTTTGCTGAGCCCAACCCTAACTGCCCATCTACAGAATCATAAACTAAATAAACAGTTGCTACTTTAAGTCACTACATTTTGGATGGTTTGTTACCCTGCCATAAATAATTATACAGTTACTAATGGGCAGTAAAGGAGTATGTTGTCAGCTACATCTCCACCTCTTAAATGGTTGGAATGAGTCTTAAAGATAAAAGAGAGAAGGAAACAATTAATATAAATAATGCTTAAATCGCATAATCAATGCTTAGACAATTATGAGTCTTTCTTTTCTCTGTCTTAACATTAAGCTCCAGGCTCCCTTACCAAATCTTGCTTCGCTCAGTTGGTCTGTAGTTAGATGAAGGAAATAAGCACTAAAACAAGTGAAGGACTCCAGCAGAGGACACTTTGAAGTCTATGCGTGTGGCACAACTTCTTTGTGTCTGTATATTACTTTAGTTTGATCACCATCTAATGGAAGCTAGTATCACATATTCCTAGCTAATATGTTAATCACTGAGATAAACAACTACCTGGGAACCAATTTTCAAAGAAAACTGGTTGTTTGATTGAAGTGCCTTACATACTTTCTGTGTTGTTCCCAGCTCTCATTAGTGAATGTATCTGAAGAATATATTGAACAACAGAAGAAAAAAATATTTTAAAAAATTTCATTGAATTGGCCTAACCTGTGGTGGCGCAGTGGATAAAGCATCGACCTGGGAACACTGACGTCGCCAGTTCAAAACCCTGCACTGGTCTGGTCAAAGCACATATGGGAGTTGATGCTTCCAGCTCCTCCCCCCTTTCTCTTTTTCTCTCTCTCTCTCACTCTGTGTCTCCTCTCTAAAATGAATAAAATAAAAATTAAAAAAAGAAAAATTAGGTTTTCTAAAAATTTCATTGAATTTAAAGAAATGGCCAGCCAACATTTATACATATGAACTAGTGGCATTACTTAAATACTATATATAGACTGATTATATATTTCTACGCAGCGCCCTCCCCCCAATGTTTACAATGTTTCCGAATGTGAAATTTGCCAGGCAGAGGGAGCAGCAGCTTAGTGCTTCATTGGACTAGTTGTGGTTTTGTTGTGGCTGTTTTATTTCCTGAGTCTTCCTGTTTGTATCTAATCTGAAAATTTGTCTTTTGAGTTTACGCAAACTGCTATTGTGGACAACCAAAAAAAAAAAAAAAATGAATCCAACTACAGGAGAATCTTTTCTTTTGCTCTTTTTATCTTTCTATCTGTAGGCCCAATTAGGTTCTTTAATTCTGTAGAGATATTACTAATGAAAAATGTCTATTGCAGACTGTAGAATCTGATAACACTTTCTGTTACCTCTGTGTCAATGTTAAATATAATAAAATAAAATAACTTTAAAGGGATTAATTCTAAATTGTACCCCTAGAAATGGGGAAGATGATAAAATTTGTTATGTGTATTTTACCATGACTAAAAACAAAGAAATAAAAATAGAGGATTAATTCTGCTCAATATATGTTATAAAAGTTTACTGATTTTTTAAAAGTACACTAAATATATTTTTATGTATCTAAACTCATTCCCATTTGTTCAGTTAAATGAAAACTCAGATATTATACTATATAAATAATCACAATCTATAATACGTGTGCATGTGTGAATGTCTGGATATGAAGTCATCAGCACACATAGCTATATATAACACACTTTACAACATAGCTACATACTTTAAAAAAAATCTAGGAACCTTGTGCACAAACTACTGCAGGAATATTAAACACAAATACTGAACATAAATATTTACATGTGCATCTATCAGTAAAACAGTCCCCCAAAATAAGACCGTACCCCTTCCATTTATGCTTAGTATAAATTACCAACATTTGCCTGACCAGGCGGTGACGCAGTGGATGGAGCGTCGGACTGGGATGCGGAAGACCCAGGTTTGAGACCCCGAGCTCGCCAGCTTGAGCGCAGTCCCATCTGGCTTGAGCAAAAAAAAGTTCGCCAGCTTGGACCCAAGGTCGCTGGCTCCAGCAGGGGGTTGCTCCGTCTGCTGAGGGCCCGCAGTCAAGGCACATGTGAGAAAGCAATCAATGAACAACCAAGGTATTGCGACAGCAACGAAAATCTGATGATTGATGCTTCTCACCTCTCTCCTTTCCTCTCTGTCTGTCCCTATCTATCCCTCTCTCTGACTCTCTCTCTCTCTCTCTCTCTCTGTCACTGTAAAATAAATAAATAACCAACGTTTGCTAGTGTATTAATAGAACACATATATTATAAAATAGATACAAAAATATAAATTTAAAAATTAGGTAAATATCAGTACTGATAGAAGTTTAATATTTTCTCACTGCATCCTACCAGAGAATCTCACAAGCCCCTGGGAAGCAGGTTCTTCCCCTGGTACCTGATATTAGAAAGAAGTTAGATGAATTGAGTCTCTAACCATATTGTAAGTTTCTTGGGGAGATAAATTTTTTATATGAATTTACTCCACATCTCTTGAAATATCTAACACAGATACTTGTGCCAAAACAGGCGCGCAGTTTCATTCAGAAGATATTTTAAGTACATATTTAGTTTGCATTGATGGACACAAAGATGAACTGTGGAGAAACATTCTGAAAGTCTTTATAGTTCAGTTGGGCTTGACCTTTTACACGGAAGACATAGAGTGAAATGTATGATGGCAGGAGAGTAAATGGCTATATTTTCAAAAATCTGCAGGCATGAGTTGTCTTCCTATGGTTAAAATTTGCTTCATCCACAAAAATCCCAACTAGGATTCCTTTATGATTTGCTTTAACTTCACAATCCAGGGAATTAATTCTATTTCAGAACACTTCATTTGTTAGTCTAGTAAATAAAGAATGCCATTCAACCTGCCATATTCCTTTTACTCCCTCACTCTCTCAGAAACACATGGAAGAGACGACACAGTAAAGACACTTCAAACTGACAATAATTCATGAGGTCCTTCTTCACCAGGAAATAATTCTGTAGCATTCAGGCATTCAGGTTATTCTTAGTCATATAAATAATTTCTCTTTTTATTAAGGCAGACATCTATTTTAGTCATTTGTGACAAACTACATGATGTCTGCTTCATCAGCCCATGAAAGCAGGCTACTTGGCTCAGTCCTAGATATCTTCAAAAGAATAAAGCTTTAAAAAAAAAAACAACTCAAATTTAATGTGCATTGCTCCTGTATTAGGTGATACAATCACAAATGGATTCATTATTTTGAGTACCAATTATATGTCAAAACCTGGGCCATGTTCCAATTAACCATTAGCCTTGAGCTTAAGGATACATACAGCATTGCTTTAATAGAAACTATTTACCCGATAAGAAGAAATTCATGTAATGAATTTAAGCTTCTCTCTGTATGTGCCAGATATATGTATTTACATATCTATATTTATATCTTTCTGTATCTCTATCTCTATGCATCTGTCTATCTATCTGTCTAACTAGCTAGAGAGCTATAAAACTTGAATCACAAAAGAAGCCTCGCAGGCACGGGGACTAACCCACTGCTGTGTCCTTGGCCAAGAGCACATCAGAAGACTGGAGTAACAGAGGATTAGAACAGTTAACTTGGAGGGGTCATCAGGTGGGATCTTCAATTTCTATGCTCTATAAAACCTGCTCCTTTTATCTGTGGAATGGAGCTTATGGGAGGACTTTCTCTCCATAATCAGATGGCAAAAGGTGGACCCTCTCTGCAATAGGTTTCATTCTTTGTTTATTTGTTTTCTACATGATTTCAGCAATTCTTTCTTATCTCCAAAAGGGCCATTTTCTCAAAAACGTCTTAGAAAACTGGGAGCAAACATTCTCTTTGAATTCTAATTAATTCAATAAACACATATTAGCCTGACCAGGCAGTGGCGCAGTGGATAGAGCATCGGGCTGGGATGCGGAAGACCAAGGTTCAAGACCCAGAGCTCGCCAGCTTGAGCGCGGGCCCATCTGGCTTGAGCAAAAAAAAGCTCGCTGGTGCCTGACCTGTGGTGGCGCAGTGGATAGAATATCAACTTGGAATGCTGAGGTTGCTGGTTCAAAACCCTGCACTGGTCTGGTCAAGGCACATATGGGAGTTGATGCTTCCTGCTCCTCCCCCCTTTCTCTCTCTCTCTCTCTCTCCTCTCTAAAATGAATAAATAAAATAAAGTTTAAAAAAAAAAAAAAAAAAAAGCTCGCTGGCTTGGACCCAAGGTCGCTGGCCCCAGCAAGAGGTGGCTCGGTCTGCTGAAGGCCCGCAGTCAAGGCACATGTGAGAAAGCAATCAATGAACAACTATGGCGTCGCAACGGCAATGAAAAACTAATGATTGATGCTTCTCACCTCTCTCTGTTCCTGTCTGTCTGTCCCTATCTACCCCTCTCTCTGACTCTCTCTCTATCCCTGTAAAAAAAAATAAAATAAAATAAACACATATTAGATGTATGCCAAGTGTCATTTTATGCACTGTGCTAGGAGTGTCTAACTATATACTACCCTCAACACATACATACGTATATGTAGGAGACAGACATCACAATTCAAGGAAGAAGAATGATGTCTATGACTATATACATTAGGTTTTTATAAATTTTATAACTTAGAAAACATTCACAACAACAACAAAAAACACTTCTGGAAATAATAAACAATTACAGTAAGGTTGAGAATACAAGGTAGATTGGCTTGCTGGGGCTTCCATAACAAAATACATCAGACTGGGTGGCTTCACAGAAGCTTATACTTCCTACTGTTCTGGAGGCTAGAGGTCCAAGAGCAAGATGAAGGCACGGTTGGTTTCTTCTGCAGCCTATTTCTCTGGCTTACCTATGGCCACCTTCTTGAGGCATCCTCACATAATCTTTCCTCTCAGTGTGTCCAGATCATTGCTTGTTCTAAGGACACTTAAAAAGGTAACTGAGTTAAAATAAAGTCTAATTTCGAGTTGGCTCTAATCTAATCTGATTGGTATCCTTATAAAAAGATTAGGGCACATAGAGGAATAAATAAGCACAGATGAAGGTCCCTGTGAAGGGACAAGGAAAAGGTAGCTATTTTTATGGTAAGGAGGTCTCAGAAGAGTCCCACTCTGCCACTGGCACCTTGATCTTGGACTTCCAGCATCCAGAACTATACAATAATAAACGTTTATTTTCAAAGCAACCCAACCTGTGGATTTTTTGTTATGACCGGCCCCTGTAAAGTAATATAATGGTCAATACAATACTGAAGAAGAAAATGTCAGAGGACTGACACTACCCAACGTGAAGACACACTGTTAAAGCTACAGCAATGAAGACAGTGTGGTATAGGTGAAAAAATTAAAAAAAAATCGATCAATGGAACAAAATAGAGAGCCCCAAAAGAGACACACAGAGATAAACTAATCTTCAACAAGAGTAAAGGTAATCAAATTGAAAAAAGAATGGCTATTCAACAAATGGTGCTGGAAAAATATGGATGTCCACATGCAAAAATAAAGAAAAGATAAAGAATCTAGTCACAGACTGATCTTACACTCTTCACAAGAATAAACACAAAATGGATCATAGATTTAATTATAAAGTACAGAACTATAAGCACCTATGAAACTTAACCAATACCCCATACATCACATTTGTGGGTTGGATTTTCTTTTTTTATTGACTTTATACAGAGAGAGGAAAGGAGAGAGAGAAAGAGAAACATGAATTTGTTCCACTTATCTATGCACTCATTGTTTGATTCTTGTATGTACCCTGACCTGTAATCAAACCCACCACCTTAACACATTAAGACAATGCTCTAACCCCACCAGGGCTATGTTATTCTTTGTTGTTTTTTTTTTTTTAATTTTTTAAAGACTTTATTCATTTTAGAAAGGAGAGAGAGAGAGAGAAAGAGAGAGAGAAGGGGGTGTGGAGCAGGAAGCATCAACTCCCATATGTGCCTTGACCAGGCATGCCCAGGGTTTCAAGCTGGCAACCTTTGTGTTTCAGGTTGATGCTTTGTCCATTGTGCCACCACAGGTGAGGCTGTTTTTTTCTGTTTGTTTGTTTTGTTTTTTAACTGTTGAAAAGTATATTCCATAGGATGGAGTACTTTTTCAAGTACATCCCTAGGGCAATCTTCTGGTACCGAAATTGTTGGTGAAAGGATACGGGCATTGAACATGCTCTCAGATATGGCCAAATCACTCTCCAAAGTGGTATAGTTTGAATCTGAATCAAGTGACAGTACCCATATTCCAAGACCTTTGTTAAAATTAGTATTTCCAATTACATTCACTTTTTCTCATTAGTTGTAAGTGCTACTTGTATTTTTATTTAATACCAGCGAGGCTGAGCATTTTAATGGTTATTAGCAGTATGTCTTATTTTCTGTAATATAATTACTAAACTTATGATGAGAATATTTATTAAACATTTTTACGAGACTATTGTACATATTGCAAATATTTTGTGCCACTTGTTTTGTTTTTTATTATACCTTGTTTATGTCATTATCTAGTTTTTAACTATTAAGTAGCCACTGTTATCATTATTTCCTTTACAAATTCAATGACTTTTTTGCCATCCATGTTTCCTTATAATATTTTTAAATTTTTTGTTTTCACATTTATACAATTAATAGATCTCAAATTCATGTTAAGACTAAAGTAGCCATTCATGTCTTTCTTGTACAAAGTCAACTAGATTTTTACATCATTTTCTTTTTACTAAACCATATTTTCCACTGAATAAAATGTCATGTTTATCATCTATACCATATTCGTGCATATCTAGATGAGTATTTTCTAGAGTCTATATTTTATTCCACTGAATCTATTTGCTCTTATTTTTCAGAATCATCATAGAATTTTGTACATGTGTTTCTCAAAAAATATTATTTTGTAAAGTTTTCATTAAAATATCTCATTGGCCTGACCAGGCGGTAGCGCAGTGGATAGAGCATCGGACTGGGATGCAGAGGACCCAGGTTCAAGACCTTCAGGTTGCCAGCTTGAGCACGGGCTCATCTGGTTTAAACAAAGCTCACCAGCTTAGACCCAAGGTCGCTGGCTCAAGCAAGGGGTCCCTCGGTCTGCTGAAGGGCCACGGTCAAGGCACATATGAGAAAGCAATCAATGAACAACTAAGGTGTCGCAATGGAAAACTGATGATTGATGCTTCTCATCTCTCTCCATTCCTGTCTGTCTGTCCCTATATATCCCTCTCTCTGACTCTCTGTCTCTGTAAAAAGAAATAAAAAAATAAAACATTTCATTGATATTCTAATTTAGATGGCAGAGGCTTCATAGATTTTAGAAGACAACATCTTTTTGATACTGAGATTATTTGCCTAAGAATAAGTTATGACTATTTTTCTGTCTTCTTTTATAACTCTCAGAAGAGTTCTATAGTTTCCTTCCCATAAACTCTGATGATTTCTTGTTTCTAGTTTTGGGGGGTTTTTTAATCTGTTTTTCTTGGAATTGTAAATGGGCTATTTCCTCTACTAAGTTTTCTGTCTATAATTGGTATATAAGAAAACTAATGATTTTGATATAAATTTGGCAACGAGGGAATTTTCTGAATTCTCTTTTTTATATCTTATAGTTTTTCAGACAACTCTCATGAGTTCTAATAGTATACAATTATATCATCTGCAAATAACAATAATGTAATGTCCTCTATTATTACTTTTATAGCTTTTTTCTTTCATAAAACTGCATTAACCTACACTTGCAGCTTGATGATAATGATGATAATTGACCTCCTTGACAACCTCCTGACTCAAATCTACTTTTGGAGTGGAAAGACATTGCCAAGCCTCGGGGATTTTTGCACTTTTCTTTCTTTTCTTTGTCAGGCTTACACTTCCCAAAGATTGTTGTGTGAAGCTGTGCTATCTCGTCTGTTTGATTACGGCCTATGCAGCAATACAATATCTATTTTTATTCCTGCCTTTCAGGCTACATAGAGGGAGGTTGTGACCCAGCTTTCTCTCTCACCCTGTGGCAGAAGTGCCATTTTGTTATTGAATGTGTGCCTATCAGGTGCCAGACAATTCCCTAGGACATTTACACTCCATGGCCCATTCCACTCTCACAACAAAGCCAAAGAGATAGTTCTTATTGCCCCTAATCTACTGATGAAACCTAAAACACACCTTGATTTAAGTTAAATGGTTAATTAGTAACAGGGACAGGATGTAAAGCCCCATTTCTGGGTCTCCAATGTCCACACTCTTCTACATTTTCTTTTGTATTTCAAAAAGGGAGAATTAGGGGCTGTTCAAAGTTCTGGGTGAATGTAGAAGAGGGAGAGATCAGTTCTCTCCAGGGAAGATCAAGAAGTGAGGATTTTACTCCCAAGGAGCAGCCTGGAAAGGGAGAAACAAAACATTGGCCCCCCACCCTGATTCAGGAAACACCTTCCACTCCCTGCAGGAGAAATCAGCACATCCCAGTCTCACAGCGATTCTTGACTGATTTCCCAGTGGGGCCAAGGCAGTTCCTCACCGTATAGCATGGTCAATTATTTTCAAGTCCCAGCTTAAATGCCTTAAGACATGTTACAGAATAGCCATGGGGATGTGAAGGACAGCCAGGAAATATAGTCAACAACAGTCTAATAACTATTTATGGTGTCAAATGGATATGTGATTTATCGGGATGATCACTTAGAGTGACATATAATGTCTAATCACTGTGGTGTACCCCTGAAACTAATATAATATTTTATGTTAACTGTAATTAAAAATATATGATTAAAAAAAAAAGAGTGGATACAGTTCAACAGATCCTTTAGGGAATAAAAAACAAAACAAAACTTGTTTTTACCTGAGGAAACTTAATTCAAGTTTTGAACTCATTTCTTCTTCCAAGCAGTTTCTATTGTAAACTCAATTCTGTGGTGGGATTTATTGAAGCACAGAACAGAAAAGACATTTTCTCAGAAGTAACTCAGGGTTATGATGTGGATTAGAACCTGGAAAAATAATCAATCATAAAGCTACCGAGTCCAGAAAACACTGAGATATACTTGAAAGTAGACTGAGATTTCAACAGTGAAGTGTTGTTTTTTTAATTGAATTTATTGGGATGACATTGGTTAATAAAAATTATACAGCTTTCAGGTGTATAACTCTATAATACATTATCTGTATATTGTATTGCATCTTTATCAAGTCAAGTCTCCTTTCATCACCATTTATTCGCCCTATACCTTCTTCTACCTCTGCCACCTCCCTTACCTCCCGTCCTCCCTGATAATCACCATCCTGTTGTGAGTTGGGTTTTGGTTTCTTGGGTTTTTTTGCTTAATTATTTCACCTTTTTCACGCAGCCCTCTGCATCGCTTCTGACAGCATCCGTCTGTTCTCTCTATCTATGAGTCTGTTTCTATTTTGTTTGTTAATTCATTTTGTTCATTAGATCATATATCTGTGAAATCATAAGGCACTTGTCTCTCTCTGATAAGATTATTTCACTTAGATTAATACTCTCCATATCTATCCATTCTATCACAAAGAGTAAGATTTCTCTCTTTTTTTATAGCCATGTAGTATTCCATTCTGTAAATGTAACACAGCTTTTTATTCATTCATCTACATAGGGGCACTTGGGTTGCTTCAAAATCTTGGATGTTTTAAGTAAAATTTAAAAATAAAATGGTTAATACATCAGATTTTGTTATATTTTAGCACAATAAAAACTGAGAAAAAAGTCCCTGGCTGGTGGTTCAGTGGCTAGAGCATCGGCATGGCGTACGGATGTCCAGGGTGCAATTCCTGGTCAAGGCACACAGGAGAAGTGACCATCTGCTTCTCTCCAACCTACATTTTCCCCTTTTCTATCTCTTCTCCCCCTCTTCCCCTCCCGTAGCCAGTGGCTCAATTGGTTCGAGAGTGGCCCCAGGCCCTGAGGATGGCTCAGTTGGTCCAAGAACATCGGCCTCAGGTATTAAAAATAGCTTGTTACTCAAGCATCATCCCCAGACAGGGTTGCCAGGTGCATCCCAGTTCAGGGTGCATGCAGAGCCTGCCCTACTATCTCCCCTCCTCTCACCTTAAAAAAATTTTTGAGAAAAAAAGAACTGTACTTTTGATAATGTAAGGGAATTTATACTCCTACATAGGAATGTAAATTGATACTTCTTAAAAGACAATATCAAATTTTAAAATATTTCAGGATGCACACAATTTATTATTTTGGTACTTATTTATAAAGCCTGAAACATACCAAGTAATTTCCACACCAGAAAGGATAGCCTTGAGTGGGAAGTTCAGTGATTCACACAACCTCTTCCTACTTATTGACTGAGGATGGAGGTGGCAGGTAAGGAAGAATAATATTAAATGAGGACCACTCACTTCTAATGGCTCACTGTCTTATTCTAAGGGTAGAAGGTGGCAAGTGGGTCTTTTGTTTATCGCCTACCTTATCATCTTCCTGAAATAAGACATATTCTACCAACTCCTCTTGGGGCAAACTACACAAATCAAGCCAAAATAATAGTGAGAGTGCAACTGAGAGTCAAGCTTTGGGAAGTTTTTTATTGCTGTTTTACTATCTGTTATGTTTTTGAATATGGAAAACAGTTTTATATTTATTTGGTCTAGTATAGGCAGTTTTTATTTCCCCCTCTTGTATTCTAATAAATTGGAAACCCTCAATGACAATGTATAGGGAGAGAGAAAAAACTCACACACACAATTTGAAATACAGCGGAGAACCCCACCCGAAAGCTAAGGAGAAATGGTGGGGATTAAAGAGTGAAGACAGAGCGATTCAGAAAGCCCAGGGTCAGGAGGACACTTGATAAAAACAAGAAAAACAAAACAGAAAATGGCTCTTCGGGGCCCATCTAGTATAGGACTGACATTGTACATTATATTCTTTGTATTAGCTCACTTTTACCTGAGTACAGATCATCTGAAAACATAATGACTTAAAACAACAATCATTTATTTTAGTCTATTTTGGTCTCTCATCTTCTGATAAGCTACCTCAAGATAGTTCAGACAACAGCTGGGCAACTTCCCAAGAGAACAACTGTAAGAATTCAAATCCTCTGAGGCCGAGGCTTCCGACAGGCACAGCATGACTTCCACTGTATTTTACTGGTGAAGCAAGCTCCAAGTTCACCCAAGAGTCAAAGGCTGAGTCACCTCTTGTTGAGAGAAGCAGCAAATCTCATTACAAAGGGATGTTGTTACAGGACAAGAATAATCACAGCCATTTTTGCATCAATATGCCACCTCATTCCATCAGTCGATTAAGAAACTGCTACTAAATTCTCACCCTGTATATAAGACTGTCCCAGGAACTATGATAAAAAATAATGTGGTTTTTCCCCCCATTGGTGAGTGTCTGCACATTCTCTGCGCGAAGTTTTCTCTACAAACCTCTGGAAGAATATGATGTTCTGAGATTACAGAAGGTACAAATGCTACTCTTCTTAATTTATTCTAAACAGATAATAAGGCTTTGGAACTCAAGCTACAAAGACAGTGGCTTAGTTTTTGCTTTCTAGTGGCTACGTCTATTGGCAACCCCAAGGTGAAAACTATGCCTGACAAACCAAGATGAAATGGGGATCTGTTTTCTTTGGAAAGGAGATGACTGGATTAGGATTTTAAAGATTAGCAGGAGTTTGCCAGACTATGAAAGTCGGGAAAGGTGGTCCAGCTACTAAGGACAACATGGGGAAGAGAGGAAGGAAAGGCAGTGTGCTGAGCAAAGCTTAAGCGATTCAGCTTAGGCTCCCCTGGGAGGGTGCAAAGAGGGTGGAGATTGGCTGTTATTTCTCTTCTAGGGCAGAGCGCGGGGATCCTCCCATTATGTGCAAAAGTGTCTTAATAGGCTCCTACACCTCACTCTGATCACCTGTTTTACTAATGGCACAGTTCATGTCTAAGACTCTATTTAAAACTTGCAATTCTAACAGAACATCCTGTTTCTATGAAGTCAGAAACCGTTTTGTCACACTGTCCCGATTACCATTTACTCACTACGTTGTGCAACGGGAAGGGAACAATGTTTGCTTTATCTTTGCCTCTCAACATTAGACACCTCCAAACCGAGTTATCCGCTTTGAATGGAGATGATGCCCTTTGGTAGCGCTTCCCACATTGTCACTTCAGACCACAGAAGTTTTTTTCCTTCAAAGACTCATTTGGGGTATAAAATTGGATGCTGGCATTGTCTGGATTCTTATTGACAAGCTCCCTGTTTATTATGGTTCATCCTTAAGATGGTGCCTCATTAAAAATGGAAAGGTTAGCAACTGAACCCTGTCAGCCTCTAGTAAATCATCCTCAGTTTTCTGGAGCTCATTGCAAATGGTCTGCGCCAAAAGAGCTAATTAGGGATGAGAACACAAAGCATGAGGCTAGACGGCACCGTTTGTAGAGTCTCAAATGCAAGCTCTTTCTCCTTTGTGTCGACAAAGTCATTCTGTGTAAGTCAATCTCTTTTTTTCTCAGAGGGAAAATGTATGCTGAAGATGGGGGTCCAACCACTGGGGCATTCTGATGACAGTGATGGCTGTAGTGGTAGAATGCGGACCATAGAATGCATGAAAAAACTCACCAGCTTGCTAGGGCTGTGCTAATGGATACCGGCAGGCTGTTCAAGGTCCTGTGACTGCTATTCACGTGACTAGGAACCACAGAGTGGGGTTTTGAAGAGCAGTGAAGTTCAAATATCCTGCTTTTCTCTCTCTCTCTCTCTCTCTCTCTCTCTCTCTCTCTGTGTGTGTGTGTGTGTGTGTGTGTGTGTGTGTGTGTGTGTGTGTGTTTGGAAAGAAAGAAGAGATTTGTCGATAAATAAAAGCAGTTCTTTTCTCATGTGTCAGATTTTGCAGTATAACAGATCACCCAAAATGTACAGGCTCTGTTCAATACTTTACTAGTGCTCTTATGTCAATGGAGTGACCGCTTAATTCTGCTGATCTGAGCTTGGGTTAGCTGATCTAAACTGGGCCCATTCATGAGTTTAACATCAGCCACTGGGTCAGATGGAGAGTGGGCTCAGCTTGGATGTTTCGTCTCAATTCTATATGGCATTTCATCCTTCTACAGGCTAACCTAAGTTTACCGGCATGACGGGTCAGCAGGGTACCCAAGGAAGGAGCAGATACATGCGAGGCCTCTTGATCTAGACTGGGAACTGGCAAGGTATCCCATGCACTGCGTTCTATCGGCCAAAGCAAATCCCAGAGAGAGCCCAGAATTAAACAGTGAGAAAATAAACTTTATTTCTTGAAGAGTTAGTTAAGAAGTCACTGAAAAAAGGCATAGATATAAAGAGAGATGGAAATTGTGTAATTTCTTTTCAATATTCCTCAAGTCATTAGGAATGAATAGTTTTATTATGACAAAAATCTCAAGATAAACCAAATGATGTTTCTTGTGGTTATCTTTATAAGAAGATGGGGTAGGGTTCTGTTGAAGAATGAAGTAGGGGTAGGTTGATTTTTCCATCCTCTTCTCCAACTTCTTCTTGTTTTCTGGTTTAGGAAGCTCTTTGGTAAATACTTTAGAGTACAAAATTGTGAAAGATACCCTTTATATATGTTAATAAAGAGCTTCTCTATCTTATGGAACTTAATAAAAAACCTATTGGTATTCTATCAGACAGAGAAACAGATCAGGCCAGCAGGTAAGAACAGTCACGTGAGACAAGGCATGTGAGTGAGCAACTACCAGGCAGGATGGGTTCTGTACCCCTATGTCACACTCTTAGATAAGAAGTGATGTGGGTCCCAAAGAGTTGTGATTCCAGGAATTAAAAACAAACAAACAACAAAAAAAGTGTAAGAACAGCTAAAAGCTGTTGTCATGGAGTAATTTTGACAAATTCTAGGAAGTTTAACATTTTGGTTTTACTTAACAAATAAGGAAGGAGGTCTTTATTCACAATAAGCTTTGCAAAAAAAACAAAAAAACACATCATGACACAATGGGAAAGAAAAGAAAAAATAAAGAAAAAGAAAGAAAAAACAGGACACTAGTTTTAAAGTCTAAAATGATGAGTTTGATCTGTTTCAATTCCCGGGAAGATGAGAAAGGATATTATTCCAGGGATGGAACGATAGAAGCCAGACTGAAGAAGAAGGCTATATTTCCAAGTACCACTGAGTCTGTAGTGAGTTTACCCTCTTCCTCAATTCTGGTGTTCCTTGACCTGGATTCAAAGCAGTCTCAAATGCAGAACTGGTCATCAACATGGACAGACAGAGCTCCAAGAGAAGTCCTCTAATGTCCTGACTGGAGGAAATACACATTATTACTTTTTTAAGTATCTATTTTCTCTATTCTCTCATGCCCCAGGGCCCAGAATATCATGTATGGCAGCTGTGGTGGTGGTGAGTGCCGTAACAGTGGCACTACAATTCTGTGGCAGAAGAAACTAATCATCAACATGAGGGTCTCTGGTTCTAAGAGACTGAGGTGAACCACTGTTGCATTTTTCCTCCCTATCCTCTCACCACGTGATCATAGAAGCACCTGTTGTCATGAGAAATGCACAACATACCAGGCTTACTATAGCCCCAGATTTCTGGCTGGAGAACTGAAGAAGAGAGCCTCAGAGACCCAGAAAATATCCAGGGGATCAAAGAAAGTCAGGAACTTCGGGAAGCAAAACATGAGGTTTCTTAAGAACTCCTGGGTTCACCCACAGCTGCACATGTGTGGATCTAATTCCAAATTGCAAACCAAAGGCTTTGAAGATGGAATCAAGATGAAAGCCACTAGCCAGGTTTCAGACAGAAAATAGATTCAAAGAGTTCTACAAAGGGAACTGACACTGAAAGCATATTCATAAAATGATGGTCCAAAATTATGGCTTGAATTGAATCAGGAACATTTCCTGCTTAAAAAATAAGTCAACATCTGTAGGACTTAACTTAGACTTAGAGTCTCATAATATAATATTCAAAATGCCCAGAATACAATTCAAAATTATTTGTCATAGGAAAGAAAGGGAAAGAGAGAGAAAGAGAAATCTCAACTTGCATGGGAATAGTCAGTTATCAGATGCCAACAAGAAAAGAACATCAGAAAGAAGGATGCCAGAAACATTTTGCAAAAAGAAAAGTAAAAAGGTAAATATCTAGGTAAACATAATAGAACTCTCCTGAAGTTCTTTAGCAAATATATGACAGTTGAGAACAAAACAATAAGATTGTCTGAACAAAACAATAAAATTTCTGTTGAAATATGCCTGACCTGTGGTGGTGCAGTGGATAAAGCATCGACCTGGGAACACTGAGGTCGCTGGTTCAAAACCCTGCACTGGTCTGGTCAAGCCACATATGGGAGTTGATGCTTCCAGCTCCTTCCCCCTTTCTCTCTTTCTCTCTCTCTCTCTCTCTCACTCTCTGTCTCCTCTCTAAAATGAATAAAATAAAAAGAAATTAAAATATTTAAGAAATTTACTCAACAAAGACATCAGTCATCTATTATAAAAATATACAAATAAGCATCAGTACTAGTAAACAAATAGAAAGTTAAAATATCAGAAAAAATAAAATATATAAAGCAGAACCAAGTGGATATTTTGGAATTGAAAAATACAATAGCCTAAGTAAAAGATACACTGAATAGACTCACTAGACAATAGAAATGACAAAGGGACTGATTAGTGGACTTGAAGACAGATGAAAAAGAATTACCCAATAAGAACACAAGAGAGAAATAAAGATTTAAAAAACTGAACAGACGCTCTAGACCCTTCATTCACTGGTCAAATACTCATGTCACCAGTAACACAGAAAGGTAGAAGAAAATGAACAAAGCAGAAAAAACTATTTGATGAGACAATGACAAAAAAAAAAAAAATCTCCCCATATTTTGAAAGATATAAATGTACAGATTTAAGCTCAGCAAGCTTCAAACAGAAAAAGAAATGCATGTTATCTCAAGATATGTAATAAAAGATGGCTGAAGGTCAGAGACAAAAATTCTTTGTCAGAAAAATATGATGCCTCAGTTATAGAGAAATAATAATTCCAATGACTGTAAAATTCTCAGGAAAAAATGGAGTCTGAAACAAAGTTAAATAAAATTTTTAAAATGCTGAAAGAAAGAACTATTGACCCACAAATTTATATCCAGAAAAAAGTATTCTTCATGAATGAGGCTAAATAAATATTCTTCAGATAAAGAAAAACGAAACAAATTTATTGCTGTAGAGCTACTCCAAAAATAATGGTAAAGGAATTTCTTGAATCACATATTAAAGGACATCAGAAAGAAGGATGCTAGAAACATCTGCAATATGTAAATATCTAGGTAAATGTAACAGAACTCTCCTAAAGTTCTTTAGCAAATATATGACAGTTGAGAACAAAACAGTAAGATTGTCTGATATAGTTTTCAATGGAAGTAGATAAAACATGAAAGAGCTAGGAACTGAAGAGTGAAAGGTGAGGGAACTATAATATGGGAAGGTTTCTGCATTCCACTTGAAGTGATACATAGTGATTTTAAGCAGATTGTGTAAAGTATGTACAATGCAATCTTTAGAACAACCACTAAAAAACACACCATAGCAAAATGAAAGCTATACGCAGAAATATGAATAAAAACACAACAGACATATTAAATTTAGTTTTAAAAGTATTCAAATAACTCAAAAGAAAACAGAAATAATAACAGAGGTAACAAATAGGAAATAATAATAAAATGGTAGCTCTAAATGCAAGCATATCAATCCATAAATTATATATATAATAGAAATGTTCTAAGCACCATTAAAAGACAGAAATTGTCAGAATGGGTTTAAAAGAAATATGCCTTAAGTATATGCTGCCTGTGAAAAATTACTCATTTCAAATATATAAGTAGGTTAAAAGTAAGAAAGGGAAAATAAATATACCATTGGAACATTACCCAAAGAACGATGATGTGGATATATAAGTAAACACCAGAGCATAAAAATTTACCAGGGACAGAGAAGATTTCAGAATAATAAAAGGGTCAATTCACCACAAAGGTGTAACAATCTTAAATATGTATGAATCTAGCAATAGACTCTTATTTCTTCCTCGAATTGCTTTTGCATGTTTGTAAAAATAAACAAAAAAAAAAAAACCACAAACACACACCCATAAAAGCTTGACAATACCCAGTGACAGTAAAGATGCAATGTCACTGGGGCTCTCACATTGCTGATGGCAATGACAAACGCTACAGCCATTCCAGAAAAGTTTGGGAATGTCTTATAAAGTTAAGAATACACCGCCACCTAGTATTTAAACAAAGTAAACAACAAGGGATGTAAAAAACAATTTAATATACACTTACCAAATAATACAGCAATTCTACTCCTAGGTCAGTGGTTCTTAACCTGGGTTCTATCGAACCCTAGGGGTTCGATGAGTCGGTCTCAAGGGTTCGGAGAAGCCTCTGCCGTAGAGGCCAGAATAAAGTAATACCGTAATTTGTTGTGAGTTCATGCACTTTGTTGATTTTGTTCTTTGAGAAAGGTGATGTTCATGCACAGCTCATTTTGTGCACCAGTAAAAAACATATACCTATGTCTTGGAACCAGCCCAAGTGTCCGTCAGAAGACGAGTGGATTAAAAAGCTATGGTACATATATACAATGGAATACTACTCAGCCATAAGAAATGATGACATCGGATCATTTATAACAAAATGGATGTACCTTGATAACATTATACGGAGTGAAATAAGTAAATCAGAAAAAAAGAAAAACTGAGAACAGCATGATTTCATACATAGGTGGGACAGAAAAGTGAGACTATGAGACATGGACAAGAGAGTGGTGGTTATGGGATGGGGGGAGGGAGGGAAGAGTGGAATAGGGAGGAGTGGAGGGACACAGGGAAAACCAGATAGAAGGTGACAGAGGACAATTTGACTTTTGGTGACGGGTATGCAACACAATTGAATGATAAGATAACCTGGAGATATTTTCATTGTACATATGTACCCTGATTTATTGGCGTCACCCCATTAGAATTAATAATAATAAAATATATATATATATAAAACATATACCTATGTCTTGAATTTGGGGGGAAAAATCACATTTTATTTCTCAATAAAGAAGGGTTCGGTGAATGCGCATATGAAACTGGTGGGTTCGGTACCTCAAAAAAGGTTAAGAACCACCATCCTAGATATTTCTTTTGCTTAAGAAAATAACTTATTGCCTGGCCAGGTGGTGGCACAGTGGATAAAGCATCAAACTGGGATGTGGAGGACCCAGGTTCGAGACCCCGAGGTCATCAGCTTGAGCACGGGCTCATCAAGTTTGAGCAAGGCTCACCAGCTTGAGCCCAAGGTCGCTGGTTTGAGCAAGGGGTCACACAGTCTGCTAAGAAACCACAACGAAGAATTGATGCTTCTCATTTCTCTCCTTTCCTGTCTGTCCCCGTCTCTGACTCTCTCTGTCTCTGCCACACACGCACACACACAATAAAAAATGAAAGAAAATAACTTATTTTTATACCAATACCTGTTCATGAATGTTTGTTGCCGCTCTATACATTTTGTGCCCCCACTGGAAACAACCCAGGTGCCCTCTCACATAGAAACGTTAAGTCAGGGTGCAGCCATGCAATGGCATGCCACTCGGCAATATAAAGGAAGAAACTATTGATAAATGCAATAACTTGGACAAATCTCAAAATGTTACCTCCCGTTTAAATCATTTACATGGCGTGCTTGAAAAGGCAACACCATAGTGAAATAGTGATGAAGAGAAACTTCAGTTTGTTTGTTTTAGTTTCAGTTTTCCATTCAATTAATTTTCCCAATGGGTGATTTTCAACAAATTTTAATGTAGACCACCTCATCTTTTAGTCATGTATTTCTTCCCTTGGCTTCCCAGACTTTGTGTGTGTACTTCAAAAGATCTTGATCTGTATATCAGTAAAAATAAGTTTGTCTCTATGTATAGAATTTTGTTCTTATAATCACTGTTTCACATTAATATCCTTGTCCTAAGTCATTTGATACATGCGTAAGTTAATTTCTCAGAATTGAATTGCTACATTATATGGTATGTTCAATAAAATTTCCATAGGAATTACACTAATGTATGTTCTCACAATGCATGGAATTACCTACTTGTTTTTCTGCATCCATATCAACAAAGTGACCTATTAAACTTAATTTTTTTTCCATCTAATCAGCAAAAAGTGGCATCCTCTTGTAGTTTTCATTTATATTTCTCATAATATTACAGAAACTGAGCATCTTTTCATAATTTGAGAGCCATTTCTATCTCGTTTTTGTAACATGGCATATTTGTTCAAATACTCTCCTCACTTTGACTTAGGTAATTGTTCTTTCACTTTCTGACTCCTGGAAGCTCTTTATACACTAGGAGATTAGCCCTTTGTTGCGATGTGAATCACATATTTTTCTAATTTAACATTTACCTTTTGACCTTATTTAGTGTGGTTTCTTTTTGTAGTCAACTTAATCAGTCGTTTCTGCCTTGACTTCTGATTTATGGGTCAGAGTAAAAAAAAGGACTTCATTCTGAAATTATAAAAAATATTGTCTATGTTTATATGTACTAACATGATGGTTTCATTTTTTAGTTTAAATTCTCAGACATTTCATTAAACAATAACATACCTCCATAAATGTATGTAAATCATAAGTATATAGAGAACTAAATTTTCACAAATGGAATATACCTATGTAATCAGCTTCCACATCAAGAAAAAGAACATTAATAACACTCCACACGCTTCCTAAAGCCTCTTCCGGACACAGGACTCACTCCCCAAGGTGAAACACTATCGCAATTTCTGAGACAACAGCCATGGGTTTCTGCAGCACTCTTTTCATTTCAGTCTCAGTGCCTACAAAAGTATTCAGTGTTGAATATAAACAGTCCCCAGGTGACGAAAGATAGCTTCTGTAGGTTTGAAAATGTTTAAGAACTTATACACACAGGAAGGTAAAAATAAATACCATGTGAAGATAAACATCTGTCTTAGCTGCATTTAATAGGTAGATGTACCTGTTCCAACGTACATACAAATTCATCTGAAGAACAGACCTACGGAACCTACCTGGTTCATAACCCAGGGACTGCCTGTAATTGTTTTTTGAACAGACCATCTACAATAGTCGGAATAATTACCCATATTTGTGTATACACAAAGGAGAGTGGATAGTAGAGAGATGAGTAGGTAGATGAGTCAGACATTGGTATAAAATACCTGGGACACTGTAAAGAAAGAAACACTATATCTACCAAAGAAGTAAAATAAAATCCTGAAAAGACTGCATTTCCCACCTCTCCAACATAATTTTTAATACCTTCGAGTGTGTCATTTCGGGACCCTTTCATTGAATGAATAGCAAGATTGTCCCTATCCTCACTGATGTCCAGAATGAGCCTAAACCATTACAACATATTTTTTTCTTGAGTAGCCCTCTAACAGGAACAGCCAATTCCAGAATTTAGAGAGGCTGACTTATTATACTTTTAAGAGGATGATTCACATGTTTAAAGAAAGGCAAGAAAACAAATTTTGATGAAGAAGGAAGTGAGTCATTGTCCATTATGTAAAGTTAGAGAAGCCAAACATTAGGGGATGACAAATAAGTGAAAAGAGTAGGAAGGGAGTAGCAGATAAGGTCAGAGAAGTGGGCTGGGCACCTCCAGGGGAAGAGGTATATTTGTTGCCATAAAAATGTAAATGCAAAATAAATTTGGGAAGACAGAAGGAATAAGGCTGTGTTTCCATTATTGCAATATTGCACAGACTATTTCTTGGGGCAGAAAGGACATGTTAAACTTTATACCCTGGAAGTTCAGGAAAATGAGGAAGAAACAGAGGTTTTGAACAAATTTCAATAGTGGAAGAAAAATCTACCTTCTTCATTGCATTGACGGTCTATTCCAAGGTTGCCTATAACCTTTCGTTGCTAAATTTTATGTTTTTCAATTCTTGTTTTACTTGACCCTTCTGTAGTTTCTGATGTTATTGATCCCTGTCTCTTTTGAAATCCATCCATCCTGTGGTTTCAGTGAAACCACTTTTTATTTATCTTTCCACCTCTCTTGCCATTTCTGCTCAGTCTCTAAGTTTGAGTCCCCATCAGTGTCAACGCCTGAGCAATAACTTGTGTCCAGAATTGACTCAGGAGGAGTTCAGGGAAGAGGAGCGCGAACAGAGGAAGGGAAAGGAAGGAGAAGAAGACAGGAAAAGGACATATTATTTCGTTCACTGCTGTGGACAGCTGGACTCAGTTTCATTATGAGCATAATTTCTAGTACTCCACCTGAGACTGGTGCTCCTAACTCAGGTTCCCCTCAAAAGTAGAGTCAGAGACAAGGATTTGTGGCAGGTGTTATTTGTGTGTGTGTGGGGGGGGGAGGGGTTATTGCAGGATGTAAGTGTGAAGGACCCAAGAGACAGAGAGAAAGAGAAATGTGCACTACTGAGGTCACCACTGGATGTACCTGGAGCTAGGTCCTCTCCGGAGTTCTCTAAGAAATATGTAGAACACCTCTTAGAATAGTCTGCTGAAGTTTGACCAGAAATATTTAACGATCAGTTCCCAACCCATTTCCTACTTGTTGAAAGCTGTCCCTGGGATCATCAGCTCCTTGCATTTCCAGACTGTACACATATACTTGAGTAATGGGCTCCTGCCTGTGTCTGCAGTGTTAGAGAAACCTGGGACACAAAGCAGACACGTGGCATATGCTGAAGGTGAAACGCACACAGCATTTAATCTGTCCAAAGTACCTCTTCCAAGAATCAATCCGGCAGCAATACTACTGTCACCTTGGATGACTCTCTCAAGCTGCCAGGGACCATGTCAGGTGACAGACTATAATCTAATCTCATCTACTTCAACATATGTGACCTTTCACATGACAAGTTAAAATAAAGAAAGGGGAAATGGGTAAAAAGGTAAAGGAATTAAGAAGTACAAATGGGTTGTTACAGAATAGTTGTAGGGATGTAAAGTACAGCATAGGGACTAGAGGCAATAATATTCTAAGAACTATGTGTGCGGTCAGAAGGGCATGAGATTGATTGGGATGATCACTTAGTAAGTTATGTAACGTCTCATCCCTGGGGTATACACCTGAAACTAATCTAATATTGTATGTCAACTGTAATTGAAAAATAAAAATGATTTAAAATGAAAAAGTTTAATTTAAAATTAAAATAATGCAGGACTTTATTAGAGTTTATAGAGATTTAGGAAAGATCTGTTCCTTCCCCAGTCGACTTTGCCGATCTGTCATCTCTTCTTTGAGTTAGTTTAACACCTTCTGCTGCAAACCCCAGGTGGAAATGAACGGCCCATCATCAAAATTGGAAAATTAAATAATTCAGCTTAAGTTGCAGAATAAAATTTTCATTAAACAAGCCTCCATTGAGCCTCTGTTATTTTCCCAGGTTCTATGCTAGGCGACATGGGGACAAAGATGAGCGCAACTCTTATCCTTCCTTGACAGAGGTAGTTAACTGGCAGAAAATACACATACTTCACGGCCAACATAAGTTTCATCTTCACCGAATTTGCTTCCTTTTCTTCCTGGACAAAGAACCAGATTCCAGTTTTTAATCTTATATTCAGTTAGATGTGGCCATATAGCTGAATGTGGCTGGTGGGAATGGGTAGAAGCCAGATGTATACTTTTAGACCTTGCCAGGGAAAATCTCCTGCCTGAACCACCAGTCACTCTCCCTATTCCATCTGCCAACTGGACACAAAGGTCCAGGGTGATCTTGGAATCCAGGTGTTAAAGATGAAGAAGCCTCTATCAGCCAGTACCCTGAATGACCATGAGGCCAAGATCCTCTGCCCTGGCACTCCGCCATGCCAACTGAACTTTCCATAAGCAGGAGGGAAACTTCTGGGTTGAATGATCAAGGTCTTAGAGTTTTTCTCAGAGAGAAACAAATGTTTTCCTTAAATGTTATAAACTTACATAAAAGAATTTTAGCAACTGATCAACAGATTAACTGTAATAAAAATTCAAGGCACAATTTGGAGAATAGGAATTTAAGAATTTTATAGGGTAGTAGCTTTAATTTTCAGTTTTCTAGTTTTGGTCTAAATTACTTTAATGGAAAAGTTAAGAGTAAGAGAAATTCTGCAAACTCCAAATTGTGTGTCAGAGATTCAAATTCTCCTGCATGCAGGAGAACCAGCACTGAAAGCCATAAAGTGACATTAGATGTGGACAGGAATAAGAGGTAGGGTTGTGGGGGCCCTCATTGTGGCAGGTGACACCTATAGCTAAGAAATATTCATCTCTGGGAGGAGAGGACCAAACCCTGCCCAGCAACTGCTGTGAACGAGCTGGGAGTGAACAAAGTATTTAGAGAAAAGAAGACAGAAGACCCGGGGATTTCTAGGAGGGCCAGAGGCGATGGTTTTCAGCAATAACCACCTTGTAAAAGAGAGAAGAATCTCTATAGGGCTGCGAGGCTCTTCTTTGTTTGCAGCAGCCTGTAAAAGGAATTTTAAAACTCAGCATTTTTAATAGAAGCCCTCTCAGACTAGGTTAGAATCAAAATCATACACTTATTTAAAATACATTTTTTTAAAAAACTGTTACTTAAAGCAAAAAAAAATTACTTTTTTTGGTTAAGAAACTAAGAAAGATATGTTAGTCTTTCCCACATAGGTAAGATATAATAGCTAGGCAGGGAAAATCCAATGCATTCAATAATTCAATATAAGTGTTTTAAAGATATAAGTAAAAATCTACCTAGAGGTACCATAAGAGAAACCATCTAAAAAACAGCAATAAAGCTTCCCTGCAAATAACTCTCACCATAAACCAAAGAGAAACTGTAGCCCAACATTTCAATTTGAAAAGCAACAATAACAACCACCAAACTTTATGAACAATTTCAGCTACAAAGACCACAAAGCATAAATACAAAAATTTGGGAAAGAGATGACCACGTGACAAGAGGTGATGGCCAGTCAAAAGTAGCAGGTGAAAAGAAAGCTTATAATAATTTAGGAAAGAAATGAAAACAAAAGGAATAAAATGTATCCATGAAGACTACATCAGAAAGAAAACATGAGACAAAATAAAGTTACCCCAAAAAGCATATTAAAAGATACGGATAATGGAGACAAGAACAGAGAAGGAATTGAAAAGGAAAATAATTTAGAGATACTATTGATATGTAAAGTAGACAAAACACATATTTGGGATTCCTGAAAAAGAAAATCAAAACAAGGTATAGGGCAAATATTTAAAATTTAAATTAAGAAACTTTCCTAAAGTGAAGGGTGATTCTAATCTATATATTGTAAGAACAAACTATTTTCTAAAGAAAACTGATGTCCCACAAGACAACGCAAAAATAATTCAAGCAAACTTATTGAACTTGAAAAATAAGAAAGGAATACTCTGGCCATCTAAGTACAGAAATCAGGTCATTCTTAGGGAAGTAAACTGGGTTAACCAACAGATATCCAAAAGATGCCTGAGCAGCACCTCAAGCTAAGGGAAAGAAAGTATGAACCATATTTTTTATGTGTTAAAGAGCAATAGTTATAGGCAATTTGGCTTTGCAAATTTTCAGCAAATATTGTACCTGAAGCTTAAATGAATTACAGCAAGAAAAGCAGTAGGGAATATCTCTACCAGGCTGCCATGTACCAACGTGCAGGAGGACATGGCACATACAAAATATAGGAAGGACATGAAGGGACACAAAGGAGACCACATTCACACTCTGGCTCAATGTACTGGGAGCCACAGGGCAAGAGACTGGTGGGCAAATCTCCTGAGTTCTTTGAAGCCTCTAGTCCAGGCACCAAGGCGTACCTGGCACAGAAACTCAAGACTATTCACCTGCTATGCTCACAAGCCATATAGCACCTGAGGCTGAACTATATGTGCAGGAAAGTGGTGGCTGTGCTTTGAATCTGGCTTCTTGCAAGTAACAGAGGGCACCTGGAGAAGCAGTAACAGCTCCAGGGAGCTCTGGGAGGTCAAAGCAGACCAGATGTAGCAGTTAGACAGCTGAGCTTCCCCCTTCCAAATGCAATTCTCCTCCTGGATCTCTGGGTTGGCCCGCGGGCCGCATGATGTGGCCCCCTGGTCTAGTGTTTAAGACAACTGTTGTCACCACCCCCCACAAGATGGAAAGAATAGGCAGAGAAAAATCACCAGATATGTGTAAAGACTCAATGTAGGTAGAGCGCAGAGCGCATTCCTAGCAGCTGTGACTGATGCAATGCTGTGAGAACACTCCAGCGCCGGAAACCCTCCTAGGCACACCTGGGAGAGAGCTCGCCCACTGTAAGGAAGTGACTCAGTGCCAACCCAGTAGCTCCCTGACCTTTTCAGTCATTGGCTTTGAAGAATACACTGTAACACCCTATAACTCAGCACATCAGAAATAGCTAAGTGTGAGCAATGAGAATTTTCTTCCCAGAAGTCACCACTTGACTTCACTGTTGAAGAGATAACTCCTTGACTTGGGGATTAGCGCATAAGGTAATTTATTAATTCACATAAAAGGAAATAGGGGTTTGAGGAAGCAGAGGTGAGTCTGAATATGTACTCCGTCATTACCTAACTAGCCTTAAAACAAAGCATTTGGTTTACTTGAGCCTCTGTTTCATCAAACTTTAAAAATGAGAATAATAACATCTGGTATCATTTTTGGTTCTGACTAATGTAAGCAGAAATGGACACTTGTTAGGAGGCCATCTGTAATTCACAGACTTAACAAAGGAGCACAGGAAATGAGACAAGACGTGGGCATGTTAGCAGGAACACTGTAGCTCAATCAGGGCTTCCAAAAAGCCAATAAATTCCCACAGTTTTCAGTAAAGCTCAGTTTAGGATTTATGGACCCAGGATTAACCATGAAAGGCCTGATTGGGTTTGCTTTCCCACCATGGTTAGGACATCTTCATTTATTGTCTCACTGGAAAGTATAAAATGGGGAACAGGTAATTTCCAAAGAGGAAGTCAAGCTATTATCGCTGAGGAATAAGAAAAGTAGAATGAATGTTTAGTGGGCCAAAATAACAAATGTGTAACGCACATCCACGGAAGCTTGTTGCAGAATTAAATTAGACTGTTGGCAGAGCATAGAATCAATGAAGGTTAAAATCAGTCAGGAAAATAATAAGGGTCGGATGGTCCTGTAAGTTAGAGGGCTTGGCCATTCTGACTCTTTGAAACATAATAACGACCTGTGAGGTTTTGCTTTCAATTAAGCAACTTATGAGGAACAAGAGTCAGTTTAGCCATTTTCCCTTAAACTGAGCTGAATTGAATCAACACGATCGGCTTCAGAACGCTTCTCCCTTTTGTTCTCACCTTTATTTGACAAGGAAACTTTTCCACTGACCCTTCTCCTTCTGCTTGTTTTATCTTAATGTTCCCTGAAAATTTTTAAAAATAATTGATTGGCAGATGACAATTCTAACTATGGTTGTACCCATGGAAACCACAGAAAATCGCCTATTTTAGCCTAATTTGTTACTGTGATTTTCATGACAACAGCCAAGGGTATATTTCAACAACTGTTTTTACTCTAATCCCATTAGAAAATAAAAAATATCTAAAGCCAAACAACCCTTTGACTCTCTAAGGTAGTTCCTGTTTCTTTATATGCTGATGGTGAGTACAATAGGAGCCAGGAGACTCCTATATGCCTTCCAGGCCCTAGTAGTGAGAATGATGTCTATCTTGGTTACCTGGTGAGAGCAAGGTGATTTATGGACAATAATGTGTTCAAATCCTTTTCAGGCTATTAGTGGCCATGGATCCAGACCTGCCTTGACCAGTTAGCTTTCTCTGGAGGTATGAATAACTAAAAGAAAACCATTTCAGCCCTGGCCAGTTGGTTCAGTGGTAGAGCGCTGGCCAAGACTGTGGAAGTTCTGGGATCGATTCCCAATCAGGGCATACAGGAGAAGTGACCATCTACTTCTCAACCTCTCCCCCTCTGCCTTCTTTCTCATTCGCTTTCTCTTCTCCTGCAGCAGCTATGGTTCAATTTGGTTCAAGTGCATCAGCCCCAGGTACTGACAATGGCTCTGTGGAGCCTCAGCCTCAGGTGCTAAAAATAGCTCAGTTGCAAGCATGGTCCCAGATGGACAGAGCATTGCCCCTAGAGGGGGTTGCTAGGTGGATCCCAGTTGGGGAATATATGGGAGTCTGTCTATTTCCCCTCTTCTCACTTGGAAAAGAAGAGAAAAAAAGGAAAGAAAGAAAACCATTTCCTCTCAAGGTAGAGGTATGGAGTCCACAGTGTCAAGCCCTTTCAGGCGGGAAGTAAGTTTGTTGTCAAGTACTAGCCGAAGCCCATCCTTCTACATCTAAAAGTGCACTTGACCTGGGTTGCAGGCAAAGACCCCATGTTCTCTCAAGCATAAGAGAGAGGAATGAACAGTCACCACACTCCATGAATCTTGCTTCTCATTTCCACATATCAGAGGGAAAGCTGGGTAAAAAAAAAAAAAAAAGGAATGTAGTTATTTTATGACTGTGAACACCCTTATTGCTTTCCAGCCAGTATCTCAAAATAAATTGAAAACAGAAACCTTCCATCCATGCTATAAGTTCTGGAATATGCAGACATTCCCTTCATCACTCTCTTGCATGCCAAGTGTGAATATGTGTCCAAAACCTGATCTGTCCAGGATTCTCACTTGTGAATCTGAATCTCTGGGGTAGGATGCAAAAATACAGGGTTCGAGGTCAGTCACCTAGACTGCTTTGTGTGGTTGAAAATCAAATTGCAAGGCAGAAATTATCCTGCCCGCAGTGCTTAGCAAGCTTAACTCAGTCTGTGGTTATAGCGCCCATGAGACTTCCAGCAGTGATGACATCTCTCCAGGGACAAATGCCCCACATGGCTTGTTAAACACAATATCTCTATAGGGGCATGGGAGCCATGCTTTGTCTCTGTCACTTCCTTCTTAGTCCTGCCTCACCAACCTGCAAAGATTATTTGATGATAAAAAGAAAAGGAATAAAGAGTATGGAGGATGAGACCAAGAACCGCTAATTTTTTCCATAAGTTCTTTTATACTGTCTGGATATTAAAATTGTATGTGAATAGCTTTAATAAAATTGACATTTAATTATCCAAAATATGTTGGAAGAATTTTAGAGTAAGTTTATTTATTTTTATTTTTTACAGTGACAGAGAGAGAGTCAGAGAGAGGGATAGATAGACAGGAACGGAGAGAGGTGAGAAGCATCAATCATTACTTTTTCATTGCCATTGCAATACCTTAGTTGTTCATTGATTGCTTTCTCACATGTGCCTTGACCACGGGCCTTCAGCAGACCGAGCAACCCCTTGCTGGAGCTAGCGACCTTGGCTCTAAGTTGACGAGCTTTTGCTCAAGACAGATGGGCCCCTGCTCAAGCTGGCGAGCTCGAGGTCTCGAACCTGGGTCTTCCGCATCCCAGTCCAACACTCTATCTACTGCGCCACCACCTGATCAGGCAAGAGTAAGTTTATTTTATACAAACCTTCTAATCATTCCTAAATGTCTCCTACAAAATCTTACAAAAAGGAAAAACAGAAACTCACTTCATCAAAAACTCAAAAAACTGGAGGGGAGAAACCAGTCATTTCTACTGAATATTCTTGTGATTCTTGGTGAGATACGGTGAATTTGAAATTGACTGCTTGACTTCCAATAGGGCTAGAGGGTGCTGGAATACCATAACCATTTAGTAAGGCATAACTTCCAGAGGAGAAAATGGTACTTGGCTAAAAGAAACAGCAGAAGGGTAAAGTGATGATCACAGTGGTCTGACCCACAGAAATAAATGGTTATTGTTCATTGATAATGATGTCCCATATGTCAGGAAAGGATTGGCAGCCCACTGAGGTTCTGCTTGACATTTATAACCTCCAAAATTCCATGCCTAACAGGCATTACCTGTGCCATCATGATAAAACCCCATTACACTTGAGTTCCTTCCAAAATTCCATGCCTAACAGGCATTACCTGTGCCATCATGATAAAACTCCATTACACTTGAGTTCCTTCCAAAATTCCATGCCTAACAGGCATTACCTGTGCCATCATGATAAAACCCCATTACACTTGAGTTACCTCTTTGAACAGAGAGAAAACTGGATACCCTTGAGGGAGGATTCTACAATTTCACAAGCTACTTACCATGAATTATCCTAGCCTTCCCCAAAAGGCCCTGTAGCCATTAACTAGTCTAAGTGGGCATCGAGCAGAGAGTTCTACCAAGATGTTAGGAGGCTTCAGACTTGACATTTGATTTAAATCAAAGCTAATCCCTAGGGATCTAGAATGTCATCATGATCCATAGGAAATAATGAGGGCTCTATAGAGGTCAAGAATTCAATAGGTATGACTTGAGTCTAGCATATAGTAGCCCCAGCTGGTACTTCAAATATGTCATGCATATTTCCTTAGACTCCAGGTATATTTTAGACTCCATATCCTCAGCAATTGGGATAATCATAATTGTACTCCGACACACGGAGTAAGGTTTATTTTGGTATGAAGGTGAGTGAAGGAAAGGTTCTAGATCTTCCTTTCTGTGCCAAAACATTGGGCCAATAATATAATGCATCCCTGGGGAAATCTCAGGACTATCTGCCATCATCATTCAAGACTTGAAAGAATTAGAGTGTTGAGTCTTCCCATCTTGCCACTGAACTCGCCAATTTGGCTAGTACTGAAGATGGTGAGTTTCATGGATGACAATTAATGGTCATATGTTTAATTAGATAATGGCTCCATTTACAGCCAGTTTGCTAGATACAGTCTGTTGAGTGGAGGAAACTCACATAATCTACAGAAGCCAATATGCTGCCATTAATCTAACCAATGATTTATCCTTATCCCAAAAGAAGTCCCCAGAAACCATTGCTTTCACTTAGCAGAAAAGCTGCACCATCCTACTCTCCAAATGTAGTATTAGCTCAGTGTTCTGTATCTGTTTCACAATTTAGTTGGAAGGGACCTTGATCTTCTCACCATTCCAAAATATATCATGCTGGCTTTCCACGTTAGTGAGACTAGGAAGATAAAAGTAGCGACCACAGTGAATGCCGTAGAAACACTTGCACAGCAGTGTTTTTATTGTGAGAGTCAGAATCCATTACAAAGACAGAATGCTTTTACTTTTGGAGGATCTATTGATCCAGAGCATGTTGGCATATACTTTGTCAAGTGAAATATTCCTGAATCTTGCATCTCCAATTACTAAGAAAGAGATGTCTTTGGGAATTTTTACAGGTAACATGTACCATTAGTTGGTGGTGCTTTTCTAATCTATTTACCAGGTTATAAAATACATTTTTCCACTTTGAGTGAATTCAAGAGCAAAATAAAATGACGCAGCTGGTCCAGAGTATAGTACAAGCAACTCGGCCATTTGACTCTCACAGCTCAGAAGACTCCACAATGCTTGCTGCAGTGGGTGGGCATGCTCACTGGAGCTGGTGACAACCCTGATGGGGAAATCACACTTCTAAGGATTTTATGGATTAAAAAGCCTGTGCATTCTTTTTTTAAAATTATTATTCAGTGAGAGGAGGGGAAACAGAGAGACAGACTCCTACATGTGCCCCAACTGGGATCTACCCAGCAAGCCCACTTGGGAGTGATGCTCTGCCCATCTGGGGCATCACTCTGATGCTCAGCAACTGAGCTTTTCTTAGAACCTGAGGCAGAGGCCATGGAGCCAACCTCAGCACCGGGGGCCAACTCACTCCAATCATCATGGCTGCAGGAGGGGAAGAGAGAGAGAAAAGCGAGAAGGGAAAAGGTGGAGAAGCAGATGGGCACTTCTCCTGTGTGCCCTGACTGGGAGTCAAACCTGGGACATCCACACTACGGGCCAATGTTCTACCACTTAGCCAACTGGCCACATTATTTACACAACTATTACCTTGGAAAATACTCTTGTCTCATCTATACTCTGGTTGATGCTTATCCATGTACATGCTCAAACTGAGTTTGACATCATGGACTGTGATTATCTAGAAACTTCAAGCCATGAAGTCAGATGTACCCAGCAGCACAATTTTATCAAATGGGAAAGGTCGGGGGGGACTGGACCCAGGCAGTTCCTGAAGCATTAGAAAGCAGAATGAGCAGATGGCTCTCCCACACAGCATGTCTTCTCTTGGCACACAACTGCTCCTCCAGCGACCCACAGGTTCAATCTCATGGGGAGTCCCTTATTACTAGAGCAATTATAATTCATCATATAAACAGAGACATTTTGAGCTAAAAGTAGGCCAGGTCAACAGACCTAAAACAGAACTGGCCTAGCCAATAAATTATGCATAGTCACCCTACCTCAGTGGTTTGCAAGCAGGGGTAATAATCTTGCCCCCTCCAAAAGCATTTGGCCATATATGAAGACATTTTTGGAAGTCACAACTTGGAGAGAAGGTATGCCATGTGTATCTAGTGGGTTGAGGTCTGGGATGTTGTTAAATAACCCAAAATGCATGGAAATACCTTCCTATCACAGGAATTATCTAACCTAAATTGTCAACAATGATGAGATTGAGAAACTCTTGTGTAACTATTTGGCATAAGAGGGAAATAACATCAATTTATAGAGAGCTCTATGTGACAGACTAGCACCTGGTGAAAGTGAACAGCTACAGCATTATAACTACATTCTAAGGTGGGCTGCATGTGAAAGAATTAAGGAAAGAGAAATGCGGCTAGTAAGCAGAAGTTTAAAGGTTACAATGAATTTTCCACCTGGGTTGAAAGGAAAGATATACTGAAGAAATTATCTATGCCATGACTTTAGAAGAAAAACAGTTGCTGACAAGAAGATCTGGGGAAACCATATGTTAATGTACTGCTGACCAATGGATGTCAAGATCCCACTGCAGAAGGGGCTCTTAATTAACAAGATTCCCGACTCCGAGTCTGTCAATTAAGCAAGTTCTGACAACTGGCCCATGTTTCCCAGTGAGGTTCCAAAACTTTGGCTAAGACAGCAAAAGCCAGTTGTATACCAACTTTGTTGAGTTTGCTGAGGGCCTTCTTCTCTTGCATTCACTAACGCGGTGACCAACCAAGAACCCAAATATGGTACCATACCCTGAGATCAGCCAGTCTCCTGATGGCTAGGTGATTATATTGGATCCCTTTAATCATAGAAAGAACCAGTAATTTGTCCTCATTCTAAGGAATACTTCTATTGGACTCAAATTTTCTTTTCCTGCTAAGCATGCTCCTGCCAGCATCATTCAGAAAAGTCTTAGAACATTAATATGATATCATGTGCAATAATGCTTCTGATAAAACAACAAAATGAATAAAAAAAAATAACTCAAATTGGCTGACAGCTGTCAGAAGGAGGGTTGAGTAAAGGAGGTAAAGGGAGACCACAAATAAGGGACAAAGAAATAACCCACAAAAAAACCTCGTGGACATGAACAACAACACTGTGGTGATTGCCAGGTGAGGTGGGGATAGAGGGGAGGGAAAGGAGGGTAGTGGGGGGGAACAAATTTTGATGGATAAAGACTGAACTTGGTGGGGGGAGGCGAATACATAATACGGTGTACAGAGATATGTTGTAGAATTCAGCACCTAAAACCTGTATAATTATGTTAACCAGTGGCACCCCAATAAAATTCAGTTAAAATATAATAATGACTCTTGTTCATGGAATTTAATTTTAGTCCACGTACCCCATAGACCACACGTCACTAGCTTTATAGAATGTGGCCTACTGAAAAGTCAGTTGCAATATGAGCTGGGAATTAGCATCAGGACACCACTGAAGAGGAAATGGTTTGTTTTCAAAACTCAAGATAAACATATGGTGATTTTTTTTTTCAAATAAAGCCAGAATAAACAGGTCCATGAGTCAGGGAGTTAAAGAAGACATGACAATTCAAAATGATCTAATCTTACAGCTATTTAGCTTTGTATCTTCATTTTCTACAAGCCAAACTACTCTCTTGCTCGTTTAGAATTTGGTTCTTTCGGATTGTACTTAACACCTATAATAAAGTATTTCATAAGTGACTTACTATTAGGCACTATATCTTTTCTCTCTTTCTTTTCCAAATACTCAGTAAATCCATGTTTAATAAATGTATGAATAAATTAACAGCTAGGTCAATAAATAATAAATAAAGGCCAAATCAGATATTCCAATTTTTTTAAATAAGGTCATAGAAAATTTACATTCACTTGTAAGTGCTCTTACCCAAAGCAGGCATGACTTAATGCTAAAAAGGATTATTAAGTAAAGGATATAGTCACTGACTCTCATTGATTTCACTGTCCACTTCTAGAGAAACTAATGAAAAATAGAAACACACAGTTAAGGCTTTTATCACCTTCTCTTTTCGCTGTGATTTGCTGCTGGATAAAAATCTGAACTATTTTTAGTGCCATCAGAATGCCAATGACTATACAACAACCTGATGTTCATGCAATTAGAATATAATCTACCACAAATAGAATTATATTCTTTATCTATCTTCTACCTATCTTTCTATCTTTTATGTACTTAGCTATCGTTCATCTTCTCTCTCTCTCTTCCTTAGGTAGCACCCGGAACAGGCTGAGCAGGCATTACTCACAGAATTTCACTTCCAACAGCTCTTGCTGTGACAGCTGCAGCACTCTCCTTCCTCCATGGCCCCTCTGCCCCTGTAACTGGCCATGACTGATGAATCAAAATAGGGGAAGTGGGTTCTACCTAACTTCTGGTTGAGTAATTTCAAGTAGAGAGAGAGAGAGAGAGAGAGACACTCAACACTTGGACACTTTCTTGCTCCAAATTTGTTTTCAATGCACCCCTTTGAACACATTGCAGGTAGGATCACATTTTACAAAATACCTGAGAAAGGAGAGAAATCCTTCAGTATTCATAGTGAAGGATGGAAGAGGAATCAGACAGAACAGTGCTCAGGAAGCCCAGAGATAATACACAGTATCCTTGTGAATCTCTTAACTTTTGAAGCATAGTAAGCCATCTCAAATCTTAGTGGCTTAAAATATACCCCTTTATTTATGAAGCCCCACGTCTGCAGGTCAGCTTTCAGGGCAGTGTTTATCCTCATGCTTCTGCTGTTCTTGAATGGTCTCATGCATCTGCAGTCGGCTACAAGTTTGATTGACTACCAGCTGCCCTATGTATGATCCCCTTAGCAGCATGCCTTGGGAGTCCTTTACAAGGCTATCCAAGACTTGTTGACATGGCAACAGGAAAGAGTTCCAAGAGAGCTCCCACAAGCATGCCAAGCCTCTTGAGGCCCAGGTTAGCAAAGTCACAACAACATTTTGCTGTATTCTATCAGTCAAAGCTATTGGTCACATGGTCAGTTCAGACTTAAGAACAGGAAATATAGATTTTATGTACCTCAATGGCGGGAGCTAGAAAGTCAGACTGCAAAGGACATGGCTACCAGCAGGGGTGGAGGACTGGTCATTTTCACAATTCACTGCCCCAGTGTTCAGAGACAAATCTTACTCATTGACAGAGCATGGCTGGCAATCAATGACTAGTAACACAAAGAGTCTCATCTTAATGAATTAATTAATCTGGAGTTTAGACTACAAAAACTCCCATGAGACCAGATATTTGATCCCAGACAAGTTATTTAACCTCCTCTACCCTCATATTAAAATGGGGACAATGATAACACATAACTCACATGATTATTATAAAAATCAATGAGTTAATTTATAAGAAAGTACTTAAAATCTGTTAAACATCAAGTCAAACATTAGCCAAAGCAATAAATTGTGGAAGATAAAGACATTGGTCCTGGAATCATATGTCTAGATTAAAATTCTGGGTCTACCAGTGATTAGCTTCTTATTCTTGGGCAAGTTCTCAAATTCTCTGTGACTTTTTTTCTTCAGCTGTGAATGAAAAGAGTTAGTATTTATACTGTTAGTATTAATATTATCAGTAAGACACTCTGCTAGAATTTAGGGAC
The DNA here is from genome assembly GCA_037038555.1 of Rhynchonycteris naso. Taxonomy (NCBI): domain Eukaryota; kingdom Metazoa; phylum Chordata; class Mammalia; order Chiroptera; family Emballonuridae; genus Rhynchonycteris; species Rhynchonycteris naso. The sequence goes on along the minus strand of CM073004.1, from coordinate 61,023,492 downwards.
AAAGAATCCTAAGTAAGACCTGATATAATACTTGACATATCTTTATTATAAACCAGGGACATTATGCCGACCTAGGCAAATCACAAACTTTCTGTTTCCTGGTGTGTTCAATAGGAACACTTTAACTTGGCTAGTCACAGAAGCATAGTCATAAGTAACTAAAATATGGTAGTTACAGTTCCTTTAGATGGGTTTGACACCAAAGTAGGAGACTTTTAAGGTCCGAAAGCTCTCAGTGAGAATAGTCGAGCTTCTGTCTGGATGGACCTTCACTGTTTTGGTAAAGGTGATACTTGAACATGTGAGAGGCTTGGCTTTTCAGTCTGATGGAGTTCGATTCACACCCTCAATCTGCCATTTATCTAACACTCTGTGATGTCTGAAAGTTGCTAAAAACTCCCAGATCTTTAGTTTCCTTCTTTGGAAAATGAGTTCTGGTGACTCTGAGTGCTTATTCGGGCTCTCTATCCCTCCCCACTATTCCCAACAGTCCTCGCTTCTTCGGCAGGTCCTGTTCCTGACAACAGCATCAGCTTCCAACTGACAGCTTGAACTCCCTGATAAAGAAGGCGCCTCAAAGGTCTACTAAATATCAGTCTCTCAGACAAATGGCCTGGCTCCTGTGATAAGGGCCTTCTGACACATCTTTTCATGCTTCATAAGAAGACAGATGCTACTGCTGATGTGACTGGAGCCGAATTGAAATATTAATTACTTAACTTCATCAGAACTCTGTGCAACCTGAGCTAGTTTCCAGTGAGCTAGTCTCAAGGGCCATTTTCTGTGAAGTTCCGACTTAATCAAATACTCCATCTCCTTCAGTCTTTACCATCTTTAATTCAACTCCATACCTACTTCTCCTTGCTCCTACAACCCAGAGGCCTGTCATTCAACTTCCCTGACAGGTTGAAAAGTCACAAAACTCACCCAAGCATCTCAAAGCCCCACAGTAGTCCAACATATGCCTTACCATTCTTCTTTGCATTGCTGTGCAAATCAGCTGACCCAGATCAGAAGGAGAACTAGACTCGGTGTGAATATCCCTCTAATACTTTCACACCTCCAAGTATGTCTACCACAGGAGAAAATCTTGCTTCAGAGTTCCGGTTTTGTTCTTTTCTGCCTGTGACTTGGGGTTCAAAAGTACAGATTCGAAATCAAATTTAGCCATCCATATTTGGAAAGGCTGAATAAATATAATGACTTCAAGCGATTATTTCCCTTTACTCATAAGGATTTGATTCTGATCAAGTTTTATAAATAATAAAGATACAATAGAAGTCCCAATGGGATAGACAGAAGGCAAACTCTGTGTGTGCAGGTGTTAAAAGGCAGCAATCAATCTAGTCATACTTAATTGTCATTATCTCTTTAGAAGAAATTTCATGTCCGATCTCTTTCACACGGGCTCTTGATTCCTTGCTCCTAACTGACCACAGTTGCTTTTCTCAATAATTATATTAAATTAAATAAATTAGAGTCTAACCCAAACTAATTTTGCCTAATATTCTAGTCCATTTGTGCAGAGTCCCAAATAACCTCTAAGCTATTTCTCTAGGCAGTAGGGTAGCTAATTATTTACCCTCCCAGCAGCCTCTAAGGCACTTCTGGTCCTATGTTTAGAACAGAGAATGATTTCATTCGATTAGGAGGGAACAAAATGCCCACAGCTTTCCTGAGATAACATGAAAATCCCATTCATCCAAGGGGACTAAGTAATTTACTCTCTGCAGATTCCTTTGGATCCTGAAATAATGCGCAGTGATGCATGGGCACATGGTCATTATGCCCCAGATTTTCTCATTTAGAAAATCAATTCTTAAACATTGGGGATATGCAAATTCAATTATTCCTGAACTGGAGAAGGATAATCATGCACTGAAATCTGAATTAGCATATCCACGTAGAGCTGGCTTCGCCTCCCCCAGGGTTCTCTGCCACCTGTTGAATTAATTTGGTCTGGTCCCCTGACATCCATCAGATTTCACAGATGACAGGGGCAGACAAACTTAATCTGTTGTCAGAGGAAACTGCAAAGTTACAAGAGAGAGTCACATCTCAGCAGAATACTACAGAGGAGAGGCAAAAACTAGCACAAATGCCCAGCCAATCAGTTACCAGCTCTCTCTGAACAATGCACCTTGGCAAACAAGGGCCATTGAAACCTAATTAAGAAGTTTCTCTTCCGGCCCACTGGAGATCTGCACAATGACACAAGGACCATGCTTAACTGGCATGGTGCTTGCTAAGCAAGCACTTGGGAATTAGATTCTTTCTTATTGTTTTGTTGTGTTTTTAAAAACATTTCTAAACCACAGGGAAATTCTGTTTTTATCATTCTAGAGAAGCAGAAATAAATTTCATTCTCAATCTGATTTTAATGTACACACAGAGCACAGAGGAAAAAACATCTTGCCTGGAATTTATCACTGACTCAGAATCTCCCAGCGGCTTAGGACACTTGTTATATATGAAGCAATATAGATATGCCACACAACATTTCTGCCCCCAAAGAGTTAGCATGTGACACACTTCCCAGCATGTCTTGACTCATTTGGCAACAGAATTTAGTTACCTACTAGTCACTTGTAAATGGAGCATCATCTTTGTTGCCCAAAGAAACATGTTTTAATCTCATCACCCTCTCTCTCAGTTCCCCTGATGCAAGGTACATCCCTTTGACTAAGGAGGAGCCCCATGTAGATGAAGTAAACCTGTTCCCGCTTCCCTCCTTGGTTCTTTGGCTGGTCTAATAACTAAATTGATATAGGGCAGACTAATAGGAGAAAAATAAATGTCGTCTGTATGGGAGTCCTATCAGAAGATGAAATTCCTTGGCACTTGGGTAATTTAGGTTTACATAGATAGCATCCTAAGCTAAGCAGAGGCAGGCAGGTGTCTGAGGTTTTAAAGGGGAGGAAGACAATTCACAGGAAGATGAGATGAGCAAATGTTTGGTAAACAAATGTTTGCCAGGCCATGCAGAGAAGTCTTTCTGATATCAAGTTATCTCTGGTAATAGCTCCCTTCCTGGTGCAGGCCCCCTATCTAAATTCTTCTAGACACTCAAGAGGGAGGTACAAAGCTTTTTCTGAATCTGTTGAGGCCCCGGTTGTCTTTAGCTTGAAATAATCCACATACTTTGGTCCATTCTGGAGTGGCTTATTCTGGTCCCCCTCGACCACCTAAATAGCTGCTTCTGAACTCAAAGAGTTAGATGATAATATGAACAGGGATTGAGGTGGGGAGACAAGCATCCCGAATATCTTGGGGATAATCTCCATAAACTCCCATTTGTAACTGAAGACTTAAGTCAGCCAAACCCTCCTCTGGAAATCTGTTCTGATGGCCTTTGGCAGTACTGATCACAGCTCTTAGCAGAATACTGTGGTCCAGCTGTGTTGTGGGGCTACTCATGAAACTATAAATTTCTTAAAGAAATAAACAGTTTCTTATTCATCTTCATATAACACAAGTCTAGCACATACAAATGGACAATATTTCTAGAAGGAAGGGAGGAAAGAAAGAAGGGAAGGAGGGAAGGAAGGAGGGAGAGAGGGAAGGAGGCCAGGAGGGAGGTAGGGAGAGAGCAAGGGAGGGAGAGAGGGAGGTAAGAAGGGAAATTTTTACTTGGTAAGGATAATAAAATATATTGTCCATTACCTTATTTATTTTGGCCTCTTTATATACAATAGCATGATATGATATTATAGTACTATAAGGTCTTCTGGACATAAACAGATATACAAGTTAATATCATCAACATGTAATAAATATATCAGAAGAGAATATTAACATTGTATTTAGAGCAATTTTGGAGAAGTAAGGCTTCTGGCCTCTTCTAATGTCTCCCTGGATTTTTCTGTCTTATAATCACACTAGTCACCTTACTCCAGCATTAAACTGTTATTTTCCTTTTCCTATCCCAGCACGGCTTTGCTTTTCTCCTTCCTTCCAACGGAGTCATAGTCCCCCAAGCTGTAACCTCTACCTCCACCATGGGGTTTCTATTCACTGTGCTATTTTTATTTTCCACCACATCCTTCAGTCTGTATAGCCAGATTTCATACATTTCTTCAGATATCTTTATTTCTCAAAACAAAACAAAACATTCGGTATACAATTGCTAAGAACCTCTGTGTAATGGAGGTTGTGGTTTTCAAATATATGAATGAACTTCCTCCCTTTTAAATTTTTGTGTACACTGTCTTCTCCATGAGTAAGAGGCAACATGTGTAAGAGGTAGAGATAAAAAGATAGAATTAAAAGAAGTAGTTTTTGTTGTCTAAAACAGGCACAAAAGTTTGTAGCAATAAAATAGATGTGGTAGGTAGGTTTTATTAGAAAAAAGACTTTCTAAATTCCTTGATCTCTCTCATAAACATGTCCTGAGAGCATATTGGTGGATAAGCTACAGAGTTTTACTCCGTGCCCTGGGTAGGGAGGTGGGGGATATGTTGAGAGGAAGCGGGAAGCCTTAAACTTGGCCCCTCTAGCTTGAAGAATTATTTATAGGGAGGTGGAGATGGATAGAGGGAATGGATCACAGGCTTACATATAAATGCTTAGACTATAAAAGTTCTAAAAAGAAGTAGAATACCTTCTGGATCCAGGGGTAGGCAAAGATGTCTGAAATAGAAAATTCAAATCTTATTAATAGGGAAGAAAGGAGAATGGTAAAGCAGTCGTGCAGAAAGATTCCTTGTTAGGTCTCCAAGCCTCTCCTGGCTTCCATGTGGTTTGGAGGACCAACAAGTTCCCGTGTGACCCTTTAGCAAAGAGCAGCACAGTGGAAGTCAGTGGGTTCCTCTATGGCAACAGTGAGATCTCCAGACATTAGAGGCTACAGCAAGGCAGAGGATAAGGCCAAGATTAGAGGCTGTTGAGACACCTGTGGGGATGAGTTTATCAGAGGAAATTACCAACTCCTGACGGAGCTGAGAAGCCAAACATCCAGTGATGGCAGACAAAGGTTTCAACAGCAAACACCCGTAGAAGACAGATGAATGGGACCAAAGGCCAGGAAGCAGCCTAACAGGCTCTTCAAGGCAAGGTCTAGAAAGCCTCTGATAGCAGCATGCAAATCTGAAGTCTCAAGGGCCATGCATCCCACATACATGCAAACAACACAGTAGAGAAGCACACAGAGCAGATCAGAAACTTACAAAGTAAAAAAAAAAAAAAAAAAAAAAAAAATCCCTGAGACATCTAACCAGAGCTTAAGATACCTACAGAAAGAAATTACTGAGTGAGACAAAGTGTAATTTTTGTGCCTTTGCTCTTCAAATAGCCTGATGTTTAAAAGCTAGAACTCTGGGATGAGTGGGTTCAAAACCCTGATATCCAGTTCATCAGCAGTATTACCTGAGTAAGTTACATCAACTTTCTAGTTTCTTATCTCATCCACAGGTAGCATATTAGGGTCTATACCATTGAGTTATGCAATAACATAGTTCCTAACATACATTACATACACTATGTGTTCAATGAATGATTATTATCAAGTGTTCCACTACAGTATAATAGTAAGCTTACCACGGAGGGGAATTAAAATCAGATTGGACAGCTTGGCAAGCATCCCAAAGAAGGTGGAATAAATGAAATACTAAAAGGCATGTGAAAACTAACGAGAGGCAGGGGTTTCTTGGAAACTAGATCACGTAGTTCAGACAGGAGGGAAGAAATGGTGTAGCTGAGGACTGCTGGCAGATGGGGCCAGATCACAGAAAGCCTTGTATGCTGGAAGATTCTGACCTTACGGTGTAGGCTATGGTTTGGAAGGGTAAGATGAGAACTGGAAGGCTTAATTCAAAGCTGGTGTTTGACATTTGCAAAAGATAACTGGCCAGTATGTAGAGCAATGATTTCTAAATGGTAGATCTGAACCTAGATCAACATAGTAGATCCTGACCAGCACATTTTTAAGTGAAATGGAGTGGAAAAAAATAGAATAGACTATATCAAACTGGATCATATAGGGTAAACTTAAGTATTACCATATTTTGTGAAATTTTTAGTAGATAAATGAAAAGCATGTGTGTGTACACTTTAATGGCTCATTAAGGTATAAAATACATTACTTAATATAGATCATAGTGACTGCAAAAAAAACAGATTGTAGAGAGACAAGTATGGTGATAGGGAGACTAGAAAGAAAGGAGCTTATCATATTGAAATCTGTAAAGTGGTCTTATCTTGTTTTATGTTTACTTGAATTAGAAGAAATATTTTTCTTTGATTTCTTTTCCAGGCCAGCACCAGTTTTCAAGTACTAGAATTCACAATCATATTCTACATCATGTCATATTCTCCTACAAGTAAAATTTCAGTCTACATATAAATGCACTTTTTCCCTTTGATATTTACAAAGTCATTGTTCCTACATACCTAAAATACACAATATTGGAACGCTAAGCCTCGAAATCTAGTTCCTGCTTCCATCCTGCTAGTTGTGTGACTTGGGGACCATCATCAGCCTCTCTGGACTTCCAAGAGGAGACTGCACAGTGCAATGCTTCCAAACACTAATTATATGTGATTCAACTAGGCCTGTTTGTTCATGAATGCAACATCTATTTTTGTGAGATTTAGAATTAGAATACAGTGTGTACTTGTGTTACCAACCCACGACATTCATCAAGCTAGGCAGCCATTACTGTCCAGCATGCAAAAAAAGTATAAATATAACACTAATATGTCCCAACAATGGTTCCCAGCAGGGTGACTATCCTCTCGTCTCTGCTTGCAACATTATTTGCACTTATATAATTTATTTTATTATGTTTCTGACACCTCATTGGATAATAACTTTCCTGACAATGGGAGAAATTCTTTGAATATTAACAGTATGTAACACAATGGTGTATTTATAGTAGAAGCCTATATAATTATCCATTAAATAAAATGGTGAAATTTATCTCTAGCTCTAAACCTCCAGACAATTACAGAAGCTGTATTTGAAAAAGTCTATTGAAGAGACTGGAAAGGAACCAAGGATCTAAGATTTAAAGGAATCAAAGCACCAGAGAAGGGAACCACAATGATATGAACCTGAAACTCTTCAGTGTTTTCCCTAAAAGTGCCCTTTTAGTGATTTTTAATTGGTGACACAACAAGAATCTAAGGAGTCTAGAATAGAGTTTTAGCCAAATGACCGATACACTTTGTGGTAGTCTCAAAATACTGCAGGCTTAACAAATGGAGTCCTCATAAAAGGGTCAGCCTTTCTACACACCCCTGACTTTTTTTACTGGAGATTTAAACATTCTAAGCCAGTGGTAGTCAACCTGGTCCCTACCGCCCACTAGTGGGCGTTCCAGCTTTCATGGTGGGCGGTAGCGGAGCAATCAAAGTATAAATAAAAAGATAGATTTAACTATAGTAAGTTGTTTTATAAAGATTTACTCTGCCAAACGTAGCAAAAAGCCAACATAAAGTACTTGGTAAGTAATTATTATTATATGCTTTAACTTGCTGTAACTCTGCTTTATAAATTTTATAAAGTCAAGTTACTTCCCTACTTTATAAATCACCATTACTGTGGAACCGGTGGGCGGTTAGAAAATTTTACTACTAACAGAGATACAAAAGTGGGCGGTAAGTATAAAAAGCTTGACTACCCCTGTTCTAAGCCACAAGAGTAAAAGCAAACTGAAAAGAGACTACCATGAGTGAAATCTGATTTTAAATTAGTTATAAGAGTGTTGGCCCAAGCACAGAGGTGCCAGTTCGATCCCCAGTCAGGGCACAGACAGGAATAGATTCATGTTCCTGTCTTTCTCTCTCCCTTCCTCTCTCTCTAAAATCAATCAATCAATAAAAATTTTAAAGTTAGTTCTTATTAAAACCTTTCATCAGACTAGCAATGCAAGGGAAGTGACTTTCTTAACATAATAAAAGAAGTTATCTGCAAAAAAGAAGGAAAAAATCTATAGCAAACACGACTGATGGCGAACTAAAGATTTCCTTCTGATCCAGAACGAGACAGTAATGCCTTTTCTCACTACCATTCTATTTTGTAAGGGAGGTCTTAACCAATTCTTTGAGGCAAAACAGATATATGTGTAATTGTAAACATATATGTCATTTTAAAACACTCAATCTGGAATTTACTGGTCATGACTAGTGAGGTAATCCATCTGAGAAACCCCTCCATCCCCCCAAGAAAGATGAGGTAATCAATCTTCCCTTGCTTCTGCCCACTTTTGCCTAGAAAAACCTCGTTTTTCACAGCTCCTCTGAGCTACTTTCTGCTGGCTCAATGAGATGCTGCCCGATTGATGAACTGCTGAATAAAGCCAATACCATCTTTAAACAAACTCAGTTGAATTTTGCTTTTTAACAGAATTCTGGCCAAGAATGTTTTTAATATACATAGTAGTATTTAAAAACTCACATTCATTTTGAAAAGAAATGAGTTTATCTACATATTTGTAAAGAAACTATTAGCCAAAATATTATCCCTTATGGAAGATCATGTGACAAAGTAAAGGATGTGGAATTTGAACCCATAACTGCCTAACTCCAAACCAATGTGCTTTCTTTGCAGATAGTAAAACAGGTCTCCAGTGCTGTTCGGCCGGGGGTATTTGCAAGAAAAATAAAGAAGTGCTCAGTACCCACTGCAATGTTATAGCTGAAAATAAACAAACTGGAAAAATTCAATAAACCCTAAACTCGACATGGTTATTTGCCTCTAATTTTAGAATGCCTACAATAAAACAACAGTCACCCAAAAGTGACTGCTGTCATCACCTTCCCTGTGGGAGTGATGGCTCCACATTTGTAAAACAAGGGAATGTGATGATTATTCAGGAACTGTACTCTCTATGCACAAATGGCCTGCCTGCCTGTGATAAAAATGAGCTGACAGCCTTTGGCTGTTTTCACATAAAATTTGAGTCCAGAATGTCCCTAAATTAAAACAGGCCTCCCTCCTTTTAGCCCACCTGCACTTTTTTATTTCCAATGTAGGAATAAGAATTCTTTAAGACTCAGCAACTTATACCAGTCTTTTGGAGCTCTACTTCTCCACCTTCGTTTCTGTGGTATCCCGTACATACAGAGAAGTGCACAAGTCCTAAGGGTACATTTCTGCAATGTGTAAACACTCCTGCAAATGATAAACACCAGTCAGATTAAGAATAACATAGTAGAAGCAACCTGAAGCCCTCTCTTCGGCTCACTCCCCACATGCCCCCCCATCCTCATTAAAAATAAACCACTATCCTGATTTCCATCTCCATAAATTAGTTCTGACCGCCCTTGGAAAACAAAATTTAACCAAGTACATCTGAAGATCTAACTGGCTGTATTGAAGGATTCATGAATCAAGCAGCCTCCCACCCACCTGCTAGAGAGACACTCCAAGGTGTTGTGGGAAATGGAGTTTTTATAGGAAGAAGGGTGGGACAGGGGACTCTTAACAAAGGACCTGACATTTGTTAGTATTAGACCAGGGCATTTTCTTTCTTTGTGTGGGAGAGGCAGCAAGGGTTTTTATCATGCAGATTGCCTTTCCTTCCATGGAGGGACAGGGGGGATGGAGAGGGCCCATGTGACAGATGATTTCATTGGCATTACCCAGAAAATTCCAGACCAGTTGATTAAGATGATGGCTCCAGGAGAGGCTGAAACAGCAACTAGATCAGGCACTAAATCTAGGTTTGGTATCATGGGCTTTAGCACACATGATGCAATTTCAGGCCTACAGTTTTCTCTTTAACACTTTGCATAAACTTCATTCAAATGCAATCATACTGTACCTGTGCTCATGTTTTGCTTTATTTTATTCAATATTATGTTTGTACAATTCAGTTATTTACATTACTATGGTATAATATGACACCATTAATTTATCCATTCTACCATTGTTAAATATGTTTCAGGCATTCAACTACCGTGAATAAACCTGCTGGGAAGGAAGCTGGTATAAATATGTATGCATGTTTCCAGACTATGCACCTAAAAATGCAATTGTGAGGTCATATACTGCATAGACAGCTTCATTCAAATATTTTCCCAAAGTGTTTTTGTCCCTTTTTTACTCTATTCCTAACAAAACTTGACAATTCCAGTCTTTTTCTTTTTTATAAAAATAAAATTTAACCTTCCTAGTGGAGCAGTAGTGAGATCTCACTGTGGGTTTAGTCTTTTCATTTCTCTGATGACCAACCAAGATGGCTTTAACTTCCTTTCATCTTGACCAAACTATAAATACAATTTTTTATGACTATAGGTTCCTTAACTTCCTTTGCTCAGAGTATTTCTGCTCCTTTGACATATAAATCTTCTCCAGCCTCTTTAGTTTTACAACCCCAGAATGTCTTTCTCAAGGATCTGGAACCATCTCTTGAAGTGTCTGTTCAAGACTTTATCGCACTTTTCCAATGTACTTTTTATCTTTTTCATTATGGCATGTGGGTATTTTTATTATTACCTGGATTAGAGTTCTTTGTCTTATAACTGTATTTCCTCCACTGCATTGTGAAGTGAAGGCCTCTCTAGAATCAAAAGAGAAACATTTTCCTCTGGTATTTAGGTGTCTCAAACAGGAATGAATGAGGATGCTGCCACCAAACATCAAGGGACACAGTGGCTTTGGCCCTAGTCTACACGGGATCTGGGTTGAGTCTTTGATGTTCCTCACCTCTAATTTCTATTTGGCCATTTTCTATGGGTCATGAGATCATTCTCATTTTCTCATTCTAGATTGTCATTGAGTCTCTACTCATCAGCCAGGTACCCAGTTCGTGATCATTGTCAACTGCATTGTTCTCAATTTTTGTATCTCAGAGTCTCATCGGAATGGCTCAAGGACAAAGCTTTATCTGCGGGAGGAATCATTTGTTTATGGTAGGTAAAGTGACCAACTTTTTTACCATGAAAAGGAGGACAAAAATAAATTGAAGAAAACAATATCGTAAATAAAAGAAACATTTGATTCATTGCAACAATAATACACTATAATATGATAAATGCATAATAAAAACATTTGTAATATTTTGTATCAGGGGCCAGGAACCTATGGCTCAGAAGCCAAATGTGGCTCTTTTGATAGCTGCATCTGGCTTGCAGACAGATCTTTAATAAAAAAATAATAACGTTAAAAATATAAAACATTCTTGTGTATTACAATCCATTCATTTCCTACCGCTCATGTTCATGGTTGCGGGTGGCTGGAGCCAATCACAGCTGTCCTCCAGTACAACACCAAACTTTTATTGGATAATTCATAATGTACACGAGTTGTTGTGAGGTCAGGAAGTAAACTTTCCTCCTTTTAATCAAGTAGTCAGCTAGCTAATTGCAGAAACCCTTTTTGACGAGGAAGATGGCTAAAAGAAAAAAAAAAGATGAGGAGTATCACACTTTTCAGCAGGAATGGACAGAGGAATTAGCCTTTGTGGAGAGAGCAGGTTCTGCAGTGTGTCTAATACGCAATGATAAAATTGCATCAATAAAATGGTCAAATATAAAACAGCACTTTCACACATACCATATGACATTTGCATTGAAATATCCAGCGGGGGACAGCAGGAAGAAAGCATGTCAAGAACTACTGTGCAGATTGCAAGCTAATCAGCAGCAACTTCTTGTTTGGAATTCAGCTAGCTTTGTTGGTGCTTTAGCAATTGTGAGAAACAGAAAGCCATTCACAGATGGAGAGTATGCCAAAACATTCATGCTTGATGTTGCCAATGAATTTTTTGATGACTTTTCGGATAAAGACAAGATAATCAAATGAATAAAAGACATGCCTCTGTCGGCAAGAACTGTTCACGATCATACCATCATGATAGCAAATCAAATTTAGGCAACACAAGTGAAGGACATAAATGCAGCACCATTCTTTTCTCTCGCTTTGGATGAGTCAACAGACTTAAGCCATTTAACTCATTTTAGCGTGAAGGCAAGGTATGCTGTTGGTGACACACTATGTGAGGAAAGTCTTGCTGTTTTGCCTATGAAAGAGACAACAAGAGGGGAGGATTTATTTAAGTCTTTCACTGTGTTCGCTAAAGAAAATAATCTACCGATGGATAAACTTATTTTGGTGTGTATTGATGGTGCTCCATGCATGGTGGGAAAAAACAGAGGATTCGTAGTGCATCTTCGTGAACATGAAAAGAGACCCATCCTAAGATTTCACTGTATCCTACATCAGGAGGCGCTTTGTGCTTAGATGTGTGGTGAGCAACTTGGTGAGGTGATGTTGCTGGTCATTTGGGTGTTGCCTGCACTTTAAATGACCGCCAGTTTAAAACACTGCTGGATGAAGTTGGGAATAATTATCCTGGTCTGCTTCTGCACAGCAATGTCCATTGGTTGTCAAGAGGGAAAGTGCTCAGCCTTTTCGTGGCTTGTCTGAGCGAAATTCGGACTTTTCTTGAAATGAAAACTGTCGAGCATCCTGAGTTAGCTAACATTGAGTGGCTCCTGAAGTTCTACTATCTCGTGGACATGACTGAACATCTGAACCAGCTCAATGTGAAAATGTAAGGCATTGGAAATACAGTCTTATCCCTTCAAGAAGCAGTGTTTGCATTTGAAAATAAGTTGGAATTCTTCATCGCCAACATTGAAGCATCTTTTACTACACTTTGAAAAACTGGGAGAGTTTCAAGATACATGCACAGCAAGTGACCCTGCTCAACATCTTGATCTCCAGCAGCTAGCGGGCTTCACACCTAATCTCCTGCAGTCATTCAAAACACTCATTGGAGAATTTCGTGAGCACATTCATCTTTTTAAGTTCATCACCCATCCACACAAGTGTGCAGTGGACAGTGCCAACCTGAATTATATCCCTGTTGTCTCCGTCAGAGATTTTGAGCTACAAACAGCTGACCTGAAGGCCTCAGACATGTGGGTGAATAAGTTCAAGTCACTGAATGAAGATTTGGAAAGAGTTGCATGACAGCAAGCAGAGTTGGTGAGCAAACACAAGTGGGGAGAAATAAAAAAAACTTCAACCTGTGGACCAGCTGATTGTCAAAACTTGGAACATGCTTCCCATCTCATACCACACACTGCAGTGTGTGAATATTGCTATACTGATAATGTTCGGCTCTATGTATGCATGTGAGCAGTCTTTCTCACATATAAGAATGTTAAGACCAACCTATGATCACATTTAACGATGGAAGTCTCAAAACCTGCATGAACTTAACCTCACCACATATCAACCAGACTACAAAGACATCAGCAAAACCATGAAGCATCAGAAGTCACATTAATGGTAAGAAGTACTTTATTTATCATTGGTTAGCAAAAGCATAACTATGTTATTAAAAAGAATTCAGAGACTTATTGTACTTTAAAAGTGTTGGTCTTACATAAAATGTACACATTTACTTGTATTTAGTGTTCAACATATTGTATGGCTCCCACGGAATTACATTTTAAAATATGTGGCGTTCATGTCTCTCTCAGCCAAAAAGGTTCCCAACCCCTGTTTTAAATTGTAATTATGCTTATATGCCTATTAATTGTTAATAATTATAAGAAAAAAGGACTCATTTAGATAATATTATCTAAATGAGTCCTTTTCCATTGAATGAATATTTTTTGTCAATGTACCATCTTGTAACAATATATTGAAAATATCTGAACAAGAAATAGCCTTCATATTGAATTTTACGGCAAGTGCTTCAGCTAGAGTATCAACATTCAATCTATTTTTCTCACTTGTCCAAAAATCATTAGCAACTGAAAAAATTTTCCAACTGCTGCATTAGTTCCAGGACAGCACAATGTAAACTGAATAAGAATAAATAAATTTTCACATGGAATATATTCATTTTTGAATTGGCTGAATATTTCCACCCATCTTTTATCAATTTTGATGTGTTCATTTTCTCATTGTATTAATTTTTCAGAATTTAAATATACATTCAGTCTTCTAATTTTATCAGAGACGATTGTCATCTATTTTGATGTCTGGCATTTCTTTAGATAAAAACTCAAGACAAGATTCAATATCTGTCCAATATACTTGAGATGAAGTCAAAAAACACCATTGAAAATTGTTATTTCCCATGATGTTTATTTCAGACCATTCTTCAATATATTGAAAACATGTCTGGTAAAACGTCTGTTCTTTTTCTTATATATTTTTTATTAATTTTAATGGGGTGACATTAATAAATCAGGGTACATATGTTCAAAAAAAAAACAGCTCTAGGTTATCTTGTCGTTCAGTTATGTTGCATACCCATCACCCAAAGTCAAATTGTCCTCTGTCACCTTCTATCTGGTATTCTTTGTGCCCCTCCCCTCCCCCCTCTCCCTCCTTCTCCTCCCTCCCCCCAACCAGTAACCACCACACTCTTGTCCATGTCTCATAGTCTCACTTTTATGTCCCACCTATGTATGAAATCATGCAGTTCTAAGTTATTTTCTGCTTTACTTATTTCACTCCATATAATGTTATCAAGGTCCATCCATGTTGTTGTAAATGATCCGATGTCATCATTTCTTATGGCTGAGTAGTATTCCATAGTATATATGTACCAAAGCTTTTTAATCCACTCATCCTCTGACAGACACTTGGACTGTTTCCAGATCTTCGCTATTGTGAACAATGCTGCCACGAACATGGGAGCACATTTCTCCTTTTCGAAAAGTGCTATGGTGTTCATAGGGTATATTCCTAAAAATGGATAGCTGGGTCAAAAGGCAGTTCGATTTTTAATATTTTGAGGAATCTCCATACTGTTTGTCCACAGTGGCTGCACCAGTCTGCATTCCCACCAGTAGTTCAGGAGGGTAACCTTTTCTCCACATCCTCGCCAGCACTTACTCTGTGTTGTTTTGCTGATGAGCGCCATTCTGACTGGTGTGAGGTGATATCTCATTGTGGTTTTAATTTGCATTTCTCTAATGATTAGTGATGTTGAGCATTTTTTCATATGACTATTGGCCATCTGTATGTCCTCTTTGGAGAAATTTCTATTCATTTCTTTTGCCCATTATTTGATTGGATTGTCTTCCTGGTGTTGAGTTCTATAAGTTCTCTATAAATTTTGGTTATTAACCCCTTATCAGATGTATTGTCAAATATGTTCTCCCATGGTGTGGTTTGTCTATTTACTCTGTTCTTATTGTCTTTAGCTGTGCAAAAACTTTTCAGTTTGATATAGTCCCATTTGTTTATCCTGCCTTTTATTTCATTTGCCCGTGGAGATAAATCGGCAAATATATTGCTGTTACAGATGTCGGAGAGCTTGCTGCCTATGTTTTCTTCTAAGATGCTTATGGTTTCACGGCTTACATTTAAGTCTTTTATCAATTTTAAGTTTGTAATTGTGAATGGTTTAAGTTGATGGTCATTTCATTTTTTTGCAGGTAGATGTCCAATTTTCCCAACACCATTTGTTAAAGAGGCTGTCTTTACTCCATTGTATGCTCTTTCCTCCTTTGTCAAATATCAATTGTCCATAAAGGTGTGGGTTTATTTCTGGGTCCTCTGTTCTGTTCCATTGATCTATGTGCCTGTTCTTATGCCAGTACCAGGCTGTCTTGAGTATAATGGCCTTGTAGTAAACCTTGATATCTAGAAGAGTGATACTTTCTGCTTTATTTTTCCTTTTTAAGATTGCTGAGGCTATTTGTGTTCTTTTTTGGTTTTATATAAATTTTTGAAATATGTGTTCTATATCTTTCAAGTACGTCATTGGTATTTTAATTGGTATTGCATTGAATTTATAAATTGCTTTGGGTAATATAGACATTTTATTGATCTTTATTCTTCCTAACCATGAGCACGGTATATGCTTCCACTTGTTTGTATCTTCCTTGATTTCTTTTATCACTGTTTTATAATTTTCTGATTACAAGTCCTTAACCTTCTTGGTTAAATTTACTCCTAGGTACTTTATTTTTTTGGTTGCAATAGTGAAGGGGATTGTTTCCTTTATTTCTTTGCTGACAGTTCATTGTTGTTATATAAAAAATGCCTGATTTCTGAGTATTAATTTTATATCCTGCCACCTGGCTGAATTCATTTATCAGCTCCAGTAGTTTTATGACTGAGACTTTAGGGTTTTCTATATACAATATCATATCATCTGCAAATAATGACAGTTTTACTTCTTTTTTTTTTTCAATTTGGATGCCTTTTATTTCGTCTTCTTGTCTGATTGCTGGCTAAGACTTCCAGAACTATGTTGAATAAGAGTGGTGAAAAAGGGCACCCCTGCCTGGTTCCTGATCTTAAGGGGATTGCTTTTAATTTTTGCCCATTTAGTATGATGTTTGCTGTGGGGTTTGTCATAGATAGCCTTTATCATGTTAAGGAATGTTCCCTGTATTCCCACTTGACTGAGAGTTTTAATCATGAATGGGTGCTGGATTTTATCAAATGCCTTTTCTGCATCTATTGAAAATATCATGTGATTTTTGTTCATCCTTTTGTTTATGTGATGAATCACATTGATTGATTTGCGAATATTGAACCAGCCTTGCCTCTCCAGAATAAATCCCACTTGATCATGGTGTATGATTTTTTTCATATATTGCTGAATTCGGTTGGATAATATTTTGTTGAGAATTTTAGCGTCTAAATTCATCAGGGATATTGGCCTATAATTTTCTTTCTTTGTGTTGTCTTTGCCTGGTTTCGGGATCAGAATTATGCTCGCATCATGAAAAGAGTTTGGAAGTCTTCCTTCTTCTTGAATTTTTTGAAATAGCTTGAGGAGGAAAGTTAGTTCTTCACTTGTGAAACCATCAGGCCCAGGACTTTTCTTTGTTGGGAGTTTTATGATAACTGTTTCGATCTCATTTGTTGTAATTGGTCTGTTTAGGTGTTCTGATTCTTCCAGATTGATTTTTGGAAGATTATATGATTCAAGATATTTGTCCATTTCACCAAGGTTGTCTAATTTTTTGGCATAGAGTTCTTCATAGTATTTTCTTACAATACTTTGTATTTCTGTTATGTCAGTTGTTATTTCTCCACTGTCCTTTCTAATTTTATTTATTTGGGTCCTCTCTCTTTTTTTCTTGGTGCATCTAGTGAAAAGTTCATCGATCTTGCTTACCTTTTCAAAGAACCAGCTCCTGGTTTCATTGATCCTCTGTATTGTTTCCTTAGCCTCTATGTAATTTATTTCTGCTCTGATCTTAATTATTTCCTTCCTTCTACTAGTCCTGGGCTTTATTTGCTGTTTTTTTTTTTAGTTCTTTTAGCTGCAGGGTCAAGTTGCTTATTTGAGCTTTTTCTAGCTTCTTATGGTATGCCTGTAGTGCTATGAACTTCCCTCTCAGTACTGCTTTTGCTGTGTCCCATAAATTTTGAGTTGATGTATGCTGATTATCATTCGTTCCTAGAAACTTTTTTATTTCTTCTTTGATCTCATTGTTAGTCCACTCATTAGTTAATAACATGCTATTTAGTTTCCAAGTGTTTGAGTATTTTTCAGTTTTTCTTTTGTGGTTAATTTCTAGTTTCATGGCATTGTGATCAGAGAAAATGCTTGATATGATTTCAATCTTCTTAAATTTGTTGAGACCACTTTTGTGTCCTAACATGTGGTCTATCCTAGAGAATGTACCATGAGCACTTGAAAAGAATGTATATTCTACTGCTTTAGGGTGAAAAGTTCTGAAGATATCTATTAAATCAACTTGATCTAGTGTATCCTTTAAGTCTGCTGTTTCTTTATTGATTTTCTTTCTTGAGGATCTATCCAGTGATGTTAGTGGGGTATTGAAATCCCCTACTATTATAGTATTGCTGTTAATCTAGCCCTTTATATTCATCAAAGTCTGCTTTAAATATGTCAGGGCTCCTATATTTGGTGCATAGATATTTATGATGGTTATATCTTCCTGTCGAATTATTCCCTTTATCATTATGTACTGACCTTCTTTATCTCTTCTTACAGTCTTTGCTTTAAAGTCCATTTTGTCAGCTATAAATATTGCTATTCAAATTTTTTTTCATTTCCATTTCTATGAAATATTTTTTTTCATCCTTTTACCTTCAGTTTATGTGCATCTTTTGTTTTAAGGTGTGTCTCTTGTAGACAGCATATGTATGGGTCCTGTTTCTTTATCCACGCAGCTACCCAATGTCTTTTGATTGGATCATTTAATCCATTTACATTTAAGGTTATTATTGATATGTAGTTGTTTATTGCCATTTTATTCTTTAAAGCTGTATTCTTCTTTTGCTATATTCTTTTCCCCCTTTGAACTGTTCACAACAGGCTCCTTAGCATCTCTTGCAGAATTGGTTTGGTTTTAATGAATTCCTTGAGTTTTTGTTTGTTTTTTTTTTGTCTTGAAGCTCTTTATTTCTCCTTCAATTTTAAATGTTAGTCTTGCTGGATAGATTAGTCTTGGTTGTAGGTTCTTGTTTAGTATTACTTTGAATATATCTTGCTATTCCCTTCTGGCCTCAAGTGTTTCTGTTGAGAAGTCAGATGTCATCCTTATGGGGGCTCCTTTGTAGATGATAGCCTTTCTTTCTCTAGCAGCTTTTAAATTTTTCTCTTTATCACTTAGCTTTGGTATTTTAACTATGATGTGTCTTGGTGTCGATTTCTTTGTGTTTCTCTTTAATGGAGTTCTCTGTGCTTCTTAAACATGAGAAATGTTTTCCAGTCTTAATTTAGGGAAGTTTTCAGCTATGATTTGATTGAACAATGTTTCTATCCCTTGATATTTCTCTTCTTCTTCAGGAACCCCTATGATGTGAATGTTATTTCTCTTCATGTTGTCACTGAGCTCCCTTAAAGTTTCCTCAGATTTTTTGAGTCTCTTTTCTTTTTTCTACTCTGCTTCTGTGCCTTTGTTTATTTTGTCCTCTCACTCACTGATTGGATCCTCAACTTCATCCATCCTGCTTTTAATTCCTTCCATTGTGTTCTTCAGTTCTGATACTGTATTTGTCATTTCTGTCTGATTCTTTCTTATTATTTCCATTTCCTTTTTTATACTTGCTATCTCTTTATTTAGGTGTTTGTAATGACTATCCATTGTTGCTCTAAGCTCTTTGAACATCTTAACTATCATTATTTTAAACTCTGCATCAGGTAGTTCAGTTATATCTGATTCATTCAGGTCCTTCTCTGGGGATTTCTCTTGATTCATTTGGGTTGCATTCCTCTGGCTGCCCATTTTGTCTGTGTGTAAGTAGGGTTTGGCTACCGGAGTTCAATGGGTGTTACCTCTGTGTTCCCTAGGTGCCGTCTGTCTGCAGGCCCACCACCACCTCTGCCACTGCCTAGGGCGGTTGGGTGTGGGTGTTGCCAGTGCTGGCCGCTGAGGCTGCTGCTGCGGTCTCTGCCTCGCCTCTGCGGGAGAGGCTGTGTTCTTGTGCCAGGCTATAAGCCTCAGCCGGTCTCGGCCTCACCCCTCTCCCACGAGTGGGACCACGCACCACACTCGGGTTACAAGCTTGGGCACCAAGGGTAAAGGTGAGCATTTTTGCTCAGCTGCGGTTCTCTGTCAACCTGTTCCTCCGGCTGGGAGGGGCTTCTGATGCACGCTCAGCTGCTATCCAGGCTTCTGCCCCTCCCCTGCCAACCTCGGCTTCTCAGCTGGGAGGGGCTGCTGCTATGCGCTCAGCTGTGCCTCTGGGCTTCCGCTCCACCTCTGCCAATGTCAGCTCCTCGGCCGGGCTGCTGGTGTGTGCTCAACTGCTCACCAGGCTTCCGCCCCACCTCCACAGGCAAAGCCAGTGAGTGCTGGGCTTTAAGCCTCGGAGGCCAGGGGAGGTTATGTGCCCGCTCACCCCTGCCCAGCAGCAGATCTCTGCAAGTTCCAAGCTCCTGCTTTTCCCCCACAGGTGGGGTTACTGGCAGGCCCACAGCCACCAGACCACTTTTGCACATCCCCTTTGCCCCAGCTGGGCTAGACCGAGCTCATGCCAGCCGGCTCGGCCTCTGCTCTCGCTGATAAAACCGTGCTTTCACATCCTGCTGCTGCCCGCCCTTCAGCAAGCCCTCAGCAGTGTGTGGGGGGGGGCACTGCAGCTCAGACCCTAACACTCCATACTGTAGTCCTGAAAGCTCCCTCCTTCTAAGTGACTGTGCTCTGCCACAGGCGAGCCTGTTTGCCTGGTGTCCTGCTTCCCCTTGCTTGTTCCAGGGGAAATATTGTTTTAGATTTGTGGAGTGACTCAGTCCAGGGTTTAGGGTGGCTATCCCTCAAAGTTTTTCTCCCTGTGCCTTCCAGACCACACTCTCTTCCTGCTTTTCTTGTCCTCTCCTCTCTCCCTGTCTCCAGGAGTCCCAGGTGAGTGGTTGTGAGAGAGGTTTTCTGTGCCGTCCCTTTAAGAAGAATCCTGGGTCTGAGACAACTGTCTCTTTCTCACAAACAGTATCCTAACCTGTTTCACAGCTAAATACTGTCCATACACCTCTTCTAGGCTCTGGGGCTGCAGGCTGGGGCTTTGTTCCTGGGACTCAGGTCCCTACCCTTCCGCTGGCCTCTTCTCCTGCCACATGGGTCTCTCCAGCTGCCTTTCGCTCTGGGGAGCTGGGCAGCCCTTTCCGCGTTTTCACTTTTCCTACCAGTCTCAACGTTGCTTCTTCAGTGTTCCCCGGTTGAAGAGTCCTCTCAGTCCAGTTCAACGTTGGTTTATCCAAATGCTAGTTCTTAAAATCAAGTTATAATCCACTTTGGTTCTGGAAGTTGTAAGTTGGTACATCCGCTTACTCCATCACCATCTTGCACCTCCCTGACAGTCTGCACTTCTTTGATAAACTTTTCTGTTATTCTGGGATTTGATTCCTCTAAGTCTGACATTTTTTTATAATTAAAGGAAAAAATTTTTCTTCAAAACGAGATTTATATTGAAGGATAAAGTCATTCAAAATAAGACTAACTTCTGTAGCTGAAATATGTTCACCTTCAGTCTTTTGAATCATTTTGTGAAAAATAAATGCTTGATTATGTACAAGATACATTAATATCTCAGATATTTTATTATTGAAAAATGATTCCAGGATTTTAGGACATTTGCCTAAACTTAAAAAATATGAACAGAGAGGCTCAAATAATTGTAGAACACGCTCTATAGCAGGTCTTAGAGCAAGCCATTTAACTTCTGAATATCCTAAAAGTTTTTTGTATTCAACATTTGCTTCTTCACAAAATTGTTTTAAAGTAGCAACACAAACAGTAAAACAACTAAAATGCAAATAAATTGTAGTTATTATTACTTCTACATCAATTGGCACGGCACATGATGCTGTATTGATTGCATTTGACAAAATATGTGTATTATAACCTATTCCTAGTGTTTTCTTTTGGGGTAACTCTTTTAATTTTACATACATATTATTCACCCCTTTGCATCTTTGCTCACCAAAATTTGTATTTGTATTATCAGTTCTTAGTGCAACAATTTTGTATTTCTAATTGTTTTCATTCATTACTCTGTAAGGATGGTTTTGCACAATTTCAGGAGTTTTGCCCTCAATGGGTTCTAAATTAAAAATTTTTATTTGAATGTCCTTAGCAACATTAAAATATCTTACTATTATCAGATACAATTTAATTTCATTATGATTTGATGCATCAGATAAAATCGTTACAAATGCTGCAGTTTCCAAGTCCTCTGTTAGTATTTTGTCACAGTAATTTTTAAATACTGATTTCAAAATAACCTTTCATTTTCTCCTGGCACATGAAAATTTTGCATTGTGAAACTTTTCCAATAATTTAGTTTTACAATTCATACTACAAAAACTTTGATTGTGAATTATGGTATGAAATGTAAATATTCCCTCCATTGCAGCCAACTGTTTTTCATCTTCAGAATAATTTGAAGTTTTAAAAAAACTTGTTACTTTACAACTGGAAGCTGATGCATCTAATGATTGCTTATGTTTGTTGGTGGTCAAGTATTTTGTTATCGCTGCTCTGCCCCCAACTGCAATACAAAATTCTCCGCTGCAAATATTGCAGAAAACAATGGTATCTTTCTTTGATATGAGGAATGGAAATTCCTTTTTCAATTTATCATTGAAATGGCATTTTCTCTTTTTTGAGTTTTCCATCCCTCAAATGAACTTTAAAATTAAAAATAAAATATAGAGCTACACGAACTATGTAAGCACATTAGGAACTGAAAACATTACATCATGGTAGGTGAATTTTCTGGAAGCTAAATTAACAAAACTAAATATCAAACAAAACCACTAATTTGGAGTAATTTGGGTGTATTTATCATTTTCTAATTAAAAAACATCTGTTTCATGCAACTCTTTAATCAAAATGAGTTAGTAATAGATATGGTTTGAGGTTAGATTTCCACTTTAAAACCTGAATTTCATAAAAATACTTGTAAATAAAATTATACATATTTCAAAATTATTAAATAATGAATAAATAAAACGTGAATTGTACTTATCTGTCTATGATTGAACATTCACTGAGAAAGAAATGATCATGAGTCTGCAATGTTGTATGTGCCATGTCATGTTTCAGTAAGAAGTACACAAAGCCATTTGCGTGCCCGGTATATCGCGCTCTCTCTCAAGGTTTCCCGTGCAGAGAGCACGTGTCTCACTGCACTGTACTGATCATTGATGAATCGTCATGTCAAATACAAATACATCACATCACAAGCAGTGAATCAACTCTGCTTTAATTGAATAGAGACATTTACAGATTAGTCTTCCAATATCAAAAAGAAGAACATGTAGAAAGGCACTTTTCGAGGGAGGACAGAATTTACAAAAGAAGGACTGTCCTCCCTGAAGGAGGACGATTGGTCACCTTATCATAGGGAAAGTATTTTTCCTTTATCTAAGCCACAGTACCCAAGAAATAATAAAACCTATATTTATTTTAGTTCATGAAACCAGATTCAGTTGCCATTAATTAAGAAGTAAGATCTTTTACCTAAAATTGGGTTTAAAAAAATGAGCATA
The DNA here is from genome assembly GCA_037038555.1 of Rhynchonycteris naso. NCBI lineage: Eukaryota > Metazoa > Chordata > Mammalia > Chiroptera > Emballonuridae > Rhynchonycteris > Rhynchonycteris naso. The sequence goes on along the minus strand of CM073004.1, from coordinate 61,000,600 downwards.
AAACAGAAAGAGTTATTACATGAAAAAGTGACACAAATTGCCCTTTATCACATGAAACATTGCTCAGATTATAATTTAAAGTAATGTAAAGAAAAGCTAAACTGAGATATTATTTCTCCCCTATCAAATTGGCAAAAATTCGAAAGACTGACAAGCACAGATCACTCCCTTGATGAGTCTGTTGGGAAATGGGCGTATTCCTACACTACTAGTACTCTAAAAATGGGGGAGGGAAAACCATGCAGGGGAAATTGATGATTTTTCTCAAAACTACATATTTATTACTTATGTTTTAACACAATTATTCCCACTTCTGAAAATTTTACTTTGATGTTTCATCTGCAAAATAAGACATAATACATACATTCAAGATGATTCATAGTACTAATGAAATACTGGAAATACAAAATAACCTATCCATAGTAGAATAGTTGAATAAACAATGGTCCATCCACATTGTGGAATACCTTGCAGCCATAAAAAAAATAAGAATGAGCTTTATAAGTTAATATGGATGTATATATGCGCAGTATATTTTTAAGTGAAAAAAATTGAGATATATAGAAGTTTATATAACATGCTGTATTTTGAGTAAGAAGTATGATATAAGAAAAGTAAATATATATGTTCAAGATATGTTATTAGATATGAATTACTTTGATCAAAAATACAGAATGTATGGCCCTGGCCAGTTGGCTCAATGGTAGAGTGTCGGCCTGGCGTGTGGAAGTCCCGGGTTCAATACCCTGCCAGGGCACACAAGAGAAGTGCCCATCTGCTTCTCCACCCTTCACCCTCTCTTTCTCTCTCTCTCTCTCTTCCCCTTCTGAAGCCAAGGCTCCATTGGAGCAAAATGGTCTGGGCGCTGAGGATGGCTCCATGGTCCCTGCCTCAGCTGCTAGAATGGCTCTGGTTGCAGAGGAGTAATGACCCAGATAGGAAGAGCATCACCCCCTGGTGGGCTTGCTGGGTGGATTCTGGTCCAGTGCATGAAGAAGTCTGTCTCTTTGCCTCCTTGCTTCTCACTTGATAAAAATACTACATATATATATATATATATATATATATATATATATGCACACACACATACACTATATATATATACACACTATATATATACACTGTATATATACATATAATGTATGTATATAGTGTGTGTATATTTGTGTGTGTGTGTTGTCATTTTTTTCAAAAGTAAACAGAAGAAAGATAAACCAAAATCTAATGAACAATTACTGCCTATGGAGCACATGGGACTAGGGTAGAAAAGAAAACAATAGGTCAGACAGTCAGGAAGTTGAGGCTTATATGCCAACCTGAGCTAACAGATAAGGAATAAGACTCAAGCTCAAGATAATCCATGTGCCAAAGTGGTATATTTTGGGTCAAATAGTCTGTTTTTCTTCAATCTTTCTGGGATATTCTTCTTTAAAAAGTATTTATTTGTGTGTTTGTTTTTGTTTTTGTAACCATACAGAAACTTGAAACTCATTCTTACCTGGAAGGCTATACAAAAATAGGCCCATAGGCTATAGTTTGTGAACTCCTGGGCCTAGAAACAAAGATACTACAGTAGCGGTGGGCATGTCTAGCATTCGTATTTTGGTTTCTAAAAACAATTTTCAAGTAAAATGATTCAGAGCTCTTTGGAGACACCAATGGCTCCAGGTCAAAGACTAGAAAAGTACATAGTAATCCTGGGACATCTCTCACTAGAAAGCAAGAAAAAATAGACATAGCATAGGAGACCACAGACAATGCTCCACTGGACAATTTAGTACATTTGAACAGTGAGAAATTATAATACATTGGGGTGGGGGGGTAGACCAAAACAATCTGTGAGTGGTACCAAGAAGAAATACTAGATTTATAAAATCACCATTTTGCCACTAGAATGCAATTATTAATTCAGGCAGTGATTAATTGAAAACAAAACAAGTGGCAAAGCTTGTGAAAAAGTTGAAGAGGAGGATAGTCACACAGTCTCAAGTAATCATATAGATTACATCAGTTATATAAGCAATACTGTGGGGGAGAGCTGGGGAAAATATTCAGTGGTCATCTGAGCATCACCAGTAATCCAACAGACTGATGTCTCACCGCCTGCTGATGGGATGCAGTGAGAAGTACACAATATTACGTATGCAATATTCTTGCAACAAACTTTTAATCTGAATCTAATCATGAGGGAATGAGAAGACAAGTCCAGACTGTGGAATATTTTATAAGATAACTGACCCAAACATTTCCAACAAGTTAATGTCACAACAACAACATGAAATATTAAGACAGCTACATAGATGAAAGGAGACTAGATTAATTAACATAGCCATCAAATGCCATGGTGACAAGTGTCTGAATCTGATATGGACGGCAAAAATATCGATAAAGAATATATTTGAAAAATAATTGAGAAAATTTAAATAAGTGAGATACACGCACGCACACACACACACACACACACACACAAACACACTTACAATATTGCTAACGCTATTTTAAATTTCTTGGGTATGTCAATGGTCGTATGGCTCTATAGGAGAGTGGCCTACTGTTTAGAATATACATGGTGAAGTATTTAGAAGTGGCATGTCATAATGTGTCCAACTTATATTCAAATAATTCTGCAATACGTATAAATATCAGTCTATAGTTAGAAAGAGAGAGAAATCAGTTGAATAGTTAAGTATTTACCATTAGTGACTCTAGGTAAAACAACAACAGGGATTCTGTATGCTTACCTTTCAACTTTACTGTAGGTTTGAAAATGTTTAAATAAAAAAAAAAATGGCAACCCAAAACAAAATGTACAGCTTTTACTCATCTTACAAAATAATAAAATGATATATTCAAGGGTATGTATGTACAGCACTGTTTTGAATAACACAAAAATAAAAATAAAACTTTAAAAAAAACCTAATGTATCTCAACAGGGAAGTAGTTGAATAAAGAAGTGAAGTAGGTCTGTCTATACACACAGCCACAAGCACACACACACAGGAGATACATTTAATGGGAAAAGGGGAGAAGTGTAGAAGAGCATGAATGGTCACTCACTCCTGTTACAATAGACAGTATACGGAAGATATACAAAACCCCATTAACAGTGATCGCCCCTGGAGAAGGAAATGGGGGCCAGGGAAAGAATTTTTTAATTTTCACATTACTTATTTCATCACTATTATAATTTGTTTACCTTGAGCATCTTATCACTTTTATAATAAAAAATAAGTATCCCCCTGGCCCCCCAAAAGCACATGATTTTATTACACTATATAAAATTCTTAATAGAGGAAACCAACCAAGACTAAGTTTTGCTCTGTTGATGAAGGAGGCTGTCTCTGGTGTTTTGCGAAGCTGTGTGGGGTCAGGACCACAGCTCCAGTCACACTGGCCATGTGCTCATATAAGTGGATACCCGTGACTTAGAGCTCACACCTACTGTCTGGCTAGGTGAAATGCCTTAAACACATCCCATGTCTAGAGTCTGGATGGTCCGCAAAATCTGAAGGGAAGCTATGAGTTTCAGCCTCACCAGTGACTGAGAGGCCTATGTAAACTGTAGAGCAGGACGCACATGTGCACCGTTCTCATTTCCTGGGAGCTTTAGCATGACTCCATGGTCAGAGCTATTATCATTGTCTCCACTGTTTTCAAATCGGGATCATAATTCAGAAAGAATAAGGGATGCGTCCAAGATTGCGTTCTTGATGATGTATCCATCTCTTCCACAATGTTCTCAGCTCCCACTGGTAGCTGGTAAGTGTCAGCAAGAAAGAGTGGCAGGGACATTTTCCTCACAGAGACCTGAGTCCAGAAAATTGGGAGAGGTATGCCCCATCTTGGATCAGAGGGAATTATGTGCCCCTTTCAAGGAAGCTCTTTTGCTTGTTTAGACATTCATAGTCATATTGCTGGAGAAAGCAATGAACTTTCCACATCTTCCTCGAGCTTCTGGGACAACATCTCAGGAGTGTATAGGCCAACTAACTTTTATAGTCAGATTTCAAAGAATTTATTTCTTTGTAATTTACCTGAGAAGTTAAACAGCATAAGAGTTTGATGATAATGCCAAACATTACAGATCTGATGATACCTTCTGTTTGCTTGTAGATAAAGTCCAAGCGGGCTGGAAAAGTTTGGGCAAACGGAAAGTAAGGGGAGTGCAGTAAGTCCCACCAAGAGCATGACTCAGTAGCCTTCGTCAAGCCAAAGGCAGCTCAGCAACCCAGAGGAGAACTGCTAGGACTGTAATCAGTACACTATCTCTGACCCTTGCAAACATCCATTAGAGCAAAACAGGATTTTAAAGTCTTTTAGTGTCATTTTATATATTTGGTTTCCCTTTACATGTCTTTTTATTCCTCCTAAGAATTAAGTTCGTTTCAGGAAGGATCTTTTTTTTATTATTGGAACAGCAGTTGGGATAAGAAACTTTAAAAGAAGAAGGCTCTTGCCTGACCTGTGGTGGCGCAGTGGATAAAGCGTCGGCCTGGAATGCTGAGGTTGCCGGTTCAAAACCCTGGGCTTGTCCAGTCAAGGCACATATGGGAGTTGAAGCTTCCTGCTCCTCCCCCCTTCTCTCTCTCTCTCTCTCTCTTTCTTTCTCTCTCTCTCCCTTTCCTCTAAAATGAATAAATAAATAAAAATAATTAAAAAAAAAAAAAAAAAAAAAAAAAAGAAGAAGGCTCTTCACCTGCTTGTGATAGTCTATTGTCGTGACTGCCACCATTTCAACTCTTCTGCTTTCCTCCTCTTCCTGATTCATGAAGGGTAGTGGCAGCTTCTTTCTCTGATCGAGGTCCCTGGCTGTGAACCAAACGAGACTAAAGGGAGATGTGGATGAAGCTTTCTTGAGTATGGCTTTTAGAGAGCCACGGGCCTGCCAGTGCCTGGCACACAAGGGATGCCCGTTAACTGAGTGCACAGAGGCACATACACAGAGTAGTGTGCAGACATGGGACACCTCTGGTGAACACGCACCAGTACAAGGCCCTGCATGGGAGTCAGTGGGACTGGGAAGAAGCCATAAATGAGTGGAACAAAGGCTGGGCTTGCCAACTATGCAGCCTGGGACTGACATGACCATAGCAACAAATGGAATTGGAGGTGTTCAGGTAAGGTGAGCTGGGCCCCAGGTCAGTGCAGATATGATGCTGTTCATTACAGTCCTGAAAACCTATCTATCTCGGAAGGACCCAACTCAGAAGACATAGTACATGTCTGGCCTCCTGGGGGCGAAGCTACCAAGGGCCAGACAAAGTAGTTGAACTGCTTTAACAAAATGGAACAAATTCAAAACCAGACCCACAGTTCCCTCTTTTGAACATTCAGCTCACCCTAGGGTCTTCAGAATAGAAATTCTGGTGAGTCAAAAGAAGAATAAAAACCAAGAACTCTATACAGGAAAATCGAGACAGAAGCCAGAACTAGATCAACTAACAGGATCAGATTTCATAACGTGAAGTTTCCCTCAGAACACCAGCGTCTCCCCTTAGGATCTTAGCTCAGGGTCTTCAGCAAAGAATAAAAGCCATATCCTTGCAGCTAAGGTTGTTTCAGTTGGGTATATACAGCAACATCTCCTCTTTGGAAGCCACAGCCATATAGAAATATAGAGAATGAGCAAGAGAAGTGAATCAGCCATCGCTAAAATGAGCAGATCTCCAGTTGATAGCAATGCCTAGTGAGCACCCTTCATTTAGAGCAGGGGTCCCCAAACTTTACACAGGGGGCCAGTTCACTGTCCCTCAGACCGTTGGAGGGCTGGACTATAAAAAATACTATGAACAAATTCCTATGCACACTGCACATATCTTATTTTAAAGTAGAAAAACAAAACGGGAACAAATACAATATTTAAAATAAAGAACAAGTCAATTTAAATCAACAAACTGACCAGTATTTCTATGGGAACTATGGGTGTGGATGCATCCTGTGCTCCTCTCACTGACCACCAATGAAAGAGGTGCCCCTTCCAGAAGTGCGGCGGGGGCCGGATAAATGGCCTCAGGGGCCGTAGTTTGAGGACCCCTGATTTAGAAGCACCTGCCTTGGAATAATGCAAAGTGCCTAGCTTAGGACTTTGTGTGTGTGAGTGTGTGTGTGTGTGTGTGTGTGTGTGTGTGTGTGTGTGTGTGTGCATCTGCCACATTAACAATAGTGAAAAAGAACAAAGTTTAATTGGAATCTTGCCTGGGAGTCAGCATAACCCATAACAATGACTATAGCCTGTCCCCTGTACCAAAACGTATATCTAAATGTCATAACCTATAAGGATCATACCAGTAGAGCTCTTTATCAGTAATCATTCCAATTAATTAAGTTGCCATTTGCCTATCTCTGTTTGCTTAGATTTAACCAGAGAATATTAAAAGTCATCAATTCTCTTCTCATGTTATGTGTAAGGAAATTAAAGCTGACTCAGAGACAGAATGATTTGCCCAAATCTTCAGAGTCAATTAGACTAGAAGATGATAAAGTGTGTATTTCAGATTTCATAATTTTCTACCAGTACCACAAATATTATCTTAGTCAATTATCACAAGTCAGGATTCTTGAATTTCAACTGCCAACAAGGCCAGATACAGTCAGCATCTGTCCTGCAAATAACGGGTTCAATTAAAAGAAGTGGAAAAAATAAGGAACAATCTATCCATTACTTTGAGACCACTGATATTAGAGAGTTTGTTTTATAATTCCTATGCGTTCCCTTCTTTGAGTTCTCCATGTTTTCCGTGTTTTTATTCAAAATATGGCCACCTTTCCCCATGAAGTTTGCCTCAACTGCACTCAGAGCTCTGAGTAAAATAATGAAATGAAGGGCACCAGATTTAGAATAAGAAGTGATTTTTAACTCTAGATTCCAAGGTTCTATATCTGGGTGACCAGACAAGTCACATAAGTCAGTTTCAATTTCATTATCAAAAACAAGAGAAATTGCTCAAGAGGATGAACCCAGCATATACATAGGTACCCACTATATGATCTATTTAAGTGGGAAAAAAATTACATAAAATAATGCTGGTAAGCCTGGCCTGTGGTGGTGCAGTGGATAAAGCATTGACCCAGAATGCTGAGGTTGCCGGTTCGAAATCCTGGGCTTGCCTGGTCAAGGCACATATGAAAAGCAGCTACTATGAGTTGATGCTTCCTGCTTCTCCTCTCTCTCCTTCTGTCTCTCCCTCTCTTTCCTCTCTCTAAAAATCAATAAATTAAAAAAAAATAATGATGGTAAACAGGAAAACATGCCATCAATGGACCAGAAAACTGAAAGAAGTTCTAGGGGATAGAAAACAAATAAAAGGTACTGACACGACAAATGGAAGAGAGAAAACCACAACTTAAAGTACAACAAATAAGAGACAACTTGCTTAATGAGTGGAGCCTTAAAGCAGCTTTAAACACAATGAACTTATGCCAAAGTGGGCCTACACCCTGGGCTAAGCATCGTGGTAACAAAATCACCTCCTGGCCAGATGAGCAATAATATCCCTGCCCCCCTCCCACTCCCTGTTTAAGGAGCCCATGCAGAAAACAGCTGTCCATAAAACCAGGGTGAACTTTTCTCTAAAGTGGGCCATCTGCACAGCTCCTGGAGCCTGGGAGAGAAGCAGAGAAAGGCAGACAGTGCTAGCCATGCTCTTCAGACATCCGGAGAAAGAGATGATCAGGTAGCTCCTTCCAGAGTCAAAAACCAACGTGACCCATGTCCAGGGCAAAGAGCACTTTATTTGGCTCCTGTGGCAACCCAACCAAATTGTCTGTTTTGTAACTAGGCACCCGACAGGGACACTACTTGTTCAAACACCCCCTAGCAGATACAGAACTCAGAGTGCTGCTCCCACCCACGGAAGAGGATAATTGGAAACGGAAACTTATACTGCTCCAGAGAAAAGCCCAGCCATATGGACATACTGCTCACACTGCCTTTTCTTTAGGTGCCCACAAACAAAGTTGAGCCTGAGACAATAACATGGGTACAGGGAGTTAATATGAGTGGTGATTCCAGGAGGCAGATGAGAAGAACAGTGACAGTGAGACAGGAGTGAAAAAATTCAATATTGCATGTGCCATTGAGGGCTGCCATTGTAGGCAGTTAGGAGTCCATCCTGTTAGGACCCTCTTGGGATCCATGTACTACTACTACGTGATGCAGAATTGTCTATTTGAAGAACAGGAATCTGAAGCATTTATCCACTGACCTTCTTACAGTGGGTGGGGTTGCCCCAGGAGACATAACCCAACCCAAATCCCCGTGCTGTCCTACCATGGACACGGTGGGCATTAGCGTATTTCAAAACCTCCAAAGCACAGAAGTGGCAGGCATTCAAGGTGAGCCATTGGCAGCGCCAGGGACCTGTCACCCAAAGTAGCAGCTAGAATCTAAAGAGGGCAAAGGGACAGGGTATGGAGCACAAAAAGGCTTCTACTAACTTCCTTCATGAAACTGAACCAATGCTAAGGACCCTGAGATATTTAGGAAAAAATTATAGCACCAATTATTTAGGGGAAAAAAAAGCCCCAAATGAATGAAAGAATATTTGACCCAAAGAAATTAGAGTTGCTCAAGAAAGAAAACTGAAATTATTCTAGGGAGTAACTTCAGACAGAACAAAAGCTGTTGCTTCTAAAAACAAAAATAGGCATCTGAGAAGAGATAGCAAAAAGAAAAAAAAGAAAGTTTCAGAAAAGTAAACATATTTATTTATTTATTTTTTTTTACAGGGACAGAGAGAGAGTCAGAGAGAGGGATAGATAGGGACAGACAAAGAGGAACGGAGAGAGGTGAGAAGCATCAATCATTAGTTTTTCATTGCCTTTGCAACACCTTAGTTGTTCATTGATTGCTTTCTCACATGTGCCTTGACCGCGGGCCTTCAGCAGACCGAGCAACCCCTTGCTGGAGCCAGCAACCTTGGGTCCAAGCTGACGAGCTTTTGCTCAAGCCAGATGGGCCGGTGCTCAAGCTGGCGAGCTCGAGGTCTCGAACCTGGGTCTTCCACATCCCAGTCTGACACTCTATCCACTGTGCCACCACCCAGTCAGGCCAGAAAAGTAAACATATTTATAAAAAACAAAAGGTCAGTAATTGGATTAAATAATGGAATAGATAGGGCTAAATACCAAGACCAAACTAGAAGAAAGTTTCCTTGAATTGAAAATAAATGTCAGTTCAAATAAATTCAAATGACTACCAAAATCACTGGTGGTGGGGAGTGGGGTCAGCACATCCAATAACTCAGGGATCCAGTAACTCAGGGAATTTCAGAAGTCCTAAAACAAAAGGAAATTATAAAGACGTCCAGAGTTGGAGAAAAACAAATCATCAAACATCAAACTTCTCATAAGCAAAAATGGATGTTAAACAACAATGCAATAATATTTTTAAATTTCTGATTTTTAAACCCTAAAATGTATGTGCAACTAAACCATTAAGCAAGTATTTAAATAAATGCTTTTCAGGTGTGCCAGATCTGATAACATATAAGAATCAAATAATCTACATTTTAAAGAGGTATGCAGGGGAAAAAATGTAGAAAGAAGAGATAACGTGATAAATACAGTGTGTTCGTAAAGTCATGGTGCACTTTGACTGGTCACAGGCCAAAAGTGCACCATGATTTTACGGACACACTGTATAACATGGCAGTATTGAGTAGTACCTAGAAAACATGAAGAAAACAAATTTTAAAAAAAGCACAATCTATTGGGTCTTAACACTTCGGTACTTGGGGGGTAGAGGTAGGAGAATTTAATGATATAGAAATAAAATTCCTCCTTTTTTGAGAATTTACTAGTTTCATAATCAGTGATAATCTTATAACAATGATTCCAAAACAAGTAATACTGGGGGGGATTTCAATTTTGAAAATCTACCTGTAAGCAAACACACAGAAAGTAAGGGTAAAGGTGTTAGAGGACAATGGAAAGGCTACAAACCTTGACAATACAAAAGTTAAATTAGAGACAAACAGTAACAAGAATTATTAGTTGAAGGAAAGGGAAGAAATAGAAGTAATTATAAGTACACTAATTTATTCTCCCTTCAAGAGTATTCTCTAAAGTTGATAAATCAAGAAATGTGAGTATGCATATCATTTATAGTTATAAAGGTAATTACTAGAACTAAAATAATCATCTAATTGACAAAATTGAAGTTTGAAGGCAAGAAGATAAAGCACAGAATTAGTAAAAATGTTCCTAAACTCTTGATCGTTTATTGCACAGAGTCGATTGGTGTTGTCTAATGTTGACAGGTTGAGAAATAGCAGCAAAAAAAACAAAAATTTAAAATTCTAATGGGAACCACCCAATGAATAAAAAAAGAAAATGGTTAAAATACTGACTCTAGAGCAGGGGTCCCCAAACTTTTTACACAGGGGGCCAGTTCACTGTCCCTCAGACCGTTGGAGGGCCACCACATACAGTACTCCATACACTGACCACCAATGAAACAGGTGCCCCTTCTGGAAGTTCGGTGGGGCCAAGTAAATGGCCTCAGGGGGCCACAATTTGGCCTGTGGGCCATAGTTTGGGGACCTCCGGTCTAGAGTGTGGTCTTGGGGTTGGGAGAAAAGGAGAGAAACAGATATTTTTATACTGTGTTTTAGACAGTTTTCAAACACTAGATATTTTTCCAAGTTTAGACATTGTTTCTCAAAAAGATACTGTGAGAGAGACTCAAAATCCAATAGTTTGCCATCTGCAAATGAATTTTTTGGCCTCAGCCATATAATCACTGTGATTAATAAAACCTAACTGGTGCCTAGGATTTGGGAGAATAAATAACCTTGTCATTTTCAAACCCCAAGCTGTGGCTTCATTTTACTTAGCCCTGTTAATTCCACTTGTAATCCCCATGAAGTGCAGGGACTTCTGCTATTTCTTATCTTTAAGCCTCTTTTATCTCAGCTGAACTCAAAAGGATCGCTTTTTTAAAAAGCTGATGAGGTAGGGAAAAGAAAACAAATAAGTGACTAGGATGCTGGCAGATGAAAAGGAATGACAATGATTAGGCTAAAATAATTAGATATTTATTCTTCCATGCATAACTCAAAAGGATCAACAGTTCTCTTGTGGTAATAAGAATTTCATATATTTCTAAGTGACTTTAAGAAAGCTGTGTTTTCACTGCAAGCATGCCAGATCCTAAAATATTCAATAATGTATCAAATCAAAAATATATGAATTCAGTTTCTTACTTCAGGGAGGAGATCCTCTTTTTAACTTTCTACCTCCCTTGAGAGAAATGGAGTGAGGGGCAGGAACACAGAACGGAAAAATATGTTGAATTGGTGAGTCTCTGGTTGAAGTAGAACCCAATTGGTTCTACTGGTTGATTTTGTGTGTTCAGATGTTTAGTGCTTCTACTAGCACTAATGTAGAAGGGAATTTGATGAATAAAATGGCTGAATCTCGGTTTCTTCCATGAATAAAATCATCTGGGTTCTGAATTGATCTGAGCTCCTTTAGGCTTCCAGAATATAGGAATAAATGTACCTTTTGGGGAGAAAGGAAGAAAGAGAGAGAGGGAGAAGTAGAGGCGTTGCGTATGTAGCTGGCAACTACTTCTGCTTTGTTCCTAGAAAATTGAAAACTAAATGCATGAAGGATCTTGAATTTCACCCTGCCCTAATCTTGTATTTCTCATGCCTGTCCCCTCCCATACACATACCCCCACACTCATCTTCTACCCCAACTTGTGAACAAGAAGTGCATTAGCCTTCAAAGTTCAGTGACTTGAGAAGCAAAGCGAGGAAATGGCAACCTAGAAGCTCCATGCTCTAGTACCCAGAATAGTCAACTTCATGGAGCCAGAAAGTAGAACACTGTAGTGCTTACCAGGGCCTGGGGGATGGGTGGACTAGAGAGTTATTTAATGGGCACAGAATTACAGTTTTGAGATGATGAAAATGTTCTGTAGATGGATAGTGATGATGGTTATATAACAACACAAGTGTATTCTAAATATCTTAAAATTTTATGTCAATAATACCTCAGCAAAGTTGATTAAAAAAAACCACAAAGCAATGTGAATGTACAAATACCACTAAATTAGGAACTTAAAAATGGCACAAATATTGAAAATTAGAGTAAATATGGCAAAATACTAGTTGTTGAATCTATATGATATATATTTTACAATTTTTTCCCATGTTTGAACATATTTGGTATAAAAGTTTGGGTTGTTGAAAAATAAGAATAAATTTCAGAAGAGCCAAGGTCTAAGAAAGAAAGGGTACAAAAAGGACTGTTTGGGTATTAAATGCCACAACCTGTGTCCAGAAATAAGCCAAATCCGATTGCATTTTTCTATTAAAAATTTTGGGGGCATTACCATGTATCAAGCACCCAACTAGATACTTCAAATACATTATTTAATGCAATCTTCACAATGTCCCTAAAGCTAGAATCATTATTCTGTTTTTGTTGATATTAAAGACTAAGCTTAGTAGAATTAAATAACTTAGTCAAAGTTACACAGCTATTAAGTAGCCAGACTTGGGTACAAACCAAAATCTATCCCATTCAAAATCCTGGGCTAATCTCTATTTTTGAATTTAGCATCAGTAATTCTTCTCTGTTAGATTCAGTAGTGAAAGAAAAGAGTAAGTCTTAGTTACACAAGAGATAGAGACAGAGCGTGATAATGACAGAGAGATGGGGGTGAGGGCGAGAATTGATTCTGGACATTAGGGCTTCAGCAAATATTTTAGATTTCAGTCCTCAGGATTATATGGGGAAAGTTATAGGGTCTCACATCATATTGAAACTTTAGTACCCCTTGTCAAGCACCAGGGTACCTCATGGGTTGACCCTATCTGTTCATGGTCCCTTGGAGATCTTAAATGAGTTACCAAAATCAGGTCTCTCTCAGCACTGTAGATATAAATCAGGTCATTGCCTCTAAGTTAGATACAAGTTCCATTTTAATAATAGCTACTAATTCTCATGGAACATTTTTTCTCTTTCTCTGACAAACTAACAACTCTTAAAATATACCATTTCATTATGTTTTTCATTTGTTCATAAGATAAAGTTTTCAATGAAATAATTTGGCCAAGAATCTTCTAAGTCCTGAACATTCTCATTGAGACTCAACCATAACTACATTTTATGTATGCTTTTATTTTCTAGAACTGTATATAATAAGGTACAACCTTATAATCTTCTACCCCGCATTTATGTCAACTTGTATCATAAGCATAGGGAGTAAAGGAGATAATGGCTGAGGCCATTCACATACCAACAGCTCCCAATACTTTTGGAAAGGAGACTTTTGAGATGCTCTAATCAATGGAAGGGTCCACTTTAAGTGATCCTTGGATTTCCATTAGTAAATACCTTTCAGTTGACACAGTCTTGTACTAATAAGTGACAAACACTAAGATGATACACTCTTATAGAGTATAATTTCTTGGTGACAAACTATCCCCTTCTTCATGAAAAGGGTTAATTTTGCATGAACTTCTATTGATGCACTTGGCACTGGATCTTGCAGTTAGTGTTCCCCCCATTTGAGTTTGAGTTTTAATAAAACAGGGACTGAGACTTTTTGATTTCTATACCACTGTGTCCAGTAAAATGTCAAGCATATTTTCCCATTTGGCTGAATAAATAAATGGGTTCATGGAGGTCATATTTGTTGCAATATATTATGACATGTAAAAAACAGATGATAGAGCAAATTGTCAAGTGCTTGTCTTCTAGGGCTGGCATTTTTATGACCCCTGTCCTTGGCCAAGTCACCATCATTTTTTTGCCTGGGTTCCTGCAGCAGCCTAGAATAGTACAACTGCTTCTACTTTTGCCATTCCACTGTCACCAAGACTTTCTCCAGAGAGAATCTATGAGTCCTTTTTTAATGCAAATTATATAGTATGAAATACCATAAGTTTTAAAACATTTAAAGTCTTCCCTTTGAACTTGAATGAGATCCTAACTCCTTACCATGTCCTACAAAGCTTTCTCAATATCCTCACCAAACACCAAACCATATTTCCTACCACTTCCTCCCAGATTTGCTCTCCTCTATGTACTCTGGCTTCCTTCCTTTTGAGAGAAACACTCTCCTCTCCATGGTTTCACATGGTTTGATCCTCGTCTGTCAAGACTCACATTAAATGTCATCATCTAAGAGAGGCCATACATTACCACACTGAGTAACAGCACTCATAACACTTCTATTGTTGTACCTTGTTCCTTTCCTCCATAGCACCAACAAAACTTAATTGCTTTATTCTTCTTATACTTATTTATGTTCTGTTTTCATCAGCACATTGTTGGCTTTATCGGAGAAAGCACTATGTTTGTTCTTGGCACATGGCACACACTCCATAGTACGTGGGTCACATTCAGTGAATATGTATGGCCACTGAATATCACTGAAGAGGTCTAACAGGCACAGCATGCCATACTTGCATATGTCTGGGGGCTTGACCAAGGCAGATGGAGAGGAAAGAGGTCTTGACTAAGCAGGACCAGGCTGGGAATATTTATTCATCTGTAGAAGCTGGAGCCCTGCCCCCTCCTTCAACCTATCCTTTCTTCCCCTGAAGAAAGACTGGTATTTTCATACCCTAAATCAATAAAGGGGTCAGGGCAGTCTCCTGCCGGGAGGCAGTAGGTCCCCTCTCTAGAAGCTTCTCTTCTCTGTCTCTTAGGAACTGCATGTTCCTGGACCCTATTGTTTCAGGTGTTTTACTAAACATTGAGGTTCATGATGGTAGGGCTGGCTCTATATTTGTATTGTCAAAACCTAACTCAAGATCTGATCCAGAGTAGGTACTAAGAATATGTCAAACTGAACAAAATATAAAGTCATTATTTCCAAAGATTACTATTCTAGATGATGTCACAAAGGTTAAGAGGAATCCAGAAACCAACAAGACCAAAACTATTAGTGACCCATAACAAGTATTGAACTTTAGATCAAGAATTACAAATGTAAATTTCTTTTAATAATTCATTGCTTAGATTTTTTTAACCTGGATAGAATATTTTCATACACGAAGAGACAAATAATGATGGAAACAATCTAATTTTCTGACTCTAACAGAGACTTATTAAAGTCTATAAATAATTCTAGTTCTGATTGTACTAGAAGAAAAATTGATCCCAATATGGCAAGAAAAGGGAGCTCTATGAATCTGAGTAATGTCAGGAACCAAACTGTGCATTGAATAGGAATCTGATTAGAAGACCTAAAGAAAAAAATTGGTTGATTGCAATCCTTGTATATGACAGATGTTGGATTTTCTCAGCCCAATTGTGCATTACAGGTATCTGACAAGTCTAAACTGCCAGCTTAAATGTTTTCAATAAATTTCAAGTTGTTTTGTACATCGAAAGGTTGAATTTAGACAAGCTGTGTTGACTTGAAATTGGAAAGCTGGAATTTGTATTTTCAGTTGTTGGAAATTTCAGTGCACATTTGACAAGTATTGATGATCCTTTATTGACATGAAGCATTTGTACAAATCATGGGATTCCATAAAGTACCATTATTTTGCTTCAATAGAAAGAAAACACTTTCTGTTATTGAAAAAGTTCATTTCTTTCAATAATTTTAAATAATCTTCAGAGCAGAGGATATAATGAATTGGTAAGGAAGTCTAGACACCACGCGGCTTAGAATAAGCTGAACTACTAATGAGACTGTTATTAATGTTGACTTCCACAGTAGCTGCGTTCTGGGCACCGCACAAATTGCATAATTTGTCTTGTGTTTCTAAGTTCAATTTACAGGTGCTGTAGTGTCAGTAGGGTTGTAGAGCTGTGATTACAAACAACATTGATATATTCTGACTATGGTACAGGTCAATACTTCTTCTGGAAAGCCAGAAAAAGTAAAGAGAAAAATCTCCCTTCCATCATATCTACACACTAAGCAAGGATTGTTTGCTCCTATGGAACAGGCTCCCAGACATAAATGCTTTCCTTGGGGAGTTCTTTTCCACCTCTTTCTGAAACAGGACTCTCAGGGGAGAGCTGAGATTAATCGTGCATCAGGTTATACTTAATCTTTTCACAATATTTCACTGTGCTTTAATTCTATAACATTTGCATTTCTGAAATTAGGGTAGCTGATGCATTGGGGTGGGACCCAGAGGCCTCGTTTGGGTGAGATTTATTATCTACTAAATGACTTTCTTAGCAGATCTCTTTATGTCTGTGTCTGCCAGCTAACCTCAATGCTCTATCTTGAGCAGGTTCTATTATACAAAAATTTATTATTACCTTTATTTATTTTTTTAGTTTTCTAGATTTTTTTATGTAGCCGTCAGACAGTTTGTTCTTGATAATAAACGCTAACTGGCACCTACCAATAAGGGTCAGCAGAAATATTTCAAGTATGCACTTGTGAATGAATATATAGGATAAGATGATCTTTACCCTCCAGACAACCCCAAATTTTTGGTTTTGGAAAACATTTTCAGTATTCTCTGCAAACTTCTTTTCGAGCCCAACGAGTCAAGTTCCTAGAATAAGGGACTCTGATAAGAGGTATGTTTTTTACCTGGCTTCATGCTTTGGCAAAGAATAATTGAAATAATGTTAAAGAGTTTAGGGTTTTAGGTGAGGAAAAAGCAGAGAAAGTTATATTAGAAACACATGAACAAAGATAGAGTTGAGAAAGGGTCACTAATGTGATAGGAACTAGAGGAAATAGCAAAGGGCCTAGGCTGTGAATAGAGAAGAGCTAGGGAGGAACCTGGAGTGGCATCTGCTCAGCTTTCTGAGTATCAATTACTTACCTGGCTTACATGTTAGCCTTCTATCTATCAGTCGGCTGATTCCACAGATCACACACGACTAAATGCTAACTGATTTGGTCTGGAATATCCAAAAAGGTTAGCACATTGAGCCATCCTATGACTAAGTAGATGGAGTTGGCAATGATGATGTAGATGTGCATGAAGATGGAGATAAAGATGGATATGGGTGGAAGATAAGAAGCAGAGACAGGGATATGGATGGCATGATGGATCTGGTCAACTATGGGAAGGCAGAAGTGGGCAGATCTTTGATTGAAAGGTCTGAACCGAAGTTAAGAATACAGACCAGATTGTGGTTCTAACATAGAAAATTCCAGAACAAGCTAATAAGAATACTTGCAGAAAACAAACGAATTGTTTCTCAGAGCAGGGTTCCAGACAGAGTAAGGAAATTGGAGTGCATGGAGTAAGTGAGGCTGAAAGTAGTTTGTTTGGTTTTTTTTTTTCAAATTTCTTTTTATTTTATTCATTTTAGAGAGGAGACAGAGAGAGAGAGAGAGAAAGGGGGGAGGAGCTGGAAGCATCAACTCCCATATGTGCCTTGACCAGACCAGTGCAAGGTTTTGAACTGGTGACCTCAGTGTTCCCAGGTCGACACTTTATCCACTGCGCCACCACAGGTCAGGCTGAAAGTAGTTCTTAATGGACCAAAAAGGTTAAGTCATGTTGCTGCGGGTTGAACACCACATGCTAACCTTATATCTATAGCTTCATGACTAGTTCAGACCTCACTACTAGAAGACTGCCAAACTCCCTTTGCTAGGTCAGGATAAGCTTAAAACATAGACTAAGCTAGAAAATTGTAAAGGAGAGGCAGACATGTCATAAATGTGCGTGTGTATGTGCGTATGCGTGTGTATGTGTGTACAGTGTGTTTATATGTCTTTCTTCAAACAATTCCAAAGGCAACAAAGTCATACAATATGTTTTTCATTAAGCAGCTTCTTTATCTAGTTGGAACATGCTAAAACATGTTCATCCCCTATAGGATCTAGTCTAAGATTAGGAATAATTTTAATAACTACAACCAGGTACTACTTGTAACTGCATTTTGCCTCTGATGAAGCAGGTGATAATAGGCGAGGGTTAAGTTCCTTTTAAAAAATGCAAGCAAAGATGTGAACACATGTGGAGGGAAAAACCTTTCAAATATTTAAAATGGAAATGTTCATTGGTTTTATTTCTGAGAACAATAGAAGACTCTCACTGGGGAAACTGAAACTGACTTGAAGTTAAATTCTGTTGAGCATCTAAATGAAAAAAAATATATGACTTTGGTCTCAAATGGAATATACATTTTCATTGGCTGTCAAGTATTGGAGCAAATAGACTTGTTATAAATATAAATTAATTATTCTTTGTGAGTATGTGCTTCACAATATGGAAGTCAACATCTGTTTGTCCTTCATTCAAGCAAATACACTTGTGGAAGACCAATAAAAGATTAACATACAGAGACTGAAAAAAGATATGTGCTGTGTGTGAGAGAAAGAAAAAGATCAAACACAAAGCAAGAAACAGACACTAAGAGAGAAACCAGAAAAGCAAAAGGAGGATTCAAAACCCCAAACTGTGAAGAAAAATTCTTATTTGAAGTGCCATTTATTAAAGGTGTATGCCTGTTGATTGTTGTGACATTCAAAGGACAGCAAACCGAGGGACTTCTGGTCAGCACACCTGAACAGTCCAGCCCTGCAGCCATGCACTCCTCCTGCATATTAAGCCTTGGGAGGGAGTGACAAAAATCTGAGGTCTTTTGTGGTCCTTTATGGCTGCACTTATTTTAAGACACTAACAGTCAGAAAAGTTGGTGGTGGAAATCCCAAGAAGAAACTGTATTAGCTTTTCTCTATCCCCTGCTGCTTCAAATAGGAAGTCTTCAAGGGCAAGAAGAAGAAGCAAGTAGATTTTTAAGAACAAAGTATTTTTCTTTCATTGATAGACATTAATATGCAGCTCAGACATCAGGGTCACTTTGGGTTAGAGTCCAGTTATTGTAAAATAAAGTATTCATATTCTCCTAGGAAACAACAGAATAAGGTGGCAGACAGGCAGCTGTCACCATGTGCAACAAAGTTGGACATACCACCCACCCATTTGCCCCATGCCGTCGTCAAAGTTAACTCAATGCCAAGGACACTGCTAAGAAACAGTGAAGAACCAAATCACTTAAGGAAAGGAAAACACATTAACAAACCCAATGGTTTACCTCCTAACTTCAGGTCTGCACATAATTTCACTTCGAAGCCAAGATCCCTATTTCTAGGATACCTACCAGAGATGTTCATACCCAAGGAAGCATCTTATATGGGACAGCTATGGCTTAACAAAATAAAGAACTAGGATTCCCAAGTGCTGGCTTCTGTGAAATGGAGCAAACCTCCATCACCTCTCTGCATCTCAGTTTCTTCATTGGTGAAGGAGAAATTATCTCCATGAATTATTGTGGTCCTACATGTGAGATGAGATTATTTATACTTTGTGAGCTATGTTTTGCCAATGCTAAAGATAGGATCTTCTATTTCCTTCCACCACATGTCTTTCTTATAATACAAAATTTTATTTAAAAATCAAAGAATTTATTCTTTCAATTATTAAAAGCAATTATTGCCAGGTTCTGAAGTTACAGACCTTCTGCCTCCAGTAACCTTCCTGTCTGAGGTCCTACTATGACTTTGTGACCATCTTCCATAAGAAGGGGATAAGCACCTAACATTATCGTGAATTTGCCAATGACAGACAACTCATCAACTACCAGATCCACCTCTGCTAAGGAGTCTCAGTAGGAGCCTAGACAAGTATTGGGTCATTGATATTTTCTCCTTTAGTTTATAATTCTCAGCTCAGAGCATGATCTGGAAGCAGAGTAAGTGAGGTTTTTTACCATGAAAATGTCTATGGAAACATAAGCCCAACTCAAAGATGGTTTTGTCCCAGAAGAAACTTATTAGAATGCCTGTCTGAAGCAGTTTGCCTGTCCCCGACTCTGGGCTAGGCACCCTGAGAGATTCAACAGGAAGGGAAGCTGTCTTCACAGCTCTGGCCTCTGGGGTTTTGACATTATAAAATGTAAGCCTACTGTTCTTTATCTGTCACTGAAAGGTTGAACAGAAAGGGAGCAGTTCTAAGTACAAACCTCTGCATTATTTGTAAAACGTGCTCAAAGAAAAGGTCTCTCGCCATTATTCAATGACTCTTTAGGCACCGACCCCCGAGACAGTGTTCTTTTTGTGCACAAACCTGAGGAACCAGGCATCTGCCCAGAGGTGGATTAAGGTCAGTTGAGGCCCCAGGCACAGAAGAAAATCCTGGGCTCCTTACATTAGTGTAAAGTTGGGGTTTTGAAGGACCCTTCAGAAGTTGGGGCCCAGGGCACGCGCCCACCGTTAAATCTGCCTCTGCATCTGCCCATAAACTAGAAACAGCAATACTTTTCAGGAGAGAAGAAGTAACCTATCAAGTTGTATCTTGATAGAGGGAGGGAGGGGGGAAGAGAGAGAGAAAGAGGGGTGGCAGTGGGTGGGGGAATGGTGTCCCGGAAATCAAGTGAAATCAAGATAATCAAACACTGTATATGAAAAAGCTATAGAAAAAAAACAGATGTTGCTTGCTGAGAGGCCTATCAGGATGTGAGGAGGCTAAATGGATTGATCAAGATCAGGACCTGATATAAGAGCACAGTCTTTGGTCAGATTCCCTTTGCCACATGCATCGCTCCTTGGTCACCTTCCTATTCATTGAGCACCTTTTTTTATTATTGATATAATTTGAGAGAGAGAAAGAAACATCAATTTGTTGTTCCACTGATTTATACATTCATTGGCTAATTCTTGTATGTGCCCTGATCAGGGATTGAACTCGCAACCTTGGCATATGAGGACAATGTTCTAACAACTGAGCTACCCAGGCAGGAGTCACTGAGCTCCTATTATGTATCAGACACTGAATTCACAAGAGAACAAGTGTCCCTGGCCAGGTCAGGTGGGGAGAGAAGGCTGGCAGGGTTACACATTGTTTGGGGTTGACAGCATTGAAATAATATTTAAAGTCACCGGAATGGGCGAGCTCACCTAGGAAATGTCAGAGACAGAGAAGGAAAGATGTCCATCCAAGGACTGATCGCTGAGGCACTCTACATTCAAGAGGAAGAGTCACAGGAGGAGGCTGAGAAAGAGTTGCCACTGAGCCATGTAAATAAAAGGAACAGGAGACAGAGAGAGGGAGGGAGGGAGAGAAGAAGAGAGAGGAAGGAAGAGAGAGAAAAAAAAAGGGAGGGAGAGAGAGAGAAAGAGGGGTGAGGGTGGGTGGGGGAATATTGTCCCGGAAATCAAGTGAAAAACATGTACCATCAAGACGGAGAAGTGGTTCACTTTGGCAAATCAACTGAGTCTTGGGTTTAGCGGTGTGGACATGCTCATTGGTGACATTGATGAGAGCAGTTGCCAAGGAGTTATGACTGTGCATATGTGTGGTAAATGGTGGTGGTGGGGGTTGTTACGGTGTGAGGGGAGTGAGTGAAAAGCCAGCGAAAGGGAAAAATCATAGACAGGGAGTTTAACCACTATCCTGAGAAGTATTGCCACGGGACAGTGAAGAATTGTGGTGGCAGCTGGTGGCACAGGCCCACTGGGCCTCCAGGAAACAGATACAAAGATAGAATTAGAATGAAATGGATTCACTGGGAGTAACACCTATTTATTAAAATCATTTTCCACAACTCCAACTTTATTTAGATTGTATGTGGCTGCACGCAGACACACTTAAAGATGATATATTTATATTATATATAAAATATAGATAATATGGGAGTTTCTGGCAAATGAATGCTAATGAAAATTTATGAACTATATAACTGCTGCACACCAGAGAAACTTTGATATGTACAAATCAGCACAAAGCTCCAAGTTCTTTAACTTTGTGGCATGAATATGGCTTAAGCACCAAGGAACAAAGGAAGCAGAAGTAGAGAGACCTTTCAGGCCATGATGCAGGCTGGCACATCTGCCTCTTTCTTCCTGGGCTCCATTTCTCCACCTCACAATTTGGAAAGTGCCCAGTGAAAAAGCTGGTGAGTGAGGACCTCATCTTTGCTTCCTTTCTGCTAATGCTTATGACGCCTCAAGTCCCGCCTATGCTGGTTACAGGTAAATGGCTTCAAACCACTGCACCTACTGTCCGTTCACGTCGGGCACCTTTCGGAATTGGTTTCAATGGGAATCTTAGCTGGATGACAGCCACAGTCCTGGCCAGAGTCAGAAAGGAAGTCAATCAGCATAGCTGTGAATTTGAGTTTTCTCTGTCGTGTTCTGTGGCTTGACTGTAGTTACAGAGGAAGCCGAGAGTTGAGTTCGACCGCGGCTGCAGTTTTACCAAGTGAGCTAAGTTTAACAAAGTCAGAGAGGGGCAAGTGAGAGAATGATCTATGCAAGAGAGAGAATAAAAGGATCGAACGTGGCACGAACCCGCTCTTATCTCAGAAAGATAGCTTGTATTTCCTTTTATCGGGGCGTTTATAGCTTTGTATCAGGGTGTAGTTAGAGTACAGTGAGTGCTCCAAGTGTGGTTGACATTCCTCCTGTATGAGAATCATCTGGGACATGTATTTCAAACACAGAGTCCTTGACTATACTCTGTCTCAATCAGACTTGCCCGATTGAGAATTTTCTGAATGGGAAAGCTTAGGCAAAGCATTTGTATCAAGGCGCCCAAGTGACTCTTTTGTACTCTACAACCAGAGAGCCCCGGAGAGAGATACAAGTGTGATCCTCCACCATCTTCTATTTATTAATGAGATTTGCTGTTTCTTTGGTGATCCAACTTTGGTGATTTGATGGCTGGATATCAAAGAGGACACATATGGGTGGTACCTTTTGCTTTAAAAAGTTCAAATTCCAGGTCCATTTGAAGACTATACTTTATAGCATTGACGGACGTGGGCTGTAAGAGCTTCCCCCTTCCCCATCTTCCTCCGTGGCCACAAACTCTTCTAGAAACTTAGAGAGAAACCACAAAAGCTTCACAAATCTTACCTCTTAAGAAAAATTTTAACTTTTCTTTTTAATTAATGTGGGTTGCTATAGAAACATGTTTCACCTAAATTTGGAAGATAACAAAATATATCAATTATCAATGGAAAGGGGCCTGATTTCTTCCTCTGAGCTAGATTTGATAGGAAATATTTTCTAGGCATATGGCGTTCATACCATTCAACAAGAAAGCTTTCACAGATTCTGCAAGTCAGACTTTATGTGATATGTAATACCAAGGAGGCGTACAAGGTAGGCTTAAATATAAAAGCGAGTGCGGCCTGAGGTTCTTAAAAACTCTTGTTTTGCTTATCTCACTTGAACCACTTTGTCTGTTTTTGTCTGCAGTATTTGCTTTCAGAATCTAGGCAGGTTTTCTAGAAAACTTATGCATCCTGATTCATTCATCCATCAAACAATGCCAGGTGCCAGAAAGAATGTGATGAGTATCTAAGATATCCTAGGGCAGAAACGGCATGAACATGGATGGTCAAGAGACACTCCACAGAGGTGAGGATGAATGTGAATCAACAAAGATGAGACGTTTACCGGTCATAAATCATGAAGTGGGACACACCAAGTCAAGAAAAAAACCTCGCGTGCAGGCCAACCAGGGCAAGACTCCTGGCCTCCTCAGCAGAAAGCATGTTGCTAGACAAAAGTGCAGTGGGTGCCAGGGGGAGGGGAAGGGAGGAGACAGAGGGGAGTGGGGGGAAGGGGAGGGGCTTAAAGAGAAACAAAATATAAGGTGAAAGAAGATGATCTGACTTTGGGTGATGGGTATACAGCATAATCGACTGTCCAAATGATGCAGAGATTTTTTCTCTAAATATATGTACTCTGGTTGACCAATGTCACCCTGTTAAATTTAATTGTCTAAATAAAAATTTTTTAATTTGCTAATTTGCTTAATGTGTTCATAAAAGGTGGGGAAAAAAAGCATGTTGCTCAGTTTAGACCAGCAAAAAATGAAAGGTGCAAGGCTGGAAAGGCTTTTGGACAGTGTTGTAAGATGCCTTTTATGTCATGCTGAGTGGTTTGAATATCACATGGAACGCAAGAAATTCACCAGAGTAGTAACGTGATAAGAATTAACTTTTACAGAATCAATATGACCAACATTTGGAGAATGGATGAGAGGATAAAGACTGAGACAGGATGCTAGTCAGAACGTTGATGGGGAATGTGAAAGTCTAAGTGCTCCCAAATAGCAGACCTAATATTCTTAATCTTGCAGGGGTTGCTGAGAACCCTGTGGAGACAGGCTGATAGGCCATAGCTCTTCTGAAACATTAGGTACAACAATGTGTCTTCATCCTTAGATCTCATACAGAGAAACATACTTCGAGCCATCAGTTGTACAATAAAAGCACAGGGCATTTTTAGGATGCAAATGTAACCCACATTTTACTGGGTCTCCCCAGATTGGATTGTTAGCATAGATAGACATAGCAACATTAATAATCCTAATGTTACTTACTTCTTTTATCTCTTACTTACACAGAAACTCCTTCCCTCTCCTTTCTCCAAGTCTCAGCCAGTTATGTCCAAGAGCCTCTGGATGCCTCACAGGAAAGACTGACAACGCTAAGCTTCTCAGGATCACCACTCTTCACCAGCCATCCTCCCAAAGCCTGCTGGGCACTCCTGCCCCTCAGTGAGAGCTCAGCTCTGTTCCACTGGGGCTACTCTGGACCAGAACCGCAAGATGACATTTGAGGAAGAAGAGGAGAATGCCTTCCCCTTTGGCTATATTCATGCTACAGAACTACTTTAGTTCGGGTTTCTAGAAGCAGAGCCTGAGACGCTTAGTTACATGAGATTTACTGGTGAAGTATTCTCAGGAGAATGGGAATGAGGTAAGCAGGATGGAGCAGGAGAAGAGGCAGACCAAGGATGTGGTTTCAGCAAAAGGCTAACTTCAGCCTGATCCCATGGGAAGACCTCGGGCACAAATTGCACCATTGAGATAGCCCTCCCTTCAGGCGAGGGGGCAGCCTTTTATATTCCCATTTCATTCCAGCATTGGCTAAAGGGCAGGCAGGAGTGTGTGCACCACTCCTGGTACAAGGCAACCTTCATTTGACTGGAGGCAATTTCTGGAGAAGAGGACAGCTTTGAGCCATTAGCAGCCAACACCCACCACAGCTGGGGAACAGCTTCACCCACTGAGGAACAGGTATCTGAGTGCACACCAACAGCATCTCCACGCTGTGAGTTGCAGTGCCATTCTGCTTATAGTCCAAGTTACAAGGTTTAATAATAGAGCTCCTTCTATGTCCACTTACACCATTCTTGCTTTTCACAGAATGGTATAGGGCCAGGAAGTACATGAGGATGACCTATCCAGTGAAAATACCCAGGATTGCCCTTTCTCCCTAGCAAGAATGGACTGATGCCCTCAGGTATACCACGTGGTAGAAAGGGAAAGAGATTTTTGGGGGTCTGCGAACATGTGGTACAGACTTGGCAGATAATATGTGTGGTAGATTACAATGGCAACCCTAATTTTTTATTCCTTTCCTGTGTCCTTGTTATGTTCCATGTAACTTGGCAGCGTTTCTTACTAATTAGAGAAAGCCTATTTTCCTATCCCATTCTTTGAATTTCGGCTAGTCTGTATCTTCCTTTGGCCAAGAGAATGTGGTAGAAGTGCCAGTGTCCCAGTTCTGGGTCTACATTTCAAGAACCTTTGTGTGTTTCTCCCTGCCCTCTTGAGCTTCTGCCATTACCACAAAAAATACTTGGCCAGGCTCACCCAGTAAAGAATGAAAGACACATGGTGGAAAGCCAAGTTATCCCAGATGTCCCAATGAAGGCCACTCTAGATTAGCCAACTAATCTGTAGACTCATTAGTGAGCCCAGCCAAGATCAACAACCACCTCACTGTCCTCCAGCTGATTTGAGACATAATAATCCCTTATTCTTGTATATTATTGTGCTTTGTGGTTGTTTCAGAACATCACTGTGGCAAGAAATAACTGTTATAGTAGGCGTGCAATAGATATTTATTGCATATCAATCAATATGTTATGTGACCAAAGGGGCAGAGAACTACACCATCATAAAGGAACTGGACTGAGACAGAGAAGAGAGGTCTGATTTCCCCATCCACTCCCAGAACTATGACCAATCAAGGCCTCAGCAAAAATCTGGGAAATGTAAAGGGAATTATTCTGATGTCTCCAAAATTGTTCCTGCTCTAGCAATCTATAATACCTGGTCTTGGCATGAGCCCAGTTGGAAGGAGGAAAGCAGTACAGATGTAGAGGAAAATGCAGGAGGGTAACCAGCAGCACACAGAACAGAAGACTTAGTCTTGAGAGATCCTACATGGATTCTGAACACGCCCTTCATCCTTCTGTTCATCCCTCCAAAGCTGGCAACCAAAGACAATTAGGGGGAAAGCACGTAAAGGCTGGAGCCTCTGAAGCCTACTTTATGTCTGTCTCGGTTTCCCTGGTGTCATGGGCCCATTTTCAATGTCGTCCAGCAGCCACTACAGGAAACAAGGAAGCTGAATCAAAGAGATACTTTTTATGAGGCCTTTGAAATGATACCAATAAGTTATTCCTGCGGTTTTTTAGCTATTCTCGTGCGGTAGGCAATTTAGTGTTTTCTTGGATTCTTCTCTCCTGGTGTTTTCTTGCACCCGCTTCTCCCCTGCTCTCAGCTCCATTATCTCCAAGTAGAAGATAGCATTGCTTCAAGTATAGACACCACAGGCCCACCTCCAGTAGTTCATTTTAGTTGTATCAGCAACAAAGCTAAGCAGGCACTCCTTTCCTGGCTGTGCCTATTAGGGTTCACACTGAGGATGTTTGAAAAGAAATTTGTCTGTAGGAAGAGATCATTTTCTACCTGACAAACCCACCCTACGTGGTAACTCTTGTGAGCATCCAGCCATACTCTTCATTAGGTTTTGTGTTGTTGTTGTTGTTGTTTTAATCTGAAAGTTATATTGGGGAAAACATGAGTTTTCTTTCTTTTAATCCCAAATAATGCTAGCTCCATGTGAAAGCACTGAGCCAGAGCAGAAAAGTACTCAGGGAATAATTAGTCCTGGTAAGACAGGGGTCAGCATGAGAAGCTCTGTGATTCTAAATCTGGGGCAAGAAGAAATGCATACCAATCCTTTATCCCAACTCTACCCCTGTGTCGGTCTACCACTTCTGTTACTTGTATTAATTTGCCTGATTTTGCTTTGGGTCTCAGACCCAGGCTGGAAACTACCAGAATTCTTATGCAATCCAGGTCTGTGGCAAACATCACACACACACACACACATACACACACACACACACACACACACACACACACACACACACACACCTTAAATACTCACAGGGAGGGGACTCCCTATCACAACTGCAATTCCGCAGGATGAACAGGAAAGAACAAAAAGGCAAAGCCCTGATTAGGGGCCCTGCAGGGGAGGGGAGAAGGGAAGAGGATAAAGTTTGATGTCCCCTTCCTCCAGGCTGGACCACTGTCCAGACCACTTCCTTTACTTCCTGGACCCACCAGACTTGTCTAACACCTTACTCCCATCTGCAGCAAGGATGTGTAACCTCTTGGGAACGCATAACCTTTATGAGAGTCTTTTGAAAGTCATAACATTATCTGCAGGTACACCTATCCATACTTGCTTCTAGAAGGTGTGTCTGTTATTTCAGCCATCCCATGAATCATTGGCCAAAGTGAAAGCATTCTCCGACCTAAGATCCATACACAACTAATTGTCTTTCTACAAAAGACACATATGCCGTTGTCTTGTTCCTTCTTTGCCTATTGATCTCAATTTCTCCTGTTCAGGTTTCTACTCTCTTGACTCTGGTTGACATCTCTGCCCTTAACCAGACTGGATCTTCCACTACTCAGTTACAGCAAGTACACTTATCACACGGGAGCTTATATGCCTCCCCTAGATCTTACAGAAAGGTGTTTTCTCAGGCACTCGGGATCTGCACATCACATGACTTCCTTTGGGCACTGGATGAAAGTAATTTTACAAACTAAAATTTATTTGAAAAATGAGAAGAGTCCCTAGAGTCAAACTGCCTTAGTCTAAAATCTCGTTCTACCACTTCTAGCTGTTAAATACACTTGCTGAGGCTCCGAATCCTTAAATTTCAGGGGAATAATGATAATAACTCTCACCTACAGTTTCAGTAGTAGATTAAGTGACACCATTCTGAAAAAAACAGCTTAACATATGGCACAGAAACAAATAACTAGTAAATATACTTCACTTTTTGATTAGCTGCTAGTGTTGTAATGAAATGTCTTAAAAATAAAAATTAAGCCTGACTAGCTGGTGGCGCAGTGGATAGAGCATCGGACTGGGATGCAGAGGACCCTGGTTTGAGAACCCGAGGTCACCAGCTTGAGCGCGGGTTCATATGGTTTGAGCAAAACTCACCAGCTTGGACCCAAGGTCGCTGGCTCCAGCAAGGGGTCACTCGGTCTGCTGAAGGCCCGCAGTCAAGGCACATATGATAAAGCAATCAATGAACAACTAAGGTGTCGCAACGAAAACCTGATGATTGATGATTCTCATCTCTCTCTGTTCCTGTCTGTCTGTCCCTAGCTATCCCTCTCTCTGACTCTCTCTCTCTGTCTCTGTAAAAATAAAAAAGCCTGACCAGGCGGTGGCGCAGTGGATAGAGCGTCGGACTGGGATGCGGAAGACCCAGGTTCGAGACCCCGAGCTCGCCAGCTTGAACGCAGGCCCATCTGGCTTGAGCAAAAGCTCACCAGCGTGGACCCAAGGTCACTGGCTCCAGCAAGGGATTGCTTGGTCCGCTGAAGGCCCGCGGTCAAGGCACATGTGAGAAAGCAATCAATGAACAACTAAGGTGTCGCAACGGCAACAAAGAACTAATGATTGATGCTTCTCACCTCTCTCCATTTCTGTCTGTCTGTCTCTCTCTCTCTGACTCTCTCTCCATCTCTGTAAAAAAAAAAAAAAGAAAGAAAGAAAGAAAAAAGAAAAAAATTTAAGTATACTTCATAATAAAATAAGTGATTGAAACAAACAGACCTACTGTTGAATATAAGAAAATTGTATATATAACACTAGGGAACAAAATTTTTGTTGCATCCACAAAAACACTTGTTCTTACCTAGTTCGAGTGTGCTGATCTCAAATCTGACATTAGTTTTTCCCTGTAAGCTACAGAGTTTTTTTGCAATTCAAGATTTAAGTTTTCTTCTTATTGTAAAATTTTCAACATTTAGTTTAACATAATGAAGTAAATGTCTTCTTGGGCATCATCTTTGTGAAAATATAATAATTTATATAACGTAATGAATACACTAGTACACTAAAAGATATGATTGCATCAGAATTTGTCTACAGTTTTGAAATAGAACATATTAAAACACGTATTTTAATCATAAAATTTGAGCAAAACTTATTTAAAGTCTATTCAGGCAAAAATTTGTGTTTGTAGCTCTTCCGTTTGTGTACTTGTTGAGGACAATCTCATTTGATGCTCCAGCAATAGTCTGCCATCGTTTAGAGCTGTCAAGAAATAGCAGCCATTCTTTTGGACTGTACGTAGTAAACACCTAGGTGTCTAAGAAGACTATTGATATCATGACATTAAACAAGTGTTTGTCTTTGAACAAAAGGCCAAAAAATTTTGTTCACGCTTCCTGAAATGGGATACTTTAGCTGACTGGTGCCGTATATTCTTTTCTTGAAGCCTCGAGGCTAATAACTCAGCTGCTTTCTTTGATAGGTCCAAATCTCTTATTAAGTCATTCAATTCGGGTTGGTTAAGCTGCTGAGGGGTTAATGACTGCTTGGCATCAGAAGAAGACCTTTCAGTTTCTACAACCATTTCCTCATACATCTTATCAAAATAAACATGATCACCATGTTCACTTTCTTCGTCCTTAGAAGAAATAAAACTGGAACCAGGAGTGTCTCAGAGTGTGGGATAGGTAATATTGCTGAAGGAATGAATGAATATTAGGATATGCGATCATAAGCCGTTTTTTCTTGCCAATGCCCTTTGTATGGATCAGACAGAAATAACAGTCACTGCTGTGGTTCTTAGGTTCACGCCAAATCATGGGAATACCAAAAGGCATTCCTGTGCATTTTCCTTTTGTCCAGTCACGAAGCATTTCCTCACAATTATGACACACAATATGAGGAGCCCAATTTTTGTCTTGATCACCAAGGGGAACTTGAAAATAGGCAATATATGCACGTGTCACAAATGATGTAATATTGCACCTTTGACATTGAAGTGTGTACCAGCCACGTATATAACAGAAGGTGTCAGGACTATTCTTACATTTACACCTACTCAAAGAAGCCATGATTCAATCTTAAAACAAAATAAGAGGGTGTTTTTATCAGATAATTTTTTACATTTAAAAACAAGTACAATTATGTAAAAGTGATGTAACATTAATAGCCTTGTGGTTATGTTCAATCCAAGAGTCATTGCCCTTCAAACTCCAATTTAAAAACTAATGCATGCCATTAACTGTAACAAAAAGAAATTAAAGTTGCATAAAAACTAGAGCATGCACCAAAAAAATTGATTTCAGATTTGGAATCAGCGATGCAGAAGTATATAGAAAATGTTCTAAAACCTCAAGCAACAGAAAATGAAAAAAAATTGTTCCCCAGTGTAAGCTTTCAAGTGAATGGTGACTACATGTGTCCAATTCTTCTAAACTTTTAAGAAATTCAACTAAACATGACTCAGGACTCCACCCCACCCCATGACTGTGAAACTTTGTGATATTCATAACCTAAATTTGTCTCAGGTTCTCTTTTCTGTGCTCTCATTCTAAGGTTTTGGAAGCAATGCTATGCTGGCTTTTGAAAAATAATTTGGAAGCATTTCTTTCTTACTCTCTGCTTGGGAACAATTTAAATAGTATAGAAGTTTCTGTTCCTTGAAGGTTGAAAGAATTCACCCAGGAAACCATCTGTGCCTGGCACAGTTTTAAGGGAAAAGTCTTGAAACCTTTCTCAGTATCTTGCATGTTTGCCCATGCAGAAAACTTCTGTATCTTCCAGGTTTAATTTTAGTAATTTGTATTTTCTTAGAAAATTTACCCATTTCATCAAGCTATTCAAATTTATTTGAAGAAAGTTTTGTAAAATATTCTTTTAGCATTTATATGATCTTCTCTGCACTGATGGTCAGTTCTCATGTGTAGTTTTGTGTGTGTGATCATGTTCCTTCACCCACGCTACCTTGTATTTATTTGGTCAGGCCAACTTGGAGTCACCTCCTGTTTCACCTGGTTTTCTAAATACGCTCTTGGGTTTACTTCCTAATTCTGCTCTTTTCCCATTTTCTAAGAAACCTACTATATTTCTGTGTTAATTAGGTTATTTCCTTATTCCTGCTTTTCTCATTGACTTGACCTTTTCTTTTTATTTTCTAACTTCTTCATAAAAGCACCTGTGCATTTTCTTTCATTTATTTATGTTTGTTAATTTAAGCACTTAGCTGTTTTACGTGGCTTTTAATACATGGCTAAGATATTACCATTCTTTTTATTGTCATGGTTAAGTGTACTCAAATATCCATTTTTATTGCCTTTGAAAGGAAAACTCTCTGGAGGAACTGTTTACATATTAAAGCAATAGATATCTTTGTTTTTAAACTAATTTCAAGTTGTGATCAAAGAGAAAAGTTTGACCTATTCCCAGTTATGAAGTTTATTAGTTATGGATGAAGTATATCTCTGTTAGATCAACCTTACTAATTACGTTATACAGATCCATGACAGGATCCCTCTTTTGATCACCTGCATTTCAGTAGTCCTTGTCTAAGAGGACTGCCCTACAACCATGGTGTTTGCAGGTTCCTCTCCGTATCCCATAGGCCACACACCTCAGGTTTGGGAAGTCCAATACAAGTATTCCCTGCATTTCAGAAGTTCACGTTCTGCCACTTCCCTTCTGCAAAAGACCTCCATTAGGACCTGTTTTCACTAACAAAAAGAAATATAAGGTGGCTTTTCACTCTTATGAAGAAAAGCTAAAACAGTATTCAACATTTGTTTTTCATCCAGTTATTATAGGGACAGTGGGCAGTGAGAGCGACACCCCTGTGCTACATCTTGGTGCTATTGTAGGTTTTATATGCCACCTGGTACGATTCGGTAGATTGTTTCAGGGTTTGAGAATGCTCAAAATTTTTTCCATATAGATAAATGGTAACTGCTTCTTCACTTAACTAAAGGTTTCATGGGGACATTCTGCTTTCAGATACCCAAAGGAGCCTGGAATTTGGTGCATAAAGATTCATGACGTTATATTCTGAAAAAAACCTACCTTGACCTCCTTTGATATGGTTTTTTTTATTTCTTGACTTCTATGCAGATGGGAAGCAGGTTTAGAAGGACCTGAAGAGAAGCTTCTACTATGTGTTGGACCCTTTTTAGGAGGAGTTAAAGGTAATGAATTAAATACAAGTTCAGTGACAGAGCCCTGGAAGAGACCTGTCCAATGAGGGGTCTTGAAAGTCAATTTTATCAGCTTCTCGGTAAATCTGCCTCTGGTTGCATGGCACGTATTCTGACCCAATCCCTTTTGTCTTTGAATTTCTTTCCTTTACTCTTCCTTCTTCACCCATTCATTCATCAGATTTTCAATTGTGTGCACCCTTTGAGCAGCGCAGAGTACTACACTAAGTGCTGAGTACACTGAGACCTTTATGTGGAAGTCCTTTCCTCTAGTTAACCTTTAAAGTCAGGTATTCTGCAGGGTTCTGACCTATACCTGCTTCTATTTTTACTCTAGAGTTTTTAGGAAATCTTATCTAAAACTATCTATATAACTTCTCTATACTGGTGACTTCCCCATTTTTATTTCCAGTCTAAATCTATATACTATCTCTCTGCTAATAATTCTAAAATTTCTATATCTCATCCAAATTTTCTCAAATTATTGAATTTGAGACCTGTATAGTCTATTCTTTTCTGGCCATACCCACTGGGCCATCACAGAAAAGTCATAGTCAAGATATTTAAAGCCCACTGGGATCTACATTCCTGTATTTTAATATCACCATCATGCAGTTGTGAAACCAGAAACTTTGACATCATTTTCAACGACCTCTGTGCTATGATCTCGCATAAGCCCCAACCATCTAATTGGGTGCAGAATGTGCTCTCCTGTTGGGTCCATCACCATGACTCCTCCAGGAGCACATACAAGCCTCCCCCACTCCCCATCCCCCACCCTGGAGACCCGACTCCTTCATATTTCTCTGCCTCCACTCTATTTTCCATTCTCTGGTCAAGAAAAGCTTCATTTCACCCAAAGCTAATTATTCCTCTCTCCTGCTTAAAGCATTCAGGGACCCCCATTCACCTTTAAGAAGAAATCTGAACTTGAAGTGACATAAAAGACCATGTACTCTGGCTGTTTAACCAGTCTCTCTCTAAACACATGTCCCTTTCAACATGAGGCTGCTTCCATTTCTCCAATGAGCCTTGACTTGGTCCTTGCTTCCAGATCCTATTGGATGCTGTCTTCCTTTGCCTGTCCCTCCTTCTTTTCAACTCACATTATGTTAATGCGACTTGTTTTGCTGCTTTTATCCTGTTATTCTCTGTTTTCATGTTTCCTTACCTTTTTCTTTAGTAAAAAGGTTTGTGTTGTTTTAATTATTTTTTCATAGTGATTACACGAGGGTAGAGCACTACTAATGCTTAACTTTAGGCAGTGGTGCAGTAAGAACAGGCTCTCTGAAAAAAATTTTTAGAAGCCTTAATTTGTAGCATTTGCCAATGTGATGGCACAAATGCTAACATCACGGTCAATTTCAAGATATGGACATAATGTCACTGAATTCAGAGTTGCAAACAGACACAGACCATTGGCCCTGACAAGCCAGTGCAAGCTGCTTTCAGCATCTTCCCTAACCTTCACATTTATGAAATGTAATTGAACCTACAATTTTCTAATAACTATATGAAGAATCAACTAGAATCTACTGACTTCATTCATGAAAAAAAATAAAAAGAATTTAACACACAATTTCTTTCCTAACTGCTTCTCTAGCATCCTGGGTTTTATTATTTAATTTGGGAATATAGGTTATATAATTATATTTACATTATGCATTATTTCTTCTAAGTATTACATTTGACACTGGCATACAGATTAAATACTCTGTTTGTAACCATTGTTTTTAGACTTTGTGCTTGATCACTTTGATTTACTTTTGCCATAAAAGAGTGAGAAAAGCACTTTTATAGATACTCTCTCTCACCCTAGTTTATCATCAGGAGGCCTTATGATGTGGGGAACAGGAATGGATGCTGTTTTTTCTTGTGACTTTGTCCTATGATGATGGGAGCTTGGACAAGAGGTCACTTTAACATTACTATGTCAGTTCATAGCACAAGTATTTCTCCTATTATATGTTTTAATTAAACCAAACACTAGGATACAATAGCAGCATAGAAACATCTCTGGTCATGGGGAGAGAGCTACTGTCCTTGTTTTGCAAGAATCGACATATAGCCTGCTCTCAGATTGAGATTTTGTTTCAGGGCATGCAATTTGGTCTGCACAATTGCTGAGTTACTTATTATGATAAATCAAATTTTTATGCTGGAAACATTCAAAATGTACTCTGAACAGTTTTGCTTTTTTTGGCATTCACTGTTTAGCAACTTCATATGCAAAAAAAAAAAAATGCTTTTTATACCTGCACATTTTTCAGAAAAATCAGTTACAATTACCTAGACTCTTGAATCCAATGCCCCTTCAGCTTGTTGATATAAGCTTTGATTTCATCTCCTTTCCTCTTATTGCTGTTACTGATAGAAACAGTATCAGTGTATATTATAGAAAACTTACCATTTAAGATATAATTATTCTTGCCTGTCCAGGCGGTGGTGCAGTGGATAGAGCATCAGATTAGGATGTGGAGGACCCAGGTGCGAGAGCCCCAGGTCGCCAGCTTGAGCGTGGGCTCATCTGGTTTGAGCAAGACTCACCAGCTTGAGCCGAAGGTCACTGACTCAAGCAAGAGGTCACTCGGTCCGCTATAGCCTCCCAGTCAAGACACATATGCAAAATCAATCAATGAACAACTAAGGAGCCACAACGAAGAATTGATGTTTCTCATCTCTCTCCCTTCCTGTCTGTCTTTCCCTATCTTTCTCTCTGACCCTTTCTGTCTCTGCCAAAAAAAATAAAAGATATACTTATTCTTGCCCAGTATTATTAACTAAACATTTATGATTTCTACTTGAACCTACAATTCAAGTAGAATTAATTGCCAATGTGATGGCACAAATACTAACATCACGGTCCATTTTAAGCTACTGACATAATGTCACTGATTTCTACTTGACTGTCAGTAAGACAACTATGCTTCTTGAAGGTCACAGCAGTGCAGTCGAATGAAAAGAAAACTTTGGAGTCAGACAGAACTGGGTAAACATACCCCTGTGCCACATTTTCACTGTGTGGTTTGGGCAAAGTACTTTACCTCTCTGATTCACAAAGAGGTTAAAAGAAGATAGTTAACATAATTATCTGGGTAGTTATAAGGATTTTGTAAGAAAAGATACGTAAAACACCTATCCTGGTGCCTAGAATTCTTATCAATAAATATGAGTCTTTTTTTCCTATTTGTATTCATATCTCAAGCAATTAATGACCGGGCTATTATGGGGTCTATTTTAAGACTTGGACTGTCCCTTTGGAGCTGTCTCAGGAGGCAGGACTGGAATAATATTCGCAAGTCCATCTAACATTAACCGGGTCCTCACAGCGGAAACCTTTATTCTGTCTGCTCTGACATAAGGTCACTAAGGCAGGGCACTGTGACCAGGAGTTCATTGGTCGATAATGCTCACTCGAAATTGTAGATCGCACTGCACAGCCAGCACACTATTTGACATTATTAAGAATTACTCATCCCTTTATTAAAAGTGAGAAGTTTGAGGCCCAGAGAGGTTAAGAAATTTACTTAAGATCACACAACTAAGAAAGGTCAGAGTTCAGATGGAAGCCACGCTTTCCTGGCTCCAATCCTGAAATCTGCTCCCCAAACCTACAGCGCTCATGCCTTAGTTACCACACACATATCTGGCAATGGCAAAGGTGTTCATTAGTTTGGGTGCTCATGCAGTCTATGCCTAGAATATCCTGCCACTTCCTTGTTGAGTTCACCCAGGCAAAGAGTGATTAGTTGGACTCTGTTAGGACCACCCATCTCTGCTGAACCACTATGCCATAAACCAGATAGATTTTTTTTTTTTCCTGAAGAAAAACACCCTTGAAACTTCTTGGTGTTTACATAGCTAGTAATTGCAATGCAGATGTGGTTATGTAACAAAAAGAACAACAACCAAAAAATTAGATCCTTAGCAATTTGGAGTTAGGAGCTTTAAAAAAAAAAAAAGGAAAGAAAGAAAAAGCATTAACTTTTCAATCCTACCCTTGCTAGACCTCACTACACAACAATGGCAGCAGATTAAATTAACAAAAAAAACAAAAACAGACCACTGGTTAAATCACTCTGATTATATTTTGCAAGGAAACAATTACACCTAATTACCAGCAAGGCTGAGGTGTTACTCTCCTAGTAAAACCAAAGGGGCAGGTATA
Source organism: Rhynchonycteris naso (assembly GCA_037038555.1). Lineage (NCBI taxonomy): Eukaryota > Metazoa > Chordata > Mammalia > Chiroptera > Emballonuridae > Rhynchonycteris > Rhynchonycteris naso. The sequence continues at coordinate 60,964,177 of CM073004.1, read as the reverse complement.
AGTTCAGGATCTCATTATTCCGCTTGGAATAAAGCTTCTAAATATAACACTAATCCACTTCCTGCTGGTATTTTGCTACTGTATTGATTTGGAACCAGTAAGGTCTTCAGGAAGGGTTTGCTAAAATAAAACTCCACTCTGGGGCTTTCTTCTCATGTGTGACTTTTAGAATTCTGCTGAGATATATAAAACAGAAATCAGCAGGAAGTAATTGAAGGATTGTCAGTGTATATAGCCTTTGTATCTGAGGCAAAGAAAAGTCCCTGTTTCTATCTGTGTGTAATCTAGGTCTCATGAGATATTTTAAGTAATGATGAAGCCAAAGTTCCCAGCCCAACTTTATTTCTTTAATTTAGTTTCCCAACAAAATATTTGGCTAGGGTTCTTTTTGTTGTTGTTTATTTATCTGTTTGTTTGTTTGTTTTGGAGAGCTACCTAGTAAAAAAAAAAACAAGAGACTCATAGCTACTGAAATATGATTTTAATGCATATTTGGTAACAACTACTCTTCTTGTTACAATCGCCTATAGATTCCAGATCATTCCCTGATCATTGTAGCTCTTAGCTCCACCACTGCTCATGTCCTCATTCTCAGTAAGCCATTTATTTCTCAAAGATGAATTTAGTACCTTGACCTCCTGTTACCCAGAGATCTTACTCTCCAGCCTATTTCTGCACTTACTCTACTGGTCATACCCATACTTTTTTAGTATTTAGAACATTTTCATTGTTTTACCAAATCACATTGAACATATATGCCATAATTTGTCTCTTTTCTTATTGAATTGTTTCTAGGTTTTGGTTCCTACAAATGAAGCTGCCCTAAGTTGTTCCATTGTCTTTTGATTGACACTTATTTTTGAAGAGAAATACTCTATGGTAGGCAGAAATCTAAAGATCTCCCACATCTAAGATTCCCATTTCCTAGTTATTCCACCAAGCATTAACCTAGGTGTGGCTATAAAGGGTTTTGCAGTTATAACTAAAGTCCCCAGTGAGTTGATTTTAAAATATGGGGATTATCAGGTAGACTTGACCCTGTCAGGTGAGCCTGTTTAAGGAAGAGAGGTTTTTCGAGCTAGAAAAATGGGAATTCAAAGATATTTGAGGCATTAGAAAGGTACAAAATGAAAAATATTTCATGATAAGAAAATGGAAAAGTGGTCAGGGCAGAAAGGTGACACTATAGTTTGAATGGTTGAAGAACTTCCGGAATAGAGATGAAATGGTAACCATGTAAAATGGTGGAGGAGTTTTCCACACAAAAGGAACAGGGAATGCAAAGACCCCAAGTCAGAAATAAAGTTAATGTGCTAGAATTTCAGAAGGAAAGCCAGTGTGGCTGAAAGCATAAAAGAGAAACACAGAAGACGAGTAGATTCAAGAGAAGAAGCCAGGAACCAGATCAAGTAACTCTTTGTTATAAAAACACTTCTAATCTTTCCTAATGATGATGGGAGGTCTAAGATCTCTTTAGCAGCCAAAGAGTTTTGAGAGTAGCAAGGATGAAAGCAGTAGTTTTAGCAAACTATAGTAATAACGCTGGTAAAAAAGATGATTGTATTTTGAATTAAGATGAAATGCGCTGGACACAGTGAGAAGGACAGGACAAGATAATTATTCTGATGGCAGAGATGATATAACATTCTGATAGACTGGATGTGAAATGTGAAGGAAAAAGGAATCTGTGGATGACCCAGACATTTTTCAGCTGAACAAGTACGTAACTGAAGATGCCTTTACTAAAGTGAGATTACTGGGGAGAATTATATTGCAGGGAGCACAGAGGGGAATCCAGACTTCTGTGCATATTAACTTCAGAATGTCCTCAGACAGCCAAGAAGAGATGTCGCACTGCTATTTAGATATTCAGGTCTAGAGCGCAGGGTGTGGAAGAGGTCAGGGCTCGACAAAACACCTCGTAATCACTTAGTCATAGATTATGAATGAATTTAGGGAGGATGTAAAGTAGGGCTTGAAGGTTCATATCAGGCAGCTTCAGGCAGAAAAAAACTCCAGATCCCATTGTGGAAAAAATGAATAAAGAGGTCTCAATCATTCTCTATGCTATACCTCATTCTCCGCCCTTTCTCACAAGTCTAAAAACACATTCTGGAAATACCCATTGTTTCCTTGCATACTTTAAACTGACCATTTTAATTTTGAAAATAATACTTATGAAAACAATTGTTATTGTCAAGAGAACTTTAAACAACATACACTCAAGGCTAAAAGCAAATCTTGGTGTTTAACCAGACAGAGGGGTCAGGGAGGACACATTGTAAAATAAATAAAGAAGAAACCAAGAAGTATATTACTAAAGAACCATGGAAGCAGAAGGGGAATATCCTCCGTGATGCGTATACAGTGTGTGCACCAAGCAGAGAATAAGAGAAGAATGCCAGTGTAGATCCTGAGCGTTAACCAGGAAGATGGCTGCCATCTCCATCAAACACTGAGACCAGATCATCCAAAAAAGTAAGTGTTACTTTGTTCCCAACACCTATAATTCCAGACTTTTCAGACAAGTTGATGGACAAGTGGACGCAATAGGCAACTTTGTGAGGACAAGGAATCCGAAGCCAGATAATCAATTGTCTTTCACAAGCCACACCTACTTTCTACTTCATGGTATCTCCAGGACCATGCTGGGAATAGCAAACTCCAGGACCATGCTGGGGATAGCAAGAGTTTGGGGGAATGTATGGAGTCAGGATCTCAAAGAGTTTGGGATTCAAATCAAGGCACTCAAAGCTACTAGCCAACAGTCGCTGAAATCAGTAAACTCTTTGTTCAAGACTTCTCACTGAAATCAACTGTCAGACCTACTATTGCTTCCACTCAGTCACTGGAGAATGGATGCTTTGAGGACACATGAGCAGTGAAGGTTTAAAGCTTCCAGCCTCAGCTTGAAAGTATACTGTGTGACCTTGAGCATCTTCCAAACTCCTGGACCTTGATGACCTCAACAGCAAAATAAGGACTCTTATATCCCTTTCAGTATCACTCATGACTGTGACAGATATAAATAAATGTCTCATATAGTTTAAAGCACAGAGTAAATTTTCAAATGATGTCATTTATTTCTTCATAACCCTTCTCTCTACATCTAGAGCAGGATGTGCACCTCTGTATTTCATTCTCCCTTACAGCATAATTAGCTATTTACTGTCATTGTCCCCCAACATATTGCAGCCTCTGAGAGGGAGGAGACCCTGCCATAGTCCCCCCTTTATCTTCCCAGTGCTTCTAAAGTCAAAAATTTCTCTTCACTGATGACAATTAAATGTTTATATAATAAATCAACAAATGAAAGAGTATAAACAAAGAAGAGGTGTGTGTTCATTATTTTTCTGAACAGATACAGGGATCTCATACCAAGTTTACCCTACTTCACAAAGGACTCCCACCAGACCTGCATTAAGCTACTCAAATGCCAGCAAGCTCAGAGTCTGCCATGGCATGCACCCACCACACCAGCATCAAGCCACCCACTATAAGAGCCTGTGAAACCTCACATTTAAACCCACTCATTATATTTTTCTGTACCAGGTCAAGTCTTGAAAATGATATCTCTAAATAGAAGAAAGAGAATGGTTGGATGAGAAAGGTTGGATGGGGGTAAGTGAGCATGCATATGAGCTTTTCTCTCAATTGTTGTGTGTTATGCATTTAAATTACTTGAATTTAATAGAAACAGTTCTATCTGCCCTGGGATTCTGACAATATTTTCTTGATCCCTAAGGTCATCTTTCCTTTCTGATACTGTAGTCAAGATTTAGTTTCTCCTCTTATTTTTAATTAAAGCCTCTATCACCTATTGACACTGCAAACTCTTTTGAAAGTGCCTGATGAGACGAAAGGTTCATTACTTTCAAATCAATCCCTAGTCTGGTGATGGTTCCTCTCTGGCAGTGGGACGTGAGCCCTGTGAGTCTGCTCCTGCAGCAATGCACAGAACACATGTGCTGGCTATTCAAACAATTCACGTGGGCCAAGAGCAGCTGCCCCTCGCTGATTCCCCAGAGCCACACTATGTCCCCCCGATTCCAGTGAAGTCTCCTAATTTTCATTGACCACACTACCCTCCCTTCTGCAGAACTCAAATTCAAGTGGCAAAGATGTAATAAGTAGTCAGAGAATGCATGTTATGGAATTACAACTTGTCCCTCATCTGTTCAGTAAGGATATTGGACTTGGTAACTGCTAAGATCTGACACAACCCGTTACTTCTCATGAACTCACATACAGCCAAAGCTTGAAGGAACCTCAGTCATAATCTACCTAAAAAACTCTTTGTAGAGAGGTGAAATAGAGGGTAAAAGAGATTTCTGATTAATCATCCTGCCATGAAGCCTACCATCTACCCATCAAAGAACTATTGAGCTTGTACTATGTGGCAAGAATTTATATCTATGTTTATAGGCACAGAAACTGAGGTTCCAGAATGTATAAATGACTTTTTAATATCAGAGTTAGAAAAAAGTTCTTCTAGTCTACCTTAATTTATTATATTCTCTTCCATTCTAATTAACTGACAATCATGTATTTTTTTCTTAACAGGAAGAAGTACTATTTTCTCATTTGAATTTGGAAGTCAGTAAATAAGGTCATACCTCAATGCTTTTTTCTGATGTGTGATTCATTTATTTCCCTCAGAGTGTTGTTTATTTAAAGCTTTATTAAATTGAAGACCTTACGAGCCAAGATCAGATGGACCAAACCAATAAATAAGCTCAGAGGGCATAAGATATGGCGTATTATCTGGGAATAAGATATGGTGTGTTATCTGTGTGACTGCTCACCTGCTCTTCTTTGATGTGGTTGTTGGTCTTGGCTCTAAGAGTATCTGGGGTTTTGACTCGTCCCTGGATTCCCTCAAGTACAAAAAGGAATAATGCCAGCTCTGGAAAAGGTTGTGTGGGTTTATGAAGACCCTGGATGTAACTGTATGTTCTGAATGACATCAGCCTTAGTTCTTCCCAAACGTATGTTCTATTGCTATGTATAGGGGCATTCCTTGATCTGGTCATCAGACTAGGAAATGGAAAACAACCAGGAAAATGTTATAACTGAGATCCAGAATTTAAGAAATATGTCAAATGTTGTGTTCAAAGATTAATGCAGTTTCATACTTTTGATGTGTGCAAATGTATCCATTATCTAAAATGCTTTTATTTCTATGGTACTTTATAAAGAACTTTCTTATGTATTCCATTATATATATAATCTTTATATTAGCCATGTTGATAAACAGTTCTATTGTCACAGATTAATAGGTAAAGAATCTCAGAGTCAGAAAGACTAAGGAACTTGCCCACAGTCACATAGCTAATAGGTAAAATTTAGGAGTAAAAGAGTCAGGATTCTACTTTTTAGTTTGTTGCCCATTTCATGCTGTTATATTTTCATAAACACACACACAGACGCCAGAGAAACTTTTAGTACATGTCCAGAAGTACAACATACCTATCAAATTATTATGAATCCTTTTCACATTCATTATGTTTGACTGTATCCAGAAATAAGTACTATTTTTTCAAAGATGAAATGAAATTCAAAGTTGATGTCAGCTCAAACCGCAACTTTATTTCATTCATAGATGGGGGCTAACCTTGTACGTGATCCTCCTCCCTCACCTCAGAGGGCAAGACAACACAGTGGAGTTGTGCAAGGTGAATGGAGTTTACATTTTTATCTAGGCTGTAAGTGTCATAAAATTCTGCAATAAATGTTTATATCCTAAATAATTTTTCCTAGGACTTGAGACTTCTCTCTTTCCACATGCAAAGCTTAAATCGATAGGTTATGAGTTCTTTCACGAATACTTTTATTTTTTCCTTTACAAAATGGCACACCAACCATCCTATTCAGCATAGAACAGTAGTCAAAGTGTTTCAACCAGATCCTACTTGACAAGCCCAAGGAATCAGGGGAACAACTACATTTAATATATGCCCCATAGTATCTTTATTTAATTCCCCTTTTTCTAATAATCTGACTGGCAAATTTTAATATTTAACTAAACCTACAGAGAAAAAAATCAAGGTATACAAAACTTTCGATTAGCTAACTTTCTGCTCTCTTGTTTGTGTTCCTTGTTTCCATCACTTCCATTCTGATATCTCCATCTCCCTATCTTGGGATTCTAGAATACTAATTTCATCAGTTCCATAGGAATAAGACTATTATTCTATCCATACTCTGTGGATTATATTGAAGGGTCACCCATCAACAGTGTTGTCTCCCCTAAATGATGCTGAACACCACAAGTGTGTAAAGATTTTAAAAAGAGCTGTATCTTCTTCTACAGACAGAAAGGCACCCCCGTCAGACTCACTTCCCTATTAACATCAGCAAGAGCAACAGTTCCCTGGAATATAAACCAAAGGTTCAGGGAGAAAACTAGCATCTGATAGACATACAAAAATATTCCAGATACTGTGCTAGTAAGTTGCACAGACAAACCTCATTTGATACCCTTAATAACCAAATTTTGCAGATGGGCAAATAATAGTTCATAAACTAAATAATGTGCTAGTTACAGAGCTACTGAATGGTAGGAACAGAAGTTCCCATAATAACAATTAACAATTGAGATGACTGTTAATAATTCTCCTGACCTCACTTCTTCAATTATCCACTAGGAGCTGGATGGCTTCAAAATTTTCATTGTACGTAGCTATTTCAGTACCATGATTGGGGACAGCTCCCATTATCAGCATGGAGGAGTAAGGGTTCACTCAAGGGATTTTTTTTCAACAGCAAGAATGATCTTTTTTCATAATGAGTTCATTCAGCCCTTTCTGCTTTTCCTTGGATCTGAGGTCTACAGATCCCACCATTGAATGAACAGCCCTCAATTATTCAGAATTACCAGAGGGAAACTGACTCTTCTTTCACTCTTTCATGATTATTTTTGTTTTCTGCAAATAATTTAATAAAAGCACAAAAATTAAAAAAATAAATAAAAGCTTCCAGAGACAGTCAAATTAGTAAAATATAAACCCATATACACTATGTCCCTAAGTGTCTCTGCAATTCTATTTTTCTCTACCTGAAAGAGGACTTAAAACTTAGATTTGCATTTTTTTGCAGTTCAAGTAATCTTTAAAAAATTTTAATGCCCACCAATATACTGCACATTTTTTCTCTAAAGAGACAAAAGCCTTATTAAAAGACCCCATTTTTCTTCACATGTCTACCTTATATCTAAGCTTTGTCCTAAAAACCAACCATGGGAGGAGACCCAGTGTTTCATCAAACTTCAGAAGTAACACTGTGAGACAATGAAAAAGCATCCATGAGAAACAGCATTTCCTTTTTTGCCAGACACTGGAGGAATTTAGTTTCCAGTATCAATTTTATCCTGCAGCTTTAATTAAGACCCCCATAGCCTATTGATCCATGCAGTATGAAGATTTACCTTGGGAGCAGGAGAATCATAAGCTAAATAAACAATAGTAAGCAGGGTGTCAGGAGGATCAGGGAAAGACTCAGGCTTGATTCAATCGATGTGTTAAAGACAGAAGTAGGAGCTGCAGGAAGGGAAAGATGAGCTTGCCAACTTCCCCGGTGCCCTTATTTGTGTGTGAATATGCTTGTCTGCTTGCCCTTCTGTTTTCATGTGTCGCTGATGGAGAGACATGGCTGGTCTTGAGAGCTGTGGTAGACCAGTAGCTCAAGGTCTTCCCTGTAGAAGCTTATGATGAAGCTTTCTCACTTCTGACTATTAAGAATTAGAATCCCCCACTCACAGTTTTGTGGGCCTGCCATTTCATGTATGTTCACTATACCACTCACACCATCACCGATGTTGTCTAAGAGTCAGATCTCTTAAAGAATTCTGCCCTCGGTCTTGCAGGGATAGAGTAAACTTCTGTGTGCTTGTGCATCCTTACTGAGTCAGGGTGATAGTAGGTGTGTTGTAGATTTTTTAAATTAATAAACTGATTCAGGTCCAGCAGAAGATCATCATAAGTCCAAGTTCACGGATTAAGAAACAATATTATTATTGGAGCAATAACAACATCCAAGGGAGCCTCTGTCCTAGAGTACTATGTCAAGGCTACAAAGGGTCTAGCCATAAGGGGTTTCTACACTTGAAGGAACACTTGCCAGATAATATCATGCACATATTGGCCATAAGCACTTATATTGGAAACAGTATTGAGAAATTTTACCCCCTGGGAAAGAATTATGAAGGTACAAACTAATACCCAGAGGATCCAAGGACCTCTGGTTTAATATTAAAAAAGCAAAACAAAACAACAAAAAACACTAAAAATTATACCTGAAGAACTACTTATGTAATGAAGAAGAAAAGGAGAAGGGGAGGGAGGGAAAAGAGGTGGAGAAAAAGGAATAGGAAATTGGGCCTATTTGTTGAGCATCTACTACATGCCAAGCATGAGTATAAATAATTTCTATCTATTAAGTTATTTAACTCTCATTACAACCCTACGAGTGAGCTCCTACTGCAATTGGTATTTTTTAGATAAAACACTGAGACATAGAGAACAACTGACTTAATATCACTCAACTGAAAAAGCTCTAAACTCTAAAGAAGTGGTTCTTAACCTGGGTTCTGTCGAACCCTAGGGGTCCGATGAGTCGGTCTCAGGGGTTCGGAGAAGCCTCTGCCGTGGAGGCCAGAATAAAGTAATACCGTAATTTGTTGTGAGTTCATGCACTTTGTTGGTTTTGTTCTTTGAGCAAGGTGATGTTCATGCACAGCTCACGTTGTGCACCAGTAAAAAAACATATACCTATGTCTTGAATTTGGGGGAAAAAATCATATTTATCACTAAAGAAGGGTTCGGTGAATGCGCATATGAAACTGGTGGGTTTGGTATCTCAAAAAAGGTTAAGAACCGCTGCTCTAAAGCCAATGCTCTTAATGTTTATGAAGAGAAAGAAGACAAAGAAACAAGAAAGAAGAGAAGAAGATGGAGGAGAAGAAAAACACGAATTTTAAATGCTTTCTCAACAGATTTTTATCTATATCAGAGCATTGCAAAAGAAACTGATACAAAAACTTACTACATGGCCCCCTACAAAAAAATGTGTGCCAAACACTAAAATAATGTTTATAAAAGTGATATGTAAAATATCGGATCATCAAAAAGTAAGGTAGTATATATTTGACACACAGACCTCACCTAAATCTCTACTTCTTTTTTCCCACTTCCTAAATGGTAAAAGCTCATACTGCGGGTAGTGATGAATTCTTAAAATCAAATCCTGTCTATACTCCCAGATGAATCTCTGGAACAGCTAAAATCACACTTTTGCTTGTGAAGCAGCAACTTGAAAAATTGATATCCATGTTTTTCTCCATGCAATGATCAAAAAGAACTGTCTCTCTACTCATCAGTTGCTCTGGGATGGGAAGCCATGTGGTGTCAGGCTAACTCCAAACACACTTCTGGGTCAGAACAACAGGGTTAATTTCCTAGCTCTGCTATTCCCTGACTGTGCAAGTTTCACCTCTCTGAGTCTGTTTCTTCATCTACATATAAATGTCCCCTCTTTCTGAGCTCAAATTTAAATCCTCCATAAGATGTAATTTTTGGCAGCTTCTGTATAGCCATAATTAATGAAGAACAAGTTTGAAACAGCAAATGCTGAGCATATGGGCATTCCAGAGACATATCAACATCATTATCAGGAAAAATGAGATGTCACTCAGTGTGTGCATAGCCGTTTTCAGATCCAACCCAAATGAAAATTAATATTCCTCCCTTTGGTGCAATATGGACCAAATATTACATACAATCTGCCCCACTAGCAACACTATAGGTGACTTGGGATACAGTAATATCATAGGAAATGATTGCATATGCTTTCTATATTTCTGATATTAGATAACTCCATGTGCCTAGATTGGTGCCAGAAGCAAGGACATGGAGTAAAGAATTTTAGCAATGTGTCCAAGCTTTCCTTTTGTTCAGATCATTTGTAATTTCCAGCAATCTATTTTAAATAAACAGAGTTTATCACTTAGACTGCATCAGGTGTTGAACAACTAGCCAGATGGGGATTTCTACATATAGCATCTGTGTCCTCACATGCAGAAACAGTGCTCTGAAGGGGAAGCTTGTTCTGCACCTTTTTGCAGAATACCCCTGTCCCGAACACTCAGGTTCGAATGGAAAGGAAATTATTTTTATGCATCGCTTTCTGCTTACCAAGCACGCCAGCAGGACTCCCGTGTTTCCCTCATGACACCCAGGTTTTACAGATGCAGAGACTGAGATTCTTCAAGATAAGTCCCTGGCACAAGGTCATAGAAGAAGAGGCAAATTTTTTATCTTTGACATTATAAGTCTTCAAGAATGGAATGAATCCCTCCTGGGGAGTCTCAGGTACCCATGACATGGAATGGTGATTAAGAATTTGTGATTAAGAATACTTATTTACTTAGAGATCGTCAAATGAGCACAAGATTCTACTTCTCTTTACAGTGTGTCCGTAAAGTCATTGTGCACTTTGGCTGGTCACACGGTCAAAAGTGCACCATGACTTAAGGACACACTGTATATCTAAGTATCTGTGTTTGCCCAATGTATCAGAATTTCAGGTTCTCTTGGTGGTTTGAGGAGTAAGGTGGACTAGCCAAACGGGAGTCACCAACAGGGAAGAAGATTACGTGCAAGCTTTCTGAGCCTCACAGATAAAATCAGCAAGGAAAGTTGTTAGAGATCTTTGTACCTTGTGGCCTCTTTGGAAATAGTTGTCAAATCAGAGAGGAAACAAAAAATAATATCCTTTGTTTCTTATAAAAATAGCCAGAGTAACAGTAACTTGAGAAGACTGACTCTCTGGACTTTGGTTTAGGCTTTTTGTCTATAGGTCTGTCCCATCACATAGTAGGCACCAATATGTACTATAACAGTATATAAATGGTAGATAATCAAATGAGAGATAAATGAATAAAAAATAATAATGCATGAATGGGTTAATGAATAAATAAATGAAAACTGCCAAAGCTCTAACCAGCAAATCAAATAATCCATAGACATCTTGCTCATCGTAGCTCTAGTATCTACAATGGCAATATGAAACTTAAGGTTCAGAAAGCTTCACTTTTACAAGGTTCTTTCAAGGTCCTGGAAGGAGCTATCGCAATGCATTCACAAGGATCTTAAGATTTTGCAAAATTTTCAAAAGTAAAATGTTTAAACCACAATTGCTTAAAACTTCTGTGTCTGCTGTCTTATGTGGAGTGACATTAGAGGGGTCCTCTGTATTCTTTGATCAGCTAAGGAAGGCCATGCATCTTGTTTAGGTTCAGTGGGACTGTGGCTCACAGTCCCTGTCATGTAAACTTACTGCTTTTGCAGGGTCATAAGAACTTGCAAGAATAATCTTACTGTGCTGACTCACCTGGCACTGTGACACAGGACTCGAAGTAGAAGCATAATGCAAACATGTCCCCTGACTCAGGGCATGAGAAATATGTAGGCAATGGAGGAGAATAGGTTCAAAATGGGGGGGGGGGCAGAAGCTCATCTGCGGAAACGTCTCCCAATCAACAGACATGTAAATCTGTAAACAGAAGATTCCATTCTAATCAACCTCAAGTCAAAATGAAAAATTTCTTCTGACAGGAATATACGTGATGATGTTGCTTAAACAATTACAAATGTATTATTTATGAATGTGAATCATGCAAAATATCAAATGTATCAAACTAGATTCCCATGTTAGTAAGATACAAGCATGTGGCACAACACACAATAGACACAGCACTATATCAGTTGTGTGATCTTCGTGTCCCACTGTACAAAACCAGATCTCAGCATAGTGAGTGTAAATACTTAAGTATATCTTTGTGTGTGTGTGTATATACACACACACACACACACACACACACACACACACACTTATGAGCCTCAATACAATGTAGCCACATTTTAATGCATTATTTGTAATTATACCTTAATTTCAGAATAATTTGTATATATAGACATATATAGACATATACACATAATAGTTAAAATAATTAATAGAAATTTGCAGGTAATCAATAGAATTTATCTTTTCCAGGCTTTCTCTGTGTGTAGTATTTTTAGCACTTTTAATGTGATCATTTGTACGATTTATTTTCTTATTAAAAGTAAATATGCAGTTTTATACCTAATTCTAAGTGAACTTTAAATGTTGCTTGTCTTAAGAGGTCTGTACACACGTGCACACACATACACCAAACTATGGAAGTATTCGGCTCTACAAAACTCAAATTTGCCTCTGAGCTCAGAGGGGTGAGCTTTTTATCAACAGTTTAGCCTTTGCATTTTTTAAATTTAATTTTCTTTTCATCTTCCAGCCTTAGGTAGCAGATGATTCAGAGCTTGTTTATAGTAAAAAGTCAATAGTGCTCTGGGGACATGGGGACTGGCCAGAGAGGGAGTAGGCCGTGGGGAGCGGGCTATGCTGACCTTCTGATGCATTTCTCATTTTCTCCCCATCCACCTGGTCCAGGAACTCAGCACCTGAAAACTCTGCAGATCCATGGGACCAACATTCCACCACAGCTGCCATCCTGGCTGATCTGCGTCCTTTCCCTGCTCTGTTCCATGCTCCCCAGTCCAGGTACCTGCCGGTTTTTTCACACATGCTGGCTCATGTCACAGTAACAGATGATTCTGGGTAAAGGGCACTGGCCCAAGGCTGCGTGTGTTAGCAGCCGTTTTCTGTCAAAGCTGGCAGAATTAGTCCTGATCCTGGGGAAGGAAACAGCTGCCAGAACAAACTGAGGGGCCTGTGGGTGCGCAGTTATGAAGTCTGTGCGACGCTTGTGCACAGGCCATAGCAAGGCCATAGCGAGGCACGCCGCTTCCACGCAGCTAGGTTCCTATCAAAATCCTCATAACATCACTACGGAATCAAAATAAAAAAAGAAGCAAAAGCAGCTTCTTAAACATTTCTCTTGAATACATGCATGCCCATATCCTATTTTTCCTACGAGCTTCCATGTTTTCCAGGAACTGCATAGTGGACATTACTGACAGAGCCCCAAGGGCCGATGCAAACCTGCTGAGGTCAAAGGGAGAATTAGTTTGGTTTGGATGCTCAGGGTGTGGAAATTGCTAGTTAAGCAGCCGACACTTGCATCACGCCATTGTTGGCTTGAGAGAGGCATATGACAACAGCATTCTTCTCTAGCAGATCATTCACGATGAGCGTAGAGCCTCTTGTCTGCTCTTCACTACTGCGTCACTTACACCTGCCCTCTCTGGAGAGATACAGCTTATTATTAATAATTACGTAATGTGAGGATACCATGCTAGACACAAATGCCAAGGGGACCAAAACATGGTGCCCATCTTCAGAGTTCCCAACTCAGCACTGGAAAAAGGACAGATAAATAATAATTCCAAGACAGCACGTGTTACCGAGTCGTGTGGCATGGGCACCTGCGGGGGTCGTCAGTGGTACAGCAGTGAAAAGAGAGCACCAGGCAGACAGGCAGGGAGAAGATGGGGGGAAGAGACAGAACGGGAGAAGAGGCTGGGGGGAAAGGGGCAGTGTATTCAAGGTATTTAAGGAAGATGGAATGACTATGGTACAGGGTGATGCTGGGAGATGCCGTGGAGGGTCTAGACCAGTGATGGGCAATCTTTTGAGCTTGGTATGTCAAAATTCGCCAAAAAACCGAGCATAACTCGGGTGGTGTGTCACTTCAAGAACAAAAACCATAATTTCACAATATTTATAGTTTAAATAACAAAAATGTTTTGGCCTACAGACCTCCGGCACAGAGTGTCTACACTACAGCAAATGTTTTATCCTCAGCTACTGCACCTGGCTGTGCAGGAGCCGAGGATGAAACGTCCTTCTTGGCATGCGGCCCCATACTTCTCAGGTATGCGGCCACATGCAGCCGCGTGTCATCGAAAATGGCTACGTGTGTCAGTGCTGACACGCATGTCATAGGTTCGCCATCGCGGGTCTAGGCTGAGGCTACTCGCTACACAACCTAGTGAGGACATTATTAAAGGCATTTCCTACATGTTCAACTCATGGGTTTGACAACCAACAGTTCTCACATTTCCCATTTTAAAAATATGAGAACGTTAGTGGCCCCAGCTTGCCGGGATTTTATTCCAGAAGTTATTTTGGGTGGTTTAACTGATGATCCCTTTCAGCTTCACCTGGAAATGTCTCCTGACTGGAGCTTTCATTAAATGAGAGAATTGTAAGCACAGGCAAGGCAATTATAGGGCAGCCCACATGAAGTAAGGTAGGTCGGATTAGTTCCCTAGACTGTGTGTTTCAAATTTTCATGTTACTTCATTAACTCCATAGAGTTTTAGCTTGTTTTCCTGCCCACGTGTAATCTCCTCCCAACTAGTCAACAGAAACACAAAAAATAAGATTTTGCAGAGCCATAAAAGACATAGGGCATCTATCACAGGCCTGTGGGCAAACCTTGTGAGACCACAATTACTATTTCAGGCCTCAGCCACCACTGTCCTAGGCTGAACTCAGCGATGACGGCATTACAGGAACCATTCTGTGCTTTCTATAGCTGTAAATGTCAGCAAATCCAAGTGGGGGTATATGGTGTGGGTGGATATAAAAGAGAAATCTTTGGACAAATATATCTGAACACATATATTCTAATGAGCATTACCTTCAGGAAAATGAGAGGTTACTAAAAAAGAAATTACACTTATTCGAACAATGCTCACATTGTCAAATGTGCTAAAGCTTGTCTTTTATTTTGTTCTTGAAATGTGTTGCCTGAGTATTCTCTAGAATGCCATCAGAAAAAAAATCGCTTCATTCCCTAAATCAGTCTTAAGTATTAAGTGTTATAAGTCCTCTACATTTTAAGTGGGGACAATTTTGTCCTCTGCAAGACATTTGGTAAGATCTGGAGATGTACTTGCTTGTCACAACCAGAAGGGACATGCTGTTGGCAACCAGTGAGGTCAGAATTGCTGCCAAACATCCTAAACATGCAGAACAATGCTCCCACAACAAAGAACTGTATCATCAAAAATCAACAGAGCTGCCATTGAGAAACCCTGCTCTAAGTGTAGGATGAACTTCTGAAATAGTAATGACCAAGGTTAAGCCCGCTGCTATCCTGATGTTCTAACGCAGGGGTCAGGAACCTATGGCTCAGGAACCAGATGTGGTTCTTTTGATGGCTGCATCTGGCTCACAGACAAATCTTTAATAAAAAATAATAATAATGTTAAAAATATAAATGTATTACACTCCATTTGTTTCCTACAGCTCATGTTCATGGTTGCGGGTGGCTGGAGCCAATCACAGCTGTCCTCCAGGACAACACCAAACTTTTATTGGATAATGCATAATGTACACAGGTCGTTGTGAGGTCAGAAAGTAAACTTCCCTCCTTTTAATCAACTAGTCAACTAGCTAATTGCAGAAAACCTTTTGGTGAAGAAGATGACTAAAAGAAAAAAAGATGAGGAGTATTGTACTTTTCAGCAGGAATGAGCAGAGGAATTCGCCTTTGTGGAGAGAGCAGGTTCTGCAGTGTGTCTAACATGCAATGATAAAATTGCATGGATGAAACGGTCAAATATAAAGTAGCACTTCGATACATGCCATACTACATTTGCTTCAAAATATCCAGCGGGGGACAGCAGGAAGAAAGCATGTCAAGAACTACTGTGCAGAGTGCAAGCTAGTCAGCAGCAACTCTGTGTTTGGACCCAACAAGGGTCCAACAAGGTGACTGGAATTCGGCTAGCTTTGCTGGTGCTTTAGCAATTGTGAGTCTAGGAAAGCCATTCACAGATGGGGAATATGCCAAAACATTCATGCTTGATGTTGCCAATGAACTTTTTGACGACTTTTCGGATAAAGATAAGATAATCAAACGAATAAAAGATATGTCTCTGTTGGCAAGAATTGTTCACGATCATACCATCATGATGGCAAATCAAATTGAGGCAACGCAAGTGAAGGACATAAATGCAGCACCATTCTTTTCTCTCGCTTTGGATGAGTCAAAAGACATAAGCCATTTATCCCAGTTCAGCAGCGTGATTGCAAGGTATGCTGTCGGTGACACACTACATGAGGAAAGTCTTGCTGTTTTGCCTATGAAAGAGACAACAAGAGGGGAGAATTTATTCAAGTCTTTCACTGAGTTTGCTAAAGAAAAAAATCTACCAATGGATACTTATTTTGGTGTGTACTGATGGTGCTCTGTGCACAGTGGGGAAAAACAGAGGATTCGTAGCACTTCTTTGTGAACATGAAAAAAGACTAAGTTTTCACTGCATCCTACATCAGGAGGCGCCTTGTGCTCAGATGTGTGGCGAGCAGTTTGGTGAGGTGATGTCGCTGGTCATTTGGCTGTTGCCTGAGCTTTAAATGATCACTAGTTGAAAACACTGCTGGATGAAATTGGGAATAATTATCCTTGTCTGCTTCTGCATAGCAATGTGCGTTGCTTGTCAAGAGGGAAGGTGCTCAGCCGTTTCACGGCTTGTCTGAGCAAAATCCGGACTTTTCTTGAAATGAAAAACGTCGAGCATCCTGAGTTAGCTATCATTGAGTGACTCCTGAAGTTCTACTATCTCGTGGACATGACTGAACATCTGAACCAGCTCAATGTGAAAATGCAAGGCATTGGAAATACAGTCTTATCCCTTCAAGAAGCAGTGTTTGCATTTGAAAACAAGCTGGAACTCTTCATCGCCGACATTGAAACAGGTCGTTTACTACACTTGAAAAACTGGGAGAGTTTAAAGATGCACGCACAGCAAGTGACCCTGCTCAACATCTTGATCTCCAGCAGCTAGCGGGCTTCACATCTAATCTCCTGCAATCATTCAAAGTGCACTTTGGAGAATTTTGTTAATGCACTCGTCTTTTTAAGTTCATCACCCATCCACACAAGTGTGCAGTGGACAGCGCCTATCTGAGTTACATCCCTGGTGTCTCCGTCAGAGGTTTTGAGCTACAAGCTGCTGACCTGAAAGCCTCAGACATGTGGGTGAATAAGTTCAAGTCACTGAATGAAGATTTGGAAAGACTTGCACGACAGCAAGCAGAGTTGGCGAGCAAACACAAGTGGGGAGAAATGAAAAAACTTCAACCCACAGACCAGCTGATTGTCAGAACTTGGAACGTGCTTCCCGTCACATACCACATACTGCAGCATGTGAGTATTGCTGTACTGACAATGTCTGGCTCTATGTATGCATGTGAGCAGTCTTTCTCACATCTAAAGAACATTAAGACCAACCTACAATCACGTTTAACGAATGGAAGTCTCAATGCCTGCATGAAGCTTAACCTCACCACGTATCAACCAGACTACAAAGTCGTCAGCAAAACCACGCAGCACCAGAAGTCGCATTAATGGTAAGAAGTACTTTATTCATCATTGGTTAGCAACAGCATAAGAACGTTATTAAAAAGAATTCAGAGACTTATTGTACTTTAAAAGTGTTGGTCTTACATAAAATGCACACATTTACTTGTATGTAGTGTTAAACATATAGTATGGCTCTCATGGAATTACATTTTAAAATATGTGGCGTTCATGGCTCTCTCAGCCAGAAAGGTTCCCAACCCCTCTTCTAATGGCTTCAACTCCAACACTTAGGTCCCACCCTCCACTCCAGCAAGTCGCACCAAATCCATGTCATATACATGTTCCCTACTCCCAGGAGCCCTGACCTCTAGCCCTTTGGCTCCCTAGTTCTTGGGACATTTATACTTTTACTTCATTTATCCCTTTTCCTTCTCACACTGACCGACTCTTCCCTATCCCCCATGATTTCCTACATAGATAAAAAAAAAAAACATGCTGGATCCTTTTTTATATTTCTTACCAGTGCCCACTAATATCCCTTTCTCTCACTTTTACAAATATCTCCCTCTGGATAAACCTAATTTTCCATTGTCCAACATTTTAAACCCAAGATCCCGAGCAAAGCTGGAAAAAATCTTGCCAACAATACTGACACCAGCAATAGGGTATCTGTATATTCCTCCCCTTCTCAGTGTTCCCCATATCATTCCGAATAAAAATAAAAGGTCCCGCATGGCCTTGCCCCTGCTAGGTCTCTGATGACCCATTTTGTTCTTGCTCGCTCCCTTTTATCCACATGGTCAGCATATGTTCCCTTGAACCCTGACGCATGACCATCTAGAGCCTTCGTAACCAGTCCTCTGCCTACAATGTCCTTCCTCCAGCCATTCCACATTATGAAAGGCATTCCCTCTGGCCACTCTAGCCAAAGTCGCACTCTCTCCCTCTCTGCTTTTTGCCGGCTTTGCTTTAGCTCCTTGGCATGTCTCGCAACTTGACATAATATTTATGTGTTCACTGTCTGTATCCCCCATTGGGATAGACAGAGTCAGCTCTTTGAGAAGACTGACTTTGTTTGGCTTAGTGCAGTATCGACATGACAGAGAAGAATTCCAGGCATGTAATAATAATCAATAAGTGCTCAATAATCAATGAATTCTAGTAGTCAGAATGTTTGTTTCAAGAAGTACTATGGATTGAATTGTGTGCACCCAAAATTTGTAAGACTGTGCGTGGAAATGAGACCTATAAGGGGATACAGGAATTGATTGACTTATGACCTATGCAACTTATGACCATTCGACTTTACGACCACAATCGCTAGCCACGACTGCTCTGCGTCTGGAGCAGTTTTTGTATGCACCTGTATTTTGTAATTTTGTATGTTTTGCAAATATTAAACCAGTTGTACTGGTAATGCAGTGTTTTACTTACACCTGACAAAGGTAAAAATAAGAAACAAAATGGTGTAGAGATGATACAAATGGTATAAAATGAACAAAGAAAATTATTATATATAACAATAATGAAAGAAAATTATGATAAAATATGACTTAAAGATTTTTATAACATCATTTCACAGTACTGTACATCTAGCCTACTCAACTTACGACCAAATCGTGTTACGACTGGTCTGTCGGAACCAATCGTGGTTGTAAGTCGAGCACTAGTTGTAGTGGGAGTTGAATCAGGCCAAGTGGGTAGGGCTCTGATCCTATAGGATTGTTGTCCTTGTAAGAAGAGATACTGAAGAGCCCCCCCCTTTCTCTCTCTCTCCTTCTCCCTCTCTCTCCTCTCTTTCTCTATTTCTCTATCTCTCTGCCATGTGGGGACACAGACAAAGGGTGGCCATTTGCAGTCTAGGAAGGAAACCCTCATCAGAAACTGAATCAGCCAGTAACTTGATCTTGGACTTCCCAGACTCCAGAACTGTGAGAAATAGATTTCTGTTGTTTGAGCCACTCAGTCTCTGGTGCTTTGTTGGGGCAGCACTAGAAATGACAATAAAGGGGCACTGTGTCCTTATGGTGAAGACTGCAAAACCCAGGGTCCTCGTGCCAAATGGGAGTCCTGGCTCAACCACTTACCAGCATGTGATCTGACTAAAGCTTTTGTACCTCTGTTTTCTCATCTGTAAAGCGGGAATGGGTAATAGATGAATAATAGTTGTACCCACATCAAAGGGATATTATAAGGACTAAATTGAACTAATGCATATGAAGTACTCAGAACAGGGCCTGGGATGTATTAAACTCTTAAGTAATGGTAGCAATTACCCTGGACTTGATTTAGTAAAATGCTAATAAGGGTTTCATTGTGCTACTTTTATTATCACTAAATGAACTTTTTAGTACTTTATCATTTGCCAAGAAATTTTGGCATAAATTATTATGCTCCTTTCTCACAACCACACTATAAATCATGAATAATCTGATATTAGCGAGGAGACCAAGGCATAGAGCAGTGGTTCTTAACCTGGGTTTTATCGAACCCTAGGGGTTCGATGAGTCGGTCTCAGGGGTTCGGAGAAGCCTCTGCCACGGAGGCCAGAATAAAGTAATACCGTAATTTGTTGTGAGTTCATGCACTTTGTTGGTTTTGTTCTTTGAACAAGATGATGTTCATGCACGGCTCATTTTGTGCACCAGTAAAAAAACATATACCTATGTCTTGAATTTGGAAAAAAAATCATATTTTATTTATCACTAAAGAAGGGTTCGGTGAATGCGCATATGAAACTGGTGTGTTCGGTACCTCGAAAAAGGTTAAGAACCACTGGCATAGAGAAACACAAAAAGAAGCACACGTCTGTGCACACAGACTCACACTCATACAGCCTGTTCTGATTGATGAACTCCTATTTACCCTCCAAGCCCTGTGCCTACATTGCACCTTGAAGCTCTGTTTGAACAACCCTGCTCCAGCCGTGAGCAGTAGCCTTGACCTTCTTTCCACCTCCCTGCTCCAGCTGTCAACCTTTGCAAGCAGATTACTCAAAGTCACATCTGTCACTGGACTCAGCTATTTCCAAGCAGGTATCATAACTTGCCAGCCCTGCAGTCTGAGTTCCCACTATGGTGCTGTATATGAGGTAGTAGTCAATCATTATCTCCCTGGCATGATACATTTATTCAACCAGAATCCATATTTCTCTGGCTTGAACACTAACTGGACCATAGGCACTGAAGGATGCCCCAAGTCAACAAAGGGTTTACTGCAAACTGATCCCTAGGGAGTGTGTCATGTGTGCTGTCTTATCCTACTTCATCCCTCTGGATGCCCTTTGTTTTATTTATTTTTATTTATATATTTATCTGTTTATTTATTTACTTATATTTTATTTTATTTTTTATTTTTCTGAAGTGAGAAGCAGGGAGGCAGAGAGACAGACTCCAGCATGTGCCCGACCAGGATCCACCCAGCATGCCCACCAGGGGGCGATGCTCTGCCCATCTGGGGTGTTGCTTCATTGCATCCACAGCCATTCTAGCACCTTAGGCAGAGGCCATGGAGCCATCCTCAGTGCCTGGGCCAATTTTGCTCCAGTGGAGCCTTGGTGTGGGAGGGGAAGAGAGAGATAGAAAGAAAGGAGAGAAGGAAGGGTGGAGAAGCTGATGGGTGCTTCTCCTGCATGTCCTAGCCAGGAATCAAACCCAGGACTTCCACACGCTGGGCCGACGCTCTACCACTGAGCCAACTGGCCAGGGACACCTCCAGATGCCCTTTGTGATGGTATAGGTGGACAAGTTCACCAGGCCCTCTTAGGCTGTTGGCATTTCCTAGGAAAGCACTGGTCTCGTCTTCATCTCTCCCCAACACCCCAGCCTGAACTCCCTCCACACCTTTTGCTCTGTCCTGTTGTCCAAATCCCTCGCCACATGGGAGCCTCATTATACTTTCTCCCTCGGTGCACCTTCTCATTAAGAGGTACCAGTACTGTTAGCAGAGACTCTCGTGTCTTGCTAGTGGGTGAGAAAAACTCAAAATTTTACTTGGAGTGTCCTCTTTCTGAAACTTAGTTCTGAATCCATAGGTGCTAGGCAAGAAGACAAGTCTAAGTCCAGAAAGTGAACTATCCACTCATTAGGCCCTGCCTCTGACAACAAAATAACCACTACGGACCAAGCTTGTGGGCCCGAAATTCTTTCTTCAAGAAGATTTTCTTACCATGATGCCTGGATTGCTTTGGCTCCACCATCCCCAGCCCCCATAAACCTGCTTCCTGTCTCTAACTTCCCAAAATATCAAAAAGAGCAATTCACAATAGAAAGGAACTGGGGGAGAAATATGTCACATACTAAGGTCAAAGGGAGTGCAACCGTCCAGGTCAGTAAACCACCGCTATGTGGCAAGTCACAAAACAGCCGCAAGGACCCACCTCTCTCTGTGCCCACGCCCTACTACAACGTGGAATAATTATGGGATGCTGCTGGTCCGCTTCCGCTCCCCTTGAATCTGACCTGCTTTCGGGTTTTGCTTTGACCAGCAGAGGGCAGTCTTAGAAGTGACGCAGGTCAAGGCCGAGTGCAGCCTCAAGACTTTGCTCTTCTGATCATTCTCTTGGCATCCCGCTGAGGCTGCTGGGTAAGCAAACACAAATTAGCTTACTCTAGGGTGAGATACCTATGGAAATAAGGTGATTTGGTTAAAATTTGCTACAGCCAATAAGCAATAGAATCCAAAGCAAACCCTCAAACTCTCTAGACTCTGATGGCAATGTTTCTTCCAATACACATTTTCTCCAACCTCATCCTTCCCAAGGAATTAGTAATGTCAGTTATAATGGAAAAAGAACAAAAAAGAACAATTGTGTCCACTGAAAAAGAGAGGGGGCATTAATGTAACCAAGGCTTGTCATAAAATTTGCCCTAACTGATAAGATTCTTGGAGTAACAGATGCTGTCAGTGCTCTAGTTCTAAACCCTACCAATGTCAAGCTTCTAACCCTAAGGCTTCTAATTAGAAGCAATTGGAACATTTTGTCACAGAGCTGCTTTTCTTCTTTCAGCTTCATTGAGATATAATTGACATATAAAAAGTTTGGGGTCCATAACCTGTTGATTTGATACACTTATATATCGTAAATGATTACCACCATGGCAGTAGCTAACGCCTCCATCACATTATATAATTATCACTTCTTTTTTTTGTGGTGAGGGCATTTAAGATCTATTTTCTTAGCAACTTTCAAATGTGAAAAATATAGTACTGTGAACTATCACTGTGTTGCACATTATCCTCAGAACCTATTCACCTTATAAGTGGAAACTTGTACCTTCTGACCAACGTCACCCCATTTCTCAACCCACTCCCTAGCCCCTGGCAACTGCCGTTCTAGTTTCTGTTTCTATGAGTTGAGACTTTTTAGATTACAGCTATAAGGAAATCATACATATTTGCCTTTCTCTGATTTATTTCACCTAGTGTAATGTCCCTGAGTTCCATTCATGTTGTCACAATTGGCAGTATGTCCTTCTTTCTCATGGCTGAATAATAATTCATTGTATATATACATGACTTTATCAGTTCATCCATTGACAGACACCTAGGTTGTTCCCATATCTTGGCTACAGTAAATAATTCTGCAGTGAACATGAGTGTGTAGACATCTTTTAAAGATCCTAATTTCATTTACTCTGGATATATACTCAGAAGTAGAATTGCTAGATCATGTGGTAGTTGTATTTTTTATCTTTTCATGTACCTGTTAGCTATTTATATATCTTCTTTAGAAAAATGTCTATTCAATTCCTCTGCCCATTTTTTAAATAAATTACTTTTTATTTGTTTGTTTGTTTGTTTTACTATTGAATTGTATGAGTTCTTCATGTAATTTGGATGTTAACCCCTTATCAGATATATAATTAGAAAATATTTTCTCCCATTCCATATGTTACCTTTTCATTTTATTATTCTTCTGACCACTCCTATTTAACATAATACTGAAAGTCTGAACTAGTATAATCAGGCAAGAGAAGAAATAGCCTGACCAGGCGGTGGCGCAGTGGATAGAGCGTCTGACTGGGATGTGGAAGAACCAGGTTCGAGACCCCGAGCTCGCCAGCTTGAGCACGGGCCCATCTGGCTTGAGCAAAAGCTTGCCAGCTTGGACCCAAGGTCGCTGGCTCCAGCAAGGGGTGGCTCGGTCTGCTGAAGGCCCGTGGTCAAGGCACATGTGAGAAGCAATCAATGAACAACTAAGGTGCTGCAACGGCAACGAAAAACTAATGATTGATGCTTCTTACCTCTCTCAGTTCCTGTCTGTCTGTCCCTATCTATCCCTCTCTCTGACTCTCTCTATCCCTATAAAAAAATAAAAAGAGAGAGAGAAGAAATAAAAGGTATTCAGATCAGAAAGAAAGAAGTAAAATTGTCTTTGTTTGCAGATTCTATGATCTTTTATAAAGATAACCATAAAGATTCTAACAAAAAATGGTTAGAACTAACCAATGGATTGAGTAAAGGAATTAGATACAAAATCAATGTATAAAAATCACTTGTATTTCTATACACTAACAACAAAATATTTGAAAAAATAGAGAAAAAATTTCATTCACATTAGCATCAAAAACAATAAAATACTTGGGAATGAATTTTACCAAAGACAAAAAAGATCTGCAAACTAAAAACTTTGATAAGACTTTGATGAAAAAAATTAAAGAAGACACCAATAAATGGAAAGATATGCCTTGTCTATAGAGTGAAAGATTAATATTGTTAAAATGTCTATACTACCCAAAGTGATCTACAGATTTAATGCAACCCCTACTAAAATTTCAATCTCATTTTTCACAGAAAAATAAACCTTAAAATTTGCATTAACCCACTAAAGACTTTAAATAGCCAAAACAACTCTGAGAAAGAAGAACAAAGTCAGAGGCATTACATGTCTTGATATCAAATTATACTGCAAAGCTATTGTAATTGAAACCATACAGAATTATATGAAAATAGGCACACAGATCAATAGAACACAGCAGAGACCACAGAAATCAACCTACACATCTAGAGACAATTAATATTTGACAAGTGAGCTAATAATGCTCAAGGGGAAAGTATAGTCTCTTTAATAAATGATGATGGGAAAATAGGATAACCACATGTAGTAGAAAGTAATTGGACCCCTATGTTACACCATTCACAAAACCTAATTCAAAATGGATTAAAGACTTATGTGCAAAACCTGAAACCATAGAAGTCCTAGAAGAAAACAAAAAGAAAAAGCTACTTGACTTTGGTCTTGGCAGAAATTTCTTAGGTATGACACCCAAAGCATATGCAAAAAAAGAAAAAACTAATAAGTAGGACTGCATCAAACTAAAAAGCAAAAAAATAAAAATAAAAAACTAAAAACCTATTAACATGAAAAGAGTATTTTCTCCTGTCTATTAGATCCCATTCTGCTAGTTACCAGGTAGACCAGAATCACATGAGAGTCAACAACCCTGCAAGCAAGTTTTAGGAGCTAGTCTATAGGTACTCCAGCTCCCTCAGCCTATAGGCAGGAAAACTTTGAGGCATGTTCTACACCGTCTACATGGTACTCCAGTGGAATTGTGTTCATCACCCACAGCAAGAACCTGCTTAACAATGTAGCCTTTCTTGCTTCCTTTCCTCTCCAATCTCACTTCCCCACTCCTCTTCTGGGAATCACCTCACAAAGAAACCACTCTGCGATCAACTTCTTATCTCAGAGTCTGCTACTGAAAGGAATCAAAGACATAGGATGAGCTAGGGATTAGGGAAATTTTTCTTCAAAGGCCAGATAGTAAGATAACTCTAGATAACTTACACTAAAAGGAATTGCAAAGGTATTATGTAATTGTTAGTCAAAGAAAAACTTAGAAAACCAGATTAGGAAGGTACACAAACTGGAGCTCTAGTGAACAGGAAATAATAGATGATGGCTTCAGAGTACAGCCCCAGAATTAAACTGTTTCGACTGATCTTTCTACCATTGAATCTTTCCTCTCAGGACTCAGAGAGTCAGGATGAAGAGACTAACCAAGACTCTTGGGCGAGGGGTCTGCTCCTCATCTAGAGAACGGTAGTACGATAGTTTGGACAATCCCACCAGATCACACGCAATGGGGGAAGAAATATTTCCTGTGGAAATAGGAGCGATGTTGCAAAAGAAAGTGACTTGGATAATGAATGGCAAACACACAAAAAAAATGTGCGCTCACTTACTGTTCTGCATTTTGTTCATTTCTATGTTTTGTTAGTTCCACCTTAAAAGCTGTGTTCTTCTACTGGCCATGTGGTCATTATTCTTTTTCCTCCTCAACTTTGACCTTCTTCATGAATTACCTTAACATTCTTCTGAATCCTACCTAGTACCTAAGAAAGTTTATATAATAATATTACTTTCTGCTACACAGGAAAACTAATCTTGTTATTTTATACTCATGCCAAACATTAAGAGGGTAAATTCAACAATAATTTGGCCCTCCAAATTTGTCCCTTGCCTTGTATCTGTCTCATTCTCTAGTATAGGATCTTAGAAGGACACTCTGTACCCACATAGTCCTCCATTTTAGTAGACCAAAACAATATTGTCCTATTCTAGTAACAAATCAGTGTGGGCATCTCTAGGTTCTCCAGAAGGTTAGAGCATTGAGTAAATAAAGCTGAGCTATCAAAATGATGGTACCAACCTGAAACTCCTATTCTAACCAAAACACTTTCCTCTAATTATGCTTTCAATAACAATATAGAATCACAGTCCTGCACAGACTGGTCTTGGGATCCAAGCCTTCCATATGTCAATGCTACATGGATTTGTGACATTTTATAACATTTCTTAACATTCTTAGGATAAATGTCACTAGGCTATTGGAAAAGTAAATGGAAGACCTTTAAATATAATCATTAACTACTTCTTTCTTTGTGCAAGCCTGACTTCCAGCCCTCCTACACAAAATCCATATGTTAGACTTATCTGAACCTGATGACTTTTATTAGGATAGGGCAAATCTTACTTGGACCATCTCGTGTTCAGAGTTCCTTATTATGTTGTTCACCATAATAAGGCTTGACTTCTGCAATCTGATCAGCATGCAACTTATAGTTTGTTCATGAAAAAAAGGAAGAGATATGTTTACAGATGTTTATAGATATTTATAGATGTATGGAGAAAAGCTGTTCTTCATGGGGTTAACTAAAATATATTATTAAAATTAATTTCATCTCTTTTTTTTTTACTTTTTAATGGAGCTACTAGAGAATTTTAAATTACATGTGTGGTCCATATCATATATCTATTGGATAGCACTTCCCTGAGCTGTAAAGAGAATACTTATTTTCACTTCCCTGGGCTATGAAGAGAATACTTATTTTTACTTCCCTGGGATGTAAAGAGAATACTTATTTTAGATTCTATGTGAAGTGTGGACACCTTTACCATGTAGATGAAGGCTTCTGTTTACATAGGACAGCTTCTGGTGGCATACCACTCAGATTTGGCTCAGAGCATTTAGTCATGTGATGAATAACCTAACTTAAAAAGAAATCTGTAAACTAAATTAAAAACATTTCAAGACTCTTTTAATGTTAGTAAAGAAGGCTGAGATCAGAGTTAGTTGCATTATCAATAATATGCATTATAGTGATTACACAATCACAATGCCATCTGGCATTGTGGAACACACTGCAGAAAAAAAACATCAAAAAAGAATCTTTTTTTTACCAAATTCATCATAGGACTTCTCTTTTTGTTTATTTGTTTTTCCCTAATGCTCACAAGGCTTGTTTTGGTGAAAACTATAAGTGGAGATAAACTTTCCTTTGTTAAACTATTGATTTAATGGTCTGTCTCAAAAATAACAAACACCAAAACCCAGAGTAAGGACTGTGAGCTTACTGGGAGGAGCTAGTAGATGGATGGAAGAAAGGATGGATGGATGGATGGATGGATGGATGGATGGATGGATGGATGGATGAAAGGAAGGAAGGAAGGAAAGAAAGAAAGAAGGGAAGAAAAAGAACCTTCAAACAGTTTCTTCAACTCTAAAGGAAGGTAACACTTGAACTGGATCTCTAAGATAGCTTTAATCTTTGAAAATCTTTGTTTTTCAAGGAAACTCTTTAGCCTCAAAATAATACTTTCCAGAATGTTTCATTCAAACGTATGAAAGAAAAGATACACAACAGGAAAGAAAGTACCATTAGAAAAAAAATGCAATAAGGAGAAAGAGACAAGCAAAGGCAGGCAGGAGAGGACAGGGGGAATAGGGAGGCAATGGACATTTACATATCTTCTCCACACAGACACAAACTCCATTAGCAACATGAGGCCGCAACAACTGCTGGCTCACTGAGTACCACTTCTGGGCCAGCCATGTCTCCATTCCCCATTTCTCATTGGAGGAAACTGAGATGCAAGTAAATTGGGATTAAATGCATTAGCCAAGATCAATAAGAATTTACCTCCAGGTCTACCTAACTACAAAGTCCATTATTTTCCCACTTCTCCTAAAATACATGTCCATATCTGTAAGGACCGTGGGTAAGGGGACAGTCATGTGAGGAACTCAGACCCAGGACTTTTGGCTAGGGCCACCCACAACTAAGCGCGCCAAAAGAAACTTCCCAGAGGTCCTTCAAAGAAGAGTGACCTTCCATCAGCCAGTGAGATTTCACCACGTCATAATTGATTGCCTATCCTAGAGGACCCCTTTAAATACTTCTCATGCAGTTTAATTCGTGCGACTCCCCTAGCCTCTGTCCCTGGGGCTAGAGGACATCATCGGGCAGGACGCACGGTATTTAATAAAGCCTTTGCTATTCCACACTTTGTGGCTTCCCCCACCCGTTCCTTCTTTCTTGGCGGGGGAAAAATACCTTACATTTGGTGCCAAAACCCGGGAGGAGTTAGAAGCCCGCTGGGGCCGTTCCTCTCCCCATCCCCTCTGAGAAAGAAGCAGGAGCTCAGGACCTCGGATCTTCCACCCACTTCGGTCCCCTGCCACCAGCCTTCCCTCAGTGCTTTCTGCCGAGACTCCCTGTCCGAAACTGTAGCTACATCAGGGAAGTCTTTTCTGTCCGAGTGCGTATGTGTGCCCATGCAGACGTCCCGAGCACATCCACTTTCCCTATCCATCTGCGCCCAGAGCTTGAGTTTTGGGATGCCAGTTCTCAACTCTGACCACTCCAAAGACTGAGGGCGGCCGTGGGGGCACAGGCATCCCAAAACACTCCAGGAGTTGCCTTATCTGAAATCTCTCCCTCCCTGTGACCAGGCCACAGAACCCACTGGATAATCAGACCAGGTAGCCTCCTAAAGGGACTTTCGGTTTTAACACCCTCACCAATTTAAATATCGCCCAAAAAGCTGGGAGCTGACTGGAGATCCCTTACACTCAGGGCTTCTAATTATTCGCGTGCCCATCCTTAATCTCTGTGCCACCTGTTCCACCGTGCAGGCCGTTTTTGGCCAGAGAAGACCGTCACTTCTAATTTTTTCCTTCTCCATGGACTCCCAACTGTCTTCTCTCCAGAGAGCCCCCTCCCCTCCCTTCACTAAATCCTGTTTCTCATTCACTTGCAAATACCAGTCTCTTTCTCCTTTCCTGCTGGCCAGGGGCCCCTCCCTTCCCCTCTGCATTCTTAAACCCCTCCTTCGTCAGGCCATTCTCCACCTATCATTGGCCCTTTACACCGGTTGGCAGGACGCTTGCAGGAAGTTCTGACCCTGTCCTGCCGCTCGCTCCAGCGTTTCCAGCTGGATCTGGGTGCCGGGCTCCCTAGGAGCCCTCCTCCTCTTATTCTCAACACCCAGACCACTGTCTGGGACCTGTGAATAGGGCATTTAAATTTTTCAATGGTCGAGGCTAGTAGGAAATGGCCAAGGCTGTTCACCAGGCCCACATGCAGCAGAAGGTAATGCTCCAAACCCAGGCTCTTGTGGCAGCCCTGAGGCCGGCAGAGCAACAGGGGCAAGGCACAGGAAGTGCCAGGCCCAAGTCTGAACCGCAAAGAGGATCCCCACCAGGAGCTTGCTTTAAGTGTGGCAAGAAGGACCACTGTGCCCAACAGGGCCCCTGCCCGCGGCTGCCCACTGAGCCCTGCCTGACTGCAAGCAGCCCGGTCACTGGCGGAGCGATTGCCCCTTTGGGCAGCAGGCTCATCCTCAATGCCTCTCTACATGGAGGACAAGCAACCCAAATAGGAGGCCAAGCCAGCCATGTGGGCCCATCGCTCAAACTGCTAGGACACGGCCTGGACTCGGAGAACCCAGGGTATGCTGCAACTATCAGATAAGTCCATCTCGTTTCTTGTGGACACGGGACTACCTTCTCTGTTTTGCCATCACACTCTGGACCTCTAGTTCCCTCACAGGTCTCGGTTATGGGAATGGATGGCACCCCTTACTTTCCCCTTTGTGCTCCACCCGACATGCAGTTTAAATGAAATCCCCTTTTTTTCACTCCTTCTTAGTTATGCCATCATGCCCTGTACCCCTTCTGGGTAGAGACATTCTTCACAGACTTAGAGCCACTATCCAGCTGACAGTATCTTCCCACTTTCCCACTTACTCCTGCCATTCCTCACTACCAAGGGCTCCCCCATAATCAATGCTACCCTCATTTCTAACCATGTCTCTCACCTCAAGCTTGTTCCCATGCAGGATTGTTGGCAGTCAGAACCACTGGGCCCTACTCATCTGTGGCTCACCAAGAGGTTGGGCCCTGAAGACCCTCCTGTTGCTCCTGTCCCTCCCACCAGGAACCTGCCGCCAGAGTGAGCTGAAGCAGGGAGCAATGCTGTTCAGGAAGACTGGCCTGATGAAAGAAGCTTCAATCTCCCCAACCATCTGTGAGAAAATTAAGCAAAAATCTCTCCTCCTACAACCCACTTAACTCCTAATGGCAGCCACCCATTCTTACCTGGGCTGCCCCTTTCCTAAATCTTCTAATTATCAGCGTATAACTCATATTTGCTTCTCTTTTTTAAATTCTTACAGAACTGCATCCGCAAAGTTTCTCAACTCACGGCTAAACAGATGTCCCTCCTGACACCCCTCAAAGTCACCGCCTTACAACCTCCCCTCCCCACGACGCCCCTAATCAGCAGGAAGTAGCCAGACAAATAAACAGTGCCCCTATTCTATTTAACAAGAAAAGGTCAGAATGTAAGGTCCATGGATAAGGGGGACAGTCACATGAGGAACTCAGACCCGGGACTTTTGGCTAGGGCCGCCCACAACTAAGCGCACCAAAAAGAAACTTTCCAGAGGTCCTTGGGAGAAGAGCGACTGTCCACCAGCCAGTGAGATTTCACCAAGTCATATTAGCTCACCCACCCTAGAGGACCCCTTTAAATACCTCTCACATAGTTTAATTCATGCGACTCCCCTAGCCTCCGTCCCTGGGGCTGGGGGACATCGTCGGGCAGGATGCGTGGTACTTAATAAAGCCTTTGCTATTCCACACTTTGTGGCTCCGGCCCCCTTCCTTCTTTCTCAGGGGGGAAAATAACTTATATTATCTTCACAGTATGTCTTGGTGTGGGCCATACATGTGGCCATTGCTTAATTCAGTGGTCAAAAAGCCAGTATTTGCCTTGAGGGTACACACATTTGTGGTATTGTTTATGACTACAAGTCCTCCTTGCAACAGGCCAAGGGTAGAGTTTACGTTGCTCAGGCCCCTCCCCTGTCTTATCCTGATTGGCTCCCCTCCTTATGGCTTTGGGAGTTTTCCCCTGTTTGTTTGGTTCATTGGTTTGGGGGATATTTTGTGTTTTTGTGAAGATATTCTCAGTAAATCAGAGCCCCCTAAATCCTTGGGGCAAGCTTTACTTCTAGAGAACCCAATCTGAGATATGATGAGACCCAAAATAGGTTTTGGTACTATTGGGCAAATGAATTTGTAAAATTTGTATTTTTTTAGTTTGCTCACTGTAAAGCCAGTTGCCGAGGCCACCATCACAGCCGCCTGACCCGTGCAGGTTCACAATGGATTCGAACAGTCGGTAATGAAACACAGGAGCCAAGAACTGGTGAGCCATCAACTTTAATCCTAGCTTGCACCGGCGGGCAAGCAAAAACACACACTGGGCTCCAAAACCCACGCATTCAGTGCTCACAAAGCTACTGACTTATCCGAGTTTCCTAGAATCAAAGGTTTCTAGCTCACTTATTCACCACTGTTTCCCATCTCCTCCTGCACAAACTCTTAACAAACTGGCTTCTTCCTCAGCACTCTGCCATCTCTGTTGCTTCTCCTGACCTTCATGTGGCCTTACTCTGTTCTCCTCTCTAATACTAATCTCACGAACACAGGAGCCGAGAGAGAGAGCAAGCTCCCGGACTGCCCCAGTTCATAGCATAGAAAATCCAAACCTTTAATCCAATTATACATAAAGAAAGTCTCTGATACAAAGCCACCCATCTGAGGCATAATGGGATTCCTCAAGAGAGTGCACCACCCTACATCATCCAATCAGTCAAGGGTGTGGGGAAGTGCTTACTCTTAAACTAAGCCTTAGGCTATGACGACCCGGCCTGCCCACAGCCTGTTCCAGAACACACATTAATATCAACGAACTTCCATGTGGGCAGCGCCATCTTTAACAAAGTGAGCATAATATATTTTATCTGCCCAACACTCACTTTTGTTAAAAACTGGGACTGGGCAGCCACGTGTGTGCTTGCCCTCAGAACAGGACAATTGATTGCAAATTGTGGATTGCATTCCTGCTTGGAAGGGGCCATTGTTTTGCTAATGTTTGCTGGAGGAAGGGTCTTTGTGGGCCCAGTCAGTTTTGCAGGGAGAGCTGAGAGAATGCAGAGTGCTGAAGAAGAAGAACCCAGTTTTGCAGGGAGAGAAGGTGTGCCAATGGGGAACCAGAGCTGAGGAGCTTTGGGAGCCGTACTGAGACTTGTGGGGGCCTTTGATTCTAGGAGGAACCAGAGAAGAGTCTCCCGGTTGTGGAACTAGAGAATGTGTCAGGGCTTTGGGAGCCCTGAAATAAAGGAAAGTGTTTTCTCTGTGTGTTTGCTCATCGGCCAGTTCGACTCTTTAATAAATGGAATGGCCCACTATTATATGGCTCCACTGTTTCTTTACTGTCTGCCTGAATCCAATATGAACCTGCATGTGAACGGCCACAACGGCGGCAGCCACTGGCCTTACAGGTACCCATTTCAATGTTGTGGGGAGCGGTTCCCCACGCCAACAAGTAATTCTCATGACACCAACTGAGTGTCCTACAACTGAACTCAATTCCGACACTATCTACTGAGAGAATATGTCAGATCCCACAAGTGTTTAGTCCTAAAAGACTGCCCTCTCCTTCAAACACCAGTGGTCAGCCCAGGTTGTTTCCTGTGCTTCTGACCGACTGGTTATAAATCAAACATTCCCAAGACCCCCTCCTCAGGTGCAATTAATTTGCTAGCGTGGCTCACAGAACATTTTACTTACTAGGTCACTGGTTTATAAAAGGCTAGAACTCAGGAACAGCCAGATGGAAAAGGTGCACAGGGCCAGGCATGGGGAAAGGCTACGGAACTTAGTGCTCTGCAGGTGAGCCAGTCTCCTGGCACCTCCTGTGTTTACTGAATAGGAAGCACTCTTGAGGCTGTCCTTTTGAGGCTTTATGAAGGCTTCATTGCACAGGCATGATTGATTATATCCTTGGTCTTTGGCAATTGAACTTGATCTCCAACCTCTCCTTATCTCCTCTGGAAGTGGGGGACTGAAAGTTCCAACCCTCTAATCACAAGGTTGCTTTTCCTGACAACCAGCCCCAGACCTAATTCTTGGTTACTTAAGGGTTTTCCAAAAGGCACTTCATTGACATAACAAAAGACAACCTTATCACAGGAAAATTCTAGTGTTTTGGGAGCTGTAATCCAGGAATCTTGGAGGAAGACCAAACATATATGAGAAATACATAAATCACAATATTACAGACTGAGATTTCTAAGTCTCGTTCCAGAGGTCAAACGTGTATGAATGCATTAGTACTCATAAACATGTGGAAGCATGGCAATTCTACCAGCAATTACAAATGACTCCAAGGACATATGCTTATTAACCCTTTTCTTTATGCCTAACATATCAGGATGACTGTTAGCCTCCAGTCTAGTTTCATATAAAAAAGAAATAAAGAAACAAAGAAAACTATGAATATTTTCCTGAGATTTACTTTACATTACCTACCTAATAGAGGGTTTAAGAAACAAACATCTCATGAAGTCCAAAACAGGACTGGCTAGAGAGGAGAACAGGGAGCTAATAAGCTTTTGCATATCAGTTATGCCAGGAAGTAAGCTGGAGATGCTGTAAAATCTTTATCTCTTTCAACCCCTGAGTTTTCTGCCCCTATTTTACAGATGAGAAAACTGAGTTGCACGGGAGCAATACAACCTGTTCAAAGACACCCAGTTAGTAAAGACACCGGAACCTGGTGCAAACCCACATCAAACTCCAGATCCAATGGTCTCTCCGTACCAACAGTCCTGAATGTCCACCCTTAAAATAATTAATCAATGCACCCAATAAGTTAACTTCTAATTATTTAAGGACATTTTAAAAATATAAATAAATTTTTTAAACATTACATTGGTAATAAATAAATAAATAAATAAATAAATAAATAAATAAAGCAGAAGCCATGTTATCTTACCGTTTTGTTATTGTTTTCTCTTGTTATCAAATTTTATAACAGAAACCTTAACCAAGACAGGAATGGGGCGCGGGGACCATGTAGGAGGAGCTCTCACACCCTATGTCAGTCCCGATCACCCTACAGAAAGAACACTATGGTTGTAACAGCCCTCCCCTTAACTTCCTCTTTCCTTCTAAGATAAGGTGACCAGACGTCCCACTTTTGACGGGACAGTCCCGATTTTTAACAATTTGTCCCACGTCCTGCAGCGTTTTAAAAAAGTCTCGATTTTGTCCCATAAAAGTGAGACTATGAGACATGGACAAGAGAGTGGTGGTTACAGGGTGGGGGGAGGGAGGAGAGGGTGGGATAGGGAAGGAGGGGAGGGGCACAGGGAAAACCAGATGGAAGGTGACAGAGGACAATTTGACTTTGGGTGATGGGTATGCAACATAATTGAATGATAAGATAACCTGGAGATGTTTTTGTTGTACATATGTACCCTGATTTATTGGTGTCACCCCATTAAAATTAATTTTTTTTAAAAAGTCCCGATTTTTGGAAAGAATGCTTGAAAAGCTAGGGAACGGCGGGAGAACGGGAAGGGAATATACGGTTTTCGCAGGGAGACCCCGCCTCCACCTGGAAGCGCCCACACTGCTGCAAGAGCTGGCTGCCCCGTGCGGGGCCCCGAAACAAAGAACTTCAGGTGGGACATACCTGCTGGGGCAGCAGCACTGTCTTTACCAGGAACTAATGCTGTGACTGAACGCATTTTTTTCTACGCTAAATAAAGTGTGGACATCAGAAAAATCACAATTAAGTGTTGAGACTTTGAAAGCCATTTTATGTGTGAAATATAATTTAACAAATTCTTGTGAAAAACTTCATGACCTTTTAAACAACGACAGCAATCTACTAAAAAAAAATTCACTCAAATGAGAAATATGCCAAAGAATAAAATAATACTATACATAATTTTTTAAAATGTATTATATTTGTAAATTGTACTTATGTTGAAATTTAAAAAAATATATTACAATACTATTTTTGCATTCTATGAAAAATTTTTTTGCTCCATATAGACCAAATTTTTAATCAAGAACTCCCCCCCATCAATGGTGTCCCCCTTTACAAATTTTAAAATCTGGTCACCTTATTCTAAGAACTTCCTTCTTTCTTGTCTAGCAAGCTTGCATATTGCATGTCATGGCTGTACATAGCACACTGCAATCCTTTCTTTTTCCTGAATGAATCCCTTCTGCTGGTGGAATGCCTAGTTGATTTTGTTTACAATCAACATTGCATTATTAGAATCTTTTTCAACCTACACCGTTTATTGCAGAAATCTTGTAAAGTCAAATGTTTATTCTGTGAGTGTCAGTTTGGTTAAAACCAAATAGTAGCTAAGAATCCACTTAACACTGGACAACAAAGAGCAAATGAATGAATGCACAGGGACACCAAGTTTCCTCAGGAGGCCTTGGGTATCTAACATGCAGCTTGAATGAGGGCATCTGTCTCAATCTATACACTAGGTATGTATTAGGAAGGTATTAGGTATGCGCTCTAGATAACAAAGTACTTTTAGAGAGAACTTCTGTAACTTTCTTATTGCGGGTCTTGCAAGAAGTAAGCTAGTTGGCCTTTAGGTGCTTGAATTGTCCCACTTTACAGACCACTCTTCTATCCCGTAGTGCTTCCCAGGAGTGTTAGCATTCAGTCGTTTGTCTGTAGCCCCACTGCTTGATTTCAGCTTTACTACCAGATCTTTTCCCTGCAATCAGTGTCTGGGTTTTCTTGCCGCGTGAGAAGAACCATTAAGAGCTCCTGATTAATTCAGCTGCACGTACCTCCAGCTCATCCCTAACTAAGGCCATCACACAGAGGGCAGATATGGGGAGCTTATCTAACAACACACTCTAATGTTTTTGTTTTGGTCTGATTTTAAAGCAGGAAATAATGTCAATTTACTGCTTTGTGCTTTTTTCATTTTGTCTAAAAATTAAATTGAGATGCTTGCAATTCAGAAGTGTTTTCTGTTTCAGAAACCTAAGAAAGTCGTTGCGGTATGTCAGCCTCTTTCACTGGCTACCCTTGGGTCCCCAGCTCTTAGCCCTTGGGGCGTCCACCTACCACCCTAAACAAAACTTCCTCTCAAGGATGCTATTAAACATATTCACCCGGTTGTGTAAATGACAACAGATGCTGCCCTTACCCAGCGAAATGTTCATTTGAAAGAAGATTCAAGTTTAAAACCCAAGAGCAGGAGGTATATTAGCAACCTCCTAGGAATATTCTCAGGGTGCTGGTTGAAGCAGAGCCCTGTTTCTAACAAGAACCTTAACAAAAAGATTTCTGCTTTCAGATATACTTGGGAAACCCTCTACTGAAGATTCTCCTATTGGATACTCATTCACAGAACACATTCAGATGTGTTGTTAAGCCATTTACAGAAACCCAGTTAGCTTAATTTAATTCTTATTTATTTATTCATTTTAGAGAGGGGAGAGAGAGAGAGAAAAGGGGGAGGAGCAGGAAGCATCAACTCCCACATGTGCCTTGACCAGGCAAGCCCAGAGTTTCAAACCAGCAACCTTGGCATTCCAGGTTGACACTTTATCCACTGTGCCACCACAGCTAAGCCTAATTCTTTTTCTCCCATATTTATTTAACTACAGGATTACCTTCTCACTTCCTCTTTCCGTCCCCCAGAAAAGAAAACATTCAGAAAGGTCATTTTGTACAGAATAAACCACTGAAAAGGTTAAGGGTCTGATTTTAGGTAGTGAAGTAAGTGTTGTCCCAGGCACATCTCCCAGGAACACATGGAAGGATATTTAGTCTGCGCTAAAAAGCAGAACTTGGCAAAGCCTCAAAAGCAGAGTTTCAAGGGTGGCTTTCAAAATAGGCACCTTTTCAATCTACAGAGCAACTGTGAGTGCCAACGATGTTTCTAAGTCAACCACAGGGACATGCGCTAAGTTATGTTTTATACTATCATTATTGGGTTTTTCTTCTTATTTTTAAAGGAGAATGGCACATAAAAAGTGTTTAGGGATCCGGCCTGACCTGCGGTGGCACAGTGGATAAAGCGTCGACCTGGAAACACTGAGGTCGCCAGTTCAAAACCCTGCACTGGTCTGGTCAAGGCACATATGAGAGTTGATGCTTCCAGCTCCTCTCCGCTTTCTCTCTCTCTCTCTCTCTCTCTCTCTCTCTCTCTCTGTGTGTGTGTGTGTGTGTGTGTGTGTGTGTGTGTGTGTGTGTCTCCTCTCTAAAAAGAATAAAATAAAAAGTGTTTAGGGATCCATCAGTTTTCCAGAATCTAGGTTATACAATGCTATATGTCTACAAAAATACAAATATGAATGTAATTATTCAGAAGTCCAGAGATGAGTTCAGCCTCCCATAAAGACCTCAGTGACATTCATAACCCACCTTCCCTCCCAACAGCCTCCCTTTCAGCTCTACACTGATTTTCTACCAGCTAACATTAAATTTCTTTTCTCCCTATAGATCCAGGTCACCCCCAACCTTCACATTCCTCTACCTTTAATTAGCACAGGTAGCGCTGTCCCTGCTCATATGCTCTTGCTGATTTGTACCATAGGACAGAATGCAAAGAGCCCAGAGCTGGGAGTCCAAGCACCCAACATCACTTTTCATCCTCTACCACTTTCTTGGGTCTATTAAATAACTTTGCCAAGCCTCAATTTTCTCTTTCCTAAAACAGGGTAATGGCAGTAGAAAGCAGTTGGCAGATAGTTGTCCCTTAATGAGTGTCAGTTCCATCTGGAATCCTCTTCCTTCCAGGACTGTGCACACATTCATTTCTCAACTACCACTCCACCTTCTCTCTTTGTGACTATGCAAGTATTACACTTGGTCCCAAAACAAAAGGTCAGGATCCCGGCCTCAAGGTGGGACAACTCTGGGCACTGGCTATTGACCTACTCCACCAGATGACAGTCCACTCTGTGATGGACCATCACTGAGCTGAGCATCCTCTGAGGCTCGGCATCTGTCTCCTTTGCTGCAGTGTGGAATTAAATGCCAATGGATTCTTAAAAACCTTCTAGGATCAAAACATGTCTCTCCTCCGGGAAACACTGAACAAAAATGAGCCCAGGGTGCTTTGCGAATAAATGACCTGACATTGTCACCCTTCCAATGCTTGAGGAGGTCATACATTTGATCACCCAGCTCCTTTGCATGCAGGCGATGGCCCACCTTCCTTAACAAAGAGTAAACGTACAACCTGTTTTCTTTCTACTGTGTTTAATTAATAGGGACATTTCCCAGAGGACTAATGCCTTTAAAATTTTAATGGAGTCCCTGAGCTCTTGAGGTGCTTTTCCATGATATAGCCCTATAATTGTTCTGTTGCTTTAGCTTCTGCAATGGTGTGACTACCATGTGCATCACACACTAGAAGGTCAAAGGGACTGAGACATGACAAAAGAAGTAGTTACTGAAGAATAGGGTTTATGGCCCCTCTGCTTCTCCTACCCTGCCAAGATGATAACTGCAGGCTTGCATATCTCTGAGATCCATCACTATTCCACAAAGGATTGAGTGAAATTGGATGAATAGCCCCATGCATGAAATAAGGCCAAAGTGAAAGTATAACTTTCTATTCTTCTTTCTCTCTTCATGGTTCTGCTAATCTGGGCGCATAGTCAATCCCCCACCACACACCCACACAATCAGTGCAGTTAATACGAGATCACATTTTGCCAAATCAGATGATAAAATCAACAAGGCACTACAACCTATTAACAAGGGATGAGAAGGACTCACCCAGATTTATTTGAAGACCTGTCTCTTCCTCCCTAGATGAAAATTTTAGCATCATAATTGTGTAACAGGGCTATTCTTACATTTTTTGATGGGAATGTATGCAAATTGGGTTTCAGTTATATGGGGGTAAATTTTGCTTTAAAAGTTAAAAATTTAAGTGCTTGAAAAAAATATAGTGATATTTAGTTAGGATAAAAATGAGACCTTGGAAGAAGATTATTATTATCTTAAATACCTAGAAGACATCTGTCTAAAGAATAAAAATAAACTAATGTAACTAATAATAAAGTCACATTGAGGTATATTTTTGTTCATTATCTTGAGTCCTACAAAAGTCAAATGAATGGCTTGGGTAATTAACAAGTTCCTCATTACCAAGAGTAGTCAACCACGGGGTAGATGCCATCTTACAAGAGATTTTTTTTTTATTTTATTATTATTAATTCTAATGGGGTGACACCAATAAATCAGGGTACATATGTACAATAAAAACATCTCCAGGTTATCTTTTCATTCAGTTGTGTTGCATACCCATCACCTAAAGTCAAATTGTCCTCTGTCACCTTCAATCTGGTTTTCCCTGTGTCCCTCCCCTCCTCCCTATCCCACTCTTCCCTCCCTCCCCCCATCCCATAACCACCACTCTCTTGTCCATATCTCATATTCTCACTTTCATGTCCCACCTATATATGAAATCATGCTGTTCTCAGTTTTTCTTTTTTTCTGATTTACTTATTTCACTCCGTATAATGTTATCAAGGTACATCCATTTTGTTATAAATGATCCGATGTCATCATTTCTTATGGCTGAGTAGTATTCCATAGTATATATGTACCATAGCTTTTTAATCCACTCGTCTTCTGACGGACACTCGGGCTGGTTCCAGATCTTCGCTATTGTGAACAATGCT
Organism: Rhynchonycteris naso; assembly: GCA_037038555.1. Taxonomy (NCBI): domain Eukaryota; kingdom Metazoa; phylum Chordata; class Mammalia; order Chiroptera; family Emballonuridae; genus Rhynchonycteris; species Rhynchonycteris naso. The sequence continues at coordinate 60,924,532 of CM073004.1, read as the reverse complement.
GCCACGAACATGGGGGCACATTTCTTCTTTTCGAACAGTGCTATGGTGTTCTTAGGGTATATTCCTAAAAGTGGGATAGCTGGGTCAAAAGGCAGTTCGATTTTTAATTTTCTGAGGAATCTCCAAACTGTTTTCCACAGTGGCTGCACCAGTCTGCATTCCCACCAGCAGTGCAGAAGGGTTCCCTTTTCTCCACATCCTCGCCAGCACTTATTCTGTGTTGTTTTGCTGATAAGTGCCATTCTGACTGGTGTGAGGTGATATCTCATTGTGGTTTTAATTTGCATTTCTCTAATGATTAGTGATGTTGAGCATTTTTTCATATGCCTATTGGCCATCTGTATGTCCTCTTTGGAAAAATTTCTATTCATTTCTTTTGCCCATTTTTTGATTGGGTTGTTTGTCTTCCTGGTGTTGAGTTTTATAAGTTCTTTATAAATTTTAGTTATTAACCCCTTATCAGATGTGCTGTCGAATATGTTCTCCCATTGTGTGGTTTGTCTTTTTATTCTGTTCCTATTGTCTTTAGCTGTGCAAAAACTTTTTAGTTTGATATAGTCCCATTTGTTTATCTTGCCTTTTATTTCAGTTGCCCGTGGAGATAAATCGGCAAATATATTGCTGTTACAGATGTCGGAGAGCTTGCTGCCTATGTTTTCTTCTAAGATGCTTATGGTTTCATGGCTTACATTTAAGTCTTTTATCCATTTTGAGTTTCTTTTTGTGAATGGTGTAAGTTGATGGTCTAGTTTCATTTTTTTGCAGGTAGATGTCCAATTTTCCCAACACCATTTGTTAAAGAGGCTGTCTTTACTCCATTGTATGTTCTTTCCTCCTTTGTCAAATATCAGTTGTCCATAAAGCTGTGGGTTTATTTCTGGGTCCTCTGTTCTGTTCCATTGATATATGTGCCTGTTCTTATGCCAGTACCATGCTGTCTTGAGTATAATGGCCTTATAGTAAACCTTGATATCTGGAAGAGTGATACCTCCTGCTTTATTTTTTCTTTTTAAGATTGCTGAGGTTATTCATGTTCTTTTTTGGTTCCATATAAATTTTTGGAATATGTGTTCTATATCTTTGAAGTATGTCATTAGTATTTTAATTGGTATTGCATTGAATTTATAAATTGCTTTGGGTAATATAGACATTTTAATGATGTTTATTCTTCCTAGCCATGAGCACGGTATATGCTTCCACTTGTTTGTATCTTCCTTGATTTCTTTTATCAATGTTCTATAATTTTCCGAGTACAAGTCCTTAACCTCCTTAGTTAAATTTACTCCTAGGTACTTTATGTTTTTGGCTGCAATAGTGAAGGGGATTGTTTCCTTAATTTCTTTTGCTGATATTTCATTGTTGGTGTATAGAAATGCCTCTGATTTCTGAGTATTAATTTTATATCCTGCCACCTTGCTGAATTCATTTATAAGGTCCAGTAGTTTTTTGACTGAGACTTTAGGGTTTTCAATATACAATATCATATCATCTGCAAATAGTGACAGTTTTACTTCTTCTTTTCCAATTTGTATGCCTTTTATTTATTCTTCTTGTCTGATTGCTGTAGCTAGGACTTCCAGAACTATGTTGAATAAGAGTGGTGAAAGTGGGCAACCCTGCCTGGTTCCTGATCTTAAGGGGATTGCTTTTAATCTTTGTCCATTTAGTATGATGTTTGCTGTCGGTTTATCGTAGATGGCCTTTATCATGTTAAGGAATGATCCCTGTATTCCCACTTTACTGAGAGTTTTGAGCATGAATGGGTGCTGGATTTTATCAAATGCCTTTTCTGTATCTATTGAAATTATCATGTGATTTTTGTCCTTCCTTTTGTTTATGTGAAGAATCACATTAATTGATTTGCGAATATTGAACCAGCCTTGCCTCTCCAGAATAAATCCCACTTGATCGTGGTGTATGATTTTTTTCATATATTGCTGGATCCGGTTGGCTAATATTTTGTTGAGAATTTTAGCGTCTAAATTCATCAGGGATATAGGCTTATAATTTTCTTTCTTTGTGTTGTCTTTGCCTGGTTTTGGGATCAGAATTATGCTCGCCTGATAAAAGGAGTTTGGAAGTCTTCCTTCCTCTTGAATTTTTTGAAATAGCTTGAGAAGGATAGGAGTTAGTTCTTCTTTGAATTTTTGATAGAATTCACTTGTGAAGCCATCAGGCCCAGGACTTTTCTTTTTTGGGAGTTTTTTGATAACTGTTTCGATCTCATTTGTTGTAATTGGTCTGTTTAGGTGTTCTGATTCTTCCAGATTGATTTTTGGAAGGTTATATGATTCAAGAAATTTGTCCATTTCACCAAGATTGTCTAATTTTTTGGCATATAGTTCTTCATAGTATTTTCTTACAATGCTTTGTATTTCTGTTGTGTCAGTTGTTATTTCTCCACTGTCCTTTCTAATTTTATTTATTTGAGTCCTCTCTCTTTTTTTCTTGGTGAGTCTAGTTAAAGGTTCATCAATCTTGTTTACCTTTTCAAAGAACCAGCTTCTGGTTTTATTGATCCTCTGTATTGTTTCCTTAGCCTCTATGTCATTTACTTCTGCTCTGACCTTTATTATTTCCTTCCTTCTACTTGTCTTGGGTTTTATTTGTTGTTGTTTCTCTAATTCTTTTAAATGCAGGGTCAGGTTGCTTATTTGAGCTTTTTCTAGCTTCTTATGATATGCCTGTAGTGCAATAAACTTCCCTCTCAGAACTGCTTTTGCTGTGTCCCATAAATTTTGATTTGATGTATGCTGATTATCATTTGTTTCTAGAAACTTTTTTATTTCTTCTTTGATCTCATTGTTAATCCATTTATTATTTAATAACATGCTATTTAGTTTCCAAGTGTTTGAGTATTTTTCAGTTTTTCTTTTGTGGTTAATTTCTAGTTTCATGGCATTGTGATCAGAGAAAATGCTGGATATGATTTCAATCTTCTTAAATTTATTGAGACCATTTTTGTGTCCTAACATGTGGTCTATCCTAGAAAACGTACCATGAGCGCTTGAGAAGAATGTATATTCTACTGCTTTAGGGTGAAAAGTTCTGAAGATATCTATTAAATCAAGTTGATCTAGTGTCTCCTTTAAGTCTGCTGTTTCTTTATTAATTTTCTTCCTTGAGGATCTATCCAGTGTTGTTAGAGGGGTATTGAAATCCCCTACTATGATAGTATTGCTGTTAATCTCGCCCTTTATATCCATCAAAGTCTGCTTTATATATGTCGGGGCTCCTATATTTGGTGCATAGATATTTACAATAGTTGTATCTTCCTGTTGAATTGTTCCCTTTATCATTATGTAGTGTCCTCCTTTATCTCTTTCTACAGCCTTTGTTTTAAAGTCCATTTTGTCTGATATAAGTATTGCTACCCCTGCTTTTTTTCATTTCCATTTGCATGAAATATTTTTTTCCATCCTTTTACCTTCAGTCTATGAGCATCTTTTGTTTTAAGGTGTGTCTCTTGTAGACAGCATATGTATGGGTCCTGTTTCTTTATCCACGCAGCTACCCTATGTCTTTTGATTGGAACATTTAATCCATTTACATTTAAGGTTATTATTGATATGTAGTTGTTTATTGCCATTTTATTCTTTAAAGCTGTATTCTTCTTTTGCTCTATTCATTCCTCCCTTTAAACTGTTCACAAGAGGCCCCTTAGTATCTCTTGCAGAACTAGTTTGGTTTTTATGAATTCCTTGAGGCTTTCTTTTTCTGGGAAGCTCTTTATTTCTCCTTCAATTTTAAACGTTAGCCTTGCTGGATAAAGTAGTCTTGGTTGTAGGTTCTTGTTCTGCATTACTTTGATTATATCTTGCCATTCCCTTCTGGCCTCAAGTGTTTCTGTTGAGAAGTCCGATGTCATCCTTATGGGGGCTCCTTTGTAGGTGATCGCCATTTTTTCCCTAGCAGCTTTTAGAATTTTTTCTTTATCCATTAGCTTTGGTATTTTAACTATGATGTGTCTTGGTGTAGATCTTTTTGGGTTTCTCTTTAATGGAGTTCTGTGTGCTTCTTGAATGTGTGGAGTGTTTCCCAGCCTTAATTTAGGAAAGTTTTCTGCTATGATTTGATTGAACAAAGTTTCCATTTCCTGTCCTCTCTCCTCTTCTTCAGGCACCCCTATGATGCGAATGTTGTTTCTCTTCATGTTGTCACAAAGCTCCCTTAGAGTTTCCTCACATTTTTTAAGTCTCTTTTCCTTTTTCTTCTCTGCTTCTGTGCCTTTGTTTATTGTGTCCTCTAACTCGCTTATTCGATCCTCAGCGTGATTCATCCTTCTTTTAATTCCTTCCACTGTGGTCTTCAGTTCTGATACTGTATTTGTCATTTCTGTCTGATTCTTTTTTATTATTTCAATTTCATTTTTTATACTTGTTATCTCTTTATTTAGGTGTTCATAATGACTATCCATTGTTGCTCTAATTTCTTTGAACATCCGAACTATCATTATTCTAAATTCTGCTTCTGGTAATTTGGTTATATCTGGTTCATTCAGGTCCTTCTCTGGGGATTTCTCTTGATTCATTTGGTTTGCATTCCTCTGCCTGCCCATTTTTTCTGTGTATAAGCAAGTTGTGGCCACTGGAGTCCAGTAGGTGTTGCCTTTGTGTTCTCTAGGTGTGGTCTGTCTGCAGGCCCCTACCCCCTCTGCTGGTGCCTAGGGTGGTTGGGTATGAGCATTGCCAGCGCCGGCCCACTGTGGCTTTTGCAGTGATTTCTGCCTCTCCTCCGTGGGAGGCGCTGTCACTGAAGCCACGAGACTTAGCACCAAGGGTAGAGGTGAGCACCTTTGCTCAGCTGCGGACCCAGCCTATTTCCGGACTTCCGCCCAGAACCAGCAGTCAGAGCCTGCTCACTACAGTTCCGCGGGTTAGGCGGGGCTTTTGACGTGCTCTCAGCTGTAAGCTTTTGCCCGTCCGGAGCTTTAGCCCCGCCCTCGAGGCCAGGGCCCTTCTGCGCAGGGTCGGAAACCAAGGTTTATTGGGGCGGGCGTGTTTGCTGGCTTCCGCTCAGCTGCGTACTTCTGCTCGTCCTGGACTCTACCCCACCCCTGCGTTTGGAGCCCGCTCGTGCACGTATGAATGCAATCCGTGGTTTCTCCGGCCGGGCGGGGATAGTAGCGTGGGCTCAGCTGCGAGCTTCCACTTGTCTCGTGGTCTACCCCGTTCCCGCGCTCGGAGCCTGCTCGTGCACGTATACTGGCCAACCACGGTTTCTCCAGCCCGGGGGGTGGGGGGCTGGTAGCGTCAGCTCAGCCGCGAGCCCCTGCCCGTCCCTGGTCCTAGCCCGGTCCCCGCCGTCAGGGCTGGCTTGCGCAGGGCCTGCCCGTTCCTGGCCTCCCGCTTTGTCCCCGTAAGTGCGATTAAAGGCGGGCCCACAGCTTCTGGACCGCTTTCGCGCGTCCCCTCCGACCCTCTGGTCTAGACTGATCTCCCACTGGCTTGGCCTCTGCCCACGCCGAAAGAACCGCTTTCAGCGTCCTGTCGCCCCAAACCCTTAAGCTGCCCTCAGCAGAGTAGGAAGGGACCTAATACTCCACACTGTAGGCCTGGGAGCTCCCTCACTTGTTTCACAGCTCGAAACTGTCCAAACGCCTCTTCTAGGCTCTAGGACTGCAGGCTGGGGCTTGGTTCCTGGGACCCAGGTCCCTCCCTCTCCGCCAAACTTTCCTCCCGCCCCGCGGGTCTCTCAGGGCTGCCGTTTGCTCCGGGGAGCTGGGCAGCCCTCTTCGCGTTTTCGCTATTCCTACCAGTCTCAATGTGGCTTCTTCTGTGTTCCTTGGTTGAAGAGTTCACTTAGTTTAGTTCATAGTTGGTTTATCCAGATGATGGTTCCTTAAATTGAGTTATAATCCACTTTGCTTCTGGGAGTTGGAAGTTGGTACGTCCGCCTACTCCGTCGCCATCTTGCTTCAAAGAGATTTTTAATATTAAGGAAATTTGTTCAACATCTATTCTAATGTTGAAAATCTGTAATTCCAAGCTTGGGCAACAAGCCAAAGACTAATGTTGAGAGGGCTAGATACACCACAGAGTGACCTGAAATCTGAACAAATGATCTAATGACTATGATTAAGCTGTATTTAAATGTTGATTCCCTCACCCCAGTGGTTGGCAAACTCATTAGTCAACAGAGCCAAATATCAACAGTACAACAATTGAAATTCCTTTTGAGAGCCAAATATTTTTAAACTTAAACTATATAGGTAGGTACATTGTTATTAACTTAATTAGGGTACTCCTAAGCTGACCAAAGAGCCAAACTCAGGGGGCCAAAGAGCCACATGTGGCTTGCGAGCCATGGTTTGCCAACCACTGACCCACCCCAAATGATTTAGGCAAATAAGGGTTCTTCTTGTATAAACCTATGAAGGGAATTTAGAAAAATACACTTGTTTGCTTTTTGTCAAGACCAAATATTTAGATTGCAATCCTTTACACTGGGAGCTACTATTTCTACCTGCCCTTGGCAGTATGTCAAAATTGTTAATAAATTCCTTGCAAACTATTTTATGGGGCAATAAATATTTGGTTGCTACCCTGTTCCAGCTTACCAATATCAATATGGTATAAAATTTATAAGAAAATGTTTCAACGAATGTCAGAGTAATGGAGGCATGAGAGATATCCTTGATCTCTCCCCTTGAAATTTTAACAAACTGAACAGCTATAATGCAGCAAAGAAACTCCACCTGCGCTCACAGCCCTGCCTGAAAGATATGCCCACTGAATGGACTAAAAGTGGGAAGGGTTTAGATGGGGGCCAAAGATAAGACCACTCTCAGTTGGCTAAGGAAAGCCTAGAACCCCAGACTGTCTGGGTTTTTGCCTGCAAGAGCTCTAGAGAGGGGAAATCTGGAGTGACTGGGTCTCCTTTTGCCCAGAGGAGCAGGACAGATTGGGGAAAATTTGGAGAGATACTGAATCAAAGCAGCAGAGTGTGGGGTCACCACCAGTGTTTTCACAGCCTGTCCACAGTCCACACTCAGAGATGCAAAAATACAAAGTGCATCCCCCCAGCCTCCCAGATCCCACCTCCCTTTTGTCATGGGTATAGAGAGTGGCAGAGACCTACCCCACAGTTAGTTCTACACAAGCCACACTCTCTGCTAAAGAATAGAAATGTTTTGTGTCTGATCCACTGGTCTGTTGAGACATAAGGAGGAGCACTCAGAGGCCTGAGACCAACACTGCTAAAGCCATAAACCTCACAGCATGCCCCACATACAACATCGCAACTGCAGCACACCCCTCCCCCAATCCATCATTGTGACAGCAGCTTCTCCGTAGAGTTCAGCCTGGAGATTTCACCGAGCTAAAACTTATAATTTAGTGCCACCTACTGAAACAGAATAACATCTTCTCTTTTGAGTTCTTTTGGGGTTCTTTCTTTTTGTTGATGTTTTTAATTTATTTTTTATTACTATTTTTTTGTTTTTGTTCTTTGTTTTTGTAGATTTTTTTTTATTTTTTAATTAATTCTTTATTTTTAATGTTGATTTTTATTTTTAATTTAATTTTAAATGTTATTATTTTGTTGTTGCTGTTTCTTTGATTTATTAACAATACCACTTTCAAATGCCATCAAGACAGAAAAAAATGAATACTATGACTACCCAAGAAGGAGACACACTTCAGAAAGAAAATAAAAATCTCCAGAAAGCCACAGAGGACAGGAATTACCAGCCAAGAATACTATATCCATCAAAGTGATTCTTCGAATATGGAGGAGAAATAAAAACTTTTCCAGATATGCAGAAGCTGAGGGAAATTATCACCAGAAAACCCCCACTTCAGGAAATACTCAAGAGGGTTATTCTACTGATACAAAGAAGAAAATAACTTAAAACTACAAGTAAAAGTTCCAACAAGGTTAAATATAAACAAAAATAAATCTGTGACAACACAAACATAGAAAGAGAGAGAATAAAGATTGTATAAATACCAGTATAGTAGAAGAGTATCAGGGTGCCCAAATTCTCTAATGTAATTTGGGAAGTTACAAATGGCATTGATGATACAATCTTTGTCCTCAAGAACCTTATATAGAAGAGTTACTACTTAGGATTTATGTTCTGAAGTAAGAAACAGTCTTGAAAATACAAACTGCAACCTTAAATATTAGACGCACCTATCTTAGTCAAATGCTCAAACTTTGAGTAGTACATGGGAACTGAAAACTATGGCTAAGATCTCAGAGATTTATGTCTCTCATCTCAACACACAGTGAGAGCACTAAATGAAATTGTAGAAGAAATATCTCTCTTTTTCCTTTTCTAAAATATTTTTAGGAAAAATTTAGATGAATTCATGTTTGGTACATATATGTACAATGTAATTTTATTTCTAATATTTTTGATAATTTAATAAATCGGTGCCAATAGTACATAAATTAATTTCATATAGAAATGCAAGGGAATAAAAAATAACAAAAGAATCTTCTTTAAAAAGGAGAAAGCTTTAAAACACACACTTTCTAATTTTAAAACTTAGCACAAAGAACAGTGACCAAGACCACGTGGTACTGTCATGAGAATAAACCTATAGATCAAATGAACAGATCTGAGAGTCCAGAAATAAATCTTTTATTTAATGGTTAATTGACTTTCAACAAGGGTGCCAAGGAACTTCAATAAGAAAAGAAGTCTTTTTAACAAACAGTGCTACAACAATTGGATGGCCATAGGCACAAGATTAAAGTCATTTCTTTACCTCACACCATGTGTAAAATTACCTCAGAATGAATTATAGACTAAATGTAAGAACTGAGGTTATAAATTTTTGGAAGAAATCCTAGGAGTAATCATGACCATGGAGTAGGGGTAGAAGAGTCTCCAGGATATGAGGAAATCTCAAGTTAGAGAGAAGCTCTGATCTGTTTGGCATAGAAAAGACAGTCAGACCATGCGGTAGAAAAAGACAAGCATAGGAAACATTCAGAAAGGCCATAACAGGGAAAGTCTCCCTGGTTTATCTGTATTTCTTTTTTCCCTCTGCAGCTGCTGGAATGCCCTGGGTTATCTCAAATTTTGCATGTAAGTGGTGACCCCGACTTAGATGAGGATATAGAGAGAGAAGGGCAAGACCCTGCCTAAGTCCCAGGACCTCTGGAGTGGGGTGTGGAACCATGTCTCCAGCTAACAACAATGTTATGCTTTGGCCTTTCTTTGAGCAAGTTTTGTAAAGATCTTTGTTTAAGGAATCTCAGAGTGAATAAGGGCAACCGGGGAAAATGAGAACTTGGCTTTTCTTAGCTACTCCAGCCAGATGCTGCTGAGTGGGAAGTGTGGAACAGAATTCAGAGGATCTAGTCTCTAGAATATGAGAAAATCTCAAGTTAGAGAGAAACTGCTTATCTTGTTGGCATGGAAAAGAGAGTCAGACCTTGTGGGAGGAAAAGACAAGCAGAGAAAACATGCAAAAAGGAAAAGTTTGCACTATTTTAAAACACAACAACCAAAGGAAGCCCAAATTGCAGCAGAGGTCTAACCAAATAGAGCTAAAGTTCTTTATAAAGTCAAAATTCAGTGGCGTTACAACAAAAATAGCCGCATGACTTAAAAAAAGAAAAGGGCAGGGCCTTTCTTTTCTTAAGTCATGTGTTCTACTTGACTCACTCTTGGGAGAAATTCTTAGGAGGAGTTTGGAAAAGGTTTGTAATTAAAAACAACATCAATAAGGGAAGGAATATGACATATATTAAGTAGCACATTTGTATCTGTGCTTCTTTCCTGACTGCCCAAGTTAGTGCCAGTGATAAGTCATGTAACTGCCCTCTACCTGGCCGTACACACTCCCCTTAATGGACCATATGGATTGAGAAAATATAGACAGCAACTTCCTGATGCATGAAACTTGATTAGAGTAGCCTGCTCCCCCTGGGTAATTTACACTGCCTTTATCATCACATCAGTCATAGGATTCAACACATACCCTAAAATACCACCTTGTTAGCATCCCTTACTCTCACCTTAGTGGCAATAACCTTGTTAGTACTAATGGTCATTAAATTGCACAGAATGGTAAAGAGACTATATATATAGAACATGGGACAGGAATAAAGCTCAGTACATACAAATGCAAATAACTCCACTCAAGAGGAAGAAAACTGTTTTGCTGGACACTGTGTTGGAGGCTTTGCTATCTAGTCCCACTTCTTTTTTCATGGATTACAAACATGATTATTTTTATGTGACAGATAAGGAAAGCAAGACTCAGAGATATTACTGTCAAAGTACCACTATTGATAAAGGCATTGCTAGAATTAAATTTCAGGTTCCTCTAGATCAGGGGTAGTCAACCTTTTTATACCTACCGCCCACTTTTGTATCTCTGTTAGTAGTAAAATTTTCTAACCATCCACTGGTTCCACAGTAATGGTGATTTATAAAGTAGGGAAGTAACTTGACTTTATAAAGCAGAGTTAAAGCATATAATAATAATTACTTACCAAGTACTTTATGTTGGATTTTCGCTAAGTTTGGCAGAATAGATCTTTATAAAACAACTTACTATAGTTAAATCTATCTTTTTTTAAATATTTTGGTTGCTCCGCTACCACTCACCATGAAAGCTGGAGCGCCCACTAGTGGGCGGTAGGGACCAGGTTGACTACCACTGCTCTAGATCAAAAACCATTCTTTCTATGACTCCCTAACGCATAGGTAAACCAAAAGTAAAAATAATTTTTACAAAGTCTTACTCAACAATGATTAGGACTGGTTTCATAACAAATTCAACCAAACTTAAAATATCCCAAACTCTAACCTTGACAGTTTCCTATTTTCTTATTTTCATGTGGGCAATGTAATAATAGCTTCCTTCTGTTACTCGCATCACCCTTTCAAACAATGTGTTGAATTAAGGCCAGGAAACACTACTGCCTCACCCTTTCTAGGGCATATACCACTTCAAGGGGTTGCCTTAAGGATTAATGAGGCAATGTGTGTAAAATATCTGCACACACTGAGTAATTGATAGATTTTCATTGAATCAAAATCTTTCCTCTACATCTACATACATCTCTTTGCAGCTTCTCAAAGAAAAAAATATTTTACTTGGAAATTTCTTTTTCCTTTTCTGGTCTGTATTTAGGACAGATTATTCCTGAGGACAAATTAAGCACTATGATATTCCTGTTCTTTCATTCTTTTCCCATGAAGAAAATATCTGGCCTGACCAGGCAGTGGCGCAGTGGATAGAGCGTCGGACTGGGATGAGGAAGACCCAGGTTCGAGACCCCGAGCTCACCAGCTTGAGCGCGGGCCCATCTGGCTTGAGCAAAAACTTGTCACCTTGGACCCAAGGTCGCTGGCTCCAGCAAGGGGTTACTCGGTCTGCTGAAGGCCCGCGGTCAAGGCACATGTGAGAAAGCAATCAATGAACAACTAAGGTGTTGCGACGGCAACCAAAAACTAATGATTGATGCTTCTCACCTCTCTCCGTTCCTGTCTGTCTGTCCCTATCTATCCCTCTCTGACTCTCTCTCTGTCCCTGTAAAAAAAAAAAGAAAATATCTGTATTTCCCAGTGGCTAGGCGGAGCTAACGCATGTGTTATACGGTCTTCTTCATATTTCTGGCATAAACCCTTGCATTATAAACATTCTGTACAAATGTAAGCACTAGGAAGTTTTAATGTTTTTCTTTTACAATTTAAATAGCTAAATCATATTCCTTGGGAAACTGAGTGTGCCACAATGTCTACCATATCTGCTATTAGAAACAAAGCCAAAGACCCAGTCAATGACTTTCAAATAGGCCCTACTTAGAATGTAAATGATGCACACCGAATGCTGTAAAAAGTAATTCTTTAAAACTCCTACATCCTGTCATATATTTTGATGACAGCCACAAGGAAACTGCTAGGCCAATTCTCTTGACGGTTTGTGAGAATATATTGAACCAACCCATTAAGCTCAATAATAATCCAATTAATTGTTTAGAAACATTATCCAGGCTCCTGTGTGTGGTTTTTCTTGCAGACAGATGAGGTGCCTGTTTATAACACAGGAGGAATGACCAAGTGAGATATCGATATTCTCTACGACCAAGCTCTCTAAAATGGATTCACTATCGATCAGTCTATTTGCTATTGTTAGCAATCTTGCTTTACACCGTGTTGCCTCTGAATTTTTTACTAGAGGTAACTGTGAATCATTCCTCCTCTAACCAAGCAAAAGTAAAATTAGGGTTTGCATATATACAATTTTTCATTCTACAGGTGCAATATTCATTCTCCCTCCCCCCACCACTACCACCTCTACCAAGTACACTTTTCTTATGCTTTAATTACATACCTATTTTTTGAGGATTTAGATGAGCTATTTAAACTGGTATCATTTCATAGTATAGTTGAATGTGACAGCAAAAATGATGAAGGAAGAAAAACCATAACCTTCCTCTCATTTTCCAGGTAATAAAACTGAGACTTGAGAGACCACATGCTTTGGAGTGAGACCCGTGTGAAAGTGTGGCTCTGAAACTTCCCTCTAGAATGTGTTCTAACTCGCGGTTTGCTCACTTCAAAATGGGAACAACTGTAATGTCCACCTCCGCTGGTTTCATACACATTAAGTGAAATGGTTCACAGAAAGTCCCTGGAGTGTGGTGAGGACCTAGCGTGTGTTACTCCTATGAGCCACGGGGCTGTAATTACTTCCCCACCTTGCCTCCTACGCGTAGAATATTGAACCACATGCAGCGTCTCTTTGTTTTCAGAAGTCAAAACTGGTCAAATGTAAGCAATTCTCTATGGTTTAATATAAGATGTTTTCTCCCTACTGAGTAATAGGCTGAGATTTTGAGAGCAACAACTGTATGTTCTTCACCTGTCCACACTCAGAACCTGGAACACAGTCAGCTATGAATGAATAACTGTTAAAATGCAAACATAGCATGTGCTGTTTAATAATGGAGATGTGTACTTTCTGAGAACTGCATACCTAGGCAATTTAGTCATTGTGCAAACATCATTGAGTGCTCTGACACACACCTGTACGATCAGCCTACTCCACACAGAGGCTGTACGGTACAGCCTATTGCTCCCAGGCTATGAGCCTGTACAGGGTGTTACTGTGCTGAATACTGTAGGCAACTGTAACACAATGGTATTTGTGCATCTCAACATATATAAACATGGGGAAGGTACAGTAAAAACGCAGTATAAAAGATAACAAGAGCCTGACCAGGTGGTAGCGCCATGGAAGAGCATCTGACTGGGATGCGGAAGACCCAGGTTCGAGACCCCGAGCTCGCCAGCTTGAGCACAGGCCCATCTGGCTTGAGCATAAAGCTCACCAGCTTGGACCCAAGGTCGCTGGCTCCAGCAAGGGGTTGCTCGGTCTGCTGAAGGCCTGCGGTCAAGGCACATGTGAGAAAACAATCAATGAACAACTATGGTGTCACAACGGCAACAAAAAACTAATGATTGATGCTTCTCACCTCTCTCTGTTCCTGTCTGTCTGTCCCTATCAATCCCTCTCTCTGACTCTCTCTCTGTCCCTGTAAAAAAAAAAAATAGATAACAAGAGTCCCCCTAGATAGGGTGCTGACCAGGACCGGAAGTTGCTCTGGGTGAGTCAGTGAGTGAGTAGAGAGTGAACATGAAGGCCTAGGACATTACTATACAGTACTTTAGACTTTATAAACACCGTACGCTGATGCTACACTACATTGGTTAAAATATTTCTCTTTCTTAACTTACTTTAGCATACTAAATTTTTTTTTACTTCATAAATATTTTAATTTTTAAAAAACTTTAAACTCTTTAGTCATAACACTCAGCTGAAAATACAAACACATTGTACAGCTGTACAAAAAAAATATATTTTCTTTCTTTCTATCTCTATTCCAAAAGATTTTTTCTATTGTTCAAAACTAAGACACAACGCCACACACTATCCCAGAGTTAGGATCATCAGTACCACAGTCTCCCACCTTCACATCAAGTCCCCCTGGAAGGTCTTTACAGAGCAATAGCAAGCTTAGAGCTGTCAACGCCTTCTTCTGGAACACCCTGCAGACCTGCCTGAGGCCCTTCTTGAGGCAGCATCACTCTCTGCAGAAATATGTTCCTGGTGGTCTGCTAGGTTTGCTGCTTTTCTTTTTTTTTTGTCATAGATTTGCTTCTAGGCAGATAATGCATAAACATTTCTCTCTATCAACAGAAATCAGTGTTGGGGGGTCCCTATTTTTAAACTTGTTAAGGAGCTTGTTAAAGCCAGTAAAAAGCTTCTGCTGAATTTTCTGCTATGCATATTCCTGGGAGTTCTTTCTTTACTTCTCCTGCAGTTTCCTTTTCTCTTGACTCTTCTTCAGCTATGCATTCCTGTTGCAGTTCCATCAACTCCTCATTAGTCAGTTCCTCAGGACCCACTGCTAGGGGCTCCTCTCCTCAATGTCATCCCTACCCACACCCAGGCTGATGTTGTTTGCCATCTTCACTGTGGACTTTTGTATTTTTGCAACCTCCTTACTCTTGAAAATCCTTTGAAGTCATGAACAAACATCTTAAATGTCTTCTTCCAGATGCCATACATACACCCCTTGATTACCTCATCCAAACCCATGCAAGGTTCCTAATGCAGCCATAGATGTAGTAATTCTTCCTGAATCGTAATCAGTGTCTTCATCAGTTGCAGCAATAGCCCAGACTAAGGTCCTCCTCTGGTAGAAGGCCTTAAAAGCCGTAACAACTTCTTGATCCCTTGGTTGGATCAAAGAGGTGATATTTGAAGGGATAGACACCACTTCCTTATTGGTATAAATATCACCAAGAAAAGGGGGATGTCTGAGAGCATTATCAATTATAGGCAAAATCTCAAAAGGCATGTTATTCTCCAGACAGTACTTCTCCATTGCCCTGGCATAGCAACGCAGCAGGGTATCTTAGAGGAAGACCGGGGTCACCCATGACTTCGCACTGCTCCTATAGGACACTAGCAGTGTGTGCTTTTCAATATGCTGGAAGGCCTTGGGGTTCTCAATGCTCCAGATTACAATGGGTTTCCACTGGTAGCTGCAACACTGCCACCAAGCAGGACTGTTCTCCTGTCCTTAAAAGCTTTGAAACCTGGCATTACCTTGGTCCCCTTATGATGAAAGTTTTTCTAGGCATTCGTTTCCTGAATAGGGACATTTCATCCATATTAAATATTTGCTCTGGCAAGTAATTATCCTACACTACCAGCTTATCTTGTTTCTAAAAATTCTTGAGCTGCCTTCACATCACAATTCACACCTCACCAATCACTTTCACATTATGTAATGAATAAGGATTCTTGACTCATTTAAACCACCCAGAGCAAGCAGTAAATTTAACATCCCAGTTAGTTCCAGCCTTTTCTTTCAGCATTGCAAACAGACTTTATGCTTTGCACGTGAACATCATGGCAGAGAGAGAGATGCGTTTCTGCTCCCGGTCTTCAATCCAGGTCTTCAGAAGTCTCCTCGTGTCTGTTCTAGGCCCGGGTTGAACTTTGGTTAGACCCACTGTCTTCAATAAAGCAGATCTCTTCACAGCTCCCATCACTCGGTCCTTCTTCAAGATCACAGCTACTGTGGAGTGAGACATGCCTGAACGGTTACAATAACCACCACTAAATTTCCACCTTCATAGTCCTGTAACACTTTCATTTTTCCATTTCCAGGTCAGTTACCCGGAGTGGCCTCTCACTGGCAACATTAGCAGTGGATCCTGAACTTAAGGTCCACGATGGACAAAACAACTTGGGACTAAATCAAGTACGAGAGCAAATGATGTAATCAGGAGACGTAGTAAAACACAGAAGTCTGAGGCGCTGCTGACATAACACAGCATACTGTTTCACAGCGAAGTTGGTTGTTTTTATTCTTCATCAACTTTGTTTATTGTTTTTTTAAAGTTCTTTTGTAAGTATAAAGTGTACACTCTAAAATAATGACAAAAGTACAGTGTAGTAAATACATAAACAGGTAACATAGTCGTATATTTTCATGACCAAGTATTATGCACTATACATAATTGTAGGTGTAATACTGTCATACAACAAGCAGGGAAGTAAACTGTTTAAACCAGCATCACCCAAACGGGTGGGTAATGCATTGCGCTATGACAATATGACAGCCAGGACTACACTAAATGATAGGAAATTTTCAGCTTCATTATCACATTGTGGGACCAACATCACGCACACAATCTGTCATTGACCAAAATGTGTCCATGCTCCTCATAACTATGATGTAATATAAATGATGTAAAATGTGCATAATGTATCTTTTTCACTGGACTCCAAATTATGGACAACATCACTATCTCATCAGATACTGTCTTTTTGGTTTTTGGTTGGTCCTATTGTCAGGGGAAAGAAATGTTGGGTATGTTGACAGCATTACCCATGAATATAAAAGGGTATTTTGTCAACAGGATATTTGCATGTTTAGTCGAAAAGAGAGTGAGGGATACCTGAGCTTTGAAGGCCTTTGCACAGTCTGCTGAGATCCACACACTTTCAGAAAAAGGACACACAATGGTTTACATAAGCTCCAGAGCTCAGGACTCTGGACCATGCAGAGATCGTGAAGTAGGAGAACATGATAAGCAATGGCCTGGCAGCATCATGGCTGTCTTGGCTGCTCTTGCAAAGGAGAGGGAGTCTTGTCAAAGGACCTGAAGTCCCACATCAGGTACAAACCTAGAGCTGCCCCAGTGACAGCAAAATCAACTTAAGAAATGGAGTTGCATTTTCTTTTGACATTTCATGGCTAGTCCACGGCCCTCAGTTCAAACAAGTGAGTTGCTTATCTTCCATCACCTATAAATCAGTTTAATCTCTACTTTTCAGGAATGTTGTGAGGATTAAACAAGATGCCAAAAAGCATGGGGACAAAATAGAGTCTGTGTGTAAACAAGAGGCCAGTTCTCCAATAAGAGAGATGCTTTCACCTACTGGTACTGCAGAGCAAGGGAAGGACAGAAACACAGCGACCTGTGAATTTTCAGAATTTCCTGGACTCAGGGCTTCCTTTCTACCTACTCTTCACACCCCCCACTTAATGTAACTCAACTACATATCTCATTTTCTAAGAAGATTTGACAAATGGCCCGATGATCATTTGATCTTAGAAAGGAGTCATGGGGAAATGTTGACACTCGTTGACTCTGAAGATTCTCTTTACTTTCACTCTTAGGCCAGACGGTCTGCCTCCAGGCATGCTCAGGACTTCTGGCGTTCCTCTAGTGCAGAACACGCCTCACCTGGATTCCCACACAGTCTGTGTTCCACTTACTGAGATCCAACCTGGGGCTACATTCTTCGGGTGTCACATTTCATTTCATTCTCACAACAATTCCCTTAGACATTTTCCCTTTCATTTTGAAAGGAATTCAAGGTTTTGAGAGTTCTAAAGAGTTTTTGATACCTTCACCCAAGTTCACACAGCTAATGAGCAACAGAGCTGGAATGAAAACCCAGAGATATCTCCCAATAGTTGTGCCTTTGCTACCTTGGCTGGCTGGGAAAAGAATTTATTTACAGGTTGCTTTTCAAGAGGGCTGTGTCTTGTGCACTGTGTGGCCTCCGTGCCTAGGAATTCACATGTATTTTCAATGAAGAATGAATGAACAATAAACCACTGAGTTCCCTAAGATTCCAGAGCACTTATAAGGCCCACAGTCAGTCTTCAAGCTTTCCTTTCCAGGACTGCAGCTAACGGGGAGAGCCATGAAGGTATGTCCTAGTAGACAGGGTTGAACAAGTACCCCTGGGATCTCCCAGTCTCCTCTTGGTTTTGCACCAAAAGGTGAATCCCATTGTGGGGAATAAATACTGTCTGACTTTGTGTTTTCCTAAATAAATTCCAATCAACTGAGTTCAATGTGATAGAAAGAATTAGAGTCTACGCCTGTAGGTTTGGTTCATGGCCCTGGATCCGTGATTTTGTCCATCTGTGCCTCAGCTGATAAATGCATTGAGTAAAAACAAAGATTGCTGATCTCAGGAAGACATCTGGAAACAGGCACCTGTCTCAGCTTCCAGGGTGCCCAGTCACTTAGTGCCACGGAGTGGTCAGGTACAGGCACAGCAGCCCACTTGTGTGGTTTTGGATCCCAACTTCAGTTCTAAGGAACCACAGGACCTTGGCACGTTCCTTCATCTTTCTCTATAGGATCAATATTTCTCTCATTTCTCAAAGCTGTGTTTTTACATAGTCACAAAGAAAACAATGCCATTGAACATTACTGAGAATGTTAGAGAAGATTCATGGAAATGCGCATAAAAACCAGGGGCAGAAAGAGATGTTTGGTTTTATGTAGAAGAATAAAACGGGGAAGGCATTTGGTGGTGAGGGGTAGGAACTGTTATATTTAAAGTCTGGGGGGTATTTTCCATGTGAACTCAAGTTTTAGCTGTTTGACCTTTTTGACATGAACAGCATTAAAAAATGTGGCATTCTCCATGTAGTGTGTTTTATCTGGTTAGTCATGAAATATCAGCAGACTTACTAGAAAGTAACAACTGGTTGAGGAGTTGTTAGTAGTTCAATAAAGAATATTAAAGATAAAGATTATAGCGTGGATGGTTCTCTAAAATCACTATGTGAAATTTTTTAACTAAAATAGAATGTTCATAAGTACTCAGTCCTAACATGTAAATTTTATGAATAATTAAATGAAAAAAAATACACCTGCTTTAAATTGAAAACAACTGAAAAAATAAAGGAAATGGGGCACAGTTGGTATTGATTGCCTACTAATTGAGTAGGATTAGTGTAACAATAAACTTGCCTTTCAGAAACATGAAAAATATGAATGCTACCCATGGTGGGGGAACATTTTTCCTCTATTACACTTATATTGATATTCTTCTGTTGCTGCTGTCACAAAGGGCCACAAACTTAATGGCTGAGAACAAAACAATGTACTATTTTATAGCCCTGCAGGTCCGAAACCCAACACCTGTCTCAGTGCGCTACAATGAGGATGTCAGTAGAGCTGTATTTCTCCTGGAGGTTCTAGGGAGACTCTGTTTCCTTTCCCTTTCATCTTGTAGAGGCTGCCTACGCTCTTTGGCTCATGGTCCCCACCCATCTTCAAAGCCAGAAACAGTAGGTTGAGTCCTCCCTACATTGCATCGTTCTGACCTTCTCTTTCTTCTCCCTTTTCCACTTTTAAGGACCCTTGTAATTATAACAAGCCCATCCAGATAATCCAAGGATAATCTCCCCATCTCAAGATCCTTAATCACATAAAAGGTTACATATTTCCAGGTTCTTGGCACTCAGGCACAGACATCTTCGGGGAGCCATTATTCTACCTTTCACATATCTCTTTTGAAAATGTGTTGTGGTTAAGAGTATGTACTCTAGATGCAGACACTCTAAATTCAAATCCCAGCTCTGCCAATTATAAGCTATATAATCATAATCAAGTTTTTTAATTTCTCTGGCCTCAGTTTCCTCACTTTTTAAAAAACATTTTAATAATTCATACATATCTAGTTTTGATAATATAAAATGAATAAAGTGATTGGGGCATGTTAAGTGCTATAGAATTGTTGACTGTTAGGAAATAGAGGTATACTAGTTAAGATATGCTAACTTCAAAAAAAAAAGATATGCTAACTTCTATAACATACAAATCTCCAAATTTTGGTGGATTAATGTATTATACTTATTTCTTGCTATGAAAAGTTTAATGTCATACAGAGGAACAGGATCTGCATTATGCAGTTATTTTGTCTCCATTATTCCCTAAGGATTCCGAGTCCTGACCATTCAGCCATGGGAAGTGAAAGAGAAGAAACAAAAAAATTCAAAGGAGGATTTTATAGGTCAGGTCTGCAAATTACTTGCGCATCACATTTTGTTCAGTTCCTGCCAATGTGGTCTAACTAGATCCCCAAAAAGAAAAAAAATATATGAATTTAGTAAAAAGCTAGGCAGCCTCTGCCACAAGAAGCCATAGGGTCAACATGGAGAGTGACGCTTCAGGGATTCCCGGCCCCTTTTGTAAGCAGACAATCCATTCAAACCAAGGCACCTGGGGAAAGAACACTTCTGGAGGAAAGAGAAGGCTGGGAAGGAGATTGCTCCAGTCCAGACTACATGCTGCTTTGGATACAGTGGAAGCTGGGACTACGGATAGGAGAGAAATCGTTCCAATGTGAACATAGCTACGTGATTGCTGAAACGAAGCAAGGGCCACCATGGAGATAATCAGCAAGCAATTAAGTAAGTGAATCTTGCATTAGAAGACAAAGTTGGGCTGTAGATATGGATATAATCATTATTGGCATAACGATTAAAGGCAGTAATTAAAGTCAAGGGGTGTGTGTAAGAGCAAGTACAGTGAGAATAGGACCAATGAAGAACAGAAAAAGAAAACCACAGGAAAAGGAGTGACTGGGAGGTAGCAGAAAAAGAAAAGAATGGGGACACGGGGTGCAAAAGAAAAGGCATCTTGTCAGCAGTGTCAGATGCCAACAAAATGGCAATGACCCGTCGCCTCAAAAACTGAGAGGTCCCTGGCAGGCCCGCCAGCAAGAGGCCTCGTAGACTGTAGAGTGGAAAAAATATGACTGACCACAGACTGCAGTGTGGTAGGGAGTGAGGCAGAAAGGAAAAGGAGAGAAGGGCCATGTGGACGACTCTTCCAAGAGGTTGTATTGTAGAAAGGAGGAAAAAGACAGGACTCCACCAGGAAAAGGAGAAGGAAGGGTTTTCTTTTAATTTTTTTTTTCTTTAATATGGAATAAGCTTGAGCACATCTGCAAGTGGAGGAGAAAGAACCAGTGAAGGGTGCCTGGCCAGGTGGTGGCGCAGTGGATAGAGCGTTGGACTGGGATGCAGAGGACCCAGGTTCGAGACCCCGAGTCCAGCTTGAGTGCAGGCTCATCTGATTTGAGCAAAAAAAAAGGTCACCAGCTTGGACCCAAGGTCGCTGGCTCAAGCAAGAGGTTACTCGGTCTGCTGTAGCCCCACAGTCAAGGCACATGTGAGAAAGCAATCAATGAACAACTAATGTGTCGCAAAAGCAAAGAAAAACTAATGATTGGTGCTTCTCACCTCTCTCCGTTCCTGTCTGTCTGTCCCTATCTATCCCTCTCTCTGACTCTCTCTCTGTCCCTGTAAAAAAAAAAAAAAAAAAAAAAAAAAAAAGAACCAGTGAGGGAAGGCTTGGAAAACAGAAAAGACAGGGATGATGGCCAGGCAGAAGGCGGGAGACAAGCAAAGAACCCCAACATCTCAACAGTCATGTTCCCATTCTTGTTGGGTTACGGAGGGGACAGAGGAGCCCACTCCTGTAGTATTTGGGAACCTGAAGAACAATGCAAAGTCGCTGGGCTTGAAAGTCCCCTTGAAAGGCATGCACAGTTGACTTCATGTCACTCGGCATCACTACCTATAGTTATGGAAATGAGCAGGCAGCTTGTTTCACACTCTGCCCTAATGGAACACAACTCCTGTCTTCATTCAATAACCTGAAGCCTCTCACTGTACACCAGAGAACAGGGCAGATCCCACTCCTAATTAGGAGGCTCCTTCATTATTTATATCTACTTTAACCCAGAAGGCTTTAAGGTGATTAATTAAAAAGAAGTAATCCAAATATTTCACCCCTTTCCTCAAACAAGTATTTAACACCAGAACAATTACAGCAAGCAAGGGGTTTGGAGCTTCTGCACCCCGTGAAACCCACCCCCAGAGGACTGTATGGAGGTCACAACCAAGGTTTTCCAGTACCTGGTGCAGGAAACTGAAGAAACACCACTCATTTTCTTAAGTGATAAGAAAAAAATCAGCGTTCAATTAAGTTGATAGAAAAGATATAGTAGAATTGTTCATGTGCCTTGAAATCTAATTCCATGACATGGATGACAGTGTGTGTATAAGTCATGATTAGTAGTATATCAATGATTCGTTTTTCAAATAGGAAAAACTAACTGCCTATGAGCTTAGATGTGGGATGGCTAAAGAAGTTCCGAGACTCTTGCAAAGTTAGTGATACAATCATGAACTCCAGGCATCCATCTACACATGGAAGCTACAGCTCAAGTCATTGTCTAGGAAGAAATGTCATCTAAATTTGCAAGTTCAAACCCTAAACAAAAGGTATGAACTCACTAGGTCCCACTCATATTCTTCCACACACCTTTTCCCCGGCCCTCCATATTTCCCATCCAGCATTTACTTTTCTTTGTATTACTAACTACACTTGAACATGCTATGTATTGTTTTAAATGCTTTTTACTGTCAGTTTCTCCCCACGGGAATGCATACTCCATGAGGTGAGAGACTTTTGTTTGGTTGGGTCAGTGTTATACTCCAAGACCTGGAATAGTCCCTGGCACTCAATAAATACCTTTTAAGGGAAGGAGCAAGGGAGGCAGGGAGGGAGGGAAGTAAGGAAGGAAGGAAGGAAAGAAGGGAGGGAGGGAGGGAGGGAGGGAGGGAGGAAGGGAGGGAGGGAGGGAAGTAAGTAAGGAAGGAAGGAAAGAAGGGAGGGAGGGAGGGAGGGAGGGAAGAAGAAGGAATAGAACTGACTCATATTTTAATCTACCACTGCCTGCTATTTCAGCTCTTCTTCCAGCGCTCCCCTGCATCAGTTACACCCAAAGCTTCCTATTCTCCAGGGGCCACTGCAGTTTCAGGCTTCTGTGTCATTTCCACTTCTCTATTGATCTGGTATCTCGTTTCCCCTTACACCCTTCCCAACACACACATATTCTCTCTCTCTCTCTCTCTCTCTCTCTCTCTCTCTCTCTCTCTCTCTCTCATCTGCCCCCAAATTTTTTACTCAGCCTTCAAGCATAAAATATCTTAGCTTAAATATTTTTGCCTCAACAAAGCCTTCCCTCACCACCCCAGCAGTGAGGGAAAGGCTTCCTCACTCTTTCCTTCAACATTTACTCATTTGGCTGATGTTATTGAGGGTTCTCCATGTATCTATCTGTTCCTGCGATGGACATGAAGCAAACAGAGCTGGGACCCTGTGCCTGTGGCGGGCTCAGCACCACCACGGCACCTTTCCTGTCTCTATTACAGCATCTGTCAACCTCCAATGCAATTGTGTTTACATCTGTCTTCTCCCCTGGACACTGATGTCCTGCAGGGCAACACCATTTCTAATTTGTTTCCATTTCCCAGCACCTAGCTCAGTATTTGCTGCTTGATATATGTTTGAATGAATGAACCACCTTAATGACCAAAGGATAGGAAACGTGCTGTTTCTACTCTTCCTGTTGACAACCTGCATCTTTTTCTGTCCCAGCACGGAAGATTTCTGTGCTGTTGCTATCAAAGTTATTTTTTATTCATGGTCTTCTTTCTCTTTCCTCCTGTCCAGTTTTATAATGGCTAGCTCTCATTCACTATCTGCTTTGTGCCAGGCACTATGCTCGACACTATATAATACTAAGTACCTCGTTGAATACTCCCAACAATGATGCCAAGCAGATATGATTGTCCCTATTTTAAAAAAACCTGCCTTTTCCTTTTCTAAGATGCCTCCTCCTTATAAATGTCCTCCCTTCCTTGGTTTTGCTAGGAGCACTCCATCGCCACACCCACCACTAGAGGAAGGCTCTGAAGCCTCAATGTTTTATAGGGAGATCCTTTTATCAATTCAGCCCCTCCTGTTCTGTTGCTAAACTTGCCTTTGACCATAAATTGTCTGATACAGATCTTGGCAAGGTAACAAGTCTAGACTATATTGATTTCCTTGACAAGTAACAAATAGAACATCATGATGAGTTATTTCAGTGAAAACCAAAAAGAGTTACAACTTTGGACAGCTGTCACTGAATCTAGTGCTACCTAAAGATTGATAACAGGTCCTCTCTCAGAGAAAAAGCTAAAAACAGTCAATCCTCCTCCTCAAGCCCCGTGGCTGCTCATATTTAAGAGCATTTGAGTTATTTGACAGTATCTACAATGGCCTCACTACATCACAGCTCACAAAAATGTTATCCTGTATACAAACCAAAGGGGGTTAGTAATTAAGGTGTGAAAATGACCTCACAGTCCAACCTGTAACACAATATTTGAGGTGCATCCTCAGTCTGATTGTATAGAGAGGTTTGAAGGTATCATCAAATAATAAATTTGTATAGTAGGAATCCCAATACCTCCATTTGCTGGTTATGTGACCTTGAGAAAGCTATTTAATGTATCTTAGTACCTTCTCCCTTACTGGTAAAATCAAATGCTACTTCAGGTTCCATAGACTTGCTGAGACAATTAAATGAAAGAGCATACATCAAGGGTCTAGCATTTCACCAACATGTTAATTCTCTCTCCTTCTTTAGCCCTATTCTATTTCTTTCTGTAGCATGGGAATCTAGAATCTTAGAACCATAAGGGAATGAAATACCATTAAGGTCAAACCCCCAACTACTGCAGAAAATGCTCCATAAAAAACAGGACATCTGGCTTCCAGGGCTCAATCACCCATAAAAACACCCCATGAAAGCTTACTACCATATAAGGCAGTTGGTATTGAATGAAGGAATAAGTGAATGAAGAAATGAACAAACAAATGAAAACAAAATGTAGTCCAATACTTTTATGTTTCTTTGGCTATGACCACCTCACTATCCCGGGTAAACCAAACCTGTCTGTGTAACACCAGTCTATCTCCATGATGTGTCTGTCTCCCCCTCCGAGACTGAGGCCACGTTCATCACAGGGTCCCTTTTCTCCGGCAAGTAGAATGAATACCTGGCACAGGGAACTGGATCAATAGATATTTGGGTAAAAGATAAATGAATAATGTTTGAAGAGTTCTAGAAACCCTTTATATTTAAATAATTTTACTATAATGACCTACACTCCTGCTAATGTGCATATATATTTTGCACACAGTTATTATACTGGTTGTGATTTGCCTAACATTCAGCACCATGGAAAAAATCCTCTCCCAATAAAGAGGTTTGGGGTCTCCCCAGAAACTGAAATGTGGATGGTAAGAGAGCCTATAGCTGCACAAGCCTCTGTACAGAGTAGACACCTAAAAATGCTAATTGATGACTGAAGGAAAATGAAATTCTATCGCCTCTGATCTAAATTATACATTAAGACTGTCCTGACTCTTTGGGACTTATAATAAATGGATAAAAGAAAAACACTTTGGAGCATAAATTCTTAAAGTGCAGGGAATTTCTTCCTCTAAATCTTTCTTTAATTCTTTTGTTAAAGGAAGTTTCTTTTCTTTTTAGTGACAACAGTCTCATATCCGCAGAGTCTGTTGGAGGACTAATTATAAAATATGTTTTGTGCACTTTCTAAACTATGTATAACTGCTCCAAGCCCTGAACGAGCCCCAGGGTGGGCAGTTTGGAGTGAGTCAAGGAACAATCTGCGTCCTTGAGGAGCTCACAGGTTCATGGGACAGACAGGTAGCAACATAACAACTATATTTGTTTTCTAGGGCTTTCATAACAGATTTCCACAGAGTAGGGGGTTTAAAACAAGAGCGTTTAATCTCTCATTGTTATGAAGGCCAGAAGTCCAAAATCAGGGTGTCAGCAGGACCACAGTCACTACAGAGCCCCCAGGGGAGAATCTGTTTTATGCTTCTTCTAGCTTCTCATGGTTGCTGGCTTCCTGGGCTTGTGGCCACATCCCTCCAATCTCTGCCCCTGTTCTCCCATTGCCTTCCCCCTCAGTGTCTGACTCTCTTGCATGTTTATTATAAGACTATTTCATTGGATAATGGGCATTCCTGAATCTTCCAGGATGATCTCCTTATCTCAAAGTCCTTAATTCAATTACATCTGCAAAGACCTTTTTCCAAACCACGTAACATTCACAGGTTCTAGGTATTAAAACATGGAAACACCTTTTGGCATGGCTGCATTTCAAGCCACTACAATCAATGCCTAAAAATGCTTAAGTGCGACTGTCTTCATATAAAGAGCAGAAACTGATGTTTCAAAAGGTTCTGTAATTGGTCCACCATCATGAAGGTGGAAACTGGGAAAAGTGGGATTCAAACCCAGGTCTGACTCAGAGGCATTTTTTCTCTTCTTCTTAACTGTACCTCAGTCCTGAGGTTATAACATAGCATCACGCAGCGTCCCCATCATCATGAGATCCAACTTCGATCAAGGAAGGAGGATTGTAAATAACCTTGCTAAGACTGGTCTTAAAAGACGAGTGAGCAGGTAAAACGTTACCTGTAAGATGATAATGACACACAAAGAAGAATCAAGTACTACATAATGTAAAGTCTGCCCTAACGGTGGTGAAGGGCTTTGAGCAGAGTGTTCTGCACTGAAGTATTTCAGAAGGGACGGCCATTACTACTGGGGCACAAGAGAGGAAGGAGCTGAAAAGTTTTCATGAACGGGTCACAGTTGAGAGGGAACTAAAACTAGAAAGAGGATTTGGATGTACTTAGAGGGTACTGGTTGTGATTTGTTTAGATAAGGAGAGGGTATCACAGGCACTGAGAATGTTAAAACAAAAGCATGGAAGAGAGAAGTCATGGGACCTGCTGGGAATCTGGACAAATACAATTTGGCCACAGTGCAAAGTACTCAAAAGAGAAGTGAGGAAAGAAAGAGATAGGCTGGGAGGCTGAGTAGGGCCATTTCATAAAGCAACTTAATTCTATCATTAGGAATTTAAACTTGACTGTAAACAGTGGAAGCCAATAAAGAATTTTATTCAAGATGCAGAGTGAAAGAAGCTGATTTAGAAAAAAGAAAAAAAGTCAAGGAAAATGAGATATGTCTCTGGTTCTCCCAGCTTCTCTTTTTGTACCATCACTATAAAAGTACAAATAAAAGTACATTTCAAGTACCCATCAGTAGATGAGTGAATCAAAAAGCTGTGGTACATTTGCACAATGGAATACGACTTGGCCGTGAACAAAAAAGGAAATCTTACCCTTGTAACAGTACAGATGGACCTGGAGAGCATTATACTAAGTGAAATAAGCCAGTCAGAGAAAGACAAGTACCACATGATTTCACTCATATGTGGGATCCAATGAACCAGTTGAACTAACAAGCAAAATAGAGACAGACTCATAGATAGAGAGCAGGCTGGCAGTAGTCGAGCAGTGGAGGTGGGGGGAAAGCTGGGTGACAGGGGTGGAGGGATTGAACAAAACAGGGGTAAAAAGAGAAAACTCATGGACAAGAACAACAGTGTGTTTATTACTGGGGAGATGGAGGTTTGGGGGAGGTGGAGAGGATGGGGAATAAATGGTGATGGACAGAGACTCAACTTTGAGTGGTGAACACAAAATGCAGTGTACAGATGATGTGCTGTAGAATTGTATACCTGCAACCTGTATACTTTTCTTAATCAGTGTCACTGCAATGAAGTCAATAAAGAGAAAAAAAAAGTACAATCCTAATGAATCTTTCTTTAGCTTTTATTTGGGGGAAGAAAGTGGTAAAAGAAAGACTGGCTCTGAGGTATGTTACAACCGTAGGAATTTAAAATGGTACAATGTCAGCCATTTGCTCCCTAGGAGGAAACTAACTCAATTGTTTCTGGTCCCAGGGCGGAAACCTGATTATCAACTCCTTTAAGCTCTGCAACGTGTGGTCTGTCTCCATTGACCATCTTTCAACCAGCTGAACTTTTATGTCTAGACACTGTTGAGGTCTATGAGGGCTGGATTGTCTAATAAAATTGCGAACGGTGTTTGAACACAATTTCAAAATTGAGAGGATGTAACCTTCAGCCTCACTGAAAAGAATCTGAAGCAGAGAGAAATAGGGTGAGTAGTGGGTCAGGAGATCATTTGCTTATACTGGAGGGGCAAGTCCACCCCCACCATTACTCCCTCCCTGGCCCCGGATGAGACAATATGACAGAGAAAATGTGAGTGCTCACCTCTGATAGCACCACTGACTGGTGCACCAGCAGCTCCCAAGGTCAAAGTCAAAAGAGGGATTGAAAACAAGAATCTAAGCAAAGACCCCCTTCCAGGACACTTTTTCACTGTCCCAGGAATCAATCCATCTGCTCCTCCTATCACTGTTTCCCACATTAGATGATATGAGTAAGAGAAAGCTGACCTTCTTCTGTGTCAGCATAAATTAACATCTGGTAACAGAAAGCAAGGAATGAATCTTGGAAGACTCTACAATAATGGAAAACATTAACTATGCCTAACATTTGTAGAGCATATTACAAAGCATTTTCACATGCATAATTCCATTTTGTCTTTCCAGAATTAAGGAAACAATACATTAAACACGCTTAGAATTGTGTCTGGAACATAGCAGGTGTTCAATAAACATCACTCTCTTTCTCGTTTACCACTGAACTACCCCTGCTGTCTGTCACCTCTTCCGCCTGCCTCTCGGCTGTCACTTCCCATTACTCTCTGCGGTGAAAACTAGGGCAATATCATTCTCTTCCTTTCCCGCTAACAAACAGAATCCTACCAAATCCCTTTAAAATGAACCTGCAGAAGTGCAGAGTGACAGTTTTTGTAAATCATTTTAATGGTAAAAAAAATTATTTCTGTACTCAACATGAGCACAGCCTGGGTCTGTTAAGCTAAAACAGTCAAACGCCTGCAATCCATTTCAGTTGCCTAACAATCAGATTACATCGGGATATATTTGGTCCAGATAATTGCCACATGATAAGTTATGCAGATGATCAGAAGTATTAGTACAATCCCGCTGTCATGGCTTTGTCTATGTCATGCAGGTAGGAGGCTGGCCCTTTAAGACTAAGTCATGGAAACCCTGTGATAAATATAGTAATTCATCTGCAGCTAGAACTCTGCTAGGTGTGAGATATCTCTTTCCCTTGCATCTCAGTGAAGCTTTCCTTCACAGAAAACATCTATGCACACTAACTTACACCCATAGAGCTACTGTAGGAAAACAGTTAAAGCTCGGTTGTCACCCCCTTTCTGTTGCTGGCAGTAGTAAACAGACCTAGCCCCTTTTCTTGTCTATCAACACTGTGTTCATCCTTCAATGTCACTGCCAAATCCCCTGCAGTCAGAATTAACCACTATCTGGGCTCCCACAGCTGGGTGCAGGAATGACCGATTAGCCCTTAATTCTTTCTGCCATGTGTCATCCTTGGTTGTTTATTTGTTAGGGTTCTCTGCAAAAATGAAGGCAAGACAACATCCCCTTTATCTTTGTCATCTCTCCAGGGTCTAGTGTGGTGCCTGCAACTGAGATGGTGTTCAGCAAGTGTTTGTAGAATATAAATGCAAGTTGGGTAAAAAAGTATTGAGCAAGCAATTGTTTCTCCGAAACAATCTGCAGACCCCATGTGGTTAGAGCCCTCCTTGTTCAGAAACATAACAGCCTCAGTAGGGACCATGTCTGTTGCCTACAGTGTGTACTCAGTGGGTTCCTCCCTAAAGGAATCTTTCTCAATACTATGATGATGGTTAGGGGATGCATTATACTAACCCCAAGGCACTCTCAGGCTTTTGTAAGTTATAAATAAGAGAAGACTTGATAAACTCCTCATGGGAATCAAGGTGATCAGCCTCCATGAGCAAGGAGCCCCAGAGACCCCTCCTTGATCTACATCAGTTAGGCCTGCCAATCAGAGAGCATTACCAAGTCAGGGGAGCGATCTAGAAATTATGTAATCAATAGAGCTGGGAAGAACCAGAGACCATCTCCAATGTTTCATTGGATAGAGCCATTGACTCGATATTTTAGGACCCTTGGAAATAGGGGCACCGCATCTGCCATAATTTCTCCTCTTATTTCAGGTCCTAGGACAGTAGGATCTGTGGTATCTTATCTTTGAGATTAAGTGTAGTATGGCACAAAAGATATGATGCTTGTGTCCGATTCAAATCCCAAATCTATCAATTGACAAGTTGTATGAGCTTGCACAAGTCCAGGAAGTAACTAAGGTTCAGTTTCCTTAACTCTAAAATAGGAATAATAAGATCTTCCACGTGTAAAAAGATGTTCACTACCATCTGTCCCTAGTTTGGAATGCATTCATATTACCCACTCTGGGCCAAATACAAACGCATGGATTTCACCTACTCACCCACTCTGCTAGGTATCTCTATAAGTTTTCTTAAAGCTTATGAAACTATTATAGTATAGTGAAGAGGCATTTTCACAAAGTGGTCAAATACTGTGGACTATAAGGCCAAGAGGCACAGATGAGCGTCAGTACCACTTAAGGTATAAAGGGAGGACTGCCATTATAGATGGAACAAGCGATCCTCTCAGAAGACATACAGGATGAAGTTGGGGTTCTCTCAGTCATTGGCTGTGTGCTGCATCCTCACAGGTATGACTTCTTTGGCCAGGAGGCTTCCCATCAGTAAGGGCAAACTTCTAGAGAAGGAGGGAAGTTATAAACCACTAGCAGCCAGCACTCACGGTGGCCAGGGATGGGTGGATTGGCCCAGTCAAGGGGAGCTGGGCAGAGCAGTCACCACACAGATAAGTGGGCTGAGAATGTTAACGTAGGATGAGTACTTGTACCCCTCAGAGTAACCATGACCCCAAAGCAGGACCTGAAAGATCCCAGCTATAACCTTAGAAAATATGTGCACCTGACTACACATGAATTATGAAACGTAGCAGACGCTATTAGTACTCCACTTCTATCCCTTTGACACTCTTCATTAAAAATACACCTTTTACAACCTAAAGCAAGTACTGCTCCTCCCTGCCCAAGGGCTTTCTTTTGGCCCACATTCTTCGGCAGGCTAGAAGTGCCAGGGGGTTAGTGCCTCAGGAACAGCCTTTGGTTATAACAGACAGAATCTAGAGATACCCCGTTTCCTTCTCCTCAGGGTGGCATCACTCAGAGATGTGTTCTGCACCATCTCCCAGAACTCCCCACAAGGCTGAGCCCCAGCTGCCCATTTTTCACTGTCTTCCTTTTTATGCCTCACCTTTGGGTACTTCTTATAATCACCTCTCAAATAAGCTACTTGCTCTTGAATTCTGAACTCGGAATTTTCTGGGGGAACTCATCCTAAGGCCATACGTAACCACTGAGACTCAATACCCACACTCCCAGCATAGCATAGTGCTTTAAAAATGTATTATATTAAGATACATGATAATTCCTTGTTAACACATTATTTAACTATACATACCATTTTTCTACAGGCCTGAAAAATAGAATTAACTATCTGTACACACACACACACACACACACACACACACACACACACACGCACGCACGCACACACAATCTTATTTGGAATGGTCTCCAAATGGAACAAGCCTTTTAAAGTCTAGAGCTGTCTGAGGTTACCCTGGGAGCCCCTGGATGACAGTTGTGTACCCAGGCTTGACTCCTGTTGCTTCCCCCAGCACCAAAGCTCCTCCGCTGATGAGTGGCACTAGGCAACCAATCTCCCTCCAACTCCTCTCCCCACTCCATCTATTCCCCTCTCCTAGTCCTCTTCCCAGTCCTCTTCCTCTCTTCCTTCTCTTTCTCTTTTGTAAGCACATAGCCAGTTAAAAAAAAAAAAGAAAGAAAAGAAAGAAAAAGCACCCAGCCATTCTGAATTCCCATTCTTGCTACACTAGCAAATCTGCATTGTAAGGGAAAATAAGTTTCCATAAGATGAACTAGACCCGCTATTTCCTATACTTCTCCATGAGCTGAGGGAGTGACAAATTGGGGACCCAGACACCAGGGAAGTTCGCGTTAATTAATACTCAATTTACTGAATTAAACAATGAATTTTAAAGAAATAATTCTGAAATGTCATTTCAATTAAGGCACTGTCACTGCGATGACGGATGTGGGTGGCGTCCGGCAAAGTCGATTGCGGCACTGTTATAGGAAGAAACCATTAACTCCACGGAAGCAAGAAAGAAAAGAAGCCCAGGCTTCCCACGGCTCTGGAAGATGAAGCCACAGAGTTGCTTGGCTGTGAAGCCCCTCCACCTTTTCAATCAGAAAAATGGATCTGGATTAAGCTCAGTAATGGAGAACAGGTCACCTTAGCAGTGCCCCCATGTTACTAAGACAAAGCAGCAGTCACTGCTCCCCTGGATTTGAGCGAAAAGCAGAGCATTACATCAGGTTCATAAATAAAGTCATTGTGTTTGCCAGCATTTTGTCACAATGTTGATGAGCCGCTGTAGGAATTTAACTTTTATCAATTGCCCTATGGTAAAATTGGTTTTGTTATTTCACTTGAGGTCACAGAACCCATCAATGACATTAAGTGAAGACTTGTTGTATTTAGAGTTAAAGGTTCGAACTGACACAGCCTTGGCTTTTCTCCCCCAAGTGATTTCCTCTGTTGTACCTGAGAAGTGAACCCCAGCAGCTGGGTAATGTTTGGGCAACTGGAACACGAAGGAGAGAGGAATCACACCACACAATGTAGAGCAAGAAGAATCTCATGAAAGGTCATCTAGTTCAACTACACAATGGTCTAAGCAAGAATGAGGATCTAGAGCTTGGAGCCTAATCCGTGACCACACAGATCAGACCTCACACCTATAGCCTGTCCATTCCTTCCAGCACAACAATGTGGGTCTCCAATGGTGCTAAGAATAAAGAAATATCCTGAGAAGACTCTTTAATTTAAAAATAAAAATGAGAAGTTTAATTAAAGGAATCAATCCTCTAATATGTCTCCAAGAACAGGCAGGCAAACCCCTCTCAGTTTCAGTTTGTTCACCTATAACATGGATATAGTAACTACTAACTAAAGGCTAACCCCCCTAACGCACCCTGTTCTCCCCATGCATACACATCATGCTCTATTGTACTTATTTAATGTATGCTAAAAAACTCTGAACAGGCAGACATTCACTATGCCTGAAAAACAAAATGTGTGTGAGCTAGAGGATTGGTCAGAATCAGGGTGTTGAGGTAGGATGAAAGAGCAAATAGGCAAGACTTGTCCTCTAAGTTCTTTCTTTCCCTGGGTAAACAGCAGCTATGTCCTTCAATGGTGAGCCATGTGGAAAGGATGGAAGAGACACTATCAGCCTAACGGTATTTAACTAACTATCCATTGCAAATATGTGCATATATTTGGCTTCTGTATCTTAGAATGTTTCATAAAATGAATAGCTCTTCTGGCCCTGGAAACCCCTGGGGATTTCTGCTCATTTTCACAATCCGAAAAAAAGGACAATTTCATTTTTAATTATAAATATTCATGTGCTCAAAATTATGCGTGTCATTATAATTCCCAAATTAGTTCAGAAGGAAACTGACATTTTATTCAAATTCCTTTATTCTTCACTGAAACGGAATAGGATGACATTTTACTCTGAAAGGATACAGATATTTTTCCTTGTCTTTGTTGCCTGATAATTTCCCATTCCCAATAAAATCCCATTGACAGAGCTTCCTCCCAGTGTTACCAGAAGAACCCAAGTGATGAAGAAGGTGAAGACACTCCAA
This sequence comes from Rhynchonycteris naso, assembly GCA_037038555.1. Taxonomy (NCBI): domain Eukaryota; kingdom Metazoa; phylum Chordata; class Mammalia; order Chiroptera; family Emballonuridae; genus Rhynchonycteris; species Rhynchonycteris naso. Next base: position 60,891,193 of record CM073004.1, on the reverse strand, counting down.
AGTCTATAAGGAAGAAACTGACCTATACAATATTAATATAAAATGAAGGTGACAATGTGAATCAGCTACAATAGCTCATTTGGTCCTCACTGCCAGCCTATTATTATCCTTCACTCTACAGATGAAAAAACTGAGGGTCAGCAAGGTTAATTGGTTTGCCTAAGGTCACAGCACTCTGAAAATAGTACAATAAGAATGCAAATGCTCCTATTTGGTTTGCAGATCTAATTCTCCTTCCAACCTACCATAGTTGCATATAAATCCAATAAACCCCATAGATTCTAGTTCTGCTGGTAAAAGCTTCTCACCAGCCTGACTTCCTGGTGAGAAGTCAGGCTGGTGAGAAGCCTGACTTCTCACCAGCCTGACCTCCTAATGGGTCACCTGGCCGGCCAAGCACAGTGGCCCCGGTTTCACAGATGAACAAAGGAAGGCATAGAGAAAGTAATTGAAAAATTATCATACAGAAGCACCTGAAGTTATATGCATTCTTAACCCTGAATATTACCCATGAAAAATAGACGCAAATCTAAGTAGAGGAACAAAAAAATGGGAGAAGTTATGTAAGACAACGTGTTAATCACACAAGGTGGTGTCTAAATGCCTTTCATGAACACAGAAGCTTTATTAGTTTTCTGTGCTGTGTAACACATGACAAACTTAGAAGCTTAAAATGCATTTATTATCCCACAGTTTCTGAAGGGCAGCTGTCTGGGCACTGCCTCCCTGAGTCTGCTCAGGAGCTCCCAAGACCAGAAGCAAGGTGTTGGCTGGGTCTCATCTGAAGCTCAGAATCTTCTTTCAAACTCACATAATTGTCAGCAGGACTGCTTTTCTTGAAGCTGCACAACCCAAAGCCAGCAAGAGAATCTCTCTAACTTCAGAAGTGAACCCCTTTTTGAAAGGGCTCCTCTGATTAGGTCAGGCCTGCCCTTTGATAATCTCCCTTTGATTAACTCAAAGTCACATTAATTAGGGACCTTAATTACATCTGCAAAATTTCTTCACCTTGGCTATATAATGTAACATAACCATGGGAATGACATCCGTAATATGCATAGTCCCTGCCCACAATCAAAGCAAAAGGACTATACAAAGAACACACAGGTTTCCTAACCTGGAAGTTCATCTTAGAACTCTGCCTGCCCCTGAAGTGATATCACTTTCCAACGTGCTGTACTGAGGTTCATGTTTAATATACTACTGGTAATCCACACACCAGTGTGACATTATCCCTGGATTCTTTGCAGGTTTTTTAAATGGATGCCAGATCATTACTGAATCAGTTAAGCCAGGATGAGTCTTTAACTGTCATGCCCGGCACAGACAAGAAAGTCTAGAAAGGCCAAAGCAAATACAAGAGAGCTCTTTTTAAGCAAACTCTTCCAATGCACTCTGAAGAGAGCTGTAATACACTATAAAAATTAGCAGCTAAAATTTTATTTATGAAAATTGGTAGCTCACTTCTACACTCATAGGCTTAGTCACCAGTGAAGAATGTGGGGACTCAAAAAGGAGCAGGTCCCAGAATAAACAAAGGAGCTGTTTCTGTGTCTGTAAGGCTAGACCCAAGAGTAATGCAGTCTTTGTAAAGTTTTGCTTGAATTCAGCTTTAGGAAGAACTGGGGGGGGGGATCCTAAAATAAGCATCCAAAGACCTAGAATGTGGCCATAATTTGCACAGTACCCTTGTGTGATCTGAGTAGCTCCCTTCCATTCCACAAGTTTCAGTGTCCTCATCTCTAAAATAAGAGTGACCTTCCCAAGTTGAGATGATGTCTAAGGTTGCTTCTCCTCCCCCAAAATGCTGATATTGTGGTCAGCATGGAAGGGTCTGGAATGAGTCCTTCAGCACCACTGAGAGTCACTACAGTGACAGGTCTCACTTCTCAAACAGAAGGACCCTCTTCCACCAGGCAAGGAGTCAAGGAAAGATGTCCTACTGAAAGAAAGCATTTTCCTGTGTAGTCAGGAACATCTTTGGCAGACCAGTCTTTCCCCATGTTGGTGTTTTTTTGTTTTTGTTTTTGTTTTTAATTTTTATTTTATTCATTTTAGAGAGGAGACACAGAGTAAGAGAGAAAGAGAGAGAAATGGGGGAGGAGCTGGAAGCTCAACTCCCATATGTGCCTTAACCAGACCAGTGCAGGGTTTTGAACTGGCGACCTCAGTGTTCCCAGGTCGACGCTTTATCCACTGCGCCACCACAGGTCAGGCCGCCCATGTTGGTGTTTTTTATAGGTCTCTTGTGTGTTTTCTCTCCAAACTATTAATCATCCATGAGCTCAGGTGTAGTCAATGGCACCTGTTATGTGTCTCCTCTTGTCTTTTTTACTCTTGTAAGTTCGTAGACAAGTCAGCCTGTCTGTGGACAAGTCACTTCACCCTGTTTCCTTTTTAAATAGAGGTGATGATACCCATTCAAAAAGAGGTGGTAAGAGAATGCACTTATGGAAGTACAATCAACTATCCAGCATGGTCCCTGCACATAGCAGGCACTCTGTCCTATTCCTACCACCCTCCATCCCCTTAGACCGCCAATGTTGAGGGCATTATTTATGAAAGGTTAGAGGCTGTCTGCCTGCTCAGTAAGCTTACAGGGAATCAGGTCTGATAATCAAAATTAATAGTGGTATTCAATTTAATTTTCCAACCCAGAGAAGTGGAAGGCTGAGCTGTAATCAATCTTTAGAGGTCAATTCACAGGGGATTTACCAGGTAAAGGCATAATGTTCCCTTGTGCAAAAAAATGCCACCCTCTTATCTGCCCTATGTTCACACATGTACTCCCAGCAAGATGCCCTCTGGCTCTCTTAGACAATTAAAAATAAACCCACTCCACAGCAACCAACTTTTGGTTAATATCAAGTCTTTCTTTAAAAATCCTCAGAAACTTGATCAGTTTCTAAATAGGATAAGCTTGCCTTGCACATGGAGCAAAAATCAAAAGGTTTACCTTTAGTCTCCTTACCACTTCTGAGTCCAGACAACCAGATGCTAAATTCCCGTGAACCCCACCATAGATTGTGCATGCGCATATATATGAATGTTTACAAATATGTGTAATATTCTTCCACAAATGATAATATACTATGTGTACTGCATCTTGCTTTCTACTGCATTTCCCTTTTTCCTGCCCCTTACTTCTTCACAATACACATTGGCTATCATTCCATATCTGGACATTGCACATTGCCTTATTCTTTATTGACTGCATAGTATCCCACTGTATGAATGAACCACCATGAGCATATACATACACATACAGATATATTTGTATATATGTTTCCAATCTTTTGTTATTTCAAATAAGCTATTGCTATTTCTGTAATTAATAATCTTCTATTTATATTGGTTTACAGAATATGTTTTTTTAGATAAACTCCTAGAAATAAAATTGTGCCAGCTGTTTTAATTGTTTGACATGTATTCACTCAACAAATATTTACTGAGAATCTAGTATGTAACAGGCCTTATTCTAGGTTCTGAGAACACAGCAGCAGACAGAATAGACAAAATTTTTCATGTGGCACTTTTACATTTAGTTGTAATAATTCATTAAATATTCACAGTAACTCTTGCATAGGGACTATTATTCTTCCCATTATATAGGTGGAGAAACTGCAACACAGAAAAATCAATGCATTTTCCCAAGGTGATACAGCTAGCAAGTAGGGGGGCTGTTATTAATACCAGGTAGCATTGTTCCAGAGGTCAAGTTCCCATATTTTACTACACACTGTACTTTCCCAAACCCCTTTAAATGCTTCACATGCCACAACTTACCTCAATCCTAAGAAGGGTCTATTATTTTTAGAACAGATTTCTACTACAGAAGAATGTATCTTGTCTCCAACACACCAGTGCATCGGTACACTTTCTAAAAGCCTGTCTTAGGTCAGGTTTCCTAAAAGAGGTCCACCCTCCTGAGACAGAAGCCTCTCTACACAGAATGGAGTCTCCCTCCACCCAACATTCCCCTGCGTTCCTACCTCAGGACAAAGTTGGGAAGGCTGTTTCAGCCAGGGTTTCAGCAAGTTTTGTCTTGTGTTTCTCCTCTCGAATGAAGCAAGTTATTGAAATTATGGGCTGTTGGCCATCTCTTCAAAATAAGAAATCTTCTGGCATGACATTTATGTGTAGTGCGATGTTTACCAGCAAAGAACATTTCTTTCTAAAGCAGCAAATGACTCCATAAACTAAGGGCTAATCTCATACTCATGCCAAAGAGAAAGGGGGAAATGTCAGCAGTTACATCCAGAGGACTGAGGTCTCTATGATGCGTCCTACCCACGGTGCACTTAGCCATTTCTACAAGCTATTTCCAGGGTATTTTACCTAGAGTGACACAAATACCTGATCACCATAAATGGGGGGAAAATAGCAGGCACTTTGACTTCTAGAAAGAAATGCACTCATTACCATCAAAGAGAGGAGCCCTGGACTGATTGAACATGTATAAATTGACTGAAGACCTGTCTAGTGGCTAATATATCCTCTCTTCTCCATTAGTCTATGACTGCGTTTTTAAAAAAAAAATCCATTTTCACAGTGCTGCTTAATAATAAATATAAAATAAAGTGACGGTGATTCTCCTTTCTCAGAAAACAGAGAAAAATGCCTTGTCTCCCACCTCAGAAGCTGTCGTTTGTCCGTATAACTGGTTCTCTTCTAATCTTGGGGCTCGCATACACATTAAAACTTCTATGTGACAATATCAAACCATTGCCCTCTGAAAGGCAAAATAAGATACAGGTACAGTGTGGGTCCCAAAATCAGAGAGCTTCGGGAACAGTTCTTTCCTGTCCTAGGCACACTGTCCTCGCCTGGAGCCAGATGCCTCCTGCTGTGGAAAGGCTGTATATGGAGGGTCCTCCCCATATTCTTCCCACTGCTTATCACACATCCCTTAAGAACCACCGTAGCTGTCATCTCGGCAAGACTTCCTCCTAACACGCCCCAGGTCTGGGTACAAACCCCACTGCCTGTTCTCAGCCCTCTGTGGATCCGCTTGGGTCTCTCTCCTTCAGAAACCTTTCCTGCTCAGTAAGACGGTGCTGCATATACCTCTATAATACCAGAAACTAGCCCTGGGCCCAGAATGCAGTGGGAGCTCTTTAATGCTGAATGGAGTTCTATGGCTGGGAATAGTCCAACAGATCCAGAATGGCCCTTGGAGAAGATCTTGCACGTGCTCCTCACTTCACAGATACGGTTATGAGATTCAAGGAGACAGAGGGGTTATCCAGCATCACACAGCGTATGAGTTGCACAGGGAGGATTGGAGCTCAGTTCTTTTAAAGCCTAGTCCAGGGCTCTCTTAGTTAAATGAAATCAACAATACTTATTGAGTACATGTGTGTGGGGTTCTGTGCCATGAGCACGGCTCATGACCTCAAGGAATTTATACTTCAAACACAGAAGGAACTGTGGGATGCATGACGCAGGGCTGAACGCGAAATGAGCTCTTAGAGATGTACAAATACAGCAGTATGGGAGCACGGGGACACTGTGAACTTGGTTCCGGGGGGCTGTGACAGACACGTTCGGTGTTGAGAGTCGCATTGCGTTGGCCGTCTCTCATTTCAGTTTTAGCTGTGTTCAGCCACGCAGCCTCGCGCGCATGCTCACAGCGTCTCACCTTCAGCAAGCCCTTCCTTTTCTGCTCCGGAGCCGGAAGCCACCCAGCATCTATACAAGCCCCATGGAAAGGAGGTCACAACCTCTGGGGGCAATGATCAAAAATAAATATCTGACCACCTATTCTTCAGACGGGGAAGACATTTTGTGTCTTTAGGAATGGAGGTCCAGGGACACTAAATCCTATTGTTCACAACAGTGACCTTGACAATGCGAGATTTTATTGGTTTTTCCTCCCTCCATCTCTCTCTGTCTCTCTCTCCTCTCAGCTTGCTATGATCATTTCCCAAATAAACTGCCTGCAGAGCCTCATTTAAGGCTCTGCCTTAGGGGAAACCAAAATTAAGACAGGAAGTGGAGGTTCAAGGTTGCTTTATGACCTCCCTGGGCTCTGGACACTTTTGCCTTCATGGGCCCCTTTTCCAATAATAAAAAAAAAATTACATAAATATAAAATTATATCTTATCACTGCCTTGGTATTAAGACAAATAGAAAATGTAATCCAGGCTGTAATCATTATTATATGTTCATTATTATATTGTTTTTCCTTATGACTTCAAAAGCATTTAAAATTAAAGTACTATCACAGCCCTCGGCACTGTGCCTAATGGATGAGTGTGTCCTGCAGAATTAAAGGAACAGCAGGAAGGCCTCATGAAGACAGTGTCATTGGAGCTCAGCCTTAAAGAATGGGCTTAATTTGAACAAACACAGACATAGTCTTTCTATTCTTTTTAACACTGATTATTGTTTCTTAATATTTATTTTCATTACATTAGTAAATCATGTTTATTGTAGAAAATGGGAATAATTCAGAACTATGAAGATAAAAATAAGCCACTTTTAATTTTACCAACCAGAATAAACTCAACACACAATCATATTTCCTGTGGGTGTTGGGTTTGTGGGGGGTTTTGTTTGTTTGCATCATTTACATATATACATGCAGAATTTGGCCTCAGTCTTGGAGATTTTTTTTTCTATTTTTTTCTTGGCATGTATCACTGATGATGACAGTCTGCCTTTTGTCTGACTTAGATTTCTTCAATTCAAAGTCCTTTCTGCCTGTTAACTTCCAGAAGTTTGTCCTTATGCACAAACGTTGTAGTTTTCATTACAGTGTGTTTAAGGTGAAACGTCACCTTCTCTCCTCCATTCTTCAACTTCTCTTTCACAGTTTCTAACTCTTCACCCCTCTTGGCTGTATTCTAGATGATTTTGTCTGATCATTCTTCCATTTTGTTTATTCACTCTTTAGTGATGGCTGGACTACCGTTCAAAGGAGTCCTTGAAGGTTTTTCCTCAGCCGTGGCAGTATATTTCATTTCTAAAACCTGCTACTTTTCTTTCAGACTTGTCTGTGCTCTTTCATTATCTCCATTTTTAGGAATGCGATCATTTTTCAACTTTGAAAAATGACTTATTATTTCTGCTTTCTGGGGTATCAGTGATTCCATTTCCTGCACCTGCTGACTGGATCTCAGAGAGGCCTTTCTTCAGTGTCTTGTGACACCTTCTTCTCAGCCTATCTTCAGCTGGACTGTTCTTCAGGGAGAGCCTGGGGTATGCACTGGATAATGGAGCGCTCCCCAAGAAGGGTATTTCCTGGGTGCCTCAGCTGGGGTCATGGGTTCTCTGCTTCTAGACCTGCGCATTTAGTCCTCAGCCCGGGGTTCCAGTGCACAGTGGTCTCTCGGGGTGGGGTCTCCCTGGTGAATCTGATTCCGCCTTATACAGACCAGAGCGGGCAGCGAACTTATATACAATCTGCCCTTCTGACAAATAAGTTTGCGTTTATTGAAGTGTAGCATCCTGCCTTTTATCCCCTCATTTCTATAACGTGAGTATTTAACTAAAGAAAGGCCCCTATACCTGGAGCCTTCAGAATGTGAGGTGGTTACTAGGAGAGGCTGGAATTGCATAAAAATGTCGTGTTAGTGTATTTTTCTTTTCTAAAGAGAAGAGTCCGTAGTTTTCATCACATTCCCCAAGGGATCTGAGACCCAAGAAAGCTTGAAAACCAACACAGGGGTGGGCAAAAGTAGGTTTCCAGTTGTTTTACGAAAAACAATACAAGAATTAATAGATAATAATATACAAGAACAAACTGTGTTTCATGGATTCATAACTGCTGTATAAACCAACTTGTACCCACCTCTGTATTTTAAATAACCTTAAATGTTCCCTAAATGAAGTCTAGCCCTTAGAAATATACCAAGAAGGACAGCTCTAAGTTTACATTTTTTTCTATATCTTTCTAGCAGAGGTCAGAACCCAGAGGGAACATTCAGAGTCTGGTGTGAGCGGTGCCACCACATTCAGGCAACAAGGGGCATCCTTTCAGAGGCTACATATATTTGGGGCTTCTTGGAACTCTGGTAGACAGGAGTCTGGGAGGTCAGTGCAACCCCTTGGGAATGCCTTGTCCAAACAGCAGGTGACCTGAGCCCACACTTTCTCCACACCCCTCACCCTTGACACTAGTCCCAGAGAAACATGAGGGCACAGAAATACTGTATCATAAGTGGAATATGGCATGTCTATATAGACACTTAGCTACCAACACGTAAAGTAACATCACACAAAATCATTTTAAGATAAAAAGCATGATTAGAAATAAAGGGGGTCACTTTCTCATGACAAAAGGCCCAATTCACCGAGAAGACAAGAGTTATTTCAAACTGAATGCACAAGAATATGTAGCTTCCTAACATAAAAGTCAAAACGTGATGTAACTACGAGAAGAATTTGGCAAGTCTGCCCTCACCCGGAAGAGATTTTTCACAACAGAACACTGATTTGTGACTTGTATGACTGCGCCTCCTTAATACTATCTGACCAGGTTGCTGTTCACAAATTGAGATTCAGTGTGGGAATGTCCGTAGTCCCACAGCCGGTAGGTGGCCAACCTTAGATTCAAATCCAGGCTCCTCCGACCACAAAGGCCAAGCACTTTCCAGTAGTGCCTGCGAACAAGAACTAGGCAAGAGATCGCGAAACCGCAGCTCCTTTTTAACACGCATAAATTCATTTGGTTGGGTACTTTTCGTCCTCAGCAGAAGTTTGATGTGACTTCTCCCCGCCTGTTAATTACTGGCACTTGTGCGGGGGTGGCTCTGGCTTGCCGAGGCAGCCCACACGGGTTGTCACACTGTCAAGGATCCCTCCATTAACAAGCTGTCAATACGCTGCCAACAACCGCCATTTGGTTTGCTCAGGGAGCGGGAGCTCTGGTGTGGAGACTTGGCTCCATCATTTAGAGGAATGCAAAAAAAATAAGGCAAGAGGCAGATGTCTTCCAGTCTGTTCTTCCACAACAGACTTAGGGCTGTGGCGTGGGTTTTCGCTGGAGGAAGAGGGAGAAGGGCTTTTAAAATAAAAACAAGTGAGGCCGGAAGGAATGAAAAATGAGAATGATGCACTTAAGAGTGCCATCGACCCTTTTCTCCGGACGTCCCGGGGACAGGTTCTAAACGCCGAAACTGCCTGTACCTGCCCACCGTGGATTTCTCAAGCTCTGATTTTAAGAATGGTTAAAAAGGCATGGGTTGGATTTTCAAAATGAAAGGTACCTTTTGCCTGCAACCTTGTCAATGTCACCCTCCTGGAATATAGGCGGAATCTGTCAGCCTGGTTCTGAGGCCTGTGTTCTTTCTGTTAATTAGTAGGATTAACGTCTGAGCTGATGGCCCTCCCAGCTCACCACAAGCAAAGATGCCTGTAGAAATGCCAGCTTGTCGGGGTGCTTCGGGTAAGGGAATGGGAAGCCCAGCTCTTGAGCAACTCCACTCAGAGTCGAGGCCTTAGAAAAAATCTTTGTTTGTACCTATACCTCAGAGGCTCCTCCCACCTGCCTACCTACAACTCCCAGCACCCGCCCTACTAACACGCGCTTGGCTTCTCTCCCACCAATCGGTCTGCACAACCAGCTCGACGCAAAGCTTTATGTTTCCAAAAATTGTAGCGAAGCTGCCTTTGTTGTAAATGTGAAGTCCTAGTACTCAGACTTCAGGAAATTATGAAATACATCTATGTCTCCACTGCTACTCCCTTTCCAGTTCATGTGACAAATAACATTATTATCTGGACCCCGTGAGTCAGTGAAAAGCATAGATTTACTTCACGATGGGGACCTATGTTGGTTGAAGAAAAAAAGAAAAGTGATTATCCTGACGTGTAGCATCGCTGCAGACAGGGGAGGATGCTCCGTCAGCAGAGGAGGGACATGCTTGTGGGGAGGTTGTACAGACATGAAGGAACAATGGGAGAATATAAGAAATTTGGGGATGGCCAAGGATCTGTGGTTCAGCAAGATTCATGCAAGCACCAGGCTGGAGACCCTTCTGGAAAGAACCCAAAAGACAAACAATTCAAGCTTCCCCACCTCCTAATTCTAGCTTATGCCCAACCCCCATGTGTCTCCCCTTGGGTTGTCTTCTGGAAATCCCTATAGGATTTTCTCCTCCTGGCCTTTAAGCTCCACAGAGAAGGAATAGAATCAATCAGGCAGCAACACTGGTTTCTTCTACAGCTATGACTTCCAGGAGTGTTAGAGACAATGTTTTCAGAAAAATTATTTTGGTGTCTTCTATTGCCAGCTGTTTTGGAACAGGGGTTGAAAACCTATAGTCCATGGAGTCAATCTAGTCTGTCACCTACATTAGTAAATAAAGTTTAATGGGAACACTATCATACTCAGCTATGAATGATCTATGAATCAGCTATGGCTGCTTTTATGCTATAGTGGCAGGGCTTGTAGTGACAATAGAGACCACATGGTTCACACGTCTAAAATACCTATGCTCTAGTTCATTATAGAAAAAATATTTCCCAGTTCAAAATATTTATATATGCTGGATAAAATCTTCAAAATACATTGCTGGAGATGGGCTGAGATGGCAAGAGAGTTAGATAAAAATGAGCAGGAAAAAAATGAACTCATAAAAACAAATGCACTAGTAAATGATCCAGGGCCATTCTTTTCTCCCTGAAAACACAGGATCTTCAGATAGTGGGACCTACAATTAGCGACACCACAACATTCTGGGACCCTAAAGAGTAACAACCTCAGCAGGAAAACCAGCAAAGAAACTACCTTGCAAGGAATGACACTAAGAAAGCTTGCCTATCTTAGTCTTACCTCTGGGTGAAGGGGAAACAAGTCTCCTCTGAGAATTAGTAACCGCAATCCAACCATCAGGCAAATCGGGGGCTGGAATTCACACCATCTATGTGGCATGGAAACACCCAAGGCAAGAATTTAATTGAAAAGAGTTGGGATTGGTAGTATTCTCATGGCTTGGGTAAAGCCAGTGCATGTCCTCCTGGAAGAAACAACCTTGCAGACACACAAGCCTTAAGAAATTTTCACTGATAATGTTTAAAGAAATAAAAGCTTGGTATCAAAAATAACACATGAGGACTGACCTGTGGTGGTGCAGTGGATAAAGCGTTGACCTGGGAACACTGGTTGCCAGTTCAAAACCCTGCACTGGTCTGGTCAAGGCACATATGAGAGTTGATGCTTCCTGCTCCTCCCCCCTTTCTCTCTCTCTCTCTCTCTCTCTCTCTCTCTCTCTCTCTTTCTCTCTCTTTCTCTCTGTGTGTGTGTGTGTGTGTCCTCTCTAAATGAATAAAATAAAAATTTTTTAAAAATGAAAAAAATAACACACGAGAAAAACAAACCACTTAGAAGAAGTCAGCAAAAAACAAAACCAGTTCTACAAACAGCAGCAATAATAATAGCAACAATGTATAGGTTACAATAACACTTGTATAGGTTACTCCAAGCTAGGTACTCTTCTAAGACCTTTGCATATATTTAAACATTTAATCCTCAAAACAGTCTGTTGAGTAGCAACTACTTTTATTCCCATCTCCCAGATGAGGAAAGTAAAGCACAATGTTTTCAGATTTTAGAATGATTAGAATTAGAATTATATATATAATATATACTGCTCACAAAAATTAGGGGATATTTCAAAATAAATATGAAGCAATAAAAGAGAAGCATTTGATTTTTTAAAATTAAACAAGAACATCAGAAAAGCAAATGAAAGTCAAAGAAAGTTGTTTGATTACGCAAATGAGATGCAAAACCAACTTTTATTTCATTGATGAAAATGCATTATACAGAAAGCTGAAAATACTGGAGTATCTGCATGTTCACTGATCCCCTAATTTTTGTGAGCAGTATATATATAATAATATATATAAAACATTTTAAGACCTAAGTGCTTAAGATTATAAGCCTCAAACATGATGAGGCATATTTGAAAGAAAGATTCAAAGGAAACAAAAAGTTATAGAAATGAAAAATGTAATAAATGAAATAAAAAACTCAAAAAATGTAGGCTAAATAACAGATTAGACACAGATGAAGCAAAAATTATTGAACTGGAAATAGTCCCAGAATGAAAAGAGAATACATTCATATTCAACAGGAATATAAATGTATAAAGTAAAATTAATAACAATAAATATATACCACAAAGATAAAACATATGAACCAGAGGTTAAGAGATATAGGAAACAGAGCAGTGAGATCTAAGACATGCTTAATTGCAATTTTAAAAAATAGGTAATGGCCTGGTAAATAGATAATATTTGAAGAGATATTGGCTCAAAATTCTCCAAAATTGGTGAAAGGCATGAGTTCTGTTATTTATAGTCTGAATAGAGTAATTAAAAAGAACCCCACACTGAGATATAATGTAATGCATCTGCCAAACACCAAGCAAGAGGCAAAGCCTTTAAAGGTACCCAGAGAAAAAGAGCTTCCCTCCAGGTACGTGGCACTTAGACTGATGGATGACTCCCGGCATCAACTGTGGAACACATCTAAAGTGCTGACTAAAACAGCTGTCAACTGGGAATTTTACAGCCATCAAGGCAATATTTAAAGAATGAGGTGAAATGAAGACAGTTGCAGACAAATAAAACCTGGGTTAGTTTCCAACAGAAGTTTACTAAAAAGAACTTCTAAATTAGGTACTTGAGAAAGAACAATAATTTTAAACACAAGACTGGAGATTTAATAAACAACAGTGAGCAAAGAAAATGATGAACTTCTGGGTCAATCCAAGACTATTTAACTTATAAAACAACAATGCCCCATTTGTGTGATAAAATATGAACAAGATACAGAAAGGTATTAAGTAACACTATCATATACATTCTGGGAGAATATTTTGCAATTAAATATTTTAAATTTCTTATATTTGGAGGGAAGAAGACAAAGTTGCTGACTGATTTTAGTCTTTGTTAAATTAAATATGTAGTAAAATTTTCTAGAGTAACCAAGTAAATGCTATAAAAAGAATGAAAAGCTTTCAAAGTAATAGCAGGAAACTAACAGAATAATAGGAGACAGAAGGGGGCCTCACTCAGTTTAAAAGAAAAATGAATTCAAAGCTGGACAAGTGGAAAATATAAAATAAAAGACTGCAAAAAAAATCCTTTGATCATTATGAATGAAAATGTACTAACCCCACCAGTTTAAAAATAAAGATAGTCAAACTGGATAAAAATATACCTAAAACATGAAGGCAAAGAAAAGTTGTAAGATAAATTTATGAAAATAATATATGGAGCAAATGCCAGCACAGAAAATGGTATCACACAAAATAAAAGTTCAAGTAGAAAGTATTATTAGTGATAAAGAAGGTCACTTTATAATGATAAAAAGACTTACATCACCAGGAAAAAAAATAACAATTTCAACCTTCAAAGAACCTAAAAAGCACAGGCTCAGCCTATAAACTCAAAACATCACAGAACTACCCAAATAATTAGACAATTCCATATTATAAGATTTTAATACACCATCTCCATAATGGACTAGTAGGAAAAAAAGAAGTCGGACATAGAAAATCTAGTGAGCTTACGTGAAGTGCTACAGCCAGAAGCTAAATGATTCGCTTTTGTTTTCAAGAATGGGTTAGTTAGCAGCTAGATAGTAAGAGTAAGCCCATTTGTTTGGCAACAAGATGGTGAGAATAAGCCTATTTAAGAAGATGCTGAAAGTCATTCCAGCAATGAATTATGGTGGCCAGAATTAAGGTGGTTGAAGTAGGGACAAGGGGAGGTGCATGATTTTAAGAAAGATCAAGGAAGGATATTCACAGAGCTTGGTGATTGGTTAAACATCGAGTGTGAGGGATGGAAGGAGACAAGAAAGACATCCACTCGTTAAGACTGAAAATGGACAGATTTTTATTCTATTCTTTGAGTTAGTAATAATAGGAGAAGCAGGTTTAGGCTAGCAGGAGCGAACTCCTTATAGGATGTGATTATTTTGAACTCCATGAGGAACAGCCAAGTTTCAATAGGCAGTTGGTATTATGATCAAGGGATCAGAAGAAATATTTGGCTTGGAGATATTATTTCAGGGAATTAGAATATGGACGTTTAATGGGAATATTTAGAGCAAGTTTGGAGAATTGGCACAGCAACATGTGTAGATTTTTTTAAAAACCACAAAAATTGAAGGCATAGATGCAATAGAAGGCTGTATCCTTTATCTATTTCTACACACAAATATTTCACAGCTTAGTGGCTTTTATTTGCACATAGTCTGTGATATGACAATTTGGGCTGGGTTCATTCGGGTGTTTTTCTGCCATCATTCCAATGGCTACAGAGATTTAATTGGTGACTCAAACAGGATGTCCACTCTGGAATGGTCTCACTCACTTGTCTGCTAATTGACAGGGCAGGGTTTCTTGGTTCCCTTGTGTGTGACCTCTCCTGCAAGCTGGGCGCATCTCATTCACACCGTGGGTTCTGAGTCCCAATTACAGTCAGAAAAGGACAAACACTATGTGCAAACAGTGTTTGAGACCTGACTTGTTAATTTCACTATATCTTATTTTTGAATTTACTTAAAGCAAATCATGTTACCATGCTCAGATTTGACAGATGCAGAAACAAACTTCACCTTTTGATCAAGGATCAAAAGTGTCATTGCCTAGGGGCATGCACACTGAAGTGGAAGAGACTGTTGAAGCCAGTTTTGCAATCTACCACCCAGATCCAGCAAAGAAGTAAACTGGAGGGTTGTATGCAAAAAGCCAGAGAGCACTCTGATACATAATCCAAGGAGACAGAATTTGGAGAAAATAGAGAGGTTCTCCATGTCAAATGATACAGAAGGATCAAGTAAGAGAAACCGGAAGAGAGATCATAGGACTTTGCCTAGGAGATTGCTAGCTCTCTTAGCAAGTAGAGCTTCCCCCCCCCACCCACCCACATGTACAACTAACTTTTACTTAAATAGCAAATGTATGTTGTAACAGGTAGGTTATTTCTTCCTCAGCTTTGTTGAGGTATAACTAGTACACAAAAATACTGCACATAACTGATATATAGTTTGGACATATGTGTACACTAGTTACCATCACAACAATCCCAGTAATAAAACATCCTCCGTATCCAAAAGTTTCCTCCAAAGTATCTCTTTGTTGTTAGGTTGTTCCTCCCTCCCTCCCTTCCTTCCCTCATTTCAGTGTGGTAAAACACTTAACCTGAGGTCATACAAAGGAATACAATTCAGCCTTAAGGAAGAAAATCCAACTATTTGCAACAACATGGAAGCACCTGGAAGTTATGCTAGGTGATACGTTTTTCACAGAAGAACAAACACTGCACGATACCCTCTATCTGAGACATCTAACGTTCTCAAAGGAATAGAAATACAGATAGAATGGTGGTTACCAGGTGATGGGGGTGGGTGGGGGCCATGGGCGACAGGAACAACTCTGAGGTTGGTAAGAGCAGAACCACAGAAACTTAGGAGGGCAGGAAAAGAGGGTCAAGACAGACGACTCACTCAGGAAGCCTGGTCTTAAAGGGAAAGGAGCAGGGTAATGTAGGACACGAGACAGTCTTCTGTTGGATGAGACAGACATAAAACCAAGCATGTTGAAGAGTTGGTAGGGAAGGCCAAGGCAGAGGAAGAACAGATGCAAATGGAGCAAGAGAGAAAGAAAAATGCTAGAGGACTGACCACTCAACAGGAAGGGGGAACACCTGGGGCAACAAGAGGAACATCAAAATATAAAGGCGAGCAACAGCAAAGAAGGAAGTGGGCACACACCCACCTTCCCACCATCGTGTGCAGTGGCCCGTGGGTGAGTTTTCGCTGCAAACTGTAGCACACATAGAGTCGAGCCAGTGGAGCGTGCGTTTAGAATAAAAATAAAGCTGGGTCCCCATCCTGACTCTAACTAACACTCAGTCACTGAGCAACCTTGGGCAAGTAATTTAACATCTCTGATCATCTCTTCTCCGATCTTTACCTGGAATCCCAGTGCCACACCCACACTGCTTGTGATGATCACATGGGATGACCCATGAAACCCAAGTTCTAATTTCTCCACTGACACAAGTGTGGACTGGACCAACGGACTATCCAGGTTCCACATGCTCTGATGGTCTAAACCTCCCTAGGACTTTCCAGGCATTTGAAAGAAAGACAATGTTATACAATGGCAGAGCGAAAAACCCAGAGTGGACGTCCTGTAAGTTCCTGGCAACCTTGAGCAATGTGTTCATTCTCTTTGAATGAAGAGACGGGAATCACAGAGCCTAGTGAACAAAGGAGACTAAGTGATAACTCGATGGTGATTTTATGAGGGAAGTACTTTTCTGGAGGCTTAATGATCCTTCTTTGGGGCTAGAAAGCTGGCAGGCTACCAAAGGCCACTTCTTCACTCATTCAGAAAATATTACTGAGTGCTTATTATGCGCCAAGCAGTCGGCTAGACATTGGGGTTATGACAGTGATCAAAACAGGCTAAAGTCATTGCTTTGAGCAACTAACATCCTAGTAAAATATATAATGGAATAAGTGCTATAAATAAAAACTGAAGTATGGAAGAGGAGGGAAGGGTGGATGGCTGCAGGTGTTATTTTAAATTGGATTGCCAGAGAAGGCTTCAAGGAGAAAGTGATGTTTAGGTAAAGACCTAACAGTGAGGAGGGCAATAGCCACAGGGACGTGTGGGGACAAGACAACCAAGCAGAGAAAACAGTAAGTGCCAAGGTAGGAATGTGCCAGGTACATCCAAGCCCCAACTCAGGGTCCACACTTGTCGTGGTTACACACACATCATTATGCCAGACTCCTCTCCAGAAGTTGCATGGAGCTCAATTAATATCATAAGAAGATATTACAAATCAAATGGATTCAGGGTCCCATGAGCCTCACCTGTCTCTGCTGCACACAGCCACAGGTCACCTGTAGGACTCCATGACATCTACGCTTAATTCTTGAAAACTCAGATAGCCTCTAGATATGTTTTCTCAGCAGTCAAACTACATATAATATTTTATTAGTACCCTTTTCTTTTTTACAAGATAAAACTAATGGAAAATCTAATTTGCTTGGCTGGAAGGAGAGCCTTTTCCTATTGGCACTATCTAAAAAAAGACTCTGAGAATAAAGCTTCTTTCCTCAGAGAATAAATTCTACAAATCAGCACTGCTACGTGGTGACAAGGATTATTTAGTCCTACATAGCAACGACCCCGTAATTTACCATTTCTCTCTCATTCTTTTTTACACCCCCAATTTTATTTTTTCTCCTAGGTGACAAATTTCAGACAATTTTCTGGAGCCAAGAAGCTAATTTGGAGATAAGGATGCAAAAGTGTCCAAAGAAAGCATTCATTATGAGTGCATGGGTGTCCATTCAAGATGACGATGTTCTGTTAGCCCCATGATGCAATTGAGAAGCTGCAAGTCTGGAGCGGTGAATTTCATGTCATTCTCACTGCACATTCTGAATTGATCTGCCTAAGGTAGCCAATTCCTGCCTCCATCAAGAACTGACACTTCTTTTCCATGGCTCATCACAGTTTTCAAAGCCTTGTCACATGCCTTAATTTGCTGTCACATGGCTCCCTCCCTCACCACTAACCATCTCATGACTGAATTCCATGGACAGTCTGGGCTTCCACTGACCGCGGCCTCCCTGCAGCATTCGAAGCTCCCAAGCTCTCATCCACTGCTCCCTGACACATCTCTGTTGTGCCCTCTGCCATGTGATTCTATAAGTTTCTCCCCCTCGCTGTCCTTGCCCGGCCTCGCTCTAGATGCCTCTTTCTCAGCACACTCAAATTTTGGTATTCCAAAGGGTTCTGTTCCAGCCCTCTTCACAGTAAGATCTCCAAATCTTCCCGACAAGTGCCCTGCCAAGGATTCCCAAATGTGGCCACCAGTCCTGAACATTCAGTCTCCACTGATCCGGCTCTGAGTGTCCATTTGTCAGGAGGACGTGGGTTGCTCACAGATGCCTCTAACTCAATGAGTCAATAACTCAGTCATGTGCATCCTTTTTAGCTTTACACACGAGGTTTTTTCTGCATCCTCACTGTGCCCCAACTGGTTCACTGTACATGCTATTTCTTTTTTAAAACCTTGCTCAGACATCATGTTCTCTATGATTCTTCCCAAGATACCATTCCTTTCTCTTCTGTGCTGCTACCGCTGATACAGACATCTATTCCTGCATATACACACTATGTGGTCATTCTTTTCTGGCATTAGGGTCTTTGCAGTCACCAGCGATTTTATTTATCTATGTCTGTCCAGTGCCCAGCACGGCAACTCAATAATTGTGTATTGAATAATAGAAGGGAAGGGAAGGGAAGGGTAGGGAAGGGGGGAAGAAAAGGGAAGGGAAGGGGGGAAGGGAAGGGAAGGGAAGGGAAGGGAAGGGAAGGGAAAGAGGGAAGAGGGAAGAGAAGGGAAAGAGGAAAGAAGAAAGGGAAGGGAAGGGAAGGGAAGAGAAAGAGGGAAGTAGGAAGGGAAGGGAAGGGAAGGGAAGGGAAGGGAAGGGAAGGGAAGGGAAGGGAAGGGAAGGGAAGGGAAGGGAAGGGAAGGGAAGGGAAGGGAAAGAGGGAAGGGAAGGGAAGGAGGGAGGAAGGGAGGGAGGAAGGGAGGAAGGGAGGGAGGGAAGATGGAAGGGAGGGAAGGAGGGAGAAAAGGAAAGAGAAAAGAAAATAGGGAAGGAAGGAGAAACATTTTATCTTGAAAACCATCCTGATTTTACAGAAGGAAAATAAAAGTGTTCAGAGATACATAAAATCTTGCCCAGATCCACAGCCAGAAACAGCAGTCTTTCAACTTCAAATGACCAGCAATTTCCCCCTTCACTCTGGGAGCCTCAGCCACCACTTTTCTTGCATTTGTCCTAGAAAATGGCCTGGATGTTTTCTTACAGATCAATCAAGAAGGATAATTCTCTAACCAACAACTGAGACAGGCCTTTTCACCTGGTCTCCCCTGTGCTTCCTCCCCAGCTGGGAGGGGGAAGGTGTGCTGATCGCACCATCCAGCAGGAAGTCACCAAAGCATTTCTCAGATAAATGCTGCAGGATTGAAGGTGCCAGCTATACCCAACCCTGTGCCACTTCACCATACATGATCCCAGGTGAATGAGCCACGAAACAAAAGGTTGTGAGTATGTGAGTATGCCTCACTCTTGCCACCACTGTCCCTGGAACTGCCACCACTCTTGACTGTTTTCAGGGCCTTCTGTGACCCTCTGTCCTACAGAAGAGCGCCCTCCAGTGCCTGCCAAGTGACCAGATCCAATACGGGCATTCCTCACTTCGAAGTGACATTTTGGGTTGGCCAGGATTTTATGAGATCTATACTGCAATCGGAGTCTCCCCACCCTTACTCCACAGACTACACTCCGAACCCTCAGCAGAGGGCCAGAGGGGCTGCCATTTTCTTAAAACTCCCAAGGATATAGAGCCCACTCACTGCCTGAGTCCATGTCTCCCTCAAGCTGCTTCCCTCAGCTTTTCCAATCAGAGCAGAAACTGGAGTAGCAACGTGCGTTCATTGATTCTTATTTTTATAGAACAAATATCACATAACATAAAATTTAATTAAGGAATCCTGAACACACAGAAACATGGACAAGAAAACTGAAAGACCTTGTGACTTTCTTTTAGAGAGAGGAGGTTGAGGTTTTTCAATCTTCTAATTTCCAGGATCATAAAAAAACAGCTTTTTTTCTTTTCTGTTTTTAAAGATTTTATTTATTCATTTTAGAGAGGATAGTGAGTGAGAGAAAGAGAGAAGCGGGGAGAAGCAGGAAGCATCAACTTTCATATGTGCCTTGACCAGGCAAGCCCAGGGTTTCAAACTGGTAACCTCAGTGTTCCAAGTTGACACTTTATCCACTGCGCTACCACAGGTCAGGCTCAGAAGGACTTTTTCATTAACCCTCACGTTTCTTCACTGAGCGTATTTCTCTAAATAAATCAGAGTCATATGGACCTATCTGGGCAGTCCCATTAGTCTGACATCTGGGCACTAGGCAGGGATGCAAAAAAAATGGATCAGAAAGGGGCATGGTCCTCAGCAGCAACAAGACTTTTATCCTCATTTTAATATTTACTAACTGGGTACCCTTGAGCAAGGTGCTTAATCTCTCTGAGCCACATTCAGCGAATATTGAGTGACTATGTGAGCCACGCAATGTTCTATG
Organism: Rhynchonycteris naso; assembly: GCA_037038555.1. Taxonomy (NCBI): domain Eukaryota; kingdom Metazoa; phylum Chordata; class Mammalia; order Chiroptera; family Emballonuridae; genus Rhynchonycteris; species Rhynchonycteris naso. Next base: position 60,871,046 of record CM073004.1, on the reverse strand, counting down.
CACTGAAGACAAAATAAACAACAAAACATGAAGTCCTGCCTTCACAGAACACACATTTTAGAGATAAATAAATAAATAAAAGACATACTATGTCAAGTGCTAAGTTCTGTAAAGAAAAAAACAAGATAAAAAGAACAAAGCATGATGGAATTGGGGTGATATTGGTCATGCTTCCCCTTCTAAGGAAGAGAGGGTAGGGGTGACAGATGTCTGAGAAAAGAACAGTCAACAAAGAGGAAACAGGTGCAGAATACCTGAGACTCCATTGTGCTTCTTGTGTTTAAGGACAATGAGAAGGAACCTAGAGAGGTCAAAGTGACTGGGGTAGAAAGAATGAGGAAAGGTGGAAGATAAGATCAAGAAGTAGAAAAGTGGCCAGATCATGGAGGACCTCATATACCACCGTAAGGACTGTAGGCTTATTGTCAATCATGTGGGGAGGCATTGGATGGCTTTGTGCAAGGAGTGACATGATCAAATTTCAACATACTTTACGAATCACTCTGACCACTGTGTGGAAGCAGGGAGGTCAGTTGAAAGACTCTTAAAATAGTCCATGTGAGAGATAGTTCTTGCTTGGACCAACAGGCAAGTAGAGAAGTGAAGGAGGTAGTAAGAAGTGGTTTGACTGTGGTCATATTCTGAATATAAGAGCCAAGAGAATGTGCTGATGGGTTAGAGATACTAACGGCAACATGAGAAGGCTGGTATGAGGATCAAAGGTAATAATGTGTGCCAAGTGCCTTGTGTGCCGCCACATTCTCAGCCCATCTCTGCCCCACACTCCTACCATTTCTTACAGATAAAGAAAAAATTCCTGGAGAATTCACACACTCTCCTGGAATGAGAGGAGAGAAGAGGAGACATATGGAGTTCCTGCTTCAGCCAACACAGACATACCCACCTTTCCTGCTCTCAGGTTGCCCAAGTACTCTACACCCTGCAGAGCCCTGGCTAAGAGGAGGTTCCAAAGTAATCCTATGCAGATCATCTAGAGCAGTTACAAGTCTTCTCCCCACCTCAGGTCACTGCACATGCCATTTATCCCCTTCTCAAATCCTACTTTGCTGTGGTTCCTCATCTGGGAACCTTCTACAGGTCCCGTAAGATTGAACTTATGATGAGCGATTATTTTTCAGGGGCTTCTCTGGCCCTGCCCCTCTTTATCCTGTGTCAAAGGCCACTTCTGTAGCTCTCCAGCACCATCACTTCCAACTTCACCGCCCCGGATTGTAACTGTGGCAGGAGAGAGAATCCATCGATGTTATTTTTCCTTGTACAAAGAATATGTCATTTTTGCATTCACTCAATAATGGATCATACTTCCTCACAAGCCCCTTCCCAACTGATAAAAAAAGAAAACTAAATTTAGTTTTAGCTATTACTCTTGGGTCTTATTGTAAAAGCAAAGATTTGGTCAAATGAAAGGTTCAAGCTCTTCAGATGAAAATGCTCAGACTCTCAATTTCTGCAGTCCCTCTCCCAGACACCACCAGTGTCCTTGAAATAGTATGGTGCCCTCTAAATGCTCACTGGTTTCAGCTGTAAAGAGGCAGGGCTGGGCCGCCCCCTGAACTGGTATCCCCTGGGGAAATGCTAGTCCCATTATAGGAATGTTGCCAGTACCTGCTGTGACATCTCGGACTGGTATGACCTGTGGACTGGCCTCTTTCAGCATTTTCAACATTTGGTGATGCTCTCCAGCTGACTGGTCCTCCCATGGGCTTCACTGATTCCCTTCATAGACTCCTCAGAGACTCAGCCATGTCTAAATCTATCCCTCCTGGATGGTCATCTTGCCTCCCTTACAAAACCACCTTATAGTAGACCCTGTCTTCAGCACGTCCACCCTCCATGTCTGGGAAACCATGCCACTGGGAAACCAAAGGGTGTTCAGGAATGTGAACTCTAGCATATCTACTCTCCAGTCATTGGCTACCTCTTCTGCCCTCACACATACCTCCATTTCTTGCCTTCACACATCTGTCAGGACTAGAAAAAGAGGGCTTTTCCTCCCTGCCTCTTATTGATTTGCGAAGACTTCTGGTACACAAAATTCTGTGGCCAAGTCTACCAACCCTACCTCTTGGGAACTGAAATATTTTAGAGTATTGTCCATCTCCATAAAGCCTGTATCTGTCAACCACAATAACGTTGTGATACTCTCAAAAAGCATTTATCTAGCTCATGGGCTGGAAGTTGAGGAGGGGTCAGGTGATTAAGGCTGGGTCCCACTAGGGTGATTCTGCTCTACTTATATCTCATCTCTTTCCTGGAACAAGCAAGCTATTATTCTTACAGAGATGGGAGAGAGCAGGAAGGAAGCCCAGATGTGCAGGATGTTTCCAGTTTCTGCTGACTTTGTAAGCTAATATCACGTCGGCCAAAGCAAATCACATCAGACAGATAAGTATCTTCCCCTCAAACGAGAGAGCTCTGCAAAGCTACATGGCTAAGGTTGTCACCAATGATGGAGTAAAAAGCTGGGACATGAACACAGAAATCCTGAGTACTGACATTTTACAATGATGTTCTAAGACTCCATTCTCACACTTCCAACCTGAGGATGATTGTTGAATGGTTATCCCTGTTATGAAATTATCTATTCATTTGTATCCCTCTAGTGAGCTGTGATCTCTTTAAGGTCAGAGGCTATGTTCTGTTTATCTCTGCAAACTTTGAAAAGCTGAACTTTGAAAGGGACTAAATCAACTTGTCATATCATGTGTCCTACTTCATGTCATAGATTTTGTGAGGGTTCAGTCCACTGATTTTTACAAACTTCAGGAGACACACATTAGACTGAGTGCTCCAGGCAAAGACCTCTCTTGTCACTGAATGGGTCTGTGCACTTGAGTGCACGAAGGAAATGTCTATTGGCCACTTTTCCCTTGTTCCCTCTGACACTTTCCCAGGAGGTTCCTGGCTCATCTCCTGTTTTCCCAGGGATTAGGAGGAGTCAGTGTGGCAGGCTCTATCAGGGCATAGACAGGAAGGCATAGTAAACTCATGTCTTTAATGAACTGGACATCTCACACACTGTCTCTTCATATTCCCCAAATCTCCTGGCCTGGGGAACAATGGTTCCCAAGTGATCAGGCGCACTAGGCTTAAAGATTGGCTGGCTGTGAAGGGTGTCACTGTTTAAATTGATCCTGGTTCCACGGATGGCCTTCCACAATTGCTCTTGGCAGCCCAGGGAAGTTTCCTGTGTGGGAGTGAGGAGTAATCAGAGCGTAGCTTTATGTGAAGCAGTGGTTCTCAAACTCTGGCCTACATCAGAATCACTCAAGAACTTGAAAAAGCAGAGATTACTGAGCCCTACTCCCAAAGTTTTGGATCCAGTGAGTCTAGGATGGGGCCTGATAGTTTATATTCCTGCTAAGTTCTCAAGTTGCTGATGCTACCAGTCAGGAGGCCACATTTTGAATATCATTGTCCTGAAGACACATTTCTCAGGAAGCTCTCTTTTCTTTCTTTATATATCTTAACCTCTTTTTATAGTTGTGATTTTCCTGTGGGAGCCAAGTGATCTAGAGACAGTTATTAAAAACATTCCCTTTCAAACCCAGCAGTTTTGTCTGGTATCTATCTTTGGCAAGGCACACATAACTGTCGCAACTTAGTGCCTTACTCAAAACTTAATTTTAACATCTTGTTTTGTGTTAAAAGGGGAAAATATTAACTACTGTTCAGGGATATGACGGTCATTCCCTGAGCTGCTACATGCGGAACAGAGGGGAAGAAGAGGGCTCTTCTCCACACTGCCCAGCCCCACTCCTTGCTCTAGCTACTGTGGGGGATAGCTGAGAATTTAAAAACAACTTGAAACATCCGCTAAGAGTAATTTTTGAAAGAATTAATCCTGAGCAGTTTAGACAGATGGTCCAGTCCTTTGAGAAGGACAAGAGAAAGAAGGTATTTCATTGAGGACCCAGTGGCACTTAGGCTGTCAATGAACCAACCTGAGAGTGAGCAATGACAGCCGAGCTCTGCAAGTTCTTTTAGATTATATACCATTAACTTCAACAAGGATCCCCAAGAGATGCCCTGAAAGGGCTCTGCTGAATGCTTTCGCAATCCACCTCTGAGTGTAGTGTGCGGGCTTTCTACCTAGCAGGTGCAAATCAAGCCCATAGCTGAGGGCTCAGCCCAGCCGCCATGACACACCTTCGAGGCAGCCAGCCATCTGCAAAATGTCTAGAAAGGCAAATGTGAACCATCTCCTTGCTTTCTGGCCCCTAATTTATTGGCAGAGAAATGTTAAGTGGATTTTTTTTAAAAGCATCACCATATTGCAGAAACAGATTGAAGAAGGATGGATTTGGATGAATCACGTTCACTGTAGAAGAGAATCCAGGTCCCAAAGGGGAAGTTGTGGCTGATGTTACAACCCGTACAGCCTTCTGAGTAAAGTGAAAGCTTGGTTAGTAGAACAAGCCACACGTTAGCAATATTTACTGAACAATGACTTTGGGCTTGCTTTCTATGAATTGTTTCATTCAACTTTCAATGAACGTATGAGTTAGTAATTATAAGTATCTCGTTTTTGGAAGTGGGCAAACATGGGTAATCTTCCCAAGGTTGTATCACTAAATGTCAGAGTCAGAATTTCAAGTTATGGTCAGTCAGACTCCAAGTTATGGGAAGAATTATTGTTTAGTAAAATTTACTAACTCTGTGTTACGGATTTAATTGTGTCCCCTATAACAAATTCGTATTTTGAAGTCCTAACCCACAAAGTGTCGTATTACGAGGTAGGGCCTTTAAAAAGATAATTAAGATCAAATAAGGTCATAAGGTTAGGGTCCTAATCCAATATGACTGGTGCCTTCACAGGGACAGGAAGAGATACCAGGCGTGTGCAGACACTGAGGAAAGGTGGTGATAGGGTACAGTGAGTAGGTGGCCATCTGCAAGCCAAGGAGAAAGGCCTCTGGAGATATCAAACCTGCCAACACCTTGATTTAGAGCTTCTAGCCTCCAGCACTGTGAGAAAATAAATTTCTCTTGTTTAAGTCACCCACCATGTGGTATTTTGTTATGGCAGCCCTAGCAAAATAATATACCTCCACTGCCTTCCTAGGTGAAGTGTATTTTGCCATTCCTTGATTTTGAGATCAGTCATTTGATTTACTTTCGGTTGATGATATCTTAGCAGACCCAATGTGAGTAGAGACTTCAAAAATATTTGAGTGTTTTAGCTTAATATCCTATACCTGTGCTAGCCCCATGGGTAGGACATGCTCTGTCTAACCGGTCCAAGGAGGATGAGAGACATGTGGAGTCTGAAGCACAGCCACCTGGCAGATCCTAGTCTACAGCAGGCAGGACTCAGCTGCTGTAGTTTGAAGCCAACCACCTAACCTCATCCCAGTACTCCTACAATAGATAGATGGTTATTATTTTAAGCTCCCAAGTTTTGTTAGGTAGCATTACTGTGGTAATAGCTAACTGATACATTAATCAAAGGTCATAATAGAAAATTTTACACAATTTTTGCACAGTAATATTTCTGGCCATTCATTAATGGTAGTGGTAGAATATTTAGAGGGAAAGTAGACAAATAATAGCTCTAAAAGTTCAACAATTCAAATTAGGGAAAGAAGCTACATTCCTCATATATATGGTAATCAAGACCAAATAAGGTCACAAGGGTGGGACCCTAATCCAGTATGACTGGTGTCATTGTAGGAAAGGGACTCACACCTGATCATTTGGGGATCACTGTTCCTGAGGCCAGGAGATTTGGGGAAGACAGAAATAGAACAAGGCTTCCTATGAGATGTCCAAGTTTATTAAAGACATGAGTTTACTATGCCTTCATGTCTATGCCCTGAGAAATCCTGCTACACTGATTCCTCCTAATCCCTGGGAAAACAGGAGATGATCCAGGAACCTCCTGGAAAAGTCTCAGTCAGAGGGAACAAGAGAAAAATAGCCAACAGATTGGTTTCCTTCCTGCACACAAACTCAAGTTCAGTGACGAGGGAGGTCTTTACCTGGAGCACTTAATCTAGTGTGTGTCTCCTGAAGTTTGTGAAAATCAGTAAACTGAGCCTTCACAAATTCTATAGCAAGAAGTAGGAAACATGATATGGCAAGTTCATTTAATACCTTTCAAAGTTCAGCTCATTGGTATCAATATGTATTCCCAGATTTTGTCAGCACAAGAGATGTGTGAGTGTTTTGCGTGAGCCATGGGTGGGGGGTGCTCTCAGAGAAGTCCAGACAGACTCCTCTTTGGCCCTACCTTAGTTTTCAAATAATGTGCAATAAATTATCACAAAATTAGTTGCTTCAAACATCCCCCATTGATTACCTCATCATTCTGTAGGTCAGAAGTCCAGGCACCTTGTGACTGGGTTCTCTGTGCTCAGGATCTTAAAGGGCTAAAGCTGAAAGCCAGCTGGGCTGCATTTTTTTTTCAGAAGCTCTGGGGAAAAACTTGCTTCCAAGTTCATTCACCAAGTTGGCAAAGTCCTGTTTCCTGCTGCTGTAGGACTGAGGTCTCCAGTTTCCTTGTTGACTGTCAGTGGGGGCCTGTTCTTAACTCCTAGAGGCTGTCACATGACCTTATCCATTTTAGCATCCAGTTAGGGAAAATCCCTCCCACAGCTTGAACTGGTGACTTTGCTGTCTCCAACCTCTTCATGCCTATTGAAAGGACTCGTGTGACTAGGTCAGGCCACCCTCATTAATCTCCCTTTTGATTCACTTCAAGGCAACTGATTACTTATGTACAAAGTCAACTGATTAATTAAGTAACATTAATTGCTCATGCAAATCTTTCTTGCCATCTAAGGTAGCAATCACAGAGGTTACATCTCATCATATTCTCAGATTCCACCCACATTCAAGTAGAAGGTATTAGACAAGAATGAAGGTCACTGAGAGTCATTTTAGGATTCTGCCAACCATGGACCCCTTCCAAAAAACTAGAGGAGTAAGGGGGCACCAGCAGCAGGAGATGAAGAGGGATGCCAGAGAGCTAGGAATAGCTTTGAGAGATCAAAGATTTTTGTTTAAGAGAGAATCCTAGGGAAAGAAATTTCCAAATAGCACATGAAAGTGTCCTTTGGAGGGAGCGGGGGGGGTGGGGGGCTCTAAACACTGGTAAGCTCAAAGAACAAAATGCCAGGGGAGGACAACACCTGTTGTCAGTTATGTAAAAACTCGCTTTTAAATCATTTTCCCTTCCATGCTCCATCAACTTTACCCTGGGCAAACCATATATTAGTAAGCTAGGGAAGGGGATGAAGGCTGGTGCAAGAAAGAAGAATACAGTTATCAGACCCTCTTCCTCAGAGGGCACTGGCCACCAAACACAGGCCTTAGCTAGACAAGGGGAGCGTCTTCTAACTGAACAAAGATGGAAGTACCGATTGATGCTTGGGGCTGCACATTTTTTCCCCAGAATTACAATTATTTTGTGTTTCATTCTTTAAGGTACACAAAGGAGGCCCCAGCTGGGTAGTGCAGTTGGTTAGAATGTTGTCCAGATACGCCAAGGTTGCGAGTTCAATTCTCAGGGCACATGCAAGAATCAACCAATGAAGGCACAAATAAGTGGAACAGCAATACAGTCTCTCTCTCTCTCTTTCTCTCTCCCTCTCTTTCTTTCCCTCCTTCCTACCTCTCTAAAATCAGTCAGTGAATAAGTAATTGAAAAGAATAAAATACATAAAGCAGCCAAGATGAGAATGTGAATGTGCCACTGGGCCCCGGAGGCTGTAGGTGAAGAAGGACCATCCTCGGATGAAATACCCTCATTTGTGCTTCTCAGCTACAATGTTCCACCATCACCAGGTGTTATGAATGCCTAGGTAAACAGGAAAATGGTTTTGATCTATAAGGTACTCACCAGTAACAGGAAAAAACAGATACTATGTAAAGCAAGGTAATTAATGCCATCTTCCTCAATAGATCTAACATGTCAATGGCTTAATAAGGCACAAATATATTTTATGCTCACATCATACCCAACTGTGTCTTGAGTGACTTTCCTTCAGCCTGATGTGGCAAAATCTGAGATATATAATCTTCAAGGTCAAACTATGGCTGAAAGGTCACATGAGATTATTTCAAGAGCCAGGTTCAAAAGTGGTACACATCACCTCTGCCAAGACCCATTGGCCAGACCCGTCAAATGACCCCAATCTAAGTGCAAAGGAGCCTGGGAAATCTAGAGGAACACACAGATATCTGCTAAGACTTAAGTCTTACCATAATGAAACAAATGAATAATGGCCATGCAATGAGTTAAGGACACACAAGATTTATGGAAAATGATTGGCAGCGGTCCAGTTAGAGAGAGCAGGACATTCTGCTTGGGCAGGTCCAGGAAAGTTTCATAAAAACAAGACCATTGATATGGGTTCTAAAAAGGGAGAAAAAGCAAGATAATGAGGGAGACAAGCAGGGCATTTTCAAGCAGAGACACAGACACATGAACTAACATGACAAGTTCTGAGGCTGCACCAAATGTGGCATGTCTGGAGCATGGTGTGCATGGGAAATGCATGGAGGACGGACTGCAGGTATGAGGGAGACCTGATTCTGGGGCTAGGAGAAAAATTTCGGGGCGACAGTAAAGGTGTGCTTGAATCTGAAATCCTTACCAGGCCCCAGGAGAAGTCTATACCCCAGAGTGTTGCAGAATTTGGGGCTTGTGACCCTCGGCCAATCAGCAAGGCCTCCTACGTTTTCTGCTTCCACAACAAAATGGCAACATCACAATGACCGCTGCAGGCTGCTTTAAGGAGCAGTGCCGGCTCTCTCCTCCCCTGGCAGCACCAATTGTAGCGCGGTGCAGAAGAAAAAGGCTGGGCTTCCGTGTCAAACAGACCTGGCCTCAAATGTGGATTCCACCGCGATTGGGCACGTTGTTCTCCAAGTCACAGTTTTTCTGGAATGAGAATGACAGTGGCTACCACAGGAAACCCGCCAGCAGATGAAGTGAGATGCTGCTGGTAGACCTACAAGAATGGTATCTGACCGTGGACCTTCCAAACAGATGTTAGCACTTTCCACTCTGCCACGCCCAGTTTTCTCCCTCTGTCTAGTCTAATTTGGGGTCGTACAATTGATAGATAGATTTAGATTGCTTGCGAGGCGCATCTTTCTTTGCCCAGGGGTGTCCTTAGGTTCTGTGTCAGTTGTAATAAAGGTGTCTATGGCCTCAACCCCCTGCTCCGACACAACCCCTGGGACAAAGTCCTTGCATGTTCCCGGAAGCAGGAGACTGCTCAGTCTTTTCCTTGAAGCCAGACTGACGTTGGAGTCTAGAAGTCTTCTCAGATCCATTATCTCATTACATATTGACAATAACCCTTTGAAATAGACAGCATCACTCCCACGTTACAAGCGAGGAAAACCACAAAGGCATTGGAAAGGCAAGACCAAATGTATTCCACTTTCTTTAATACAATTCCAATATTCTCCCTGGTATTAAAATAAAAAAGGACCACCCTTGATTCCTGACTTTAAACATAGTAGGAAAAGATGGAAGTATTTTGCCAGGAAATGAGATGGTTCTAAAATAAAATACTGTCTAACTAGTTTCCCTTACGAATTCCCCGGAAGGTAGGATTCCGCAAAGTGCTAAGCAATAAACACCAAACTCCAGAGAAAAAATACCAAAGGCAGAGCGGACATCATTGCTTTTGCTTGTACTGAACTGAAATGCTTGAGGCCCAGGATCACCAAGGCAAAGAGCAGGTACCTCGTACATGTTAAGAGAATAACCCTCCTCCTTCTTAGTTGTATGTTACTGAGAAATCTCATAACTCATACATACGTATTTAGATGCATAAGATATACAGACTCATGCACACCCAAGCATGTATATGTATACAAACATGTGCTCACAAACCCCAACTGACCCTAACAAGACTATATACACATTTTGTTCTGCTTTATTGTAGCACAGACACCCACAGCAAGAGGATTGAAGAAGGACTTTGGGTAATCTGACCCCTTCTCCTCCTATCAAAGATAGTAAAAAACAATTGGAAAAGCGAATTGGGCGAGTTCTCAGCCTGGGCTCAGGACCGGTCAGAAGTACCAGGGAGTCGATGCCCCAAGACCCCATCTCAGTACTGAGATATGACAGGAACTGGTGGACAAACACCCCGACTTCCTCACCATCAATGGGACAGAGTTTGGGGTGTGCTCCACATGGTCTTTCATAAGGTCCCCATCGAGACAGAGCCGCAGTATCCATGGCAGGGCTCTGCTTAGCAATGTGCCCTTTGCTGGCCTTCCCCACCATGCCTGTCTCCCTTCCTTACTGTGCTTCCTGAGTTCCATGCCCAAATACACTACTTGCCCACACCCCTATTTCAGGACATGCTTGTAGGAGAACCCAAAATATGAAAGCTTTCCAAATTCTAATGCCTCCAAACCAGCATCTCTGTTTCCTCTGCTAAACGCCCTGGGTCCAGCATGCTTGCCAGCTACTTCCAGAGGAAATGAAGGCTCCCTCCCCTGTGCTGTCACTATTTCATTTTGTCTCCCCTAGTGGCCTGCAGCAGGGATCCTGCCACGTCTCCAGGGCAGCACTAGGACAGAGCAGGTGTGCTGCAGACAACAGGTGAATCCTCTCATCCCCTCTGCCCTGCCTGTGCTCACCCCAACACTCCTGCTCTGCAGCCAGGAGCTGGTCCGCAGGAGCTGCCTGGAGGCGGTGGAGGTGCTGGACAGGATCCAGGACTCCCCTGGGGAGCCCAGCAGTATGCTTTACTGTAAACGCAGACTCACAGATGGACAAACCAACAGGCCCTTGGCCACCAGGGCCCTCTGTTGCCATGGTGCTGCCCCTAGCGCCTCCTTTGCTCTGGAGCTAAGCATTGGGCCACAGATCGCTCCTGACCCACCTGTTCCCAGTCCCTCCTCTCGTAGCCTCCCTGTGTGGGTACCTCTCCCCTGTGGCCCTACATATTCCCAAGGAGCACACCTCTCAGCACTCTCAGGATGAGGCCCTCCTTCAGCTGGACTTGCAGACAAAGTCACCCCACGTTGGAAAGATCTCGTGAACACATCCTAAGGTGCTGCAGCAGCCCGGAGGGTGACAGACACCCAACAGCTCCTCGCCGTCAGTGTGCACTGCCTACCGCCCCTGCTTTGCCCAGGTCACCCAGCAAGCCCATGCCCTGATACCCATGACCACCCAAGCCTGTGCTCCCCCAGCTAAGTGGGCACTGCATGGCAATGTCTTTCCTACTGGACTCCTATTCCCACTGCTGATCACAGTGCTGATTACACGGAAGGCCCTTATACGTGTGGGAGCACACGAGCAACCAGCTCTTTCCACGGCAGGGGGCACAGGCCTTATAATGCAGATACCCCTTGGAGCGGCGACACGATGCTCTAACTGCACTGAACGACACTACGTCTCTGCACTGCAGAGAATGGAATGTCTAGGGGGGAGAAGGGTGCAGAGAGGAGAAACGTGAGGACAGCAAAGCCATTCTTGGCTGTACTAACACTCCTTATCCTGGGAAGAAGGTGGGAAGCTAGAATCAGGTTGGATAGGTGCCGAGAAAGGTAGGAGATGACATCTTCTCTCGGCAAAATGGTTCATCTTCTAGTAAGAAGATGAAGAACTCTGAAGTCAGAGAGAATTTGATTTGCAGCCTAGCTTCTCTGAGGTTGCTCACGAAGGGCTCTGAAAATGCCAAAACACAGCAGAGAAGGAGCCTTTGGAGATGAGCTCGGGCCCGATGGCATTTTTGACTGCTAATCAGTCACAGGGTGGTTTATCTCAAGCCTGGATGAGGCCAGCGGGGAAATGAACAGATGGACACAGCTGCGCCGCTCACCTTCCAGATGATGCTTCAACAGGGTGCAGGGGGCGGGGTTGGCTATTTATTGCCTCAACTTAGAAAATTGTTTAGAAAATGTCCTGGCAGGTATTGGCAAGGGACTCGACATACGGATAACTTGGGTAGGGATGTTTTCATGAGATTCAGAGTGAACACCATAAAGAAAGTCACCATCACAGCTAGGGAGGGATGCTAGCATTCCAGCGCACCCAGTGGAGGCTGAGCCCGGCCAGGGGCACACGGAGCTGGCCCGCAGACTTTCGGGAGTATCGCTACAGGTCTGGCAGTACTGGAGCCGCTATGTTAGAGCCCTGGCCCGACGTCATGGCAACAAAGTTTTGGGAACAGGTTCACTCAGGTCTCCTAACTGGCTATCTGAAGCGAGATCCTTCCATGTTCTCCATCCATTTCGATTTCTGTACTTCAAAATGGGAGACGACCTTCTTCTTTAAATAGGAGGGAAAGTGCGTGCTTATAGAGCCCCCACTATGCATCTGGTTCACAATACATGCCGCACACGAATCGTTCCATTTAATCTTCACAAGAGCCTGGCGTAGTTAAGCAGTGCAAAGCAGTATATATCAGTCAGGGGTCAGTCAGGAGAAGAGAAACCACTCTAGGTATTTCAGCAGAAAGGCAGTTGATACAGAGTTTATTAAATTCAGGGCAGAGGAGTAAAGGCCAGTGAGAATCCCTGTTGGCTCGGATGAAATCATAAGATTCTTGGATCACAGGAAATTGCAGCCAGTGCTCCTCACAGGCATGCCACACCGAGGTCACGGTTCCCAGAGGCTCACCTAGAAGCCCCTGCAAACATTTGGTCTCTATGTGTTTACACGGCTATCTGCCCCATTCATAGGGAAGTAACAGTTTCTCCTCCCCTCTGTCTTCCAAGTCTGCATTAATGTCTTTCATTGGCGGGATCCAAACCAGAACCCCCTTTAACCCAAAGGGCCTATAAAATGTAGTTTTCATCCTTCCAGCCCAGCCCTGCCCTTCACCCCCAATAAAACAAGAAAGAATTTAGAATCAAAAGTCAATATCTGGCATAGAGAGGTATTATGTTGCCATCTTATTATCAAAGTGGAGAAACTTGGTCCAAGTTCCCTCTACTACTTTGTAGTAGGACTAGGATAGAAATAAGCCTGAGTCCCTCTGCCCCCAGAATCCAGAAAAATAAATGGATTTTTCACTGATAAGGGGACATGAATTTATCCATCACTTCTGTGCTTAGGTGGCTGCTTACTCATCAACCCTGCCAGCATAAGAAAGATCAATAAGACACGCAAAGTGAGGTTTTTCTGTCAGCCATGCAAAGATCTATTTGATGTTCACCCAATGTCAGTAGGAAGACTCTGAAGGTAATAATATTAAAACCTGAAAAAAATAATACCAAGTATTGTCATGGGAATGCAAGTAAAAACCACCATGAGCTGTTGCAACCCAGCCACGTGAAGAGTTAGCAAGGATACAGAGCCTCCCAGCTCTCAGACACTGCTGGTAGACATGCACATTAGTACAATGACTTTGAAAAGTAATTTATCACAACCTCTTAGAGCTAAATATGCTCACAATCTCTGCACCGAGAAATTCCACTCATAAAACAAGTCCTGGGAATGTTATGCATGGCATAAAGAATAGAATCAGAATATCATAATTTACTAGACATATTGTGGTGATCACTTCTTAGGATGTATAAATGTTGAATCACTGTGCTGTATGCCTGAAACTAATATAATATTTCATGTCAACTATAATTAAAAAACAAAAATGAAATTCCACTCATACAATATTTCCTGAAGAAATTCTTGCATTTATGCTCCATAATGTGAAACACATGTTAAATTGTTTATAGTAGTGTTGCCCCTTAGCAGACTAAAACTTAAAGCAAACCTAATGGCCATTAACAGGAGGAAAAGATATAATGGATTGTATTTATATAATAAACTATTAGACAGCAATGGAAATGAATGAGTTATGGTTAGACTCAGCAAGATGTATGAATTTCATAAGTTTGATGCTGAAAGAAAAAATTCAAGTCACCAAAGCAGCATTATTCCATTTATTCAAAAGACAATACTAAATAACATACTCTTCTTTTTTTCTTTTGTATTTTTCCGAAGTTAGAAGTGGGGAGGCAGTCAGACAGACTCCGGCAAGCGCCCAACTAGGATCCACCTGGCACGCCCACCAGGAGGCAATGCTCTGCCCATTTGGGGCGTTGCTCCTTTGTGGCCAGAGACATTCTAGTGCCTGAGGTGAAGGCCATGGAGCCATCCTCAGCACCCGGGCCAACTTTGCTCCAATAGAGCCTTGGATGCGGGAAGGGAAGAGAAAGAGAGAGAGAGGAAGGAGAGGGGGAAGGGCAGAGAAGCTGATGGGTGCTTCTCCTGTGTGCCCTGCCTAGGAATCGAACCCGGGACTTCCACACACCAAGCCGAAGCTCTACCGCTGAGCCAACTGGCCAGGACCTAAGTAACATACTCTTTAGATTGCATATGTATATCATGAAATTATTTTAAAAACCAAGATAAATGTTTATGTAAAATGGAGAACAATGGGCTATTTTAGAGAAAGACAGGAATAGAATAGAATCAGGAGTCTCAGTGGGGCTTCTATGGTCTTGATAATGATCTGTTTCTAAGTGGGGTAGTAGGTGTTTGATTGCTATTTCTTACACTATATGTTTATGTTTTAGACATTGTTTTATGTGTACGGTGTACACATTCACAAAACAAAGAAAGTTAACGTCATAGTGGAGACGATCTGTCAGCCTCTGCTGTTCAGCAGTCCTATCCAATGACAGTTTGGTACTAGGGGTAGTCCATGTACAGCCTGCTCACCCATGGGACCTTTCCAATGCAGCTTCACCCACACTCTTGAGACAGCATAAATTTTACCACAAGCATATGAACGCCATTCCCAGAATTCCTCCTGACCACCTTTCACCTGCTAGCTACAAAATACAGAGTAATAAACCACAGTGGTTTAGAACATGGATTTTGAGACTTGATTTGAATTCCAGTACTTGCAGTTGAATTCAAGTCCTGCCACTCATGGTCTTTGTGATCTGGGAAACATTACCTCCCCTCCATGTTTCCCAGTCAGTAAGATAGCACTTAACTCATGGATTTGTTATGAAGATATAATGAGTGAACGCATGTAAAACACTGAAGAGTGACTGGCAGATATCACTTTATTGTCAATTTTTGCCATTACTCCTCATTTTTCCTCTTGCTAGGTTTGTTGATCAGCAGACCTTTCTTGTTTGACTTTACATGCTACTAACTACACTAACTACCTAGTAGCATTCTCAAAAATAGGGGTCAGCAAACTATGGCCTGTGGGTCAAATACGGCCAACCACCTAATATTTTTAAATACAGTTTTATTGCAACACAAACATGTCCATTCATTTATATATTATCTGACTGCTTTCATGCCACAAGAGCAGAGATGAATCTTTGTAACAGCAACTGTATGACCTTCATGGCCTATCTGGCCCTTTACAAAAAATTGTCTGCTAACTCCTGCTTAAGAATTTGGTTGAACTCCACTTTCCTGGCTTTGATCTTGCCCCCCTCCCATAACCTCCTTTTCACAGACCCCATTCCAACCTCAGTGGTATCTGTACTCCAAGCTCAAACACAATGGCTGGTAAAGCTAACATAATCTTATGTCCTTGGGCTATAGGAGCCAAGAAGTCAAGTTCACCCTGTGCTGGCCATCTTCCTCCATGGACAAAACACATCCCCAAGCCATTTTTGACCACGGTATGTCATGTGACAGCAGAGAGTCCACCCCTAAGGTCTCACAATCTTGTATTAGAAATTGCCAACAAAATAGCATGTCATCATTTCACCTTGAAACAGTACATATAAAAACATTATAAAGATGCCAGTCTTATACATCTCTGAACAAATACAAAGGTAAGTATTAACTATCAGCAGGACTTTGCCATTAAAATGTTCTAAATCTTAAATATTACCTACTTTATCCTTCTAAATGAGACCAAGTCTTTAAGATAATAATTATAAAGCTATATGACTCCTGAACGTGCCTTAGGAGAAAATAAGTCAATGTGAAACAACCCTCTCTTCTTTTACGTTATCCCAGCTCCTCTGACTTGGTCCCCATGGCCTCACCCACCCAAGACAGCACACCTACTTATCAATGCTAAGTGAGAAGTCCTCCAATAAGGATAAAGAATGACACAAATACACAGATCAAAAAAAAAAAGAAACCAGAAAGAATGCAAAGACAAGGAGTTTCAGCCCATCACCCATTCCCTGCCTGAGAAGGGGAAAAAATAGGAGTGTCCTCCTTTGTGTGCTATTTTGGTCACATGTGATTAATAGCCTGTCACATTGTCAGGGGAACCCAGACTCCATCAACCGACACACGTGTCAGTTCTGCGCACTAAAACAGGGCACATCTCTGTGCCAAAGGTGCCAGGAGGTTGTATTATGTGTGTGTATATATATAGAACACATACCTGCCATTCGCATCTCTTGATCCTGAAATACTGCTGAGACTCCTCTCCCCACACACTCCCAAAATGTGTGTGTGTTTTCCCATTTCATTCAGCAAGCAGCTGTGAAAGCTATTATACTGCCTACATAGCAACAGAAAAGGATCTGGTAAGTGTTTAATGAGGGGGAGGTATGATAAAAGGGATAGGGCAGTTAAATTGGGTAACTTAGGAAAGAATGAGATAAGATCATGAATGTTGTTGTCATGGAAACAAGGTCATAGTCTATAATCTAATACAGCTCTATCTATAACATTCTATATTCTGAGAAATGGGCAAATCCTTTTTTTCCCCACTCATAAATATTATATTTATAGAGATATTAACAGTCTAGTCAAAGTACTTCATTTCCCCACCCATTAGTGAAGAAATGCATAAATGAAATATAAAACATGCCCTCTAGAATAGAAGGCAAAAACTCTTTGTGAATCCTAAAAGGACTCCATAATTTCTTTCTGTCCCTTATTAAATTGGCTGTCACATTTCTCTTTCCTTCCCATAAACATCCTATCTTCTAAGCCTGATTAAAAAAAAAAAATACACACATGAAAACATCCAAGAAATTGATATTTTTCTGTAAAGTTTGGCTGCATAACCAAAATGTGCCCCAACTTTCTATGTCAAAAGAGCCCTTCCAATAATCATCCCTGGTGCTTTCTGTACTGTGGGATTCTTAAACAAATTATTGTTGTTTGATTTTAGAGACACACGGAGGAAGGGAGAAAGGATGGGGGATAGGGGGAGAGAGGGAGAGAGAGGGAGAGAGAGAGAAACATCCATTCATCGTTCCACTTAGTTGTGCATTCCTTGATCACTTCCCATATGTGTCCTGACCAGGGATCAAACCTTGCTTGGTGTTTCGGGACAGTGCTCAAACTGACTTATCCAACCAACCAGGACCAGCATTTGATATTTAAGTGGACTTTAAAACACATGTGACAGTACTAAGATAGGAATTCAGGACTCAAACACATAAATCTCAATGCAAGATCCGCATGGGAGAGATAATGGCACAATCTATAGCCCTTAATGTCCTAGTTGTGTTTGTTGAACCAACAATTTGACTGAGCTCATGGGTGATCCAAGCCAAAGAGAAAGCACAAAGGAAAATACAGGAACAAAATATGGCATTCTTCAAAATAAGTCAAGCTTTTGGAAAAAGTCACATTGAAAGAAATTTCTGACTTGGAGTGTCATACATGGACCACTGAGAGATACTGTGCATAGTAACCCAATTGCCAAAGCAGTGATGGTTTTCTTTAGAACCTTTGGGCATGAAGCCAAGTGCCATCCTCTGGAAGCAGTTGGGAAGAGTAGGGAGAGAGAGGTAATAAAGGGAACGGTGGGGGAGTAATATAGAGGATATCCAGGGCATGTAGATTTGTCCTGATTGATCCAAGAATAACAAAATTTCCAAGAACTCCCATGTACTCACTTCCAAATATTTCTTATTTCAATTAACATATAGGTAAGAATTGGAAAGCAGACTTTTTTTAATCCTCTAGTCTAGAATGCAGATCTACTCTGGGTATTATTATTGTTGTTACTATTATTGATTGACAACTTTCTCTGAAAATGGAGGAGCAAGTTAATACTCTCCAACCAACTCTCAGATGATGGTGTCATTCCAAAGGGATTATAATAATGGAACAAACTCTGATGGTGATTCTAAAAGTTCACGGTGCAGCTGTATCATATTAGGGAACTTGGTCCCATTCATACTCGATCAAAAGCAGAGAGCAATAATGCTCATCAGATTTGCACAGGCTTGTCTACATTTCCCAGTCTCCTTTACAGTCAGGTTGGGCTATATGGTTAAATTCTTACCAAAGGAATATGGGCAAAAAATGATGCAAACCATTCACAAGTTCAAAGTAACCCTCCAACTTGCTTTCTTCCCTTGCTACAGCAACCTTAGATGCCCTATATTCCAAATAACCTGACTACAACTCACTGTGATATGAGCCAAAAATAAGCTATAATTTTGCTAAGTCACTGAGATTTCAGGGTTTATCTAGTGTGAGAATAAGTATTGATTACCTTAATGATTACTATACTGGCCAACAAATGACCTTCACTGCTTTGTAAATCAAGTTTTATTAATTTTATAGTGAATGTGATATATCTTTGGTTTAAATATTCTTTATAAAAATGTGGACTTGCCTGACCTGTAGTGGTGCAGTGGATAAAGCGTCGACCTGGGAACACTGAGGTCGCCAGTTCAAAACCCTGCACTGGTTCGGTCAAGGCACATATGGGAGTTGATGCTTCCAGCTCCTCCCCCCTTTCTCTCTCTCTCTCTCCTTCTCTCTCACTCTGTGTCTCCTCTCTAAAATGAATAAAATAAAAATTAAAAAAAATGTGGACTTAAACTTGTAAAGTTTTAACTACTGCACTATCTTTGGACATAATATATTCATTCTCTCTCTTTCTTCACTGACCCCTGCTTTCTTAACAGAGAGAGAACTATATAATTAGAAAAAAAGGATAAACAGGTATATTCATATATATACACATTTATAGATATATGTATACATAGATAAATACAGGAGAAAAAAAAGAATGCTTAGACATGCTCCTGTAAGATTCAGATAGTCATGGCTTTCACATTCACTTCAACCAGTAATCACGTAAAGGTCAACCTTGTTCATTTATAAATGTTGGCATTGAGTACAGGGAAGTAGACAGATTCGCAGTTAGAAAGTGGTAGGAAAATATTTTAACCCAAAGGCAGTAGTTCTATTCTACAACCTGCATCTGAGTCACCACTCTATTTACTGCCTTGAATGCGTTGATTATTTTTCATTGACTAGGTCAACTTTTCCAAAACCAATTGTTGCGTAATTAACAAGATGAATGATGTGTCATTGTTGTTTCCCTTCTGTTTCCCGACAACTTGTATTTCTTTTTCTATAGACTGCTAGTCTTCCTTAAGAATATTTATCTACTTATTGATTTGTAAGAGCTCTTTATCAATTAAAAATATTAATCTTCTACCTGTCATAGTTGTTCAAAAATATTGATCCAGTTCTCTTTTAATTTAATTTAAGGTGACTTTATTTCTTTTCAATTATTCCTTTATGATTCCTGCCATAAACTGCTTGTTTACACCAAACTAACAGAAATATGTGCTTGTATTGGCCACGTATGCTAATACTGTAATTTACTTTGCCCCCTTACATCCTTTGTCCACCTAAGTGTTATGCTTATAAAAGGCTTTGGATCCTCCTCATTTTGCTTCCTTGCATGTTTTCATTTTCCAAAAATAGTGGGTTTTCCTAGTAATATTAACAAATATCTGTGTTTTATCTTACTGATTTGAAGTACTTTCTTAAGTTTACATTGGGTCAATTTTGATATAGCTGGGAGAGCTGACAACCTTGAATTGTAATAAGAATGGCTCTAGTGTTTGCATTTAAGTATGATGCACATGTTTGGGTCAGATATATTTTTATTACATGCAGGAACTATTCTTCTAGTCCCACTTTACTATAATTTACTTTAAATCAGGAATAGTCATACATTTTTTCCTTACTACCACAATGGTTAAGTAACATAATAAGTATTTTTATTATTAAGGCATCATTAAATTCCTGGAATAAAACCTATTATTCATAGCACATAATTTCTTTAATGTACTTGATTTCATGCAGCCATCATGTGTTTAGAAATTTTCATTTCCATTTCTAAGAGAGACCAGTCTATAGTTCTCTATAGTTATGCTAGGCATAAGGAAAAAAGGAGAAGCTTGTCTTTTGTGCTTAAATATTTTCAGTTTCATAAGAAATTTGTGCTCTGAAATTGTTTAAAAGAACATGCCTAAAATCATATGGGTCCGACATCTTTCTATTGGTCTTTATTATTTTTAAAAAGAAAGAGAAAAAAAGAAAAATTGAAAGAACAAAAACTCTAGTTCTTATTTATCTCTCATTTATTATTTTTATATGCATCAATTTTTACTTATATTTTCATTCAATTCCTTAAATAGGACACAATTTAAAATATAACCATTAAATAAATTCCATCAATCCCATTATTGATTTCTCTTCATTCTGTTGCCTGCTTAATAATTAAAATGTGCTTCCTATTATTTGCTTGACTTTTTCATTTTTCTCTTTTTTATTTTGTACATCTGAATAATTTATCACCTAAAGTTTTGTGACAGTTAAATTTTTATTTCGATTTTACCATTAACAATTTAGACTTTTTTTGCATGTTTTATTTTTTTCATATCATTTACTTTTCATGTCAACTTTGTTTCCCTTTGTTTAAAATTGCAATTATGTCCATCCCCTTATTACTAAGGTTTATTCTTTAATTTGTTTAGGGACAAATTACTAGTGAACTCATATAGTTGGACTTCATGTTATTATAGAAGTCTCACATTTATATTGACAAATAAGTGCAATGCTCCTAAATGTACTACTCTTTTATTATCCTGCAAGAGAATGTTAAAATATGGAAATGGCTGCCAATTAAAATCAGAATGTGAAATGCATATTCAAGTTTTTGTGTGCACAAATGCCATGCAGGTATGTGTGTATGCATTTGTACGTGTATACACTTGTTTGTGTACATGTGCATGGATGTGACATGTGTGCAGTCTGAAGCCAAAGAGACTGAAAGGTGACCACAACAGGTCATCAAAGACCAGTCCCCCCCCCCAAAATAAGCCATACTCCTAGGACATGTCTATTGGCTTCTCAAAGCTACAGAGAGCTGCAGTCCAGCACAACCTACCAAATATGGTAGCTGGCATACTTCCCCTGAAGGAGAGCTGGATGGGCAGCGCTGGGAAATAAACTCAAGATTCAGAAGGACTGGTGAAAGCTAATTTAAATAAAGGGTTGAAATTGACCCTTAATGACAAGGTAACACCTCCAGGAGCTGCAGCACTTTGCTTTAGATCCTTGTGCATATAGGTCTCTGGTAGTAATGGCTGAATAAACATTAGGCTTGCCTGAGTCTTCAAATAATCAAATTTGCAACAGCATGGTGATATTTCTTTTAACTCCTTTCAGGATCTCAGAACAATTTCTTCACAGCTGAAGGCTCATGCTGGCTACAGTGCATGACTGCAACCCCATGTAACCCTCCCTTCCAAGCTCTGCCCTCTGGCTGTTCCAGTTGAACTACCTAATTCATCTGAGCCAGGGACCCAAAAGGGCCCTTCTCAACACAAGGTCTTGGCCAACTGCCAGTTCCCTGTGACTGGACTAGATCAATCTTCTGTTTTAAAAAAAAATTGGCAAAGATTGCCAAAAAAAAAAAAGAAATGAAACCTGGGCTTTCTGAAATGTGTTCCAGAAACATACTCTTTTGTAATTCAGTATCCCATGGAGGAATTCTCCCTCCTTCCTGCAGAGGAAGGCCAGTTACCCCTGAGCGGAGAGAGACTAGGATCCAGAACACATCTGCTCCCCACATTTATTCAAATAGAGACACAAAAGACCTACATGGGATGTTTTTTTCTCTAGCAAGGTATAAAACTAGGGCTGTTTTAAAGGAAAAAATATTTTAATTTTTAAATAATATTTATGGGACAGTCACATGGATTTTTTCAAGTGAGTTTAATGCACTGTCTTCATTGGGAAGAATTTATAGATCTTAGACATCCTCTCTTCTACTTTTGATGGTCTGCAAGTTGAGCTCACCTGTTTAATCAGCTCATAGTCATAGGCATCAGGGAAAAAAAATGCTTAAATACATTTCAGATGTCAATGAACATCCTAGGAGGGAAACATCACAAGCGGCGAGCCATCCTCACACACCTGTGGCCTCCTGAGGGCAGCTGCTCTCACGAAGTCCACTGTGACCTTGTTGGCAGGTAACCTGACAATCTAGGAAAGGACCCACATTGGTACTGGTCCATCTTGCCCGCTTTATGCTATTGGCAGCCTGAAGGCATTATCATCCTGCTATGGCTCAGTTCCAAAAGGCCCTTAAGTGTTCTATCAAGAACTGCTTTATATATCAGACTCTGATTCTTAATTGTTTCATCATATACACAATGTGGCAAATATGAAAACCAAGAAATATGATAAAGACTGAATGAGGCACAGGTGTTTCATGCAGGTCTCATCAAAGCACAATAAAACCAACCCATTAAAGAGGTTTAGATGCATTTTTTTTCTCCTTCAGCAGATTTTTATGTCCACCCACCATACATATTCACAAAATAGGAAAAATTGTAAAGTCAGATGTGTGTTCCCTAATACTGCCTGGTTAACAGGCCCCAGAGGAAGAGGGGATTGTATTTTTCCAGGGAAGTAGCCAAAGAAACACTCTATTTCATGTTTTCCCTTGTGAAGTCATGAGCAGCAACCCCACACATCAAAAGTGCAGAAGGTAACATTGCCAAATGTTTCACACAAAGCCTGATTTGCTACCAGCATTTGTGTTCTCGTACCTCTTTATAAGTCACACAGCGCCCATTCAAAGCTAGACAAAGCCCTTCTTGCTTCCTTGAATCCCAGCCCCTGGACAGTCCTGAAATGCAGCTTTATCCCAGCTCTGAAACACCAGGTTCATTCTCTAGGATGCCCCGTGATGCACAGACATTGCATGATAAAGCTTGGCCTACATATGAAATGTGCATGGCCATTTCATCCACTCTGCAAGCTGCAGCTGGTGAGAGGGCCAGTCTCCCACATCCCCACCTCCGAGAGGCTTCAAGAGAAACTGCTGGTCTGAGTATCTAGGATTTGTAAGAAATTATCAAACGGATATTCTATACAGATGCTTCAAGGGGAGAGTTCCTGCCTCAGATAGGGGACTCAAATACTTCAACCTCCATGTCCCTTCAACAAAGGTGACACCAATGAACAGACAGGTATTGATCGACTTACGACCTATGCAACTTACAACCATTTGACTTTACGACCATAATCGCTAGCCACGACTGCTCCGCGTCTGGCAGCACAAGCATTGCCCAGCTGAGTTTACGACAGCACAGACCAGCTTCCGGCAGCACTTTGCAATTGGGAAAATGTTTCCTATGGTATTTTTTACACCTGTATTTTGTATTTTTGTATGCACCTGTATTTTGTAATTTTGTATGTTTTGCAAATATTAAACCAGTTGTATTGGTAATGCAGTCTTTTACTTAAACCTGATGAATGTAAAAATAAGAAACAAAATGGTGTAGAGATTATACAAATGGCATAAAATGAACAAAGAAAATTATG
Source organism: Rhynchonycteris naso (assembly GCA_037038555.1). Lineage (NCBI taxonomy): Eukaryota > Metazoa > Chordata > Mammalia > Chiroptera > Emballonuridae > Rhynchonycteris > Rhynchonycteris naso. Next base: position 60,847,504 of record CM073004.1, on the reverse strand, counting down.
ATATATAATAATAATGAAAGAAAATTACGGTAAAATATGACTTAAAGATTTTAATAACATCATTTCACAGTACTGTACATATAGCCTACTCAACTTACAATCAAATCATGTTACGGCCGTTCTGTCAGAACCAATCGTGGTTGTAAGTCGAGCACTAGCTGTATCTACAATAAAGAGATCAACCTCTTCATGAAGCCCATTACTCCAGCTTGGCGAAGAAGCAGGTAGGTCAAGTAAAAGTATAACTGGAATTCAAGCAATGAGAATAGTTAATGGAAAGTTTTACCTTCTCTCGGGTCTTGCATGATGAGACTTTTTATTTTTCATACAGAGAACAAAATACTGAGGATTTATGATCTGGGCTCTCTGCATCTTTAAAGCCCATCAATCAGAATTACCTCTAAAAGAAAATTTCTGTGAATGAAGTGTCACCAGAGTCACCAATACACCTTGTTTCGGGCATGAATGAGATCACTAACATCACCACATAAATTTTGCTACTAAAAAAACAAACAAACAAAATAAATAAAGGCAAACCCAGAACTTGGTAGGTTCTTCTTTGCTTTACTCTGGACAGCAGTAGCAGCAGCCGCAATGATTGAATACCTGTATTCTGAAGCTAACAGAAATACAGGAAAATATCAATAGAATATCAATCGCCCAAGCGATTTCTAGACAAGGAACATTCAAGGAGCCATAGCCAAACATTGTGCCACCCTAGGGCTCCAGGGTGTGCCAAGGGGCAGATTGACTGTTAGCCCTTGAGAGGCATTCTTGTTTGAAAAGGAGTTGCAGGCTAACCATTACACCACTCCTTGGGGTCTCTTCATAGCTGAGTTGTAGTTTATTTACACAGCTCCTCGGTGAAGGTTAACACCAAAGTGTAAAATATTACTGCACACAGCCCTGTGCACCCTGGTATTCCAGAAATCAAAGTACTAAATGTTATAAGAGGCATGGAAAGAAAAACAGGGTAGATTTCAACTCCAACACTGACACTCTGCTCTTAGCAATTTATTTAGGTCAAATTGAGTCAAAGAAAGTAGTGCACTTAAAGTTCTCTTAATAATGCTGGATGATCAGTGTTTCTAGAATATTCGACAAAATGCCAGCACTCTGTCCATTTACAGTGTTGCTTGCCATCTACCACGGCTTATCTTGAGAAAGAAGTCAGATATATATAGGTTTAGTTTTCTTGGAAGGAAATCAGCATCATGACACTTAATCACATACAAAAATAAAGAAAATAAAAAACTATTTGAGAAACCTATGGAGGGAGTTTAGTTGTATAAAGAAAGGAGAAATAATCAGACAAGAAATGTTTTTGCCACAGTTTCGACATTTGGGATAGGATACTTCATTTACAGATGAAAGAATTGAGACCTAGGAAAGAGAGGTCTTGCACTGAAAGGGTGCAGAATAAAGCCCTGAGAAATTTAGAAGACAGGCTGAAAAGAAATGAATAACGTTGATTGAAAACCCATTCACCAAAACAGTTTAAATGAAAAAGAGAACAAGGTCAAAACGAAAGTAACAACACTTGGCCTATCGAAGCATATGTTCCTATTGGAATTATAAGTTGGTACAACTACATTGGAAAAGTATTTTGTGATATCTACTAAAGTTGCTTACCTACCTAGTCTATAACCCGGCAATTTCACGCTTTGGAAAAAACACCAAAGAAATCTATGAACATACTCACTCACTAAAAGACATGAACTAGAATGTTCATAACAGCATCCTTCACAATAGACCAACACTAGAAACACCCCAAAGTTCATTAAATGAAGGCTAATAAATTATAAACATAGTCATATAACAATAATTAATATAAATCAAAATATATTTATACAATAAATTAAAATATGGTCATACAACAAAATACTATGCAGTAATAATAAACAACTTGACATAACAACACAGATAAAGCTCACTTATGCATTTTTGAGTAAAAAAATCTTAAGCAAGATATTACATAGTGTATAATTCCATTTCTGCAAAACATACAATCAAATACAATTAATCTATGATATAAGAAGTTAAAATAGCCGACCTGTGGTGGCACAGTGGATAAAGCGTTGAGCTGGAACACTGAGGTCACCAGTTCAAAATCCTGGGTTTGCCTGGTCAAGGTACATATGGGAGTTAATGCATTCTGCTCCTCCCTACTTCTCTCTCTTTCTCTCTCTTTCTCTCTCTCTCTCTCTCTCTCTCTCTCTCCTCTCTAAAATAAATAAAATCTTTTTAAAAAATTAAAATAGAGTATGGTTTTGGAAAGGGTAGAGAGTGGACAGAGATTCATAAAAGAGGCCTCTGAGAGAATAAATTTCTTAAACTGAGTATTTTTTACATAGATGTGCTGAGCTTGTGAATATTTATCAAGCTATACATTTAAAATTTGAGAAATTTTCTGTATACTGTAAATGTAACGCTTCAAAATAGAAAAATAGAAAAGGTGATCACAGATTTAGCTAAAGCCAGGAAACAGTAGACAAGCAGCTTGAATGTTCTGAGGATAAAATGCTCCACAGTACTCCTTCAAGTCGAAAGTATAAAAGTGATGTGTTGTAAAATTGGGCACCTGAAATCTGTATAATTATGTTAACCAGTATCACCCCAATAAAATTCCATTAAAACAAAAAGAAACTATAAAAGCACCAAACCGACATTCTCTAGTATGCAATAACTCAGAATATCCAGCACTTGTGAGCCTTTCTTGCAAAAACTATTAGAGAGTGAAATTTTGGTAACAAAAAAGCCATCAAAATATACACAATAGGCAAGAAGAGGCAAACCATGAAACAAGGATTGGTAGTTAGCCTTAAATTCACTTACATGTAAAACTTCGTCTAAGCAACTGTGAAAATTATAAGATCAATGGTTCCTTTAACTCAGTGGTTCTTAACCTTTTTTGAGGTACCGAACCTATCAGTTTCATATGCGCATTCACTGAACCCTTCTTTAGTGATAAATAAAATATGATTTTTTTTTTTCCGAATTCAAGACATAGGTATATGTTATTTTACTGGTGCACAAAATAAGCCATGCATGAACATCACCTTGCTCAAAGAACAAAACCAACAAAGTGCATGAACTCACGACAAATTACGGTATTACTTTATTCTGGCCTCTGCGGCAGAGGCTTCTCCGAACCACTGAGACCGACTCATCGAACCCCTAGAGTTCGATAGAACTCAGGTTAAGAACCACTGCTTTAACTTCACTGCAAATTTATCTCTGCTAAATTTAAAAACTTATGTTTAATACTTTCAGTAAAAATAGCATGTGCTCTATGGACTCAGTCTTTGTTATCTACCTATTTATCTCTCCTTCTACTTATATGAATGTTAATGAAGGGATATCTGAAATTGTGTTGACCAAATATTAACAAGTTGTTTCTGGGTAGTGAGGTTTCAGATTAATATTTTTCTTTTATGCATGTTTCATTTCACTGCATTTTTTATTTTTAAAAAATGAACATATATATTTATGAAAAAAGTTATTTTTCTTTCAAGAAATAAACTGAGAACATAAACAAAATAAAGTTTATACACAAAAGGCAGGTAAGAAAGCATGTTTTCCTTAGCAATACTAAAGGAGATATTTAAACATAGTCAGCATTCCATGAACATATAATTTAGCAATCAACAAAATAACTGAGAGTCAGCATGTAAATTATTCATATTTTAATTTTTCAACTGTTTATTCTTTTCAAATATTTATTTCTCCCTTTAAAGCAAACTCATTTAAGAACCTAAAATCATAAAGAAAGAAAAATTTTGTATCAAAATGCATTTAAATTAAATTATTGAAATTTAGGTTCAACAGAAGAAACTTCTGATGGTAGAAAATAGTCAAAGCTCTCTTAAATGGTTATAGAACTGTATATTTCATTATATTTCATTTAAATACAACCATTCTTCTATCTTAAAATTATCCCCCCTACCCTGATATCCACTCCTGACACCTGAAGTCTTCTGTAGCAGGCCAAAAGCTCCTATCGCTTTTGCTGCTTTTTGTGTATTGTTCACAACGTCCATCAGGGGTTGCTATTGTAACTTCACCCCTGAAAAGTCAAACACATCCTCTGATCCACACATTCCCACCATCTCCAAGGTCCTATTATTGAGCATCCAGACCAGCTACCTCTCAGTCTTTTGCCTCTATTCTCACCACATTCATTCATTCCCCATTAGCTCACTCATGGGACCTCCCAGGGGCAGGGCACTGAGCAAGGCCACAGGAATGAATGCCCTCATGAAAGTTTCCTGCCATCAGTTGGGTTAGAGCTCTACAAGGTAAAGGGCACACAAGAGGTCTCAGTAAGACTATTGATACAGTGTAACAGAGGGGACCCCACTGGTCCCAGGAGTGGGGTGTTGTCCAGGCCGGGGAAGTCAGGGTAGACTCCCCTAGGGAGTGACAAGTAATATAAATCTGAAACATCTGACAAGCCAAGTACAGAAAAGTCTACACCAGGCTAAACGAGTGCGGGATGTTTAGGGAAATGTCGAATTGTTCTTCTAACCTGACATGATCAAGAGGAGAAATGGAGAGACAGAGAGGACACTGTGGTGGTGGCCCACAGGCCAGAGCCAAACAGGAGTCACACACAGACTGCAGGCCTCACATGATTCAATCTGAACATGATTCTGAAGGAGTAGCTCTCCTGTTCGCACTCCCTTGACGGAAACGTTTCAGCATTCCCTCAAGTCTAAGCACCTTCAGAATAAATGACAATTGTTTTCTCCTTTTAGCAGCCTGGTGGGCACTGCCCAACAGTCCAGCCGTAATTCATGACAGTAATGAGGAGGGGGTGGGAGAAAATACAAAGGTAAAAGTACCATTTTGGCTCCCCATTTGCCATCATGTTAAACTGAAAGTCCTCATGTGTGTGTGTACACACGTCCCTCAATGATGTTGATCACAAAAGTTGCCCCGATTGGAACAAAGGGACTTTTTTTTTTACAGGGACAGAGAGAGAGAGTCAGTGAGAGGGATAGATAGTGACAGATAGGAACGGAGAGAGGTGAGAAGCATCAATCATTAGTTTTTCATTGCCGTTGTGACACCATAGTTGTTCATTGATTGCTTTCTCACATGTGCCTTGACCGTGGGCCTTCAGCAGACCGAGCCACCCTTGCTGGAGCCAGCGACCTTGGATCCAAGCTGACGAGCTTTTGCTCAAGCCAGATGGGCCCGCGCTCAAGCTGGCGAGCTCGGGGTCTCGAACCTGGGTCTTCCGCATCCCAGTCTGACACTCTATCCACACCGCCTCCATCTGGTCAGGCTGGAACAGAGGGACTTTTAAAGTCTAAACTATAACACTAGTTTTGACTAAATAAGAGACGTCAACAAGTTTATGAAAGTTTAGAACAGATTTAAATTTTCTCTCAAGGAAGCCCATGCCCTTATCATTTCTGAGTTAATAAGGGAATGAATGAAAGAAAACTAAGTAAAAAAAAAAAACAAAAAAAACCCTGAAATATAGACCGTTTTTTAAATCATGACATTGCATTACTTCAAAATATAAAAAACAATCAAAAGAATGTCAAGAAAGTCTTGTAGACTTATTGTAATGACCTGATGAGTATTATATATAATCAAAATACCGATTCAATCAGAAAATGGAGGTTTTAGAAATACTAAAAACACTTTTCTGCTAAGTATTTCAAGAATCTCCTTGCAATTTTTATTCTTTTGCCAATTCTGGCAAAACCCATGCTTTGGGGGAGGGGTGTCTAAAACATGGTGCTTGTCCTTGGGGAAAGGGAAAAGGCACAAATATTCCCCATTGCAAGTCTCTATAATGCACAGTTGCTTAGCATGTGGCTCTTAAATGTGCCCCATCCCTCTGGGAACTCCATCCAGTCAACTTACATGAATTAGCACATATTCTGACTTAATAGAATCAAAGTAACGAAGTTGTAGTTCACTCCCCAGTGATCATTCCATTCATCGTGTGCTGAAGATGTAATGACAAACTCAGGGTCAGGCGGGAGATAAACATGAGCCATAATGAAATTTGATCAGAGCTTTACTAAAAACATGTACAAGAGACTGTGGGATCCGAGCTGATGCATCCCCAAGCCTGTCTGTGGACATTCTGAAAGGCATCCAAAATAAGATAGAAACTGAGCTAAAGTTTGAAGAATGAGTGAGTTTCCCAGGCAGGCGAGGGTGGAAAGGGTATTCAAGTCTGTGCTCAAAGGTCTAAAAAGTGAAAATGGACTGTCTTAACCACAGGGTGCGTCTAGAAAAGGGAGGTAAGGCTCTGGCCAGTCAGCTCGGTCACTTAAAGAGCGTCGTGGCGAAATCACTAGATTGCCAGTTCTATCTCCGGTCATAGCACAAACAGGTGCAGCCCGATGTTCCTGTCTCTCTCTCCCTGGCTCACTCTCTCTCAAAAAGAAAAAGGCAGATAAAATCAAGTGATAAGCCCCCAGGAACATTTTCACGTTTGCCTTTTGAAAAGTTCACTCTGGCAAGATTGAGGAGTTAGGACAGTAAAAGATGAGACCAATGGCAGAAAGGCAGTTAGAAAGTGTCAAGAGAAACCCAACTGAGTGATGATGAGGGCTTGCACTCCTGAAAGATGAAATGTTGGAAGCTGGCCTTTTTATATAAAGCGTTTGCTTCAGTTCTCTCGGTTGGGGGCTTGTTGATGTAAATGGCACAATTCAAAGGTGATTAAAATGAGATCATCTGACACTGACTTTTAGTTCTCTAATTCTGGGTGAGATTTCCAGTCAAACTCTGGCTCTGGTAAACACCGCAGCGGTTACTAATCTGTTTTTAAATCAATGACCTCTAAATTCTGACAAAAGCTATGGATCTTTTCACTCAAAAATTACATATACATTTTTTTTTAGTGACCAAGATGCAGGTTTTTACATTGAGCTATAAGATTTGGTAGATACTGTAGGGAATAGTATTTTTAGTGCTTCTAAAGATTTAGGGTTTCACCCAGTAAAGTATCACTGATCTAGGTGTGCTTAAAACTGGCTTAGTCCTGGCAGGTTAGCTCAGTCAGAGTGTTGTCCTAAAATACCATGGTTGTGGGTTTGATCCTCAGTCAGGATACATATAGGAAACAATTAACAAATGCACAACTAAGTGGAACAACAAATGAATGCCTCTCTCTCTCTCTCTCTCTCTCTCTCTCTCTCGCCCTTTCTCTATCTTTCTAAAACAAATCACTAAATTAAAAATATATATGTAAAAAATGGCTAAGTTTATATTCAGCATATGGATTCTGCTTTTAATTATTAATTAAACTTTGGCTATGTTGCTTCATTAATAAACCATATATCCTAAAAGGTCTCAAAAATTGGAGATAACTAAATTAGTATTATTCAGTGGGGACCACACAGAAAGAATTTAGCATGGCAGGGGATTATACAAAGAATGACCCCCAAAGCCACACTGCACAATAATGAAGCCATAATAAAATGCTCCCTGACTGAGGTCAACAGTAACCGGTCCCTGTTGCTGTGACTCTCCTGATCCCAAGATGAATTCTGACCCAGCGTCCAACATTAGCTACAACAGAGGGTTTTCCACACCACCCACAAAGTTGCAGCGACACTTCCCAACTCCAGAGGTTTATGTTCCAGTGTAGGTCTCTGCGGACCAATATAACATGAAGAAAAGAGATAAAGTGGTAATTACAAGTTTTGCTTATACATCCTCTACTGTGATCATGCATCTATACATTTCGTGAGTGTCTGCTGTAAGGCGAGTGGTATGGTGGACGCCAAGGCTTCAGCAGTAGGAAGAGAGAAGGAGCACCCAGGGTAGATGAGGAAGACACCTGTGTAGCACAAGTCCCAAGTAGATGAGGAAATGTAGCCTGCACACACTCATCTTAGAAACACGAACGTGTCAGCGCATGCGGCACAGACGAAAACCAAGGGACTGGCTCTCCAAACCAAAAGTATCAAGTCAATCAAACACTTCCAAAGCAGTGTTCTAGGGGAGTCTTACCTTGAGGAGACAGTCCTGGAAGTGAATGAGTTACGGCTACATGATGCACATGACAGAGAGGGTATGTTCAGGTACAAATTTGTCTACATGTGACATCAAAGATAATTGAGGAGTAAACTAGATAAAAGTTTGTTTTTCTTTTATGTAGAAGTCTAAGATGATAAAAGGTCTCTGGTTTTGCAAATTCATCTGTGACTCATGCTTCTACTAGCTTATTGCTCAGTCAGCCCTGGGATATTTTGTTCCCATGCCAAAAAAAAAAAAAAAAAAAGGCTCACCATCAGTGCCACACTCCAAGCAACAGAATAGAAGAAGAAAGAAATTGTACCACTCATGTCAAGGACTTATCTCAGAAATTTCATATAGTCTTAATATCTAGACTTATTGTCTAGAACATAACCAGATGGGCGAACCCAGAGGCAAGGAACGTGGGGAAACGTGCCCAATGAAAAAGTATTGTAGAAGGGTGGCATGAAGAGAGTCACTTATATTTTCCTTTCACTCTGTCTCCACATTTGGTGAAAGTATAGTAACATTCCACTGCAAGATTAAGTCAGTATAAACTAAAGTCTCTAGCTTGCCCCACTTGAGACCCACAAAATAAATTTAGAACAGCAGGCATCAAAACCCCTAATAGTTTGGGCTAGAGCGCCAAAAATCACTGAGAGCAACCAGGGTGATACTGGAGACAGCGGAAAGAGAGATGCTAAGTAACTGCATGGATTAGGACAAAATTATCCTACTAGATCAAGAGCTACCACTATAGCTGATACCTTGCATCTATTCTACACCTATGTCATCTTTCCTTAAAAAGTTGGAATATCTTCATTTTCTCTGAGGTCCAGGAATATTTCTCCAACAGCTATCAGACTCCTAAATCTACTTTCTGTGAGGATCATCATGACGTATTCTTTTATATTATAATTTAAGTACTACTTCTGATTATCAAAATTGGACAAAAAGAAAATGCAAAGGAATGCCTGTTAGTATTCCCACAGTTTGGCGTGAACCTAAGGACCTTGGGAGGGTCAGGAATTAGGAAAGCATGTGCCAGGCTGTATAGAAAAATGTACAGTAGCTTATTATATTTTTTCTCCTCGAGGGGGAAGAAAAAATCATATGATTTTTATTGTGTTAGATATTAAGTGTGTTTTAATTTGAAATGTGCAATAAATCACGGAAACCAGGCTAGATGTTATGTTTTGATTTTGATTATAAGTAGAGGTCCCTTTAATCCAAGTCTGCCCATTGTCCTTGTACAATATTAATCACTTCTATTTTCATCCCCAGAAATATCCTCGATTGGAATTATATGGTCATGCTAATCATTAGTCAACATTTTTCACCTTCTAAAAACAAAGAAGTTAAGAAGAATTAGACTTCACTTTCTCTCACTAGGGAACAATTTTTTTTTATTTTCTGTAGCATGAGAACTTTTTCTATATAATTCTGCATCGCTGATTCTAAATCTGAAATCCGTTTTTTGGTGCATGCTCTAGTTTTTATGCAATTTTAATTTCCTTTTGTTAGTTAATGGCATGCATTGGTTTTTAAATTAGAGTTAAAGAGCAACGAGTCTTGGATTGAACATAACCACAAGGCAATTAATGTTTGACAAACATCACTTTTACATAATTGTAGTTGTTTTTAAATGTAAAAAATTATTATTTGATAAAAACACCCTCTTATTTTGTTTTAAGATTAAATTAGGGCTTCTTCGAATAGGCGTAAATGTAAGAATAGTCCTGACACCTTCTGTTATATATGTGGCTGTTACACACTTGAACGTCAAAGGTGCAATATTACATCATTTGTGACACGTGCATATATTGCCTATTTTTAAGTTCCCCTTGGCGATCAAGACAAGAATTGGGCTCCTCATATTGTGTGTCATAATTGTGAGAAAATGCTTCGGAATTGGACAAAAAGAAAATGCAAAGGAATGCCTGTTAGTATTCCCACAGTTTGGCGTGAACCTAAGGACCACAGCAGTGACTTTTATTTCTGTCTGATCCATACAAAGGGCATTGGCAAGAAAAAATGGCATATGATCGCATGTTCTAATATTCCTTCAGCAATACGACCTATCCCACACTCTGAGACACTCCCGGTTCCAGTTTTCAATGATTTTATTTCTTCTAAGGACGAAGAAAGTGAACATGGTGATCAAGTATATTTTGATAAGATGCATGAGGAAATGGTTGTATAATCTGAAGGGTCTTCTTCTGATGCCAAGCAGTCATCAACCCCTCAGCAGGTTAGCCAACCCGAATTGAATGACTTAGTAAGAGATTTGGGCCTATCAAAGAAAGCAGCGGAGTTATTAGCCTCCAGGCTTCAAGAAAAGAATAGACTTCACTGGTCAGCTTAAGTATCCCATTTCAGGAAGAATGAACAAAGTTTTGTGAACTTTTTTTCCGAAGACAAACACTTTGTTTACTGTCATGATATCAGTAGTCTTCTCAGCCAGCTAGGTGTTACCACTTACAGTCCAACAGAGTGGCAGCTACTTCTTGACAGCTCTAAATGGAGTCTGAAATGTGTTCTCCTACACAACGGTAATGTTTATGCACTGGTTCCAATTATTCAACTCATCTGTGAGAAGATTATAATGACATAAAAATTGTCCTTTCTGAAGTATGAGGAGCATAACTGAATCATTTGTGTGGATCTTCAAATGGTCATTTTCCTGCTAGGACAACAGAGAGGTTTCACAAAGTGTCTTTGCTTTCTGTGTTTGTGGGACAGCAGAGCTCGGGAAAAACACTGGACACAGAAGGAGTGGCTGAAACGTGAAGCTCTGGAAATAGGGATGCAAAATATTGGGAATGAACCTGTAGTTAATCGAGACAGGATTACTTTCCCCCCACTTCACATCAAACTTGGCTTAATGAAGCAGTTTGTTCAGGCTTTGAATAGAGAAAGTGAATGCTTTCAACATATGATTTCTGCTTTTCCTGCCTTGGCTGTCAAGAAGATTAAAGCAGGTGTATTCAATGAACCTCAAATTATTATATTTTCACAAAGATGTACCCAAGAAGACATTCTTCTTCATTATGCGTTAAGATTCACTTCCTGAACAGTCACCTTGATATGCTTCCTGAAAATCTTGGACCTGTTAGTGATGAGCAGGAAGAATGCTTTCATCAAGATCTGCAGGTGATGGAAGAGTGTTATCAGAGGCAATGGGACAGAAATGTGATGGCAGACTACTGCTGAAGCATCAAACGAGATTTTCCTCAATAAGTACACTAACGCAAGAGCTACAATTGCCAATTTTTGCCTGAATAGAATTTAAATAAGTTTAGCACAAATTTTATGATTAAAATAAGTGCTTTGATATGTTCTATTTTGAAATTGTAGACAAATTCTGATGCAATCATCTTTTAGTATATTAGTGTATTTACTGTATTATATAAATTGTTATATTTTCACAAAGATGATGCCCAAGAAGACATTCTACTTCATTATGTTAAACTAAATGTTGAAAATTTTACAATAAGATGAAAACCTAAAATCTTGAATTGCAAAATAACTGTAGCTTACAGAGAAAAACACAAGTGTTTTTGTGGATGCAACAAAAATTTTGTTCCCCTGTGTTATTCTTAAGAGTATCTAAGCCACTGAAAAACAATTTCTTGTTTCTGATATTACATCTTTGATGAAAAAGAACCAGTTCAGAACTCAACCTGTTTGGGTGAACAAGAGCTGGGAATGGAAGGATTATAAAAGAGATCACATGTAGACCCGGAATAAGATTGGTGCATTTCAATAATGCATCCACCCCTCCTGGTCTCTGCAAATGAAACAAAGCAGGGTGCTCATAAAGCAACTCCATGATCAAACCATATCTCATCTCTTGGGGAAATATTGGCCTTCTAAGGTATCTGTCTGGCCAGGAACTAGGGCACATATTCCTCTGTGTCTACAATACCAAAAAATTAGGACTCTTTCTTTTGGTCAATTTACATTTTATCTGAGTTATATCTTAATAAACATTTAGGAAGTTTTGTGAGAAGTGAAATATGCAATCGGTAAATGATTTGGGTTAGTTCTGAAGTCATATCATCTCATCCTTCACTAAAGACTTTTCAATACTTCCATTTATTTTATTTTATCTCCAAGGAGTCTTCTCTGTTTCCATGAAAGAGAATTTTTTCATAATTACCTACTTATGTTTTATTGACTTAATATCCTCTCCGATATCATTGAATTTTTATTATTTCTCTACTAATAGCAGTAATGATGTTTAAAAGGAACTCTTGGTCCATGTTGGAATCCTTCCTTTTTATTATGGATTTGATGAATAGATAGATAGGGACTTAGAAACAGTTTCTGATTCTAGATCAGTGGTTCTTAACCTGGGTTCTATCGAACCCTAGGGGTTCGATGAGTCGGTCTCAGGGGTTCGGAGAAGCCTCTGCCGCAGAGGCCAGAATAAAGTAATACCGTAATTTGTTGTGAGTTCATGCACTTTGTTGGTTTTGTTCTTTGAGCAAGGTGATGTTCATGCACGGCTCATTTTGTGCACCAGTAAAAATACATATACCTATGTCTTGAATTTGGGGGAAAAAATCATATTTTATTTATCACTAAAGAAGGGTTCAGTGAATGCGCATATGAAACTGGTGGGTTCGGTACCTCAAAAAAGGTTAAGAACCACTGTTCTAGATGTACAAACATTGGAAAGATGTTTAAATGTTTACCCAATCTCACACAGTGGTAGGATGCTCATGTCTGTTTGGTCCTAGGAGTTGATTGACCTGGGTGCTACTGAAAGCTACATGGCTCAATTATAATAGTGCTCAAATATTTAGGAAAAGATTTAGAGAGAAAAGAAAGGTTCAACTTTATTGAGAAACAGTAAACATTGAAGGGATGGTGTGGAGGTGTTTTGGTGAATACAGGCAGAAGGAGGCAAGCTTAGGCAGAAAAATCCTTTTAGGTTAAATTCTCACCAACCCTTGAATCCAAAGCAACCCATGGAAAACTCCTCAGTTATATAAGATGGCAAAATGATTTTTTATTGGAGGCCTTTGGAAGATATCCCTTCCCTCCAGAGCTCTGCCTGGCATCTCAAGGTTACCAACAAATAAATTATTATGAAACCAGCTGGTGAAAAACACCAAATACTGAGTTAACTTTCCTAAAGTAATAGCACTGAGTACACTTCTCTCAGACTTGCCCTGGCTCTGAAGCCAAGCTGCTCTTTTATTTAAGATACTGAAGCTACAGAAACTATTTGTTAAAATATGTATTTGCTCCAAGTAGTTCATTCATGTTACATCCCCTTTCTCAGCATGCATACTCATTGTCAATAAGGGTTGCATTTATGATCTTTATACTCTTGGCACTTTGCACATAGAAAAGTTTTATAGCATGCTGCTTTGTGTGTTGGAGAGGTTGGTTTAAGGGTAAGGGCTGGAGGCACAGTGTGGTTATTAGTGGCTACTGTCTTTGTTACTAGGTCTGAGTAATCACTGAGAAAAATGTTGACAACTTAAGAGCTTCAACTGCACAGCAAGTTGCAAAAAAAGATGTGTATGTTTACTGGAGTTATTTTTAATTTTGAGCTCCACCTACACACACCTGCTAGGGGTGTAGAGAAGATAGAGGACATATAGCTGACAGTCCTTGGGCTGAGAGACCTCAAAGGAACCTAAGAGAAGCTTAAGAGCTCTGAGATCCCCTTCAGGGAATTAATTGTGAAGTCTGTGAAAAAGCTTCATCCAGGTGTCTTTCTTCTATTTTGAACATACCAGCAAGCAGAAGAAAAACAAAATGCTAATTTGTACTTTCAGTACAAAGCAGAAACGTAGACCTTCAAAACAGACTATCATACATATTAAGAGTGAAGAGATTAAAATGCCGAAAGAAGTTAACGGTTTGATTCCCGACTGGGTAACCAGTTAGTGGAAAGGGGTCGTATGGGTTCTAATTCTCAAGCCCGTGTTCTTTCAGAACACTTCTCAGTATTGCCCCATAATCCAAGGTATTTGTCCATGAGGATCTTGCTAAACACGTGGGGAATTCCTCAGACTGATGCTTGAATTTCCAAATGACCTGTGCTAGAAACTTTGTCATCTTTGACTTTCTTCTTTCTTGCATTCCCCTGACCACTGAGGAGGGTTTAGACCAGCTATAATGTCTGCCTCATCTTTTCCTAGCCTTGCAGATGCTGTTTCACTTCAGGCCTTCAACATTTGGGACCTTTTCTCAAGTAATTGGATAGCTCTCTTTCTGAAATACTTGTTCTGAATTCTCATTGCTTATAGAATATCATTAGAAATCCTTAGCACAGCCTCCCAGGGTCCTAAAATGCTTTTCTGACCTCATGTCAGCCTCCTCTTATGTCCCAGATACTGATACATGCTGACTCCTCACCCTGGAATCCTATGCTTTCCCTTTCAGAGTATCACAATTTGAAGGACTATAGCTAATTGAGTGTGAACAAACAAAACAGTAGTTGAATTCAGTACCTATTCATTCCACTTTGTTTATATTCCATAATTTACTCCTCCAATTCCTCTAGGTTATTACTTCCTTGAGAAAAGGAACCACAGACCTCCACCCCCATGCCACGCACATTTCCTAGAGAAGAATGCTCAACCTGTTCTGCCCCTGCTGCCGTGACCTCCCCCAGCAAGTCCACTGTCAGAGCTTCCTGAGCTGACAGGCATGTGACCTGAAAACCCTGTTTTCCTGTCACTGCATACTTAGCTGGAGGAAAATAATCAGGGTCACCAGCACAAAGAGGATCTGCTACCACTGGTTCTCTCCCACAAGCCAGCTGTATACCCAAATTAAAGAGAAGGCCTGGGGCCAATTTTGCACAATGCGAAGAGCAGCCGTATTTGGCCAATGAGTAGGCTCTAATGAACTGGCTGAAAAGTTTCAGGAGGAGAAATTCTTCAAAAATTAGGTGATTATTTTCCAAGAGGGACTCCTGAGGCTACTTCTGGATGTAAGAGTCCTTGAATAGCAAGACTTCTGAAAAAGGAATAATTTCCTTAAGTCGAGGACTTTATGGAGAAGCGTCTTATGGAGATAATATTTAATGGGGAATGTGTCCTCTTGGGAGGATTAGTACTCATGTGGAAAGGATCCTCATGGGAATAAAAAAGGTCTTTTTAGAGGTGATATCTTCATGGAATAAAGGTCCTCATGGAGAAGAGTCCTCACGGGAGAAGTTCCTTATAAAAAAAGAGTCCTCCTGGCTTCAGGTTTCTTATAGAAGTGTCCTAAATGTCTATAGAAAGAGTTCCTCTCAGTGAAAGACCCTTATGAAGGCTAATCCTCTACCAGGACACTTTCTTCTTGAAAAGCCATCTTCATGATGACCTTTCTAAGAAAAGTGGGAGATACAAGGATGAGGATACTTGTTGCTTTGCATAGGAACAAAACCAGGGGACTAATAATAGCAAATGTTCATTGAACATATACTATGTAGCAGGCACAACCTGGCCCCCTTTACAGTAGTAGCTCCTTTAATCTTTAAAACAATCCCAGGAGATAGGTACTATTATATCCACGTAACAAGAATGAAATTAAAGAATAACAGGGCTAAAGAACTAGACTAAATCATTCAACTGGAAAGGGGTAGAACCAGGCTTTGAACCTAGAACTCAGATGCTGACCCAATAGTAATTTATCCTATAATAAGGCCAAAGGCCTTACATTAATCTGCCTCAGAAAGGTCAGCAGTTATAAGCCTGGGATCAGGACCTTACAGTCCCAGAGACTTTATCACTCCCTTATTCTGTTAACTCCGAGATACTTTCTGCCCCAAAGAGTAAACAATAAACCACTTAGACCACAAGGGGTTGCGCATTTGTTTTCAGGACAGCAGGAGAGGTTGAGTTTCTCTCACAACCGGGCTTTGGAAGAGGGGAACCCCAATTTACAGTGGGAAGTGGCTGTTACTGAGGGGAAAGTGAGTAGGTCTTGGATTGGTACAAGAAAAAAGGTGACTCAAAAAGCTGGTTTGAGCCTAAATAGAAGAAGCTTACCAAGGGCCCCTGACCTGCACCAGCAGCTCCTGTGACATGAGGAGCTCCATTATAAATCCAACCCTGGGACACTGGCTAAGGTCTCTCTGGTGCAGCACCCATTACTTGCAACTGTCACCAGCCCAGGAAATAAACCTCCTCCTTTAGATTTGGATGGCGCTCCTGCCTAGATCCTGCCTAACCTGTCACTTCAGATGTGAAGAAACAGTTCACTGATTCTCTTTCTTCAAGACTGGACAGTGTGCTTTCTGAGACTCCTAAGCAAATAAGACTTCCAGAGATAGTGCAGAAAGAAGGCAGGTGGGATGCCAGATGATGACCCAGAAAGTCAGCAAATTCAAGGGGATTGATTACTCTGGATCACACTGACCTTCAAGAACTAAGGGGAGAATTAAGCCCAGGGTAAGGCAGTTCACACACTAAATGACAGCATGTTTAAAGCCACCAATCCTGAATCTAAGACATAGGTATCTTTGGCTCAGCCCTCTTCCCAAGTCTCTCCCATACAATAACTGGCTGACCCCACGTAGAGATGAGCCATACATGAAAAGGGACCAGATTCATATATAAAAAGGAATAAAAGGGGGGGGGGAACAACACATGATAATAAAGCAGACATAAAGAAAGAGAAGAGGTCTACAAATGGTACTTCATTCTCAAGGAATTACATAAGACTTTCCTTTTAAAAAGGACCTCAGAAAGAAGACTGAAGGTTCAAAATGCTTCAAAAGAGATTGTAAGATAATAGAAGAGATAAAGAGCACTGACAAAGCACTGATACAAGTGGAAAAGAAAATGAAAACGTTATAGAGATTAAAGTCATATTTGAAGCAAAAATCTATTGAATCTATATAACTGAAAACACAGCCAGGTCCCTGGCTAACAAAGCTCAGGTAATTGCTCAAACAGTAAGAAAAACAAACAGATATTTAAAGGATTGTTGAGGGAAGGATAAAATAAAAAACAAAGATAAGTCAACATATGCATAACTGATATTTGGAAAGAGAGAGAATATACTTTATATATATTTTATATATGTATATATATATATTTATATATATATATGCATATATACTTTAGAGAGCTCATTTTTAATGTTAATAGCAGTAGAAAAATAGCACAATTGTATATTGTACTATTGTAATAGTATAACAAAATAACACTGGGGAACAAAATTTTTGTTGCATCCACAAAAACACTTGTTCTTACCTAACTCAAGTGTGCTGATCTAAAATCTGACATTAGTTTTTCTCTGTAAGCTACAGGTTTTTTTGCAAATCAAGATTTTTGGTTTTTATCTTATTGTAAAATTTTCAACATTTAGTTTAACATAATGAAATAAAATGTCTTCTTGGGCATCATCTTTGTGAAAATATAATAATTTATATAATGCAATAAATACACTAATACACTAAAAGATATGATTGCATCAGAATTTGTCTACAATTTCAAAACAGAACATATTAAAACACTTACTTTAATCATAAAGTTTGCACAAAACTTACTTAAATTCTATTCAGGCAAAAATTTGCATTTGTAGCTCTTGCATTTGTGTACTTGTTGAGGACAATCTTGTTTGATGCTCCAGCATATTTTTGTCCCATTGCCCCTGATAATGCTCTTCCATCGTCTTCAGATGTTGATGAAAGCGTTCTCCCTGTTCATCACTAACAGCTCCACACTTTTCAGGAAACTTATCAAGGTGACTGTTCAGGAAGTAAATCTTAATGTTACATCCAATGTCGCAGAAAGCCTACAGCATCCTTTGAACCAGAAGTTCATGTTTTTTCTGCTTTTTTGTTGCCAAGGAAGTTCTCTGTAACTGCCACAAAAGACTGCCATGATGCTTTCTCCTCCTTATTTATCTTCCTGGCAAATTCTTCATCATATATGAGGGTTCGAATTTGAGGTCCATCGAATACACCTGCTTTTATCTTCTCGAAAGACAAGGCAGGAAAAGCAGAAATCATATGTTGAAAGCATTCACTTTCTCTATTCAAAGCCTGAACAAACTGCTTCATTAAGCCAAGTTTGATGTGAAGTGGGGGGGAAATGATCCTGTCTTGGTTAACTACAGGTTCATTCACAATATTTTGCATCCCTATTTCCAGAGCTTCACGTTTCAGCCACTCCTTCTGTGTCCAGTGTTTCTCCTGAGCTCTGCTGTCCCACAAACACAGAAAGCAAGGATACTTTGTGAAACCTCTCTGTTGTCCTAGCAGAAAATTGACCATTTGAAGATCTACACAAATGATCTAGTTATGCTCCTCATACTTTAGAAAGTTGAGGACAATTTTTATGTCATTATAATCTTCTCGCAGATGAGTTGAATAGCCAATTGGAACCAGTGCATAAACATTACCATTGTGTAGGAGAACACATTTCAGACTCCATTTAGAGCTGTCAAGAAATAGCCATCATTCAGTTGGATTGTAAGTGGTAACACCTAGCTGGCTGAGAAGACTGCTCATATCATGACAGTAAACAAAGTGTTTGTCTTTGGAAAAAAAGTCCATAAAGATTTGTTCACACTTCCTGAAATGGGATACTTTAGCTGACAGATGAATTCCATTCTTTTCTTAAAGCCTGGAGGCTAATAACTCAGCTGCTTTCTTTGATAGGCCCAAATCTCTTGCTAAGTTAAGGTGACCAGACATCCCGCTTTTGGCAGAACAGTTCCAATTTTTAACAATTTGTCCCTCGTTCCATGATGTTTTTAAAAAGTCCTGATTTTAAAAAATATATTACAATACTACTTTTGCATTCTATGAAATTTTTTTTTGCTCCATATAGACCAAATTTTTAATCAAGAACCCCCTGTCAATGGTGTCTCACTTTACCAATTTTAAAATCTGGTCACCTTATTAAGTCATTCAATTCAGGTTGGCTAAACTGCTGAGGGGTTACTGACTGCTTGGCATCAGAAGAAGGCCCTTCAGATTCTACAACCATTTCCTCATGCATCTTATCAAAATACACTTGATCACCATGTTCACTTTCTTTATCCTTAGAAGAAATAAAACCATTGAAAACTGGAACCAGGAGTGTCTCAGACTGTGGGATAAGTCGTATTGCTGAAGGAATATTAGGATATGAGATCATATGCCGTTTTTTCTTGCCAATGCCCTTTGTATGGATCAGACAGAAATAACAGTCACTGCTGTGGTCCTTAGGTTCACGCCAAACCATGGGAATACCAAAAGGTATTCCTTTGCATTTTCTTTTTGTCCAGTCATGAAGCATTTCCTCACAATATGACACACAATATGAGGAGCCCAATTCTTGTCTTGATCGCCAAGGGGAACTTAAAAATAGGCAATATATGTACGTGTCACAAATGATGAAATATTGAGCCTTTGATGTTGAAGTAACAACCACATATATAACAGAAGTTGTCAGGACTATTCTTACATTTACGCCTACTCCAAGAAGCCCTGATTCAATCTTAAAACAAAATACAGGATGTTTTCATCAGATAATAATTTTTTACATTTAAAAACAACTACAATTATGTAAAAGTGATGTTTGTCAAACATTAATTGCCTTGTGCTTATGTTCAATCCAGGAATCATTGCCCTTTAACTCCAATTTAAAAACCAATGCATGTCATTAAGTGTAATAAAAAGAAATTAAAATTGCATAAAAATTAGAGCATGCACCAAGAATGAATTTCAGATTTGGAATCAGCGATGCAGAAATATATAGAAAAAATTCTAAAACCTCATGCAACAGAAAATGAAAAAAATATTGTTCCCCAGTGTAATAGGTGCAAACTTGTCTGAAATAAAGAAATGCTACATCCTGAGTAGCAATGTTGTGGGAAATTGGTTGCAAAATATTCATTAGCAAGTTCTAACCTGATGGAGTTACTAAACATTAGGGATAAAGATAAACTAAATTAGAGACTTGAGCTTCCACTTTTGATAGTAGCAGTCTAAGTAATTCAGACCAATTCTCTCAATGGGCAGGCAAATATTTAAAGGAAACAGAAATCAAGAGGTAAGAAAACCTAAACAAAAACAAAAAAACAAGAGAAACAAGAAGTACACTATTCTTACATCTGCTGGGTATATATGTGCTTTAGAGAAGACAAAATGTATGGTGCATTATATAATACAGTGGGTTTCAGCAAGAATCAGGACATTCAAGAGGTAACTTTGGGCCAATAACGACCTTTTCATGTTTTCGTTCTCTTCCAACCTATTCAATGTTTATCTTTTATCTCATGTTCCTTAAGTGAAATTGTGCTAATTTGCAGGGATTGCCAACATAATTCCATTTCTTTGAATCACCAAAAGCAACCAGAATTTTTAGGAACTGTTAGTAAGAGTGTAAAATGGAATGATCACTGGAGATCTACTTAGGAGTTTCTAATAAAGTTGAAATATAGCCACGCTATGACCCAGAAATTCCCCTCATAGCTGTGTACCCAAGAGAAATGAATGTATTGTGTCCATAAAAATGTGTGTATGAATATTTATAGCTTCATTTATAATAGACAAAGATAGAACACAACCCACATGTCCATGAACAAGAGAACCACTGTGGTTTATTCACATGATGGAATAGCACTACACAAAAATCCAAAGGAGTGAGCTACAGATACACACAACAACACATGAATCTCACTGGCATCATGTGGGCAAAAGGAGCCAAGGCAGTATATAGCATATGCTTTTATGTATATGAAGTTCTAGAATAGGCACAGTGTGACTAGGGCGGTGATAAATGTCAGAATAGCGGTTATATTTGGGGAGGGGCCATTGACTGGAAGAGCACATAACCTTTTTAGGGGTAAGAGAAATGTTCGATATGTTGACCAGGGTGTTGGTTACACAGGTAAGAGATAAAATTCTCCCCAGTGCCCACTTACGATTTCTGCCTTTTACTTAAGTAAACTGTACACAGTGCCTGTACTGTCAGCTTGCAAGAAGGGCCATTTCTCCCAGGTGGAAGACACTGAACATCAGTTGCTCCTCACACTTACCCTCCAAGCACCTTCCTTCTATCCCAGCACTCAGATTCCTGGATGCCGGGGAGCCACAGAGGCTGCGGAGGAGCTTTATGAAAAGCTGGGTGGATTCAATGCAAGGAGAGAAAGGAGTGACTGACCTCATTTCAGTACTTTGGATGGAGCGGTATCTGTGCTGTTTGGTAAAACAGCACAAATGTAAACGAGGTGTAAACTGCTTTCACATCTCATTTAGGCAACAGATGAGGCGTGAAATGCATTTCACAGGCACAAGTACTAGAGGGGTATGCTTAGTTAGCATGGTGCAGTGTAGAACATTTATTCATCTTCCCTCGGGGATGCTGGATTATTGCTGAACATGGCAACTGGAGGGGTAGCAGGAGAAGGGGGTGGAAGGTGTGGCAGGAGGAGGAAAAAGGGATCTTCTGTTTCCCATACTTATGGTACCTTCTTTTCTTTCTCCACCTGACCACCTCCTTCCTACACATCTGTGAAAATCCAGCTCAAATATCACCTCCCTGACCACCACTGGCTCTCAGAATGAGGGTCTCTTTCCTGGTCACCCACAGCACTTGGCTAAGCACTCAGACTTGTCACTTACTTCCCTCTGTCTTGTGTTAAAAGGACAAGGAATGTATACTGTTCTTGTAATCCAATGCTTGGATTCAGTAGTTGCTCAATTAACTTGAAGGAATTAATGCAAACTGAAGCAGGGGAAAGAGGGACAATAATGTATCTGGGGGTGGTTCTAGCAGCCAAACCTTCTTCAAACACCCCAAAGAAATAAAAGTTCCATAGACAATTTAAAAGCTTAGAAGATTTGCCTGACCTGTGGTGGCGCAGTGGATAAAGCGTCGACCTGGGAACACTGAGGTCGCCAGTTCAAAACCCTGCACTGGTCTGGTCAAGGCACATATGGGAGTTGATGCTTCTAGCTCCTCCCCTCTTTCTCTCTTTGTGTGTGTGTGTGTGTCTCCTCTCTAAAATGAATAAATAAAAAAATTTTTTTAAAAATCTTAAAAAAAAAAGCTTAGAAGATTTATATTATTTTATATCTCTCAAATATATATACTCTTCAGTGCGAGCTAATTTGTAAAGATAAAATTGAGAGATGTTATTTGATCACTGAAACAGTGTTTTTCCCCCTTTTGTGAGAGAAACTTTGATATCTGAGACTGATGATTACTTTATTTCTACCACCTGTTCCAAAATATTTGACTGGTTTTATAGGTCCTTGCCCAATAACAAAGGCAGATCTTTTTAAAGAGAACCGTGTGGGTTTAAATTCCCAACACCACTGCCTGATAATATATAGCTGCCTGTCTCTGTGTCAGCCGCAACTTACAGACCAAATATTGATTCTTGCCTTACAGTGACCAAAACAAGGATGATTCCAATCTATGACACAAACTATATTAGAAAATTCCAGGGAACTCTGGGAAATTGAGATGGCAGCATATTGTGAAATAAACACTTCAAAAAGACTGAGATTTGAGATCAAGCCTAGCCACACACTTGACCTCAGAAATTGTTTAACATTTACAGATCTCTGTTTCCCCCTCTGTAAAATACAATCAATTCTAGAGTTCAGTTTGCACTTCCCTGTGAGCCAATGATCACTTTTCTAGGAATATATCTCAGACAGGTACTCAAATTTAGATGCACAATAATATTTATCGTAGCCTTGGTTATAAAAGCAAAGTGTTGGAAGTGATGTGAATGTTTATTAATGTAGACACAGATAAATAACATTTGCATATGAAACAGACCTACATAGCCTACTTTAGATGGGTCTTAAAAACAAAGCCGGAATAAAATATTAAAGATGCAGTTTTGAATTTATAGCACAACAGCATTTAGGTAGAGAAACAGTCAAGATAGAGGGAAATGAGACAGTATTTGGTATGAAAGACAAAAGTAATATAAAATATTGAATAAAATAAAAAGAGACTACATAGAGTTACAATCATCTAGAGACACTAAATCTTGTCTTAGGGAAACAGACAGAAAGATAAGCAACTATTTCTGGATGGATTAGGTTTTATTTTTCCTGCTTATCTCGAGTCAGAGTAAAAGAGTTCGAAGATTTTCAATGGTTTTAAATGTGGCTTCAAACTTTAAGCAAATCATTCACTATTACTGTGTTTAAGTTACGTATCCTGCACAATGTGTTAGATAGTTGCGGATTTTGCTCGGTATTGACAATCAAGGCATTTTTATTATTAATGCAATGTTAATTGGGACCACGCTAACATTTTAATTAATTTTCCTACAATAGATCGTTTGTCAACAAAGGGGGTAAAAATATTAATTGAAACATGTGAATGGTTATTTGTAAGTGTAGGAAACACCTCACAGTTAAAGTGAATCACAGTGTGATTAATTGATTTTAATCGATTCCAGATGAGTTCCTATGGCATAACACAAGTTGTCAATAAAACTTACAATTAAGACTCATTATGCCTGACCAGGCAGTGGCGCAATAGATAGAGCGTTGGACTGGGATGTGGAGGACCCAGGTTCAAGACCCGGAGGTCGCCAGCTTGAGCACGGGCTCATCTGGTTTGAGCAAAAGCTCGCCAGCTTGGACCCAAGGTCGCTGGCTCCAGCAAGGGGTTGCTCGGTCTGCTGAAGGCCCGTGGTCAAGGCACATATGAAAAAGCAATCAATGAACAACTATGGTGTCGCAATGGCAACGAAAAACTAATGATTGATGCTTCTCACCTCTCTCCTTTCCTGTCTGTCTGTCCCTGTCTATCCTTCTATCTGACTTTCTCTCTGTCCCTGTAAATAAAAGAAAGACTCATTAGGAAACGCCAAGTGACCAAGGCAAGCATTGATGGGACAGAGCAACAGCAGGCTGCTCTCCTGCTGATGCAGAAAGGCCAGCATCCCACAGACAACAAGTCACAGAGCCCAGGCATCTGAGACAGGCATCTGAGAAAGTAGAAGAGTTCCTCTGGAAAGTCTTCAGCCAAAGATGGGCGAGGACATGGGCCCAGAAAATGGAGGCTTGGAGATGAGAGGGTTAGGAAGGGAGCAGGATCCAGTGGTACACGGGGAAGGACAGTAGAGGCAGCAGCTCTACCCCTCAAGTATAGAAATAAGCGAAGCTCAGATACCCTCGTGAGGTATACAGGTACCCATAGCCACAGTATTTCAGAGGCTCTAAGACACATTGAAATGGGCGGATCTGCAAGTCTTGCGAAGTCTCCCTACAGATGGAGATTAGCACAGGCAGGGCTCCGACACCTCCAGGGTCCTGAGTCTGTCATGACCGCTGTTCACAACTACAGATGCCCACAAGGCACTCCAGGAAGACCCATTCAGGAATCCCTGTTCTGCATAGGATCCTGCTGGAAATTCAAGATCAATATGTTTAGTCAGTTAGTTATTCTGTACTCAGGAAATGGAAGTGATTGTCACTTTTTTTCACTATATGCACAGAATGTGAGGCCTCCCATGATGTCATCCCATCACACGTCTGTGACTTCTTCTCCCTCACCCCATGACAGAAGGGTGCGACCTGCCAATGTAGGTGTTGGGTATGGGTATAAAATGTTTTTTTGTTTTAGTTTGAATTCCCCACAGCGTACAGCTGTAATCTAACAAATATATCTGGTCTTGAACCCCAGTTCCAGACATAGTTTTAAAAACTCTTGGAACTTTGAGAAGTAGGAGTGTCTCTGTTATGCTAATAAGATGACCCTTGGCAGAGGCCATACCTAGCTTCAGGATGGGAGCTGGTCACCAGGAGGTCTAACTAGTGATTGATTACAGGGTTGTAACTTTGAGCCAGTCCAACCTTTGAGGAGAAGAGAAAAGCTGGAGATTAAGTTCAATCATGTGATCAATGAGTTGATCAATGCCTGTATAATAAAACCCCAGCAACAACTCTGAATATCAATGCTCAGTGAGTGAGTCTCCCTAGTTGGTGAATATATTGATGTGCAGGGTGGGTGATGTATCCAGATTCCACAAAGAGACAGAATGGAAATGTGAAACAGAAATGGAGTCCAGCCCGCTTTGCCTCTCGTAGACCTTGCCCTATCCACCTCTTCCATTTGACTGTTCCTGAATTGGATCCTTAATAATAAAACTGTCATTATAAGTATAGCACTTTCAGAGAGTTCTATAAGTTGTTCCAGCAAATTATCAAACTTGTGAGGGTTATGGAAGTCTCTGAATTTATAGCTGATAGGACAAAAGTGCAGGTGACTCCCAAAGCTTCCAGGTGGCATCTGAAATGGTGCAGTATTGTGAAGGGCTTTGCCATTAACTTCTGGGGTCTGTGCCAATAGCAGGTACTTAGTGTCTAAATTGAACTGAATTTTAGGACACCCAGCTGGTATCAGAGAATTGGTGTCAGAACACAAAAGCTTGAGACAAGAGCTTGGGTGCAGGCAACTTATTTAAGAGGCAGTCCCAAGAGGCAACAGGGAAGGAATGAGACAGAGAAGGCAGAAAGCCAGTACAGAGGACACTAAGTGCTGATTACTTCTGCGGGCAACCAGGGCTCAGTGCTGCTGGGATCGGAGGCGCCAGACAGAACGCATCTCCAAGAACAAGGAAGCCAAGGGACTCCACTGATTCCCATCCCCATCTCATTACGGGTCTCTCTGGGGGAGTGGGCTGTTAATTCCTCCACCACTCTGGTTGTACCTGAGCGGTTCTCTTGGCTTCAGAGAAATTTCTGAACCAATAAAGCAAAAGGGACACACAGGGTTTAACTTGACATGAATACTGAAAACATGCAAGGATTTGAAAGTGGCTTGGTGCATGACAATTACCTGTTGCACTCATGAATCTCATTACCCTCTATAAATTATTCTGAGCTGCTTTCTTGAAGTGAAATTATAAACATCATTTGTAAGGCAAAAATTCAAGCTTTAGAATGCCTTTCTTGCCCTCCCAGGTCCACCCTGCAAAAGAAACAGCCTTAGGAGTTAGCTGCAAATAAGTCAATCGGGTTAATACCATGTGACATTGGTCTCTTTGCAAGAACTGATTGAATAAGAAACGATAGCAGTCCCTAAGAAGTTCATCTGTGAGCCATTCGAGACCCATGGGAGGAATGAAGGAGAGGTCATGCTGTCAGTGTTGGAGCTGGAGCAGAAATGAGGGGAGGATTCCAGAGTCCCGATAATGAAGAAACCCCAGTACTACAAGGGTGTGCCACGATGGCCTGAGGCAAGAGCTCCCTTGGGGCGAGCTGATATCTAATCCCCAAATTACATTCTGGTGTCCACAGAGCCTGTCCTGTGGCTGTGCTTCTGCCAGAGGTCTGCATCCCTTGCTGAAAACTTCACAGTAGTCCCAAAAGTAGAGCTAGCCTGGCCACCATAAGAACTCAACACTGCTTCCAATGGAAGGGCTGTCACAGATGCCCAACCTAAAACCTGCCACGACCACCAGAACCTGCTTTGATACCTTGAAGTTTACTTTCCTCTCTATCCACTGTCATTATCACATCCTTGGGTCAACGGTTACCCCAACAATCAAATCTCAGAGATATTCATTGAGGAAGGGGTCAGAGACGGAGAAACTGCAGGTGAATAAAAGACTCCATTCAAATGCAGGTAAGGTAAGCTGCACCAGCACTTGCCAAGGAGAGAGGAGGAAAGAGGAAGAAGATATGCATGTTGACCCAGTTCTGTGCTATTTCTAGAAGCACGCACATCTGATGGGGCACTGGAGTTGACATCCAAAATAGAACCCCCTTCCTGAGAAAAGTCACCACTTGCCACCTGCCTTTCTTGATGGCAGCAATAGTACTTGCTTACAAAAGAGTCAATATTAATAACACACAGGAAAATGAAATCATAAATACTCTTTGCTTTTTTCTGAATGTTGGCTTTATTCTTTCATATTGCAGTCAGTCTAACTCCATATACTGGGACACCTGGCCGGACTCACACCCTTTAAACTTTGGGACTGATCACCTTGAGCAGGAAGATATAAATGATGACTGCCTGATCCTGAGGAATTTACCCAGTCCTTTGGCTAGAAACATGGGATATGATCCCAAAGGAAGAGGAGAAAGGATAGGTGGTGTTTAACTAGGACAAACACAGCAAACATACCCATCTCCGCCACTTTCTCCATGTACCTATCCCATCAGTATATCTAGTACCTACTATGGGCCAGGCACTGCACTAGGTTCTGAGCTTGCAATGGTGAGCAAAACCAGTACCGTCCCCATCCTCACCGAACTTATAGCTGAAAGCTTCTAGCTAAGTTTGGGAACACGGTACCCAACATCTCTGAAGTTTACATCTCCTCTGTGAAATGAAGACAATAATATTTACCTTCCATGGCCGTTTCAGGGAAAATTAGACATGGCTCCCAATGTTTAGTATCAGCAGTGGTGGTGCCATGCCCAGGGGTGGCAGCTGTGACGTCCCCATTTCCTCCAGTTCTGCTGTGAGACTTTCAACATTGCGGCTGCACAGCCTCCCGACTCTGTTCTCTAGCCTTGCTGTGCATAAGCTGATATCCTTTAATAAATAACCCTTCTGCTCCAATCAGTTTTTGTTGTTTGCTACTGAAAACCTTAACTGATAAAGAATGTGCTTGATAAATGGTAACTATAGTTACTAATCCCTCAGCTTCGTGTCCCATTAATAAGAAAAGTACAGCTGAGAGCCATGCAAAGTGGGACCCGAGGAAGCAGCCCTGAGAATTAAATCTAACCCAAACCCTGGCCAGGGCAGCGCAGATGGCAGCCCCAAATCTGACGGATGGACAGAATGAAGAGTCCCTGTCATTTTCCAGGAACCAGGGGAAGCAGAGGGGCAGTTCCGCCTTCCATGTGGAGAGGTGAAATAATGATTTCTCCAAAGGAGCTTTCATGCACTGCACTGATTAAAAGTAATAAGATGCGGCTGCTTCGACTCCAGATTTAATTTCAGACTCTTAAATGTGTTATGGCCTTTCAATTGAGTTCTGTGTATTCAGTGGAGCAGGAAGGTAGGGGATCTTAAATTTTCCTTGTCGTTTTGGAGATATTCAGGAGAGCCATGTCCACATCTCTGCCCTTCAGAAGATGGGCACAGGACATGATTGTCTCACTGACTCGCAACCTTGACCTTAGTGGAGCAGAGGTGGTTTCCACATGACGAAAGCCTCAGAATTTTGCTCAGTTGACCCTGAGATGATGCAACTACAGTATCAGAAAACCCTCAAAGGGCAGTGCAGCCACTATTTCAAAGTCTAGGCAGGTCCCTCTCTCAGACCTGCCTGAGAGGAAATGTCTGTCTTCCCAGAAACAAATCTGGCTCAAGTCAAATGACTGGAATTTACCAGGGCTAATTTCTCCTGCTCCAGCCCATGATTAATATCACCCCTGGGTCTGCCACTTATATCTTGTGATACTATAAAGTTCACTTCCCTCCACCTCAGCATCCTTACCTTTAAGACACAGAGAGTATAAAATGCAATGTCTATAAAATGCTAAGCTTATATAAAAAGGTTACCCATTAGCTCATACTAAAAGATCAATAAATGCAGCTAAGTGTGTCATCACCCTCACCTCAGCAGAAAGCAGGGCAGGGAGAGCTGGGAGCATTTTGCTGACTTGGCCCTTATGGCTCTGCCTCACCTCTTCTCTTCCACGTTCTCAAACAGAGAGATGAGGAGAGGACCGGCAACGATGGCTGGGTCTGGGTCGGCCACAGCTCACACCCCCAGGCAGAGTTTACTGAGAGATGCAGGGAGCCCTTGAGCTGGCTCCAGGCCCAGAGAATGGTGCCCACGGATGATCCTTCTCCAGACTCCCAATGGCTGGTCCAACCACTCAGAGAGAGAAGCCCCATTGACACACTAAGCTGTGACATTCTCAGAATCCTCATGGTAAAGCCACTTCTAGTATGACAGGAATAAGTCTCAGGGTGAGACTATGGGGACTCTTCTGTACATGCCTGAGTATGGAGCTCATTTGGTTGTGAGCATGGAAACATAGAAGGTTCCAACAGAGGGGTAGAATGTTAACACCAAGTTTCAATTCAGGCATTTGAAGCAGAGTAAGGGTGATCAAGGCAGCTTTAATGATACCCTCAGTTTGACTAAAATTTAGACAGGTGTCTCCCTAACTGTGAGACTCTGACCTTCCTTTCCCTACAGCATTTACTTTAGAAAACTGGCAATTATAAATTCAGTCTTTGTCCTTTGAGATGTAAATCTTCTCCCAGCCAATTACAGCCCAAGAATGTCTTTCTCTTGGACCTGAGAGCAATTCCATTGAAATGTAAATAGAACTACCATATGATCCAGCAATCCCTCTACTGGGTATATACCCCCAAAACTCAAAAACATTGGTATGTAAAGACACATGCAGCCCCATGTTCGCTGCAGCATTGTTCACAGTGGCCAAGACATGGAAACAACCAAAAAGCCCTTCAATAGATGATTGGATAAAGAAGATGTGGAACATATATACTATGGAATACTACTCAGCTATAAGAAATGATGACATCGGATCATTTACAACAAAATGGATGGACCTTGATAACATTATACGGAGTGAAATAAGTAAAACAGAAAAAAAACTGAGAACTGCATGATTTCATACACAGGTGGGACATAAAAGTGAGACTGTGAGACATGGACAAGAGTGTGGTGGTTATGGGGTGGGGGGAGGGAAGAGAGGGTGAAAGAGGGGGGAGGGGAGGGGCACAAAGAAAACCAGATAGAAGGTGACAGGACAATATGACTTTGGGTGATGGGTATGCAACATAATTGAATGACAAGATAACCTGGAGATAACTCTGAACATATGTACCCTGATTTATTAATGTCACCACATCAAAATTAATTTAAAAATTTAAAAAATAAAAATTAAAAAAATAAAAAAGAGATGATTACAGTTGTCTCCCCATCTCTGTGGGAGAGCAGGAGCCTAACTTTGATAAACACCAGTTAGCAAACACAGATGGCCTAATTACGTTGACCAACCTCCACCCAACATCCTCCAGCACTCTACCCGAATTCACCCCAGTGCTTAAAAACTCATTTGTCTTCTGTTTTAGTCAAATTTCTTTCAGTGGAGCTCAATCTTACTACCCTATGGCAATGACTTTGACCTCTATTGCTATAGTACAGGCTAAAATCTTCCTTATCTGCTTAACCCCATGAAGTATAATTTTTCTTTGACAAGGGCGGGCAAGGAAACCATTTAAAAGCTGTTAGAATTTTTTTTTTAATGCAGAAAAAGGAAAAACAATAGAGCAGAAAAGCATGGTTTGGATATAGGGGAATGGCGTGAAAGAATATGTAGAAGTTAGAGAAGTTCTCTGCTATCCTGGGGTCACAAAGGCCATGACAAAACTCTGGACAGAGCTGGAAAAATGAGGAGCACATTTTTTAACATGTTGAATTGAAAGTTCCTCTGGAAAAGATAGCTATCCAACACACAGTGTTAGTGACGAGGCAGGGATCAGATACACGTGTACATACATTTCTTTTCTCAAGTAAACCCATACTTTTGTTATCATTATAAAAGTAATACATCACACAGTAGAAAAGTTGAGACACAGATAATTGCAAAGTAAAAACAAACAAACAAACAAAACACCCAGAACCTCCACACAAAAATGGCAGCCAATGTTTCCGTACCTAAGGGGTTCATGGGCTGGCAGGGGAGAGGTAAGAAAAGAGATCATGGTCACTAAAGGGACAACCGCTATGAGAGAGTGTTAGGCAGATGCTGTGGGAGGACAAAGGGTGAACAACAACTCTGGGAGAAAGGGGATGAGGAAAAAGTCACTGCATAAGTGACATTTGAGCTAACATTTAAAGTAGGATTTTGCCCATTGGAAAGTAGGAAGTTTAATGAAGAGGGTGGAAAGGCAAGCTTCTGGCTGGGAAAAGACAACTGCTCAAGGGTGTACAATGAAGAGTTCATATCCACTAGAACACCAACCAAACAATAAGAAGGAGCAGATAATCTAATTTTTAAATGGATGGAATAGTTCACAGGCATTTTGCTAAAGAGGGTATTTAAACAGGCCAGGAAGCATATGAAAGATGCCCAACTTCATTGGTTACTGCAGAAATGCACACTACATCCACAATCCTCAGTCAACACTCACACATTAGAGTGACTAACATTAAAAATATCAAATGTTGGCAGGGCTGTGGAGCAACCAGAACTCATGTACTTCTCTGGTGGGAGTACATAGTAAAGCAACTTCAGAAAACACTTTAGTGGTATCAACTAATTCAGACTAAATGCCAATCTAAGAAACAAGCGATTTCACTCTTACATATAAATCGAACAGAAAGAGAATGTGTGTTCAGCGAAATGCCTATTAAAGAATGTGAACAGAGAGGGCAAGATGATAGTGGAGTAGGCGGACGTACCAACTGCTGCCTCCCAGAACCAAAGTGGATTACAACTTAATTTTAAGAACCATTATCTGGATAAACCAATTTTGGACTAAACTTCAACCAAGGGACACCAAAGAAGCCACACTGAGACTGGTAGGAGAATTGGAAACACAGAGAGGGCTTCCCAGCTCCCTGGAGCAAACGGCAGCCCGGAGAGACTCGCGTGGCAGGAATTGAGTTTAGTGGAGATGGGAGGGTCCTGAGCCCCAGGAACAAAGCTCCAGCCTGCAGCCTCAAAGCCTAGAAGAAGAGGCATATGGACAGTATTTAGCTGCAAAACAAGTCAGCATACTGTTTGTGAGAAAGAGACAGATTTCTCAGACCCCGGATTCTTCTTAAGAGACCACGCAGAAAAGCTCTCTCACAACCACTCACCCGGGGATCCGGGGGATGGGGAGAGAGGAGAGGACCAGAGTAGTGGGAAGAGAGTGCAATCTAGGAGGCACAGGGAGAAACACTTTGAGGGACAGCCACCCTAACCCCTGGGCTGAGTCACTCCCAAAATCTGAAGAGAATATTTCCCCTGGAAACCGCAATACCAGCAGGACAGCAACCAAACAAGGGAAGCAGAACAGCAACCAAACAAACTCTCCTGAAGCACTCAGAGCTGAGCCGCTTAGAAGGAGGGCGCTTTCAGGCCTACAGTATTGATTGTCAGGGTCTGAGCAGCGTCCCCACCTACATGGCTGAGGGCTCGCGGGAGGGCGGGTGGCGCTGGGATGCAGAAGCACAGTTTCCTGGGCAAGGGCAAAAGCCAGCGGCTATGACTGAGGCCCAGGCATGAGCTCAGTCTTTCCCAGTGGGGGTGGAGGGGACACATGAAAGCGGTCAGGCCCAGTTGCAGACTCTCCTGTAATCCACCCTGCAGGGGAAGGGTGGGAGCCCGGGAAGGGGCAGAGACCCACCCTTGAGCAAGGGCGCATGGGCGCGCAGCCTCGCCTGGATCACAGACCCGAAGCTTATGGACTGATGTGGGAGCCGGCTCCTCCCACAGGGGTGGGGCAAAAGCCCTAAACAGGCGGAGTCCCACAACTGAGCGTGGGCACACAGCCCCACCCTACCCACGGAGCTGAGGCTGGCAGCTGAGCAAGTTATTCCTGTGGTGGTGGTGGTGGTGGTGGTGGTGTGAAAGCCCGGAAATAGGCAGAGACCCACAGCTGAGCAAAGGTGCTCACCCCTGCCCTCAGGGCCAAGGCTTGTGGCCCAGCATATAACCGACCTATGGGGGTGGGGCAAAGGCCAAGGCCTCCAACGCTTGTAGACCTGGGCATGTGATCATAGCCCCTTCTGTAGAGGAGAGGCGGAAACCACAGTGATAGCCACAGAGGGCTGGCACCAGCAATGCCCCTACCCAAACGTCCTAGGCAGCATCAGCAGAGGGGGTGGTAGTCCTGCAGACAGACCATAGCTAGGGAACACAGAGGCCTCACCCATTGAATTCCAGTGGCTAAAACCTTCTTAAACACAGACAAAATGGGAAGGCAGAGAAATTCAACCCAAATGAATCAAGAGAAATCCCCAGAAAAGAACCTGAATGAGTCAGATATAACCAAATACTGGATGCAGAGTTTAAAATAACAATTGTTAGGATGCTCAAAGATCTTAGAACAATAGATGGTCATTACGAACACCTACATAAAGAGATAGCAAATATAAAAAAGGATATTAAAATAATAAAAATGAATCAGTCAGAAATGACAAAGTATGAGAAATGAAGACCACAATGGAAGTAATTAAACAGCAGGATGGATGAAGCTGAGGATCAAATCAGCGAGTTAGAGGACAAGATAAATGAAGGCATGGAAGCAGAGCAGAGAAAAGAAAAGAGACTCAAAAAGTCTGAGGAAACTCTAAGAGAGCTCTGTGACAACATGAAGAGAAATAACATCCGCATCATAGGGGTTCCTGAAGAAGAAGAGAAAGAACAAGGGATAGATACTTTGTTCAATCATATTAGAGCTGAAGACTTCCCCAAATTAATGCAGGAAAAAGCCTCACAAGTTCAAGAAGCACAGAGAACTCCATTAAAAAGAAACCCAAAGAAACCTACACCAAGACACATCATAATTAAAATACCAAAGCTAAGTGATAAAGAGAAAATATTAAAATCTGTTAGAGAGGAGCGGAGGCAGAGCCCCAGTGGTAACTGAGCGGGGAAGCACGGGCATGCATGCAAGTCCTCCAGCGACAGCGGAAGTCACCTGCCAGCTTCCAGGAGCAGGGCAGGTGCACAAATCAACCCAAGGGTGGGCTCACCATTGGTTGGCAGTGATCCGAGCGAAGGCAGAGCCCCAGTGGCAACTGAGTTGGGAAGCCTAGGCACACGTGCGAGTCCACCAGCGAAGGCAGAAGTAGCCCCAGCTACTGCAGGAATCTGGGTGGCGCACTAACCTGCTTAGGATACGAACACACCCTTAGCAGTAACATCAACATGGGTGACTTCAGCAGAGATCTGAGATGGCACGCACAATCCCTGAGGTGGCCACTGAGAGCTGAGCCAACTGAGGCAGTCCAGGAGGTGGTCCAGACCGGCACGCAAGCACGCATGGGCCCGATCAGGACAGCAGCAGTCAAGGAAGTGGGTTGGAGCCAGCAACACCTGAGCCCAAAAGCCCTGGGCAGCAACAGAAGTGGTGGCTGGGTAGAGAGACCACAAAATGGGAGCTAAAACGTCTGGATAGAAAAACACCTGAGGCGAAGAAGTATGCCACATTTCATACCATACCTAACCACTGAATTACAGTACTGAGCCCAACAAGTAGCCAGTAATTAAAGACAACAGAAAGCAAAGTTTAAGGGAACTTAAACTTTTAAAGTAATTTCTCCCAGGCGAAGAGTAGATAAAAGCAAGCCTAGGAGTGCAGCTGATATTTACAATGACACTCGGACCCAGCAGAGATAGCCACAAGATCTGGATAACCTGTAGCTCCCAAATAGTGGATAAGAACCAGTCACAAGAGATTTGTGAACCCCACAAATCTTCCCCAGGTCCCAGCCAGAAAAGACCAGGGCAACACAGACAAAATGGGAAGACAAAGAAGTGCAATCCAAATGATTCAACAAGAGAAACCCTCAGAAAAAGAGCTGAGTGAGACAAATATAAGCAAACTACTGGAGGCAGAGTTTAGAATAATGATTATTAGAATGCTGAAAGATCTTAGAACAACAATGGAAGGTCACAATGAGCACATAAATAAAGAAATAACAAGTATTAAAAAGGACATTGAAATAATGAAGAAGAACAAGTCAGAAGTGACAAATACAATATCTGAAATGAAGATTACACTAGAAGCATTTAAAAGCAGGCTGGATGAAGCAGAGGATTGAATCAGCGATTTAGAAGACAAGATAATTGAAAACATGGAAGTGGGGCAGCAAAAAGAAAAGAGAATGAAAATATCTGAGAAAACTCTAAGAGAGCTTTCTGACAATCTAAAGAGAAACAACGTCCACATCATAGGAGTTCTTGAAGAAAAAAAATAAAACAAGGGTTAGAGACCTTGTTCAATCAAATCATAGCAGAAAACTTCCCTAAATTTAGGCAGGAAAATGTCACACAAATTCAAGAAGCACAGAGAACTTCATTAAAGAGAAACACAAAGAAATCCACACCAAGACACATCATAATTAAAATACCAAAGCTAAGAGATAAAGAGAAAATATTTAAAGCTTCAAGAGAAAAAACGGCTATCACCTACAAAGGAGCCCCCATAAGGATGACATCCGACTTCTCAACAGAAACACTTGAGGTCAGAAGGGAAGGGCAAGAAATATTCAAAGTAATGCAGAACAAGAGCCTACAACCAAGACTACTTTATCCAGCAAGGCTATTCTTTAAAATTGAAGGAGAAATAAAAAGCTTCCCAGACAAAAAAAAAAAAAAAAAAAACTCAAAGAATTTATTACAACCAAACCAAGGCTGCAAAATGTTAAGGGGACTGGTGTAAACAGAACAAAGGGGGAAAAGAACACAGTAAAAGAGAAATATTGCTTTAAAGAACAAAATGGCAATAAACAACTACATATCAATAATAACCTTAAAGGTAAATGGATTAAATGATCCAACCAAAAGATATAGAGTAGCTGCATGGATAAGAAAACAGGACCCATACATATGCTGTCTACAAGAGACACACCTCAAAACAAAAGATACACATAGACTAAAGGTAAAAGGATGGAAAAAAATATTTCATGTAAATGGAAATGAAGGGAAAGGAGGAGTAGCAATACTTATATCAGACAAAAGGAACTTTAAAACCAAGGCTATAGTAAGAGATAAAGAAGGACACTACATAATGATAAAGGGAGCAATCCAACAGGAAGATATAACCATCATAAATATCTATGCACCAAATATAGCAGCTCCTAATTTTATAAAACAACCTTGATGGATATAAAGAGCAAGATCAACAGCAATACTATAATAGTGGGAGATTTCAATACCCTACTAACATAACTAGATAGATACTTAAGAAAAAAATTAACAAAGAAACAGCAGGTTTAAAAGACACACTAGATCAACTCGATTTAATAGATACCTTCAGAACCTTTCATCCTAAAGCAGCAGAATATACATTCTTTTCAAGCGCTCATGGTACATTCTCCAGGATAGACCACAGGTTAGGACACAAAAGTGGTCTCAACAAATTTAATAAGATTGAAATCATATTAAGCATTTTCTCTGACCATATCACATGAAACTAGAAATCAACCACAACAGAAAAACTGAAAAATACTCAAACACATGGACACTAAATAGCATTTTATTAAACAACAAATGGGTTAACAATGAAATCAAAGAAGAAATAAAAAGATTCCTAGAAACAAATGATAATGAGCATACAACAACTCAAAATTTATGGGACACAGCAAAAGCAGTAGTGAGAGGGAATTCATAGCACTACAGGCATACCTTAAAAAGCTTGAAAAAGCTCAAATAAACAACCTAAACCTACATCTAAGAGAATTAGAAAAAGAACAGCAAGTAAGGCCCAGAGGAAGTAGAAGGAAGAAAATAATAAAGATCATAGTAGAAATAAATGACATAGAGGCTAAAAAAAACAATACGGAGGATCAATGAAACCAAGAGCTGGTTCTTTGAAAGGGTAAACAAGATAGATGAACCTTTAACTAACGAGACAGACACAACAAGAAAAGAAGAGAGAGGACTCAAATAAATAAAATTAGAAATGAGAGTAGAGAAATAACAACTGACACAACAGAAATACAAAATATTGTAAGAAAATACTATGAAGAACTGTATGCCAAAAAATTAGACAACCTAGATGAAATGGACAAATTTCTTGAAACATATAATATTTTAAAAATCAATCAGGAAGAATCAGAAAACCTAAACAGACCAATTACAACAAATGATATCAAAACAGTTATCAAAAACTACCAACAGCCTGACCAAGCGGTGGCACAGTAGATAGAGCGTCGGACTGGGATGCGGAAGACCCAGGTTCGAACCCCGAGGTCGCCAGCTTGAGCGCAGGTCCATCTGGTTTGAGCAGAAGCTTGCCAGCTTGGACCCAAAGTCGCTGGCTCCAGCAAGGGGTTGCTCAGTCTGCTGAAGGCCCACGGTCAAGGCACATGTGAGAAAGCAATCAATGAACAACTAAAGTGTCGCAACGGCAACGAAAACTAATGATTGATGCTTCTCACCTCTCCATTCCTGTCTGTCTGTCCCTATCTATCCCTCTCTATGACTCTCTCTCTCTCTCCCTGTAAAATAAATAAATAAATAAATAAATAAAACCTTATAAACTACCAACAAACAAATGCCTGGGGCCCAATGGCTTCACAAGTGAATTCTACCAAATATTCAAAGAAGAACTAACTCCTATCTTTCTCAAGCTATTTCAAAAAATTCAAGAGAAAGGAAGACTTCCAAGCTGTTTTTATGAGGCGAGCATAATTCTGATTCCAAAACCAGGCAAAGACAATAGAAAAAAAGAAAGTTATAGGCCAATATTCCTGATGAATCTAGATGCTAAAATCCTCAACAAAATATTAGCCAACCGGATCCAGCAATATATGAAAAAAATCATACACCATGATCAAGTGGGATTTATTCTGGAGAGGCAAGCCTGGTACAATATTCAAAAATCAATCACTGTGATTCATCACATAAAGAAAAGGAAGGACAAAAACTACATAATAATTTCAATAGATGCAGAAAAAGCATTTGATAAAATCCAGCACCCATTCATGATCAAAACTTTCAGCAAAGTGGGAATACAGGGAACATACCTCAACATGATAAAGGCCATCTATGACAAACCCACAGCCAACATCACACTTAATGGGCAAAAATTAAAAGCAATCTTTTTAAGATCAGGAAAAGGCAAGGGTGCCTTCTTTCACCACTCTTATTCAACATAGTCCTGGAAGTCCTAGTTGTAAGGCTTTTTTTCCCCCACCGAGAAAGAAGGAAGGAGAGGGCCCAGAGCCACAAAGTGTGGTTCAGTAAAAGGTTTTATTAAGTACCACGCATCCCACCAGACAATGTCCTCCGGTTCCGGGGTTCAGAGGCTAGGTGAGTCGCAAGAATTAAAATCCGTGAGAGGTATTTAAAGGGGTCCTCCAGGGTGGGCAAGCAGTTATGACGTGGTAAAATCTCACTGGCTGACACAGTCAATCTTCTCCCAAGGTCCTCTGGGAACTTTCTTTTGGTGCACAAGAATGTGGAAGGCCCAAGCCAAAGTCCGGGGTCTGAGTTCCCCACTTGACCTTCCCCGTTAGCCACCAACCCTACACTAGTCATAGCAACTAGACAAGAAGAAGAAATAAAAGGCATCCAAATTGGAAAAGAAGTAAAACTATCATTATTTGCAGATGACATGATATTGTATATAGAAAACCCTAAAATCGCAGTCAAAAAACTACTGGATCTCAAAAAAAAAAAGAAAAAAAATAAGAAAAAAAAAAAAACTACTGGACCTGATAAATGAATTCAGCAAGGTGGCAGAATATAAAATTAATACTCAGAAATCAGAGGCATTTTTATACACCAACAATGAACTGTCAGAAAGAGAAATTAAGGAAACAATCCCCTTCACTATTACAACCAAAACAATAAAGTACCTAGGAGTACATTTAACCAAGGAGATTAAAGACTTGTACTCGGAAAATTATAAAACACTGATAAAAGAAATCAAGAAAGACACAAACAAGTGGAAGCATATACTGTGCTCATAGTTAGGAAGAATAAACATCATTAAAATGTCTATATTACCCAAAGCAATTTATAAATTCAATGGAATGCCAATTAAAATACCAATGACATACTTCAAAGATATAAAACACACATTCCAAAAATTTATATGGAACCAAAAAGAACACAAATAGCCTCAGCAATCTTGAAAAAGAAGAATAAAGTAGGAGGTATCACACTTCCTGATATCAAGTTATATTACAAGGTCATTGTACTCAAAACAGGTTGGTACTGGCACAAGAACAGGCATATAGATCAATGGAACAGAACAGAGAACCTAGAAATAAACCCACACCTTTATGTACAACTGATATTTGACAAAGGAGGTAGAAGCATACAATGGAGCAAAAACAGTCTTTTTAACAAATGGTGTTGGGAAAATTGGACATCTACCTGCAAAACAATGAAACTAGACCATCAACTTACACCATTCACAAAAGCAAACTCAAAATGGATAAAAGACTTAAATGTAAGCCGTGAAACCATAAGCATCTTAGAAGAAAACATAGGCAGTAAGCTTTTCGACATCTCTCGCAGCAATATATTTGCCGATTTATCTCCATGGGCAAGTGAAATAAAAGACAGAATAAACAAATGGGACTATATCAAACTAAAATGCTTTTTCACTGCTAAAGACAATAAGAACAGAATAAAAAGACAAACCACACAATGGGAGAACATATTTAACAATATGTCTGATAAGGGGTTAATAACCAAAATTTATAAAGAACTTGTAAAACTCAATGCCAAGAAGATATACAATCCAATCAAAAAATGGGCAAAAAAATGAATAGACACTTCTCCAAAGAGGACATACAGATGGCATATGAAAAAATGCTCAATATCACTAATCGTTAGAGAAAGGCAAATTAAAACCACAATGAGATATCACCTCACACCAGTCAGAATGGCACTCATCAGCAAAACAACACAGAACAAGTGCTGGCGAGGATGTGGAGAAAAGGGAACCTTCCTGCACTGCTGGTGGGAATGCAGACTGGTACAGCCACTGTGGAAAACAGTATGGAGATTCCTCAAAAAATTAAAAATCGAACTGCCTTTTGACTCAGCTATCCCACTATTAGGAATATACCCTAAGAACACCATAGCACTGTTTGAAAAGGAGAAATGCACCCCATGTTTATGGCAGCATTGCTCACAATAGTGAAGATCTGGAAACAGTGCAAGTGTCCGTCAGAGGACGAGTGGATTAAAAAGCAGTGGTACATATATACTATGGAATACTATGGGTCCACAAAAAAGAAGGAAATCTTACCTTTTGCAACAATATGGAGGGACCTGG
Organism: Rhynchonycteris naso; assembly: GCA_037038555.1. Taxonomy (NCBI): domain Eukaryota; kingdom Metazoa; phylum Chordata; class Mammalia; order Chiroptera; family Emballonuridae; genus Rhynchonycteris; species Rhynchonycteris naso. Next base: position 60,807,629 of record CM073004.1, on the reverse strand, counting down.
AAACTATTATGTTAAGTGAAGTAAGCCAAGCAGAAAAAGAAAAATATCATATGACCTCACGAATTCAATGAACAATGAGAACTGAGGAACAGAATTGAGACAGAGGAGGGATCAAAGGGAACAGAGGAAAAGAGGACAGAGGGAAAGGGGAGGATAGGATGGGATAAACCTGAAGGGAAGGGGGGAGGGCACTGTGGGGAGGGGGCAAGGGAGATGTGGAGGGGAATACGGGGGAGGGGGGATGCATTTGGGGCAACATTAAAATCTATGTAAACATAATAAATTAAAATCAATTAAAATAAAAAGAATGTGAATAGCAGCAAATGTCATAAGAGTCTCAAATTGGAAAAATCCAAATGTCTATCCATAGTACAATGAACAAAGTGTGATATGTTTGTTAAGCAGAAAAGGTGATGGGGACAATTTTCACGCCAGAAATCAACAAACTACTAGAACATGTAACAACATAAATGAATTTCACAAACGTAATACTGAGAAAAACAGCTGGTCATAAAAATAGTATGTAATAAAAGATTCCACGTATAGAAAGTCATGAAACAGTCAAGATTAATCTGTGGTGTTCTCAGGATTGTGGATATTCCAAAGGATGGGAAATTACTGAAAGGGGGCATCAGGGGCTTTTGGGGTGCTGGCCATGTTCTGTCTCTTGATCTGGGTGCTGGGCACTCCATGCGTTCACTCTGTGAAAACCCATCAAGTTGAGAAGATGTGATATGTACATTTTCCTGCACACTCGTTGCACTTTAGTAACATTAATCAAAACAGAAGCGAAGGTGGGCTCATTTGGCCAGAAATGCACATGGCATGGGGCGTCTCTCGAAGCTGGACCTTGTGTTTCACACCCACCTACACAGTCGGCTCCGAAAAGCCAGAGGCTGGAAAGAAATGTAGATGGAGCAGCAGAAGCCGGAACTCCTCAAAGAAGAGGGAGGCCACGAGAGAGAATACAAAAGGGAAAACGGGGAAACAAAACCAAGGTGGGAGCAGGCGTAGGAAGGCTGCAGAGACTCTGCTTTCCGGGATGATTTCTCTAGTTTGTTACGAGAAAGGCAGAGAGAAGCAGGACAATGACTTGAAAAGTCTGGCATTTTTGTATTCTTAATTTCATGTAAGACATAATGCAAGCAAGAATATTTAGAACACACAACCAAAAAAAAGTGCCCAAATGTTCCCACGGCTTTGATTTAGGCCGTGTTGGGACTGCATTCTGAAGCATGGAGACTCTCCCCCTCAGGGAAAAAGGAAGGTCGAATGAGGGTCCAGAATTCCTAAGGCTGCAGATAATGTTTCCCACCCTCCCCTTTTCTCTCACGATCCCCTTAACCTTCATCACTGCCTCGGTCTGCTAAATACAGAAGCCGCCACGCCCACCTCCATGCTTCAGTCCCTCCACCTCTCCTCCTCGCTGCCTGTCAGCTTCTCAGATGTCTTCTTGTCCTGCAGCTGCTGTGACAGGAAGGGCGGGAGGGCACGGGCTCAGTGATGGAGGTCTCCACCCTGCAGGCTTTGATGGAATTTAAGTGGAATCCAGCATCATCCATCACTGTCGGTTCTGCAGGACACTGAGTGCTCACCACAGCGAGTGCAAATGCGGCTCTCCGGATGGATGTCAGAAAGGCCTTCACAGATTCGCCTTTCTATTCCAGCTTCCCAGGAAGGGAACAGTTCTCCTCTCCAAGTAAAAGACTGCAGGTCAGAGGCTGGGATTCATGAGAAATCCCAGTGTCTTTCCAAGTCCTCCCCGTGGCCTTGGGGTCACAGTGGGGGGATGTGGGTATTTTCTGCCCCCACTTGATCCCATAGGTTGCAGAAAGACTCGCCTGTTAGCTTCAGACAGCCTAGCATCTGAGTCATGAAATCAAGAGAGGAGAACTCAACCCCAAATTCTCAAATTGTCGTGTCCTGACCAAGACCAACAGCACTGGCCTAACCTAGGGATTTATTAGAAATTCCTGGGCCCCACCCCCAGATTGACAGAATTAGAAACTCTGGCGGTGGGGTCCAGCAATTGGGGCTTTAATAAGCCCCAGGGAATTCTGTGCAAGCTCAAGCATGAGAAACAATGCTCTAAGCAGAAGACTTGGACGTCACTTACCTGCCCTCTATGCTAATTAGCTGGATCTTCAGAATGTCTTCTGAAGAATGAGAACATTGATGCCTTACCTGCCAGAAAGCTGAAGAATCCTAGATTAGAAGATCTCTTGAAGATACTTCTTTCAGCTTTAATATCACTGAGTTCATGACTTCAAAGTGCTCTCATGATTTTCCTAGGGTAAAGCTAGCAGTTCATTTGTTATTCAAGCCAGGTACAATTATACAGCCCTAGGGATTTTAGTCAACGCAGATGCCAGAGCAGCTGAGATACAGCAGAGTGACAAAATGCTAGGACATTGTAGTGTCCTACAGAGGCAGGTGGATGCTTCTAAGCCTCCACACTTATTCCCTGGTGTTTACAAGGCTGCAGCCTCAGGCACGGGACACAAAGAGAGGAGAAAGAGTATTCCCATTTTGCTGATGGATACCTCAAAACAAGCCACAGACTAAACAGACTTCTAGGATTTCTCTGCTCCTTTGTTCAAACCACCATCTCCTCTATTGTCCCATACACCTGGAGCACTAACCCCAACCTATTTAAAATAGATCTTCCATGGTCTGTTTCAAAGATATTTGTTCTGCTGAATCTGTCCCAGACTGAAAAGTGCACACCGCCAAGGTTTAAGAGTTTATGTCAGGAGAAACTGAACACTGTCTCAGGATAATGTTTTCCTACTGCCACTTACATTTCCAGAGGCATTTACAAAAATTAAACATCAATGGGAAGCCAAGTCCTTCATTTATAAAGCCAGCAATAGACATTGATCCAGTGATAATGTTATTATTTTTCTTATGGCTCTTGTCAGTGTGCGTTTCATTATTGTTGGGTTGGATGAGTATAGGGTGGCCTGGGAATAGGTTGAGTGACTTACTCACAGTTTCTTGGTGCTTTGAAAGAGTCTGTGGTTCTATCTTGAGGCCTTTAGAAAGCTAGTCAGGCACAAGCACATATGAACATATTAAAACTCTTAGTTAATTGGTGTTTCTTATCATTGCTTCTTGGCTTTTTTAAAAATGTGACACTTGTATTTTCTTTTTAAATATAGTCAGCATTTTATTAACATGGAATTTAGTCGTGTATTTTGAAGTTCGATTAAATGATTCAAGCCACTTAGCAAACACCGGCGAGGTAGGTGGGCCTCTCTTCAGCTGTTCCATAAACTAGGCAAATGGGGACAGTAAGCCCATCTATAAGAAAAATGGAGGTGGACAAGAACATTGGAGAATGTCATTCTGGACCAGGACACAGAGTAGCTTGAACCAAACCAGGGAAAATGGGACCATAATACACCCTGCAACTGTTCACCGGGTCTGAGAGGAGGGTGAAAGGGAATCAACTGCAGGTCAGCAGCATGTGAACTTAGGAAGTCGGGTGAGAATGGACACTGAAATGGATGAGTGTGCCAAGAACCTTGGGTGTGAGTAACTCGCTTGGTCAGACACTGTGTGAACAGAGGCAAGAAGGAGCTTTGTTTCAATCACTAAGGAGACACCTGTGAAGTCCTGGGACAGTCTCTTTCTCCCATGTGACACACACACAAATGGAGTTCAGGCTGCTGACAACTGAGGCCAAGACAGAAGGGACCTAACAAATATTGTGGGCAGCTGGCCAGGTGAATTAGTGAGGTTTCCACAGCAACACATGCTCCTGAGGATCCATTTAAGGCAGCATCCTTCTCTGCCAAGGTCACTTCCTCCTTTTGGAGTCTTGCTCTCTTCCCTGGTCTTTTCAGGGTATCAATTAGTTCACCTCTCTTCTGTATAGTCTGCCTATTCCTGTCAATCACATCTTCCCAAAAGCACTTTAAAAAACTCGAGTCTTCCCCACCTTAAATATATCTTCCTTCCGTTCCACGTTTCCTGAAGCTGACGCCCTCGCTCCTCCCCCTCACATGCTAAGTTTTTCAGAAAGTTATTTATCCTCACTGTCTCCATATGCTCCCCTCCCACTTACTCTTCAATTCACTCCACTCTGTCTTCCACCCCCATAATGGGCTTAAAAAAGGCCTCTGTAAGTATTGGGTGACCTCTCTGCTGCTCAAGTCCAAGGACAATTTTTAGTCTTCATTTTGCTTGAAACCTCAACAGTGGTGATGACTCGTCCCCTCATCTGTAAACATCTGGGATCTCAGGATCCCACAATCCCCTAGTCTTCTTCCCACCTCCCTGGATGCTCCTATTTTTTCTTTGCAGGTTCCTCCTCTCTATCCGATAGTCTCTAAGGGTTGTTTCTGAACTTTTTCTCTCTTCCTCACCACCCCTAAAAGACATTACCGGGTCTTGTTAGTTCAGGTGCTTTAGTATTTATGTGTTCTATTCACTGCTGTCTGTCTTTACAACTCTCAACTGTTGAGAACTGCTGTCGCCACATCCAGAACACAGAGGGAACTTTGCCTAAGATCATCTAGGTAATCACTGGCTCCTAGAAGAAAGGCCAAGATATTCCAGCCCCTGGTGCACTGGTGTTTCCTCATTACCCTAATAAAATCATTCTTTATCCAGAAAAGACAAAAGTTAATTATGAATATGATGTCATTTATCATCAAGACATTTTTGAGGCAGAATAGGGGATTACAGGATCTGTCTAAGCAGAAATGGCCTCTTTGAAGTTGGCAGAATTAGCAAAACAGAGCCAAGATCCATGTCTGTCCTCAGAAGACCTTCCTAAAGGCCATTCTCCTGGGAATGTAACAACAACAGAGCCTCCAACCCATCTCTTCTGGGAAACAGAGGGAGCTGATGACAACTGAGGAAGGAAGTAGACAAGCAAGACTCAAATTTCAAAGGTTTGGCTGCAACTGTCAGTAAGAGGTGAGAACTGCAGATGAGACAGCAACACTCCCTGAAAGAATCAATCCTTAAGGACTGTCATGTGAAATGCAGAGCAGACTTATTCTGAGTGGCTGCAGGAAGCAAAATTCAGACTCAAGGGGAGAAGTTAACTGATAGACAGATTTCAGCACAATATGAAAACAACTGTCAGAACTCTCCAAGGTGCCAGCTGAGGGACCGGACAGAAGGTACACTTGCAAGGCTGCGTACTATCTTCTTCTGGGTCTTGTCACATAGGCTCTTGCACGAGAGTGAATGAGGTAAAGAAAGACCTACTTTCCATACCATGCCTCATGGCTAACAGTAAGGGCTGGCTCGACCTTCTCAACAACACTAGGAGATCACTGGACAGGTATTATTGCCTACATATACACGTGAGAATTTAAGCTCGCAGAAGTTGGGTACATGATCTTAATCATACAGAAAACTAATGAAAGAGCCAAGATTTTATTCATCTACTCAGCACAGTTTTATGGAATGTTATTGTGTTATATCTGCGGAGCTAAATAAGCATGGCAGATGGAGACTGGAAAGATATTTCCATGTCACCAAGGAGATACCAAATTGAGGAGTTAATGAATTAATACACAGTGAGATGAGATGGAGGTGAGTAAGTCCATGAGGCTTCTGACCACAGACGAGGGACACCTAACATGCCAGGAAGGAAGAAAATGGTCAAAGAACATGAGGACAGAGCCAAAGTCTTAAAAACCCAGTGAATGGAACTTAAAAATGGGAGGTGGAGAGGATGCTAGTGATGCTTCCCCAAAATCTCCTTTACCAGGACAGTGCTCTGGCATTGCTCAGCTGCTGCATTGACAGCTATGGTTCATACGTGTCCTCCTCCCAGGACAACTGCTCCTGGCCAGTGACAGCCATCTCACTTGGGAGGTAACACACCACATCTACAGGTAACAGGTATAGCCCTCTCCCATGACAAAGATGGAGGTCCATGGGCCTTGCAATCTCCATGGTACATTTCATACTCAGAGCTCACTGTAGGATCAGTTGAAATTATATCTTGTCAAGCAGCTCCTTACTCTACCCTATCCTGCTTCCTTCCTTCTCTTGAGGCCACTCCCTTTAGAAAGTGTATGAATTCCCGTCTTCCTCTCTGCTTTTAGGGAATGCTACTTCAGTCGAGGGAGAAGGATGTTCTAGGCAGAAAGAACGATATATGTGAAGGCATGGATAAAAAGGAGCACAGTGCAATACAGAACAGCAGTAAGTTGGAGCAGGGTGGTAAATGATCGTGCAGCATGACATAAACCAGGTGGTTAGACAGAGGACACAATCCTATTATCTCCTGACATCTAGCCGGTCACATTCCACCTCTCCATACTACTGCACTGGCCTCTGATACCCCACACGGCTGCCTTAGAAGCAATATTTTGGAGCATACCTAGGCCGTGTAGTGAGATTGCAGAGGAAGAAGTCACCAGGCAGGATTCTTGGATTCATTCTGTGGCATCTCACAAAGCAGGGACAAAGATGAGTCCCCTGGAATTTCCTGGTCCTCAGACCACACTGCCTCTCTGGAACTCGCCATTGACTCTGCTTGCTTGCAGGAGAGCACATGACCTCAGGAGGCTATTTTTGTCCTCCCTAGCCTCTCCAGAAACGGTGGCCTCTCCCCTCCCCTTTCATCGGCTTCATCTGCTTTTCCTGCCTTCCTTTCAGGCCTGTATTCACAAGGTCATGCCCTTGGGTCTCGGGCAGCACCTGGTTTCAAATTCTGAACCTCTCCAAAGCCAACGAAGCTCTTTAATCACAAAGTTGAGCTGCCAGGAAACGGATGCTAATTGGCAACTTTTATTTCATGAGGTCCTGGGGAGTGCAGAGAGGGATATGCTTCTTTTGTCTGCTATGCCATGAGCGCAGAGTAGACTCAGGAGGGGTAGAAAATAAAAGAACGTCCCCGCATGAGAAATTAAATCAAGGAATGTACAAAATCCTAAACCAATGAGAAACCTACAGACTTTGAAAACTAAGCATAATGGCCCAGTTGGAGCCAGTTGAAATATAGTTATTTTTTTCTTAGGAAGCACAGGTGAGGTCAAAGGTAGAGAGGAACGGGTCCCAGCCAGCCAGGTGGGGTTCAGAGTGAAGGTTGGGTCCCAAACAAAAGCCCAACCCTGCACCACAGCTCAGGTTCATAATACAGGGTGCGGGTGCAGCCAAAGTAGGTTTACAGTTGTACCCAGTTTCAAATAGAATGATTAATCAATAATAATAATACAGTATAAGAATAAACTTGTATAAACCTACTTTGGCCCCACCTTGTATCACCCTACACAAGTCTCTCTATATTCTAAACCCCTCGCTGATTCTTGGAATGACAGACAGGAAGAAAGACACAGTTCTTGTTCTCCGAGCCTAGAAGAAGAAATGGATACACAGAAAAATATGCACAGCAGAGTTGCCAAAACTCAAGAAGAGAGAAGAAACACATTACACCCACTGGGGCAGAGGCGGGGGCCAGAGTAGACTCCCCTTTCATGGCCCATGCCGAAGAAAGAGCTTCATTTCCTTCATAGACACAACATGTGCCGAAAACCAGAACGCCAACCACATGTCAAGATTTCACATCTTTTCCGGCTTCTGTGGCTTCACCGACAAGACAGTGCTGGCTGACGTGGGTACAAAAGTGAGCTATTTGAAGAGTTTGTGATGGTTCACAGAACCCAAGAAATGGCTGCAGGACTGAAATTGGACAGAAGCTGAGACCCGAGAAACACTGAGGACTCAGGTAGCAGAAGTGAACACCAGCACCAGCTGGGCACAGTACATCTGCAGAAGCAGTGGGCTCCAACAGATGTGACCCATTGTTCCTTCGCTCTGGGGAAACGAGCATCTGATTGGATCAGCTAAGGGTGTAAGGCCCACTGCTGCACCCTTCTCCATTCCCCAGATGGTCAGAGTAGTTCTACTGAAGAAAGTGAGATGTTCTTGCCAAAGGAATAGAGGGTGGGTGCTTTCAAGATCTAATGTGGGGCACCTAAGCCACATGGGTCCACCTGAGATTTTTAGCCAAGAAGTGCATCAAAAGAGTTCTTATTAAAAAGGCAGAAATTCAGCCCTTTTCCTGGATACAATGCCTCTGTCGTCCCTGAATGGGGCCCAGGAGTCAATATCTTAATAAGCTCTGAAGTGACTCCATCAACCGCATCATCGACGCTGGACCATCTCCTGGGTGGCGTCTGCCATTATTGCTCTGCATCAGCCGGTACCAGGCATGGGCTAAAAAAGTGCCAAGGAAACCATGATTCTTTTCCCTCTTCTTTCCGAACTGCCTATATTGAAATCCATTATAACCAGGTGAGAAGATGTGAGGAAAACAGGGCTGGAGTCGTCTTCCCTGTACTTGCCTCGTCCTGGAACATCACCTGATTCAGGGAAGACAAGCATGGGGACACGGCTGACTTCCCCACTGTTAACCACAAAGATCATTGCATTTCTGGCCACAACCCGCAACACTGGAGGGCTGTGGGTTCAGGGAAGACCTAGGAGTGATCTGACACCAATCTATCAGGCTCCCTGCTACATGTCCAGCACCCAGCACAGTGGCACTTCCATGTTAGGTTTTCATTGTATTTGTTAAGTGGAAGGAAATAAGAAGGAAAAAATTTCTGAGCCACTCTTCAAAAGTCCACGAGAGAAGTAACCCACTGAGTACCATTTCACCCGGAACTAGGGAAAGCAGACTAAGGGAACCAAGGAGAGTGGTGCCCCGGGAAAGGGCATGGAAGCCCTGCGCCCTTTCCCCAGATTCCGCCCTGTGTGTCTGTTCCATCTGGTTGGTCCTTTCATAATATACCGGTGATCTAGTAGGTAAAATGTGTCTCTGAGTTCCGTGCTCTACTCTAGCAAATTAAACCTGAGGCAGGCAGAGAGGGGGGTTCTTTAGAACCTGGGCTTGCAACTGGAATCTGAAGGGGACAGGGGAGGGGTAGAAGTTTTGCAGACTGAGCCCTTAACCTGCCAAATCCGATGCTATGTTTGGGTAGACATTGTCAGGAATGAGTTGAATAGAGTTGAACTAGGACACTCATCTGGTGTACAAGAATTGCTTGGTGGTGTGAAGAAACACCCTCTTCCCATACACACACACACACACACACACACACACACACACACACACACACATACACACTGAAATTGGGTCCAGGGACCTAATTTAGTGCTAGATTATTTACTGTTCATTACTGCCTGGGGGCTGGGGGGTTAAGGAAGAATTCTTCCCCTCTGATCCTCCCTTCTGATTTAAGCCACAATGCAAACTGGGGGGCGACTTCAAGGTTTAACAATAGTACCCAGCTGATCTTTGCAGAATTGCAAATAAAGGAGGCTGCATCCTCGGGAGTGCCATTAGAGCTAAGGTCTCTCAGCTCCTATTGTTAAAGAACATTCATTACCAGGCTCATATAAAATCCCGGGAAGGAAGCAAATATGAGTCTGCAATGTTCTCTGTAGTTCTTATGCAATTGCCTCTGGGGGCTAATTAGAGCTGCTTTTGTAATTCACCAGTTATAAATTCCTTCCGATGCTCTCATAGCACTGGGAGATTGGTCACTCCCAGTTGTGGTTTTGTGCTGACACAGCAAGCCCACCTGGTGACCCAAAGCCAATGACCACCTTGTGGGCAGTGGCCCTCAAACACCCCGGGATGGCTTCCCACTTGTTAATTGTTTTCCTGCTCTGCTGATTGGATTAAAAGATAACTTTGCCAACTATGTTAGGCAGCACCTGCCTTATTTTCAGCTAATTTATTTTAAATTGGTTTAGTACAGACTTTTTATTCAGTAATGGTTACAGAGCTATGGATTTATTTCCTTACCCACCTTCTCAAATTTGATCAAGGAATGAAAAGCGGCTATAAAGCTTTATGGCAAGTCTGCAGAAGAACAGACAAAGGGAACCAAATCCAGATAATTCCCAACTGGAAAACAAATTTTTCAAAAAAGTTCTGGTCCGTGGTGGGAAATGACAGGACAGGCGGTTTCACAGAATCTAACATCTGATAATGGAGAAGAATACATTGTTCTCATTTATTGAACTTTTATAAAACATCTGGCCCTTGACATATTTCCCCTTTTGTATATAATCCTCCCAACAACTTGACGGAGGTAGGTATCTATTGATCTTAAATAGTAATAAACAACTATGGCTTAGCAAAATTAAGTAACTTGCCCCAAATCCCACAGCCAGTGAGATTTGAACCTAGGGCAGGTCACCTCCATCTCAAAGCGTTCTTCTATATCATTTATATTTTGAAATACCTTCACTTTGACCCAGCTAAGACAGGAGGTGATTTGGGATGTTATGAGAGGATTCTTTACTTTCAGAAGGGATTTACAACAGGGTTCTTTGAAATAGCCAACTCTGTCCATGCTGGAAATATAATTTAAGCTACAAAATGTCCATTTGCAAGAAACGTTTCTGCACCATTTCTCCTGTGGAAAGCAGAGCAGGGTTCTTAAACCATCACTTTCTTTTCTATAACGGACACACCAAAGACGTAGAACTGAGGTCAAGCATCAAGAGATCGTATAAATTCAGTGATTAGTGTGACATCTGATACATAGCAAACACTCAAAATTGTCATCTGTCATTATTGTTATTTTGTTTTCAAGTGTCTCAAAATGCTTTCTATGCAAAGACGGCCATAAATTTCTTCCCTCCCACCAAGAAATGAAATCTATTTCTTCTCACTTTGACTCTTGACTGTCCATGTCATTTGCTTTGGCCAACTGAACTCCAGCAAATGGGATATAATCAGAGGCTTGAAAATGGCTTGAGCATTCTGGCTTGCCCAGCCGTCGAACGTGGAACCCTAAGACCACCCTGAGAGTCCGTCTAAGGTAGCCTGATGAAGGATGAAAAGTCATGTGGACAAGCACGTTTACACCCCAGGAGGCAGCCCAGCTGACAAGCATCCAGACCCTGGGTGCCACCTGCCAATCACTAGAATGCACAGGAGGCTATTTTCAATCATCCCGCAGAAATGCCAGCTGATAACTGATGCTTGAGAGTCAGCCATGATCAGCTGAACCAGCCCATGCCAGAACTGGGTGATTCACAGAATTGTAAACAACATAAAACGGCTTTTGTTTTAAACCACAAAGGTATAGGATGGTTTTTTATATAACCCAAGTTAACCAATACACCGTCCTAGATGTTTTCTATCTGTTATGCTCCTAAGCCTTACAAGAAGTAGAAAAGATAACCACAAAATAACAAGAAGTTGGAGCTAGCAACAATAGGAAACAAAGTGTCCGAGGTATGAACTGAGTCATTGAGAAGTTAAGGGACTCGGAAAAGGGCCATTAGCATTCATCTCTTTCCTCTCCCAGTTCACTGATCTTTCCACCACACCGATCTCTCTCTCTGAATTTTCTGAGGCTAACCCCACCGACTCTGCACTCCCATTGTCGTCTCCAGCCCTGGGGGAAGCAAGTCAATTGGAGTTTTAAGTTAATAAATGAAGAATTTCTCCAGTGTGCTTCTTCATTTCTCCTTCACTCTTCAGATCTCTTTGGCAGGCTACTCAAGTCAGCTAGCAAACTAGGGGGAAAAAGCAGATAAAAGGCCAGACAGAAGCTCCCATAATGTTGTATGACTAGCGGGTGTTTTTCACCTTCAAAGCACATTGACCAGACATTACAGGATACACTTTTACAGTTCACAATTCTATATAATATCTACTTTTGAGTTCCCTGGCAGAGGAGAATATGTTTCTAAAATTAAAGAAAGCCCTGGCCAGCTACCTCAGCCGTAGAATGACGGCCCGGCGTGTGGCAGTCCTGGGTTTGATTCCAGCCAGGACACACAGGAAAAGCGCCCATCTGCTTCTCTACCCTTCCTTCTCTACTTTTTCTGTCTTTCTCTTTCTCTTCCCCTCCCATAGCTAAGGCTCCATTGGAGCAAAGTTGGCCCAGGCACTGAGGACAGCTCCATGGCCACTGCCTCAGGAGCTAAAATGGCTCCAGTTGCAATGGAGCAATGCCCCAGATGGGCAGAGCATCGCCCCCTGGTGGGCATGCTGGGTGGATCCCAGTCAGGTGCATGTGGGAGTCTATCTTTCTGCCTCCCCACTTCTCACTTCAGAAAAATACAAAAATAAATAAATAAATAAAATTAAAGAAGAAGTATAACACAGATGATGATTGATGTGTTCCCCTTGGCCTGGAGGGGAAGGCAGTGGACACTTAGGCGGTGTCTGTCTTTTTGGGTGGCGGTCAGGTGAAGCACTCCACCTTTCACACTGAACAGATCTGAGAGGCCGCTCTGGTGAAGAAGGAGAAAGTGGGCTAGCCCTACCCTCAACTGTAAAAAAGAAAAAAAAATAAAACGCCCCCAAATAATTTTGTTTTCTTTCAGGATCGAGCAATATCATTCAGCTCCTCCTTGCTGAGGCCACCTTTGAGGGATGGGAGAAATGTAACTATGGCTGATATTCAGGGGACACACACCAGTATAAGTCATTCAAATATTTAATTACCTCTGTCGAGGCCAGTAAACAGTAAGACCGCTGCAAGTGCCAGGATTAATAAATAATGTAAATTCTAGCACATGTGGTTTATCTCAGAAACCACACATCACTGCAATGTCAAATTGCTTTCCTATTTTGGGTTCCAGGTCTGCTGCAGTCCACCATTACTTTTTGAATGAGCTGAAAATTTGTTTCCAGGTTTAAAAACCTTTGGGTGCAAAAGAGAGACTAATCAGTCAAGCTAGGGAGGACCCGTCTGTGCGCACCCAGAAGAAACACCTAACCTTGCTAGATGCACGTGGCTGGCTGAAGAAGTTTCAAGATCAATAGGTCTTAGCATAGGTCATTGCGGCCCCTACGTGAGCTCAGGGGGCTCCGCTTTATTTGAAAACGCATACTCCTGCAGGGAGAAGCCATCCCGGATATTGTGAACAAGTCTTGGAAGAAATTCTGCCCAGATTATCTAAATAAAAGAGCAGTTAGTAAGGGAGTGCCCCCAATTTCTCCTGAGACAGTGTGCCAATGGGGACAATCAGTCTGAGAACTTCAATGGGGGTTAGAAAGTCAGAATTATTTAAGCACAATATTTTTTAAAGAAGGTAACATAGCTATGGCCTCGCCTAAGTAATGTAGCTACACTGCTCACAAAAATTAAGGATCAGAGAATGGGCAGATACTCCAGTATTATCAGCCTTTTGTAAAGTGCATTTTCGCCAACAAAATAAAAGTTGGCTTTGCATCTCATTTGCATAATCAAACAACTTTCTCTGACTTGTCATTTGTTTTTCTGATGTTCTTGATTAATAAAAAAAATCAAATGCTTCTTTTTTTATCATTTTATATTTATTTTGAAGTATCTCCTGATTTTTGTGAGCAGTATATTATCGGTGCCTTTGAGATGGTGTCAGAAATATTGTGGTTGAAGGGAGACAAATGCCTAAGTAGCTTTCCAAATAATAATAATAATATGTTCAATTTATTCAGTCTGGGTAGTAACAGGTTAGTTTAAAAATTTGGATGTAAAAGCAATAATACATAATATCAAACATACCTTCAAAAGCCTCAGCTGCTGAGTTGTCTTATTCCTCTCCACTTCCACCGTATTGCCGGTCGGCAGAACTAGGAAGATGGGCATATCTTGAAGGCACCATCTGTGGGCTACTGCATAACACACAGGCATCCTTCCTGCTTCAGCCCTCTCTTGTCTGGAGAAATAAGAAGAAAATCACACTATAGAGGCACAGAGAAGCAAGCATTTTCCCCAGTTCTCAGAGCCTGAAGTCTATTATAATAGGGTCATGGACCACTCTGCTCACTCCCTGTGAGGTCATGCTCTGTGACATTTTAATAAAGTGAGAATTAAATTTACCTAGCAAGAGATGTTTCCTGGCTTACTATCTGCATATTGGCTGGACACAGCAGCAGTGGTATAAGAAGCCCAGATCCTCAAATCTATTCAGAAAAACTGTCCTCAAACCTCATTTTAGGAAGACCTCAGATTTAGGAAGATCTCTAGAAACATCGACAGGATATATGGAAATTTTTCAACACTAAATTTCAACTTCATACTTTATTTTATTTTACTTTTTAATTGACTTCATTGGGGTGACACTGGTTAACAAGATTATACAGGTTTCAGGGCCCAATTTTACAACACATCTTCTGTACACTGTATTGTGTGTTCATTCTCCCCTCCATCAAGTCTCTGTCCATCACCATCTGCCCCCCCGCCCCCTCCTCTACCTCTCCTTTCCTCCCCAGAAATCACCACACTGTTATCTGTATTCATGAGTTTCAACTTTATATTTTTAAAAAAGCTGACACCAGGTCCCCGCCACTACCTTCCACTGATAAGCAGGCACGAGAGAAGGAATATTTCTGTTCTTTCCCAAACTAAGTTCTCACTCAACAGCTCTGTCTTCTGAGAGTGGGAAGCTCCAAGCTTCTCTGCCTTGAGTAAAATTTGGGAAACAGTCAGAACTAATGAGGCCACTACTATGGACAACTCTTTAAGAGAAGAAGGGTGAAATAAGGACTGAGAGATGGCCAACTTAGGTGGTCAGAAATCTCATCAGAAACCCAGCTGCAGGAACAGACTGGGTGGATATATCAATCCAGGGAAAAGAGTAGACCACAGTCAGAACACTGCCCCAGGACCACCCTATGCTTGAAAAGCCCTCAGGGCACAGACAAGTTCTGCAAAGCAGATACAGGCCAACACTGGGTCTGATGAATGTAACCTGTTTGCTTTCCTTTTAAATCTTTCCAATGCCCTTCGACCTTATCCTTACTGAGTTCTCTACAGTGGAAACTGCAGGAGTCAGGACACGGATATTAAGCTTATAGTCTTTGGGGATGATGGCCTGTATCACTTACAGTCATACCAGATACTATAACAAATAAGCCTACAAATAAATAATAGATGCACAATAAAAGTTTATTCCATGTTCACATAACAGTTCTTGGCAGAGAATGGATCATTCCAAATGGCCATTCAGGGAGGTACTTGATCGTGGATCTTTTAACACCTAGCTCCCCAAATCACCCTAAAACGCAGCTCTAGTCCAGACATTTGGAAAGGGGGAGGAGCGTGGAGGAACTGACATAAGATATTTTATGAACTAAACCTCAGGTGGTGTCCATCATTCATTCCCACAGTCCATTGGCTGGAGCATAGCCACATGACCACACTGAACTGCAGAGAAGGTGTAGTAATGTTGTCTAGCCCCATGTGTAAGAGGAAGAAAAAACATTTTCCTACCCAGTCACTGGTCTTTGCCTAAGGACCAGTCCAGGGATGAGGATCAAAAGTTCCTAACCGTATTGTACTTCTTAAAATTTCTGTACACCCATCAGAGGAAAGAAAGCCCTAAATAGACCCTTTAGAATCTGGTTTCATATATCATTATATCCACAGAAGAGGAGGAAACTATGAAAGTCCCAACCTTTCTGCCTTGACCTCAAGCTGCTCAGTGTTTCATAAAGCCTATTAGCAATCGGCCTCGGAATTCAAGTTTCTTTGGGGGTCAACAGACAAATTACATAGAAGCATTGAGAGGTAGAGGTGTTTTCACAAGAAATGGAAATGTGTTATTAAAAATGTACTCTCCAGAGCCTGACAATACTGAAAACTAGGGAGCAAGTGCGAGAAATGGTGCTGCGCAAATAGAAAAATAATAATGGCACTTAACTATTCAGGCAGATAGCACAAAGCTGCCACAGGTTTTCATGATAGAGAGCTTACAGGTCAGGTCAGAGCATTCTTTCTGCTTAGACCAGTAGTTCTTAACCTTTTTTGAGGTACCAAACCCACCAGTTTCATATGCGCATTCACCAAACCCTTCTTTAGTGATAAATAAAATATGATGTTTTTTCCAAATTCAAGACATAGGTATATGTTTTTTTACTGGTGCACAAAATGAGCCGTGCATGGACATCACCTTGCTCAAAGAACAAAACCAACAAAGTGCATGAACTCACAACAAATTACAGTATTACTTTATTCTGGCCTCCGCAGCAGAGGTTTCTCTGAACCCCTGAGACCGACTCATCGAACCCCTAGGGTTCGATAGAACCCAGGTTAAGAACCACTGGCTTAGACCATACAGATTTTTTTTTCTTTTTAATTTGCAGCATGTTATAGTAAGAAGAGCTTAGATTTTTGGAAAACAGATCAAGCTCTCTGAACTCTTCCCTGTGTGACTTCGCTTCCCCGCCTATAAATAAGGGAGTAGAATTAAGACAAATGAGATGTTTGCAAGCACCCTACCCAGCACCAGCTTCATTGCAGGTGCCTAGTGGCTGCCCAGTTAGTGGGGGACAGAGAGGAGCAGAAATAGCCACCAGAAGGTCACCTTTCTTGGAGAATGGAAGTATGGGTTAAAATAACTACATCGATCTCAAAGGTCAAGAGCAAATAAGTTGTTACAATGAAAGGCTCCTTTCTGCTCCCTTTTTGTGTGTGTGTGTGTGACAGAGACTGAGAGAGATACAGAGGGAGGGACAGACAGACAGGAAAGTTTGCGGGACCTTAGTTGTTCATTGATTGCTTTCTCATGTGTGCCTTGACCAGAGGGCTACAGCAGAGCAAGTGACCCCTTGCTCAAGCCAGTGACCTTGGGGTCTCGAACCTGGGTCCTCTGCATCCCAGTCTGATGCTCTATTCACTGCACTACCACCTGGCCAGGCTCTGGTCCTTTCTTTAACTGGCAAATTC
This sequence comes from Rhynchonycteris naso, assembly GCA_037038555.1. NCBI lineage: Eukaryota > Metazoa > Chordata > Mammalia > Chiroptera > Emballonuridae > Rhynchonycteris > Rhynchonycteris naso. Next base: position 60,790,974 of record CM073004.1, on the reverse strand, counting down.
CTGTTTGTCCTTGAAAGAAACTCAGGTGTCACCTCCTCCAGGAAGCTTCCGTGATCCCATTAAGATGGGGGAGGTGCTTCTAGGCTGTGGTTCCACAGTTTCCCTCCAACTTGGTTCTGTGACTGTCACGATATTCAGCAAGAAATAGCCCATAATTGTTTATTTATCTCTAAGGTGAGGTGATTTTAGGGCAGCATTGTGTCTTCTTTATTCTATCCTTGTCAGCTAGCAACACATCTGGCACTTAGGAAACCATAAATGAATAAAGGAATGTATGCTCAAGCCCCATAACACCCGACTGATATTTAGGCACTTGTCAAGAGGGAGACAGACGTCTGTTCTCCACAGAGCGCTGCAGACCTTGGGGAGGGGAGGGACCATCGTACGCCCACTAACCCGGCTTCTTTCAAACGTCCCCATCAGAAAGCTTTTAACCAAGACTTTTAACAGCTTCCTCAGGACACATGGGGGAGGGGGGAGGGCTGGATGGAGAAAAGCAGGGAGGATAAGAGGCCACTGTTCCCTTTCATTGACATCATAGAAAAAGATTCTCGTTCAATAAAAAAAAATACATATGTATCTTGAATGGAGTTAATTTTTTTCCTTTTCACTCCAAACTGAAATAGGGTTATTTTCTTAATAGCTTGTAGCAGCTTGTTTTCTACAGCCGCTCTTTAAATTGAGCTCATACAGTAATAATTTACTTCAGAAGCTATTGGGAAAAATACCAGATAAGGGAAGAAAGGAGAAAGGCACTGGCCAGGGGAGCCAGCTGAATATTTTTCCCCCTTTTTTGAGATTATTTATCATTTAAGCTCAGTATCTTTCTTCCAGACCTGGAAGATTCAAGCAAAGACTAACAAATCACACGGTAAACCAGCAATAAGCCCAACAATTACTCCAAGCCAGAAGACTTATTTCCTATGGGAAATGTGATTTGAATCGCTGAGGTTTTTAAATTCACCTCAGGATGCTCTTGGGCCATGCTGCTAGTAACGGAGAAAATTCCAAGCTATTTGGTATTCTCTCCCAAGTGAGCTGGGCATCATTATTACATGATCACTGTTGTTATTTAACATTCAACAGATATCCACAGGGTTAGGTACTGCTCAGATTCCATTAAAGACTGTGCCTGTCTTCAACCCATTTGCCTCCTAGAATGACAATAGAAAAGAATGCAGGGAATGAAATATATCTTCGAGATGTATTGTGAGCTTTGCCTGGGATCCTTCACAGGACTTGCTTTCTTGGGTGAGTGTGGCAACTTCCACAAGGAGTGACATTTCTCTCTCTTAAGACAGATGACTCCAACACTGAAGTCATTTTACAGGTGAGTGCCAGTAGCCAGGCAGGGAAGGATCACCACTCACAGAGTTATAAAAGTTAGCAATAATGTAGGATCGATGTTATTCGTAAAAGACAACACTTGGAATATTTTTTTCTTTTTGTTCTGGCAGTTAAAATGACCAGTTAGCCTGAGCATTTTGCCAATAGAGGCAGCTAAACAAGCAATCTGACAAAAATACTAAACAGTGCATACTGTATCAGAAGTAGGTAGAGGAAGGAAGACCGGGTAACTTGCCATGGGTCACATGGCTATTTAGTGACAAAGGCTATCCAGGTCTATAATTAATAAACAGTTGCTCTCACAATTTCCGACCTCTACCTCACCACTGATAATGCCTACCAACACACACACACTCCGAATTAAAAGACAACATGAAGAATAGAAAAGGAGAGGAGTCAGGGAAAGAAAGAAAGTAGCAATTTGGAAGCCTTTATCCATATGTTTGTATTCTTGTTTGTGTAGATTTCCTGGGTTGGTAGAACCATATTTGTTCTATTAGAAGCCTGGGAAAATAAACTTAGTCCATCCTCTGTTAGCCTCACCTCATTAAGAGCCCAAAGTGGCCTGGGATAGATTTCTCTAGATCTCATCTCATTTAAAATTCAAAATGTTCCAGAATAGTTATCTAGACTTTATGACATTAAATGCCCAGAGTAACCCAGAAAGGCATGTCTCTGGAAGAAAAGAATTTTCAGAAAGCTCTGAAAAGATAGTTTGCCTCATCGAGATATGCATGACCATTCTGGAAAAGTAAAAAAATAATGACTGGATATACATAGGGCAAAGCTAGAGAAAGACAGTGGGTTTCTGCCTTGCATAAGTTTCTGCACATAATCCTCAATTTTAGAATGTATCTCCAGTTCTACGGTGTCTTCCCTTTTGCTATCTAGAGGTTAGCTGAGGTCACTTTTGTTTTGAAAATGAAATAAAGTGGGTTTGAGCCCATCTCACACACTGTGGGAAATCCATACCCTACTCAAGGGTTCACTGAATTCCATGTGGCTTTTTGTTCCCATAGTCACATGAAACCATGTTGGCTGACACTCTCCACCCAACTCTCATTGCACTCTCCCAATGTCCATCAATGTCTCTCTGTCTACTGCTGGCCCAGGGCTAGAACATTTGGACTTCTCCAAAGCACCATTCCCACAACACTGTGTGTTGCATACTTTGACTAAGTCTTCATGGTAAAAACGGGTATTACATTGCATCAAAGGATAGACTAGCCCTGTGCTGTGGAATACCTGCTACATACCACAAATCCACACCCCTGCTTCAGGGGATTTCCTCCTCAAGCCCATTAAACACTTGTGGTGCTCTCCTTCCAAATTAGTTTTGCATCAATTTACATGGCTCCTTTCAGCTCTCCAAATTCCTTTTGTTTTTAAACACAGGGTAATGAAGCTACTGACATGTTGTCCCTACCATGCCAGAGGACCCATTTGGAATCATCTTCAACAGTTCCTAAAGAAATACATTTTTCTCTCCACCATACACTCTTCAGTTCCCAATCTCAATCCTCATTCAAATTTTTATTACTTTATGCTGAAGCAGGATTCACCTCTGCTTACAGTCTCCCACTTTGACTTTAACTTTACACTAACAAGTTAAACCAGCTTGCCCTGCAGTCCTATACCCCTACCCCTGTCAGACACCTTCAGTTGCTTCTCACTGACACTCATATTGCACACACATTTTCTAAACTTGATTTTCTAAAGAAAAATCTTGAAAGGCATGAATAAGTATCTCAATATATCACCACCTAAGGAGAACTGAAGCTGATCAAAAATAAATAAATAAATAAATAAATAAATAAATAAAGCTATGATTAATGCACCATTAAACAGGAGCTGCTAAGTGCACAGAGGTCAAGAAATCCAGTCGTGTTTCCCACACATAATAATAATTAATAACACAAAGTATCTGCGGCACTTCATGCTCGAAACACTTCACAGACATAAGCTAATTAATTATACAGATAAAGATATTGCAGGTCTGTCTTTTGATATCAGTAGGTTCATTAAATTCCCCATTTGGCTAACAAAGTAATTTCCTCTACTTCTGAATTTTTAAGGAGGGTGGAAGGAAAGAAGAAAGCTGCAGAAATGTCAAACAAGAGTTAGCCTTGTCCTCCCTCCACTTCCGGGAAATCTGTAAAAAATAATAATAATAATAATGTTTGCATTGGAATTCTCACTCTCCTCTTGGGGAAGGGGATACAGGGAGGGCTGGTTCAGCTTTAACCCCAGCTTCAGCCAACCTCTACCTTAGCTCTACCCACAGCTGCCACCCTGACACTTGGACATTGGATGGACACACCTTGTCCACCAGGGTAACCTCAGCCCAGGACACAGCAAGAAGGTCGAGTTATTCCCATCAGGTTAATGAACCCAAGGCCCTTCTTAGACCATTCTACCTGCTCTGGATGTCAAATAACTTCCAAGAAGATGCTAGGACTCACCTGATAGGCCCAGACCCCGTACTACTCCTTCTCCCTCTCCCTGGATGGTCTTCTCCATCCCCACACAGTCCCTTGCTAGAAATTTAATATTCTTCTGTAAACTCTCTTGGGAACCTTGGCCCTGGACACACAGCTTTGGACATCCAGCTTCACTGTGACTCATAAGATTGGGGGAAGCTGGACCCATTGGAACCTAGTTTACCTACTAGACTAGAACTGAAATACTGTATATTCCTAATAAAAACTGTTGGAGACAGCCCCCCCTCCCCATCACCATTGCTTAACTACAAAGCAGTATAACAAAGGTTATATAATTTTCAAACCACATAAAAAGGCACCAATTTGTCACAGGTAGGATCATCACATGAATTTGATAGCACTAACTGCTTCACAGCCTTAAGGGATGACATTGTTTTATGGAAAAGGTTGGACTCTGTAGCTGACTATTTCTGAATCCAAACCCTACATATGCAAAGATGAAAGAAATAAACAAGTTTGAAAAAACCGGACATATATTAACTACTAAGTAGGGGAATTTGTTTAGTTCAAGTCAGTTGCCCTTCATATTACACTAATCAGGACTATAATTGTGGGCCCGGCAGTTTGGGAGAGCACAAACTAAAACAGATCCTTTGGGCTGAGAGAATTAAGAATTATTTTTATTTTATTTCCACAGAAACAGAGGAAAAGATTTATATAAGGTCTTCTAAGCTTCAAAATTTCAAAATCAACCCTACTTTTTCCAATGGAATTCCATAGCCACCCACTTGGTCCTTTAATGTCCTATAAATGACAGAATCAGATACTTGGACATCCCTTTCCAAACCTCATTTTTGTTCCAAAAGGGAAGAAATTTATACTCTTCACCATCACCTCTGCACTCTTGATTACAAAAAGTCATGACTAGATTCAATGTCTGTTTATCAATTAGCAGGAAAGGGACAGCACAAAGAAAGTCATTCCTCTTTAAGGTAACAATACCCCAAGAGTTACTGGGGTTGGAAGTGAAGTCTGAAAGTTTTCTTCCACTTCTGAGTCTTCTGAGAGTTACAGATTAATACAATATTGGATCTGTATACTATGACAAACACTATCGTTAACATCACAGTAGCCTTATGAGACAAGGTTTTTGTTTCTTGCTTTATAGTTGAGAAAACTCAGGCCCCGAAAGATGGAGGACAAAGCAAGGATTCCAGTCAGATATGAGGGGCTTAACTAAACTCATTCCTAACCACTAGATTATAGAGAAATAATAGCTCTTTCTCTCCTCTTTCCTCCTTCATAAAGTCAGGTGCCATCAGAAAGAGTTCACCTGACCTGGAAAAGCTATGGTTTGGGTGCTGGAGGTTCATTGCTTTCACATAAGAAAGAGAAGAAGCAAGAGTCATGAGTAAGACCATGGAGGAGCAGAGGTACTGCTGAGAAAAGTTCTTTCCCCATTTCAGAGCCCTGAGCCCCCTGAGAGAAATCAACCAGCACAGACAAAAGACCTGGTGGCAGAGACAAGGCTATATGCCCACCACCCCATTTCTTTTCTTCTTGGGAATGCAGCTAGACTACATTTCCCAGCTTCCCCTGCAGCAAAAGGGGGCCATGTGATTGAATTCTATGTGAGCAGAAGTTATACATGCTACTTTCAGGCCTGACATATAAGACCTCCCCACAGTCCTCCATGCTCTCTCTCTTTCTCTGTCTACAAACCAGACACAGAGGATTCAGTGGAGGTCTCCGACGCCTCAAGGTATGGAAGAACCCTGGATTCCTGAATGACTGCATGAAACAGACCATCACCACTCACTACCTGCATTAGGCAATAGCATAAATGAGAATAAACCTATATTATGTAAAGCCAAGGAGATCAGAAGATTTGGGGATTGTGTGTTCCAGCCCCTAACATATCCTACTCCAGCTCTTCACTCTTGTGATTTCCCCACTTAGGTGGGGACTTCGGCCTCTCTAGACTTTCTTCTCACCCCTACAATGACCCCTTGTAGTCTTTCTATCCACTGCTCATTAACACTTCTACTTCAGTCTGCTGTGAAAAAAATTAAAGGAGATGAAATTCAAATCAGTCAATATTTTCTTATTAGCAGCTCCCATATTAAGAGAAAGCAAAAATTAAAAATAAAAATGTCAGTGGGATCAGAAAAGAGGTTAACTTTATTGAAGATGAGGTTTGAAACCCATCTGTAAATTTTAGTTTTCTGCACTCTCTTCCCTTCATGAATCGACAACTGGCTCAGTTACTAGGCAGGTCAGTATGGAGGATCACTCCTGCCAGCACATTTGTCTGCTCTTTCTAGGTAGTTTTGCTCCTAATGTGAGTTCACATACCCCTTGAAACATTTCTAAGTTGAGTCTTGAGAGCCACCAATTACGGGCAGATGCATCCACATGTCAACCTTGTTTTTGCTTCAAAGCAAAGTATTATAGAACGTCATCAAAGACAGAGGTGCTAGAAATAATCCAGTCCTACTCAGTCATTCTGTGCAGGAGTTCAACCAGAGGCCCAAAGAGGGGAACTAATTTTCCCATAGTCACACTACAATGTCTAAAATCAGGCTTCCTGCCTCATAAGTAGATGCTGAAACTACATCATTTCAAAAACTAAGGAAGAGATGAGAAAATAACGTTTAATGCATTTGAAAAAGCAGGCAAAGACAACACCAAAATATGACAGAGGTTTTAAACTGTGTCAGGTATCCTTGCAAAGAACACTGTTCAGACATCCTTGAAAAAAAGGGGGAAAAATGGAAGAGAGAAAGGAAGAAAGGCAGGAAGGAAGGAAGGAAGGAAGGAAGGAAGGAAGGAAGGAAGGAAGGAAAGAAGGAAAGGGAGGGGAGGGGAGGGGAGGGGAGGGGAGGGGAGGGGAGGGGAGGGGAGGGGAGGGGAGGGGAGGGGAGGGGAGGGGAGGGGAGGGAAGGAAGGAAGGGAAGGGAGGGAGGGAAGGAAGGGAGGGAGGGAGGGAGGGAGGGAGGGAGGGAGGGAGGGAGGGAGGGAGGGAGGGAGAAGAGGCAAAACCGATTCTCAGCACAACTGCTCCTGTGAAGTCCTGGACCCCTGTGTCAGTGACCCTAGCATTTGGGAGATGCACCACAGGGTGGTCCTTCCCATGTGCACTTTGTGCTGAATCTGAAGCATGAGACTTGAGCCAGCTTATATATGTGGATTAGTCTGTCCCATCATTATTGTCCACGGATGTACTGACGTTAAAGGCACCTTGAACTAGAAAGGAACACTCCAGGAACAGACTCTACAGGGAACTCCCAGCTATTTACTGCCAAACTGAGGAGTTGACAGGTTGAAATGGAGAGAGAAGCATTGTGTTAGAATCCTGAGTCCTGAATACTTTTGACTGAGAGATTTGCCTCCTTCCATCTTTGCGTCCCTCCTCAAAGATCAGCCCTGACAGTGGGTTTAAACTCAGGGGAAATCACTTAAATGAAACTTACTCAAAAGACAAACTTCTAATTATAAGATAAATAAGTCCTGGGAATGTGATATACAGCATGGTGGCTACAGTTAACAGCACCATATTGCATATTTCAAACTTGCTAGGGGAGTAAATTTCAAAATTCTCATCACAAGAAAAGAAACTGTAATTATGTGTGATGATGGATAACTAAACTTATTGTGGTTATCATTTTGCAAAATATACATATATCAAATTATGTTGCAAACCTAAAACTAATACAGTTATATGTCAATTATATCTCATTTAAAAAAAAACACATTCTTGATTAGAAATCAGATCTGAGGGTGGAAATGGGCCCACTTTAACTGGCCAAATATACAGAAGAAATCCTCTTCTGGTCCTGGAGCCTCCTGCCAGGACCAGATAATATTGCTTAAATCTAACCTACTCAATCCTCTCATCCAAAGCTCTGAGACAAAATAATGAGAAAATATTACTCACAGGTCCCTTTTTACTCTTGGATTTCTTTTTTCTTTTCTTTTTGTTGGTCAAATAAGTTTGTAAATATGATATATAAGTTTGCTTGCTTATAGTCTGCATTGGGTGTGGGGGGACAGGCTGTAAACAGGCAGGGTTGTTATAGCCTAAGGTTTAGTTTTAAGACTAAAACTTTCCCACCCTTTTGAGGAATCCCATTATGCCTCAGATAAGTGACTTTTTATCAGAGACTTCCTTGTTGGTATATTGGATTAAAGGTTTTGATTTCTACACTATAAAATGGGGCAGACTGAGAGCTTGTTCTCTCTCTGTTCCTGAGATTAGCATTAGAGAAGAGAGCGGAGACAGGTCACGTGGAGGAGAGGAGAAGCAGTCAAGATGGAAAAATGCTGAAGGAGAAGCCAGTTTGTGCAGAAAGAAGGAGATGGGGAACAGAGATGAATAAGGCTGGTGAGGAAGAAACTTTTGATTCTAGGAAACTCGGATAAGTCAGTGGCTTTGGGAGCCCTGAATGGAAAGGGAAATGTTTCCCCATTGTGTGTATTTCTTACCCCCTGGGTGCAAGCTAGGATTAAAGGTAATGGCCCACCAGTTCTTGGCTCTGTTGTTTCATTACTGTCTGTCCAAATCAAATGCAAACCTGCATGGGCCAGGTGGCTGTGATGATGGTCGTGACTACTGGCTTTACACTTCTCTTTTATTTTAAGGGAAATGTCATTGTAGGGCCAGTATTCGTGGCCACCATCATAGCCACCTGGCCAGTGCAGGTTCACATTAGATTTGGACAGTCGGTAATGAAACAACAGAGCCAAAAACTGGTGAGCCATCAGCTTTAATTCTAGCTTGCACCAGTGGGCAAGTAAAAACACACACTGGGCTCCAAAACCCACTCATTCAGTGTTCACAAAGCTACTGGGAACTCCCAGCTACTTATCCGAGTTTCCTAGCATCAAAGGTTTCTAGCTCACCAGACTTATTCACCTCTATTCCCCATCTCCTTCTCTAGCACAAACTCTACACAAACTGCCTTCTTCCTCAGCACTCCACCATCTTGGCTGCTTCTCCTGGCCTCCTCCACGTGGTCTTTCTCTGCTCTCCTCTCTAATACTAACCTCAGGAACCCAGAGCAAGCTCCCGGTCTGTCTCACTTTATAGTGTAGAAATACAAACCTTTAATCCAATCAACAAACAAGGAAGTCTCTGATACAAAGTCACTTATCTGAGGCATAACGGGAGGATTCCTCATGAGAGTGCACCACCCTACATCATCCAATCAGTCAAAGGTGTGGGGAAAAGCTTACTCTTAAAACTAAGCCTTAGGCTATAACAACCCAGCCTGCTTACAGCCTGTCCCCCACACCCAATAATATAATTACGCCCATGCCAAGCATAAGGGCAACTAATACCACCTGGGTGATGGGCTTCCATGTGGGCAGCGCCATCTTTAACAAAGTGAGCATAATATATTTTATCTGCCCAACAGTCATGTATCAAATTTTTAGAAGGGGCAAAGAAAAAGTACTGCTCTTGCCAAAAGATTGAAGTAGACAAAGTCTGCCTCTTCCAGATCCTTCTATTCTCTCCCTCTATCACCATGACTCATTCACCATCTGGATTACCAAAGATCCTGTGTTGGGCAAATGAGTTTGTAAAATTTGTATTTTTTGAGTTTGCTCACTTTTATTGTTTAAAAATGGTGCTGGGCAACCACAGTGTGTGCTTGCCCTCAGAGCAAGGCAGTCTAGTGCAAATTGCAGATTGCATTCCTTCTTGGGAGGGGCCATTGTTTTGCTAATGTTTGCTGGAGGAGGGGTCTTTGTGGGCCCACCCAGTTTTGCAGAGAGAGAGAAGTTGTGCAGATGGGGAACCAGAGCTGAGGGGCTTTGCGAGCTCTGCTGAGACTGGTGGGGTCTTTGATTCTAGGAGGAAGGAGGAACCAGAGAAGGTTCTCCTGGTTGTGGAACCGGAGAATGCATCAGGGCTTTGAGAGTGCTGAATGAAAGGTAAGTGTTTCCCTGCCTATTTGCTCATCAGCCGGTGCAAGACTTTAATAAAGGAATGGCCCACCATTTTTTGGCTCCACTGTTTCTTTACTGTCTGCTTGAATTCAATGAGAACCCGCATGGCCATGACAGCAGCGGCCACTGGCCTTACACCCTGAATTAGCCAAGATCCCATCAGGGTTCAGCTTTCATTTCTCATGAATGGTCCAGATGAAGAGACTTTTTGAAGGGACCACTTGTAGAGGTATAGTAAGGGTTGAGGGAATAAACAAGGAATGTTGCATTATTCAGATACCAAGAAGGCATAACACCATTTCTAACCCCTGTGGCTGATGGGGTAAGGTGGAGAGAGAGTGGTTCTCAAGCCACACAATGGGAATTGGAGTCATGGAGGACCCAGCCAAAGAGGCAGGAGAATAAAGGAATACTCTGGCTTTTCTCTATTGTTCTCAAAACAGCTTTTCCCTTAATGTAGAGGACCTTAGCTATTGTGAAAAATAAAGTAACTGAGGAATGTAATTTAGACTAACAAAGTACATTTTAGCACATATTTCAAATAATATTTAGTTTACTTTGTTTATCGTGTAGATTGCATATAGTTTTCCAGCTATATTAAGGAGTAATTGATAAATAAAATTGTATTTAAATTGTACAATGGGATGATGTGATATATTTATACATTGTGAAATGACTACCAACATCAAGGTAATTAACACATTGATCATCTCACATAGCTAACTCTTGTGTGTGTGTGCTGAGAATGTTTAATATCTACCTCAGCAAACTTGAAGTATCCAGTACTATATTACTCACTATAGTCATTCACCACCTGTCTGTCACCATACTGATTATTAACTCCTCAGAACTGTAAGTACATGGGTTTATTTATAGGCTATCCATTCTTTTCCATTAGTCTATGTGCCTGTTTTCAATCATACCTTTTTGATTAGTATAACTTTGTAACATAGTTTGAAATCAGGATGTGTGACACCTCCATCTTTGCTTTTTCTTTCTCAAGACAGCTTTGTCTATTTGTGGTCTTCTGTGGTTCAATGAAAAGTTTGCTTTGTTTTCAAAAGTCATGAGTGGAAAACATGGTACATTATGGCTATATCTTCAACCTCCAATTCTCCTTACAGATATCAGTAATCAATTTCAGTTCCCTCTCATCCTAAGTCTGGATGCAGCCTAAGAATTCTTCCCAAAACAGTGCTGATCAAGCCATTAGTAATCAATCCATCACAATTCTGGGTAGAGGTTTCTGCTACCTGCCACACAGCAATAGAATAAACTTAATTGACTTAGTGACCTCTCCTTTTGGTCAGAAACCATCCTTCACAAGGCAAGTAAAAGCAAACCTAATGTCTCAGAATTATTCTGGGTGGCTGACCGGTTTCTTATAATCACCATTTGGAATCCGTATTTGCTATTATTGCAAACTGTCACAATATCGGGCTAGGGGAGACAATCTCCTTATTGTTATAACTGTAATTGACAAGAGTGAAGGAGTTAATTTTTACAACAGAAGCTGTCAAACATCATGGGTCTACTCTCTTTTCGGTGTTGAGCCCTTCACATACCTTAACTAATACTCAAAACAAATCCAGTTGGGTAATTATTACTATCCTCATTACACATGTGAACAAAACGAGCTGATGACAAATCAGCCAGCTAAAGTACTCAGTTTGCAAATAAATAAATACGACAGAGGCTCAGTACTCAGTGATGGAAGGAGAGCCAAAGAGGAATCAACAGAACAAGGCTTTAGTTTCAGCTTTGCTATTTTTGCTGCTTCAACATCAAAATGGCCACAGGAGCACGGCCCTGCCACCCCACATGACTCTTTGTAGAATTTAAAAGAACAACGGATATGAAAGGAAGCATAAAGTGATGCAACAAGAAAAAGAGATGTGAGAATATTTAATGATATGTTCTCATGGCAACGATATAGTAGAAGCCGTCTCCCATAGGTTTGAAATCTCTGAGTCTCAGAGTATTTCATCGGTTTATTTAGAGGCATTCCTCACATGGAGTGTACAATGTAGGGGGCACCATGTAATAAGCAGTTAGTCACACAAAACAATTATGATAACTGTCATGCCCCATCTATGGATAAGCCTGGCAGGTCTGGTTTAGATTGGGAGAAATCAAGGAAATGCTAGCTGCCCTCAGATCAGATGAAATTTAAGACATCACATCACAAAAAAAAAAGAAGAGTAGATACCAGATAGAACACAGGTCAAGACTCAGTTTCCAACTACTCAATAAGGGACCTCCAAGTTCCTACCAAGGAAATTGTCTTACTGAGAAGATAAAAACTTTCTATTTTTTTTTGTCTCTCAAGGGCTGAGAGTTGAACCGCAAACCTAAGGAAAAGAGAGAATTCAAGATACAATAAATCCCACTCCATGGGACTGTCCAAGCCTTCTGGTATATGATGAATATGGAGGAAAGAGATGGAGAAGCAGTCAGAAACAGGTATCCTAGCTTCCCTCCAGGTGGAAACACGAAAGGTTTTGTGCATAATAGAAACCTTTTAGTTAGCACAAAAATTCATGAGACCTTTGGGGGCTAGCAAAGCCCTTCCTAGATCATAGCTAGAGGGAAGCTGCAATGCTTTAGGGGAAACCCTCCATTTAGCTTGTAACAAAGTCCAATATGACTTTAGATTGATGATACAACAAAGGTGTAGAGTTATTGAAATACTGGACCTAAGGTGGCAGCTAGATTGGTGTATGGTAAGCAGGGGACTCAGAAGACTGGCTACGTCCTGATGAGGGAACATGAAAATACCAAGAACACAGCTAAGTCAACTGAGTCTGTGGTCTAAAAAAAGAGGGCATGGAGAACCCAGACTTGCAATCAGACTTCAACTTCAGGCAACACCAGACACTGGATGGAAGGCCAGACAAGGTCGACCATAACCTAGCACAAGAACCAGCCAAATCGTCCATTTCCTGATAGAGGCCAACAAGAACCCAGAAGAAGCACAGGATCTCTGTTAACACAGGTAAGGATCTCCCCCCAACACCATGAAGACACAGAACCATGCCCCTGCCAGAGACCCAAGAACATCGTAGGAAGGACAAAGAAGAAAATAAAGAATGAGAGCTGACTTTTTTCAGAAAAATGCTGACTTACCTCAAAAATATAGTTTAAAACAAAGACTGGAAGGTATATCTGACAAGTTTATTTAGTAACTTTAGTGATGGATGTGAAGGGAGAACAGGATGCTTATTACTAAGGTTAGATTGGTTGCAGGGAAATAAAGAAGCTACATTGTCTTTGCATATCTGAGAACTGTGTGCCTATGCAGACCCATTACAGATGTCACCAAAACTCTGCAGCTGAGAGAAGACTCCCAGCATCACATAGGTCCCACCGATCCTTTCCATTGTGTTCTAGCTTCTTCATTCACTGTCCCTTCCTCAGTTCTTACCATTTCAGGTACCTGTAGTCATTTTCTTTTTATATTTCTTTTTATGTTTCAGGAAAACTCTTCAAGTAATTATGCTCACATTGGCTCCATGGGTGGAAAATATTTTTGAATACGTACTTGATTTCTCAAAAAATATCTTTAATTGAAAGCATGGCTGGGATCATTCAGAATGTGAAGTTTGTCATTTTCTTCAACAACAAAAAAAATGTATTTCTTCACCCTTGACCGTGAGGAGTCTGATGTCAAGCTGGTTCTCGCTGCATCTCAGGTAAACTACTTTTTAGTTATAGAAACTTTTAGGATTTTCTTTTATCCCTGGAGTTTTCTATTGTAATTTGGTTGCTTCTAACCATGGATGTTTGTTTCTTAGCAGCCTGCTTCCTGTGGGTTAGGCCGTTACATTGTGAAGACTACCCTCTCTTCACCTCTAAGAAACTTTCCTCTATTTTCCATTGGCTTCTTCCATTCCATTATTCCTGTTCTCTTTCAGGAACTCTTAATGGATGACTATTTAACTCCTTCTTGCTCAACTGTCTAATTTTATTCTTTCCTAAATAGTGGAAACTAAATCCATCTCATATTTTTAACAATAGTAGGTTGATTAAATGAATCATTACACATCCATTCTTGAGAGGTGAAGTCCTTTTTAAAATGAAGATTTATAAAAGGAAATCTAAATGGGCACGCAATATAATAAACTACAACAAAATTAAAGCACACATGTACTAGAAGAAAGTATCAGGAGAAAGAAATTTGTAATCTCAGACAAGGAGGGCTTTCTGAATCAAATATAAAACCCAGAACTATTAAAGGTAATTTCATAAATTTGAATGCATGAAACTTTATATTTGTGTTATATAATTTTGCCTCTGGTTTTGATTTTAAAAAACTTATCAAAGTACATTATACACAGATAAAAATGTATACAAGTATACAAATTGATTACTTTTTATAAACAACTGGGACTAAGAAAAAGAATGTTACCCATACCCAAATGCCCCTCATGCCTCCTCCCTGAGGGTAACATTCTCCTGACTTTTAATGCCATAGATTAGTGTTGCCTGTTTCTGGACTAGATGGGTGGATGGGTAGATGGGTGGATGAGTGGGTGGGTGGGTGGGTGGATGGGTGGATGGGTGGATGGATGGGTGGGTGGGTGGATGGGTGGATGGGTGGATGGGTGGGTGGGTGGGTGGGTGGATGGATGGATGGATGGTGGATGGATGGGTGGATGCATGCATGCATGAATGAATGCATGGACAGTCAGATAGATAAGAGTATTATGGTATATGCTCTTTGTGACTGGCTTCTTTTGCTCAGAATTATGCTCCCCAGATTCCTCTACATAGTGTGTATAGTTACAGCGTGCTCATCCTCATTGCTGTCTACTTTTCCATATGTGACTATAATCCAATCTATGTTCATTCTACTGTTGATAGGATGACCTCTTAAACTTATTTTTCACTGTGCAAGATTTCTTTGACTTATTTTCTAGCTTTGGTCTTTAACCCTGGCTTTTCTATTTCTTATTGAATCAGCCCTTTGATTTCTTTTTTTTCTCCAGTTTTATGGAACATATTTTTAGTTTCCAGGGATTCCTTTTTTTTTTTTTCTGCTTGTTCCATAAATAAATGTATACAAAAGACTTCCTGTAGGGGGCAGAGGCTGGTGACTTACAGGCTTCCCAGGAGTACAGGGCAAAGGAGCTGTCTGAGGGTGGGGTCCACACAAATGTCCTGTAAAGAGAGAGTGAGTTTTTCATTGAAATGATTTCTTAGATTGAGAGGTTTTATGCTTGATGTCCTTATTTCTCTCTTTCTAATTTCTGCTGAGTTCATTTCTGATCTGCTCAGTTTTCCTGCAGACCCCCAAACTATAGGAAGACTCCCTTCTAGGAAAATCATACATTTTTTTTGAGAGACCGGATTGTGGCATTGTCATATGCTCTGTGGATGAGGGGAAGTGGGGGAAAGAGGGACAGCCCCAGGAGGCTCAGCTGTAGTAATTTGGGGCTTTTAAATACTAACCCTGAGGATCACCTATGGGCAGAATTTTGTACTTGTTGACCTTGACCTCAAAGCTTTTTGGGCTCTCCCTGCTCACGTCTCAGGTGCTTGAGGTTGTTATTTCTCCAGTTCTGCCATCTCTGTCAAACTGACCCTAGCTGTCTTTTATCATCAAGGATGTCCTTAAACTTCTTCATTTGCTGTTGGCTCCTGCCCTTGTTTTCTAGCACCTTTATGTTTATTTTTCCTAAAAATTTCTCTTTGTCCTCTTGGGGGGCTTTTGGAAGAAAGAAAGGCTAGGCCTATCAGTCCACCTTATTAAACCTGAAACCAGGTATGCACATTTTTTAAAAAATTTATTGATTGATTTGAGAGAGAGAGAGAGAGAGACATTGATTTGTTTTGTTCCACTTATTCATATATTCATTGGTTGATTCTTGTATGTGCCCTCACTGGGTATCAAACTCACAACCTTGGCTATGGGGACAATGCTCTAACATCCGAGCTACTTGGCCAGGGCCAGGTATGCACTTTTATAGGTCACTCCAGTGGAAGTGAGGAGACTGGGTGGGAAAGAGGCAAGAATGACTTCAAGAAGACATCATTGCAATAATCCAGTCATGATATGACACGTCCTCAGGTTCAAGTGCGGACAATAGCAATGCAGGGAAGTGGAAAGAATGATTAAGAATTGTGAAAGTGGACTCAACAGCACTTGGTGAGAGATTAGACATGGGAATTGAGAGTAAAGCTTCTGCGGCTGGTGTAAGCAGTGGACAGAGGGCTAGTTACTGGGTCAGCACTTAGCATGTAATAGTTGCTGCTGATGTTGCTCTGTGATTATGGAGAGATGGCATTCTAATGCATCAAAGCATTCCCGATTGTAGCCTAAACATTCCGTAAACTGTCAAGCTCAAAAGATCCAGGTTCAACCCAGTTGAGTAGTCTGTGCATTTTCAGTGTGAATCTTGCTGATAAGATGCAACTAAGACTCCCTGGAGACTTCACCAGGCAAGCTCAGGAAATAAACATCAATAACTTCCAGAAGGTTCAGGCCCAGAATTGTTCCTTGGGCTACAAAACTACTAAAACTATGTCTCCTAAACAAGTTTTGCGGTAAAGTGCGTGAATTTTGAGAAACGGGATGTCTTGGGTAGAAGTTTAATCTTTTTATTTCCTCTGGTGAACTTCAATATAATTAACTTCATGTCAATAAATGCTGTATTTTTATAGCATACAAAATCTGAGCTGTTATATTTTGATGTTGTTGGCGCTCCATATGGAGGCAGTCTTCAGGGAGGATGCTAAGATCTGATTTCACGTGGGAAGGAGGGAATTAAGAGTATATTTTCAGAAGCAAGAAGAAGTGAAAACTAAACTCAAAGGAGGCAGTCTTCAAACCTAGATGTCTCAGCCCCACCACGACTAACTTTCCACCCCTCCCTCACATGTCTACCAATTCCTTAGCTGCTGCGGGATCACAGGAGACGGAAGGAGGATTTTTGAAGAAGACTGATTCTTTAGTTCCAGACATTTCATAAAAGAAATGCTGAGCACTTTGGGGGTATTTTGTAGAGAAAAAAAAAGATACAAAGGCTTATTCAATATCTTAGTTGTAAGAATACAAAATCTTATTGTTGAATAAGCCAAAGTCACAAAACGGGACACATTCTGTTTTGTGTATTAATCTGAATTGAAGCATCATGGTATTTAATATACCTATAAAATTCCAGCAAAATCAGAACATTATTAGATTAGATTTATAGTTTCTTGGTCAGATTCATGAAGAAAACGAACTCTAAGAGACTCAGAGTCCCCCCAAAAAAGTCATAGAAAAGGCCTTTTGGAGGCTTTGCTGGGTGATGTGGGAAGAGAAAAGGGCATCGGGGGATCGGTTTTGAATAAAGATGAGAAGGGGAGGCAGTCTGACCAAAGGCGAATGAGATGCTCATGTGATAAAAAGGACAAGTGATATATCTCCTTCTCTCTTCAGCACCTTAGGTGCTTAGAAAGCACCTTCACTCTAATAGTTTTATTCTTGTTTCCTGGGACAAGCAAGGAACGGTATATTATTAGCTCCATCTTATGGAAAAATAAGCAAGAGATTTTAAAGGAACATACGTAGGGTTACACAGCTAGCCAGTCAGGGATGCCCCAAGACTTCTGAATCTCACTTTTGTGTTCAGTGGTACCTTGTTAAAGACCACAGTCCTTCTTCCTGGTTTTGTCCTGGCCACAATCGTTCAGGCAGGCCAAGAAGCAACCTTATTGATGTCTTCTCTGCCGAAGGAAAAACAAACAATCAGCTCAGTTCAATCAGTCTAATTTAAACTTTGGCTGCGTAAAGGGGGAGGCAGTGAGACAGTGATTTGGGTTTCCAGCTAAGATGTGAGGTGACATTTAAAATTGCTTTCTAATCACACTGTATTGATTATCTCGAAGCAATGCTCACAAACTAATGAGACCCAATCTGACATGAAATTCATAACCATTGATCTGGGCTTCAATGTGTCATTTGTTTATACACACAGTGGAGAGCCCCAAAGGGCTGCTCTGGGTCGCTGGTCACCATCTGCCACGCTTCGGTCATGGTGTGTGAGGTGAGCCGGGGGGCGGGGGGGTGATGAGTATGTACAGGTAAGGGTGGTCTGGGTGTCTCTGGGTGTCCGCGGGGTGCATGGGGCGCTCCAATGTGGTACAAGGAAATCGATGTGAAGGGTAGCACAGCCCTTCTCTAAAATGAAAAAGTGAGAAAAGAAATAGACACGTAGCTTTGCACACGCTCCCTAGAGGCAGTCTGACACAAGACTTCAGGTACATGGTAGTTATGGAAGAGGTACTCTGGGAGGGGCCGGAGAGAAGCTTAAAAATGCAGATTTTCCAGCCTAATTCAGGATCTCTGGGATGAGGCTCCAAAATCTATTATTTTAATCAGCTCACCCAAGGGATTGGGTCAGGCAGCTAGTTTGGGACCTATCTATGGCAAAGGGGCCAGCATGGTGTTAACCTAAGTCAGAACGGAAGAAAAGGAAAGTGAGGAAAGAGAGAGAGGAGAGAACAAGGAGGTGACCAGAGATGGGCGCATTACTTGATGTGGGGAGCCCTCAGCATCCCCTCCAGCCTTCCGTGTTGGATGCTGCCTGGGTCCTCAAGCCTCGGGAGGCAGGTAATCCACGGAGAGAACTGGTGAAGCAAGTTGCAGTCCAGTAGCCCATGAGCTCACTGATTTGAAGGTGTTTGCGGGCCCCTTTGGTCTACCCCCAGAGCAACTTAGGAATTTACAGATATAAAATAACTCAGACTTTGATTCCAAAAGAATTTCTTTTGAAGTAGGTAGTGCTGTTTCTATATATAAAAAGTCTGTTGTTATGGAAACTTGTCTGAAATATAGCTCTGTTTCACAAAATAGAAGTCTTCTCTGCATTCGCCAGCATCATTTCATACGAAGACAAGGAAGGGATGTGTAAGAAAGACATTAAGGTAAAGCTATGAGGGAGTGGGGGTAAAATTTGCAGCAGCCTAATACTCAGACTAGTGTGTTACTTTCACACTTCTAGAATTAACCCAGCAAGTCTTTCCCTCAAACCACCAGTCTCTAAATCAGACTCCCATTCTGTTTCTCAAAAACATGTCCTTGGAGCCTGACCAGGCGGTGGTGCAGTGAATAGAGCATCGGACTGGGATGCGGAAGACCCAGGTTCAAGACCATGAGCTCACCAGCTTGAGCGCAGGCCCATCTGGCTTGAGCAAAAGCTCGCCAGCTTGGACCCAAGGTTGCTGGCTCCAGCAAGGGGTGGCTCGGTCTGCTGAAGGCCCGCGGTCAAGGCACATGTGAGAAAGCAATCAATGAGCAACTAAGGTGTCGCAACAGCAATGAAAAACTGATGATTGATGCTTCTCATCTCTCTCTGTTCCTGTCTGTCTGTCCCTATCTATCCCTCTCTCTGACTCTCTCTCTGTCCCTGTATAAAATAAAAATAAAAAATATATAAATAAACATGCCCTTGGAAATGGCACCTTCCTTTTTAATGGGGTAGAGGCAGGCGCTTGGAAAATGATTTTAACTAGACCTCAGGTTATCTTCAGGGTGTGTGTGTATGTGTCTGTGTGTCTGTATCTGTGTGTGAGTGTGTGTGTGTGTGTACACATGCACATGTGCTCTTTGATCCACAGGAATAAGAGATGTTGGTGGTCCTTTCGCATCTTCTATCAAAGGAATGATTCTTCTACTCTGTATCTAAGATCTAGCTCTGTTTCCTTCCTTTTACCCCCTCCAGTGCCCATTGGTCCCATCAGGGATGCATCAGGGTAACATTAGGCTTGGAAAGAAAAACTCTAGGTAGACAAAGCTCTCAACTCTCTCATTTCTGGTCTTGACAAAATACTGCTTACCTTGACATCCTCACAAAAAGCTTGTGGGGACACCATGAGAAAATAAGTGTGACGCACCATTACAAACTCCATGCAGGATGCACAGGTCAGTTATTTTTCTTGCTGGACATGGCTCAAATACTCTAACGCTACAGGGACCTTATCCCCTGTGATGCTTTGGGGAGACCCTCACTGGGTATCCCCAAGCATCCTGATAACTTAAGAAAAATAGCATCTGCCAGGCACTCTGCTAAGTGCTTTGTTTGTTTATCTCATTGACCATCTAAAACTCCCCCTTAGAGAAGTATTGTTATCCCAACTTCAGAGAGGAAACTGAGACTCAAAGAGGATGGGTGACTCCCAACATCATAATCACTAATAAGTAGTAGGGTGAGTGCTGTTCCCACAAGGCACCCTTGTCCATGTTCTGTGTTACCACTTTATGGGTTACTTTCTTAAGGGTTGTCTGCCTTCTCATCTCTCCCACTCGGTTTTTCTTGACCTTTGAGGACTGAATCAACATATTTATCTAGTTTTCTTTCTTATCTCATTTGATTTGAAATCAAGAAAAGACGCATTTGTGGGCAGTCACACGGACCCTCTTCTCATCACCAGTTCTACCCTTCTCCAGTCTGCCCATAGTGTGATGCAAAACATGTTTCCTAATGCAGTCAAAATTCTTATCAAGCACACAAATGAGAGAGAGAGAGAGAGTTTGCTATCAGACTGCTATATTGGTCAAGGTCATTGATCCTCTCATTTATCCAACAATTGATGAAAGCATGCAAAGAAATGTCCTTTTGTTCTGGAAACACAATATAATAAGTCTGAAAAACCCAAAATTCACATAGTGTTAAGCTTTAAAATCTCTGTCATCAATACTAATTTGACACGATGATCGACAATTTTTAAAATTTAATTTATTAAGGTGACATTGGTTAATAAAATTATATAGCTTTCAGGTGTACAGTTCTATAGCACTTTATCTGTATATTGTATTGGGTGTTCACCACCCCAAGTCAAGTCTCCTTCCATCACTATTTATCCCTACTTTACCCTCTCCTACCTCTGCCCACTCCCCTTTTTCTCTGGTAATCATCATACTTTTGGCTGTGTCTATGAGGGGTTTTTGTTTGTTTGCTTGTTTTTTGCTGTTAGACTGTTTTTTGTATCTATGAGTCTGTTTCTATTTTATTTTTTAGTTTATTGTGTTCATTAGATTTCACATATCAGTAAAATTGAATGGTATTTTTCTTCCTCTGTCACAAAAGGCAAGATTTCCTTCCTTTTTATAGCCAATTAATATTTCACTGTGCAATGTACCACAGCTTTTCTATCCAACAAATCTACTGATGGGCACCTGGGCTGCTTCCAAATCTTAGCTATTGCAAATAATGCTGCAATTAACACAGGGATCTATATGTTCTTTCAAATCAGTGTTTCAGGTTTCTTGAGCTATATTCTCAGAATTGGAATCTCTGGGGGCATAAGGCAGTTTCATTTCTAAATTTTTTTAGGTAACTCCATACTGCTTTCCACAGTGGCAGCACCAGTGTTCCCACCAACAGTGCATGAGAGTTCCCTTTTATCCACAGAAGTCAGACAAGAAGAAAAAAATAAAAGGCATCTAAATCAGAAAGAAAGAAGAAAAACTGTCATTATTTGTAAAAACATGATACTGATAAAGAAAACCCTAAAGAGTCCACCAAAAACTTACTAAATGGATAGGTGAATTCAGTATAATAGCAGGATACAAAATTAATACTTAGAAATCAGTTGCATTTCTATATACCGATTATGAATTACCAGAAAGAAAAATTAAGAAAGCCATTCCATTTACAATTACAATTTAAAAATACCCAGGAATACATTTAACCAAAGATGTAAAAGACCTGTTCTCAGAAAATTACAAGACACTGAAGAAAGAAATTAAAGAGGATACAACTAAGTGGAAGCATATACTGTATTCATGGATAGGAACATTAAGATGTCCTTACTACCCAAAGCAATCTATAGATTCACTGTAATTTCTATCAAGATATCAATGGTGTATTTCACAGAGCTAGAACAAATATTCCAGTAACTTATGTGGAACCACAAATAACCTGAATAGTAATCAAAACAGCATGGTACTGGCATAAAAACAGAAATATAGATCAATGGAATAGAATAGAGAACCCAGAAATGAACCCATACCTTTATGGTCACTTAATATTTGACAAAGGAGGCAAGAACATACAGTAGGTTAAAGATGGTCTATTCAATAAATGGTGTTGGGAAAATTGGACAGATCTGTGAAACATTTTTTATCCCAAAAGCTCTTTGCAAAAAGTAATTACCAGTTCATCTAAAAATGTTAAGCATTATTTATTTATTATTTGTGCACTCTGAACTTTAAAATGTTTGTATTTAAAGCTATGACTGTTAAAACTATCCCATGAGATTTTAAAATGGTGGTGGGGTGATTTTCAAGTATTTCAGAGAGAAGGACAGATCGCAAGTATGCCAGTGAGATGAAACTCCATCAGATTATTGAGAACTTCTAACATTCCTAGGAAATGCTACACAAATATTCAGCTGGAAGTTTGCTGGAGGAATTTCTCCAGAGTAATGATGCTGATCAGTCTAGACCAATGAGCTCTGATATGAGAGACTGGGCCACTTCTGCCCCTTCATTCAGAATCTGCATAGCTTCTGCTCATATCTACTCTCTAAAACAGTGCTTACAGAAAAGAGGCAAATTAGATGGACCCAACAGACAAATGAATCATTAAACCATAATGGGGCAAGGGAAGGGAAGGAAGTAGGGAGGAGAGAAGAAAAAAGGAAGGCGGGAAGGGAGGAGAGAAGGCAGGAGGCAGGAAGAAAGAAAGGAAGGAAGAGGGAAGAAATGAAGGAGGAGGGAAGAAAGGAAGGAGGAAGGAAGAAATGAAAGAAGAAGGAAGGAAGGAAGGAGGGAGGGAGGGAGGGAAGGAAGGAAGGAAGGAAGGAAGGAAGGAAGGAAGGAAGGAAGGAGGGAGGGAGGGAGGGAAGGAGGGAGGGAGGGAGGGAGGGAAGGAGGGAGGGAAGGAAGGAAGGAAGGAAGGAGGGAAGGAGGGAAGGGAGGAAAGAGGGAAGGAGGGAAAGAAGGAGGAGGGAAGGAGGGAGGGAGGGAGGGTTGAGGGAAGAAGAAAGGAAGAAAGAAAGGTCCCTGAAGGTGGTTCAAGGTTGCAGGGACTATGCTTGGCATTATGAAAAGCATGAATCCTTTTTTTATAGAAGAAACATGAACTGTAAGATTTACTGGGTCTTAACTTTCATTTTAAGATATGAAAAGTGAACTCTTTTCCAAGACAAATTTTTTTTTAAGCCAGTTGGCTCATCTCATCTAAAACAAGTCTCTCTTTAGCACCACCTGGTGGTTCGTCTGCCTTCAAACCACAAGTTAAAATGAAAGCTATAAAAATGTGCAGAAAATCCATATACACAATTGTGGGGCACACAATTAACTGGGAAGATTTTCCTGGAGACAAAAATCAGAAAATGAATCTGTCTAGAACCCCCCTCTCTTTTTTCTTCCCTCCCTCGTCTCCTCCCTTTTTGCCACAAAATGTGGTCACAATTTATTTCAAAGGTGACAACAGAGCTAAAAGCCCAGATGACACCCCGAGACACCTCCTCGTGGGAAGGTGGTGCGGCTGAGCAGACAGAAATTCATAGCACAGCAGGGACAAATCTGTTATATCCAGGCTGTGAAAAAACCTTCTGAATTTCCACCGTGGAGAGGAGCCAACCGGCTGAACACAGGCATAATTTGGACTTTGGAAGAAGAAGGTCCATTCTAGCTCTGAAACCCAGAGTACACAGGCGACTCCCAGGCAGGGATGTGCGACTTGTAAATGATTAGGGTGTTTTTAGATAGACATAGTGATTGATTAATATTTACCCACAGGGACTACTGCAGGTGCGAGACAGGGTGGAAACGTTTACGGAGGGTTTAGTAGGGTTCCCATCCCTTCCAGAAATGTCAGTACCTTAGACCAGGGGTCCCCAAATTTTTTACACAGGGGGCTAGGTCACTGTCCCTCAGACCGTTGGAGGGCCGAACTATTAAAAAAACTATGAACAAATCCCTATACACACTGCACGTATCTTATTTTAAAGTAAAAAAACAAAACAGGAACAAATACAATATTTAAAGAACAAGTCAATTTAAATCAGCAAACTGATCAGTATTTCAATGGGAACTATGGGTGCGGATGCATCCTGTGCTCCTCTCACTGACCACCAATGAGAGAGGTGCCGCTTCCGGAAATGCAGCGGGGGCGGATAAATGGCCTCAGGGAGCCGTATGCAACCCCAGGGCCGGTAGTTTGGGGATCCATCCCTGCCTTAGACTGTAAAACCCCAGACCTCCGGAGGGTCCCACATCTCTGAGGACAACGTGAAGGTATGACTGGGGGCTTTAAAAGCATTTTGGCTTCAACTGAAACTCCCCGACTGAAACTTCTTAATGTTATTACCCGAACCCTGCTCCCTGGAAGGCTGACCTCCCAGCACCTGCTTCCCTGGCTGTACTTTAGATCCGGCAGCAACAAGACCGCGGGGAAAACATTGGCACTACAGTGGGCTGACAAATATCATTTTTAATTAAGTAGTATATTTTTAAAACGTGTTTCACACGTTCAAAGCACAGAAGGTGAGGCGTGCATGCCTTAGGAGACAGCTGTGGCAGGGAGAGAACAGGTGGGGGTGTGGTTGGTGCTCACACCAGCATTCTGGCTGGTTTCCTCTGAGCGTGCCCTGCCGGGGTCTTC
The DNA here is from genome assembly GCA_037038555.1 of Rhynchonycteris naso. Taxonomy (NCBI): domain Eukaryota; kingdom Metazoa; phylum Chordata; class Mammalia; order Chiroptera; family Emballonuridae; genus Rhynchonycteris; species Rhynchonycteris naso. The sequence goes on along the minus strand of CM073004.1, from coordinate 60,766,637 downwards.
CCCCTGCCCTTGACCTGGGAGGTCTTGCTGGCAAACGCCAGCTCACCTAGACTGGGCCAGAGTTCCTAGCTGTCCCAAACTGGGGTTGTTTCCAACCAAGGACAAGTTCCAAAACCATGTTAACATACCCAGGATACTTTTTTTTTTTTTTTTTTTATTGCATCGGTGGTTATTATTAGGCAGGGTTGTCTTCTTGTTGTGGACTTCTTTTCCTTGTGGCCTGGTTATTTTCACAAGACAGAGAAAAGTGAAAGAAGAATGGAGGTGTTTAGTACCTAATAACCCGTCTAGCTATCCCTGCAAGTCCCCAGCATCAGGAGGTCCCTGGAGCCATGTTGCCCTCCGTGTGTCATACTCAGATTGGCCTGGACAGTGGTTTTCCAAGTGTGTGGGGGGGGGGGGGTCCTTGATCTGTGGCATCAGCGTCACCAGGGACACGCAAACTCTCAGGCCCCACCTGGACTTACTCAAGAAGAAACCCAGGAGAGGGGTCTGCCTCCCGTGCTTTAACAAGCCCAGCAGGAGACCTGGTGAGCTCTCCAGTTGGAGAACCAATGCCCAGTGTAGCCAATGCAGGTTTGGACATTCACAGCGAGACGAGGCCCCAATCTGGCCTATTCCAGCCCCCTGGGTTTAAAAGAATCTATTTCCTGTTGCAAAACTAACACCTTTTTTGCTAGCCCAGCCCCCTGGTCTGTTAGGAAACCCTGGGATGCTGGTTCCATGGGTTGGTCTGGACTTCCACGTCTGCAGGTGAAGGGGCAGGCCTGAAACTGTGCCGAGGGTGTCAGGGTAAAGCCACCCTCTCCCTTTTTTCCCAATGCCTTTTCCCAGCATCTCCACCAGCAGGTTCTGGGTGCAGAGAGAACAAAGCACGGGTAGAGCTGACAGCACAGGGCGAAGACAGCCCTGGAAACGGATCGCTGTAATGCAAGCTGATTAGTGCAGTAGAGAGGCCCGAGCCAAGCCCCTGGGCACATCATGTAGCCCCAGGGAACACAAGGACACAATTTACCCTTCACTCTACAGCCCTGGCACAGACCCAGCAGCCCCAGCACGGAAAGGGCCCAAGAAATGAAGCTCCTTCCCACATTCTGTCCCTGTTCTTTCCTTGTGAGACAGCAGATAGAATGCCCAAGAGGACCCTGGAAGCAGAGAGGGAAGGAGGCAATGAGGCCGCCCAAGCGGCCCCAGCAGTACAGTCTGCTCCCTGAAGCTCCAGGTGGGGAGTGCGTGTGTGCGTGCGTGTGTGCGTGCGTGTGTGGTGTGGGTGCATTGCTAAGAAAGGGAAAGCCTGTCTCTTCTCTTTATATCCTCCATTACTAACATGCAACCATTGAAGCTAAATTTCTATAGTTCTAGGACCAAAGCCATACCAGTCTGAGGTTTTGCCAGGCCCCCCTCTTTTGGGCTTATTTCTCAATTAAATATTCATCACACTACTACCATGGGAGTAATGACGAAGCCAGGGTCCCTACCTCAAGTAACTTCAGCCAAGTGGCCATTCACCACAATTCTGACCACTGGAAAAATCAAGGGAGCTTTGTTCTGTCTGTGCACATGGACTGAGGCTCCCTTCCCCTCGCCTTAACCAGTGTCCTCCCCACTGACATTCCAGAGGACTCCTCTTGGGAGTTCTGCATCTGTGAGTCTGGAGCACTGGACCCTGTTCCCTCCTGGTTCCACCACTTCTGAGCACAGTCCTTCAGCTCTCTGAGCGTCCTCATGTCTGCTTTGAAAACTGGAGCACTATATCCCACTAGCCCAAGACGGATGTGGTGAGGATACATTGAAGCACCTATTGAATGGGGCCTGGCCACTGGTGGGGTTTGGTAAATGATGGTATTAGGAGAGTGATTTTCACAATGAGTGTGTTGGTCGGGAGATTCTGCTTTGCCCCATTTAGACAGAATAAATGAAGCATGGCATTGTGTTCTCTGTGTGGCAGTGCCAAGTCTCTGGACTCTGCCTGGTAGTCACCCAAGGGCAAGGTGCCTCGTGAGCTTGTCCAAGTCAGGGTGGAAGAATGGACCTGGAGGATGGCAAGCCAAAAAAGTAATGGAAAGAGTTGAGAAAGAAATCAGCTCCGATGGCAGCGGGGGCCAGAGGGCACTTGTTTCATTGATTGCATTTTGCTGCCAGTGGACGGGAGCACTGAGCTGCACCTCCTCTTGTGTTGCGTGAGCAGAACCTGGTGGAAACGCCTGCCCAGCTTCATGCTGACCATCAACGCTCATTAGCACGCCCAGTGCCCAAAACATCTAAAAGTGCAAGGCATCCAGGAGCCAAAAGTCAGGGTAAAACCTCATCGTATTCCCGGCCCCTCACAATGGCGGGACTAAGACTGATGAAAGCTTCGTAGCTGCCAGGGAGGTGGTGCTTCTAGGCCTGGCTGGAGGTTACAACCCAGTGCTGGGGAGAGGCCTTACTCCCGAGAGCCCAGGGGCTCAGGCTGTGCGGGGGAGAAGAAACAAGACTCCACAACACCCAGGGAAGCCCACTGGGAAATTTCATGGGGAAAGGGATGAAAACGGTGCCCTAGGGAGCCTCCTGCACTGAACAACAATGCAATCCAATCAGCACCAGCACTACTGTTATCTCCATTCTACACATGAGAAAACTGAGGCTCAGAAAGGTCAGGCAATTGCCGAAGGCTACCAAGCTGGCAAGGGACAGAGGCAGAACCCTGTGCCCTATGTTTCTGTAGATCCCCTGATGCATCTCCTTTCTGTGGTGCTCAGCGGAGAATCAGCAAGAAGGTCGCAATCATAAGCCCTGCTCCTTTTAGAGGAGGTCAGCCAGGTCTCAGGTCTCCCAGTCAGCACCTGGGCAAGTGAGGATGTGGTGGGCAGACTAGGGGGTAGGCAGCCAGTGTGCCCCGGACCCAAACCCCAGCATGACCGTTCACATCCCTTATTTCTTCCGATCCTGGGTCTGCCTAAATGACAGAGGGTTGTCCTCTTTTCCCACCAGTTTTGTTCATCCATAACCATCTTTCCTCTATACAACGGAGCTGAACTGACCTTCTTCCTCCAAAATTCTTTGCAATGAGTAAGATATTTCCCCCCCACACTTCAATGGCTTTATCCTTTCTTTCTTCCACCTCCATCATCTCCTCTCATTATCTCTCCTTCCCCCGCTTCTCTCTTTCTCTCTCTTGCCACTCTTTCCTCCACTTCCTTTCTCTTACTCCCTCCCCAGTTCACCCACAAGAACAAGAGCTAAATGCCCACAGTGTCTAAGGTGACCTGGAACACCGCATCCTTGCACATAAGCCCTCAGCATCAACCTGGACCCGGAACCTTACAGCTGCCTGATTAAAGCTCCGAGGAGGTTTGGTCTGGAGCTGGTTTTATAGTGTTTGCTGAAGGGGATGGTTGCATTTTGTCTCCGTGCCAAGATGAAGCAAAGCTTTTTGGAAGGGGACGTAGAAAATAAAAATCCCAGCCAGCCACTCTTAGTATTGTCCCACGTGCCAGAAACTTGATGCTTTTTCTGTGTGGGAGGGGAGTAACCACAAATGCCACCTTCGGCACTGGCCCAGGCTTCTTCTGGCCAGCCAACAAACTCCTCAGCCGGGTGGGGGCCCCTGCAAACAGGAGACAGAGGAACAATGGGAAAACTGGGCTCAGAGCCTTCCAACCAGACGCAGAGGCTAAAAGTGACTTCTACCACATGAGTTGTGTTTGTTAGCATAAAAGGGACAGAAGGCAGCTGAAGGCTTTGGAAAGGTGGTTTAGAAAGGGGGGAAGGAGAGAGCCAAGGACAAATTTCTATCTGTTTCTGTAGTCCACAGCCTTAGGAGCCACCCAGGCAAAAGAAAAGAGAGAGAGAGAGAGAGACTTTTAGCATTTGCAACTCCATTTCAGAGGATACCAGTGAAGCAAGGTCTGGGAGAAGCTAAGATTATTTGGTTCCACCTTCCTTCTTTGAGATGAGGGTCCAGCCACTCCAGGTTCATTGCCTAGGCTGCCCCTACTGAACAATATGAGAATCCCCAGAGCAAATCTCTTTTGAATTGCTGGAATAATGTCCCTTTGACAATAGGTACAAAGTGAACAGTCCCAATTTTCTGTGCAACAGAGTCATTCTCTTGCATGGGCTGTAGAAACATCATCAGAGCTCACCAGAACCCACTTCTTCTCCCCCACCTGAACACATGGAAGATCGGGCTTCATAGGTCCTTGTAGTAGCTGAGCCATGACCAGCTCTGGCCCATGAAAGGGAAGCAGACTCCCTCCTCTCATCTTCTGCTGATCCTGGAGGAAGCCTCGTGTTGAGGACTTCTTCACTCTGGAAAATCCCCTTGACCTTGCAAGAATAAGAAATACACTTTTCATGCATCAGCACTGAGACTTAGGGATTGTTTTTTTTTCCTTTCCTGCAGCATATCCTATCCTATCCTGACTAACAGAAGAAGATTAGAAAAGAAACCACCACACAACCTGCATGGACAAGCATATCTTTCAGTCATCAAGTACTTGACCCCAGTAAGGTCTTGATCTAGTGCCCCGAGACTGCCTTGCATCCTAGAAAATGTATCCATGTACAAATAAAGGAGCCCAACACAGAGAGTTACCAATTCAAGCACGCAGACTTTATGCACCTTCTGCCAAGCGTGGCAAAGAAAAAAATGAGGTGTTTTCCTCACATGAAGGATCACGGTGACCTAGGCTGCGACCTGGAACAGCAGACCTTAACAGCAGGAGTGGCTAGTCGTTTAATGGAGTGCAGAGGACAAGTGCTGCCAGTTGCCTCCATCTTCTTGGGTCTGCATGAAGACAGCCAAGCCTTCTCAGGAGATACACCCACTCCTTGTTTTGTTTGCAATCTTTGAAGGGCCAGAAAGATCAAATCATTTTAATCTGTAAAGGGCCAGAAGCATCCCTGTTTACCATGCTCCTACTGACAACTTACTTGCATATCTCTCTGAGGCCTTAGAAGATGCTGGAATGAATCAGATTCCAAAGCTCCCCCAAAGAGCTGCTCAAAGTCTCCAGCACTGCAAGAGAAAAGCTGGTATCCATGGAGTCAGGGGGCCCCAAATCATACAATGCCTCTCCGTAATGTGAGAGAACACTGGCTCTGAGTTGGGTCAGAAATAGACTAATTATCAAGCTCATAATTCATTCAACTAATTTTTACTGAATGTCTCTTGCGATCTCAGCGGTATTCTAGGTGCCAAGGATTCGGCAGTGACCAAGATACCATCCCTGCTATCATGCAGCTTCTGTTCTGGGGTTGGCGAGACACACAGAATGAACAGTTGAGCAAATGCTTGACTCAGATACTGCCAGATTGCGCTAAATGTCACGAGGACCATAGAATGGCGATGTGATAAAGACTAAATTGGGTTAGAAATGACTGCCTTGGATTGGGTGGTCAGGGAGGCTCTTTCAGAATGGGTCACTTTGAAAGTGACCCTGAATTATAATTGTAATAGTTAACAATAATGGAGGGTTGCCTTCATGCCAAGAAATGTTCAAAGCACTCTACACATGTGAATGACTTGACTCCTCTCATCAACGCCATGAAACTAGTCCTATTACTGCCCCTTCAGTCCCGAAGAAACTGGGGCACATCAGGGTTTGGTTACATGCCTAAGTCACGCGGCTAGGAAGAGAGGGAGGAAGCAGTTAACCCAGGCAGTTTAGCTCAGGTCTGTACTCTAAATACTGCAGTAAACTACTTCTTAGTGCTAAAAAGAAGATCTAGGCAAGTACTCCAGGGCAAAGGGTAGGACAGGCCTAAAGTCCCCAACTTTCAAAGGCAGACCTCCTGGCCACAGCATTTCTGTTGGGACCACGGAGTCATTTTCAATTCTGGCCAAAGCCAACAACTGTCGAAATAGGGTATTCTGATGCCTCTGATCATCGTGCCTGATAACCTCCAACAAAATATGACACAAAGGGTGGTGTATAGTTTCCAGGGTCTTGATATCAAACCTAACATAATTGCTCCCTGAAATATTAAAGCCTTGTTATGGTTCCTCTAACCTTGCAGGACCTTATAAAATTTAATTTCATCTTGGCAATGTTCCTTGCAAGATAAACACAAGCCTCCTCAAGGAACTCTTCATTCAATAGCATTTAAAATACGCCAACAGCTGATCAAGCCAGACCTGGGGGTTCTAAGGAGGTCGGCTACGCACTGAGCATGTGCATTCGATGGAGACTTATTGGGTTGAGCCTCTGCGAGACGCGGCAGGGACACGGAAATAAGGATGTTAATAGTAATACTCAGGAACCCAACTTTACATATGACAGTTACAGGAGTTTTGGGTTCCGTGTTTGACATGGTGACAATTTTGCTTCAATTACTAAAGAGGTGACAGATGTTGGAGCTGAAAAGTGAGGGGAAAGCCGGCGTACGCTCTGAACCTCCGATCAGAGAAAGAACACTCAGGACTATTGGAGTGTTCAGCAACATTAGATGGGTTCCTCTTCACTTTGGCACCACGCAAGCATGTGAAGGACTGACAGGATACAAACCACAACGTGAAGAGAAAACTACAATAGCGTCTACGCCCCATAATCCAGACGCAGGGCCATAGGGGAGCTGAGCGTCAGGCTCCTCCTCCCCAGGCTGAGGCCACGCCAAATTCTGAGGCCACAGCTGCGCCAGGGTAAGCCAGGTGAGAAGACAACGCTATCATTTGGATGAGATAAAGGTTCCTCTACAGGCTGAGCGTCTGTTGGAGACGTGGGTGGAGATTTCGCTGATTTCCCCATTCCAAGGCAGGTAAGCCATTCCCTGTACAGCAGACCAAACAGGGAATGATGAGAATCTGGAGTACTGAGACTAACGGTTTCAAACTTGACGCTGTCTCTGGGTAAAGGCTTGTTCAAGCACAGCTTGCTGGTTCCTAGACCCAGTGCCTGATTCAAAACGTCTGGGTGAGGCCTGGGATGTTGCACCTCCAATTTTCCAGGTGAGACTGATGTTCTTGCTTCAGGGACCACACATTGGGAACCACTGCTTGGTGACAGGCGGGGAGATGGCAGAGGGAAGGGAATAATCCCAGAGATACAGCAGCTATTAGAGTTGGGCAGAAGCAGGAGGAAGGAAAGCTCCAGGAGCTCTGTCTGCGATGGGTTGTCTGGGCAACTCTCTGATTGGGACCCATCACCAAAGGCACTTCTCCTCTAAGAGAAAGTAAGGGATCGAGCCCTTTGGGCATAGGCTGTGGGTGGACACTGTGCCCAAAGTATCCACAAAGGTTATTTTATTTAATCTCACAACAGTCTTCCAAGCTAAATATTACATTCCCATTTTAGAAGTAGAAACCACTGAGAAGTAGACAAATCAGTATTCAAGTCCCTCAAACACTATCAGGTAATCTCTTTCTATAATATGTTTAGCTTTTGGGTGATGTCCTTTGTGATATGTCATACATATGTGTCAATAAAATACTAAGGAAAATCACCAAGGCAATTGCAATGTTCAATAATCAGGGTCCTATATGGGAGGCGAACTTGTTTTGTTCAAATATGTGTTCAAAGCATCAGTCCTTTAAAATGCCTCTGGGGTGCTGATGGGCAAAGCATTGCTTTACTAGGTCTTGAGAGCCTAAGAATGGGGTACACAAATCTTCATTTGGCTCACCCATGAGCATCCTGCAGCACAACCATCTCCATCTTCCCCATCCTTCAGCATCACCCCACAACCACCATAGGATGTACCATCCACGAACATTGATAAGTAACTTCCAGGAGCCATCATTTCTGGAACACTAAACACACACACACACTTATACACACACACACCCCAAAATAAAGCCATGGCTTCAGCTTAAGTGTGTTTGTGTAACAGCCTCCCTTTCTATCTGTTTTTTGGACTCTACTAAAGTGACTCCTTCCCTGACCATTGCAGGGAAGGTGGGCCCATTTTCCTTCCTTCAAGCTTGTTCTGGACTTCCTGCCTTGCTCTTTCCATGGTCAAGGAAGACGGCATGCGCACATCAGAACTGCTGTACAAGTCAAAGAGAGGTGGGCTGCAATGGCCATCAAGGTCCCATTGCGACCCCTCTCTTCTTGTTCATGATACACCGTTTTCGCAAGTCTGACCACATCTATGGAAAGATAGACCCTGAGGGAGGGGTTCTGATGATAATAAGGCCTAGGAGTCCCTTCACAGGGACTGCCACAAGACTTCTGTTTGGAACATTTCAAAGTTTTGCTAAAACTGGGCGCTGTCACTCAGAATTGTCCCTGACTATGTTTTAAGGCGCAATCTAAACTCACAGTAAGTGCTCCTCCTGTCACAATTGGCAGGTAAAGTCTGAGACTGGCTACTTCATAATAACCAAATGAGCTGGCATCGTGAGCAGGCAAAGGAGGAAATGTCGAGATTTTGTGCGCATTTATATATGCACGACTTTCCCAAAGGTGTGCGTGGACATGTTTCAACCCATTGGTCCTCTGTGAAGCAAATATGCCATAACTTTTGGAAGGAAATTTGACAGTGAAATGCGAAAGCCTTAGACATATTTCTAGCTTGGGATCTAGTCATTCTACTCCTGGGACTCTAGCCTGAAGAAATCATTCGAATGCATGAGAAAGTTTTATGCACAGAAATATTCATCAGAATGGTGAAACGAGTAAAACAAAACAAATATTCACCTCTAGTGAAAAGGAAAGCCTGATTCTCTGAGTACTTACTCAGTTTGGTCAAGAAGGAACCATCAAAACCTGTATTCAGGTTCCCCCCACTCAGGTATGGAAACTGAGGCGCATCTATGCTCTGAAATACATAGCCAATAGAAACATTTTCAAAAGTGTAATAATACGAAGCACGCTCTTACTGTTGTCATAACTTGACACGTTGAGTAGAGGTCATTTCTACTCGTGTTATGAATCTTGTATAAGTGGTGGAAACTGGATAAAAACTATGCAGACAGCTGTACATAAAGATGGTGTATTGAAAACACCTGGCTTTCTTTCTTTCCCAAAATCCAATTAGGAAAAGCGGGAGAGAAGACAAATTCAAAAGGAGAGTAGTGTCCCAGGTCCCGTGCTCACCACCCCACACTATGGAAGGACTTCCCACCTGGGAAGAAATCTGGACGTTTCTTTCTGAGAAGGTTAGGCTGAAGGCTCCTGGGCTGGCAGGGCCGGCCATGCCTCTTCCTCTGCCCTGCATGAGAAAAGGACCGGAAAATACTGAATGGTTCTTCATTTAGACCATCTCATTTCCTCACTGTTTCCAATAGTCTAGTCCCCACATAACCAAGAATCACCAGCCTTCTAGGAAAACCTTTAATATAAAATATACTGGCCGAAAGGGGGTTGGGCCAGGAACAGGCAACTCAGCAAAAGGAAAATCCCTGCAGAGATTTGAGGTCAATCACCTCAAAGAAATGAGAAAAGAGATTGCATTTATGGAACAAGAACAAGATGCTGAAGAAAGGGCCCACTGCCACATCTGTCTCTACATGACTAATGTCCCACATTGCTCTTATTTGCCACCGGCCTTATTGCAGGTAATCCTGCCCGGTAGAATTGAGGTCATATGGAAATCTTACTGCAGGGGAGTCTGGGAAACATAGTTTTTAGCTTTTCGGTCTCCGTACAAGCTGAAAGACAGGTGGAATGGGTGTGGGGTAAGCCAGTCTACATTATCAGCTAAGATCATGCTTGTACCACAATAATAATATCACATCCTTTGAACTAGATTCCACTGTTAAATCATGATTTTCTAGCCCTATTACCTATATATAATCAAGTCAAATAAATTTCCATTTCCATTTCTTCTGCAGGAAATATATAGTTGACTTTCAGAAAAGTCAACCACAGTCATGAGTGAAGTCTGAATACAGTTAAGATTCCCAAGCACCTTCTCCTGATTTATACCATCCAGGGGAAATATCATCCATTTGTAAACCGGGGGTATGCCTTCCGGACTCATATTTTTTTCCATTGCCTTTTATAGTTCCTTCATACTTAAGAGTCCCCCAAAATGCAAAAGCATTACTAGCTGCAGGAAAAAAAATAAATACAATACTACTTCCTGAAAATGTGGAGAAGTCAGCTGATGTAACTACAAAATGTAAGTGCAGACTGGATGAAGTATCAGATGTTTACTTCGGTAAACAATCCTGCGGAACCAGCAAATTCCAGAGAAAGCAAAGAGTTTGGCTGTGGCAAGGAGCAACCAGTTGCTGGGACTACATGGTGGGCCCCCGCACCTTTCTTCCCCAGCCCTGCTCAGTCCTAGACGTCCCCACCCATCTTGCTTAAATCTTGAGTCCACTGTGTAAGGCTATAATGGGCATGAGCAGCCTCCGTCATACCATTTGATGGGGTTCTGTATTTAACTGTGCTGCCAGAGACCTCAGATCTGCTGAGCCAGGATGAGCCATGTACATCCAAGTCATCCCAGAGCCATCTTCACCAGGAAGGTGGACTTACTCCACTTGACCCTTTCTGTTAGAGCCCCAGTTCTTTCGGCGTAGCTACAGCCCCAGTCCCTGCCCCCCCTCAGCTGCTGTCTGGGCTCCTCCCATCCTTGGCTGACTAGCTGTGCTCTATTCCAATCCCTCACCACAGCCTGAGTATCATCTGCCTGGTACCATGTCTTGCTGACAAACTGAACCACCCAAACCGAAACCACTGCTTTGCAAACACACTGATATCCACTCCTTCAGCCAAGCCAGACACTAAACCCTGATTTCTCCTGCTTCCTCTTCTCCATGAACGCATGAGACAAAGGTCTCAGCAGCTATCTTGAAGGATCCCACTTGCCAATGATAATGGAGGTCATTCAGCCTCTGGTCTCATTAGCCTTGCAGGAGCCACATCTGACTGCAAAGGAGGAGAAGTGGGGACAGCACATGGTATATCTTCACCCATGTCCCTTCCCTAGCTTGAATTGTAACAGTAATCACTCCTATGTATAAATAGCTGTGGTTCAGGCACTGTGCTAGATGCTTCCCAAATAGCAATTCATTTGACCCCCATGGCAACACTTCATGGCTGATATGATTATCCTCATTTTACAGATGAAGAAATAGACTTAAAGGAGCTGAACAACACTCTCAAAGTCACACATTTAATTCAAAGCATTTTGTGAAATAAAACAACACCCTAACTCCTATGCCTGTGTCCTGTGGATGACCAATATGTACATATTCTGTCGTCTAGAGACAGGATCATCACACTGAGGTCTGCAAAGCCACTGGATTAGGGGGGGATTAGAGGTAATGAAGAGAGATCATCACTCCCCATATCCATTTCCTGGGAAATAGACGGGTCCTCACCCAGGACGGAGAAACCCAGGAGGGAAGCTGGATGCAGACAGATTTGAAGTCTCTGGCTGTTTTCTCTTGGACCTAGATCTGATCACTTAGTAGAGTTTGGATTGAATAGGACAGCCCTTTACCACTGCCCTGTATGGAACGCCTTCCCATCCCATTGTGCTTTTCTGTCTACACAGTCTGTATGTCCTCTCCCTATGGAAAATTGCTTCTTTTGAGAAGCCTAATCTTCCATCTCCCTTAGCCAGGGAAGAATTAATCTTTTTTTTTTCTTTTCCTTCTAACTTTGTGCTTTCCTAATGCAGCGCTGTATTATGACCAAGTGTTTACAAAGAGGCAGTGTCGTATTGTAAGGAAAGCTCTGAATCAGGAGTTCGATGACCTGAATTCTGGGGCTGCCACTTGCTGGCTCTGCGATCTTGCAAGAGGCCCTCGGTTTCACCTGTAAAATGCAGATAACACTTGCCTCCCTTGCCTTGCAAACAGCACTAAATGAGACGCTTGTGAAAGCTTGGAAGTTCTCAAGCCTGGTGCTGGCTTAGTGGTTTGGGTTTTGTTTGGGTTTGGGTTTGGGTTTTACTTCTCCCCCTAGACTGTGAGGGCCGAGACTTGTCTCAGGGGGCTTTATGTCCCACTCAGAGTCTGCAGGGTGCCCAATGCAGTGCTCCACAGAGTGGGTGCTCAGGAAGTGTTTACTGAAATTAAAATAAGACAACTGGGAGAGCTGAGAGCTCTCTTCCCCAACACACAAGATTTAATCACCACACCTCTCTCTCTCCCTTCCTCCTACCCAGCATGCCTATGTTGTGTGGCTGTACACGTGTGTGTATGTGAGTGTGTGTGTGTGTGAGTGTGTGTGTGTTTTTCATCCCCAGCATCATCCTTCTTTTATTCTGAGCTGTGGCATTCAGCCCTGCAGAGGAATTCTGGGGATGACTGATAAAACCAGACCAGAAAGGAGTCTTTTCTCCAGGTTCATGCTGTTTGTTGGTTTCTTTTATTTTCCCTTTTTCATCTGGATCTGCTGTGCCCAACCTTGAGCTTTCCAAATCAGATCAGCCCCAGATTGTTGTACAGGCCCTGAAGGGCAGCACAAGCAAGACCTGAGGGAGAAGGAGACCCCAGATTCCCAGCCAGGTCAAGAGCTCAAAGCCAGACTCCATGAGTGTCAGCACAGCCCACACACAAAGCTTCTGCCCATGGGGTCCCAGGGCTCACAAAGCCCAAGCCACTCATTTCTTTCCCTTTTTTTAGGTAAGAGAAGGGGAGATAGTGAAGGAGACTCTTGCATGTACCCCAACAGGGATCCACCCAGCAACCCAATCTGGGGCCAATGCTTGAGTACCAAGCTATTTTTAGCACCTTAGGCTGATGCACTCCAACTGAATCATCCTCAGCACCTAGGGCCATGCTCAAACCAACTGACCCACTACCTGCACAAGGTGAAGAAGGAGAGGGGGAGAATCAGATGATTGCTTCTCCTGTGTGCCCCAATCAGAAACCGAACCTGGCACATCCATACACTGAGCCAACACTCTATCCACTGAGCCAGGGCCACCATTCATTTCTGACCCTGTTTTTTGTTTGTATTTTTGGAGTGATATAGAGAAATAACTGGTACTATACAAAGCAGAAACCTTTCCAATTCAAAGCAGATAACCACATCAAGAAGAACAATGCCTTCAAGCTGGGCAGATAGATAGGTAGTTAATCTACAAGACACAGTTTGCAACTTCTATGTGAATGACTTCAGTACACCTCGGATGATTCTTCTCTATCCCACTGATATAAATTTATGATGAGACATTAAAAAAAATGGAATTTACTAAGATGGATCTGGATTTTAATATTAGCTCCATACCTGTGTACTCAGGTAAGTTCAGTTCTCTCACCTTCTGTCCCATTTCATAAATGTTTATGGAGTACCTTACACAAACTAAGAAACTACTGCACTAAACACCATAGATAGGCTGGAGTAAAACACAGTCCCAAAACGAAGGTACCACAGCCTAGTGAATGACTACGTATATAAGTGTCTAACCAGACACGGAGCAAGTGCACATTTTATGAGTTGGTTTTTGTTGTTTTTTTTTTTCCTGGTGCTTCTTCTCTCTTCATCACAGTCCCAAGCTGGAATCTAAAATGTTGTGATTAAATCTTTATTTCTTTAACTCGGGAGTCCAGACTTTTCATCATTCAAACTGATTTTCAATCTCCTATGTAAATTACATTTCTGATGGATTTCTGAATAACAAATATTTGGTATTTATAAATTATTCTTCAGCACATGTTAACTCCAATTACCACCCTTGAAGTTGATAAAATTAAAGTTCAAATGAGAAAACTTGATTTAGCTGCTAGATGACTGTCCATAAGTAAGTATCTCTTAATTATTGAAAATAGCTCAAAGCTCTCTCATTTACCATCGACACAGAACCAGGTAGCTTAGGCTATAAGCCTTCACACTCTTGTAATATGCATGCATCCCGCTAGGAGGCGTCCCCTCCTCCTGTCAGTTGCCTAACCTTGGCGTGATTCTGATTTTAGTCTAGGCCACAGTCATCTCTGAGGAGAACTTAAGGAAGAGTTTCAGACACTGTTACTCAGTCAAGTTGCTTAGGCTTATACAAAAAGTAACCAAAATCAAATTACCAAAATGACCACTCCAAGGCACTGCCAGTTACAAAACAATCCTTCAAGCAAAAGCTTATATGTACACACACATTATATAAGATCTGTTTTCTGAGAACAGCATGTAATAACAAGGTAGAGAGTCTTCCCTGCCTAAGACATCATCACCCCATCATGTGATCAGAGAAATCACAGGCAGGGACAGTGTTGGGATTAAGTTTTCCTTGAATATTCATGGGTTCTGTAGACACAATTTGAAGAAAAGATATATAGAGGCTCTATGAGAGTTTTCTTTTTTAAAAGATGATTCTATTTCAAAACGTATCCTCCCCTGGGTCATTTCCAATAAAGATTACCCTCCCCAATGAAAGGTCTAGAGTCCCATCCCCCGGGTAGGAGATGACGTTCAAGTTTGTTGTTCATCCTAGAGTTGACTTCCCAACTTTTGATGCTTTTATAATGTCTTCTGCTTGGAACAGCAAAAAAATCTTCCCTCACGAACCCATATGTGCAAACTAGGCCCTGGTTGTTTCTGCTAGTACCCAGGAGGAGAGAAGAGTAAACTGATCTTTTTCCAAGGGCAAGATGACCAACTTTAGGTATCTGTACAGCTCATTTACCACTAATGAGAAGTTAGTGAGACTAAGACAAGAAGGAGACTAACCCATAATATCCTGTCAGGGCCAATATTTGAAGCCCAAACCCTGAATTCTCCTTTTTCAGGAATGCTTATAATACTTGATGACATTCTAAAACATAAGTTAATTCTTAAGGGTTATTATAGTCACAACATTGTAAAAGATGCCTCCATTTTTATTTTTATTGCAAAATATGTGCGATCTGTATCCATCAGGCTGCTTTTTCCTTCGTTCTTCTCCAGGAAAACAACACTGGACCTGGGAAAGAGGTATGGCCCAGCGAGTAGGCCAGGGGCAGAGAGTATTCTTAATATTTTTTTACTCTATTTGTATTGAGAGCATTTTCAGTGATATTGTTTCACTCACATTCTACTAATTGTTTTTCCTTTTCTCTTTTTTTGCTTTATAAAAAGTTTTCCTTTATATTTAAGCCAACACATTTATGAGGGTCCTTCTAAATTCACAGAAAATGAAGCCAGGCATTTTTTGGTGAAGAGGACAATTCCGGACCCAGTAGGGGAGCACTTCTGATTGAACAAAAACTCTTCCCTCACACAGAATGCAAGCTCCCTGCCTGGGTTCACACATTAATGACTGTGTGACTCGTTATTATATATGCCTTCAAAGCTGAGGTTCCCTCCTCTGCTCATGTACTCTGTGCAGCAGATGTGGAAATGTTAACCATGGGACGGCAGGTGTGGCTGGCGTTGTTTTTCCTGAGGTCTTCCCTACATCACTCTTCCAAGCCCGGTGATTCAGCCAGCACCAAGCTACATACTTACCAAGAGGCTTTCATTGATATTTGGCATAAGCTCCATTTTCATTAACCAAATCACAATTCTTCCCAAGAGTTCCTCTTTCACCTCCTCCTACAGTAGGGAGTAGTTGAGGGTGGCTTTTCAAATGTCAGACAGCTTTTAATGACTGTCTCTGATTGTCTTCCATGAGCACCATGTGTTTACGAAATGCTGAGCCATCATGGGGTTTGGAGAAGATATTTAATTTGGAGAAGTAGAGTCAGAAAAGCATAGGCTTGCTGGATAGAAAAGATGTCGTTTGAAATTTCAATTAAGTCTTTGAAAAAGTGTTTGATGGTAAGTCCTTGAAAATCCCGCAACCTCAGTGTCCTCTTTATGAAACAGAAGGAAACTTGTTTTGTACAAGTATTTGGAGAGCTATGAACAATCTGTGAGAACGATGTGGCGTAGCAGTCATAAATACAACAACTATTTTTGGTAGATTGAGTGTTTAGCTCGAATTTTTTACTTCCTCCTTGATTTCATGCTCTTTATCATTCTTTCCACTAGCAGTGAAACAGACTTCTTTGTTTTTGGAGTTTGGATTCAGCCATCTGACTTGCTTTGGCCAATGAAACTGGGTCCAGGTAACGGTGTGCCAGTTCCAAACAGAAGCGTTCAAAGGGAACACGTTTCCATGATCACGCTTGCACTTCTTTGATCACCATGAGAAAACCTTTCCCAGATCCCTCAGCCTGTGTTTTATAATGAACACATGTAGAGCAGACCTGAGCCCAATCTGCAGTGGGGAACTAAGCCCAGTAAGACAACAAGTAAAACAGAGCTTCCCAGACAAACCCAACCTAACTAGCTGGTGCTCAGCCAAACCAAATGAGCAAGAATAAATTATTGTTGCTATTGTAGGTCACTGAGTTCAGAGGAGGCTCGTTACACATCGATAGCTGACAGATACAATACGGGAAAAAATGATTTTGTCTGGCTTAAAATAACATATGACTAGCAGTCCCAGTGCATGTTTTCTATCTGTCTTCTCACTGAAATACCAGTGAAAATATAGCAAAAGTTGAAAATCATACTATTTCCAAACACTCAGGCTGAAAGATAATCCATGAATCTGAAAAGAACAAGTATAATACAGAGAAAATTTCATCTAAAAAGTATTAACAAGAGGACTGAAAACTGAAGAGCAACCCCTCTGTGCTCGCTGTCTTCACTCCCAACCATTCTATAAGAAAAGCAGAAAAGTAACCCCACCATCTCTTACTCACTCCCCAAATATTCAATACCAAGTGCAATTTTTTTTACAGCCAGGATAAGGTTGCAATACCCAGAAATTACCTGAGCAGCAGTTAAGGCGGTGTGTGTTTAGGTAAATTGCATGTCTGGGGCAGTTAGAGTTCCACGACAAAAGTGTCACAGGCAGAGGCAGAAGCAAAGGAGGCCCCGCGTATCAGCGCATCGTAGGAATTGTAGATTTTCACATACAACACTCAGGGCCTGGTAGTGTGGGCAAGAGAGAAAGACATCACCCCGATAAAGAAAGTCGAAGCCTGGCAGAAATAAGAGCTTGAACCATCAACCATGGAGATTTATTTGCCCTTTGTCGGAATGTCTGTGATTAATTCAATCACAGCACAAATGGACAAAGAATGTAACCGAAAGCCAGGCTGTTGAAAAATGCTGAAGTCTGGCCTGATAGAAAATATAGTAGGGGAAAAGAAAGACCCTGGGCTATGACAGCAATAGCTAACTAAAAGTTACAGGAGCTTAGGAGCTTCTTTCCTTTTGCCCACCAATTTCATATCTCAGAATCTACCCTGATGATACTCCTCCACAAACACTGGACCATGTGCACTCAGGGTCACTCAGAGGACTGGTTAACCCTCTGAGTAGTGAGTTTTTTCCATGCTCACTGGTCCCAGGAGTAAGGGGTATTTTTAAATAAAATTAGTTCCAGTTCCAGCTTTATTAATTTAAAAACATGTTTTTTGATAACCATTTTATGGAAACAAGAACATACATTTGCCTTTTTTAAATGTTGCCTTACACATTTTTAAAATAAAAATTTTTGTATGATCGTACTCTGGATGTCAGGAGGCACGAGGACGTACATGAACGTTCGTACTACTCAAAGGGTCTGGTTAAACAACCAGGGTCTCTCCACCCAGGGCAGGGCTCGGCCACCATACAGAAACAATAAAAAAAAGGCTCTCTGCACCAATCAATTTTGAGCAATCCCCAAGATATACTAATGAGTGGCCAATGGAGGCTCCAAACAGTATATAGAAGATGATAGCTTTTGTGTAAGACAAAACAGGAAATGCACATGCACACACACTCACACACAAGTGCATGCACAATTTTTGTTGTCAAAAGGAAAAATGGAAGGATAAGTCACAACTGGTACAAATGATTACCTATAGAAATCAGAGGTAATAGAAATAGTAATAGAGTGAGGAGGAAGGGTTGGAAACAAGAATTTTCTGAGCATTCACTCATATACTTTAGACTCTTGAAACATGGAAATGTTTTGCACATTCCAAAAAATAAAATAAATGTTAAATCCAAAAGAAAGTAAACCTTTTCTAAATTTGAAAATAAACATTTCAACTGATATTTGAAGTCATTACTCGAACTGTACATCCTGTAAAATAAGACAACAACAAAATACAGTGTGTGGGCTTTTGTTAGGATCCAATTTCAGACAACCTAACTTCAAAAGAAAATTTGAACCAATCAGGTAAATCTGAATATGAAATGGTAATGAGATAATACTAAGAACTTGTTATTTTTCATATATATGGTAATGGCATGGTGGTTACAAGCAGAAAGTTCTTACCAGTTACAGATGCATAATGAATTATTTAAGGATGAACTGATATGATATCTGGGAATTGCTTTGAAAGCTGTCAGCAAGAGGAGAAAACAGAGTGCAGACTGTGAAAAGAGATAAATAGAGCAAAAAAGGCTGGCAAAATACTGATCTTTGTTCAAACTAGGTGGTGGGTATGTGTCTGTACACTTATTGATCCATGTACTTCTATGTACATGTAAAAATGTCTGCAATGAAAAACTCACAGAAAGGTAATTAAATATAGGATACTATTCTCTTGAAAAAGGAAATGATAATTATATAATTAAATGCAATATGTAATATATAAACCTTTATTCAATCCTCTTTAGAAAAAACAGTTATAAAAACATTTTGGGAATAACTAAGAAAACATGAATGTGGGCTAGCTAACAGTAAGGAATTAATTTTAATTCCTTTTTATATTTTTATTTTTTTAAGATCCTATTTACTCGATTTAGAAAAGAGAGAGATAAGGGGGGATGAGTAGGAAGCACCAACTCCCATATGTGCCTTGACCAGGCAAGCCCAGGGTTTCAAATCCATGACCTCAGCATTCCAGGTCAATGGTTTATCCACTGCACCACCACAGGCCAGGCAATTTTAATTCTTAAAAGTAGAATAATGATAATGAGCTTCTGTAAGAGAATATTCCTATTAGGAGAATTAAGCCAAAGTACTTAGGGACAGAGTGTCATGATATACCAATCTAATTTCAAATGGCTCAGCAAACATAATATATCATGCATCACTCTGTTTTATATTGTTGACAATGTCCATAATATAAACTTGAGGAATATATTAATGTCTAACAAAAAATTGAAACAATTTTAAAGCCCAGGAACATAAATAAAGTCTTAAATGGCAAGATATACATTTTGCTAGGATAAAAAGATGCAAAACCTTAAAGATACCAGTTCTCCCTAAGTTAATTTTTTTTAATCCCCCTAAGTTAATTTTTTAATCTGATGTGGTTCTAAATAAATAAAGAAACAATAATAGTCATTGTTGTTACTATAGAAATAGGCATTTGGGGAATGAAGGGAGAGGGAACCTGAAAAAAAAATGTTTCTTATAACCTTCTGGTGGGTTATAAATTATTTCAACCACATGGCAGTAGTTAACAAGGTTGAAGACAATGTGCACGCCTGATGCCCAATAATTCTGCTCCTTGAGAAATTTCACATAAATATACCAGAAAGAAATACTTAAGAATGGGCATAGCAGTAGTGTGCATAATAAATCAATTAAAAAAAAACTTGGAAACAACCCAAATGAAAGCCCATCAAGGAAATGTATAAGTAAGTTGTGGTGTATTTATGTAATGGAATACAAACAGCAGTAAAAAGAAAAACATCAAGTCAAGAAGAGATCATTCAATATAATTCAATGTATACACAGTTTGAAACAAGCAAAGCTAAAATAAAGTCCATTATAACGTATGTAAATATGTAAGCACGTGTTCAAAATAGTGTTTACATCCCAAGATTAGATTGTAAATGGGCATACAGAAGCCTACTAAGTGCTACTTCTAAGAAATGTTTATCTCCAAGGTGAGTAAGGACTCAAGTGTTCATTTAGCATTACTATTTATTACTTAAAATAAAATTTAATTTATATTATTCAATATTTAATTAAAATTATTTTAAATTATATTAAAATTTACAATAAATAAATGTGTATCTTTAACCTAGAAAATAATGAAAAGTATGAGTAATAAAAGGGGAGAGACCTACTGTATTTGGTGAAAATATTTATAAGCTATAGCAATGAAAACTAATTTGGTTCTAGAAAAGGAATAGATAGAAAAATCAATAGAGAAATGTAGAAAGTCCATAAATAACTTTAAAGTTATGTGGAAATTTAAAATAGAATAAAGTTGGTGTATTTTCTCAAAAATGAAAAAGGTATTGATTTGTCATTTAAAAATAAAATGAAATTGGATTAATGCTTCGAACTTTATACCAAAATATATTTCAGATAAATTGATCATTTAAAAGAATAAAACAAAGCCCTAAAATTAATGAGGAAAACTCATCATTGATTTTTTAAAAATGATCTTGAACTAAAAATGCAAAAAGAAAATGCATTTGAAATTAAAAACAAATTGAGCCTGTCCAGGTGGTGGTACAGTGGACAGAGCGTCAGACTGGGAAATGGAGGACCCAGGTTTGAAGCCCCAAGGTCGCTGGCTTAAGGGTGGGCTCATCTGGCTTGAGCGTGGGGTTGCTGGCTTGATTGTGGGATCATGGACATGATCTCATGGTCGCTGGCTTGAGCCCGAGGTTGCTGGCTTGATGCCCAAGATCACTAGCTTGAGCCCAAGGTCTCTGGTTTGAGCAAGGGGTCACCCATTCTGCTGTCGCCTGCCAGTCAAGGCACATATGAGAAAGCAATCAATGAACAACTAAGGAGCCACAATGAAGAATTGATGCTTCTCATCTCTCTCCTCCTACCTGTCTGTTCCTATCTGTCCTCTGTGTGTGCGTCTCTCTCTGTCACAAAGAAAGGAAAAAAAAATTAAAAGCTAGTAAAGTACTTTTGCAGTGCAGATGATTGACAATAGGTCAGTATTTTATAAATTATTTTATTATTATTAACACCTATTTAGCACAAACTATAAATCAAATACTATGGTGAGTACTTTCTATGAATTATTCATTTAATTTTCACAAGCCTAAATGGTAGGTACTTTTATTGTCCAGATTTTACAGATGACGGAAATGAGGTACTGAATGAGTAGGGAACTTGCACCAGGTCATAAATAGTGAAGTCAACTGTAAAACACAAGTGCTCCTGCTTCAAACCACCATTTTATGCTATTTTAGAACAAGTTTTTAAAAATCAACAAGAAAAAGACTGACAGCCAAATTTAAATAAAAGAGAGGATAAACGATATGATCAAGCAATTCACAAAACAATAAATAGAAATGGCTTATAAGCATGTAAGGATGCCAGGAAACAACACCAAGATTCCAATATTGAGCAGATCAACAACTTTAAATGTTGAAACCAAATATTTAAAAAATGAGCAGAGATGTATGGTCATTCGTGTTGGTGAGGCTGGGAATTGGTGCCACTT
This sequence comes from Rhynchonycteris naso, assembly GCA_037038555.1. Taxonomy (NCBI): domain Eukaryota; kingdom Metazoa; phylum Chordata; class Mammalia; order Chiroptera; family Emballonuridae; genus Rhynchonycteris; species Rhynchonycteris naso. Next base: position 60,745,423 of record CM073004.1, on the reverse strand, counting down.
TCTCAAAGGCAGTTTGCAATGTAAAAGGCACGTGGTCTTTCCTAAAAACTCCTTTTATAGAAATGTATCTGGAAATACACACAGAAAGAAAAACTTAATGGTATTCATTGCAAATTTTATGTAATAGAAAAAATCATGCTAACAACACTTGTAAAATATTTGAATCTTTGACAATAGGGGAATAAGTAGATAAATGTTGATTGATACAACCAACAGAATTCTATGGAGATTTTAAAAAGAAACAATGTTTCAGTGTGAACTGGCACAGGTACTGCTTTAAAATATATTATTAGCTGAAAAAGAAAGTGCTGAACAATGTGAATATTGTATCTTATTTGAGTAAAGCAGGTATGTATGGCCTAAGTATGCAAAAAACTAATAATGCTCCTGGTGGACGTTATGAAACTGTTGACAGTGATTATACCAACAAAAGGTTAGGATGTGGGGAAGTGTCTAAATTGTTTTTTTAAAACATTCAACAACATTTTTAAGAGTTTTTTTATTTTATGCTATCTTTGCTACTTGATTTTTTAAGCATGTGAATATATCACTTTCATAACACAATTTTAACATTTAACTTTTATAAGTACAAGAAAGGAGGAAGAAAGTTTCTAGATAAACCTTGCTTTTCTGATCATAGGTTCAAAAGTAAATATGAAAAAAAAATTAATCTATAAAACAAAGAAAGGAGAACACTCAGAGATTGTACAGTGTCCCTGGAAATAACCAGACAGCTTAAAATAAAATTTCCTGATCAAGAAAGAGGATAGGTAGGTAGGTAGGTAGGTATGACAGATAGATGATAGATAGATAGATGATGATAGATAGATAGATAGATAGATAGACAGATAAGATAATAGATAGATGATAATAGATAGATGTATCTGCATAGATATAGATATATCTATGCACATAGGAGCAAGCCATTCCAAATGAGGCCAGACCCTAGCCAACCTAGCAGCTGACCTCAGATGCGTGAGGGAGACCATTGTAGACCAGAAGAATTTCCCAGAAGAACTCAGCCCAAATGGGCAAACTACAGAACTGGAAGCTAAGTAAGTGATTATTATTTTAAGTCACTAATTTTTTATATCCTCATGAGGTGATATAAAAGGGAACTGTTGGGAAAAAGGCTTATGCAAGATCATTCAATAAAGCAATAATAAATGTTGAAGGAGTGAAAGCAATGCAACAGAAATTGAATGTGTGAGATAAACAGCAAACCTGGGAAGCTGAGAAACAACTCGGGAAAATAGAGGGTAAAGACAAATAAGTATCAACTGTACCTGAAATGGCAACAAGCATCCCCTCTGTTTATGAATGCCTCTTTGCAACGTGACCGCAACATCTCCCATGATGAGGTGGAGTCCATCTCTCCACCCCTTCAGTATGAGCTGGCAGTCTCGGTCACTTGCTTCAGTCAATACAGTACGTTATAAAGGAGCCATCCTGTGCCAGTTCCAAACCTGGGCCTTAAAGGGCTTTGCAAACACCTGAAACCCTACTCAGAGGCCAGGCCTATGCTCTCCTGCTATAGGATGAGAATGCACATAGGAGCAAGCCATTGGAAATGAGGCCAGACCCTAGCCAACCTATCAGCTGACCTCGGATGTGTGAGGAAGACCATTGTAGACCAGAAGAATTTCCCAGAAGAACTCAGCCCAAATGGGCAAACTATAGAATTGTAAGCTACATAGGTGATTATTGTTTTAAGTCACTAATTTCTGATGTGGCTTTTTAGGCAAAAACTGCTAACTAATGTATTCACATTCACCATAGCTGTCATATAAGTGGTGAGGTAAAGAAATATTATCTCAGGGGTAAGAGGCACCTGAAAACAGATTCTCTTTAAAAGGTCATTGAAAATGGGCATAAAACAATGGAAATAATAAAACAAATTTAAGAAGCCAAGAAATGAGTTATCACAGTATGAAATTATTAGAGACTACCCATAGCAATTGATATAATTTGGCTAAATCCTTGTAAGACTAAAAATAATACAAAAATGTGAAAGTATGTTGAAATTCATATTTTAAAATATAAAGGGACTTAAGAGATATCAATTTTATATCAAATAGAAAGATGTGTGCTAGAACATATTTGGAAATTTTTTTAAAGGATTAAAAATATCATTTTAAGCCTGACCAGGCAGTGGCACAGTGGATAGAGCATCGGACTAGGATGCAGAAGACCCAGGTTCAGGACCCCGAGCTCTCCAGCTTCAGCACAGGCCCATCTGGCTTGAGCAAAAAGCTTGCCAGCTTGGACCAAGGTCACTGGCTCCAGCAAGGTGTGGCTTGGTCTGCTGAAGGCCCGTGGTCAAGACATATGTGAGAAAGCAATCAATGAACAACTAATGTGTCGCAACGGCAACGAAAAACTAATGATTGATGCATCTCACCTCTCTCCATTTCTGTCTGTCTATCCCTCTCTCTGACTCTCTCTCTGTCCTTGTAATATATATATATATATATATATATATATATATATATATATATATATATACATATATATATATAATTTTAAAATAGAATGCAGTAGAAATATGCAAACCACTAAAGAGAAAGCAATGAATGTAAAGCCATATAGCAAAACAGAAACAACAAAAAGAAAACCATGAACATCAACAACCAAATAAAAAAAAAATGATAGAAGTAAAAGCAAGTATATCAGTTATTGCAATGAACATAAAATGGATAATATTCCATATTAAACATGCTTGTTATAAAAAGAATTCAATTAAGCAAGAAACTCAAAGTTGAAAAAATATGTCAGACAAGCACAAATAAACAAAAAGCTACAATTGTGATGATAAAATCAGATAAAGCTGACATCAATGCAAACCTATTGAAAGGTATTTTTAATTATTTTATAATTGTAAAGCATAAAATTCAGTGATATTATAAATTTCTATGAATCATTATGTATCACTTAACATTGTTTCAGTATTAAAAATAAAAATTAGCTGAAGAACAAAACAGAATTATAAAAGCACAGGTATAATGCTAATAATGGGTCAAATAGAAATACAAAACAAAAATCAAAATCTTCTGTTGATTTGTTTAGACTCTTGGATTTCATGAGAATCTCAGGAAAGCTCTCTCCTTGCCAGAAGCATGGGCATAGTATCTTTATGTCAGGGGTTTTGGATATCTTGAAGCCCATTCAGAAACTTTGTCACCTCTATGGGTTAACAATACTAGATAAAAAGATTTGAGTTAAATAATAAACTGTTTTAATAATTACCAAACTTTAATTCTTTAATTTTCTTTTTACAGGGACAGAGAGAGAGAGTCAGAGAGAGGGATAGATAGGGACACAACAGACAGGAACGGAGAGAGATGAGAAGCATCAATCATTAGTTTCTCGTTGCAACACCTTAGTTGTTCATTGGTTGCCTTCTCATATGTGCCTTGACCGCGGGCCGTCAGCAAACCGAGCAACCCCTTGCTGGAGCCAGCAACCTTGTGTCCAAGCTGGTGAGCTTTTGCTCAAGCCAGATGAGCCTGCACTCAAGCGGGCGACCTTGGGGTCTCAAACCGGGGTCTTCTGCATCCCAGTCTGATGCCCTATCCACTGCGCCAATGCTTGGTCAGGCCAAACTTTAATTCTATAGAGAATAGGTTTTCATTACCCATGGTCTGTTTACATAAATCTTCATGTGTGACTGGTCACAGGGTCAAAAGTGCACCATGACTTTACGGACACACTGTAATAGACCACAGAGACAATCTAGAGTTCTAAAAGGATTTTCTCAGGCCACGTCCTCTAATCAAAATGAAAAAAAAAAGAAACCATAGAAATAAATAAGAACATTTTAACCCTAAAAATAAACCTCTTAGAATTGTTGAAAATTACTCTCCAAATTAACTCTTTATAGTCAAAGAAGAAAATAAAATGTCCACTAAAAAATGAACAAAAGTAAAAATACAACATACTATAGCTTAGAAATACAAATTAATGATTAAGTTAACCTATTTCAATAAATTGTGTTGGGACAACAGAATAATAAATTGGCCCTGTGGATAAAAGGAATAATAACAGCCATGAAGAGCTAAGTCAATTTTGAAATAGAAGAGGCAAGGTAGGAGCAGGGAGACCATAACTATACGTGATACTGAGAGGTAGGAAAAGGCCATTGTAATAGAAGCAACATGGACTGGTACAGGAAGCGGTAAATATAACAAATGTGGGACAGAAATAGAGACCTCAGAGTAGACCCCAGTTTATATGCACATAGTAAAGGTGACTCTTTCAGGCAATGGGGATAGGATGGTCTAGTTAGTACACAGAGTTGCGAACACTGGTTCTCTAGGATGTGAAGACAAGATAAAGGGAACAATATGCACAGAAAGATATTCTTACACTCACAAGAAAGCAGAAAAGTAATCATTAAAATGACAATGAGATATTATATTATATATATTAAAATTAAAAAATAGAAAGATGATGAAGATGTCAGGAAACAGGCTCCTCATATTGCAGTGACAGGCATCTAAACTGCTCTTGTGGAAAGCCCCCTGTCCTTTGTAACGTCAACTTTGTACTCAACCTGGGATCAGTACTTTCTTTAGCGTACATTTCCAGCAGGTTAGTAAAGGAGCATTTTAGGAAATGCTTTTAATTTAAGTGTTGGGTATCAGAAGCAACCTGGATATCCAGCAATTGGGGAATGGGTAAAAGTAGGAAACACAACATAATACAAGGTATCCTTTAAGTAATGAATGAGATTGCTTTCAGCACCATGGACAGTTGTTTAAAACACGGCAGATTAAAAAGGTTAAAGAAATTTATAGTACAATACTATTTGCATAACCTGTACATTAACACAAGACAACATTATGTTTTCCAAAGATAAATGAATTTAAGGATGTGTATAAAGTACATTAAAATGGATTTTTATGGGAAAAGATGAAGGAGACAATAGAATAGAAAAAAAAAGGAAATTAAATAAATAGGTACCTACAAGAGAGAGCCTGTCATGGATTTATCTTTTCAATGTGCTATGATTAACTCAACGTTCCAACCTGTATCCACTTTTTAAGGTATGATTGAAAACACCAGCCTGCTCACCCTTTAATTTAAATTCAGTTAGTATTTACACAGCATCTACTACTGCCAAGTACTTTTCATTTTTCATGTAATGCTCAGAAGAAACATGTAGGTTTGCTATGATTATATACATTTTGAAAGAAAAAAAATAACTTCTGCATCTAAAGATTTTGCCCAAGGTCACAAAATTGGTAAGTTAGAAAGAAAGGATTGAGACATGGGTCTATCTGACATATTGTGATTTTTGTGTCTGGTGTTGGGGTTCCTGAGACATCATTCAGATTCATGAATCATAAATCATATAGCTAGGCACCACAGACACTAGACTGGATACTGACTCCTAAGAGCAATGAACAAAGATATTGATGCTGCAGTGATGCTATCAATCACAACACAGTAACACACAAATACATGAATCCTGCCATGACAGCGCCTCCATACGGGGTCCCAAAGGAACTAGACACAGGAAACTGGAGGTGCTTGAAAACTATAGATGGAGATGACGGTTCAGGCTTGCATGCTTCCTCCTACCTCTTTCTCAGAGATGACCATGACTAGCCTAGACTGTACTTACCCAAAATCTCACCCTCTTTGGAGGCAGATGGGAGCAAGGACTGTCACTGGAGTATCAGGTAGTCACAGTCCCTATCACAAGGCATAACAGGATTTTACAAAGAACATCTGTCTTTGTACAGGAATTTCATCTGAGACTCCAAAGCAGAGAAAAGTGGGTAAGTGCTTATAATAGAGACCCACTGATACATATCTAGGTCCCTCTTTCCTGGATGAGCTACTAAATGACATATCATAGCCTCCTTGTATGTCGGTGGGGCCCTATCAATAAAGTTCAACAATGGAATGTAAGTGAAAAGAACTGGCTCAAAACCTAGCCAAGTCAATTAAAAGCAGGGCTATTTTCCTTGCATCAGTTATTTCTATAAAACAAATTACCTCAAAATAGTTACTTAAAACAGCAATCATTTATTTAGATCTCTGGATGGGCTTCCTTAGGTGGTTCTTCTGGTCTTATTATCATGTCTCATATATGTCTGCAGGCAGATGCACGTCAGCTGGCCTCTCTACTTCTGAAGTTTGGCTGGCAGTCAGCTAAAGTGACAGACTTGCTGACCACATGCTTCCCATTATCCAGCAGACATGCCTTCTCTTATCACACCGGCAAAATCTTGTAGAGGACTTCAGGGTTCTATAAATATTCTTAAATCAGAGTCCACAGATCATCAAGGGATCCACTTAGAAAATCCATGAACATGGATGACAGAAGAAAAATTGCCCTCTTATGTTCACTAATAAATAAAGGATATTGGCATTTCTTCAGTTTGTTGATATAGACAAAACTACCTAGTAGTAACAGTACCTGCGACATTGCCAACAATAGAAGTCACATGTGGTTTCACAGAATATTACAGTCGTTTTATTTAAGACTATACTACTTTTAAATTATGAAGGTCACTAAACATGCTACCTCAGTCTTGTTATTTAATGTGTTAATAAAGAAGCATATATATTACTTTCAAAACATTTTAGTAATATTTTGATCATTATATTCTATTCACTTAAAATACATTTTTCTGAAAAAGTACCCATAGGCCTCACCAGACTACCAAAGGAAGCCAGGGCATGAAATGAGACTCTGCACATGGAAGATAGCAAAGACATTCATAGAAGAAGCCTAGAAAATCAACAAATGTGCAGAGCAGAACTTCCCCTATAAACACCAACACACTTGGATCAATGACATGATCGAGAAATAAGACTCTATTTCTTGAAGCCACTGAGATTCCAGAGCTGGTGGAGTCATTCCTATAATGGCTGCTACAGTATTTTACACATCTATGTAGTTTGGACCAAAATAACCAAGATCATTCAGCTCATCTTTGACATCCAGCCTACATATAATAAGATGGGTTAATTCAAGGTGGAATCATTAGAGAAAATTCTTATTCCTTCTTCTATTCCAAACAAGAAAGGGGCCCCAAAAACTCATTTTTAAAGATTGATATTGTCTGATGGGGGAACAAGTAGAAACTTTCTAACTGGCTGAGGATATGTAAAACCCAATACCTTTGTGATGAGATTGGAATGTGAGAGAGTTGTTGGGAGAAACTGACATGGATTTCCTAGAACTTGGGAGATATTAAGGTCAGATGAGATGCTAGCTAGAGCATCACCTAAGGACAGAACAGAAACAAACTGCACCTTGAGAATTAAGGAAATCCAGGAAGCCAGGTTCCCCTGTGGAGCCTGTGAAGTTCAGTTCATGCTTACGTGGCTTGAGAAGACTTCACCCAAGAGGAGTGCCTGATGGAACAAAGCATTCCCAGAGACGTGTCTTGGCAGGCTGAAGATGGAGAGGGGTTGTTAGAAGTTAGCAGAGAGAGTGCCCATTGCCTCAGAAAATAGTGAGACATAGAGATCCTCACTGGTGGTCTCCGAGAATACACAAAGAACCAACAATTAAATGCCTGCCTTGGCAGAGGAGCTTTGACAGCCACAAGAGAGACATATATCAGTGTTGGATTAAAAATATTGGCTTTGCCTCCAATAAATCCTCCACTCTATTATCCTCTGGTTCTGAAGAAACCAAATTCAGTAGAGTTAGTTGGGAAGGAGACAGTATTACAACAGAGAAAGAATAGACCACTGCCTTCCCTGTCTCCTTCCTAACCTCAAGCCATGAGATAAGTCTGGCTTTGGAAGAGAGAAGATGTTTGGATCGGAGAGACTAAAGTGGCTTTTTTTGTTTGTTTGTTTGTTTGTTTTTGTGGGAGAGACAGAGAGAGTCAGAGAGAGGGACAGATAAGGACAGACAGACAGGAAGGGAGACAGATGAGAAACATCAATTCTTCGTTGTGGTTCCTTAGTTATTCATTGATTGATTTCTCATATGTGCCTTGACTGGGGGACTACAGCAGATTGAGTGATCCCTTGCTCGAGCCAGTGACCTTAGGCTCAAGCTGGTGAGCCTTGCTCAAGCCAGATGAGCTCGTGCTCAAGCTGGTGACCTTGGGGTCTCGAACCTGCGTCTGGAGAGACTGAAGTTTTAATGTTAGAGTAGCTTGGACTTTTTTAGTCTTGCAAATGAAATGGTTCTAATATAACAATATGACTGAAAAAAGTAATGGAATATTTCTGTGACCTCATCCAAGATGTAGGGAAGGAAAATTTTACAAAAATGTTTGTGTGGAAAGAATGATTCCTATTTATACTGCATTAAGCACAGTGACAAGAGCCAAGCCAACTCACAGAATCCACCAGAAGGTGGATTCCATGTCCTTCAGCCCAAAGTTTTCTCCACACAGTTGATCTGGCTGCAAGGAGCTAGAAAGCAGAAGGGCCTCCTACAGTCTTGGCAGGTCCACCTTGGCTATGACCACACCACTGGAAAGATAGTCAGGCAGGTGCCATTCCCAAGATGTTCTGAAGGTCACAAGACCAATGTATCCTTTTTCATCCAACTCAACCCTTCTCAATAGACTCTCAGAAGTTTTCTCTACTGAAACCTATCCTACAGGTACAAAAATATTAAAATGCTGCAGTCTCTTCTTCTGAAACATGTCTATGGCTCTAAATGTCATGTTTCCCAAGACATGTTTTACTTCCTAACCAATACGTTCTTCAAATACATCCTGCTTCTAACAACAACAAAAAATTATTGTACAGTATAATCCCAAAGACCAGATATGTCACTACATACAGAAGGTACGTTTCCATAAATATTACTTAATCTAGCAAAATGTTTTTTTCTATTTGAATGAGATTCATTACTTGTCTAATCAGCATTGCCCATATTAGCCACATGGGTCTGCCAAAATTTGCCCCAGGAAAATGGACCAGAGCAATACCTGAGTTTGGGTGCTGATCTTTAGCCAAATGTAACAGACTTGTGAGTGCCCCATCCATAATCCTCAGACCTTGCCATTTTGGTGTATGCAAGCAAATTTCCAGCTGCCAGTATCTGTATCTCTTTGCCTGAGGGCTTTTTGCAAAGCTCCCAGCAGGCCTTTGAGTCTTGGAAATGCAGGGAATTAACATTTCCCAGAGCAGCCTTCAACTGATGATTGACTGATGTTGGTATATAAACACAACAGCTACCTCGCCACAAAGTGAGATACCTCGAGTCCTGTGCTCTATTCTGTTTCCCAGAATGGCCCTATGGGATTAGGCCCCAGTTGCTCATGGTGGTAACAGGCTTGTTAACACACCCTTTACTGGTTGACTTCCCTTCCCTGTCCTACTTCTCCACCCTCCTCTTGAGTTCCTTTCACACCTCCCAAATAAATTATTTGGACTCAAAATCTTGTCTTGGGGGTCTTCTTCCTCTGAACTAAGATAGCACAGTAGCCCTGTTAGTTAAATGTGGCCTCAAAGATTACCCTAGCCCCCAAACAGTCTGATTAGCTTCTACTCCAAGGCAAGAAGGTAAGTGGAGGGGCAAACGTGTAAGGTGAAAGAGCAGAAAGCATTTCACAGTCCGTCCGATGCAGGGAGAAGCACACCCAGGCCTTCAACTTGCTTATTCAACATGGTGGTGTCCCTGAAGCTGCCTGCAATACTGCTTTTCTCCCTGTATTCCCAGACATTGGAATCAGCATGCTTTGTTTTAATGAGAATAGACACATCTGAGGAAAGGAGACCTTCTGATACCAGATGGGTTTGGTCAAGCATTCTGCTGCACTTTGCATCTTTCCAAAGGCTTTGAAAACTGTTGGTGTTGGTTAATGAGGTGATCATTGTTCTAGAGGAAAATTTTCAGAGAGGGAGAACAGATGCAAGCATGCAACTCTCATCTGAACTATAATGCTACATGAAGCCAAAGGTAAACAAGATACCCAGACTCAGAATTAACTGTGACAGACGTCTCTAAGGCACTAGCCTCTGGTGGGAACCAGACGTCTGTTCCACCTGCTCACAGAAAGTTCGTGGTCATCTCTCCTCCTCACAGAGCAAAGGCCTCTCTTCCACCCGACTCCTCACCACCTGCATTTTTCCACTAGTTTTCTCTTTTTTTGTAATCATGATTCCTTAACCACATGCTTCCTCTTGGGTTCCCATTCCCCTGTAGACCCATGTGACCTTCCATTTCTGTGCCTCCTGTCTGAAAGATGAGGCTTAGTGTTCCCACCTCATGTCAACAGGCCGCCGAGAGTAGTTACACTTAGTCCATGGTTCTTAAAGAGTTTTGAATCCAAATCATAACATCAGCAAGAGCTAACAGGCTTCTAGATTTAGAGGATTATATTAGGTCTTCAGTCATTCGCAAGTGAGCTTCAATTTATCAGTTTACAACCAAAGCCCTTTTATTTTTCTAATTTTCCCATTGATTTGAGAAAGAGAGAGAGAGAGAGATGAAGGGAGAGAGAGCAAGAAGCATCAACTGGTTGTTCCACTTAGTTGTTCCATTTAGTTGTGCACTCATTTGTTGTTTCTCATTTATGCCCTGAGTGGGGATCAAACCTGCAATGTCAGTGTGCTAGAATGATGCTCTATTCACTGAACAACCCATCCAGGGCCACAATCACAGTCTTAAAATGTTTATGTCCCATGACAATATTAATAAATAATAATAACATCAAACATACATAGCAATCATTATGTGTCAGTCCTGTTCAAAGGGTTTTAGATATATTAACTCATTTAACTGTCACAATAACCCGATAAAGGATTAGTTCCCCTAACTAATAGATGCAGAAATTGAGGCAACAGGGCTATAAAAGGACTTGGAAAATTCACACTGTAAGTATGTGGTGAAGCCAGAACGCAGGGCCACCACATATGGTTGTGCGGGTTGTGCACAGCACCACATAGGAAGAGCCATTCTCATCAGCTCAGACACAACATGCTCAGCCCTACACACAAGGGTCTGAAATCAGGAAGGCTCTCCAAAGTTCTTCCAGATTCTTTCTTCAAGAGAGTGTAAGCACAGCACAAGACTTACATATAAAAACATCCCCCCCCCCAGAATTGTTTACAATAGCAAAAAAAAAAGTGGAAGCAACAAAAGGAATGACTAAGCATATTACATCAAAACCACTTCATAAACTATTTTAAAACAAAAATGCTTACATAAACAGAAAGTATTTTAAAATTTTAAATATTGGTAAGAGATGAAAATAATCACCTACCTCTAAGTCAACGGAGTAAAAACAAAAGCACACCACCCACCTCGAGCTCCTAAAATGAGGCACACCTCTGGGACCAGCCAGATACGTGTGGCCAGTCAAGCAGAGATGATCCTTGTCATTCTGTACAAAGCAGCAACCAGTCCACAATGAAATAAAAACTGTTCTAGCTTTAAGTTTTTTTTTCTGACACCATGCTTACTCTAGTTAAAGTGGTCGGCAAACTCATTAGTCAACAGAGCCAAATATCATCAGTAAAACGATTGAAATTTCTTTTGAGAGCCAAATTTTTTAAACTTACACTATATAGGTAGGTACATTCCTTATTGAGGTAGCTCCCGCACGTGGAGTTTTGTGGAAGAGCCACACTCAAGGGACCAAAGAGCCGCATATTGCTCGTGAGCCACAGTTTGTCGACCAGGGCTCTAGTACATCCTGATGTCCAATCAGAGGATCTCAAACAACACCGAGCCTTACAAAGAAACTCATTTCAGAGCAAATGAAGGCAGTAATGACTAATACCAATGAAATTCACCAGGCTGACCGTTGAAGACAGGCCTCCACTATCAGGCCAACGAGCAATATGGGAGTAGAATGTAGTATACATCTTTTAATTTCTTTTTCTTCCCAGCATTATTTTTTTAGGGTGGATATATAACTTACGCTTGGCCAATTTGTCTCTCTCTCGCTCACTCAGATATTTTACACTTGAGTGAGGATACAAAGGGGCCAAATGTCAGAGCAAACCCTAAAGAATTCTCACACCATGTCAGCACTGAGAAAAGTTTAGTGGATTATGACACCAAGCTTCCCCGATCAGGCCTGGGTCTTGCTCTTTCTAAGACCTGATTGTTCATCTATTCCATTGATTCTATGAGTTACCTAGGATCCTTCTTTGCTAGTTAGTAAGAGAAAGTTTCACATTGCCTTTATAAGACTTTTGATTACTTAAGAAACCTCAGCCTTCTCAATATTAAGAGACCCAACTTTTGTTCACAACTATGAAACCTTCTGTTTTTGCCTTTCACACCTTCTATTGTCACCTTGGTTAAATAGATAATTATTATTTCATTAAGATATGTAACCCTATTCAATCAAATGTTCAAACCTTTTGACATTTTCTCAAAATCAAATTTTAAATGAAGCCTTTTTGACCCCAAGCTAACGTTGATATTTCCCAGAGGATCCCTAGAAAATCTCAAAGGACTTGTCTCTCACCTTGTAAAAGAAAAATGTTAAACTAATTCGGTTTATTTGGTATGTTAAATTACATGGGAAGCATTGTTAAATAAGTGATAATAAACCATCTTGGGTTATAGTGTATGAATGCATGTTATTAATATGTGCTCTAGAAATCGTATGAAATCCCTAAAAATCTGATATGTCCTGGTACAATGTTATCACTCATAATTCCAGTTATCTTAAAATGTTGAATGTCACATTAACAACCAAATTTTCTTATCAATTCTACTCTAATGAACTCTCATTAGCTTTATAACCATGGGATTTTTAAGTATTTTGTCATTTATAGACAGTTACTCTAATACTTTTGCAAAAGTGATTCATCTTCAGAAAAATCACGAAAAGGACTCTGACAAGTACTCTACAATACAGGTTTCTGATAACTGTAAGATAAAACAAAACTGAACTAGGTTAGAATTTCTAGAACTAATGGAAAAAAATGGAACTTAAGAAGTATAAGAATTAATAACATAAAATTGAATTGCTGACTCCTTTTTTTCCAGATTTAAGAATAACTTTCTCTTTCTTCTCTTAAGCTATCTATGACTTACAGTAATTTTGTGAATTTAATTTTACTTCTATAAATAAAATTTAAACAGCCCTGGCTGTTTGGCGTATGGAAGTCCCGGGTTTGATTCCCAGCCAGGGCACACAGGAGAAGCACTCATCTGCTTCTCCACCTTTCTCCCTCTCCTTTCTCTCTCTCTCTTTTCCCCTCCTGCAGCCAAGGCTCCATTGGAACCAAGTTGTCCTGGGCACTTAGGATGGCTCCATGGCCCCCGCCTCAGGTGCTAAAATGGCTCCTGTTGCAACAGAGCAATGCCCCAGATGGGTAGAGCATCGCCCCCTGGTGGGCATGCCAGGTGGATCCCTGTCCGGCACATCCAGGAGTCTGTCTCTCTGCCTCCCGGCTTCTCACTTCAGAAAAATACAAGGAATAAAAATTAAACATTTACTTTTTCTCCTTATCCAATCCCTCCAGCATTTGAAAATTTATTGAAGAATTTAATTTCTCATCAATAGCATTATTTGTGTACGTTCAATAAGAATATCCTGTCCTTGGACACAATTGGAAACATTGGTTATACTGTCAAGGCTTTGACTAGAATGTCATATTTAAAAATGTGCATAGAATCAGATATGACCAAATATCTTAAAATAACTAAAGCTGACTTTTTGGAGCAAATAAAAGCCCCCTGAAAAACCTCCTGGGCCGTGGCTGGTTGGCTCAGTGGTAGAGCATCAGCCCAGTGTGTAGAAGTCCTAGGTTCAAATCCTGAACAAAACACACAGGAAAAGCACCCATCTGCTCTCCTCCCTCTCCTTTCTCTCTATCTCTCTCTTCCTTCCCACAGCCAAGGCTCCATTGGAGCAAAGTTGGCCTGGGAACTGAGAATGGTTCCATGGCCTATGACTCAGGCACTAGAATGGCTCCAGTTGCAATGGAGCAATGGCCCCAAATGGGCAGAACATCACCCCCTGGTGGGTATGCCAGGTGGATCCTGGTCAGGCGCATACAGGAGTCTATCTCTCTGCCTCCCCATTTCTCACTCAGAAATATACAAAAAAGAAAAAGAAAAAGAAACCTGGCCTGGTACCTTGCTTACACGGTTCCTGGCAGCTTACCCATGTGGGTATGGAAGCAGATTTTAAAATAGCCTAAATAATCAATCACTATTCTTGCTGCATTTATATAATTAATCAAAGTTTAATGAGACTAGACTCATTTTGCAAATAAATCAGTCTTACTGTGATTGTCTTTGGTATAAATGAGGGTGATAAAAGAGAAAAAAATTATGTTTCAGAAGAAAATAATACAACTTTGGGGGTATCAGATTCTATCCTGTTCACTGTCTTTGAGGTTTGGTTATATACCTACAAGCTGGATTTGATTCTCAATTCTTCTAGCTTCCTCAAATATCTAGCTTCAACTCTCCAAACTTATGTTTCTAATAGTATTTTCCCACCCTTCTGATTTAGGATCACTAAGAACAAAGAGCACCCCTAAACCTCCTTGGAAAGGGCTATCCCAGATCCTCATCACTACCCAGATGACAATCAAACTTCAGGGATGTGAACCTTGCATCCATATACCCCACCCAATTAAAAAGGAATTCTCCAGACTTGGAACTGCATAGTTCCAAGCTAGAGAGCTAAACTTAAGATTGACTAGCGAGGTTCCTCTCCAGAAACAGATGGCATCTTGAGGTGAACAGGTCTCCCAAGATCACAGACCAGTACCTTCATCTCCAGTATGAAACCTTTATTCCTTTTGCCTTTTTTACTACTTGCTTTTCTCCATGTCAATGCATGAGTAAACAGTGCTCCTAACTCTGGCTACTATCCCTGAATCTACAGCACTAGCTACTCAATAGAAACCCCTAGACTCTCTGGCCAAAGCTGTTTTTGGTAATAGGATAGCCCTTGATTTTCTTCTAGCCGAGCAAGGCGGTGTGTGTGTTATTGCTGCAGTTGGGGAGACTGATGTAGTTACATAAGACCATGGAACAAGCCAGTTGGCTTAAGAAAGTAATTCATTCAGTGAGGTTTTTCTTTAACTGATTTGATTCTGATTGGTTTGGGTCTTGGGGACCATGGCTCCAAAATACACTCCAGACATTGGGAATTATCCTCCAAATCTTTAAATGTTTGTTCACAGCCATTAATCACCAAGCAAAAGAGCTCCCTAAAATGACAACATCAGAAAGGGAAGTAAGAGAAAGGAGAAAGACCAACTTAAGGAATATGGACCTGACATTGTGACCTGCAAACAGCACCCAGAGATTCAACAGCAAAAATAAATTAAAATAAAATAAATGGCAAGAGTAGGTGGCAGCTGGAAGTAGAGTTAAAGTCCTAAATTTGAAGTTGGGCTGAGAGTCTGAACAAAAAGGTGGAATTGTTAAAAATAAAACAAAATAAATGAGCCAATAGGTCCAAAATGAAGTTGCTTATACCATTTCAGCTCTCCCAGAAATGAAATCTTAAAACACTCAATCGGGAATTGTCTGATCAGCACTACTCAGAAAATCGGCCTAACAGACCCCTGCAATTCACTCAAGGAAAGCCACTTGGTAATAACCAATGAGTTTTTATTGTCTAGTACAGGGGTGCCCACACTTTTTCAGCTTGTGAGCTACTTATAAGATGTCCAAGTCAAAATGATCTGCCTACAATAAAAATGCAAAACATAAATTTATTTCTTCTATATTATCATAATTTAAGTTACTATTATTACTATTTAATATTGTGAATTCTTCTTTCACCTTTCTCCTTCTTAGCTCTCTTTTCGGAGGAAAGTCAATGTCATAGTTTTTATGAACAGTCCGAAAAAGCCGCTCCACATTTCCCTTTTTTGGAATAGCAATGGCACACAGACAGATGAGGCAAACATACTTAGAATATGACATAGTGAAAAAAATCCCCTCCCGTTCTGTATGAAAGTGGTATGTTTTAGGCTTCTTACTTGAACCAGCTATGGCACTCATTTTTATACCCTTTGTTGTAGTTAGTTTAAATAAATTGAAGGCTAACTACACAGCAATGTAATTGAACAAGTTAGCGTGGTTTAACGTGCATGCGTAGGGTGTCAAAAGTTCAGACGTCAGATTGGCTACCGTATATGCCAATCAAAAGACAAATGTCTTTTTAATGTCATGCGATCTTCCCACACTTCCTTCGCGATCGACCAGTAGATCGCGATTGATGTATTGAGCACCCCTGGTCTAGTATAACTTCCTTCCTCCCACCCCCCTCTGGCTATAAAAGTCTTTCATTTTGTCCAGCTCCTTGGAACTCCTTTCTATCTGCTAAATTGGATGCTGCCCAATTTGAATTAATTTTTACTCAAGCTCTTAAAATTTTTAATATGCCTCAGTTTATCCTTTAACAGTGCACATTCATGGGGAGTGGGGATATAAGTGTGGATGAAGAGAGAGTGTTAATGAGTGTGCAGAAGGTGATGGGACCAGGGGACAGCACACATGACCTTGCAGCCAATGAAAGGATCTGGCTTTCACTTTGCTTGTCACTTTCACAATAGCTTTCACTCAGAAGTTACTGTAGGGTTTTGAACTTCAGAGTGATGCGATCTGGCCCAGGTTTTAAAGGACCATGCACACTGTTGTCAAAGGATCAGCTGTGGGGGTGGGGGCAGACCAGTTATTGCTACTGCAATCATTTAAAGGGAAAAGACGGTGGTGGTTTGGATCACAGTGTGAGCACTGGAGGTGGCAAATAGTCAGATTCTGAATATATTTTGAAAATAGAACTGACAACATTTGTTGACGAATTGGGTACATTGGCTGGGAGAGAAAAACAGAAATCAAGGCTGACTTCATGAGTTTTGACTCAGGAAACCGATAACGTTTACTGAAAAGCAGAAAGCTACAACAGAATTAAATGAGGAATAGTCATGAACTGAATGATGAGTTTGATATGGGATGTATTAAGTTTGAGCTAATACATATTCAGGTGAATCTGGCCAGTAGGCAGTTGAAATTACAAGTCTGGAACTCATGGGAAATGCTGATGCTGAAAATATACATTTGGAAATTATGCAGGTATTTGAAGCCATGAGCTACTTTTTTGTTCACGTCTCCTGAATTTTACTAATTGAATAATAAGCAGGCAAAAGATATATAACAATAGAAACCCTGTCTCTGGAGCTTACATAGTCAAAGTAGAAAAACCTGTGAAAACTTTAAGACTACAATGATTTTGCCAGCTCTGCTAAAGAAACCTGATGGGCATGAATATGGGCATGACCAAAGAAGAGATTTTAGAGCAAAATCACCAAAAAGGTATTCATAGAACATATCAAAAGGATATCAGAAACACACACACACATATATGGGAGATGCAAATAATACATATGAATACATATATCTGTATGTAAAGTCATATACATACTTTCGAGTAGACATTTATGCTTAATTATTCATGAGGAATAGAAAATTCCACTTTTTAAAAAATTATTTAGCTCTAGTTCTCCTTATCTAACTTAAGACTTTTAAATCCTCTCTCTTCTGTCCCTCCCCCTGCTCATCTCAAATCAAAATTCCAATTTATAAGACGACTCTTACCACACAGAACACTTCGAACCGGGGGGGGGGGTCGTTTTTATAAGCTAACTTGGAATCTGTTATCATTTTTTTAAAAGATGACACTTGATTTCTCACCTGGTGTGCTAAAGAATGACAGAGAGAAGGCCTCTAGGGACAGAATGAGATTTTCATAGCTTCAATGCTAAAAATAACAGCCCCATAACACTGAATCTCATTACCCAAGCAGCAATGCTCTCAGCTCTCTCTCTCTCTAATGCGTTGTTCATGAGATGCCTTTCAGAAACCCGCACATCCACCCCCCCCCATTGCACATAAGCACGCACGCTGCCGCCACCCGCTGTGCTGGTGCCTCCAACAAACTTGGAAAACCTGTGTCATGACCGGAACCTTCTCTCGTCATGCTATCATAAGTCACTGCCCAGAAAATGAGTCTGTGGCTGCAGGTCACTTTGTTCCTTCTATGACAGATCTGGGCAGAGCGCGGGTGAGAATAATGAATGCTACTGCACGTCCAGTGTGCTGGGGGCGACAGAAATTCAGGCCGAGAGTGAATGAGAAACAGAGAAAACCCAAGGCCGGGGCACGCACCAGCTCACTCAAGCTCTGTCGGTCACTGTTGACGTCTCGCTCGTCCATAAAACAGATAATGACAATATTTCCACACATTTCTAAACTGCTTCTCTCTGGGGAAGTCTAAAAGTTCATAGTGGCCTTGTAAATAAGTCCCAAATCTTCAGCAGATGATGAAAGAAACATGAATTCAGCACTTTAGCAATCACTGGATTTGATCTCCCCATGCCTCGGGCAAGGGACTATTGCAAGGCCACCCACCTAGAAGTCAAAAGCAGGTGGGATGACCTGCTCTTGTCCTCCCCTCCTATTTCACCCGTAAATCCTGTTATAAGTCTCCTGGAGAAAGATACACTCCCAGAATCTTGTTCTAGAGTGTTAAGAGTGGAAAATGTCAACATAACGCACCACATTGTAAATCTCACCTCTCCCTCTCTCCCTGCCTCATCAAACCCCCTTACCCCCCACCCCTCACCCTCCCCACACCCCTTTTTAAGAAAGCCTCATTCCTTACCCTGCTGAGGCTCCAAATTAGCAGAATACAGGATTAACACATTCAATCCCACTGACACTTGATGTACTAGACCTTCTAAAACAATTTCAACTCCTGCGGGACACAGCAGTTGGCAAATGTCTCTACAGCCTTTACTGCAGAGAATGATTTCAATCGACTTCAGGAGAAGCAATAGGGGTGTTAATTCTCTCACCTTCCAACAGAGTAGGGGAGGCTCAGAGTCAAGGCTACACAGAAGTCAGTGGGAAAGGCTGTCAGCAGAACACTGATGGAAGCCCCAAACTTCAGGTTCACCTGAATGAACTATATTAACTTGTTTTTCTGTATGGGAGGGAAAAAAAATCTAGAGTCAGACAGACCTGATGTTGCCACACAGGCAAACTTATAAATTCCTCCAAGTCAATTCACTAGTGTTTAAAATGGATTTATTGTGCCTGCAGAGGCTGTGGTAATTAAGGGAGATGAACGGCAAGCACTGAGCGCAGAGCCAGGCGCGTGTTCTGGGAACGTCAGGTCCCGGCTGTGCCTCCTCCCCCTCTCCCCGCACCAGCTCCAATACCCGGCACACGTGATCATGACTGCCACTGTTAACTCTGCTACGGAACCCATTTCTCCGCACTTGCAAGGTACCAGGCACTGAGCCAAGTGCACTCCGGGCACCCCTGTATTTAACCCTCACCACAACCCTATGAAGTAGCGTTACTGTCTGCCTCCCTGAAAACCTGGGTGGGGGAGTGATTCTTGGAGCAGTCTCTGGTCTGTCTGACTCTGTTGTCCCAACTTCGGGCACTCGGGTCCACTGAACACTCTGGCCTCCTACTCAGCTCTACTGTCCTCTGCCAGGTGCAAAGGTCTGCCTCTCCCTCCCCATTCTCATACCTCTGTCCCCTTTTCCTGATTATTTTTGGTGACATTGAGTTCATGATGTCAGGTGGAACGGAATTCAGATCACCAACTTTGGACATATTAGCACCTGTTGAGACTCAGTTTTCTCTTCTGTAACCTGCATACCATTTACTTCACAAGGTTTTTGTCAAGTACAAATGAGAGCAGGGCAGTTTAGATCAGGTTTCTCAGAAGTAGAACTCTAGACTAGGATTCATGTGTGAGTGATTTAAGAAAATGCGCCCTGGGAGACCAGCGCCTACAGGAGGAAACAGGACAGGGAAGAGGAGGAAGCCAGGTAAGTAAGTCATTGCAGTGAAAGACCTTCCCCGGTGGCCAATAAACAGCCTTCAGGACCTGGACCTTGGTCCTGTTCACAGAGCTCTTACCTAGGGTTGTCAGATTTAGCAAATAAAAACTCAGAATGCTCAATTAAGCTTGAATTTCAGAAAAACAACACACAGTTTTAAGACAAATACTGGTATGTTCCCAATACTGTATGCTTGGCTGACTTGCATGGCATATATTTATACATTTATTGTTTATCTGAGATTCATATGTAACTGGGTTCTGTATTTCATTTAGAGCGCTAGGCATTTCTGAAACCCCAGCAACTTCTGTCTGTTCTGCATGTCCCACGTCTGTAAACCCTCTTCTTCAGACCACACTGCAGAGGTCGATTTCATCAGTGGGTTTCGGGGGATCACGCCTCCAATACTGCACATCTCTGTAGAGTTCCCTTTTCTTGAATTGGGACCAACCTATGACATTAGCAAGAATACAGTGCAAGTGACCCTGGCTGGGTATTCAGTGGATAGAGCATCATCCAGTGGTAGGATTCAGCTGGTCCGCACCAGTTCAGCAAAACTGATTACCTAATTTTTTCTTGAGTTTGGAGAACCAGTTGTTAAAATGAAACTTGTAATCAGGGTTCTCTCTAAGGTGGGCGCCTGAGCAGCTGCCCAGTGTGGAAATCACAAATTTACATTCCTTATTTTTTTTTTAACATTCATCTGTGCAACAGCGTATTCTAAGCACCCGTAGTAATGTTCATTCTGTCCACAAGTGAAAAAAATTGCAAGTGAGGACACCAATCAAGGAGCAATATGGAAATATCTTAAATAACAGTTTTGTTTTTTGTCAGGTATTATTTAATGTTTTTTCATTAATATTTTAAAACTCTTACAATCTAGTTTTCTGCGCCTCTTTCGTTGTTCTTACTTAAGTATTAAATGCATGAAATAATAAACCACCTTTAGGATATCATTTTTTATACTTAATACGATCATTAGGGCAGAGAAACAGTTGTTAAATTATTTGACTCTCACCACTGGCATCGTTCTAGCACACCAAGGTCGCAGGTTCCATCCCTGGTCAGGGCACAGGCGAGAAACAACCAATGAGTGCACAGCTAAGTAGAACTTAAGTGAAACAACAAGTTGATGCTTCTCTCTCTTTCTCTCTTCCTTCCCTCCCTTCCCCTCTTTCTGTCTTTCTTTCAAATCAATGGAAATTTTTAAAAAATAAAAATGAATACAGTTCCAGCAAGTCTGTGTCTGTTCCTAGACTATGCCTTGGGAGCCCCTAAGCTCTCCTGTAAGAATTCTCACTCTCCCGCTGGAGAGAGTACACGAGAGACCTATGGAGAGAGAGAAGCTTTGAAACTCCATGATGGACAACCCAGGAAAGCAGTCAACAGCAGCAAGAACCAAGGTCAAACGTTTGATCCTAGTCAAGCCATTCCCGCCATCCAAACCATCCTCAATCAGGTGTCAGACAGAAGAGTAAAGAAGCCATCTTGGACATTCCAACCCTGGCAGCCACACATGATAATCAACCCCCACTGTGCCCTGTCCAAATCACAGATCCTCATAATTATGAGAAAGTCATGACACTTTCTACTACTGGGTTCTGGGGTGGTTTCTTCGGCAGCCCAAGACAACTGAACCACATGCCTACATGTTATTTTCCCTGGAGTTTAGGGCTTAACCTAAACATTCAGTTCAACCTGCTCATTACCATGGACATCCTCCAGGCCAGCCTTCCAAGCTCTTTCTGTCACTGTGACTTTAAAGGCTGCTGGAGTCCAAGAGCCAGGCCCCATATTTCTCAGTTACAGCTGGGAACCACGATATGACAAGGCGCAGTAGGCAGTGAGCTCGTGCTGCACACAGATGCACAGCCGCAGCCCACATCCAGAGAGGCATTCACAGAGCCCGGCGGAGGGAGGACTGTCCGGCCCCTGCCAGTACTCAGCTGGGCCCCTCTGCCAATCCTATTAACTTCGTGCTTACATAATCACAAAGTCCACCTACAGACCTTTCAAAAGAAAAATTTCAGGAACAGTGGGCCACAATATCCATCTGAATTATCATCCAAGTCGGCACACTAGGGGGAGAGTTGATAAAAAAAAAAAAAAAAAAGTACATTGGAAAACATGCTAGCAGCATCAATAGAAAAACACAACGGCTTCTAATATTTACTCGCAATTAAAAATAATAATAATAATAACAACATTATGTGACCCACAGAATTGGTTAAATTATACCCTAAGTATCATTCATGTTTGGTCCAATAAAATGATTAGGCTCGACTTTAGTAGTGGAAGATTTCTACATAGAATATTAAGAAGAGGAATTCATAATTATCCAGAATTAGAGTTGATGTCACTGGGCCTTTAAAATATGTGTATCATCTGAAAATGTATCAAGGGTAAAAGCCTTTTGACAGAATGAGTTAATGCTGCTGGAAAGAAAACCCCAGAAGCAACACTCTCAACAGGAGAGTATTAGCTGAATTCTTGGCACTAAGCCATGATCTAGTTACTAAGAGAGTTAAGAAATTAACTCAAGACATGGTGGTTCTTTTTAAGAACATAGAAAAATCTCTTTGTTTTGACGTAATTGATTTCTCCAGAGTGGACTTTTCATTCAGGCAATTGCCCTGTGGCTGGATTCTTTAATTGAAGATATATCCATTTATACCTCTTAGGTGTCAAACACCATGATTGGTTCTGGGGATTTGGCAGGAAGGGGCACACGGTCCTGGTCCTCAGTGAGCTGGCTTGCACAGGAGCCATGGGTGATGGCAGACTCTTGAAGCAGAGTGCTGATACATGAAGGAAATGGGGAGGTACAGGCTCAAGAAGAAAGTAGGGCAGTCAGCAAGAATGTCACAGAGCCATAGGTCAATTCTGCACCAGACTTAATTCCTGTGATTCGATTCAGAAGACTAAGTACGTGGCTTTGAGAAAGCAACTGCGTCTGTGAGGTGGCCGCCAGCCAGCTTCACCTATGTGCTGATTATTTTTCATGGCATTGAGTTCATGGTGTCAGGTGGCACTGAATTTGAACCACTAGCTTTGGGCATATTACTACCTTTTGAGACTCGGTTTTCTCATCTGTAACATGGGGATAACACCATTTACTTCGCAAGGCTTTTGTCAAGTACAAATGAGAGCAGGGCAGTTAGATCAGGTTCCTCAGAAGTACAGCTCAAGACTAAGATTCATGTGCAAGGCATTAAATAAGAAAATGCGCCCTGGGAGACCAGCGACATAGAACAGGAAGCAGGACAGGGAAGAGGAGGAAGCCAGGTGAGTGTGTCATTGCAGTAAAAGACCTTCCCAAGTGACCTCAGCCTGACTCCCCAAGGGAGCTCTGAAATATGACATGCCTTAGAGTTTGTCCCCACCAGAGACAAGAGAGCAGGACCTTCATATTCTATATCCCTCACTTACCGGGCAAGAGCCTCCATGCAAGCTAGAAGAGACACTTACACTTGCAGGCAATTGGAACTCTCCACGTGAGCAAAGCAACGCCCCAGCAGAGCACAGTCCAACAAAGAACAGTCTCAAGGACCAGTGTCTGGAAGAAAATGCCATTGAAGCCGGAGAAGGGATGCACAGATATGGCAGAAGACATCCAAGGGGGGCTGGGTGGAGTACCAATAGCGACCACATCAGTCTGTTCTTACAAACACACAGTAGTTACTCAACAGATGGCTCTTTCTTCTCCTCCTTAGAACTGGGGAGAGCACCTCTGCCTTTCACACACTGCAGTCAAGACAAGTCCTTCTGCTTTCTCTTATTTGCAGCTCAGAATCATGTTACAATGATGAACTGAGACTCCCAGGTGTGCAAGGCAATCCCCCAGATTCAAAGAGAAAGGGAATGCCAGCCACTGACACTCTTACAGACTATTGTCCATTAATCCCTCAGTTTCTTCTCCAGCAGCTCCCTGTCAGACCAGGGGAGTGTCTTTCACCTGTTTCACCTGCAGAACAGGAAGTAGGTACTGAGGAGACAGGCATCACTCAGGCACGCACTGGTTCCATGCCCCAGTGAGAGGTGCTGGCTTGTGGGTCCGTGTACAGCAGTGTCTGGGGTCCCACACTGGGAGGTGCCCTTAATCTCCCACTGTGCAGGCCCAATGGTCAACCCATCCACTCCTGTCGGGGATGACTACATCCCAAAAGCTAGACCAGACATCTCACAACTCCAGAGAGGTTTGTGCCCAGATGAAGGCTACCTTCAAGATTTTCCTGGCCTGAGCCAGCATATAATTCAAAGGAGCCCAGAGAGGGGTCAGCATCAATCTAGGGCTTTACTAAAGGGACCTGAGGAAATCTAATGTCTATTGAAAATCTGGTTTGGGCTAGGATCTTTGTTTCTTGGGATTAAAAAAGAAAACAACAACAACTCATTTTAATAGCTACAACCAAATATTCTCTTAAGAGAGAAAAAAGTTTGCTTAGGAAAATAGACAGACTGCATTGGCTGGGGAAGTTGAAACCCCAAAAGTCTGATCTGTAAGCAAAGCATTTAGAGACCATCCATTCTCCCTAATGATCTAAGTACTTGGAGGCTAGAGAGAATAGACAAGGGATGGGATGGGTTTGGAGAGGGAAGAGAAAGGCAGGACAATACTGAGAGTTCCGCTCTTCTCTAGCACTCATTTTCATCTCCTTGGTCTCTTTGTCTTCAGTATCTTCTCACCAGGATGATTCTTACCCCTGAGCCTGTGCATATGACCCCATCCTGAGAAACTCCTTCCCAGCCCTGCCCCCACCTGAAGCCATAACCTCAGGGCTTTTAGTCACTCCCCTATGAGCTCCTGGAGTCACTGGGGAGGAAGCCCAGGCCCTGGGCTCCATCTTCTCAGGCCAGAGTGCCCAAGCTGCCCCTCGCTCCTTAGCAGCATCAGGAAACCCACAGTCCAAGGTGCTGCAGAGTCTAGCAGCATCCTAAAGATCCTAGTCTTGTCCTGGCCAGTTGGCTCAGTGGTAGAGCATCGACCTGGCGTATGGAAGCCCCTGGTTCGATTCCCAGCCAGGGCACACAGAAGAAGCACCTATCTGCTTCTCCTCCCTTCCCCCTCTCCTTTCTCTCTCCTCCCTCCCACAGCCAAGGCTCCATTGGAGCAAAGTTGGCCCAGAAGCTGAGGACGGCTCCATGGCCTCTGCCTCAGGCACTAGAATGGCTCTGGCTGCAGCAGAGCAATGCCCCAGATGGGCAGAGCATCGCCCCCTAGTGGGCATGCTGGGTAGATCCCTGTCGGGCACATGCAGGAGTCTGTCTGTCTCCCCCTGCTTCTCACTTTGGAAAAATACCAAAATAAAAATAAGGATTCTAGTTCTT
Organism: Rhynchonycteris naso; assembly: GCA_037038555.1. Classification (NCBI taxonomy): domain Eukaryota; kingdom Metazoa; phylum Chordata; class Mammalia; order Chiroptera; family Emballonuridae; genus Rhynchonycteris; species Rhynchonycteris naso. Next base: position 60,720,316 of record CM073004.1, on the reverse strand, counting down.
ATCTGTCACTCTTGACACCTGGTGAACTTCCAAAGATGCCCCCAAACAGGGCACCTGCCCCCTGTTGTGAACATCACACTAGGCTGGAGCATCCACCAAGGCCTCCCTTGTCTTTCTGTGACAACACCTTGAGAAATGACTGGTGTCCAGTGCCTCCTGCAGATGAGCAGCCTGTGCCTGTCTTCCTGCTGGCCCTGCAGTTATTGATGTTCTTATTCTGTCCTTGCTTTAAAATGAGATGCTTAGCAAATGTTTCCAACCCCAAAGAACCTAAAATACTCAAGAACGTGAACTGCACTGTTGTCATCTCGGCTCTACCACGACCCCCTTACCCTCAGCCAGTGACGCCGCTCCCGGGCCATCTGGGCTCTCTGCGCTGAGCCAGGGATCAAGCTGCCATCTTCTTAGTTATAATTCCACCTGAGGGCAAGAATGTGGGGAAACAAGCACGGCCATACCCAACTGGCATCAAGTACACTGCTCCCCTAGGGGAGTGGGCAATAATCACCAAGCATCCTACCTAACGTGCATGCGCTCAGTCTCCTAATCCCGCTTTGGGAAATATACCCAGGGGAACAAACAATGGCACGTGTAAGGAAATTCTCATAAGGATATTTTTATGATAGCAAAACCTGGAAATAGCCTGTACGTTCAATGATAAAGAGATAGAGAATTCAGTTTTACTATAAACAAATGATGAAATATTTTATAGACATTAAAAACCAATTTTTGAAGAAGTATTGGTACATAAAAGTGTACATTTTATATATAAATATTAACTACATGTTTGTACATATACTGTATTTCCCATGTATAAAATGCTCCCCTGTCTAAGATGCACCTTAATTTTGGGGCCCAAAATTAGAAAAAAATGTATTACATAAAGTTATTGAACTCAAGTCTTATTCATCATAAAATTCATACAACTTATCACTGTCAAAACTCCCATCCATTAGCTTGTCCTCATCTGTGTCTGATGACCAATCACTGTCTTCATATATTGCCTGGTCCTCAGTTCCATCTATGGCATTTGAAATGCCACAACCACTGTATAAGATGCACCCAGTTTTAAGTCCCCAAATTTTTTGAAAAAGGGTGTATCTTATACATGGGAAAATACGATATGTAATAATTACAATTTTACCTCTTGAAAAAGGATGTAAATTTATGAATATAACAAAATGTGAGATTATAAATATTTATTTTTTATTTTCCTTATTTCTTATAAAACTATAATAAATATAATAGTGTTTCATATTAGAAAAACATCAATTTTTTTATCAAAGAAGTGAGCCCTTGGGTCAAGGTCATCAAAAAGCAAATAGAATAATTATTTAAAGGCCAATTATTAAAAAGCTCATATGGCTAGCCACTGTGCTTGAAACTGGAAATTCTAAGATTAAGAGAACCTATTTTCTTTTGTTTTTCTGGCTTTATTGAGGTAAATTGACTAATAAAAATTGTGTATATTTAAAGCATACAATATGATTATTTTTATACATAAACATTGTGAAATAAATACCACAATCAAGCTAATGAACATATTCAACTCCTCATAGTTACTGTGTGTGCGTTGAGAACATTTAAAATTTACCCTCTTAGCAAAGTTGAGGTCTACAATACAGTATTATTAACTATGGCTACCATGCCATACTTTCAATTCCCTGGATTTACTCATTTTATAAATTAAAGTTGCATCCTTTGACCAGTATCTCGCCATTTGCTTCAGTCTAGAGTCCCTGGAAATCACCATGCTACTCTCTGCTTCTGTGAATTCAACTATTGAAGATCCCACATATCAGTGATTCCGTATAGTATTTGTCTTTCTCTGGTTTATTTCACTTAGCATAAAACCCCCAAATTCATCCATGTTGTCTCAAATGACAGAATTTCCCACATATATCACTTTTTCTCTCTCTGTTCATCTTTGCATGGACACTTAGGTTGTGTTTCTATCTGACTGGTATAAATAATACTGCAACAAACATGGGCGTGCAGATATCTTTTTGAGATTCTGATTTTGTCTCCTTCAAATAGATACCCATAAGTAGAATTGCTGGATCACAGAGTGGTTCTATTTTTAATGTTTTAAAGAACCTCCATACTTTTTTCCATAATGGCTACACCAAGTTACATTCCTACCAACAGCGCACAAGGGTTCCCTATTCTCCATGTTCTTACCAACACTTATGTCCTGTCTTTTTAAGAGCAGCCATGCTAACAGGTATGAGCTGATAATTTATTGTGGTTTTGATTTGCATTTCCCTGATGATAAGTAATGCTGAGGACCTTTTCATGTAACTGTTGACCATTTGCATGTCTTCTTTGAAAAATGTCTATTCATGTCCTCTGCTCACTTTTAAACAGATTATTTTATTATTTATTGAGTCGTATGAGTTCCTTAGATATTTTAGATGTTAGCCCCTTATCATGTACAGTGTGTACATGACCGGTCACCGGACAAAAGTGCACCATGACTTTACGGACACACTGTATATGGTTATCACTTCATAATCATTTTGAAATATGCCCTAATTTTTGTGAGCACTATATTTTTCTCATTCTGTGCATTGCTTTTTTGTTGTTGTTGTTTCCTTTGCTATACAGAAGCTTTTTAGTTTGATGTGGTTTATTTTAGCTTAATAGAACCAAGTTTCTACTTAATAGAGTTCATTTAATATAATGGGGGTTCATTTGTCATCTGATGACCACCATAAAATGTTGTTAGCGTGTTGGGAGGGTAAAAGAGGGTAATTATGACTTTGTTGAAGAAAGTATAAAAACCTTCACAGAGAAAATGATCCTCCTGCAAGCATTTTCATTAAGTCATTCATTCACTCAATCAACATTTTTAAATATCAACAATATCCAAGGTATTGTGCTGGATGTTGAAATCCAGTGAACAAGCTCATAGCTCCTCCCCTCAAGGATGTCACTATCTGGTGTAGAACTGAATGGCTTGAAGTGTGAATAGGCCTTTGCCTCCCTGCAAGTCCCTGAATGGTGACCAGCAGTGACCCCATTCTTCCTGTCATCCAGGCATCCTTCTTGGTATTTGAATTTTCCCTTTCCTATATCAAACTAATAGCTCCTGTCAATGGAGTTCTGTGCCCACAGGTCCCATTTAAAATTGCTGGTCCCTACCTCTGAACAGCCCTTTGAGTTACACTAGAGATGTCACTCATGCCCTCCCTATAGCCTCTCTACCTCCAACATCCCTGCTGAGTTCCCCCTGGTTATATCTGATAGGATGGAAGAGGACCCCACATATGAGCTGAGCAATCAGGTGTTCTCTTCTGGGAATTTGGAATGAAACACATGGACAGTGGGGGTCTCCTTTGAGTGCTCCTGGACAGTCCAGTCAGGTCCAAAGTGGCCTTTGTTGACCTGAGACACTGAGCATTAAAGGAACCAGGTCCAAGAAAAGAAAGGAGGCTGAGTGGTGACCAGAGAACACGACCTCTTGTGGAGAAATATATAGTGTGAGCTGCTGTGTCGCCACCTCCTGCCTATGGATTCTGGAAATTTTCTCCCCTGTTCTCCTCTGTTTTAAAGAAGCCTGGTTAAATAAGTTTCTCCTTCCTTCAAATAATACTTTAGAGCCTGACCTGTGGTGGCGCAGTGGATAAATCGTCGACCTGGGAACACTGAGGTCGCCAGTTCAAAACCCTGCACTGGTCTGGTCAAGGCACATATAGGAGTTGATGCTTCTAGCTCCTCCTTCCTTTCTCTCTCTCTCTCTCTCTTTCTTTCTCTCTCTCTCTCTCTCACACACACGCACACACACACACACACACTCTGTGTCTCCTCTCTAAAATGAATAAATAAAAAAAAAGTTAAATAATAATAATAATAATAATAATACTTTAGATTACAACTATCTCCAAGAGAAGGCTCCCTGAAATCCATAGGAGAGCCCACAAATTTACTGCAGAGACGTTCTAGTTGGATCAGGACTGGGTCATGCTCTGACCCTTGCATAAGGCAGATGCTCATTAAATAACAGTTGACTGACTGGTTGTAGGAGAGAAAAGCTGCCCCAAAGTGTCTTCTCTGGCTGCCGGAGAGACCTCGTTTACCTGTCTGACATCAGGAGCGCTGTAAAGAAAGTGATCACATGGCCCATGCACAGCTGGGATTCTCTGCCTCAAAGTGGTTCCAGAGATCACTGAACACCTGTTTTCTTTGGCAGCTTGGGTTGCACTGAGCCATTCCAGTGGATATTAGAGTTCATCCCTGCTCCCGGTCTCTAGTGAATGATGGCTTTTTCAACAAAGAAAATGCTCAGTGTTCTCTGGAGTCCCATCAGTAGTCAGAATTGTAAAGTTTAGAGCACAGAATCGAGCATCAACAGCCCACGAGCAAAGATTTAGCTCCTGGTTAACAGAAACAGGTTTCATAAGTAGTTTTGGAAATGAGGCCAAACCTATTTGTTTCCAGATTGTCCCAGATTACAAAAAAAAAAAAAAAAAAGAAAGAAAGAAAAAAGGCAAAGGGTAGTGGGAAATTTTCAGACATCATATGGTCATTCATTACATCTAACTAGCACCTTGATTCCAGAAACATTGGATATATCTGTTATGGAAGTTATTCATGTAGCTGTCCCATATATGTGATCTTTAGTTTTTTAAAGTAATACCTTCTGATTCAAGGATTCATAAGGCATATTCCCTATTATCATTTCTTTCCCATTGCTTTCAAACAATTCATTAGACTATTTTAGCATTATTATTTTATACCTTGTATTGTTCATTTAACAATATTTATTGAGTACCTACTATTTACCAAACTCTTTTCTAAACAAGGAGGCAGAGTATTAAGCAAAACCAAGTTCTCTACTTTTGTGAAATATCTATACCAATAGGCATTTAAAAGAAGGTGAACAATAAACAGTAAAAAGAGAAGTAAATATATATAATTAGGAAGGAAAACAATTCAAAACTATGAAGATAAAATGTTCCTGGGTGAGAGGGAGTTGTTATCCTATATAGGATATTCTAAAAAAGACCTCAGTGAGATGGTGGCATTTGAGCAGAGATCTGAAAAAAGTGTAGAAGTCAATGCTGCATATATCTAAGTAAAGAACATTCTGGGCAGAAAGAGCAGCAAGTGCAAAGGCCCTGAGGTACCAGATGATTGGTATGTTTTAGAAAAAGGAAGGAGAACAGGATCTTAGAGTGAAGGGAAGAAAACATGACATCAGATATGTTCATGTAAATATTTTCTACTAGATTGAATTCTAAAAAAATAAGTACCATTTCTTATTCATCTTTGTACCCTCTCTAGCTCTTTTCCATAGCTCCTGGCACATAAGAATGTTTTGATAAATGGTCATCATGGTTATAAATGAATTCATAGTTTACTTATGCTTTGTGTCATTTCTATTGTATTCTTTTAATTATTGTGAAGTAACAAAGTTTAATTTAGCTTTTATTTCCATTAATATTGAACTAGGTTTAATTCCCAAGTCAGTAGATGTAATTCTATTTAGATGATAAGTAGATGGATAGATTGGTGTGTTGGTGGGTGGGTAGATGGGTGGATGGGTAGATGGATGGACGGATAGATAAATGGACAGATGAATGGGCCAACAGATTTAGATAAATATATATCAAATTTGAGTAAAACCGTTGAATCCATTCATGATCATACATCTGTACACATGACCAGAATCCAATAAGCATCTCAATTCACCCTTGACCTCTCTGTTTGTAACTTTATCCATCAGGTGATGCAGCAAGAGAAATGCGAAAACCCAGACTGTGTGGGTGAGATCAGGGCTTGCCAAAGCACTGCTATCCCAAGCTCAGGCAATGTTGTGCTGTCATCACTTGACTATAAACCTGGTTCTGAGCATCTTTATTACCCTGGTTTGAAAGGTCACCATTCTACCTCAGTAATGTTGACTTATCTTCTGATTGTATTCCTATCTCTCTTTTTTTTTACCTTCCTGAATGACTAGTAGTTAGCTTCAGGCTGTGTGCTACAGCCTGACACTAACTGGGATGGCTCGGCTAATTGAGCTATACACAGAGCTCATGCATGTACCACAGGTCATTGGGATCCACTAGGTCCTTGGCCAAAGTTTCTTCCGTTTCTTTTGCCTAGCTGCTTGCCAAGCCTAGGAGCCTCCTTAACTAGCTATGGGATCAAATTATAAGCCAGACAAACAAATAAGTGAGCAAGCCTGAGGTACAACCAGACCTTGCAAGAAACTAGGTAGAAACTGTTGACTCGAAGGTGAACAAGTTTTAAATTTTTATTCCACTGTTTCAAGATAAAAAGCAATGGGTTCTTAGTCTATAAGTGAAGTTGTTTTCTTCTAAGCAATTAGTAAACACATATACTCATATAGTTTTACTTCTTCTTTTCCAAGTGAGAGGAGGGGAGGTAGAGAGACAGACTCCCACATGCGCCCCAACCAGTATCCACCTGTCAAACCCTGCCTGGGGTCAATGCTCTGCCTATCTAGGGCCATGCTCACAACCAAGCTATTTTTAGTGCCTGAAGAGGATTCTCTACCAGTGGAGCCATGGCTGCAGTGGGGGAAGAGAGAGAGAAGGGCAGGGGGAGGGTAGAGAAGCAGATGGTCACTTCTGCTGTGTGCCCAGACCAGGAATCTAACCTGGGACATCCACACACTGAGCCAACCCTCAACCACTGAGCCAATTGCCCAGGGCCATATAGTTTTATAACCAATCTAAGGACATTAATTGACATGCTGCATTGGAATAGGAAATTTTCAAAGAATGCCAGAAATGCATACATTTTCTTTTTAAAATTCTCTGGAACTACTCCATCTATCTCACATACAATATAAATTCTAATACATCTTTTTCACCAAGTATTCATTCAGACCATGCTGTGTATCATGGAAGCTCCCTGCAAACTATGACTATTGTCCAAATACAAGACTTATGATAAATTTCTCTTGACATTGAATAATAGTAAAAGTATGCCTTCTGCATAACTGATCCACTTCTTTTGTCTGACAATAAGGACTGGATAAACTGGATTTTCCTCTTTCATTTGTTTTGCCTTTTAACAAGTTCAAAGCTTGAACATTAAGCTTTATTTCATTACCCTCATCCCAGTCGTTAGAAGCTTTACATTAATGTTCAGGGAAGTTTGAATGATGCTCCACAAGAAATGGAAAGAATACATATGGTCAGTAAACAGACATGTGACTTATTAAAATGCAGGGTTTTGAGTCACGTAGACCAGATCTCAAATATTAACATCAACAATTACTGAGAGAGAGAGCCTGATGGAGCAGTTCGCTTAAATTCTCTGAACCTCAGTTACTTCGTCTGATATATAAGGATAATAATAAAATGTTGTGAGGATTACATAAAATGATGCACAGAGAATGCTTAGAACCCTATCTGGAACTTTGTAAGTGTTTAATAAATTATTTCTCCATGTGAACAAATAAGAGCCACGGGGAGACAATATTGACTTACACAATGTACGAGAAAGTATTTCATGAATAGAGGAGAGTAGCTAAGAATTAAGACTCTGTAACTAGTTTGCATGAGTTAAAATCCTAGCTCCATGGTTGACTACCTATATATAACCTCAAGCAGGTTTCTTTACCTCTTTATGCCCCATTTTCTAATATTAAATAAGAATAAATACAATATCTACTGCACAGGATAGTTTTATGTAGGTAACATAGTAAAAAGTGCTTTAATATATGTACAGCATACAGTAAGTACTCAATAAATGCTACTACTTTTACAACTGTAATAATGAGGAAGAGAACAGAAGAGAAGAGGCAGAGGAAAGAAGAAGGGGGAAGAAAAAGGAGGAGGAGGAAGGGGAAGAGGAAGAAGAGGAAGAAGAGGAGGAGGAGGAGAAGAGGAAGAAGAAGAAGAAGAAGAAGAAGAAGGGGAAGAAGAAGAAAGAGGAGGAAGAAAAAGGAGGGGGGAGAACAAGAAGGGGGAAGGAGGAAGGGAGAAGGATGAAGAGGAGGAGGAGGAGAAGAAGAGGAGGGCGAGGGGGAAGAGGGACGGGGAAAAGCAGTTGACACCTAGATTCAAATGAAATCTTCAAAAACATCTACTCCATTTTTTCTCCAAGAAAAACTGAAAATAATAAACACAGAAAACTAAATTGCTCTGGGAACACAGAGGTATTTTTCCTGGGTTTGTTTTTACTTGCACATTGGGAGCTTTGTTGATAGTAACATTAAAGATAAATATTTGTATAGAAATAAATACACAACATAAGCCCAGAACATACACACTATAACTTCTCTATAACAGAAATTGTTGGAAAGGCTGTATCTCTCTTACATGTATCTCTTATAGACCATATGTACGTCTTACAGAACAAAGAAACAAGTGAACTGAAATAACCCAAACTTAGTTGTTATTGATTCCTTGTGTTTTTATTTCATTTTACTCTTTGCAGTATGTTTTCATATTTAGTCACCATCTTTTTTGATCTTCAGAGGGTGCCAAAAAAGAGGAAAGGACAGATAAGATTACTATCAATAATGAAGTAGGTAATAAAGTGAACTGACTCACTCAGGGCTACCCAGGTAGCCAGTGACTGAGTGGGTTCAAAGCCAGCTGTCTTCTTTCCTTAATATTAAACTATACACATTGCCCTAAGCCAGACTTCTACACAGTAGTTTTGTTGGCAAGAACTCATCCCACAGTGACCACTATGACATCTACAAGAAGGCTCCAGGATGCTTCATCTCCTCCAGAAAGGTGCCTCACCCTGCATATCTCAGAAGAGGGCATTTTGGGGGAACAAGTGCCTCTTCCCCTTTGTTCCGTGTGCACTTTTTCTGCACATAGCCCTGTTGTCCCCTAGCTGTCTACTAAGCACCCTCCACCAGCAATAAAGGAGGTGCCTTGTAATCCCTGGTACTTAAAATGGAAAATCAAAGCACGTAATCACAGGATTAGGAAAAGCTGAATAAAGGGATGCTGAAAAACCCCTTAGGACAACTTGCCAAAATCTCTTTGTATTTAAACCCTTTGAATTATAAGAGAAATGTAATTAAAACCATGGTTTTTCTCTGCTTAAATGAATAGCTTCTGCTATCTGAGAAGGAAGAAAAACCTTAATAAGATACCTATGGCTATCATAGTGCTTGGAAGGAGGGAACGACCTCTGGAGTCATCCAGACCCAGGCTGCTTGGAAATTGACCATGCGTGTAGGGTGCGATCAGGGCTGGTTATGAAGCTATTGTCTTCCCCACCATCTGCCCTTCTGCTCTCTGATGTATGGTTCTGAGGCTGGACTCCACAGACAAAATTCTTTCCTTGCCACCTGGACTTCTGTTAGGATCTGCCAACAAAGGTATTAAAGGGAGACCCCAAGTGTACAGGAAGGAGAAGAGACTTGCTCTTTGCCGTTTGCTTTCTGTTCCTGCTAATGTCGCCCCCATAATGATTCTCCACCCTAACAAGAGCAGTTTGTTCTAGGTCCTTTTCTTCCATATTCTCAGAACCAGACTCAGTGGGTACTCTTCAGGACACCAGCACTACTAGCCAGGCGTCACCTCCTGATTTACAGCCTGCTTTTCAGCTCTCTGATGGTCTTCATATAACCCTCTAGGTTGTAATAACCCCAATGTTTTCCCTTTGTTCCCTTTGCCCTAAGGGGGGTCAATGTCTCCTGCAGTTACTACACCTTTCTGCAGTTCCAGTCCTCCAAATGGCTGTTTAGCAATTCAATTCCCTATGTTAAATTACCTATGTTAAATAACTGGTACGTTTCCTGCTTTCCTGATGGGACGCTGCATTTTGCAAGGCACTTACGAAGTCGGGGAAGCCGCATACACAGTGCATGATACATTACCTCACTGCGAACAAGAGGAGGTAGGCCAGGAATAAAAGGCTCAGTAGACAAATAATTGAGAGATGCTGGACTAAACAAAGATGGTTTTACTGCAGAACATACCAGAGTTTTCAATGTACTAATACATGTGTAAATCCCAAAGACAGAGCTACCGGTTGCAGCCAGTCCTCTAGATCAGTGATTTTTCAACCGCTGGTCCATGGAACAGGGCTGCTCTGCCGGAGATGTTCTGCGGGTCCACGAAACAGTTAACCACTCTGATGTTATATGAAGATTACATACCCAATGAGCTTAGTTGAATTCGCTTTTGCTCAGGATGATTGCCTCTTATCAGTCTGTATCATCGATGAAAATACCACTGGGGTTGTCTTAATATCTTTGGAACTTATAAGCTCATTCGAACAACCTTTTGCACTGTGCCGAGCATTTACAAATCTCGCCCAATAGACAAAAAGCATTCGGACAAACTTAGGCGGTATTCAGTGCACTGTACACGTGGAGTTCGGAAACCAAGCACCAGCTTGTACCACGTTTCACTGTTATATGTGGTAAGATAAAACTTTATTCACTGTGTGCTTCTGTTCCTAGCTCGCTTGAACACCGGTCTCAAGTACAAAAAGGTTGAAAATCACTGCTCCAGATCACATTTGATTTATCTTTTCATGTATGCACCGTATATACATCTTATTCAGATATTCCCATTCTCTCTAATCTCTTTCTGGCTCTTCCTTCCTCCCACTGTCACCATCCAACCTTAACCCTCACCACCCTCATCTGCCAGCCTCCAACCTGGCCCCCTTGCCTTGCTCCTCACCCTCTGGTCAGTCTTCCATAGAAAAAGAGAACTGCAGCCCCGGACCAAGCCAGCCAGTTTCTTTGTGTCTCACAAGCTAAAGATTTTTTTTTAACTTTTTTATGCAGCTATATTTTAAATGGTTATATAAACACCTACTTACCAGCTTCAATGGTGCCTCATAGCCTTTATAACCTCAAATACTTATTCTCTGGCTCCTTAAGAGAAACTTTGCTGACTGCTGCTCAGCCCTCCATTCTGACGCATCTATCCTAAATCACTTACACTTTTTGTGATGTCTTCTCACTTGGTTAGCCTAAACGTATAGAAAACTATGAACAAGAAAAATCATCCCCTGAAACACTCGCAAGGCGGGGAAGAGAGGTCCATGTTTTAGGTTTGGGCAGAGAGGAAAGTGGCTGTCATCTGCCGACTCTGCAGCAGAGTCAGGGAACAATGGAAGCAGGTAAAGGCTGAACCATCAGGCGTGAGCTGAAATAGTCCACGGGTGGGATTTCTGCTTTGGGGAAGCCTCACGGCTGCTCTGAAGGCCATTCAACTAGTCCCTGGTCAGCAAACTGTGGCTCGCGAGCCACATGCGGCTCTTTGGCCCCTTGAGTGTGGCTCTTCCACAAAACACTACATGTGGGCACTACCTCGATAAGGAATGTACCTACCTATATAGTTTAAGTTTAAAAAATTTGGCTCTCAAAAGAAATTTCAATCGTTGTACTGTTGATATTTGGCTCTATTAACTAATGAGTTTGCCGACCACTGACACTGAATCGGTCCATCCAGATTTTCTAGAGTGACCTCCCTTACTTCAAGCCAACTGACTATGGATGTTAATTACATGTGTAAAATACCTGCATAGCAACACCTACATCTGATTGAATAACTAAGGACTACAGCCTAGACAAGTGGACACGTGAAACTGACCATCACAGTCACATATTTTGTGATCAAGAACCAGTTATTTGCTTCTGTGAGTCTGAATTTCAACATCTCTGAAATGGGTAAAGCTGCCCACCTCACAAGAAAGCCATGAAGATCCAGTGAAACAACACTAGGTGCGTAAAGAAAAGTCAAGCTAAAGGGACTGTCACCACCAAGGAATTGAATTTAGTGAGCTAACTCATATAGAAAGAAACAAACAAAAGAAAGTGCAGCTACCTGTCTATTTCACTAATAATGTATTTAATTGTTCACTTGACCTGTGATAGGGTGTGGTCACAATTAATGTGATTTGCACCACAGACCTTTAAAAATAATCCTTATTTAAACATTGTTTTAAAATGTTTCACTCTCTCCAGTCTGTCGTCCAAGGTGACACCTTCCCAGGGTCCTAGATAAGCTCAGTTTACTTGCTTTGTCCCCGGAGATCTGAGCAGAACAATCTCTTGAGTCTCATTATCTCCTGAACCAATTCAGCCTCCTAATAATGATACTTCAATCAAACTCACTCTTAGTAGATGGTGGATCCATCTCCTTCATGGAGAAAAATGCCCAGCATAGATCATAAATCCCCATAAACCAAGCAATTTTAAAGATTCAGGCCTTAGGTAAATAATCTCCAAAATGAAGATTTCTCCTATGTATGTAATAATGGTGTTTTAAAATTTCTTCAAAAATTGTGTCTTAAAAGGAAGTTCTCTAGGCCAAAAAATAATAATAATAACAATAATTGCAAATTCATCACAGCAGATTGAGAAAAACTTGGGGATTTAGTTTTAAAAAAATAGTTTTATTGTTTGTAGACCATGGCATTTGGAAGGATATTAGGTTCTGCTATCGTTAGGATGAGGCATTAACAGCCACTTGTGAGCAGAACCAAAATAATGCTAAAGCTGATGGTAGATAATGGCCGCTGTCAATTCTCAAGAATGCCAGTCTCCCCAAATAGAATTTCATTCACCTGCCCAATTTTCACAGGGTCAGATCACATCAGATATTTTATAGTCATTCATTCCCAGCCAGCCAAACATTTGAAAACCATGAAATCCTTACATGTCTTCCTCACCCGTATTCTATAATTTAACTCTATTTTTTCTCTCTCTTTATTTTCCCATACCATCTTGTCTCCAATCAAAGATCAATTTGCCTTAATTATTTAATCAGCAACAGTCTCTAAATGCCTACTAGGTGCCAGGCACTTTTATAATAGATTGAGATTACAGTAAAAATTAAAATAGGATTCTCATGATTCAAGAGACTAGCATATAGGAAATACCTAAGCAAATCATTATAATATAATATGAGATGTGCAATAAGAGAGAGAAGTATACACACTATGGGAACTTAGAGGGAAAAGTACCAAATATAGTTGAACATGGGGTGGGAAAGTTACCCAGAGAAGGTGACACTTGACATGTTCTTTGAAGGTGAGGAGGCCTCTTCCAGACATGACTGATATTTGATGAGCATTTCCACATGTCTTAAACTAGGCTAAGTGCTTTATGTGTGTCATAAAGGAACCATAATTATCCAAAGACAGAGAATGCATAACTTGCTTTTAAGGTCCAATCTAGGAGTGACACTGAAGTCCACTAAAGGCTTCCATGTGGACACAGGTAAAGAAGGGAGTAGAAGCCTTATCCAGGCCAACCAGCAAAGAGCAGCAAAGAGGGAGCAGAGCATGAACAAGCATCCTCAACTCGGAAGCAATGCGGAACACTTTATGAGTCCTGGTCTCTTGAATATATGGAATAAAAATTCAGCAAATATTTCATTCCTTTCAAAACAGTCCAACTTGTTTATTTCCACTGAGCTATCACCTCCCATCCTTATGGTGCTTCTCAGACCTTCCAACAGCTAGGAGTAGACATAGCCATATCATGGAATGCAGATCAGCATACAGGAAACAATCCTTAAGAGGCGAGACTATGTCTTATAAAGATCTGTATCCCCTGAGCATCACGCCCAGAGACAGAAACATGACAGCCCTCAGTGCAAGCTCGGTAACTGATGAACTTTTGGGCCAATACTTTGCTGTTAAAATTCAACACCATATCTGACTTTCAAGGAAATAGTCACTATGAAAAATTATTTAGCCAAATCAAGATAATCAAACATTCATTTCAAGGCCTAGGATTAGGATGTAGAAAAACTAAGTTATAATTTTACATAGTTTGCTCTTTTATAAAAAGAACCCCAATGGCAAATCAGAAATTCAACCTTTCTATTTAGTTGGCTTTAAAACCAACCACTTATTAAGTTGATTATCTTTATTCTTACTTCCATTTTTTCATGGATTCCTAAGACTAAGGAGTCATAACTTAGGAATAAACATAAGCCACTAAGCTGATGCAAAGCTATAAAGTTAAAGAACATGTTGGGGCCCTGGCCAGTTGGCTCAGTGATAGAGCATCAACCAAGTGTGTCTATGTCCCGGGTTCGATTCCCAGTCAGGGCACACAGAAGAAGCGACCATCTGCTTCTGCATCCCTTCCTCTCCCTCTTCCTCTCTCTTCCCCTCCCACAATCCTGGCTTAATTAGCTTGAGTACATCAGCCCCAGCCACTGAGGATGGCTCCATGGAGCCTCCACCTCAGGCACTAAAAATAGCTTGGTTGCAAGCATGGCCAGATGGGCCGAGCATCGGCTCCAGACAGGGGTTGTCAGGTGGATCCCAGTCGGGGCACATGTGGGAGTCTGTCTCTCTATCTCCCCTCCTCTCACTTGGAAAAGAAGGGGAAAAAAAGAACATGTTGGAAATATAAGACTAAATCTTCTCTTTGGAGAAGCTGAAGGTGAAGGAGGTGAGTGTACAATATTTTGTGAAAAGCCTGCTGTGAAGCTCAGCACACAACTAGAAAAACAAAATTAAAACATGTTTGTCCAAATTATTTAAACTTGCACCTTAAAGAGATTATAAATATCAGGAAATCACAGTTGGATGAAATAGACTCTAAATAAAAGAGTCACAAAAATTTCTCCTTAAGTTTCTCTGGACAAATCTAAGGTCCAAAATTCTGTGAGTCAATAATAGGCATATATGAACAGACAAGATTCAAGACATGCCTCCTTGGAAAAGAAATGGTAAATTTTATGGTTATTTCCATTATTTGCCTAATCACAAATCAGAGTACGATTATGTAAAAAAATCTTTGGCAGTTAGTTAGAGATACCTGAGCATTCTCTTATGTCTCCCAGAGAGCCGAGCAGAATAAATTTTGCTTTAATTGAACATCTTTAAGCTATGTGACAAGGGACAGGTCACTTCACTAATCTGGACTTCAGTTTCTACACCCACTTTGTTGTAGGAATAAAATAGATGTTCTTTGAAATCTATAAGCAACCCCAGGATTGTGGAAGACTGCCTGGCCTGGCTCACCATCCTCACAGCTCCCAAGTTCATGGCCCAGTGGTCCAGGAAGCAAACCACACCACTGCCTCCATCCCCAGCACTTCCGGAACCCTTCCAAAATCGGACCCTAAAACACAAGATAGTGCTTTTGGACAGTTTTCACTAATCTCCATTTTGTGGACAGATTTTCTTTTTATTTTCTTTTTTTGGATTCTATACCTAAAAGAAAATGGAGATCATCCCTCTATCCTTAGCTACCTTTGCCAGGACAGGAATGCCAGCTCTCCTTTTCCTCATGCTCCAGAGTCTGGGGCCACCTGCAGGGTCACTCCACAAGGGAAGTGAAGTCCTGAATAGCCCAACAATTAAATTTAATTTAATTTAAAAATTAAATCTATTTTTTCAAGCAATGAGCGTAGTAGCAAAATACCCATCCAAAGAAACCAACAAGAGATGCACTCAATACATAATTAGTATTATCATTAAAGGTCAAAAATCAGTCATCAGTAAGGAATAGAACAGTTATGTGGAACTAAATCTCCACCCGCCAATAAGCACCCGGAAAAGGTGCTGACATTGCCATCGGGGAGTCATTTAGCCCTGGAAAATGAGAATTAGACTCTAATTATCCCATTGGCAGGTTTCAGAAATTTTTTAAATATACTCTCTGTAACTGTCACAGTGTCAAAACAATTATTTGCCTGCTTGAGCAGGTGTCAGACATCGTAAAGTGTATATGCCCTTGTAAAATTAAATGGGAAACTTGCAGAAATTGGAGGTGTAAGCCGGGGCCCTAATTATACCACTACAGATACCTAAAGTTTGTTGGTGAGGAGGGAAGAACGCTGATTTTCCTTTTTCTCTTTTTTCCCCCTGAGGCATTGAATTCTGAGCACACAGGAAGTAAAGGTAGAATGGGCTGCCTGAACTCCAGGGAGGGATTCCAAGCCATTTTGCCTACTATCCTTGCCTTTGAACCATTATTGGTGCTTAAATATGTATTAATATTCTCTACACAGTCTGTGAACTTCACTTGTATTATCTCCTCTGATTATCCAACACAGCGTATAGTTCAGCCAGACAGCATCTTTGTTCCATTTTAAAGATGCAAGAACTAATGATGAGCGGTGTTCCAAGTGTCCCGATTCTAAGAGGCTTCTTCCTCCTACACGACCTCCTAACTGCTTTTTCTTCTGGTTCAGAAACTAAACCTCTGCAAGAGTAGAAGGAGCACAGAGCTCACCTCCTATTGCGGTTTTATGGACTCTGAGACTCTTGGGCAGAGGGGTAGAAAAGAAAACAGATAACCACCGACATGATGCCCCTTTTATCTATTCACAACCAGCAGACGTTGAATTAATGTTGAGTGATTGAATGAAATAATAATATCAAGTGTGTCCCCCAAATTCAAGAAGTACTTAACTGGTGCTGATTAGTAGCCTACTATGCACAAGGCACGTGTACAAGCAGGTGTGTTACACATGAAATAAGGCAAGGGTCCATCTCTTGAGAATTTCACACTTGAGTCAAAGAGATGGATATGTATTTATTTTCTAAATATAATGATAGCACCCTGGCCAGATAGTTCGGTTGGTTAGAGCATTGCCTAGAAGCACAGAGGTTGTTGGTTCAACCCCCGATCAGGGCACATACAGGAACAGATGTTTCTGTCTCTCTCTCCCTCTCTCCTTTTCTATATAAAAATCAATCAATGATTTTTTTAAAAATAAATATAATGTAGCTTTCGTGAAGGTATCAAGTACTCAAAAATCCAAGGGGAGAAGGAAATATTTACAGTTTAGGGTCAAGGGGCTCTTTTCCTTCTCTGTAGTTATTAAGTATCCCCTGTGCATTGTACAGTATGGGTACATTGGCAACAATCCTCACAAATCCACAAGGACGAAAGTGACCAAGCTTAGTCACCCCAACCCCCGGAGCCATCTGCTGGTTCTGAAGGAGAGCACTATGAATGAAGTATGGATTATTGGGTGCTGGTGGTACCCTGCCAGAGACCCTTTAAAGGCTGGTACAACTATCCCCCTACCACCATAAATACTGGGGGTCATGAGCACTAACTGGCCACTCCCTTCAGAGAGCCCCTGGCTGATGACAGCCTCCTGGCCTCCAGAGTCATGTGCTCACCCTCAGGGAGGACGGATAAGAGTTCAGTCGGCCTCTTGGCTCCAGGTGGGGACCACTCCACAGTATGGCAGATACTCCAGAGCCCAGCCGTCCCGCTCGCTCGGGACCAGGCCAAGGCTGAGTCTCCCGAGACCACGCCCTTGCTTGTCTTTCCGGTCTTCTCCTCCGCTTCCGAAAAGCGCCCTCCCTGAACGCCAGGCACCCACACCCCTGTCTCAGGCTCTGCTTCTCCTGTCTAAGACAGGTCTCAACAAATCAAGGACTTTTCCTCTCTATTTATGTTTCCAGATGATTTCCTGTCTCCGAGATATAGAACAAAGAGACCCTGGGCAGCCGCCAGAGCCGCAGCAGCAATGGCTGAAGGGCTGGAAACAGCCACGGGTGTGTAGATGCAGGAGGATCCAGTCAACCTCACTGACGGGCTGGTCGGACCTGTGCAGACCAAATGCAATGTGTACCCAATTTACCACAACGGGTGGGGGCAGGGAGCTGGTCGAGGACCTGGTGGAGGGGGACAGGTGGCAAGGCCGTGGGGTGCCATTGGAAGAGTTTCAATTCAGTATATTCGTAGGTTAGCTTTGCTGTTCACCTTTTAAGCAGAAGGGCAAATAGATTGCCCGCTGGATACAATGGCTTTTTCTGAAATATTGCTGCCTGCCTCCACTGTTTCATCTCCGCTGGATTCCGCCTCCCTCTACCCTCCGCTTTCAGACCGGCTTCCCACCGTCACTGCGGGGCGAGCCCAAGCCGGCGAGGGCACCTGGCTTTGGCAGCAGCTCTTCAAAGCGAGAGGTCAGGTGTGTTTCTTGGATTTAATTAAGCTGGAAATGACATCCAGCCCTGGAGTGGCTCATCGTCTTTATTATCACGTTTCTTACCACTTGCCAGGCCACAGAGGCTCCGGATCTTGAATAGGAAGACACGGGATGCTTTCCCAGGCAGGGCTCGCTTCAGTCTGTTCCACAGGGCGTTTCAGGGAGCTTCCTCCATATTATTAGCAGGATGGAAGGAAAAAGGAAAAAAAGAAAAAGACAACCTTCTCAGCGGACTTTCTGAGGAAAATAATGAACAAAGCAAAAATGTATTTTGAAACAATACATATATTTTCTTGGTATGATATGTACCCCCTATAAAAATGTAGAAGCTATAAAAACAAAAAGAATTTTAAAATCATTTGTAATCATACCAGCTAGAGAGAACCACTGCTAACATGGTGGTCTCCTCTTGGCCAAGTGTGGCTGCCTGTTCCAGAGCTTAAAGAATGAGTGGTGAGAGAGAGAGAAAGATACAGAGTCCTGACCCTACAGGGGTTGTGATTCATTGTATAACCCATTATTTTTTTACTTAGGTATATATTCACTAACATTAATTCATACAGGACACTAATTAGCTATGATCAATGAGATTTTATTCTCCCCTTTCAAGCAATCTGGAACCAGGAGAAAAATAAATTAAAAAGTGGGACTTAATTTCCATGTGCTGTAATACAACAAACCATCACAGTACGGTCATGTTTTCCAAGCCTAATAACATATTCTATAGTCTCTCTGATTAATCCATGAGATGAGGGAATTTGTGCACTGCCGTGCACTGAGAAGGGGGCTCACAGGTCGCCCATAGTAATGTCATTTGACATTCAGGGCTATTAGACTGCAACCGCAGAGGGCATTCATTTTTAGAGCCAGATTTGTGTTCGGCGGGTGGCAGTCCTCTTCTTGTCCCCTTAGTGTGGTGAGGTCTGGCAGCTACAGGGCAGTGACCTTTCTCCCTCTGGAGATGTGATTGCTTTCACACTGATCACACAGAAACACTTAGCAAATCTCATACTGTTATCTCCATGCCATAGCACAATGCTGGCATCTTATGACTGGCATGGGGCACTAGCCAGCTGAAAAGTCACTAAGATGGGGAAAGCTGTGTCAAATTAATAACTTCTAAGGTGGTAATTTAGTCAGTTGTCATGCAACTAATAAGTATCACTTTAGCCAAAGGCAAAAGTCACAAGATTATAGACTGCTGAAGATAGAAGGGAACTTTTAAGAACTTCTTGTCCAGCCCCTTCTTTTTGTAAGTATAGGAAACTGAGGACCAAAGAGGGGGGAGAGATTTATTCTTCAAGGTCACAATGCTAAGACAAAGGAGTGGTTTTCAACCTGTATGCTAGCAGCATCAGGTCTGAAATGGAATCCCGTAGGTGTAATTACAATATGCATGAAACATCTAAGAAAGCAGATCATGAGTGAAGCAGGGTTTGAACTCTCCTTGTTGACCTCAGCTCTGAGATCTCTCAGGGAAGCCCTGTGTCTCCATGAAGCACAAATCAAAACCACCTTCCTATAGCATGCTGGCTCTGGTAACATTTCTCACACCTCCAACTATTCTTTATATAAGCAAATAATCTATATTAGGCTGATGAATAATTTAAATTAGAAGAGTGTAATCTCACAGGCTTCTCATTTGCAAAAGGAAGATATTAATAGTCTCTGTGACAACAAGTAAATTATCCATTATAAGTTGAACAAACAATGAAAATGAGCATACATTGTGATTGTCCCTTCCAGCACCAGTTCTAGCCCTGGTCCATTGTAGAATGCTATGTGGTTTAGGGGAGACTAACCCCAGCTTCAGTTCCAGGAGTGGATCAGAATTGGCCTAGGTCAGTTAGCTATAGGCTGAATTGGGAAACGTAAATAGTAGACTCAGATCCACTGAGAAAGAACAGACATTGACCTTGGCATTGGCAAATCAAGCAAGGTTTACTAACCAAAAGATACAAAAGGAAGTCGGGGTGCTAAAGAATATATTCAGCAAAGAGGTCAAAAATATTCTCCAAAAGAGTTACAAGTTTTTCCATTATAAAGATTCTAAACAATAGACTCACAATTAAAGATGATAAATTTGAAAAAGTAAGGTCATATCAGACAGTTGGATACTCAACTGTCTCCTTCCACAAATAATGCTGGAAGTCTCTGCAGGTTAGCTAGTCTGAATAAGTCTTGAGGCTCCCTCATTTGGGTCAGTTGCAAACCATCACTTTTGAGATTATATCATATATAATGGAACTAAACATATGACCCAGTGCAATACACTTGGACACAGATCTAGTCCTAATTATTATTCCCAGGCTAACAAACCTATTCTAGTGAATCTATGAACTAAGAATTGCCAAACCAAAATGGGACTCATTTACCCTATCTTTCGGAGCTAGGTCAATATGCCATTAAACCAACTATGAGGTCTTGCTTATACTATAACTATAGATCATGGCAATAGTGATTGATTCAAAGTCAGACATGTGACCTAATTGGTCCAATCAGAGAAATGTTCAAGGTTTTTGTTTGACAGCTTAGGTAGAGATAGTCTTTCCCAAGGATATTAACAAATAAGCAGGTAGTTGTTTTTTATACTGTCTGCCATTCTAGAGCTGCAAGGGAATCCCACCTTAGGATAAAACCAATGCCAAGGAATGCAGAACAGAAAACAGCAAGAAACTGTCTCCTTTTTGGCATCATTGAGCAGCTTGAACAACCCTCACCTGAAGTAAAACCTTCTAGCATTTCTGTTCCCTAAGCCAATACATTCCCTTTGTTTAAGACATATTGACTTGGGCTCTTTGATCATTTCAATGGAAAGCATTCTTATTGACATGCAAGCAAACATATGATGGTTTTCAAGTTCATGAAAACCTGAGATATAAATGGTCCCAACTACTAGGAAAATTCACTCTAAGAATTATGCAGAATTAGATAAGTAAATTCAATTCTTCAGCCAATAGATGAGATCAACAAACATATATGGAGACCTACTCGAGCTATAACCTGTGTTAGGAAGTGGGCTAAACAGAAACCCAACCCTCTGGACAGTAACACCTCACTAAATACCGACAGTAACAATAAAGTTAGAAGGGCCTACAAGTTATATTTCTATACTTCACAAGACCCAAAAGAAAAGAAATCACATTTTTAACCAGAAAATGGGGATCCAGTTATTTTGGACTGAGGTAACACTGGTCATACCAAGGTGAAATGTTCTGATTGAAAGTTAGAAATGGAAAAATAAATTTTTAACTAATTAATTGGGGTTTTTTTAATGGCAGGAAATTTCCCAATTTAGAGAGATACTATAAAAAAAAAGAGGAGAAAGATGGGGATGAGGAAGGGAGGAAGGAAGCAAATAATTAAATGAATTAAACGAGGGAGGGAGTGAATTAATCTGTAACTTAATCACTTTTATACCTGCTAAGATGTCCTAAACTTCATTCTTCTGAACTGCTTCATTTCTACCTTTGCTGATTTGCAAGGAAAGCCACCTTTGAAAAAGATTACCAGAAACAACATGCTAATAAAGACGAATAAATAGCTTCAGTTCCCCCTACTTCACAACACAGAAACAACATCGTTTGAAATATATATACTGAGTTCCAAAAAGAGGTACTGCATACTGCATTAGCTTCCTAGAGCTGCCATAACAAATTACCATAAACTGGGTGACTTGAAACAATAGCTTATTCTCTCACACTTCAGGGGGCCAGAAGTCTGAAACCAAGGCATCAGCAGGGCTACTTTCCAACTGAAGGCTCCTTGGGGGACCTTCTATGGCCTCTTGCAGCTCCCCATGACTCCTGGAGTTCCTTGGCCTGTGGAACCCCAACCTCTGTTTCTGTCTTCACATGGCCTTCTTCATGTGTCTGTGTATGTCAAATCTCCTTCTCCACCCTCTATAAGCATACTTCTAAGGATTCAGTCACCCTAAATCCAGACGATCTCAACTGGAGATCCTTAATTCCATCTTCGAAGAGCCTGTTTCCAAATAGGGTCACATACACAAGCACCAGAGTTAGGACTTGGATAGAGCTTTCTGAGGGACACTCTTCAAGGTACCAACTTGGTGAATGCATACTCCTAATTTTTCTCTTGATACCCTGTATAAGGGAATTACCACCTCACCCCCTCAACAGCAGTGTAACTGAACTCATTCTTCTTCCTCCCAGATGTGTTTCTTCTCCTCCGCCTCTTATTAGTCATATCCCACATGGAATCGGTTGCTAGGCTCTATTTTACAGCTGACATTTCTCTTGCATCTGTTTCCTTCCCCATTCACAACCACTCTCTCAAGTGTATTTCTCACATTCTAGGCTCAGAGCTGACCTTCCTGACTTTGGTTTCACCAGCGCCTCTCTCTGATCCATCCTCCCCACCACAAAGTGATTGGTTGTTCTGAAATAACAATCTGGTCGAAACCTAACAATTACTTCCCCCGTTCATCTCATCTTGTCTTTACCGGGATGGTTTTCCCAACTTTACTGGAGAAGCTCAGCAACACGATGGGGCCGGCAGAGTCAAACAGCCAGGACGGGAGATGAGACTAGAACTTGGGTCCTCTTTCCTGGAACATGGCTATCTTTTGTTGCCCCACACCAATGTACATTCTGCAGAAACCTAACATTATGTCAACTCTCCAGTAATCCAACCACCCAAGGGAAGAAATAGATAATTTGTGCAGGTTTTACAGGTTCTCTTGTTAACTTAAAGAACTAGTTTAAAAAGAAATACTTAGTGTTTTATGATAGTTGGCCTTTGTCACATGCAGGCTTTCCTTTATATGTAATTCTTTCCTTTTCTTCCCCCTTTCCCAGAAGTGGCACCATAGAGGTTGCTAAGCAATTGTCCCTGACAAGGCCTCAGCGCCTGTCAATAAAATGGAATACTTTCCCATTCTCTTTTTCCTTTTAGTACTGAGGAGGGTGTCAATCAAAGAACATCAGTAAATGCTGGCTTTTAAGAGAAGGCAGAAGGCCCTGACAGGCAAGGAATAAAAAGATGACTATTTTTAAACGAACAAGTCCTTTCTTAAAGTAAGGCAAGTTGAGTAAAAGAGAGACAAGTTTTACCATTCTGCATCTCTGGGAAGAGAAATGTCTTCTTCTGGTCAAGCCACCATCTTGATTTGAGAATGATGTCTTGTTTGGTTCAAAAAGCAATTTTCTTTCTTTTTTTTTTTCTTTCTTTTTTTACAGAGAAAGAGAAAGAGTAAGAGAGAGAGACAGATAGGGACAGACAGGAACGGAGAGAGATAAGAAGCATCAATCATTAGTTTTTTGTTGCAAGACCTTAGTTGTTCATTGATTGCTTTCTCTTATGTGCCTTGACTGCGGGTCTTCAGCAGACCGAGTAACCCCTTGCTCAAGCCAGTGACCTTGGGTCCAAGCTGGTGAGCCTTGCTCAAACCAGATGAGCCTGCGCTCAAGTGGCGACCTCGGGGTCTCAAAACTGGGTCCTCCACATCCCAGTCCAATGCTCTATCCACTATGTCACTGCCTGGTCAGGCTCAAAGAGCAATTTTCAGTGGTGTGCTATTGCTCTTTGTAAATCAAAGACAAAGATGGCTCAATAAATAGGTATCAAAAAGAAAACCCACATTTTTTCCTCAAAGGTTTGGGGACTTAGAAGATTTTCAAAAGCTTGGTTATCATCTTCAACTAAAGAAGACCTTCAGAGAAAAAATAATTGATATGCAGGGTGTATGTGATTAAATAGTATCATATTTAACAACCTATATTTACAGGAAGTCTCTGGGTTACGAACGAGATAGATAGGTTCTGAAAATGTTTAAGCATTTATATGCACAGAAAGGCAAAAATAAATACTATGTTAAGATAAACATCTGCCTGAGTTGCATTTAATAGATAAATGTTTCTGTTCCAGCTTACATACAAATTCAACTTAAGAACAAACATACAGAATCTATCTCATTCATAACCTGGGGACTTTCTGCATTTATATTCAATAAAAACAATCTAAGTCATTGTGTAGACACCTCTGTAATGGCTGCCATCTTTTGGCACGGCATTGCGCTACACAGAGACAAATATACAGAAGTTAAGACAAAGGGACATTTGTTCCCCCAAAATATGCACTAGTTTGACACGGGATTAATATCCGCACACATATCTGCAAGGTGGAGCATCGAGTCAAGGCAGGGAAAATTTGTCTTACATTGAAGGTTCGAATAATCAATCAAACCACAATTCTATTCACTACCTCCCTAAAAGGAAACTTTCAAATTTGCTTACCCAAAACTGACCTAGTTCTCAGAACACAGGGTGCTGTTACGTTAGAATGTAACAAGCAGCTCTTGAGCCCACACCTGACTCATTTCACTGAATAGACTCATTAACCTTTGCTCAAACATATGCATATGTTCCTAGCAGGTGGCAGCATTCTTCAAGCCCTGGGGATATCAAGATAATTCTAGCACAGACACTAGAAATGTCAGTGTTGCTAAACCTTTTAATTACAGGGCCACAGCATCTTAGCGTGGCATAGGAAATGACACACTGCAAAGTTCTAGTTCGAACAGCCTGCGCTGTAAGCAGAGGTGTGTGGAGAAGAGAGTACAGTGGATACAAACGCAAAGCCCATAAGGGTCAGGTGGGAAGATAACCGGGACTTGGTGTGTCCACAAGAATGAGAATGGTAAGAAAGAGCCAACCCCAGTACAATCAAATTCTCCATCAGAGTGGCACAGAGGAGCATCAGACTTCCCACACCTATGCCAAGCCAGAAAGGGTAAGAGCACAGCCACAGGGGAGTAAGAAGAGTATGGGGCATGCTTCTTTTAGAGAGAGAGAAAGATGGAGGAACAGACAGGAGCAGACAGACAGGAAGGGAGAGAGATGAGAAGCATCAACTCGTAGTTGCAGCACCTTAGTTGTTCATCGATTGTTTTCTCATATGTGCCTTGGTGGGGGGCTGCAGCTGAGCCAGTGATCCCTTGCTCAAGCCAGCAACCTTGGGCTCAAGCCAGCAACCTTGAGCTTCAAGCCAGTGACCTTTGGGCTCAAACCAGTGGCCATGGGGTCATGTCTATGATCCCACGCTCAAGCCAGATGAGCCCACGCTCAAACCAGTGACACTGGGGTTTCAAACCTGGGTCCTCAACATCCTAGGCTGACACTCTATCTACTGCACCATCACCTGGTCAGGCAGGGCATGCTTTTTATAAGCTTTCCCTTAAAGAATAGGTAAGATCTGCTAGCTTACATATGTTTCTGTGAGAAACAATGCATTCTCAGGAATATTTATGCTTGATTTAGTTTTTAATCTTCCTGGCATTAAGCTCCTCACAAGTGATTAATCTCAACTCCTACTCACCTTCTACCCACTCTCCAGTCCCCAGACACAGGCAGGATTTCAAATAGTATCCATAATCTTAGAATCCAGGTTTAGCAGGCACCTTAATATAGGTATAGAAATGGGGAACACTGAGGTTGCCTACGTTCATTTCTAGCCCCAGCCCATCACTCATAGGTCAGGGAATTGTTTTTATATCTATTCCCTCTACTTACTGAAATGTGATCAGTGTGAAGTGGTAGGAGTGTGAGATTTGAGATAATCAATCCAAGTCTGGGTTCTACCCCTTCCCTCTGAGCTCCTGATGTCTTCTCTGTAAGGTAGGGCTAGTAACACCCACACACTAAAGTTATGAAAAGGACTAAACAAAATGCCTACCCCAATATTTGCCTCATAGTAGATGTTAAATAAATGCTGGTCTACTGCCTTCCATTTGAGTTTGAGGCATATAATTTATTCAGCTTTGTATTACCAACAGCACAAAACTTAATATATTGTAGAAAGCTCTTTATTTTTTGTAAAACCATTCCTCTGTTCACTGCCATTACTACTCAACTCATTGTCCAACCATTTCTGCCTTCAACCTGACATACAATAACCCCCCAAAAATGTACTAGAGCATTGCTAAGCAGCTAAGTGATTGTAGAAGATAATAATAAAAGAAACACATTGATAGCCTTGTCTTTGACATTCAAAGATGGCGGTAGAGATGGTATAATGTCATGTGAGTAAAAATACCAACCCTCATAAAATACTTATACCTTCCAGGCTTCCCACCAGAAAAGACTGCTCTCGATGAAATGACTTAGCATTCTCTGCAATGCTCATAGACTCTGTATCATGAGTTGTAGCTTTAAAAAGTCTAGCCTAGAACCCACAGTTATTCCCCTACATTCCACAGCTTGTCTGTGGGTAAGTGGGACCATCAAGATGGTGTGAGACTGTGGGGAACCAACCACACACAGATGTTACATTACAGAGATCGTCAAAGCGCCTGTCTCATTGTCCCTAAAGTGACCGCCCAATTAGAGCAATGCAGCTGTCTTCAAGAGATTAGAAACATGCCCCTAGTTGTTTTGTATAGATGACCAGTCAGTCTTAGATGTGAGAGAAGGAAACCAGAATTAAAAACTTAATAAAGGTGCTAAATAAATAAGGTTTACCATGGCCCTTCCCTATGTTTACCATTGCTCCTAAGTGTGTAAGTGAAACAACATATTTTAAAAATGACACATGTTCACTTCACCCTGGCCTGTGTTTCTGCAAGAGCAGTGTGCCCGCCATATTTTACAATTGGAACAGAATTCCAGAATAAGTGCCTCTTCTCCATCTGAAAATTTTATGGAAGCAAAAATGCACCAATTCCATTTTCAGCAAAACCAGAACACATATAATCTGTGGACTTTCTCAAATTCTTGTAAGGGCTCATCAGAGCAGCCGAGAAGAGGCAGGAGCTGCACAAGAAGTCCAGGGTGAAAGGTCCAGCAGTGGTAGAACTCAGAACATGCCAGGAAAAAATATGCTCCCTAAAGATGAGGAACTCATCCTGAAGCCAACTCTGCTTCTCATCTGCCAGAGGGCAGGAGCGGGAGTCAGCAAGGCAGGAGGAGAAAGCTCTCCAGGACTAGATTCAACTGGAAAGACAGAGGAGATGAGGCTACACTCTAAAGAAAAAAGAAAAAGCAGAGATGAACCATACTGTCATGAACAGTCTGTCTCTGTGGCAGAAAAGACAAAGAGAGCTCTTTTGTCGTGACATCTGGAAGACTCATCTGGGCATCCTAGATGCCCTTCCACCACTACCAAGAGGCAGCCCGTCAGGAGTTCATCCAGGAAAATGAAATTGATAAAAATATAAAAAAATAAATAAACACATGGGTAAAATAGTGATACAAAGGTACTATGAGGAAAACAGGAAAGAATAGTAAAATTTACCCCCAATCATTATATAAATCTAGGTTTTCTTCATAGCATCACATCATAGACTAATATTTGTTCTAAAACCAAGAGCAATTTTTCCACCAGCTTACTGAAATTAGTTGTATTTGGGACTGTTATGCAGACGTTCACACATTTGCATCATTTTCCCAAAGGTGAGATTTTTTTTCAAAAATTATAGAAAGTTGAGATTTGGTACTTTAACCTTGATTCATCTTTACTGAAAGCTTTATTTTTAAAAGTGTTGCGCACTAACACACTTGTTGATATTTTTAAACTCCACTTTGAGTGATTTTCTAACAAAACATTCTCTGCCAAAGGAATCTTTTAGAACATTTGCTAAGTTAAAATGGTGGAACTATGGAAATTACTGGGTTTGGAATGAATTTCAAAGCTCAGTGTAAGTTCCATGAGGCCTCATAGCCTCTAGTCCTCCTCCCTCCCTCCCTCCAAACCTTACCCTCTCACATACACTGCTATCTTCAGAGACCTGGAGAACACGAGGTCTGCTCTCTGCTGGTTTGTTTAACTTAATGCAAGATTTATCTTGTCACTACTAAGGTCTTGAGTCTAATCATTCTCTGCTGTGGGGAGGGGTCCTGTGCATTGTAAACTGTTCAGCTGCACCCCTGGTTTCTACTTACTAGATGCCAGTAGCACCCTCTTCAGTTGTGACCATCAAAGATGTCTCCAGCTAGTGTCAACCTTCCCCTGGGAGACAACATCACTGGCTTAGAACCACTTCTTTAAGAGCAGACAAACCCTCTGCGGGTAATAGGACAGCTCTGAGCATCTCATGGGAAGTCTAATGGACAGTCAGGGATTTTTCACAGCACTTTAGGATGAGAGTATTCCATGGAGATATATGCAGTATTTACTCACTCAATTGGCTTACAGAGTGACAGCCCACAGCTCACTACTGTGAAACCTCCTTTCCTCATCCCTTTTAATTGTGAGATGATCTAACCCTTCTGTATCCATATATCTCTGCCTCACAAGAGGAGTTTTCATGTAGGAAATGCAACCCTACCCTAATGCTTAACGTGTTTAGCCAGTCATTCTCTGTTGTCTCAGTGATTACTACTATCATATTCTGTAATATTTACATATAACAGAAACAACATTTCCACAACACTCCTGATCCAGTATTTACAAACTGCTGTAATAAGAGTGGGATTCTAATGAGGAAAGACCTCTCTCAAGCCCCTTACGAAGATAGATGAAGAACCAGAATCAGGGTCTAGCTCTGTCACTTAGAGATTAAATGATCTCGGACAAGTTATTTAATGCCTCTGAACCTCTGTTTTCTCAACTGTAAAATGCCTGCAGCAATATCTGCTTCCAGGGGTAAGAAGTGAATGAGACATTTCTTGCGAACACCTGGAAAGTACCTGCTTCTAAATCATTGATCAATAAACGTAGCTGTGACTACTCTTGTAGCTTATTCATTTTATCTTAATACCATTTGAAAAGTTAGCCAATAGTCCAGCTCTCCCCACTCCATGGTACTGCTGCTTGAACAACTGAGTTACTTCAACTGGGTAATGAGCATTTTATTTTCATTATATTATTCATTTCATTGTATACGTTGTTCACATTAAATCTCTAGAGAATGATGATATTTGCAGCTTCACAGAGATTCACACTTAACTTCTGCTCATTGTGAAAAGCAGAGGCCAAATTTGAAATGAGAACAGAGGATGGAGCAGATCTTGCTGCCTTCGTTCACCCCTCTCACTCCATCCCCCACATTTTAAACGAGCAAATCAAAGACCAAAAATAAATCACCAACGAAAAAGCCTAGACTACTGACCAGGTAACTCACCCAACAGATTTAAATATCCATGCTTTGCACTCCATGAGAAAAGACATACTCAGGCTCATTCTCCACAGCCTCAACAAGACGTTTCCTAAGGCTGCTTCTTACAATGTTCTTCAACATAGGCTCATGACTCACCCCAAAGTACAAGTCTTTGTGGACTATTACTATTCAGTCCAGGTTCACTGCTCTCCTGGCCTGGAAGAAATTGTTTGCATTTCAAAAGAAGGAATTACCAGCCTGTCCTTCATGTCATGCATCCTTAACATTGCTTTTTCTCGGCTATAATTTTAATAACTATTGGACAGCTGTAAATTCCAGAATGTGCTTCTGGAAAGCACACGAATACAGACATCTACGTAGCCATTTAAATGCAGAGCTGCTGCCCTGCACAAGTAGTCGAATTGGAAATAGGAACAATAACCTTCTGGGAAACCTGAGAACCCTACCAAGGACTCATGCCTGACAGGAGCACCCTACCTCTGCTGGGAGGTAACATCACTCATTAACTTCCCTAGCCTGAGTGAATACAACCTTGCACTGCTCTTAACCTCCAAGATCTTACAAAAATTCTTCTCAATGGTAGGATGTGCCCCCACTGGGCACAAGTGATTAAATGGGCCTGGGTGGTAAATAAAGCTTACCTGAGTGACTATTTTATCATGGGAATTAAAGCAAATGTTCCTTGAAGGAAGACACCATCTTATTCTGTTTATTAATAGTGTCCAGAAGTTACCTCAACCATAATGAATGCTCGTTAGATATCTGTCAATTACATTAAGAGAAACATATCATAACGGGGATAAACAGAACTCTAACTATGCCGTATTACCCTTGAGTGATTTGAAAGAAACTTTTTTCAACACGTTCAAATTATTGCCATCTTTTATAAAAATTATAAATTAGAACCCTCACTTCTCTCCTGACAATTATTTCTTCTAGTTCTTTCTCTTGCCTAAAACAAAATGTAATGCCCAACTCTTCCTTTATACTACATTGCTTCTGCAATAAATTCTTATTTACAGAAATCTTTCCCAAGTTCATCTTATATTAATTTTCTTTCCCT
Organism: Rhynchonycteris naso; assembly: GCA_037038555.1. NCBI lineage: Eukaryota > Metazoa > Chordata > Mammalia > Chiroptera > Emballonuridae > Rhynchonycteris > Rhynchonycteris naso. The sequence goes on along the minus strand of CM073004.1, from coordinate 60,690,300 downwards.
ACACTTTAATCTCTCGCTAATAATTTTCCTAATTCCATTTCATTGCTGAATGTCAGGTCAGACTAAATCAGTTCTATATATGGTCTCATGTGCCTGTAGTTAGTTACACAGGGAAGCTGCAGAAAGTTAACCTCAAATCTTGGAATGAGTGTGACATCTGAAATTTATATTAATGGAGAAGACTGGCCTTGGGTTTTCCACATTCAAAACAGTATAATGCAGGACTTTGTAGGGATCCAATTAAGGGGACTAGTGTGTGTATTTTTATAGCACTTGCATAAACAATTAATGAATCTACAAAAAGGAGTAAGGTCTGTATGGAGCCTGGAAGTGGCACTAAAGAGGAAGAATGTTATCCTTGTTATCTAGCAGATGAGAATGTTCTTGTCACCATATGATTTCACTCATTTGTGGACTCTAATGAGCAAAATGAACTAACAAGCAAAATAGAAACAGACTCACAGGTAGAGAGCAGGCTGACAGCTGTCAGGGCAGGGCTGGCTGAGGAGGTGAAGGGGTTGGGTGAAAAAGGGCAAAAGAAAAAGAGAAAACTCTGGGACATAAACAACAGTGTGGTGATTGCCAGGGATGAGGAGAGGTGAAGGAGGGTAGTGAAGAGATAAATGTTGATGGTCAGAGACTTGACTTGGAGGGATGAACACACAATACGGTGTACAGAGATGTGTTGTAGAATTGAGCGCCTGAAATCTGTATATTTATGTTATCCAGTGTCATCCCAATAAATTCAATTAAAAAAAAGATAGAAAGAGAATGTTCTGGTCACTCAGCACAGCATAAACTCTGATCTGTGGCCTGGAGAAAACAGCCAGGTGGTGATCCCACCCCATTCCTTCTGAATCTACTTGCTGAAAAACTTTCCAGTTACAAAGTCTATATACTCATTATCTTAGTACCAAAACAATTTTCCTTGAGACTGATCACCAGTATATGGCCAAAGGAAATGAAACCTAACTTTGTAAATTAATAGTCAACTCTCAATATGGTCACTGGCAAGTTTACTTTCTGAGAGTGCCCACCACAGTTCTCATGCTCTAAACCCTAAGAAGTAGGCCAGCCTCTCTTTAATATCTTCAGCTCATTATCTTTATTCTCAACAATCTATGTCTGAAAACACATTGGCAAGTCTTTTCACTACTTTTGCGAACATTCTGCTCACTACACTTGTGAGCATATTCTTCTCCCTAAACGCTAGAGAAACAATGGAAGAAGGACATTTGCCAACTGCCAAAATAATGTGAAGTGGAAGCTTCTCATTTCTTGACCTTGTGGATAACCGTTCCAACTCCTAAATTTGGCTTTGAAGCCAAACATCTTCCAAATCAAATGCACTAACCCTATGGAGATCTGACTAATAGAAAATAAATACATTTAGGGGCTAAACAGACATGGGTTGAATTCTATACCCACCATTTGCATTCACTTGCCACATGAGATTGATCAAATCCTTAACCTGACTTACCCTTATGTCCTTATCTGTAAAAATAATAATATTTATATCACAAGATTATTACATGTATTCAAGAAAACAATATATATTCAAGTATCTAGCACTTAATGGGTATTCAAAAGTATGCATTTCCTTTTTCTCAAATATTCTTCTCTGGCTAACAGCTTTGGCATTTAGTAGCATTTGCAGGACTTATAATATCTTACTGAAAAGAGTCATTATAATCACTATTCTACTAGTTTTTTCTGAAATTACAAGCCATAAATGTATTGTCCTATATCCAATATTAGTGATATCCTTATTATCAGATGTAACTCCTAATGATATGTTTTACTTTTATTTATAATGAAAATTTTTTTTCTATAATACTTTCAGGGACACTTGGCCTTATTACATGCAGAGTCTATGTTTAGACATCTACTGCAGGACACTAGATGTCTAAGAAGCACAAAGCTGACCTTTCTTCTTTTCAATAATAACCATAATAAAGTTGTTAATATAAAGATAGATTGCAATTTATTGAATATATGTATATCCAAGAGAAAACAAGGGATTTAAGCATCTATATGTATTTATTAGACTATCTCCCCTACTGGTTGGTCGACCTAAAATAGGTTCTCTATCTCTGATCCTGAACGATTTATTCCCAAGCTTTGGGATCCAAATCTAGCTCTTGACTTACAGACTATTTCCTTGAACAGAAAGGATGGTAGAGTATAAAATACATGATAATAAAGACTTTAAGATAAGCATAAACCCAAGCTCTGGGTGGGAGGATGGGTCAGAATAGAAAGGAATTATATTCTGGCAAATGTACAAGTACATTTCTTGCATATATTTTCAATTCTGTTCATCCCTGACCTATCCATACCACTGGCTATATTATTTCTAGTAGGGCACCAGGATTTATGGGGAAAGCCACTAAATATTTAATAAGGTAATAAAAATACTAGCAGGTCAAAGGATTCTTTAACCTATTTGAAAGACAGAAGAATGAGACTCAAGGGCTTTATTTCCCAGTCATTTGGCAAAAGTGTTCTTGCTCCTGTATCCAAAACAGATGCAAACAGAAACACTAATCACAAATGACTCACAACATTAAAAAGAAAAGCTAGCCCAGAAGTCGGCCTGCCACTGGGAGATTCAGCTAAACTTCTCCTGACTCCCATTACCTCGAATAGTCAAAAGCCCTCTCTACACTATCTGCCAACTCAAAAGTTCATTCCTCCTACTGCCTCTCAATCCCTGGCTCTCCTTCATTGCGTAGCGCCCTCAGCACCTTTGCCAGTTGCCCAAAGAAAGCCACCACTCAAATCAAGTATTTCATGATTTGGGAAGACTTCCTGAAGATGTAAGGGGACACATGGAGATGGGCTACTTCACAGAGCTCACATCTTCCCAGAATCTCCTGCTTTCTCTCTCAGCATCTCTGGAACAACCAACGAAATGGTCACACAACATACATTCAGAACATACCCTGGCACTTTTGGATAGATGAGGAGGGGGGTAACTAATGCTACCCTCGGCTCTTATAAAAATGCTTTGCCTCAAAGATCTCTTTCAATATCAGAACGATTCTAGTGACTTTCACTTTCTCCCATTCATTACACTATGACATTCAAATGGCAGTCTTAGGCAAAGATGGGAACCAACATTTGTATTTACCGTATTTTTCACTCCATAAGATGCACTTTTTTCTCCAAAAAGTGGAAGGGGAAATGCCCGTGTGTCTTATGGAGCGAAAAATACAGTATTTTATTAAATATTTTAACACACCATTTGGTTCAGAATATATTTTTTCTTTTTTTCCTCCTTAAAACCCTAGGTGTGTCTCATGGTCATGTGTGTGTCTTATGGAGCGAAAAACACGGTAAGTGTTTACCACATGCTGATTGCTTTAGGTTTCCCCCCTACGTCCCTCACAGAGCCAACCCTGTGTGGTCTGCATCAGAGAGAGTAGGAAACTCGGAAGATGCAAGGAGATTTAAATATACCCCAGGTCTCAAAGCAAGTAAATGAGGGGTCAAACTCAACTCGGATTGACAGTAAAACCTAACTTTTCCCCCAACCTTCAATGGCTTCCACACTTAACCTCTCATCAAAAAAATGAGCCATTCGACCAGTTCAAAGTTAATATCTTGAGCTGTTGAATATACTGGAAGGTAATAGAAGAAGTTCTAGTCACATCAAGAGACTGCCTCTCAGTCCTTTTTTTTAAATCTCATTAGAGTGAAATCCAAATTCCAAGTGTTTCCTTTGAGCAACATTGCTATTGTCCCGTGAAATGTTTAAGGTTAGTCCAGCAAAGAATATTAAAAAGAAAAAACCTATACTCTATTGATTTTCAGTGAACACCAATCAAACCCTTTTGGATCTTTCATTTGAAGAAAAAGAAAAGAAGGAAAAATGAAAATAAAAATGGTATCTTCACTCATGTACATACCATTATAAACCTCCACTTTATTTCCTCCATTTTAGAAAACTTAAACCACCTAGCTGGCCAGCCCAATTCTATCTTACATTTCGGCTGACATTTCCCAATTGCAAAAACCATAGGGGACATATTTACAAACACAACGGTGAGGGAAGGAAAAGCCTCTCATGTTTGGCCCAAGCTACTTCCTGCAGCTTCTTCAAATATTTCTTACTTTGAAAGAGCAGATGTTTGCCACAACCCAGCACAAAGTCTGAGAAAGAAAATGCTGGCTCTCTTTGGGAGCATCTAACCTCAAGGTCCCATAGCCATCTTCCTGAATGTCCTTGTGTGTTTATGCATGATCTCCCATTGCATGCGTGCGGGGAAAACAGACCTCAGGGATAAGGGAAAACATTTCCTATTAGAAATGTGCCCAGGATGTACAAAAGATAAGAAAGAACATCAACCAACAGCCAGCCTGAAATACTGAAGCGCTATCTTTAGAAGGTGATAACCGCATAATTTGCACAATAGAAATATGAAATTAAAAAGTGTAAACATCCATCAACAGAGAAAGCAACAAATTGCAGTGCAATCATTCGATGAATCGTGTGCAATCAGTACAAATAAATATTAGAGCTCTATATGTGGGCATGGAAAAATTGACAACAATATTTTGGTTTGGAAAAGTTTGGTTAAAAAGACAACATGGCTTGTATGATCTCATAGGTTAGAATGTATATATAATATGTTCATAAATGTTATTATAATAATCATGCATTACATTATATTATATACAACTGGGGCATGCCCAAAAAAGACAGTCTGAAAGATGATAATAACAGCACTTGTCCTTGAATGGGACCCTAAACGTCTTTTGTTTTCTTCTTTGAGGTGTCTGTATTTTCAGTTCATGCTGTAATAAATATGCATCGCTCCTTTAAAACTATTTTTAAATTAAAAGATTTACACATGTGAGGACTTCTTTGACATTCCAGCACCTTCCAGAACCCACTCCAGAGCACTTTCTTAAAGGGGCCTGTCTGATAAACCCACGTGTCTGCAGACTGAGATTCCCACAGGAGGCAGACATCTTCAGGCTCCTCGGATCGGTGGGCCATTAGGGGCAGTGTCGCCTCCACACTTATGTTCTATGCTCCTGCACAGCCAGGGGACAGCATGAGCTTCAGCTGGCCAGAAGAGCCACAGGCTGCCGCTCAGGTGACTGGGGGCGTCCGTCTCAGTTTTGTAAATGGGACTGACGCCCAACTTCCCAGGCAGGATGTACACCTTCTCTCTGCATTGTTCACATTACCGAAGGCTGACTGACAAGTCACCATAAATGTAGTGGCCTAAAGGGACGGGCCTTTTAGTATGCCCATGGAGGCAGTGGGTCAGGAATTTGAGAACATGGCAAAGAGAACTTACTCTGCTCCATGGCGTCGAGAGTAGCAGCTGGAAAGCCTCCATGGTTGGGGGCTGACCCCTGGTGGGAGACTGCACCACTCACTGGTCTGCTGCCGGGGCTGGAGCCACTGGAAGTCTGGGCTCCATGTGTGCACCTACATGAGGAAGCGCCTACCTGTGGCCTCTCCACATGCCTGGGGCTCCTCACAGTGTGGCGACTGGCGGCACAGGAGTGTCATAAGAAAGCATTTCACATGAGCCCTGCAAAGCCAGCATGACGGTGGCCTTGGGGCTCACATAGTGACATCACCATATTCTATTGCTCAGAATAATCAGAAGACTGCCAAATTCCAGGGATGAGGACACAGACACTACATCTTGATGTGAGAGTGTCAACAAATTTTGGGCATTTTTTTCAAAACCACCAACACAGTTATCAAGTTACTACTCTGTGACAGCCACTAAAGCTGGAAATACAAAGAAAAAATAAATAAAAGAAACAAAAAGTACCGTATTGGGGATCAGAAGAACTAGGTAGCCCTCTGTCCTATTTCTCCAATAACTCACAGTCTCATTATAAATTCCATGTTTCCCTCAGCAAGATAAAAATAATTACGTTAGGTGGAACAATATAAAAGTGCCAATACTTGATGATTTCTAACCAAAGTTAAAAAAAAAAATGCAACTGATTCAACTAATTCCTGACCTAATGCTTTACAGAAATGTAATGCTAAGAAGTAATAAAAAAGAAAACGGTCTTAGTGGGGAAAAGGTAATAATGCTTCTTTTTTGAGATGTCTTGCATAGGCTTTATAATATCTCTACTAAATTTAAAGAGAAATTGATATTCCCTGTTAGCTTACTTTTTAAATAACACTGTAGAACAAAAATTTTGTTGCATCCACAAAAACACTTGTTCTTACCTAATTCAAGTGTGCTGATCTCAAATATGACATTAGTTTTTCTCTGTAAGCTACAGTTCTTTTGCAATTCAAGATTTTAGGTTTCTATCTTATTGTAAAATTTTCAACATTTAGTTTAACATAATGAAGTAGAATGTCTTCTTGGGCATCATCCTTGTGAAAATATAATAATTTATATCATGCAGTAAATACACTAATACACTAAAAGATATGATGCATCAGAATTTGTCTACAATTTCAAAATACAACATATTAAAACACTTATTTTAATCATAAAATTTGTGCATAACTTATTTAAATTCTATTCAGGTAAAAATTTGCATTGGTAGCTCTTGCGTTTGTGTATTTGTTGAGGACAATCTCATTTGATGCTGCAGCAGTAGTCTGCTCATCACTAACAGCTCCAAGATTTTTGGGAAACTTATCAAAGTGACTGTTCAGGAAGGGAACCTTAATGCTCATGTTACATCCAATGTCACGGAAAGCCAACAGCATCCTTTGAACCAGAAGGTCATAGTTTTCTGCTTTTTTGTTGCTGAAGAAGTTCTTTGTAACTGCCACAAAAGACTGCCATGCTGCTTTCTCCTCCTTATTCATCTTCCTGGCAAATTCTTCGTCACATATGAGGGTTCGAATTTGAGGTCCATCAAATACACCTGCTTTCATCTTCTCAAAAGACAAGGCAGGAAAAGCAGAAATAATATGTTGAAAGCATTCACTTTCTCTATTCAAAGCCTGAACAAACTTCTTTATTAAGCTAAGTTTGATGTGAAGTGGGGGGAAAATGATCCTGTCTCAATTAACTACAGGTTCATTCACAATATTTTGCATCCCTACTTCCAGAGCTTCATGTTTCGGCTACTCCATCTGTGTCCAGTGTTTCTACTGAGTTTGGCTGACCCACGAACACAGAAAGCAAGTATACTTCATGAAACCTCTCTGTTGTCCTAGCAGAAAATTGACCATTTGAAGATCCACACAAATGATCCAGTTATGCTCCTTCCTCATACTTCAGTAAGTCAAGGACAGTTTTTATGTCATTATAATCTTTCCACAGTTGAGTTGAATAACCAATTGGAACCGCTGCATAAACATTATCATTGTGTAGGAGAACACATTTCAGACTCCATTTAGAGCTGTCAGGAAATAGCTGCCATTCTGTTGGACTGTAAGACTACTAGCTGGCTGAGAAGACTACTAATATCATGACAGTAAAAAAAGTGCTTGTCTTCGGAAAAAGAGTTCACAAAAATTTGTTCACAAAAATAGTTCACACATATGTATGTATGTTTCCAATGAGGACTTGCTTCCTGAAATGGGATACTTTAGCTGACCAGTGAAGTACATTTATTTTCTTGAAGCCAGGAGGCTAATAACTCAGCTGCTTTCTTTCATAGGTCCAAATCTCTTACTAAGTCATTTGATTTGGGTTGGCTAAACGGCTGAGGGGTTAATGACTGCTTGGCATCAGAAGAAGACCCTTCAGATTCTACAACCATTTCCTTACGCATCTTATCAAAATACACTTGATCACCATGTTTACTTTCTTCGGCCTTTGAAGAAATAAAACCATTGGAAACTGGAACCGGGAGTGTCTCGGAGTGTGGGATAGATCGTATTGCTGAAGGAATATTAGAATATGCAATCATATGCCATTTTTTCTTGCCGATGCCCTTTGTATGGATCAGACAGAAATAACAGTCACTGCTGTGGTCCTTGGGTTCACGCCAAACCATGGGAATACCAAAAGGCATTCATTTGCGTTTTCCTTTCGTCCAGTCACAAAGCATTTCCTCACAATTATGATACACAATATGAGGAGCCCAATTCTTGTCTTGATCACCAAGGGGAACTTAAAAATAGGCAATATATGCACATGTCACAAATGATAAAATATTGTACCTTTGACGTTGAAGTGTGTAACAGCCACATATATAACAGAAGGTGTCAGGACTATTTTCACATTTACACTTACTCAAAGAAGCCATGATTCAATCTTAAAATAAAATAAGAGGGTGTTTTTTATCAGATAATAATATTTTACATTTAAAAATAACTACAATTATGTAGAAGTGATGTTTGTAAAATATTAATTGCCTTGTGGTTATATTCAATCCCAGAGTCATTGCCCTTTAACTCCAATTTAAAAACCAATGCATGCCATTAACGGTAACAAAAAGAAATTAAAATCACATAAAAACTAGAGCATGCACCTAAAAACAAATTTTAGATTTGGAATCAGCAATGGAGAAATATACATAAAAAGTTCTAAAACCTCATGCAACAGAAAAATGAAAAAAAATATTTCCCAGTGTTATTAAAAGGTAATTTTGCTGAAGGATATAACTGTGAAATAATGAGACTGTCTCGTGAATGGTCCTAAATATTGGGTCTAATGACAAATCTCAAGATGTGAGATTTCCAAATGCATTGCGAGCAATGAACTAAGTATGTAACCTCTCAAGAGCCATTATTCAAAATATACAAGCCAGTATGGTTAATATTTGATGTGTTTATTCTCCTGTATAGCTCTAAATTCTGCATATTATTTCATTGGAAGGGTCATTAGTATCCATGTGTAAAAGAATAAAAGCTTAAATAAATCCAATTAAAACAGTACATAAACCAAGGGCAGCTGTGAGGGACAAGAAAGAATCCTGTCCTCGGATCTGAAGGTACATAACTGAACTTACTAGTATGGTGACCAACTTGTTCCACTTTGCCGAGGACTGTCATCATTTTAAAACTGAAAGTCCCATGTCCCAGGAACTCCCTCAGTGCCAAGAAAATAGAGTTCATTAGCCTCCTTACCAGGCAACCCTGGATAATTTTTTTTCTTTAGAAAATTCAATTTCTCCAACTGTGAAATGATTTTTTGAAAAAAAAAGCCTAATTTGTACACTCGCTGTGAGAACAAAGGAAATAATGTTTCCCAGCAGACTGTTTAATGTCTACAAGCCCTTTGTTACCTTACCCAAGGGCACCTAGACAGCCGCCCAACCTTCTAGTGACCTTGTAGTCTTAGTCACTAGCCTTTTCTTATAAAAATTCTGCAGGTACAAGACGATGCGACTCCACCTTCCCTAGAAGGGCCCTGAACACTGTCACAGTTGGAGGAGCCCATGGATTTGAAGGAACCCTACATGACCTGTGGTAGTGCAGTGGATAAAATTTCAACCTGGAATGCTGAGATCACCAGTTCAAAACCTCGGGCTTGCCCATCAAGGCACATACGACAAGCAACTATGAATTGGTGCTTCTCACTCCTCCTCTCCGCTCTCTAAAATCAATAAATAAAATCTAAAATATATATGTGTATGTACGTATGTGTGTATGTATGTATGTTTCCAATGAGGACTTGCTTTACATTTCTTCCACCAAATGAGAGCTTCATTAACCATCTTGCATTTTAGAACTAAATTCCTCTTTTCTCCCATTCCAAACAAAAAGTAATAGGAGGAGGAGCAGAGAGAAAAAGTATAAAGCTCTGTTTTCAGCAAATTCTGAAAATATTTTCCTTCTGCGAGCTATCAGACACATTTCCTTTTTTCTCATGCAAATGAGCAATCAGAGAAAAAAGGAAGTGCTTTCAGACAAATGCACTAATAAAGGGGACATTAAACCACTCTAGTCAGAAAACGAACGCAGCTGTAATAATAAGGGAATTTTTCCAGCCTATCCTTTAATTAAAAGTTGCCAAAATCAGCATATGCGCCCCTCTCTGGGCTCAGGAGCGCTTGAGCCCGGTCCTCACTCCCCACCCCACGTCACATCCTCTCCTGTCCTCCCCCAGCGGTGTGCCTGTCCTCGCCAGGGGCACACTCCGCAGCTCCTCTCCCTGCGCTGCCCTCACACCTGGAGACGGTAGCACTGAGCCGCTCTAAAGGAACGAGAGAAGGAAAATTACCTTCGGAGGAAGGAAAGGGCGTTTGACATCCCCCGTGCACTAGGACTTGAGCGACTCTGATCTAATTACCTCCGAGAAGCTGCAGGCAGATGGCACACCCGGCAGCCCCGTGTCCTCAGTCAGCAGGACACTGCAGAGAAGCTCCGTGACATTTTGTTCAAGATGTTTCCAGCACACAATGCCGAGAGCTGGCAACCAGCTAAAAAAAAAAAGAAGAAAAAGAAGCCTGAGGAGTGTTCGTTAGCCTGAAATTACGGCCACCTCGCATGGCACTTGTTCTCGGTGGCCCATGCCTCCATCCCAGGCCGGGCCTGCAGGCAGAGATCAAGTGCATGAATGATCAATGGCAACGTCACTTCTGGAGCTGCGGAAAAGGAGCCGATGGGCGGGATGCGGGCCCAGCCGAGAGGCTGGGGAAGAGGCAGGGCACTGTGCCTGACTCCCGCTATCCTGGGACAGCAGCCTCCCCCGCTTTTCATCTATGGGAGTCACCCAAGGAGGTCACTGCAAGCTGCTAACTTCCAGAAGGGCGGCTGCGCTTATGAAAGAGAAGAATGGAGGACTCAACATCCAGGCAGCAGAAGCGTGGTCCCGCCCCATGTAGAATGTCTCTCTAGGCTGAAGTCCCATCTCATCTACACCCCACTTTCCGCGAGTGTCAGTGTCCATAGTCATTAGGGTAACACACCAGCTGCTGTAACAAACAGCCCACATCTCAGGGACGCAGAGGACACAGGGTTGGTGCTCTCATGGCCCTGCCTCCTGTGGGGGTCTGTTCTCCTTGGGGTTTCCCCTCCACATGGATCCAGGCTCCTTCTATCCCAAACACATGGCCTTTGAGAACACTGGAGAAGGAGAAAGCAAGAACGTGGACAGTCGCACAGGATGGCTTACAGCCAGGCCAGGAAGTGTCTTCTGGATGTCACAATACTAGGAAGTCACTGGCCTGGCCAGGAGTGAATAAGGTCAGGTCATTCAAAGGCGGCGGGCTCCAGGGTTGGTCCTTTGAAAAGAAAGCGAAGACCTTACTCATTTGTTCCCAAATGAGGAATTTTCAATATTTGAGACAAAGCCAAGCTTACTTTTATCAGCACATCTCCTAGAGGCAAATAAGAAAGTAAGCCACGTGGAACAGGGGACACTGGACCATCTCAGAGATCAGACTGTTTTTAGGCCACTTAGGGATTCCTCAGATAAGCTCCCTGAGCCCTGGTCCAAGGCACAGTGCGGATGTTTGTTTGTGGGAAGAGTTTAAAGAGTGGGCCTGGGCTCAGGGATGCTTGAAGGGGCAGCAAGTCCCTGAGGCAGGGTTGCTGTCACAGTGGACAGCAAGTGAGCAGATGGGCAGGAGCATAGCCCATTGAGCTATTGGTAGGAATGGCGAGCATTGATGGACCATCTTCACCCACGTCCATATTTTTAAATGCCTATAGCCCAGAGACTACCTACCCCGCCCCCAAAAGCTGCCTCCAAGGGTCCTTACCCAGCACTGGGGGAACTAAGAGAAGAAAAGCAATCAGAGCCTCAGGGTGCCAGTTGACCAGGGCAAAGAGCAGATTAGCCCTGACTTCTGGCATCTCAGAAGCTTAGTTATATACCAGAAACTAATCAACCTACGTAAAATTTCTCCTCGCTATAAATTCTGTATGAAGGCAATCTTTTTTGATATCTTCACTCATTCACCTGACATCTTTAAACTACCAACCAACCAGATGCCATGCTCTGTGCCAGGTGCTGGAGTAAATATTCACATGGCTTCTTCCTAGAATTCACAGCCTGGGACCCAAGGACAGGCTGCATTGCGTTTTTTCATTAAACTGAAGGGGGAGCGAGATAGGAAAGTGTGTGCTATCCCTAATCACGATAGCAGAATAGAGCACGATTACTCACTGTGCTCAGAGAGACAAAGCAGATTCCTCTAGGTCACACAGCTGGGTCACGGCAGAAGCAAAAGTCACATTGAAGGTAGAATTGAACTTCCTGAAATTTATTTCAGTTTAGACTTTGTGCGACAGCAGACATACTTCCCCCACAATGTCTACCCACTGTTTATTTTGCTGCATTTAGTGTTTTGGTTTCTGGAGTTCTTTATCACATCCCCTTCAGTTCATAGTTACTCCAACACATAGGCCACCATTTGAAACCTATGCGCCCTTTGCCGGCTTGTCGGAAAGCTATCAAGATCATGCCTTCCAATGCTTTGATCATATAGAAGACAAATGCAAGCAGAAGTTCATATTGTTATAGTGATTATAGTGATTATAATTAATACTAGACAACATAATGATAAGGACATGATGTATTTATAATGCCTAATTAGAGCCATTTTATCATTATTTTCTTCCTAGGCCTAATGATCATGATCGTCACTATTAATAACAATCATATCCACAGGAAGACACTGACAACAGTGATGACAAACAGCTCGGTGCCAGTTTAGTGTTCTCAGGGATGGGTACTCCTCCAATAGTCTCTTGCTGGTCAGAATGACTGTGTTGGTTGTGAAGTGACAGTTTCATTGTAAGTGACAAGTGGCATTATGCTACAGAAGGGGAAAAGGCAGCTCAGGCAACCAACACATCACTGGAACAGCACTGTGCTGGAGTGCCTCCCCTTCCTCCAGCACAGTTGATAATGCAAATAAATACACCACCATAGTCACCACCCCGACCTCAAGGCAGGCACCATGGTTCACCCATCAAAAATCTCTGCAGTAGGGAGACCTGTGTCTGAGGCCACTGCTCTGGGTCCAGTCCCTGGGACAACCAATGTGCTATTCTACTTTTCGTCCGGACTTGCGGGGAAACCCAGTTTGATGGTTACTTGTTAGTTTTGATGGTCAAGTGTCAACTCGACTAGGCGAGGAGATGTCCAGACAGCTAAGAAAACACATAACGATACATAAATATATTTGGGTTCTGTTTCTCCAGAGAATTCTGACCTATATACCTAGCATATCTTAGATATCCAATGGAAGACATCCTTCAGGTTTCAGTCCACAGGTGGCCAAGTTCCCAAGTATATTAGGGCCAGGAAAATGCTAGTGACAGCTTGAGTACATTCAGTCGCACCTGAACCGCACAATGGAAGGTCACTGGGGAGAAGAGAAGGGTAATTTTTCTGCTGACAGATGCTCCATAGGTTGTCCAATCTGAGCAACACTAAGGCCACAGGGCTCTAGATGAAGAACTCCCTAGTACTTAGGGAATGTGGACATCTCCTCATTCGTGCCTCACTCCACAGCTGCCCCACTTCTGCTGCTGCGACCTGTCTCTCCCGCTCCGCTAAATAGCCACCCCCCCTGTGCCTCCCACCAAAGAGGCAGACCAGGTTTGAACTTTAAAATAATTAGTAGACACTAGCTACCCAATAATATAGTCACCAAAAGAACGTAGGTTACAGGAAAGACAGTAAAGCCACTGGTGAAAGCACGAAGGAGCAGGGGGTGGGGAGAGAGAAAATGGCAGCCATGTCCGACAGGCGGGGTCACATCAGTACAAACACACAAGAGACCTCATTCCTGAGGTCCAGAACATACTGAACACAAACCAGCAACCTTAAAAGAACTCGAGGCACACGGACACTGAACAATACATATTCATGGACTTAGAGGAGTTTCATTTCAACTTCATTCATTTATTCAGCAAATAGGCACTGACAGTACAAGCTACAGCGTGAGAATAAAGCAGTTGATGAGACACACAGCCCAGAGAAAACAGGATATAAATAAATAAGATATAAATTGTGATCGGTGTCTTGAGAAACACGGTTGAGATCCCAACCTTGGAGAACAACAAGCCAACCGAGTGCTAGGATTTGAACTAGTCCAGGTCTACCGTATATCCGTGATAGACATTTGACCTTAGTACTCTGAGTCCTGCGTGTATTGTTTAACAAGTCTCACAAGTATAAGTTTTTGAAGCAAATACCAGATAATGTTCAACAAGCAAAACCACCAATCCTGTCAGCCACAGTGAGCACCACACTGACCCTAACGTTTTGGACTTTGTAATAAGTGTGCCTGTTCATCAGTGCCCTCCAGCACTAAGACTCCGGGCAGAACTGGTGCCGGGAAATAGGGTGCTGTGATATTTCCCATTTACCCAAGAATCTTCTTATGTCCACGAGGAGTCCAAAATGTGTGCAGCATGCAACAGTCTCATGCAATTCCAACATCCACCCACCCCACAGAAACCCCAGAGCTTTGGGGCAGTGGACGAGGGGCATACAGGTAGAGTTCACAATGGAGAGTAAGTAGACTATACTAAACTCCCCAGAATTCAGGAGGTGGGCGAAGTATTGCTCTCCTGGGCCACCAATATGCAATTCATCCCACACACAACTCATTTTATATGAACATCCAAGACACCCTCTCTTTAATAATCTCCCTCCTCCTCCCTGTGTCCATTTATACCCTCCAGTCCTCTATCCTCACCCCAGGGTCTTGGGTCCTCCCTATGAGGTCACAGGGAAGTGTCTACTGCCATTTGTAAGAGGAGGCATAAAGCTCACAGTCTTCAAAGTGGACCGTCACAAGCTCTTTTTCAGGATAACACTGAGCCTTCTTTCGTATAACTAGGATGTATGAGTCTCTGACTCTCTGCCAAGAGGAAGAAGACAAGAAAAAAAGGGGAGGACAAGGAAAGAACCTACCCTAACACACTTGGTTTTGCAGAGCTACAAAGACTACTTTATTTCACTGAAATTAATCACTAATGAACCCTTCCACACCTGAGACTGTGTACCTTCCCATTCCCCAAAGGCTGGGGTAACTGCAGCCCAAGTACCCTGTAGTTAGCTATCTAAATGGGCCCTGCCTCAAGCTAAGACTGTGCCATCCTGAAAGTGTAGACATGCTGTTCTTATTGTTTTAGGTGTCAGGGTTCAAACCCCAGTATTAATCAGAGAGAAAAATAAACTTAATGGGAACTTGGAGGCCAGCATTTATGCCATTCTAAAATCCCAACTGTTGTCTGAAAAAAATAAACTGTTGATTTCTTCAGAAGGTAAGAAAGTAAATATGATTTTTAAACAAGTCTACAGGAAGCCACTGTTTGCTCAACTCGTAATTCACCTTTCAACTCTGAGTCTTTGATGGATGGTCTTCCTGCTTTAAATCTTCCCATATCTCCCCCCATCAAATACCTAACAACAGTTTCATGCTTCATTAAAATGCTGTTTCCTACAGGAAGCTTTCCTTTATTTATTTCCCTTATAAACAATAATATTCTAGTAGTAACATAAATTGGGAGTTAACTATCATACCAGAATCTCATGTAGTTTTGCTTATTTAATATTTCAAGTTATGTTATCATTACTATTATCATTATTTTTATTTATTTTGTAATTATCATTAATCTTACTTTTTCAGAAGAAGCTCAGGTTGGGGATTTTTCTAAGATCACCCAGTTAGAAAACAGTGGAGCCACAACCCTTTGCTACCTGTTACAACACTTGACAATCCACCATGAATAATAGCTTCTACAGTAGATGCCAATTGAGATACCTATAGGACTGTATGCCCTTGGCTTTGATTCTGTCCTCCATTCTTTTAATCATTACCAACACTCCAACTTCCTGTCCCCACCACAAAGGAAACCCATCTATAGCAAATGCTCAACAAATGCTGTCTTCACTTGAACTAAACTAGTTGAGTAACAAGAGTCAGGATGCTTAAGGATGAAGAACGGCTACAACCCTAACATAAACTTACTGCCTTGAAAGTGTGGTCTTGGGTGGACACATTTTTCAGTTATTCCACTGGAAAGGTAAAAAAGACTGGCTGAACAAGTGGTAATTTTGGGATCAGAGACCAGGCCATACTAGCCATCCAGGCCTGTGGAGACATCCTAAATAGGTAAGAGCCTAGACTGACATCTAATTGGCTGCAGAAATGTACATGTGACTCAGGTGTTGTTGATTCCCTCTGCCCTGCCCTTCCACCAGAAAGGTTAATAACGCACATAGTATTTCTTCAATGGACTTATTTAAGTATAAATTTCTGTATTAATTTTCTATTGCTATGTAGCAAATTATCACAAACTCAGTGGCTTTAAAGAACATTCATTTTATTATCTCAGTTTCTGTGGGTCAAGAGTTCACACATTGCCTAGCTAGGCTCCCTGATAAAGGTCTCACAAGACTGAAATCAAAATGGCCAGGGCCTTGGTTTCATCTACGAGCTCAACAAGGGCAGAATCTACTTAGAGACTCCCTTGGGTTGTTGACAGAAGTCATTTCTTGTTACTTTCATGGCAGCTTCTTCTTCAAAGTCAGCAAAAGAAAATGAGTCTGTTGCTTAGAGTCTTTGACTTCAAAAATAGGGCTACACCCTCTTTTGATAGGGGTTCACTCAATTAGGTCAGGCCCACCCACCATAATCTCCCCTATGATCAACTCATTCAACTGTTGAGGAACCTTAATTACCTCTGCAAGAATCTCTTCCCTTTGCCATTTAATGTAGCATAATCCTGGCAGTGATTCTCTTAGAAGCAGTCCACAGGTTCTGCTTACACTCAAAAGGAAGGGCTTAGAGACCTGTGGTGGTGCAGTGGATAAAGCGTCGACCTGGGAACACTGAGGTCGCCAGTTCAAAACCCTGCACTGGTCTAGTCAAGGCACATATGGGAGTTGATGCTTCCAGCTCCTCCCCCCTTTCTCTCTCTCTCTCTCTCTCTCTCTCTCTCTCTCTGTGTGTGTGTGTGTGTGTGTGTGTGTGTGTGTGTGTGTGTGTCTCCTCTCTAAAATGAATAAAATAAAATAAATAAAATTGTCCTTTAAAAAAAAAAAAGGAAGGGCTTATACAGGACATACACCAGAAGGAAGCTATCACAGGGCCATCCTAGAATTTTGTCTACCACAACCTTTCCCCATCTTCCCCCAGAATAGCTTCTGTTACCCCGAAGTAAAAGAATTCAGGCTCAAGTCTAGGACAGCCTAACAAACCTCTCTACCTTAGGGAATCTAATTTCCAAGTTCAGGTGTCTTCTAAATTACCAACTATATTATCCAGATGCTCATTTTCCCCTCTCTTGACCCACAAGACACAAAAATGTTTATTTGGAGTCCTTATTTCTTCTCCTCTTACTTTATTTTTTTTCTTAGATGTTACCATATTTCTCAATAATGACTCAGGTCATACTCAGATTTCCTTTCCCTCCCTCTTTTTGTTTCTCACACAATAACAATCATGACAATGGCAGCACTGGTGATGACACTGTCACAGAGTTCTGACAGAAGAGAGTGATCCTCCTCCTCATCCCCTTTAAAGACTTCCACAGTTGCTCATCTGCCAAGGGCTGATGAGAAAACAAACCAAATTAAATTTAATGTCAGGTTGTATCATCTCCTATTTGTAAACTCTATTTCTTTGTCTGGGAATCTGTTGAGCGTGATGGACAGCAGCAAGCCTCTGATTGCATATTTCCCACTGCCATTTCAGGTAAATGAATCTTCCCTCACCAGGATTTGAGATTCCAGTCAGATTCTCCAATTCCATCTGCCTAGTCATTCTCATTATTATGCAAATGTCAGCTTTACCTGAAGGCAAGAGCTTTCTTCTTAATATTTAAATTCCATCTCCTTTTCATTGATCTCTAAACAATAGCCCATCTTTAAACTTACCTTGGAGAACTTTTTAGGGATGAAATGTCCCCTGAGATTGTTTGGCTCAATCTTTAAAATAGATTGGGATGATTTGGAAAGAGGTGGAAGGAAGTGGCAGGGAGGACTACTGCCCACCCCCCTTCTTCTAGAACTTTGGCTGAAGTCTGAGCCAGGGTGCCCTGCTGCCATGGCAAGGTGCTCAAGGACAAAATTACCTGGCAGAGACAGGCAAAATTGACATGCCAGGCAAACCATTGCTCTAAAGGGGCACAGGAACCAACAAGTGACACCAAATGCCAAGGTGAACGGTCCACATCAGACAACTAATGAACTCAAGCAAATGAACTCAACACGTGGAAACCAGGCCAGCACAGGGGCATGTTTGGGGACTGGGCAGGGAACTGGAGGCAGGGCTGGTGTCCCCAGTCACTGAGAAGCCAGAGTGCAAAGTGTTCTGTCACCACAGGGTCCCAATTATTAACATAGCAATTTAATGGCCAAGAGATGTCAAACACTCCCTCCTCAGTCCAAGTTCCCCTTCTCAGACAATATACTGATTAGCTGGGCACCTTTGTTTTTACCCATGTAAAAACTTGATGAAAGCCAAACCAATCAGATTCTCTAGCAGAAAGTGGGAATTTAGGGTTCAGAGACTTAAGTGGGTCTCTCTCTACCTCTATCAATATACCTCCTCTTTCCTCCCCACTCTCCTCTCTCTCTTCAGTGTCTGAAAGGAAAGTTAGTACAAAAGCAGAACAAGAAGTCAATTTTTCAGCCTGAACCTTCCTCATCTCTAAACAAAAATCTGGTGACTGAGCATGAAGCAAACATGTGAAAAAAACATGAAGACTGTGAAAATGATTCACAGACATCACTAACGCTCCACTCTCTGACCTATTCTAATACTTGAAACCCAGAGGCAGAGACCACTGAGGAAAGTAGACAGCACTTACTATTCTAACACCACTGCTCACCTCTCTCCTTCAACTTACAAATGGACTCACAAGGAGCAAAGGTCTATTCCTCAGAAAACCAGTGGTCGCTTCCCAAAGTCAGCAGTGTAGGTTCCTTCCCTTCTACTTCATCTTTAGCTCTGGAATACATTAAGATAGTTTTAAAAACTGGCACAAAAACTGAAAGATGAAGTTTTCTCTTCATTTTCTAATTTATCTCTAATACAAAGGTCAATATTTTAAACATTTCTTTAGAAAAAATGTTTTTGAATGCCTGGCATGTGGATGTCCCAGATTCTCCACCCTTTACCCTTCTCGCTTCTCTCCCTCTTTTTCTCTCTCTCTCTTTCTCTCTCTTCCACTCCTGCAGCCATGGCTCAATTGAAGCAAGTTGGCTCCAGGCAGAGGATGGCTCCATGGCCTCTGCCTCAGGCACTAAGAAGAGCTCGATTGTTGAGCAACAGAGCAATTCCCCAAATGGACAGAGCATCGCCCCCTAGTGGGCTTGCCCAGTGGATCCCAGTATACTCACATGCAGGAGTCTGTCTCTGTCTCCCCTCCTCTCACTGAATTGAAAAAAATATTAAAAAGAAATTTAAAAAAATTAAAGAAAAGAGAGAACTGACAAAAAAATTGGGTATAGGTTGGGGAAAGATGAAATGAGAGAGGAATGAAAGCAAAAGTGATTACGGCAAAGCTAATAGAGTCTAAATGAAGAGAAAAGATAAATTATCGATACAAACACCAGAAGATACTAAAACAGACCCCAAGCTTTCCAAATCACCAGAAAGTACACACATGATACCCTGATCAGAAACTGATCAGATAACAAAACATTATTGAAAAGCAAACAAAAATAGGAGACATAACATCAAATAAGGCAACATAATTAATTCCCAACTTACTTGTTAACAATTGATATAAAGTAAACAGCTATGAAAAGACCCTATTCTTGTATTGGGCCATGAAGTAAAAATCCATGACATGCATATAAGAGATACATCTGAGACATTTTAACTCAGAAAGGTTGAAAATAAAAAATTGCACAAAGATATGCAGGCAAATACAGATCAAAAAGTAGAAGCTCAGAATCGTCACTCAGACAGGGTTGAATTCAGAACAGAAAGCACTATTGAGGCCATCGGATGTGGTACCAAAAACAAGGAAAAATAAACAGAAAAACATTAGCAGATATATTACTTTAATCTACCTCTCTCAACCCATGATTTAAATGGGGAAAAAAAATCTATGAAGGCTATAAAAAAAACCTAAATATACAAATGAATCACATAGCCAGGCGGATGCTAGAGGCAACATTCGATAGTCTGTTGGTAGTTCGGGGTATTCGGGGTACTTGGGGGGGGCAACAGTTATGGAGAACAGAGCACAGGTTTTGGATTTAGATAACAAGTGTTTGAGCCGCAACTCGTCTATTCGCAGCTTTGTGAGCTAGAGTAAGTGAAGCGCTGGGCCGCAGCTCCAGCACAAGTCCCCATACAAAGAGCGATGCCATGGGATGGGGGTACCTCGCAGTGCTGTCACGGTGGGGTGCAATGCATAGAAAATATCTAGTACAACAGCTGGCAAGTAGTATCTGATCAGGCAATGGTGGCTGCTTCATCATTGCCATTATCCTCGATGTCCTAACAATGTCATTTGGGTACCAGGGAAGGAATGAAATAACAAGTTGAAGCTCCTTCATGGTTTATTTTACAGCTCAGACAACGTGTGCTATTAACAGAGGTGTCGTGCATGCCCCTTCCAAGAGTGCTTTTGGTCCAGGATCACGGAGGCCTTTATTTGCTCATTCAGTGTACGTGGCCAGGGGCCCTCGTGACTACCTGGATTCAGCTCTGAAAGAGCATAAAATACAGGTGCCTCTCTCAGGAGTGTCTCATCATTAAATCCCTCCACCTCTCCCTATTCTGCGTTTTATCAGCCCAGCTCCACAAGGTGTCATTATCTCCATCTGCCCTTAAAAACTTTTATTCTTAGATGCCTCTCTGATGGCTAGTCATGCAACTTGGATTATAGCTTTGCAAATAAACATGAGCAGAAAATTTCACCCAACCAAATAGAGGTTATTCAAATGCTTCCTATCTGCAAAAGTCAATTATCTTCTCTGACGGGTTCTTGATCTGTGTGCAAGGGAATAAATATATGGATGACTAATAATGGATGTGGGACATGGATAATAACAGTAATTAACATTTATTGATCACTTATTATAAATGAAGTACTTTACATAATTTATCCCAGCGATTCCTCCCCCTAACCCTATGGAGTGTAGAAAATATTATTCCAGCAAGCCCAGATGTGGAAACTGAGATTCAGAGAAGCTAAATAATGTACCCAATTAGCACTTAGATGGTGGACGAGAGTCCTTGCATTCTGCTGACTACCAAGCCCAACCCCTCAATTCCAGACTGTAAATAAATACAGCAGTCATTGGTCTGAGCCTGGCCTTCCCCTCTAAACCAAGGCTTAGATGCTGTAATGCACTGTATGTATGTGTCCCCCCAATCTCTATGTTCAAACCCTGACCACCAATGGGATGGTTTTAGGAGGTGGGGCCTTTCTGAGGTGATAAGGTTCAGAAGTCTCGTGGGTGGAGTCCTCCTGATGGGATCAGTGTTTAAGAAAAGAAAGAGACTAGAGCTGAAACTTGTGTGGCCATGTGAGGACACAGTGAGAAGGCAGCTACCTACACACCAGGAAGCAGGCTTTCCCCAAATCCAGACTGTGCTGGCATGCTGATCTCAGACTTCCAGCCTCCAGAGCTGCAAGAAGTGAAAGTCTGAGATTGAAACACCCAGTCTACTATATTTTGTTTCAGCAGCCCTAGCTAACTAAGGCAGCCATTCAGTTGAGAGTCTGCCTGAAGATTCTCAACCATCCCTGGAACAGAGCCGAGTCTGGGTTCCTGGTCTCAGGCAAGGTGTGGGACAGGTTACGGATGAACTCCGGAGCCCAGGTGGGCCTGCTCCTTCCCACTTGAGAGGGGTATTCCAAAACAGGAAGAACAAGCAAGGCCATTCCCAAGAAAAGAGAAAGTCATCTGCAAAAGTTCAAGGAATTTCAAGAAATTCTATGATAAGTTTATCACGAAAGATACCTTGTCCCCCCCACCCCCACTCACATGCAAGTCTCCTCCTCTAACTGCTACTAAGACAAGTTGTATTTCTACACACAAATCGTTCAGACCTCATTCCCACCACTGCCAACCACCTTCTTTGTAAAAATGCTTTGAAAGGAGTCCGTACTCCTACATTTGTTTTAATGAGGCTGGGTAAGGAAGCATAAAGCTTGATCGCACCCAGGCAGCCTACTGGCACAAACGCATTTGGTAGCAATTCCCATCTGGCCTGGCAGCTGAGGCTTTGGCCCAGCCCAGCCAAAGGTGTGGGCCCCTCACCCTGACCCTCTGGGCCACAGACAGAGGTCACCTCCTGATCCAACGTGCTGTCATGTCTCTTTTCAATAGCACTGCTTTTTCCTTTTTCTTTTCCATGGGACACTCAGGGGATGTCATCCTCTGAAACGTGGTTCTGAGGACTCCTCTCTCCCTCCAGTCTTCACTGTACCCGGGGCTGGATCCCAGGGCACCTGCCAGCATCGCGTCAGAGGTTCTGAATTCTCCTGAAGTTGAGAGCCCCTCTGTGCCCACGTCAGCCTATGGCTCCCTGACTTCCTGGAACACTAGGATAGCGCTGTAATGGTTCCCACTACATTTACCCCACTGAATAGCCCAACAGGACTCACCAGATTGAGGTCCAAAATATCGATTTCCCATAGCTCTAAGTTTTAAATAATAACAACAATAATATTTGCAAAACCATTTTCCATGCTCTTCACTACACCTTCAAAAGAGAATACTGAGAATACCACGCTAGTGTTGGTTTTCTAATCCTTGGGACCTCTCTTCATCACAAGGCTAACTGGCCCCCCCAAGAATTGATTTCTCAGTCCAGCAGGTCAACAGCAAGATCTGAGCTCTATCATAATCATATATGTCATACCACAAGAGAATGAACTATTTCTATGTCTGAATTTCAAACATGAGTCTTCATGCTATAGGAAAAATCATATGCAGGGGGGGACAGGTCCATAAAGGCTCTTAGGACAGGTGTGTTGTTGCCAAAACTGCAGGCTATGCCATGCCATGCCATGCTATGCCATGCTATGCCATGCCATGCCATACATCATTGCTGGGACTTAGGAAGTTCAAGGTCCACTCCCGTGCTAAACAAAGAAACAGGTCAGGGACAACCTGGAGGTATCTGACTACAGCAAGTAGTAACCTTGATCAGAAAAGTCAGCATTAGATACCAGCAGCAGTTTAAACACTTCCTGTGGAAAGAGACAAAGACCACCTCAGCTCCAACAAAGGAAGGAAAACTCATGTTTGAGGATGATTTCACTGATGCCAGTGCTTTGCTAGCCCTCCTGGTGGGAATGGACTCACCCACCAGACTCTATCTATGCAGGGGCCACTGATAGAAAATAGAAGGTGGGTCACAAGTGGAAGTTCGGTGGAAAGTACTGTGATCTGAGAAGTCTGGGGCTGAGATCATGGCCTCTTCAAGCCATTCTCTGGGCCACTCCCTGTGCTTCAGACGTTAGCGCCCCTGATCTACAGATGAAGAGACAAAATATCCAGGTACGTCCATGCGCGGAGTGCGAGGGGAGAATGACAAGATCCATAGGGAAGGATTCCTCAGCAAGCCAAATCCATGCAGACTTTATTTGGGTTCCAAAGACAATCCTATAAGCTTTCTCCTCCTGGCCTATCAGCGAAGCCTTTCTATAGAACACAGACTGAAAGATCCCTTGTCAGAAAACCAATGTGGTTTATTTGTTCTTTTTTACTAAATTTATTGGGGTGACATTGGTTAATAAAATTACATAGGTTTCGAGTATATGATTTTATAATACATCATCTGTATATCACATTGTGTGTTCACCACTCACAGTCTGATCTCCTTCTCTCACCATATAGTTAACTGCCTTGACCCTTTAGTACCTTCCCCCACCCCTTCCCCTCTGGTAACCACCATACTGCTCTCTGGGTGGTTAAGATTTGTCTGTTTGTTCATTTGTTGCTTTCAGTCTTATATCCCACATATGAGTGAAATCGTTTGGCTCTTGACTTGCCATCTGACTTACTTCGCTTAGCATGATACTTGCAAATGGCACCAGTCAAAAGTGCACCATGACTTTACGGACACACTGTATTTCATCTTTTCTTATGGCTAAGTAACATTCCATTGTATATATGTACCATACCCTCTTTATCCAATCCTCTATCCAAGGACACTTCGGTCGTTCCCATACCTTGGCCACCATAAATAATGCTGCAATAAACCTAGGGTGCATTTAGAGGGTTCTCAAGGGCTCACAGACTGAGATGAAAATTAGTTCACAAAGTCAAAGGTATTTCTAGGGTAAAAGGATCAAAAAAGAATTTCTACTTTCTACACATTACCCCAGAACTAATGAAAAGAGGGGGAAAAAATAGTGAGATCTGAAATGATTGGAGCTTTCTTCCTTCTTCAAATGAATTCTGCCTTCTTTAAAATCTTCATCAGTTTATAGATTAACAGATCTAGTCCCACCCTCCATATTACAAACAAGAGAATGGATCCCCTGAAGAATCAAATCACTTCCTCACCACCTTATAGCTCAACCAAGCACTCAGTTGAGGCTGGAGCCAGGCCTCCTATTTCCTAATCCCAAAATCTTTCCTCTGCATCATGAGTCTGCTTTCAACATGAATATCAAACATGGAAAATAGTGGATTGCAAACTGTAACCTGCTGCAGTAGACATTAATCATTTGGAGAGAGGGGCTGTGCGGGGTCCCCCTAGCAAAGCTTTGCCTCTCCACCCCAGGCCCATATGCCACTTTCCCTTGCCAGGGCAGCCCCTGGACTGCTGGGTGTCCTTCTGCTACGGACATTGAGCAAACTAGGTCAAACAGAGTATTTAGCAACCTTTCTTAAGCTTTGAAAGTCATTTCAATGCTCAGCATTTTTGCATCTTTTCAAATAAATAATGAAAATGGAGATTTCTCAATATGGCATAGCTGGACTGATTCCCTGGGAACTGCATTCCCACTGCACCACGTATTGCTAGCATATGTTTCTCTTTGTAGAGTGAATGAGAAATTAAGATTAAACTAGGGAATACATTTTCATGAAGAATGAAGAACATCAAGCAATAACATGTGACAGAAATGTACTAGGGAGGAATGCAGGGAAAGAAGAGTCCTGTTCACACTAGCAACGCACAAAAAAAGAAGTGTAAGGAATACAATTAAGGAGATGAGCTCTTTAAAATGACTCGATCTTCAAAATGTCACCAGGAAATCACCACAAAGATTGAACTACACTTTCCTGATTGATGGCAAAGTGAAATACTATTACTTAAATGCCAACTCTGCCAAAATAATTTAACATATATTTAACAGAATCCCAAACAAAACCAAGGTTTTTAATTGTGGGCAAATTAATGCTCTCTGCCCCCACAATATATGTCTACATCCTAATCCCAGTACCTATAAATATGTTACCTTATATGGCAAAAGAAACTGCAGATGAGATTAAGGGTGAAGAGTTTTCATTTGGGGGGAACTGTTCTGGAATTTCTTGAGCCTAATATAATCACATAAGCCTTTAAAATTGGAGACTATTGACTAACTCTTCTCACAGAGAAAAACAGAGAGAGATGAAACATTGTTGCCTTTGAAGATGGAAAGGGGGGTCCCCTGAGCCAAGGAATGTGGGCAGCCTCTAGAAGCAAGAAAGGGAAAGAAAATGAATTCTTCACTAAGAATCTACACAGCAGAACACAGCCCACCTGCCACCTGGATTTTAACCAAGGGTGACCAGTGTCAGACATCTAATTTACAGAACTGTAGGTAATAAATCTGTGCTGTGTTAGGCCATCAAATTTGCCTCCGTGTTATTTTACAGCGGCAAAAGGAAACCAATACACTTTTCAAACCTGACCAAATTATACAATTGTGAAATATTATTAAATTAACCTATAGAGAAAAGAAATGGGGGGAAATGGGGACAATATTTGAAAATTATAACATTTTTCAAATGTTCTCAATTTGAAAATAAGTAGAAAAGTACATCCAGCCCCATAAAAAAATATGGAACAAAAAAAATGCTTCAGAAATAAACTCTATCATATTAAATGTACTTAAACCTGTAAAGGAAACATTTCTAAACCACAGAAAAAGAAAAACTTATTTTAAAAATGTTAGGGAATATCTGATTAGCAAATTTAAAGTAAAATTGCTTTATATTTTCAGTTTATACCATAAATCAAAATAAATTTTGCATCACTAACAATGTAAATATATTTAATCTAATAAAATGTGGCAAAGAATAAAATTAAATATGTGCAGGAATTAAACTATTTTAAGCACTAATTGAAGGGGGAAATCCAGATTTAATGCTATAAAATATTTATTTTGTAACTTCTAAAATATGATAATAAAAATGAAGAAAAACACAAGGGAATAAAATGCTCCTGAGAGAAATACAAAGGGTTAACAGCTATATTATATAAGATGCACAATTATATACAAATAAGATGCCCAATAGATAAACGAACAAAGAATATAATCTGATCATCTATGTAGAGGGAATTGAAATTAGTAAACAAACATGCAAAAATGCTCCACCTTGCTGTGATCAAAGAAAAACAAATTAAAATATTTATTAAGTACCATTTACACCTATTATATTATAAAAATAATGATAATACTCAAGGCCAACCGGGGTCTGATGAAGTTAGTTCATTTATACTCTGTAGAAAGCAATTTAAATAAATTCTGTTTGTAATGTAATTTAACTATAGATAGAATAAGCCATAATATATTACTTTTTGTGGTTCCAATAATTTCATCACTAAGAATTTATTCTAAGTAATTAATCTAAAGGAGAGAGAAATGTCTGTGCATGAATGCATTTATTTACAATAGGAAAGACCAAAGAACTGACAAAGAATGGTTAAGTGAACTTTTACTCTCTGGAACATCAGATATTCATTGAAATGAAAAGCGTGAAGGCTACCTGGCAACATGGAAAATGTTAATACAGAGTGTTGGATTAAAGCTTAAAAATATTAGGTTGAAGCATATCAATCTAAATCTTTTCCTATAATTTTTGTAGAAAAAATATAAAATATTGAAAGTGGTTTAACATAATAATTCTGTCATATATACAGGTAGGTAAAAATAACATCTTCTGGGGACTAGACCTAGGAAAAAAACAGTTGAAGGAATGGTTGTTTATAAAGACTAACTTTTTCGCCTCTGTTATTTTTTGTGATGTTTACTATTGCTTGTCCAATCAACTTTAATGTTAAAAACATTAAAGACGTGTATTGCCATACAGATAAAGATCTTATGAAATAAGTTAAAGGATACAGCTTTGTTATATCTTTTCATTTCAGTATCTTTAATTCACCCTACAAGAATTAAGAAATTAAGTTTTCAACTAGAGTAAGAATTCGTTTTGAAAAGATCTAATCAAAAAAAAATGTCAACTTAGTAATAAGGCAACAGAGCAGGGAGGTTAAGCACCAGATTTTAGAGTCAAATCCCATGGATTAGTTATAAGACAGTGGCAAAATTACTTTACCTCATTTGAACTCAGTTTCCTTATCTGTTAAGCGGGTACACGAAATGTACTTATGTCAGGGTTGTAGTAAAGACCGATTGATGAGTACCAGCTGCTTATCTGGGTTTCTGGCAAATAGTGAGTATTCAACAAATGTGAGCAAGCACATACTACATAAGTAGTCCCACCTTCTCTGAGGTTTTGCTTTCTGTTGTCCCCGGGTCAAGGATGGTCCAAAAATGTTAAATAGAAAATTCCAGAAATAAACAATTCACATGTTTTAAATTTTACACCATTCTGAGCAGTGTGATGAAATCTCAAGCCATTCCACTCTGTCCAGCCCAAGACATGAATCATCCCTTTGTCCAATGAATCCTCTCTGTAGATGCTCTCTGCCCACTAGTCTGGGTTGTCCAATTGCTTGGCATGGTATTGCCATGCTTATGTCCAAATAATTCTTATTTTACTTACTAATGTACCAAAAGAATTCACATAACTTTTAGTACAGTATATTGGTATAATTGTTCTATTTTATTATTAGTTATTGTTAATTTCAAACTGTGCCTAGTTTATAAATTAAAATTCATCATAGGTATATATGAATGGGGGGGGAGTATAGGGTACAGTTCTATCAGTGATTTCAGGCAGCCCCTGGTGGTCTTGGAACATATCCCCCTCTGATAATGGGAGGACTACACTTTCATGAAGCAGGATACATCCTTAGATAAACCTTCAGTAAAATTAGAGAATAATATTCATAGAAGAGTATTTTTACATACAACAAAAGTATTATTCCAACTTTTATAATGTTTTTTCTTACCTTCTTACTCAAAATAGACCAGCCCACACTATGGTATATGTAGAGTAACCTTCCAAATTAAAATGTCATAGAGCGAAGATTTAATAATAAGTGTGAGTGTAAATGAGAAAGAAGATTCCCTTTACCAACCCTATAAAATAAGACGAGGTGGCTCCATCCAGGTCATCTTTCTTAGGACTTTTGGCCATAAACTCTTGTATTGTTATCATTGTCTGTGGATGTGCTTTCTGGGTCTCTACAATAAAATTCTTAAGGCTGTAGATGACGTTGGTTTCCATTTTTATCTGGGCAGCATGTATTCCTTTTGAGGACTGCTCCTCCCACGTACAATAGAACTGTTCACAAAACGATCTCCACCTCTTCCATCACAGTGTCAGTAGGGACACAGGCTGGATAATAAAACTCCTTTTCAAAACCATCAGCTGAAAAGAAAGCCCTTCTCTTTTCTCTGAAATAGTAAGTAATACGGTTCAGGCTTGAGCTGACAGGGCCACGTTGGTGGACTGTAGTGGACCCCATGGTGTTCTGTTCAGCTACCTTATTCAGGGCAGAATCACTCATTTCCCCCACTGCCCAAAGTGTTGGTTGCTGGTGGCTGAAGAGCTGTGTCTCTCACCAGGAACTACTCTGTGCCACAAGGAAACACTTCATCAAAGTTCTGCACCCTTCCCAAGAATGGCCCATCACCAATGACCTACTGATAAAGGCATAGACTCTTTGCTTCAACTTAGGGACAACTCTGAAAGCTTCCAGAACTCTGTATAGGAATAACTGAGGCTTCAGCTGCAAATATATCAAAGTTCAACTTCTTCCTCTGCCCTATCATGTCCTTCTCACTTCCACAGAGGTATACTTTCCAAGAGCTCTCCCCAATAAATGTCCATGCAACTCTCCATCCTAGAGTCTGTTTCCTGGGAACCTACCCTAAGACCACTGGCACATGAATAAAGCTTGTCTCATAATGATACCAAGAAAAGGAGAGAAACAAAGACATCCAACAATATCATCTGAACACCTTGATCATGCTACACCTGAAACCAGACATGCCTTGGTCTTCCAAGTTACATGAATTAATCAGTTCCATATTTTCACTGAAGCTGCTAAAATTGGGTCTTAATGTCTTAAAACTGAAGGAGTCCTCACTAGTATGCAAATGCTATCTCGTCAACTGCAATACTTAACAAAGTTCTATATACATAAATAATACTTAACAGTATTAGGTAAACTCAATTTTGAAAGATTATTATAAGATGTTCTACTAAAAGAAAAGAGAGAAAATGAGTTGTATCATAAAACAGACTTGCTAAGTGCTACAGACTATGTGTACCTCCAGATTTAATTCATAATAGCATTTTTAAACTTCTGGCAGTGTTGCAATAAATTTCTTTAAGTATAAATAAAGGCTATTTAATTTTCTTTTAGGCAATGTTTAATCTACCTGCTTGACCACAGCACACTGTGAGTCCAGGGGTGAATATTTATCACACAGATAGGCTTAGTTCAGCTTACAGTTTTGGAACCACCAAATTACAGATTTCTTCAGTTTGTTCACTGGCCCTTTGGTGCCCTGGGAAACTTAGCACAGCTTGCACAGATTTATTACCAGAGATAGTATTTACTTAGCTCTGGGAAAGGCAGCCTCTAAGACACTATACTGAAAACAAGTCTTTGAGAAAGGTCACTCCATCTTTTCATTCATTCCTGTAGGTTTCCTGCCTCCAACAGGGAAACAGATGGTGGAGATGGAAGGCAGGGTCTCAATCTGCCTACAGTCCCAAGCCTCTCTAGTAGGGGCAGTCATTGGAATGAGGTTCTCCTCCCATATGGCATCCGTGAGGGTCCTTTATTGCTGAGAAGGAGAAGTGTATTCCGGTTAGTCCCATTAACTACAAAGCAAAGATGCATCACATGTGACGCCCCAGGGGCGGCAACTCCTCCGCACACATGATGGCTGGAAAGGTAAAAAACAAACTTGGCAGTGAAATAAATCAAGGTGAACAATGAAAGAGATAAGCAGGGAAATGCACGATCCTCAAAGGCTGAGTAGAAATGGAAGACGCTTAGAGTGGAAGGCTAAAGTCGGCAAGCTCGTGGGCTATTTCAGGTCAAGTTCCCTTGAAGCAAGCAAAGCCAGGTTCACTCAGTTTACAGAATGAGTCCTTTTACAATAAGAGGAATGAGGGAAACAAGATGGCTAAGCAAGATGTGGCCTCAGTGGGTGCCCGCTTCAGCCTGATCCCGTGGGGAGCTCTGGAGCACGAGCTGGACCATAGAATGGTCCCACCTTGTGCCAAAGTGCTGAATTTTCATCCTCCCTTATCAGCCAGCGATTGGCTGTGTACTGTCCCTGGTAGGGCAGCTACCCCTTGGTCCTCAGCAAGTCTCTGGAAGCTGTGAGCCATTAGTTGCCAACACCCCCAGCAACTAGGGATGGTTTGCCAGATCCCCGGGAAAGGGGATCTGGGCAAGGCCGGAAAGCACCCACCAACCAGGGTAAGGATGGCATTCAAAGGAAAGGGAGGAAGGAAGCATAGAGGATGGTGTCTAAAAACAAGCAGCTGGTGCTCACTTCGGCAGCACACATGCCACAAACAAGTAGCTACAAAATATTAAAGATAAACGGGAGTAATATGAGGAAAAATAGCCTACAGAAGTTTTATTTTTATTATTTATAAGGGATAACAGAAGATATTCTTGAGGACAAAATACAAAAATAAACTAGGCTAAAAGAAAATGGTCCAAATAACTACTAGAGGAGTAGCTGGTCACCGCTGTTCAACAAAATCAGATATGTCCAAGGTAGCAAAAATGATCTACCTCCACAGCTATGGCTGTTTTTCTCAGACGGGGTGAGGGAGGGACAGAGTAAGAGATGTGATCAGCCCATTAGGCCACCTCTCCCAAAGGAGAACTAGCAAGACAGATGAATAATCCCCAGAATGAACGCGGTCAGAAATTACACTCTCCAGCTGAGATGTTTCTGAGACCTCTTCCGCCCACCAAGAAAAACACCTTGTAGAAATTAGAAACCTTGCTATCAGGGAACCTGATACTGTCCTTGCTAAGTTTCAACTTCTTTCTTCCCTACTTTACTTTTATTGTGGACAAATTTATACAAATACAGAAATAGAAAATATAATGTACCGAAGCCCATGTACCCATCGTTCATCTTCAATGATAATCAACTCATAGCTGGTTTTGTTCTCTCGAAATTCCCTCCCACTTTCCTTCCTCAAATTGTTCTGAAGATAATTCCACATATTTTATCATTCATCAATATTCATCTTGGGAGGCAGAAAATTTTTAAAATTCATAATCACAAAACCATTATAACATCTAAACTAAAGTAATAATAATTCCTTAATAACACAAATACCCAGTCAATGTTCACGTGTCCCCAAGTTTGAGTAGGTTAAGAGTTTTGTTGTTGTTGTTCTTGTTGTTCTTGTTGTTGTTTTAACAATATTTTTTGTTTGAATCAGGATCCAAATGGGGTTCATATGTTGTGATTGTTGGTGTTTAGAAAGATGTTTGAAATCTATAAATCCCTTCTCTCTCTCTCTCTCTCTCTCTTTCTCTCTAGCATAGTGTTATTGTTGAACGAACTTGGTCATTTGTCTTACAGGCTTCCTTACAGTCTGAATTTTGTTAACCACATCCCCCTGGATGACAAAACAGAACAGAAGTCTGTCTGATTCCCCATTTGTGGTCTTTACATTCCACACCACTTCTTGATACTTTCAAATATACAAAGTAAGTTCCTGGAGAAGAGTTAGAGAAAGGAAGTTTCTGCCAGAGTGTGTATTCACTTAGAGCTACGCCCTCTAGAGATTCTTATTTGAGACGATGCACACTATTTTCCCAGAATCACTTTTATACAATTAAACCTGGTTTAAACAAATACCTAAAAGCTGAGCCACACCTCTGCTGAGTTACCATTTGGTTTCTATTCAATGTCATATGTGTGGAGCTGTTTTGCTGGGTTGAAAGACATTAAAGCTAGAGATGATGAGGGACCTGGAGCCGGTATAGAACCAAGCTGGAATCAGACTCCCTAGGGCACAGAAAGCTTGGAGAACTGACTGTCCAAGCCTTTGGTTATTCACATCACTCCCAGCTGCAGTGGTCCTGATAAGCAAATTATCAAACTATGATTTTGTCCCTTCATTAGTAGTCAATCGATTTTCCAGTCCATCCCACATCCCTTCTGCGAGACGCCATTCTAACCAATAGTTTCAGGCCAATTGACAACAGAAGATGGAACCAAGAAGAGTGAGTAGAACCAATTCGAAGCTAGTCACCCCACTGGCTGGCCCAGAACTAACACCTTCCCTAGATAATTTGAACTAAAACATAGGGACTGTTGAAAGTCAGATGTTGACACTGCAACATGTGTCAATGGCAGACATATGACCCTAAGCTGGGCGCAAGCCAAAGGGATAGAGATTCAGAAGAGAGAGATTGCAGAGAAAGCTGGTATGCAACAGGAGAACAGAGAAGATGTGGAGATAGGAGCAGATAGGAAAGCATGACTGTCCAGAGATAGAGACATAAAGAGAGCAGCTGCCTGACAACTTTCTAATATTTTGAAAAGCCTCAACAATACGGCTTATAATTAGGTGTCATGAGATTTCCAGGCCCTATCATAAATCCTGTTATATAAATCAGCCTAAGTGGGTGGGCCCCTGTGCCTGACAACCAATTACCTCATTTCATGAAAACATATCCATATATTTAAGAATTATTTATCGAGCGCCAGCCTGACATGACAGTGCTGAGCACTACAGAGACTCTTCTCCTGGGAACCCAAACTCAGATATAGGTACTTACTTTAGAGCAGGTGTATGAAAGGTCCTTCAGGAACCCATGAGAAGCAGTGTGCAATCTTCCTAAGGGGAGCAAGAAAGGTCTCCCAGAAGAAGGAGGTGATATAGGACACTGAGCTAGAAGGAGAGGGAAACATTTGCTAGGTGGGGAAGATGAGCATGCTAGAAGAAGGAAGAACACGAACAAAACTACACTGGCACAAGCAAGCCTGGAAATATTGGAGGACAATAGAAAGGGCATCGATGTGTCAGGAACAAAGAGAGGGAGGAGACAGAGGAAAGCAAAGAGGAGACTTCAGACTTGTTGGCAATAATCAGCACCAGCATAAAGGAATGCTACAAAGTTTAGATTTTATCTGTCAGCCAAAAAGGAGGCCATTGCAACTTTGAGAAAAAAAAACAATATGCATAGTAGTATTTTGGAAAGATGACTCCAACAGTGAAAGGAAAATTAGGAGACAAGGTTCGAGTCAAGAACACAAATCAGAAGCTGTTGCAATTATTTCAAGCAGAAGAATCTTCTACTAGGGGGGAGTTCAAGAGAAGGACACACATACAAAAGATATTGAGATAGAATCCAAAGGACTTAGTGACTAAGTATGGTCAGAAATGGAAGAATCAAGAATAGTATACAGATTTCTAGTGGAGTGATTGGGTGGATCGCTAGGCCACTTACATGACAGGGGAAATGCCAGGGGAAGGAGGGGAAGAGGACAGGTTAGGGAGAATAGGGAAGTTCAGTTTGAGGCATGCCTTGAAGATATTTATTTATGTGAAGATTAGCAATATCCAGTTGTAGATAATCAATACTATGTATTTGCTGTGCATCAGGCTCTCAGGTGGGTCCCAGGATCCAAGGTAAGTAAAAGCAGTAACCAGTTCTTACTCTCATAGAGTCCACAGACAAATATGGGGGGCCATTATTAATCAATCACATAGATATAGAATTGCACACTGAAATAGGCTACATAGAGAACCAAGCCAGAACTGTAAAGGCATATGAATAGGGGACCACATAGAGTAGGTTAGGGAACCACCTCTATGAAAGCAACCTCCGAACTGGCTGTGCAAAGACAATGAATAGTTGAATAAGTGAGAATTGGGCAAGAATTCTATGCACAGGGGAAAGTGTGCAGCTACATTGAGGTGGGAAAGAGATAGAGTAGAAATAACAAAAGGAAATGGAACAAAGTGAGGCTACAGAGGAAGGCAATAGATGAATGATGGAAGGAGCCACATGAAGACTTTGTCTTAATCAAAGAGAACTCTGAAATATTCAAGGACTTTTAGCAAAGACAGCAGAGACTGCGATGATAAAAGGTCTCTTCATTACAGTGTGAAAATGAATTAGAAGGAGACAAAAGTGAACCAGAAAGAACTAACTAGGAGATTTTTCATAATCATGCAAAAGACACAATGATGACTTGGAGGTTACGAAGGAAACAGATCAGAGTGAGTGGATTCAAGAGCTACTTGGATGAGAATGGTGATGGATGGCACGGGATATGAGACAGGAGTTGTCAAGGAAGACACCTAGAGGTTCTGACTTAAATTTATTGAGGGCCATTCACTGGTATAGGGAACATTAAAGGAGTACCGTATTTGAGATGAAAAATGTTGAGCTCACGTTTGGGCATGTGATGTTTGAGGACTATTGAAGGCATCCAAGGAGAGTAGTTTGTTAATAAGTAGCCTGTGTGGATCTGAGAATCAGAAGAAAGATGTAGCTAGACTGTCCATGTGAAAGTTGCCTCCATAACAGATGGTTAGTGAAGACTTGTATGGAGGTGATTATACACAGAGTGAGGGGAGAAGGTGTGGAGTAGAACCATTGAATCAGTTTTCATTAGAGGATGAGCAAAGAAAAAGAGAAAAAGCCTCCCCAAAACTGGAAAGAAAACCAGGAGTGTTGTGTCACCGAAGCCAAGATAAGAGTATCCCAAGAATAATGAATTAATTTGCTATGCTGATTCCTGCTAAGAACACTCATATGGTGAGCAGAGAAAGCATCACTAGATGCTAGAAAAAATGAAATTTGTGTGTGTTAAGACCCTTAAATGGGTCTTGATCTGAGGAGATGAGACTGGCTGGAAATGTGAATTCTGAATTGATGATAAAAGCCATGGTGGAAAATGGCGGACACTACCCGTGTGAATATAGAGGGTGAGAATAGAGACCATGGCCAAACACTGGGAGATTTCAAGGTGGACCAAAGAAAGACAGCCACAGGGGAAACTGAGAAACAATGCCCAGAGGGATTGCGAGAAAAAGTGAAGGATTAGAACCTCTCAGTCCCTCCTCACCTCGTGTCTGCTCCACCAAGACAGCCTCTGACTGGTTTCCCAACTACTTCATCCCTAATCCGGCATCTTCCAGTCTACCACCAGGACAGGAGCCGGGGGCGGGGGGGACAGGAGGGTCAAGTGCAGTAAACACAGAACAGATGTTTGACGGGTGACCTAAAGCAGACAACAACCTAAGTCTCCATTGACCTTCACTATTGACTTGCGATGTAACTTTGGGCAAGCCCTCTTTCTCTTTCAGTTTCAGCCCCCTCACGCATAAAATCAAGCCAAGCATTTCTGTAACAACCTCAGAGGGTTGTCCTAAAACTTACATGAGTTACTGGTGGTGAGAGTGTTTCAAACAATCGGGCATCCCGACACAGGCCTGAGGAATCATTGATACTCTTGAACCCCTGTTTGCTTCATGGTTCATCTTTTCTCTACTAGTGCCACTGGCTCCGTTGCTTGGCTCTGAGCAAGGTAATGGATGGTGCTGTCACCACCCAAACATCACTGCCCTTTTCTCTCCAGGTCGTTCCGAATCTGAGTCACAGTGCAGCCCATGCGATGCATTTGCAGGTGGCGTTGGCAGGACGCGCTCCATTTGCTTTTTGGCCCAGTCTGTTAATTGCATTTGGAAGTAAACAGCACCCTGTAGAGTGAAGATGAGAGGGTAATTTGGAAAAAGAGAGAGAAAAGGCAACCAAAATGGATTTGGCAGGGGGCAGAGGGAAGGGGTACATCGCACAAACTTAGAATATAATTGGGAAAATATATCATGTCCTAAGGGCATCCAGAGCATAAGCCTCCTTGCTAAGCACACTCCCGAGCCTGGGTTTCTGAGCCCTCCATGATATGACCCTAATGCTAGTCTCCATTCTTTCGTGCACATCATTTAAACCTCCCAGCACCCACCAACGTGCCTATTTCTGCCTCCACACCTTCCGGGCAGGAGATGTCTTCCCGGAGCAGCGTCTCATCTCGGGACCTTCTGCCTGCTCCAGCTACCCCCAGTCCAAGCCTCCCCTTACCAGGAACCTCAACCTCCTTTGCTGCATTTCTCCGGAACTCCCAGTCCTAACCCCAGTTTAGCACAGCCCTGGAGTCCCCCCTGACTCAGCCGTCATGTCATACACACCCACCTTCTCTCTCCAACTAATATTACTGACATTAAACAACCCATTATCTCATTCCAGGTACATACCCTCCCCCCTGTACATATGAGAAAATGAAGTCTCAGTGCAGGAATCTGTTTGCCCAAAGTTGGCAGGTGTGGAGGTCTCCTGGGTGGGATGGTAAAGTTCAGCCTATTATTTCTTCTTCAAAACAGGGCCTGTCTCTTTGTCTTCCCTGTAGTTTCTCCCACAATGCCCATTCCTGAAGAGATGTCTAGGCATCTGGGAAAGAGGATGCCAACATTAAAAAGGAAAAAAAAAATCTGCTGGGAGGGAGATAGGAGGACCCAAAAAATCAACCCCCTATTCCAAATTTCTCTGGAGCATAGAGCATACCAACCATTCCAGGCCTCTGCATGTTAGAATAAACCAGATTCTCAAATAGCTTTGGGGGGCAGTGATTGACTTTTCCCATTCACCGTTAAACAATGTTTAATTTGCTGATATTTGTAATGTTAGATGAATCAGAACAGGCTGATTTTTACATTTTAAACAAAACAACTACTATCTGTACCTTAGCACTTTAGCCAACCCAGAAGAGTGCATTGTTTGTGTTCCTGTGAGCTAATAGATGCAGATTCACCACAATTAGCCATCACCATGGTAATTTTAGGCCTTTCATTTTCAGTTTTTGTTGTATCTGCTCATCAAGGAGGAGATGGATGGCTTTCCTGGTGAACAAAACGCATTACCTGCCTTTGGACGGAAGGGCCTCCCTCCAATAGAAGGAATGTTTTCAAATCCTGGTGGCGCTCCACCTGGGCTTTCTTCTCAGAGGTGAAGACAATGGCATATCCAGAACCAAGCAGGCCACCTTTACTTCCCCTTCCTTGAGCCGGGGCTGAAACTACTCTGGCCAAAAAGGTCCTGGCTTTCCATAGGAATATAGGCGCCTGGGGGCTGGCAGAGCCTTTGAACCTTCTTAGGGGACATATCCTTCTGCTTGAATGACCCCCACTACTGCATGGTTAAACTGAACCCCGTCTTTCAGATCAGCACAAGGATCACAGTGCCATGGGGTGGACTGCAATGCCAGCAGCTGCCATCTGCCCA
The DNA here is from genome assembly GCA_037038555.1 of Rhynchonycteris naso. Classification (NCBI taxonomy): domain Eukaryota; kingdom Metazoa; phylum Chordata; class Mammalia; order Chiroptera; family Emballonuridae; genus Rhynchonycteris; species Rhynchonycteris naso. The sequence continues at coordinate 60,652,827 of CM073004.1, read as the reverse complement.
CCCCAATGCCCACCTGCAGTGATGGAAGTCAAATAACTTACCAACCGCTTCTCTGCCCTAACGACTGTTTTAAGTATAAAAAATGATGCATCAAGAGGTAGTTTATTATTTCATGCATTTAATTCTTAAATAAGAATTAAAAAGGTACACTAAATTTTTGAGTTTTTAAATATTAATGAAAAAATATTAATACCTGACAATAAACAATGAAACTGTTATTTAAGATACTTCTTCCCTATTACTTCTTGATTGGCATCCTCGCTTGCAACTTCCTTTGCTTTTATCCAATCATCATTGGCTGTGTGATTTATCCTTAATCATCTTTTCACTGTAGGAGTAGAATCTCATTCCTTTAGAGGTAGGCCGATTAGACTAATAGTCATCGTGTTTTATATATTAGAAACAGTTAGGTGACTTCTCTTCTCTGAACATATTATGAAAAAAAACCCACTTTAGAGAGAACCCTGATTACAAGTGTTGTTTAAACAACCAGTTCACCAAACTCAACAAAATATTAGGTATCGGTTCTGCTGAACCAGTGCAAACCAACACAAACCGGCTGAATCCCACCACTGCCCACATGCCACTCCTCCTAGCGAGAGGCAGAATCAATTCCCCCAACCTTGAATCTGCCCCGTTAGCAGCCTGAGAAGAGGGACCACCTGGCGGGAGGGAGGAATACTGGATGGTACTCAGGCGCATGTCCACAGCTCCCTGCCTCCTACTCCCCCAATCTCCATCTTCTAGGCAAACCTTCCAGGGCCACCTCGCAACACCATTTACAGGAAAACTTCAGTCACTGTCCAAACAGAGCAATTCAGATTGAGGATGTTTTCTGAATATGAAATGATCCAGCTATTTAACACAGAGTGTTTCATAGTATTAATATGATTGAGTGTTCTGGGAAATGCCTTTTTAAGTGAAGCAGGTCTGGGTCCAACAGTCTAGAAAGCTTTTAGCTTTAGACGCAAACCCGTTGGAAATGTGAGACATGCCCTCATTAAGGAGACGTCCAGCAGCATGCATAGGGTCTCGAGTCCAGGTCTCGGAGCCACGCGTCCCTGTGGTCCATTTTATCCAACAGAGCCAGAGGACGTTCAAAGGCTTCGGGGTGCAGAGCAGGGGAGGCAGAGTGGGAAGGAAAGGAGAAAATGTGAGGCGGCCAGTGCTTCCCTGCTGTTGAATTCAATTCAAGAAAGACTACAAGGTAAAAAGAGGAAGAACTGGAATTTTAAAAAAATTAGTTTGAAATTCAGCCATCTGTGACGAGCTTGGACGGTGGGCAAGTCACCCTCCCTCTCTGAATTCAATGGGGATAACAAGAATTGTTAGGGAAAAGAAGAGAGAGGTGGCTGGCATGTTCTGTGAACTGTGAGATACTCTACATATACGTGAGGAAATGTTATCCCTGGAGCAGCGGCTGCGGCAACAGCCATAGTAATCAGAAGAGCAGCAATAAAACAAGGTAATACTCCTTAATGGAACACCATGGATTGTCCCCACAAGTAATGGATGCTCTCTGATTTAAAAACACTTCCTAAGAAGTCCGTATGAGGATGTATCACACTCCAGTCGGAGGACAGAAATCACACCAGTATTTTAACAGAGACATTTTATTACAAAGAATTATCTTGATATAAAATGGTTAATAAAGTAACAGAGGTGGCAAGGGCAGGAAGCAGCTACCACCCTAAGGTGACCAACCTTCCTGATTGACCTGGGACTAATGGGTTAGTGAGATACTGGACTTTCAATACTCCAAACCCCAGGAAGACCAGGATGAGGTGCTCACCTTATACAACTCTGAATGCTGGTTGGGAGAGCGCCGGGGAAGATATTGGAATTATTAGAAGTTTAGAGGAGGAGCTACTCAGAGATGGGACCCAGGCCTGGGAGGAGGGGTATCCCCCGGAGGGTGCTGGTATCTTCAAGGAGGTGCAATGGGGGCTGGGCTGGAAAAACTACCACGTGCATTCAGCTGCTGGTTGGTGAGTGAGCCCTGCTGCTGGGGTGCGGGAGCCCTGCTGAGATGCTGCTCACAAGAACAGCGGGAAACCAGAAGGAGGAACCCCCCCCTTCTTGTGCCTCCTACTGGCAAAACTTAACAGGGGCCCAATTGGCAAAGCGGAAGTGTGGTTTGCAGAGTCTCACCCCAGCATCCCTGAGCAAAGAGCAGAATGTTAGCCTTGGAGCTGAGAGATAATTGTTTAATCACTGGCACAGCGGCTACCAAACATATGCAGGGAAGAAAAATACCTGTGGTGAAAGATTTAGTCAAAGAACTGGCTGTTTTTTTTAATCTTCCCAAGCTCCTGAGTCCAGTCTACCTAGGAACTCAGGAAGAAGTTCTTTCAGCTCCTACCCTCTGACCCCATGATGGTCCAACCATTTCTCTTCCCTCCCCAGTATTGTGACCCCCACCAAGTAACAGTCTAGGGTACTAGCTGTCACAGCAGCAGACCTGACACTCAGTCATGTTCCATGGCCCTCTCCTGGGGAGTCTTGTTGCCTGCTTTGTAAACATATAGAGAGCCGGGCTGACAGGGGCATGAGGCAGCTTTAAAATTTCATGTTGTCATTATTCTTTCATGAGCTACCACAAATCCAACAGCACAAGGCCAAGTGCAAGCAAGCACATGGGAGTCACGGCCATGACAGCCGGGCTCTGCTCTATTCCTTGCAGACTGGAGCCTCTTAGGAGGGCCCAGCAAATACCACAACCACTTGTCTCCCACGGACGCACCACCGGACGATGGCAGTGACTTTGTGCCCAGTCATGACGTTCTGCCAGCAGCCCCATTCCCCGCCCTCAGCAACCTCCCCACGCACACCTCTGCCTTGGGCCAGCAATGGGAAGGGAGACAAAATAGCTCAGAACCGCACCTCCACCCCATCTCTGCCGCCTGAGAGGTGATCAGTCTTTTCCCAGGACGTTTTATTCACTGCTTTCCCAATTAGCACATTATTTGACCTCATTTTCTCCTTTCCTTTATCCCCCCTTCTATTCTTCCCTTTTTCTATCTTTTTTTTTCTTTCCACTCTATTTATTCCTCTGTCAGTCCATTATTTTTTATTATTGCTTTCTTCTGTGACCAGCCCCCCCCCACTCTGCCTGTTGAGCTCTCCCTCTTTCCTGTGCGTGTGGGTCTGTCTGCCGCTCAGCGTGCGCATGCGTCTGGGTGTGCACATGTCTGTATTTCCCTGACGCTCCCGTGTCCTATGGCTCTGTGCCTCCTTGGCCACTACTCTCAGCTCCAGTCGCTCTGGGTAGGAGCGTGAAGTGCCTCTGTCTCCCAGGGCAGTGAGGGTTCCATTTTATTCCATTGCTGCCTCTGCCAGTGAAACGAGGAAGCTGGGAAAAGATTAGCTCAATTCAGGACACAAACATCGAGTCCCAACCACGTGCTAAACAACGAACCACAGATACACAGTTCAGGTCGTCACATGGTCAGTAAGTGCCTACCCTGTGCCATGCCACAAGCTCACTCATCCTTAGGGACTTAAAGAGGAAGCAGACTGGGTGCATGTGCCACAGATCCCATGTTGGGTGAAAGAAGCAGATCTAAGAAAGATGCTGCAAAAAGGCCATCTAAATCAGGCTAGGGAAGGGGTTAATCAGGGAAGGCTTCATGGAGGAGGTAGTGTTGAACCTTGAAGAATAGGCAGATGTGAAACCGAGAAGTGAGAGACGGACATCCAAGACAGAGGCTTGTCATGAGCAATAGCATGAAGGCAAAAATAAGGCTGGGGTATGCAGGGAGCCAAAGACAGCACAGGGCGACTCTAGCGTGAGGACTCGTGCAGAAGTGCAGCTGGAGAGCTGGGAATGGTGGGCTCAGGCAAGGCCTTACTAGCCTGGTTGTAAGTGACCGCCCCCAGCACTCACTGTGCCTTCCCGCCTGCTCTGCCCTCTCTGCCTGAAGGCATCCTCTGGCCACTAGAGCTTGCTGAACCCTGTGCAGGGCAGACCAGAGTGTCTAACTAACACTTTGGGAGTACAGGCAGCCAATGACCAATGGGAGTTTTAGGGGAAACCCTGGGTTTTTAAGCACTTTGGTGATATGTCAGAGGCACACCCTATAGGCTCTCAGGCACCCTGCAGGACTGAGCTCTGATTGTCCGCAGTGGTGACCTGCTCACCAGTGTACCCATACCGGTTGCCTTCCCTTCCCCTTCTCATGTCCCTACCTGCTCCCATGTTCCCTTCATCTCCCAAATAACCCATTTGCATTTGGTTCATTGTCTGAGGGTCTCCTTCTGGTGCAACCCAACTGGACTCCAGCTAGTGAAGCCTCTCATGGGCATGAGGGAGCCCATAAAAGCCTTCTAAGAGGCGTGGCACAGATTTACATTCCAGAAGGACACTCTGGGGTCAGTGTGAATAAGAGAGTAGTAGGCTAAAGAAGAGGAGCATCTTGGAGGGAAAACCATAGCAGGGGAGAAGAGAAAGGGTCAGGTTCGAAAACAAAGAGGAAGAGCCAGAATTGACAAGTCGCAACCCCTCCCTTTAAGTCGACAGACTCTCATATGCAGTGTAACGGAACCAAGAAAAGGTGAGGTTGAGCCTAGAAAGCTGTCTTCCCTAGACAAGGGGACAGGGAGGAGGTAGAAAGGCACCCTAGAGCTGACAGTACCCAGATGAACTGTCAAGGAGAAGTAAATGCCTGGAAGAGAAAGAAAAAGGGATTTCAAGCAGGGCGGGTTGTGACCACTGAGGATCCATGACTAGTCAGAATGGTTGGGGTGCAGGCCAAAGGGTGGGGAACTCCTAGAGAGGGCATGTGCACACACCACAGGACCCCGCCCAGCCCTTCTTGCTCTGTCTGAATCCCAGCCTGCCCTGGACTCTACCTGGGCACAGGTTGAGTGCCGCGAAGTCAAAGGTCAGACCCCAGAGATACCTAAGAGACCTCCAATGTCTTATGTGCGGAAATGTGTACGTGGCCGGGGTGCTGGGTCCTCCCCACATCAGAGATGCTGGGCTAGCCTGCGGAGCCGGCTCCATCCCCCAGGTTGTTGGGACACAGGTGTCAGCAGATGTCAGGGCAGTTTACACAGTTCTTGATGGAGGTCCAAAAAAGGAAACCACACAATCAAAAATTCTCAGAAAAACATAAAACTCCTCTCTGCCTAATCTTTTCTCAATGATTGAAACAGAGCATTGGCTTATCAAGTTATCTCCCAGAACCTTTCTGCTCAGCTTCGAAGGAGGTGGCCCAATGGACCAAATGGATGGCCAGGAGAAGGAGAGCGGAGAGAAAGCTAGGTGTTGATGGGTCGAGCTTGCAGAAATCATCCTCTAAAACAGTGGTTCTTAACCTGGGTTCTATAGAACCCTAGGGGTTCGATGAGTCGGTCTCAGGGGTTCAGAGAAGCCTCTGCCACGTAGGCCAGAATAAAATAATACCGTAATTTGTTGTGAGTTCATGCACTTCGTTGGTTTTGTTCTTTGAGCAAGGTGATGTTCATGCATGGCTCATTTTGTGCACCAGTAAAAGAACATATACCTATGTCTTGAATCTGGGAAAAAATCGTATTTTATCACTAAAGAAGGGTTCGGTGAATGCGCATATGAAACAGGTGGGTTCAGTACCTCAAAAAAGGTTAAGAACCACTGTTCTAAAAGCAGCGCCATGGGGAGCACAGCTGGTTTACTTTCTGCCCTCCTTTGGCATGCTACCTGGTGGCTCTTCACACTGTCACCAGCATTAGAAGACAGTGCTTCTGAGAAGCAAGGAATTCTAAGAAAGGAAAAAATTAGCATCTGTTGACAGCTTCCTACACTAAACAATTGCCATCTCATCTGTAAAAAGGGGTTTATTACTTCCTTTTTACAGATGAGGAAACAGCATCAGCAAGGTTCAGGAGCTTGTCTAAGCCACTCAGCTTGTCCCAAGCAGTCAGAATCCATACTCGCATCTGGCCATTATTCTAGGTTGTTGTTTTTTTTTCACCTATATGAATAAATTTGACTTAACATGGTCTGGGAACATTCTTAACTATCTTTCTCACCCTCTGTTTAAAACTGCTTATGTAAACCAGCTCATTGTTTTGAGGACATTTACCATATTTTAGAAGTCTTTTGTTTTTAAAAATAAATTTTAAGAAGTGCTTCAAGGAGTATTCGAATTCCACTTTAAAAAGAAAAAAAGTATACAAAGATATAAATACATACATATATATATATATATATATATATATATATATATATATATATATATATATATTAGGAATATATATATTTCCTAATGTTCTCCAATGATAGGAATCATGCAAGAATTTGTTCGAAGCATCCCATTCTCTTCCCTGTTGTATTCTAGGAGAAGCATGGCCTTTGGATTCCGACTTAGTTAATGTGTCGGCTTTGCCACTAAATGACTGTGTGAATCATGGGACCAGTCAATTACCAACTCATGTGTAAATCACCTACTTCTTAAGGTTTGTTATGGGGTTAAATAAGAGGCCACAAGTCTGATGCCTGGCACACAGATGACAATCCATTGATCCCTCCCCGGCCTTCCCCTGCCTCCCACACCATTGCACCCTCTCTGGAAGTGTTATCATTTCCACAGGCCAGCACCCTCATAACAAAGATGACATACCTCTTGCTCTGCTTGTCCACGAACTTAAGCTCTATCTAGCTCAAGCGCGTTTCACTCTAAACGTATCTAGGAGGTGTTCCCCTCCATTGTATTTGAATGACCTACTCGTGTTTGGGTGGCAGGAAGGGAAAGCAGACGTCAGCCTTGGGGTTGGGGATGGGGGGAAATTCCACTTCGCAGAGAACTGCAGTACATCCCTGGGGCCACACCCAAGTCCAAGGGTCTGGTAATAAGCATGCTTTGTCTTAGAGCAGAAAATGAACCACAGAATTTTGTACCAAACAGTAAAAGCTAACAGAGAATGTTTTCATTTTGATAATTGGTCAAATCCTGCTTGGTTAAGTAATATAGATAAGTTGGGTCAAAGAAAATGAAGCTCTCCATGGAGGTACATTGGCATTAGGATGGAGGAATGTGGGAACGCTGGTTTTGCTCTGGGGAGCCAGAGAGGATTGGGGCTCACTCTAAAATGACATAGCCCCCATCAGCAAACTTGTGCAAAAAAAAAAAAAAAAAAAAAAAGACTCTGAGACCTACTTAAACCCAGATAACTTCCCTCAAAAAAATGGCCAAAAATTAGGAATCTAGCACCTTGCAGGTCTAAAAGGCATAGTCTAAAAGAATCACTATGTTATATCCATCGCTAACCATTCTGTCTTCTCAAACCTTAAGAACTTTCTAATTGAGTCGAGACTGGAAGACTAGGAAGAACAGTGATTCTACTGTGCCCTTTTCATTAGCAGTGACTAAATAAATGGGCCTTCCTCGTCCTCCCAGCCGAGACCAGCCGGGCCAGGCAGGTAGGTGGAGCATGAGGGCGCACCTGAGGCTGTCTGTACACTAAGCTAACCTTGAGGTTGTTCCCCATCTTCTCCTGTATCGGCGAGCCCCCCTCAGAGGCAGCTTCTGCCTGCATGTCTTCAAGTGCCAGCCATACCCCTCAAAGCAGCTTCTCAATCAATCCAAACTAATAGCAAGAAGAGCCAGGAAAACACCACTTTGGGAACGAGAGAGATCTGAGTTCAAATCTCAACCCTGGGACTTCCTGGCTTATACCCTTAGGCAAGTCACTTTACCTTCCGGTGACCAACTGGGCAACTAGTCCTGTTTGCCCAGGACTAAAGGGATTCCCGGGATGCAGGACTTTCGGCGCTAAACCCAGCATGGTCTTAGGAAAACCAGGATGAGTTAGTCGCTCTACTGAGCCTCTGAGTTCCTACTTGCTCACCTGTAAAGACATAACGAGAAGACCAAACAGGCATGGAGTCTGTGAAGAACAGAGGCCTTCTTTGTGCCAGAAATGCTCTCTGAATCCTGTCACCCAAAGAGATACTTCCTTGCTTAAAAAAAAAATCAAGAGGAATGAGAGGAAGGGAAAATGAGCAGGACAACGATAGAGATGGTGGGAGAAGGCAGCGGCAGCACCCACGGCCACAGAGCCCGCTGCCATTGGGCCGGAGTGAGCATGGGTATTGCAAAAATTTGTGAGGCATGTGGGGGAGGGACAGGATCCCTGAGTACTGACACACTGCCCCGAGCAGGGCCTGTGTGTTTTGGCCAATTTTGCCAAATGTCCCCAAGTAGGGACCATTGCAGTGACAAGATTTAAGCCCACATGATGTCCTTCCAGGTGAGGTCCACACAATGCGTTCTTGCTCCCCGTCCATGCCTGACAGGCAGTTTTTGCTGTAACTGCAAGAGGCACCAGGTCAAGCAGGGGTTTCAGCTGCTTCCTTTTGGAAGAGATTTCATTGTTGTTGCACCCTGAATGTCAAGTACATCTCTCTAGGCTGAAGGGCTATTGAGGAAACTGCACTCATTCAACATGAAACAGGTGCCAGAGAAATAAGGTGCATCAGCAGGGTCTTGGCAGTTGAGAAGGCCAATTTTATTATCACCCCCCAGAAGTGGAGACGCCCCTTAACTTGGGCTCTGGATGTCAAGAATTTCAGAAGTAATACAGACAGGGATCTGGGGAAGATGACTGGTCCAGCAGTCAAGAGACCCAAGTTCTAGCCCTGGCTCTGTCCATACATGGCTGTGTGACCTTGGGTGAGTCCCTGAAATTCTCTGGGAAGGTTCCTCATCTACCAAATGAAGGTAAGGATACAAGTTTCCATCCTGTCCCCTATGCAGGCGTCTTGTGGGGAAGGGACATCACATCACTTCTTAGGCACCAAGAAGTCAGCCAAACACTGGAAGCGATCCAATAAGAGTAGAATAAATAAATTGTAGTACATTTATACAATGGAAAACAGAAATTTTAAAAGAACAGACTACCACAACATATAACTACATGAATATTACTGACAAAATAGTAGATCAAGAAGCCATGTTTAAAATACAAAACAAGCCTGACCTGTGGTGGCGCAGTGGATAAAGCGTCGACCTGGGAACACTGAGGTCGCCAGTTCAAAGCCCTGCACTGGTCTGGTCAAGGCACATATGGGAGTTGATGCTTCTAGCTCCTCCCCGCTTTCTCTCTCTCTCTCTCTCTCTCTCTCTCTCTTTCTCTCTCACTTTGTGTCTCCTCTCTAAAATAAATAAATAAAAAGAAATTAAAATACAAAACAAAACACTACTGATTGCACGATCCCATTAATATGAAGTTCAAGAACAGAGAAACAAATCTATAGTGATATAAATCAGTATAGTTGTTCCTTAGGGTAGGGGCACCAGAGATTCCTCTAGGGTGTTGGAAATGGACTCTATCTTGATCTGGGTAGTGGCTACATGAGTATCCACATATGTAAACATATATACAGGTCTATACTTAATATCTGGGCACTATAGTGTATGTACAGTGTGTCTGTAAAGTCATGGTGCACTTTTGGCCGGTCACAGGTCAGAAGTGCACCATAACTTTACGGACACACTGTATATCATAGTCCAGTTTATAAGAAAATTACAAAACACTGGACAGATACCTGAATCACTACGCTGGGTAGAATTCACAGGTGGAATTCTGTGATGATTCATCATCATAGCATTTTTGTTCCATGCTGATTTGTCCTTCTCCATGACCTCAATCGTTTACAGCAAATTAAAGGGCAAAATACCCAGCACATCAAAATCAGAGGCAGTGCCATATACTATTTAAAAGCAAAAAGCATACGAGGATTTATACAAACACAAAAGATACGACCGACCCTTGGCAACTAATAGAGATGAAAATCTCTGAATGATCTATTGTCAGACATGATTATGCCAGTCTGTTTCTGATCCGAGCGGAAGACAAGCAGAGACTCCATAGGAAGATGGGAAGTCCGGCTCGCTTGACAGAGGGAAATATGATTAGAATGCGCCCGGGCAGAAACAGTGGCTCACCTCTCCCCACCCCCACCCACACCCCCACCCCCCACCCACCCCCTGGGCCAGTCTGCCCTCCTGCCTGTACCCACAACAAGCCTTGCATTGCTAATGACAGGGTGTTGGGAGACAGTAGCATCTCAAATCCATCCTGACTCACCAGGCTCACAGAAAACCTACAACCTGCGAAACCCAGACGCTGCCAGAAGAATGGCTCACGCAAACATCCCCACACTCCAAAAACGACCAGGAAGTCTCTCATCAGACCAGCTTCCCTAGAAGAGCCCGGGAGAGCGGGAGAGCGGGAGAGCAACTTGGGGTGGCGGAGGTGACTGAGAGGTGCTCCTGGAAGAAGCCCACAGGGCGTGAAGAGAGACAGGTCAGGGAAGGTGGGGTCACAACGAGGTGGGGGAATGATGAGGAGAGAGGAGTCAGGGGTCTTCCTTGGTTCAGGTAGGGACAATAGAGCAACTGCTGGAGACGTGATAAGATTTGTCATAAGCATGAGAAAACACCTCAAGAATTGGCCCCCAGCCTGTGCTTGCCCATGACATGTATGCTGTACCTGGTACAGGGCCAGGGACATATTAAATATGTCTCGACTGAATTTCAAGTGAATGCATGAATGAATTGGCCATATAAAGCATATAACGTGCCGTGGTTTTAGTGGTGCTATAATGATAAAAATTGCAAAATTTTCTACAAGATCAGAAACAAGTCCCCAGAAGCTCCTGAGCACCATCTTGCCAAGTGGCCCACCACGGTGACTTCCAAACCCTTGGGACCTCTTCAAACTCTTCAATTCTGACAGGTTGCCAGATAAAATATAGGGGACCCACTTAAATTTGAATTTCAGATAAACAATGATTCGTTTTTAGGATATCTACAATCTTCTATAGGACATAATCTAGACCAAAAAAATATATTACTTGTCATCCATCTGCAATTCAAATGGAAATGGGACTCTGGATTTTTATGTGCTAGGTCTGGGGACTCTGCTGTGCGCTCCACTCTCTCCTTCAAGCAGACCAAGAAAAGCCTCTCCTGCCCCTCGTGGGGACAGTGAGGTATTACAGGCTCCCTCTGCTCCCTTCTCCAGCGCAGCGCCCCCCGCCCCTACCCAGAAATGAACAGGACATCTCCGAAGTCTCTGGCTTCGCTCACTTGGCTAACCTGCTCATGTTCTCCCATGCCTATTGGCTTTATTCTTCTTGCTTTGACTTTATTTCATCCCTACCTCCAGCCTCCCATCTGCCTTTTAACTCCATCTTGCCCTGAGACTTACTACCTCTCTGTAGAAACCTACCCAGGAAACGCGCGCGCGCGCGCACACACACACACACACACACACACACACACACGGAGTCTGGGTGAAAATCTTCCCTTCACATGTACAAACATTCACCCTAGCAGCTACCAGCCTCCGATGGGAAGCACCTGTGCATGCCCGTCTCCTCCATGGGACCCAAAATTCCCGGAGCAAGACTGTGCTTCTGCACACTCTAGTCCCTGCACGCTGTCCGCAACCTGGCTTTCAAAAAGTGTTTGATAAGCCTGACCTGTGGTGGCGCAGTGGATAAAGCGTCGACCTGGGAACACTGAGGTCACCAGTTCAAAACCCTGCACTGGTCTGGTCAAGGCACATATGGGAGTTGATGCTTCCAGCTCCTCCCCCCTTTCTCTCTTTGTCTCTCTCTCTCTCTCTCTCTCTCTCTCTCTCTCTCTCTCTCTCTCACACACACTCTGTGTCTCCTCTCTAAAATGAATTTTTAAAAAGTGTTTGATAAATGAATGACTGTGCTGTAACTTCTCGGGGGCGGAGGGAAGATATCCAGCTCCTTGGGAAGCAATCAAGAACTAATGTGGAAAGGAGAAGTCCTTCTTTGGGTGTCTGGCCTCAGAAATCTGCCTCCAGGCCAGTCAGTGGCCTCTCGGCCAGGGGAAAGCCCACTTATTAGGAGAGCATGCATGTCTCTGCATTGCAGACAGACTACAGCATTGGGTGATTCTCCACGGCCAGTCCGACTGTACCTGAAACCTGACAGCTAACCTTGGCCGTGCCCGTTGGCCGCACCTTTGCCAGTGCCCTCTCCGAACTGCTCTTGAACTACCTATGGCTTCCCCTTCAAATCACCCCAACACCCCACCCCCCACTCTCATAGGTTCTGCAATTCACTCTACTGAACGTGGTCTAACTTAATACCCATTACACTAGAAGCCAAGTTCTGCTCTTCACTCAACCTCCTCCCAACTCCCTCCTTTCTTTATCGGATGGTAGCTTGGATTTCCCTCCTAACTGCAGCATGGGTCCTGAACACCTGTGTTTTATGCTACTCCGTGAAACATTTCCCCAATTAAAGCCTAGGAGAACAATGAAAAACGAAGCCCATCTGCAAATGGAGAATTATACGTTCACCAGCCATGGCAATACTAGGTCCTAGGCTGGGCCATTAAATCACTGAGCATATATATATCCAGGGCAAGAAGGAAGCACACTTCTAACCCGTTTATAGCTGAGATGTAAAACTGCTGGAATTGAGACTTTCGGAGGGAAGGGTCCCAGGAAAGCTTTAACCCGGCTTGGAGGCCTCGGCTCAGAGCGAGGGAAGGCAGCTTCATCCCTCTCCAGCTAACGCCATGGAAGGAAATGCATCTCGGGAGATGGCAGAGCAATCTGTGTGGCTTCTAGACGAGGCTAGAACATGCAGAGACACTTCTAACGAGTATATTTGCTTGCTCTTCTAAACTTTGAATATTAATGCTAGTCTAGAGACAAGGGAGAGGCCCTGGTTGTCAGTAAACAAAATGGGACTTACCTACTCTGGTATCTACACCACGGTTAGCATGTGGTGGCATGGTTTGGCTGCCTGAGGGCTGCCCCATTGGAATTGAGGGAGCTGCTCTGGACTCATTGTAGGTAATAAGTCGGCCTGGAGATTAAGCGAGGTGACAGCCACTGTCTAGTTAACATTTCTTTATCACCAGAACCACCTGCTGGTGCCCCACCAGCTCTTCAGCTTTGGTGTCATCTGCCTTTCTTTTTAAGATGCTTAACCTATGCAAATCAAATAAGTCCAAAATTCACTTGCTCTGAGATGCAGGACAAGATACATATCACTGTTGGTAAGATATCCAGCAAAGCCCCCCGGGGCTAGAATGTGCCGAAGATAGATGAGCCAAGCAAAGTGTGGGGGGCCAAAAGGGATCTCAGACCCCGAGCTGCCAGTCAGATTCCTGCCTCTCACGGTAATCCCATAGATTCCTATGGGTGAACAGGGTCTAAAACTGGTAGGAAACTGACAGAGGAACAGACAGAAGACTCTTCTCCCTCCCACTCTACGGGGGGGGGGGGGGGGGGCCTGAATGGGAACAGCCATGCCCTAACTCCCCACCGTGGTCAGTCACCAGAACACCAGGAAAGCCCAAAGAATCTTTTGGTTGTATGTGTCCTCCCTTTTCTCCATATAACTTCAAGACCCTAAAAGGCCACAGCTGCTAAAGAAGGTTGCTAGTACCACTCATCCTTACTGGTGGGTTCGGGGAGGAAAATCTCTCAAGCCATGTCCTGCTCTAAAATTTCAAGTTCCGTGCCATTCTGGAATGCTCCAAACCAGACATAGGCCAGGTACCTTCTGCTGAAGCTTCCTCTTCTGGAGAGAGCCAAATGGAAGGCTGGAGCAGCTAGCTAGGAAACAGGGATCTCCACAAGTGACCGACCCCCCAAAGACAATTCAGCAGAGGCACTTTTCCACCCCCAATTAACTATAAAATTGCTTCAAATCTTTACTTCACTTCCATTTGGGGATCTGGGCTCCTTTTGTTTCAGATTTTGGAGGGGGGTTTGTTTCCTCACAATGCTGGGCTGTACCAATTGGATATCAGAGTTTCCAGAAAAGAAAAATGACCACTGGTCCCTCATCCCTGGACAAACCCCTGTGTTCCTACTCCTTTTCCTCACGCTCAGCAGAGTGAAGACTTGTAGTTCGTTCCTCCAGTCCACCAGGAAGACATCCCATGGCTCCCTGAAGAAGGTGGGAAGAGAAGGAAATATTCAGGTACCAAGCACAGTGCTGGGATCTTGACCCCTATATCTCGCTAAATACCATAACAATGCCAAGAAGTAGGATTCATTGTCCCACTTTACAGATAAGGAAACTGAGGCAGAGAGGTCTAGCTCCTCTCCCCCCCCCAGCCCCCATTCACAGTGCTAGAGCCAGATGGTGGTCTGAGGCAATCAGTGCTGGGGTGTGAAATGAGCTCTTTATGGATGGCTCACGACTTGTTTTGCGATGTTCTAAAACTCACTTAAAAACTCCCTGTTGGGGTTATTAATATCATCAGTTCTCCTAAATTGGAATAAACTTGTCTGTTCATCCTCTCCCCATTTCCTGTTGCCTTGCCCTGTGGTGCTGCTGAATTAGATACTGTCTGCAAAGCTCTCTGAGTTCCTTAAAGGGAAGTTTCAATAAACACAAGTTATTAACCTTCAAAGCACCCAGAGTTGTGAATGAAGAAATTATAAAAATTATCATAAAGTCCTGCTGGGGTCTGATAATGAACAGAGGCTTTCTTGAATCTTCAAACACTTCTTCTTCTTTCCAAGAGCAAAGGTGAAGCCCTCCCGCTAGAATGGGCACTAATTCCAACGCTAGTCCCTGGCTTCTCTCTTCTAATGTGAGGGAAGGTTGAGTGCCTCTTTCCAGAGCTTCCTTGGTGGCTTCATGGAGATTCTGAGCAGCAGGAGCCTAAGGCTTCTGAACAACACAGCTCTATCACGCTCTGGCTCTGACTCCCCAGGTGCAGATAATGCTGTGACAATGCCTGACAGGAGAGAAGATGCCATCGCCAGGAAGCAAGACCCAAAAATTCAGTATCAAAAGGTGTATCATTTCTCATGGCTCTAGCTCTCTTTACGCTGACTGTGATTATCATGGGTCAGAGAGGGACCTAGCTTTGTTCACACAAGCAAGGGGAAACCAAGCTGTGACTCTTCTCTGAGGTTGTGCTGTTGAGTGGGAAGGGGAAGCAAATGGGAAAAGGAGAGTTAATGGGGACACCCCACCCCTCTGTGGGGCTAGACAACACAGATGATCTGGACTATGCCAATACTGTGTCAGGAGCAGGAATGGAGGCAAGGGTGTGAGGCTCAACATCTCACTATCAGTGACCTCCTACCACATCTCCCACCTCAGTCTTCAGCTTTGCTCTGAGCTCACAAGGCACCAACATGAACAGTGGTGGTTAGGCATCTCCACCTGCAGCCCAGTGTTCAGGGCTGTGGTGGCCACCAAAGGGCCTGGCTACCCTCCCAGCTTCAAGGTTTGATTAAGCCAGCTGAAATAATACACTTGAGTTGAGGGTACAGAGGAAGGCACCTAGCCATCACACCAGACTTCATAGATCTGACCTACCCGCACTTGCTGCCAGCAATCTGATTTGCATGCAGCCTGTCTGCCTCCCTAGGAAGAATGGTAAAGCGCAATTCTGGGGACTGGTGCGTAAACTTGAGAACTTCAGAACTCCAGAATGGAGACTCTTGAAATAAGAAAAAGAACAAAGACAGTGTTCTTTTTCTTATTTCTCTTGTCTTTGGGAGAAATCTAAATAGAAGACAAGACTTGTCTAGAGGGAGGAGAGGCCTGGATTGAGGGGTCTGGGCTCTTTCCTGAAACAGTTTCAGATTGACAGAGGTGGCCATTTTCGAGGGCATTATTTGTAAATGTCCCCAGATCCCATCCCGGGACAATCTGGCCCAAGTTCCTTGAGAGAGAAAAAGCTGTAAGACAGCCGAACGATGCCAGGCTTTCTGTTTAGAAGCTACAAAACTTGAGGGGAGAAAAAGCTTTGCAATCATAGTCCAAGTAGACTTTCTGTGGTCGCCACTAAATGGGGTCCCCAGATGCTGTGGCAGAGATCTGCACCCACATTAATTACAGGAAATCTTTACTGGTCTCCATTAAAACTGCTGGTGCTTTAAACACATAGAGACTGGGTACCCAAGTCACTCTACCTGGGAAGGTCTCACAGACGGGACTGCTGAGCCCTTACATTACGCAAACATGATTGTTCCAAGTGGCTTCAAAAACAAGTAACCTGTAACTTAGTTTCACTACCATTACGATGACTCTTCACCCCTAACTGTGCATGCTAAAACCTAAGAATTTTGGCATCATAAAGAGGTAGAACCAAGTACATATATGCCCCCTAAGGAGCTTAGCCTCAGTTTCCTCATCAGTAAAATGGCCATCATAATAACCCGCTCCATAGTAACATTGTGAAGTCTCGCTTTGTTGATGGCACATAAACCACCCAGCACAGTGCCTGGTACATGGTGAGCTCTCAAAAAAGGACAGTCACTCCAGCTAGTGACTAAGCAATAAACAAGACAACATGAACAGTATAAAGGAATCGGGAGGAAGGAGATAGACGGTAGCCAAGAACAGTTTCCCTTTCTCGAGTGAGAGCAGTTTTTAAAGAAAACAAAAGTACAACCAAAAGTTGGAAAAGTCATCAGTGGGCTAGGAGGAAGATGAGCTAGACCAGACAACAGAAGCTTTGGTAAGAGGCAGGAGAAATGAGGCTGCCTTGTGAAAAGGACCTTGAACTTCAGGCAGAATGGTTGAACCATGGAAGCTACAGTGGACCACGGGAGGCTCCTACCGATGTCCAGGCTGTGGGCCACCCACGCTGACCAGCGGGCAGTGACGCACGTCCTGGGGTCTCTTCAGTCCTCCTGACAGTGAGTAGAACCTGCAGAATGCTGTGCTACCCAGGGACTCATCCAGAGAGTGTAGGACCCAGAGCCAGGAGGCTGTGCAGGTCTAAGGCCAGAGCTCCTAGCAGACGTCTCAGAGATCTGAAAATCTTCAAGTCATTGCCGGATCCAAAAATAATCACCAACCAGCCAGCCTTTCCTACCCCAGCCCAGAAAGTGGGCCATGCATCTTCTCCATTAACTACACTGCTCACCTTGAAACCCAACTGCTGGAGAAGCAGCCCATTTTTCTCCACCTCCAATAAAGAAAGCCTCTGCATATTAAGAGAAATGTCCTGCAGGCTGGGGGTGCTCAGGAGGGGCTGTCTTGATTAAAGCAGGTTGTTCTGCCAAGAAGTCTTGAATATGCTCTCTTGGTTTGGGGCTGTTAGTGCAGCACAGAGGCAGCAGGCGACATGAATTGCCTTTTATCTAATTGGAAAACTCCCACTGAGTTTAGAAGTACTCATTTAGACAGGCAGATCAATAAAAGAAATGGGGAGCGGGTGGCCATGGAGATGTTATGGAGCCAGGCTGAACCTCTGTACATCTGCTTAATAAAGATTAACTCGGCCCTGGTTGGTCACAGTGCCAACCCGGAGTACCTTCTCAGCTCCCAACTGCACCGAGCTCCGGTCATTGTAAATGAGCAGACTTTTCTCAGGAGCAATAGGCAAGAGACCCCTTCCCCGTCATCTCTGTATCTGGATTCAAGAGTTCTGGTGGAAGGCAGTGGGGAGGTAGGAAATGGGGCCTGGAGAACATGACTAGGATTTTCCTAGAATTGTCCCAAAATGGCATTCCCTTGACCCAGGCAACGGCAGAATGGAACAAAGGAAGCGGGATAGTAAGGAGTGTCAGGCTCCCTTGTCACTACATAGCCTTTTATAATGTCACCATGAGACCGTAATGGATACCTTTTGAACTCCCGCTCTACGAACTTCCCGTTAAAACCTTCTTTCTCCCGATCTCTCGTATTTGTCATTGAGTTAAGGGGCTCTAAAATGTTGCCCTTACTCCCACATCGCCACCCCTGTCCTTGCTGCGGTCCCCACTCTCTCCCCCACCCCATCCTAGAACCTGCTGGGCCCACCTCTCTGTTCAAACACAAGCTTTTGTGCCAGGCTAATGCATGAAGCTGAGCCAAGCCGGTTCCCTTCAAAGGGAAAAGTGCTCTGTGGCAGGGTCCAGAAATAGAAGCAGGAGCGTGCGTGCGTGTGCAGGGTGTGTGTGTGTGTGTGCGTGTGTGTGTGTGTGTGTGTGTGTGTGTGTGTGTGTGTGTGTGTGTGTGTGTTTTCATAGGCACGGGGAGGTAGGGGCTAAGAGTCTTTCATTTACATTGGGGACATTTTTAGAAAGCGGGGTACCCGGCTTTTCATTCCTGCGCCTCTCCTTTGACTTCTGCAGAAGTTCCTCTCTGGGCAAAGGCTGCGGGAGGGAACCCGCTGGCACGCAGCTGTAATAAAGGCCTATTCTCTTGCACAGTCCTACAGGGAAGGCACAGGCTCTTACCTGGGCCATGGGTCGGTTGCTATGGAAATGACTGCAGAGTCACAAATAAGGCGGTATTATGTTCTCTCAGCAGGACTCGATGAGAGCTAGAAGCTAGAGTGATAAAGAGGGGGGCAGAGCTAACGAGAGAGAAGAAAAAATAGAAATAGCTTCTATCAACAACAAGCCAGAAAGGGAACACAAATAGAGCCACAGGATACTGTTGTCTGGGAGAAGGCCGGGTCCAGGTGGGGAAGGGCGCAGGGAGGGGAAACAGCCTGTCTCCTCTGAGGAAAGGCTTTCTGAGTCAGAGAGGGAGGGAGGACAACCCACGCCAAAGAATCCCATTCACCTCCTTTTCTTCTACTGGTTCTTCCTCACCTCCTCATTGGGAAATGATGCAAAAAGGCTGCAGAGGAAGGGTTGAGGGACAGAGAATGGAGCAGGACGTAAAACAAAGTGCAAGGTGAGTAAAGCTATTTCTATTCCTCCCTGTGCCAACATGCAGAAAGGCCCTGCTCTGACGCTCCGTGGAAAACCCACAGCCTCGTGGTCCATGGCTCGCTAACAGATTTCATGCCAAACTCACACCCTTCCAAAAACCCATAAGCCCTCCAGGGTCTCAGCATCCTACTAACATTGTTCTCCTGGTCTGGAGGGAGAGTGGCCACCCTGACTTCCTAAGGTCAGTTTTTCATTCAAGGCTTCATGTGTTTACTCGCTGGCACTGTGCACCAAAGTCTGAGAATCAAGGCCTAGATCAGATTCAACAAGTAAACGGAAAACACCAAGATTACTTCTGCTAAATCACGAGACTTGACATAAAGCAAGGAATTTTAAAATGCTGCTTTTGTCATGCTAGTGTTTTAATGGATGTGTATATATAGATTTCAAAGAGTACAATGCTTTTGACAAAACAAGTATCCTGTGATCCCTGAATCCATTATCAAGATAACCAGATTTGCAAACTTATTACAATCTTGCGTGCCTTCTTCTGGGCCTTATTCCTTTTATGGTGGCCAGTGCCACAAGCTCTGTTTCAGTCTGAAGTCAAGACAAACTGAGCAACTTCCTCTGTCATACAGTTTAAGCAACACTAAAAGTCTTGCCAATCTATAATTTTCTCCTTCATCAACTAACATCAGCTCCTAAAACACCATGTTCATGGTACCCCTTCTCTGTTTTCAAAAGATCTGTCTATCCAAAAACAAAGATACCAGGACCAACTTCCCTAACTTTTCCATGTGAATGTGTTTTCGGATTAACTGACGACGTGTGATTTGGGATGAATGAATTCTAATACATAAAGTGGGGGACAGGACATTCACACCTGTTTCTTTGATAGTGGAAAATGCTTGCTATGGAATCTAAAAAATGTGCTTTATTGACCAGCATTTGAGGGTCACCACAGGTACTTCTGGGAAACAAGCAGAGAAAATCATCTGAGTGAATGCACAGTATCATTGCCACAGGTTTTCAGCTTTGAACTTCTATCAGAAAACTTCCTTGGCTCTGGTCAGTTTGTTCAGTGGCTAGAGTGTCGAGCCAGTGTACAGACATCCCAGGTTCAATTCCCAGTCAGGGCACGCAAGAGAAGTGACCATCTGCTTTTCTCTCCCTCCCTCTCTACCTTCTCTCCCTCTTCCCTTTCTGTAGCCAGTGGCTCAATTGGTTTAAGCTTCAGCCCTGGGGGGCAAAGGATAGCTCAGATGGCTTGAGCAACAGCCTCAGATGCTAAAAGATAGCCTGGTACTCGAGCATCAGTACCAGACAGGGGATGGTTGGATGGATCCAGGTTGGGGTCCATGTGGGAGTCTGTCTCATTCTCTCTCCTCCCCTCACTTAAAAAACAAAACACTGCCTTAGTGAGTTGGTCTAGACCAATTGTCACTCAAAAAGCAGGAGCCCTGGATACAGAGCTTTGGTTGGTCCATCTCCTATCAACTAATCTTGAAAGACAAAGCCAAGGAACTGACACTATTTCTCCCTAAGGTATAAAGCGCTCTCTCCTGCACCTTCCCAGTAATGGCTCTGGACTCCCCTCTCAGCATCATCACCAAGAGTTGCCAAACATGTGAAAGAACTTAAAACTCTTTGCTCATCTCTCTGAAGTCTCCTTGACATGGCACAATGGCTCCAGACTCCCCATTGTCCCCACGCACATATGTACTTCTTTCCTCCCACTGTGGAGTGGGAGACGGCAGGGTGAGCTTTGGGCTAACTCAGGAGACCAGCTGCAGAGTCTGGGGCGGGGGAGTGTCCCCTGCAGGCCGTCAGCAGCAAGCTCACCTGAGATCTCCCTAGAGCAATGGACAACTAAAGAAGCTACTTTTCCAACTGGGTCTAGTAATAATTTGGTTAACCAAAAACTTGACTAAAGGAGAGAATCATTACAAAAAAAATGAGGCATAACACTCAAAACAGTTTATTGTGACTTAAAATATAAATATGCTTTTTTCTGCTAACATTTTATGTAGAGTCAAGGTGTTCTCTTTAACTGAAAACATTGATAAAACTTCTCCATCATCTTTCTTCAAAAACCACATTCATAACTCATCACCTAAAATTTCCAGTCTCCATTTCTTTAAAGCAAAGTGAAAATTTAACAACACTTACGAGGTAATCTGTTTCTCTGCATTCACTTATGGTTGTCTCACCCACTCCTAATTCAACAACTTTTTAGCAACTTTCATTTATTGAGTCCTTTCAAGGCATGCAATTTTTTTTTCATGGAAACAGTTCACAGTTCTTTTTCTAATACTCAATGTTCCTTGCTTTCCAGCAGAGGTCTCCAAAATATGGCCCGCAGGCCAAATTGTGGCCACCTGAGGCCGTATATCCAGCCTGCCGCACTTCCAGAAGGGGTACCTCTTTCACTGGTGGTCAGTGTATAGAGTACTGTATGTGGCGACCCTCCAACGGTCTGAGGGACAGTGAACTGGCCCTCTGTGTAAAAAGTTTGGGGACCTCTGGTTTACAGTATATAAAATATAAATTACATCACTTCCTCAGTTATTGGAATAAATTGGTTTAGTAGAGGTTGGTTAAGAGATGCCCCACTGTTATTTTTTTTCTCTAAAGGCAAACACTCAACCCACAAAGGATGCCTAGAATTAATTGCTCTATAGGGCAAATCACATTTTAAATATCAGGGGTTAATTACCATGAATTAAATATTGTTTGTGTAACAGAGGTTACCAAAACCTCTCCCTAAAAACAACTCAATACTGGACAATATTAATAAAACGGTTATTTCGGGATCTTGGAAATCAACCCAAGTCCTACATCAAAATGAGAAGATTATTCATAAAAAAATCATGGGATAAGAACAGTGAGAAGCCCTGGCCAGTTGGCTCAGGGGTAGAGCATCAGCCTGGCATGTGGAAGTCCTGGGTTTGATTCCCAGCCAGGGCACACAGGAGAAGCACCCATCTGCTTCCCCACCCTTCCCCCCTTTCCTTCCTCTCTATCTCTCTTTTCCCCTCCCACAGCCAAGGCTTCATTGGAGCAAAGTTGGCCCGGGTGCTGAGAATGGCTCTATGGCCTCGGCCACAGGCGCTAGAATGGCTCCAGTTGCAATGGAGCAGTGGCCCAGATGGGCAGAGCATCGCCCCCTGGTGGGCATGCTGGGTGAATCCCGGTAAGGTGCATGCGGGAGTCTGTCTCTCTGCTTCCTCACTTCTCACATCAGAAAAAAACAAAAGAACAGTGAGAATCGACAGTCTATCTGCCTGGCTGATCTCATCAACCTCCTATCACCTTCTCGGACCAATTAGCCCAGCAGTTCTAACAATTGGGGCAGGCTGTCCATTACCATAGCTCCACTTCCATATAGGAATAATCATTTGCAGCTTAAAGAGAAAATCTGGTTCTGTGAATGATAAGTAACAATCTCAGTGGTCAGTCATTTCAACAGTCTGAGGTGGTGGTCCAGACTGAGGCTATTTGAGGCTAACGTTTGGACTAGAGGACTAGACAGAAATATAACAGAGAATTCCAAGAAAGAGACACTTACAGTGGCCCTTGACAATCTTGCCACATACCTCTGGCTAACCTAGAGTCACCATGCATGTGCAGTAGACACCAGAGAGAGCCTGGTGAAAAGGGACATCCAGGGCAGACGTTAAACTGCCTGAACTTTGGAAGCATTTTCAAAACACACAGATTTATTAACATTGAGTAGAAGCTTTACTGGCTGAAGGTATAAAACATACCCCCTAAAGAGTCATTATCAAGCCACTAAGCTACACAGGCACAAGAACAAAACCTAGAAAACTCTATTAAAAATAAAAACAATACGTGTGTGTGTGTGTGTGTGTGTGTGTGTGTGTGTGTGTGTGTGTGTCTAAAAATATATATATTTATATATAACAACAAATATATATGTTTCTAGATATCTAAACATATATTTGTTTTTAAACATGCAAAAAATTTTAAACCAAAAATATTTCAAATAACATAATATTTTACATATTGTTAAGTGAGCAAAGACATCAACAGATTCTATAGGAAAGTTACCAAACAAACAAAAATCCTCAAGGGGAAAAAAAAAAGAATCCAGATTTACTATCCTATGTTATCTAATATTCCAAGTTTTCAACAAAAAAATAAGACATAAAAAGAAATGCAGAAGTACAACCCATATTCAGGAAAAAAGCAGGCCCTGGAAATTGTCTCCAAGTGTCCCGATGTGAGAGTCAGCGGACAAAAATTACCAAGTTGCTATTATAAGTACATTCAAAGAATAAAAGGAAATTATGTATAAAGAATTAAAGAGAAACATGACAATCACAGCAACAGTCAAAAAGGATACACCATAAAATCATTTAATGGTCTTCTATGGAGAGGGAATAGAATTAGGAAAATGAAATGAAAGAGAATAGGAAGAGAAAAATAAATGAATGAGAGAGAATGTCTTCAAAGAATTTGATATACCCGTGACCCATTAATAATTTCCAAGGAAAAATTTTAAATCTTTATTTTAATTTATTAAATCATGGATTTTGTGTCTGTGATAAGTGAGATGTCACCAAATAACAAAATGCAAACCTTTGCTTGAAACTTAATTTTCAGCTTCATGTGAAATAGAATGATTTGGGTCCCTATAAAGATTACGTTGAGCTAGGTCTTAGGAACTCTACAAACTTTGCAAGAAAATTAAAGTGAAACCAGCACTTTTTTTCTTTCTGAGCTTATTATCCTAGTTTTTCTCTTTTATTTAGTATTTTTATTCCTATAATTTCAAACTCTAGACCTAGATATTTTTTATAACTTGATTGCAAGTCGAAGATACACACATCCTCCTACAGTGAGCCTCTCTTAGAATATGCAAAAAGATTAAGCAGATTGTGAAATAAAAACCCCATGTGTGCCAAATATGTGGGCGTAGTCACTTCTTAATGCTGCATAATCAACATGATTTTGTCTAAGACACACTTTCAATGTGGGAAAAAATACAAATGAGAACTTCAAAGATACTTAGCAAATGTTTCTCGGTTTATGAATAGTATTTCTGATGCTTTCTTCTGCCTAAGATAAGAAGACTTCAACCTTCTTTGCAGAGTCTGTGGTAAAGAAGAGAATGTATTCTAGCCCTATGTCTTAGAAGTTTTGTGACCAGAGTGAATGTTCAGACAGTGCTGTGAGGTCCAGAGCAAAGCTCAGGCCAGGCCAGCCCACCTGGAGAGTCCCCCAAGAGCCACAGTGGCAGGTCGTAGACTTCAGTCAGCTCTATTCCCCAACCGCCGTGCACTGAGGCCTTCCTGGGCCCGACAGCACCCTGTCCACTTCCTCAGCATCCCTGTGGGGGTCCACGCCCTCCTGAGCTCTGCACAGTCACTGGGTCCCCACGCTAAAGGCCCCTCTCTACTGGTTTCCTCCCAAGCCTACCAGCCTCCTCATAGCATTTATCTACAACTGTTGATAATTCAACTATGGCAGAGAAAAAGTTTCCCTTCTGTGATTTATGATAATATATGCAAAGTGTTCTAAAACACAAAATTGCCGGGCAAATGTTTAAGAACACACTCATTTGTAAGCAGATTAAGAACATCCATTTGAATTCAAAAAGTAAATGTGCTCATGTCAAACGAGTCCCATGTAATCATTAGAGGAAGGCCTAGCAGCTCTCTGTCGGCTATTACAGTTGCTTGCAAGTTAGAAAATGCAACGTTTTTTTTAATTTATTTATTTTTTATAGGGACAGAGAGAGAGTCAGAGAGAGGGATAGATAGGGACAGACAGACAGGAATGGAGAAAGATGAGAAGCATCAATCATCAGTTTTTCGTTGCGACACGTTAGTTGTTCATTGATTGCTTTCTCACATGTGCTTTGACCGTGGGCCTTCAGCAGACCGAGCAACCCCTTGCTGGAGCCAGCGACCTTGGGTCCAAGCTGGTGAGCTTTTGCTCAAGCCAGATGGACCTGCGCTCAAGCTGGCAAGCTCGGGGTCTCGAACCTGGGTCTTCTGCATCCCAGTCTGATGCTCTATCCACTGCGCCACCACCTGGTCAGGAGAAAATGCAACTTTTTAACAAAAATTTGGTTCAGGGTATTGACTCACAACAGCCTTGTGAACTAGTTACTCATTCCACTGCACAGCCACAAAGACTGAGTGAATCAACCACATCCTGGGTATAGAACCACTAGGGTTAACAGGATAACCAGCCTGATGCATAGAGAGCCTTCTCCAGTCTCCCTCAGAGATGTCCTAACCAGTCTTACACTTTCCAACTTCATGGAGCATTTGGCTGAAGCTCTTCATTTGGCTGAAGCTCTTCAAAGTCTCCAAAAGTCTCCAAAACTGTGATTCAGAAAAAATAAAAGTTGAATAGGCAGTCTAGATACCGCTTTTATTTGAATTCCACCATTCTGCTCAGAGGCCTCCTGGTTTCCCTGAGCCCATTAGGCCAAATCCAAACAAACACCAGGGCAACAATGACCAGGGTCACTTCATCCAAGTGTCTACCTCTTACAGCTTCCCCAGACCTTTAGGGTAAGGTGAATTTCAATGAGCACTTAAAGACAAAGTTTTATACTTTTCAGATGTCATTTCAAATTGTTGCTGAGAAGACTCATCTCATTCATTTGCATGTGGGAATTATAAAAAGCTTTCACCCTTTAAGTCTGCAGGACTCTCAAGAAGGAAGAAGCGCAGACCTAGGAGACAAACCAGGCTGTTCTGTCTCAATCACTAGCCGTTATTAATAATGCTTCACCTTTATACATATATTTTTACATACACACCCAATGAGATCATTAATAAAAATTCCTGGAAGTGATCATACCAAAGAATTCTTCACATTTGTCAAAGCTTCTCACTCATATTGCCCAATTATTCTTGCAAAAATTACTCTCAAATCTGCTATCAACAGTGCTTAAGAGTGTTCCACATCTTAAACAACTGTGGACATTAGAAATTAACCTTTTCTAATAGGATAGCCAAAATAAAATATTTTATTATTTGAATTTGCATTAGTTTAAAACTCAACAGCAGTTGAGTTTTTCCATACACACTTTATTATTTATATTATACAATTTATTATTAGATTATTCATCTTTTCTGGACTTATAGATCTCTTAATTAAAACTTAACATCCAGCCCTGGCCAATTGGCTCAGTGGTAGAGTGTCGGCCCAGTATGTGGAAGTCCTGGGTTCGATTCCTGGCCAGGGCACACAGGAGAAGCGCCCATCTGCTTCTTCACCCTTCCCTCTCTTCTTTCTCTCTATCTCTCTCTTCCCCTCCTGCAGCCAATGCTCCATTGGAGCAAAGTTGACCCGAATGCTGAGGACGGCTCCATGGCCTCCTGCCTCAGGCACTAGAATGGCTCTGGCCACAACAGAGCAATGCCCCAGACACACAGAGCATCACTGCCTGCTGGGCATGCCGGGTGGATCCCGGTCATGTGGGAGTCTGTCTGACTGCCTCCCTGCTTCTAACTTTGGGAAAATAAAAAATAAATAAATAAATAAATAAAAATTAACATCCTATAGCATATATATTATAACTATTTATTTCAACTTGTCATTTATCCTGATTTTTAAATTATTCTTTTCATAATAAAAAATAAATCTTAGCAAGTTGGGCTCTAGAAATATGGTAGACTGAGCTAACACGGCCCTTCTGCTATTGCCAATCAATACTACCACATAGAAATCATAGATAGGGGATATTAAATACATAGCTTAGAGTAAAAGGAGAAAGTTCTTGAAGTAAAAAAAAAAAACAGAAAACGGGGGACAGGATAAAACCATGTGGCAAAGCCATGACACTCCAGAGGTATGCCATACAAAACATAGTCCCTAAGGATCTTATGTTTTTAATAGTTTCATAGGAATAGGAGATAAGGTTTTGGGTCAAAACAGAAATCACTCCCTAACACCAGACCATGGAAAGATTATCTTCAAAAAGGAAAACTAAGGGAAAAACTGTATCTACTGGCTCAGGAAAATAATAAGACTTTGTCCCTACCTGGCATTCTGGGTAGGGAAAAAGTCTCCCACAAGTAGAAAAAGTACTGTGGTCTTATATCAGACAGGGATGTGGAGCTCAAATGTACAACTGGTACAAAGCAAAATTCCCAAGTTACTGATATAAACAATAACAAGCATTTTGAAGATCCTAAATAAGAAAAAAATCTCCAGGACCCCTGACTAAATCAAATAAAAACCCACTTTGTAGCAACTCTTTCACAATCCAGCATCCATAAAAGAAAAAGTGAGAAAAGCTCTCACAAAAGAAAAAGTGAGAAAAGCTCGGCTGAAACTGAGTTCACAATACAAAATTATAAACCACACTCATTACTCATAGCGACAGTGATTCCAGTATATACAACTAATAGGCATAATAGAACTTGTGATAAAGAAAATCTTAACACTCTTAGATAATTATTTTTAAATGATTAAATAGTTAAAAAAGAAGAAATACAATCATGCAGAATGAACAGAAAAACATGAAAAAATGGCAAACTTTAAGGAATTAAAGACAAACAACAAATTACACATAACTCAAAAGTTAATTAATTGGAGGAAGAAGGTAAAGAAATAAGAGACAAAAAGGTGAAAAAATGTCAAATAGAACTTTTTTTAAAAGGAGAGAAGCAAAGTACTATTCCAAGAGATAATAGATGAGACTCTTCTAGAATTAATGAAAGACATAAATCTTTAAAGAATAATGAGTGCTAAAAATTTGATACATTTTTTTTTAAATCCTAACCCAGGCACATATAGTGAAATTTCAGAACATCAAAGTTAAAAAAAAAAAAAAAAAAAACGTAGGGGAGGGGGGTTGATATCAATTAAAAAAATAATAATAATTAAACTGACACCAGTCTGACCAGGAAGTGGTTCAGTGGATAGAGCATTGGTCTGGGACACAGAGAACTAAGTTTCAAACGCAAGGTCACCAGCTTGAGCACGAGGTCACTGACTTGAGTGTGGAATCATAGACATGATCCTATGGTCTCTGGCTTGAGCCCAAAGGTCACTGGTTTGAAGGCCAAGGTAGCTGGCTTGAGCCCAAGGTAGTGCTGGCTTGAGCAAGGGGTCACTGGCTCAGCTGTAGCCACTCCCCCTCCCTATCAAGGCACATATGAGAAAGCAATTAATGAACAACTAAGGTGCCACAACGAAGAACTGATGATTTTCATCTCACTCCCTTCCTGTCTGTCTTTCCCTATCAGTCTCTCTCACTTAAAAAAAAAAAAAAAGACAAAAGAACTGACACCAGACTTCTCACCAGCGACAACAGAAGCAACGATACAATAGACTGATACCTTTCAATGAGGTAGGTGAAATAAATACCACTTTAGAATTCTATAGGACTCAGGAAGGAGGGGGAAATTGGCATTTTAAAGGAAATAATGCAGGAAGAACACACAGAGCTGGAAGGCAGGAGTGGGTTGCGGGAAGCAAGGGTAAGCAAGGGAATCAGTAAATACATGGGCAATGTTATGCAAGTATAGAATGAAGAAATAAAACAAATAACAACAACACTGACATACTTGGAGGAATTAAAACAGGTAGAACTAAAATATTATACAAAAGGAAACGTGGGTATGGGAAAGATCAGAATTAAAATATTCTAAAATCTTTGAATTATTCAGGATAATGTTATGGTTGTAGCTGTTTTAATTAACTATGTATGTTAAAAATTAAAATGTAACCAATAAAAGAATAGAACTAGAATAATGATATTTCAAAAACAGTGGGAGCTAAAAAGGGTAATAAAGAATGTTTTATTAACCTAAGGAAAAGTAGGAAAGAAAAAAAGCAGAGAAATTGCATGGTAAATAGAAAACATAAAATAAGGTGGTCGATATAATTTCAAAATATTCATAATCATATAAATTAATTAGATTTAATGAGTTAATTTAAAGAAAAACAGAAATTCTCAGATTAAATATTTATAAAGCTGGCCAGATGCCATTTGCCAAAGGCTCACCTGAAACATAATGACATGACTCTTAAAAATACACGGATAAAAAAAGATATGCTAGGTATATCTTTCCAACTAAAGGGAAAGAAAACTGTAGCAACAGAAATAACAGACAATGAAGACCAAACAAAAATATACACATGTAGAGAGAGATGTCATAACCCATCATTACATAAAGATAAAAGGGGAATTCACCACTAAGAATAATAACTCACACTTACAATGCCCTGACCATGTGCCAGACACTGTTCTATGTGCTTTATCTATATATTAATACATTTGATCTTCACAATGAATCCCAGGGCATAGCCCATTTTACAGATGAGAATACTGAATCACTGAAATAAAAGACTTTCCCAAGGTTCAAAAATAGTAAGTAGCCTAGCCATCATTCAAACCCAGGCAGTCTGCCTCCTGTGTCTAAACTGTACACTTTTTTCTATTTTTGTTTTTTCTTGTTTTATTTTGTTTTGTTTTTTGCTAACAGCACAGCATTGAAATTGATGAAGCACACATTTACAGAACTGCAAAGAAAAATTAGCAAGTCTGCAATCATAATAGAAATTTTAATGTGCATGTCTCAGTATCTAATTAAGCAAATAAAAAGCTAGTGAAAATATAGAACACAATTAAAATACTTGCTCTAGCGGGCTAAATATATATATATATATATATATATATATATATATATATATATATATATATATATGGTGACAAAAGATGATTTGACTTCGGGTGGTGGGCACACAATGCAATATACAGGATCATGTATCATAGAAATGTACATTTGAAACCTATATGATCTTATTAACCAATGTCACCCCCATAAATTTAATAAAAAATTAAAATATTCACTCTAATAGCTTGATAGAAAGTGCCACTCACAACAATTAGAGAATACACATTTTTACAAGCAGCATGAAACTTTCATAAAAATAAATCGCATGAAACGTTGCAAAGCAATTTGCTATAAATCCTGAAAATGAAAAGCGTAGAAGCCATGATCGGTGACTACAGTGTAATCAAACTAGACACCAATAACAAAAAGATAACGCCAAATGACCTATATGTGCTGCTCACCAAAATTAGGGGACATTTATTTTATTGCTTCATAGTCATTTTTAAATATCCCCTAATTTTTGTGAGCAGAATATTTAAAAGTTTTGAAACACACTTTTGAGTATGTTAAAGGTCAAAAGACAAATAATGATATACATAATAAAATCTTTAGAAATATGATGACAAAAATATTGCATACCAAAAGTTATAGAAGGTGTGTTAGTAGTGTGTAAAGAAAATTTTATGTTCTTACAAGTGTATATTAGAAATGAGGGGAGAGTAATGAGCTTAACTGTGCAATAAAGACAGAAACAAGAAGATAGAAAGGAGAAATAAAGTGAAGAGTAACCAATAAGTAGAGAAAAAACTCTGGTAAGTTGCTGCCTATAGGTTTTATAAACTTCGTCCTGAGGAAGAGGGTACAAAACACAGCAAACATGAAGATGAGAGATTAGGGGTCTCCTGTGTGAGCTTTGGTAGGTTTCTTAACTTCTCTGGGCAACAGTGTACTCACCTATAAAATTAGTCAGTTTGATCAAATCAGAAATTTGGCTGTTCCAAAATTCAGTGCCCCCCCCCTTCAAGGGACCATTTAATAAGGAGAATATATATATATATTAGCAAGTGGCAGCTATAGAGTTGTTGATTGGAGAAATGTCTTATGTCCTATGTGGTCATGCAGTAACTACAATATAACTAGGAAGTTAGGAGACACATTCTAAGGACAGCTCCTCCCTTACGACCTCCTGAGATCAGACTAGGAAAATGCTAGAAAATTCCCAAAATGAACAAGGAAACCACCTCTAGTTGAAAGTCTTTTCTTGAGATATTCAGAATTAGCAGTTAAGGAGGTTCTAAGACTATTTATTGGATGCCATGTAAGTCCAAGTCCCAAATGTATGGCAAGTTCAGGACATACACAGGTCCCAGCAAAGAGAAGGCATGCAAAAATATTTGCGAATAAATGAGCTGAGATAAACATGCAAGGTGATGCATGAAAGGAAATATTAATCCAGATATTAGGATAAAGCTAGTTTAATTAAACACTCAGTTCATTTTTTTTTTCAGTCACTCTGTTCATTTTTTAGAAAAGAAAAAGTCGGACTAACTAACTGCCTAAGAACCTGTCTGGAAGTGCAATTGTGATTGACTGTGCGTGATGCACATTCCGCCTAACTAGAAAAACGGACTTCCACCTTTCCCAGGTGCCTATGGGTGTTAAGGCAGGAAGGGACCACAGAATTCATAAGCAGCATAAATGCAACCCTAAGCTTTCTTATAACCGCTCTACCTAGAGAATAACAGATTGAATGCAGTTCAGAATTTGCAAAAAAAAAAGTTATTCACCGTGTAGACTGATTCCTTGGGAGGCGAAAGCATGTTCCCTTTAAAATGAGTACAGCAGAGCATTTACTTTGATCTATGTTAAATCAGGTTTGGGATGGCTCCTTCTTCTAAAGAGATGAGGGAGTAAGGTGTGCTAATAGCACTGACGGTACCCAGCGCCCTAGGGACCCTGATCAGTGTGCAGAAGTATAAAAATCTCCAAAAGGTGAACCTATCATCTTAAACTCATTAATAATACCAAGGCCTCAAAACTATAGGACTCTATACAGATCCATAATTGGGCTTCCTGACCCTTTCAAAAATGTGAAGAAATTCAGGTCAACCCAAATACTTCGGCTCATGGGGATCTTCCCCTGCATGACTTAAACTCTTGCCTCCTTCCAGACAAGCCCATTCTCCGGCTGTTGGTACTAACTACAGGGATTACAGAGGTCAAGTTCCTTGTGCCCTGAAGGCCACT
Source organism: Rhynchonycteris naso (assembly GCA_037038555.1). Classification (NCBI taxonomy): domain Eukaryota; kingdom Metazoa; phylum Chordata; class Mammalia; order Chiroptera; family Emballonuridae; genus Rhynchonycteris; species Rhynchonycteris naso. Next base: position 60,621,367 of record CM073004.1, on the reverse strand, counting down.
TTCCCCATGAAGCTCTCCCTTCATTATTGGGGAACTAATGTTATAATGGAACATCTGGGGTAGATCCAGAAGAATAAATCTAACAAGTAATTTTCAGTTTCTTGTTCAGAGCAGAACAGGAAAGCCAGAAGAATTCTCTCAGGGGCAGAAGGCTGTACAATTGTTTTGGAGACTATGCAGCAACCTCACGGAGACTTACCTATTTAAAGGACATCTCCAACAGCCTTGGCCGTACTGAGCGTTCCTGGACACTCGACCTATCAGTGGGTCAGCTCATTTGGGATATTACGCAGAGCCAAAGCACTGGGCATGACACCCAGACACTACACTGCCCTTCCAAGGAACAGCTGCTTCTAGGTGACATGGGTCTCAGCTGAGAAACAGGGGAAGGTCCTTCTTCCCCACCCCCTTTTCCTTTATGACTTGTCTCTCTCTCTTGCTGCCCGCCGACTTTGCCAGTTCCCCATGTCCAATGGGGAGCCATCTTCTCTGAAACTTAGCCAAGCCAGCCAGGGAAATCTAGGCTCTTCAAGAGAGAAGAGAAGAGAAGAGAAGAGAAGAGAAGAGAAGAGAAGAGAAGAGAAGAGAAGAGAAGAGAAGAGAAGAGAAGAGAAGAGAAGAGAAGAGAAGAGAAGAGAAGAGAAGAGAAGAGAAGAGAAGAGAAGAGAAGAGGACAAGAAGAACCCTTATGTTTTCTTCTTCAATAACACCCTGTGGGTCTCCATGTGCCTTCAGTTCCCTCCATATCCCTTCAAAGTGCTGGAAACTAACTTGAAATTGTAATTACAGGGCTCAGTCTTATGCCAAAAAAAAGAAAGAAAGTTAAGTGCGAAAACACAGAAGAAGAATGTTCCTTTGTGTCTCTATTATCTCCCTTGAGCCTCTAGCCCCCCTTCCTCTCTCTCCACCCCTTTTATTTCGGGACGTGAGTTGGGCAGTCAGAAGAGCGCCATATTCCACAGAGTCAGGTATTTTTTAAATGTCAGTCTGTAAAGGGCACCGTTGTCAATGGTTCAGTTGCATGGCAGGGATTTAATTACCTATATAAAATACACTAAAGAAATGCATGTTGGGCTTTTTCCTTTGCACGACTCCACTTCAATTTGTAATTTTCCCCTTCTAATTGAAATTAATTTCCCTTGCTGTTTTGTGTTACAACCCACCTGGATGGGGTTATTATTCTGTAAAGGTAATTATAAAATTAGAAGGCTAACCACGACGTGAATTTCCTAAATCGCAGGTGGCAATGATGCCAAGTGCTGCTGAAAGGGAAAACAATTTGGAAATGCAGCCTAAATTCTCTTGCAAAGAAACACCCTGCCTAGCCATGCCCCCAATTAAGTGATGCTTAAAGGCTTCCTTGAGTGTGTGCTGGACATCGCGATACGCTGTCCAGGTCCCCCTGTAGGACTTATATCATCCCCCCAACTTCTGGGAGTGCTCCTGCCAGACCACGCTCAGCTGTCAGCCCCCTGTGATGAATGCCTTGTCCGTGGTCACACCTTTGTCTGTGAGCAGCTGGTTCCATTGACTGGTCCTCCTGGGCCTTCTCCCTCCTACTTGGAACAGCTCTGAAGGGCCATCCCAGCTTCCGAGCTCCCTGTGGACTCATCATGAGACTTCCTTGAGACTGCATCACTACCCAGACTCTCCTTCTCCTCAGTCCTGTCTCCCTCTCTTCCCTCCCATAGGTGTGAACCCCGAGAGCACTTCCTAAGAAGCCTCCTAAACTCTAAGTGAATCTCAGGGTCAGCCTCCCAGAGAACCCGACCTACAACAGAGGGGAGAAAGAAAGAGTTGGATAAAAATTTAAAAATGGATCTCTCATTCACTGATAACTGCCAGGCAAGTGAACACTAACCCACTTATCTCATTGCTAAGAGTTTTGTAGACCCATTGTAACCAGTTCAATAATGGCTGCTCACATTAGTAGCAGTCTAAAGCCCAAGAAAAAACAGAGGACAGGCCTAAGAAGTAACCAGGGAAAGGAAAGTTAATGGAAGCCTGTGTCAACAGCTTTAGAAACATTCACCTTTTTGACCCAATAATGACATTTTTATTTACAGATTATGCTTATAGCTCATCTAATTCCCAAACTAACGGGAGGTGACTTTCAAAAGTACTTAGTACTCAGCGAGTCAAACTACATAAATAAACGTGTAGCAAAATTAAGACAGTACCAAGGCAGAGGTAAGATGAGTCCAGAAAAGCGGCCATGATATCAGGCCAGACTAAAGTCTTTAGAATCATACCCGCCGCCCCATCCCGTGCAGGGGATTCAGGCCAAAGCAATACTAGACCAAACACAGAGCATACATCTGCAGTGAAATTCAAATAGCTTTTTATCTAGATTTTTCTGCTAGTTAAATTTTCTGTGGGTATAGTGAAAATAAAAAAGTATAGCAATTAATGTAATGTTTGGGGCACCTAACCATGAATTTGAACTGCCTGTTGGATAATCCAGACTGCTGAAGCTTAATGCCATGACTGAGAATAAACTAATAATTTGACTTTGGGAAGAACTCTGGCTAGTTAAGCAACACCGTGTAGTGTCAATAAAAAACAAAGGCCCTGAGATGTAAAGTTGCCCCGGGAACTGTGGCCTGCGAAGAAGCCTCCTGAGGGCCCTGTGTGAGGTGACAGAGGAGAGCGCCAGTGGGCCTGGGGACAGACTCCTGTCCTGCCAGCTCCCAGAGCAGCCCCACTTCCCAGGAAGCTGAGAGCAACACTGTGAACACAGTTCAGAAAGAGTCATTTGGAAGGATCCAAACAGGTTGGTCTAAACTCTGATAATCCAGCGAGATCCGAGGATAAAATGGAGAAGTCCTAAGAGAGTGGAAGCCTGCACATCTATCTCAATCAGCTCAGGCTGCTGTAACAAAACCCCATAGAATGCGTGACTTGAACAATGGGCATTTCTTGTTCATAGAACTGAAGGCTGGGAAGTCTGAGATCAAGGTGCAGATGTGGTTCTTCGTGAGGGTCCCATTCCTGGCCTGCAGATGACTGTCTTCTCACTGTATCCTCATATGGGAGAGTGAGAGAGCTCTGGTATCACTTGCTCTTCTTATAAGGGTACTGATTTCATCATGGGGACATCATCTTATTGTAATTTACCTCCCACAATATCTTCGCATTGGTAGGTAGGGTTCAACGTGTGAATTTTGGAGGGATATAAACATCGAGTCCATAACCATATCCTTCAAGAAATCCTCTGAATTTCTTTTTTTATGCCATATCTTTGGCCAGAGTTGGGCAGCAGAATTTCTAGCTGCATTCTCTGACAAATAGCCAGAGAGCAAATGCTATTTGTTTGACAAACAGCTGGAAAGCCCTGTGCAGTGACATCAGTTGACATGTAGGAGGGCTTAGAGATTCCAAGAAGAGCCACTGAGTCAAAGAAGGGCCCCACCTCTGCTCTGCACTGGGTCGTGAGACACCTGCAGGCAGCGCCCACGTTCTCTTCCAGCACTGGGGTGAATGGGCAATAAAGGTCTTGACATATTCAGTCACAAAGTTCTAGGTCACAGTGATTCTTTTTCTTTAAAACACTTTGAAAGTAGGAATTAAGAATTGTTAAACATAGACTTTAAAAAATGTTTAAAGCATCAGTAAAGTGCTGATAGCTCACAGAATATCAAAAATTTAGCTCTAGGAATATATTCTTTAAAATATCATCCTAAATGTCATGAAATGATGTGCACAAAGACATTCACTACGGGTTCTTCATAATAATGATGATCTGGAAACAACCTGAATGACCCTCAATAGAGGATCACATAAGAAAGTAAAGCACTGCCTGTCACATAATGACTAGTAATTAAGAATAGTCAATAGCAATATTAATTGCTAATTATGTTTTAATGTTTAGTAAAAATGTTACAATGACTGTAGCCATAAAATTGTGCTCTAAAAGTTAGCAAAAACCCACATATATAAAAAATGAGAAGGAGATACGTATATTAAAATGATGATCATGTTTGGTAACAACCATTGTATTATTGTCTCTATTTCCTTATTTTAAAAAATTATCTTGTTAAACTTTTATTGTAAAAATATTTATATAATAAATACACAGGGGGGAAAAACTAAAGAAGATGTGGAGAACACTGAAAGGCCAGACAGCTTCGTTGAATTTCCTAAAAGGCACCCAAGGTCAGAAACGGATCTACTGATCAATTAAGGTCAGCCCCGATGTCCCCACAGGCCACCACCACAGTGAGTGAACGCACACTCACATGACAGAGGACCACAAGAGGGGTCTTCCTTCCCCAAGAAACCACCCCAGAATGGACAAACTTGGCTGTTACCTAAGTCTTCCCATTGCATTTCGGAAGTCAAGGTCTGCATTGAACCGACAGCTGCATTTTGATCTCACCAAAGCTTCTGTCTTTAGAAAAAGATAGTGCAGTGAGTGTAGAAGTCGTAAATGTCAAGGGCAAGTCTCACTTTCCCGATGTGAAATCTCACAGCAATTTCTGGAATGGAAATGGTGCTGCCTCTCATTGCCCGCCCCCCAGGAGCCTGAAACAGGGACAAAGTCCTTGTCCCTGCAGAAAACTACAGATATCTATTTTCCAAAACAAAGTTCAGAACCGGTGGGTTTGCCTTGGGGGACAGAATATTTGAAGTTGGAGCTGCTGTGACTAACCAGGACATCTGTTTCACAGCACCACGGTCGCCCTCCTTACCTGGCGATCAGAGCGCAACCACACAGAGCCACAGCTTGGGAAATCCAGCAGGTGTACTCCCAAAACTCTTCCGATCATAAATGGACTGAAAGGTTTTTAATTACTTCTAGGTATGAGACAATGAGTAATGTGATATTTAGATGCCAAAAAGAACTTCTAAAGTCGTGGTTTGCATGGACGATGACAAGTCTATTAGAAACCAGAGTGGGTTAAGGAAATCGTAGCGGAGGAGCTGAGTTAGCGAGAGCCATCTCCGTGGCACGTGAGCAAAGAAGGGAGAAAGAACACAAGCGAGCCTGGCAAGGCCTCTCTAGGGCTGAATTTCCAAGGCAGTACATATGTTGTACAAGCTGCAGTCATGCTACCAGGTTCTGCCTTTTACATCCGGGGTTCTCCTACGAACAAGCTATTCCAAAAAACTTCCTCTCTTAACCACTGTCTGAGAAGTCAGCATAGGCTGACTCAGGGCTTGTAGCCTTCTTGTGGCGTAAATCCCATGGGCAGGGGCCCAGCGCTCCCCACTTCCCTCATCACCATCCGCACGGACAGCTGGGCCTGAATCTATCAGCCTTCCCTGCTGCCTTCACCCCCCAGAACATACTTCTGGGGCCAAGGTAATAGAGGACAACTAAGAAAAGCTCCAAGGATTCTGGAGTGGGTCTGTAAAAATGATAAGGACCACCCCTCCCCAAAAATAGAGCTGGCTAGCACTAAAGGGTGGGGCGGCAGTCTTTCCTGGAGTCCTATGATCGCCTCCTCACAGTCAAGTGTGAGGACACATGCAGGCTAAGCGGGTATCAACTAAACCGTAAGCTCCATGAGGGCAGGCTGCACCCCGACTCTCTCACCACTGTATCCCGGCACAGGGCCGCTGCGGAGGAGGGATGCTCTAACAAGTTGTTGGATGGAAGAATAAGCCCTGTGGGCCTTCAGGGTTCATTTGGGCTTCCCTGCCCTTACTGTGGTCCCCGCACAAGCCCCGGAAGCTGATGGTGTTGCAGAACAGCAGACTGCTTCCTGCCTCCAAGGAGACACCAAGTCTTCCTTTGGGGGTCACAGTAACTCAGGCACTGTAATGTGAAGTTACAGGAACAAATAGGATAGACCTTGCCCGTAGCCTCAAATAGGACCTGTGGCCTTCAAAGATAGAAGTGGCCCTGGTACGGCCCACCTCTCCAGATTGCCCTGGATCCACCCCTGGGGCTCAGTCTCCCCCTCTCTCCAGGGCCTGCCCTGCAGCCATCCACCAGCGCCCTCCCCACACTCCACAAAGTTTAGTTAACAAGACTCAACCTTTCCGGTGCTTTCCCGATTTTCTATAATAGGCCTGCACTGGCTTTATAATGGGAAAAGCCCACTCTGTTTTCAATTGTTTTAAATAAATTCAAGTTTTTTAAGGTGAAAGAGAAACTTCGCTCCAGTCCTACAGCTGCTCATGGCTGCAGATACAGGGAGTTTATTTTGGTACCCTGAACACCCACTCCAAAGTCCCATATGGCCTGTGCATAAGCAAAAGCATTCTACTTTTTTCAAGGGCTGTACACAGTTTCACTCTGAATTTCAAACAGAAATATAAACTCGGTTTTTGTAAAAGAAAAAAAACCCTACCCAGGATCCGTGGCACTAATCCTTCTTCCCCTCCCGCTCCCCAGTTTCAGCCCTGGGACATGGAAATCATTTCTTAAGGAATTGGCCATCGATGACTCAAACTACTTCAGTCTTTCCCTGCAGAGTCACTTACAAAAAAAAAGATGCCCCAGGTTTGCTCTCAGCTGCCCCCTTCTGCACCTGTCTCCTCTGTGATGTCCCCTTTGCTTTTACATTCACTCAGCAATGATCAAATGCCAACCATGGGCCAGCCACTAGGTGAGGCTTGGGGACAGAGCAAGGCACAAACTAATCAAAAACTTCCCCGCCCTGATAAAGCTTATATCAGAAACAAAGGGAATTCCCCAGGAATAAATCACGGGGGATATTCAAACGGCGGCGTAACAGGTGACTTGGCAAGACTGGGTCTGGCCCAGGGGTTAGGGAGCTGGGAGGAATCCTTACCCAAAAAGCTGAGTTTTTGAGGGAGAAAATTCAGGGCCAGCAGCTTCCTGAGGACAGCGCTGGGGACAGTGGGCCTCACACACTGTTCTAGGAGCCCTCAGGCCAGCCAAGCCCAGACTTACTCCCTCAAAGCAAAGGCACCAAAACTTTAGTTTTGAAAACATTTGCAATTTCTAGTTCAAAGGAAGCATCAAAGCATCATAGGAGAAACTCAGTCAAACCTTATTTGACTACTGAACAGTAATTTTATAATTTAATTTTGTCTTTTTATTAAATTACATAGGGATCAGGGGCGAACCATAAACACTTCCATTCTCAGGGGCTCCAAAACGATGCTTGATGTGGCCTCTGACTTCTATTCCTCTAGTTGTGCATCACCCTCTGCTCTCAAGTGTACAGTTGACATCCCCAACCGCAAACACCAAACACTTTCCTCTCCACCCATCCTGCCCCCATCCTGCCCCTGTCTGGCTTAAGCTTCGCCCTTGGGTGGCATGGGTGCCTGCAGGTCAACCAAAGCCTACGTGAGGACTGCACACCCTTCTCCTCAAAATTCCTCCTCCCCTACTGAGTTTTATACCCTGGTTGTTTTCATTTGCATGCAAATCTTAAATAAACAGCTTGCCTAGAATAAATTTGGCCTTTAAAATACACACATACCCACACAATTGCTCTTTCTGCCTCCCCCAAACGCCCTTCTCTTCTCCTGCGGTCTGCTCATTCCCAGCCACCCCGCCCCTGAGGCCTGCCCCTGGAAGAACAATCCTGCCCCTCTCCCTGCCTGCCCACAGCCCCGCTACAATGTCTCTCTGTCCTTCTGCAGTTGGACTTCTCCAGCCCAGGTGCTGCCTTCCTGCAGTCACCACCCACTCCCTTCGCTCCCTACCTCCTGCACACCGACCACCCCACCTCCTCCTCAGCCACAGAGCCAAGGCCGCCCCAGCCTCTATAAAATCACCAATGGCTTCTCAGTTGCTACATCACAGCATGTTTCCTCAGTATCTCATCTCTCCCTGGTGATCCTGATACGACCTCTTAATTAAGACAATAGCTACCATGGATGAGCTTTTAGGATGGTTCCGGTGGTATGCTAGGTGCTTCCTGTTCATTACCTTATTTAACCTTCAACAATGCTATGAAATGGCAGTCAAAGAGGGCCACTCTATTGAGCAGTGGGGTCTGTTTCCTTTTTCTGAATCTAGTACCGCTTTGACCAATAGAAGATGGCAGGGGCGCACCTGTGCCAGCTTCCAGAACTCAGCCTTGATAGGCTGGCAGCCTCTCTGTGTCTCTTACGACATCTGCTCTGGGAACTCTGAGCGGCCATGATGAAGTGAGCACGTGGAGAGGCCCTGAGCCTTCCTGCAGAAGGGACTCTGGGCCAGTGCCAGCCCTTCAAGCCAACCCAACAGAGGCCCCAGCCCTTCTGGAGCCAAGACAAGTTGTCCCCCCCTGGCCCTGCCCCAACTGCAGATTCACAGATACAACAAAGGAGGATTATTCTTTGAAGTGTGGAGTAGTTGATTGTGCAGCAATAAATAACGTAGCACAGGGATTATCATTATCATGCTTACTTTAGAGCTGAGCAAATGGAGCCTTAAGAGGTCCAGTTACTTTCCCGAGGTAACACAGCTAGTCTGCTCAACCATTCAGCCCCATCCCCGTACAATGACTCTCCACTTTGCATCGTTCCCTTTCTTCAACCATTCTTCTTCCTTTTCTGGGGTGGTGCCCTGGGGGGTAGTGATTTGGGTGAAGCGTAAGCAAGACAGTGCAAGCAAAGTACTCAGCACCATGTCTGACACATAATAACCAATGAACAAAAGGTTTTGCAAATAAACACTGTTCTTACCCTTTTTGATTGCATACTATCACTTGGCAATTTGATTTTAGTGACAATATAGGTGCCAGTTCAAGTGCTTCTGATGACCACTGTCAGGCAGCCACCTCCAGTCCCACTCTCAGCTAGATCCCAACCCTCCTCTGCCAACCACCCGCTGCACAAACTGCTAAAGAAGGTCAGTTCTCATTGCACAGCCAAGGGACCCCAAACTGAAGGCATCGGCCCCCATTCTCATTGACTGCAGTCCTCCTATCTGGCCCGTTTCTCTCAGTGGCAATAGCAATCTTCCCATTTTCACGCATAAAAAGAAGGCAAGTTGAGCTCTTATAGCATATTCAGCTCTGACATCTAGCCACCAGGTCGCTATCATAGCTTTCTTTGCAAAAAAAAAAAAAAAAGTCCATCTTCCCTCTTCATCTCACCCTACCTTAATTACCTATGTCTCCACATTCCTCTCTCTGCCTAACCCAAATCCATTCCCTGCACGTTACCACACGACTAGTCTTAATAAAACATAAGGTTCCTACCTTGCACCAGTTCTCTAAAATACCTACAGCCATATCCATTAACTTGTAGGTTCAAGTTCAAAGTCATTTGAACTTGTAGGTTCAAATTCAAAGACCTCAGCTTGGCACTGAAGTGACTCCAATATATGGGCCCACCTTACCTCACCTGCCCTGCTTTCTCAGCATACAATCAGCATCTTGGACAAAATAACTATGCAGACATCAGGTGGTCAATATCAAATGAAATAGTCTATTATTTCTATAGTCTTGCCCTCACACCTCTTCTTTCTTATTTAGGAACGTGAAATAAAGCAATGAAGACATATGCAGCTGGTTCACACAGAGATAACTTTTTATTTGAAAAATGTATCAAATGTTTTGTTGGAGGTTGATAATGAAAAAGGCTTTGAAAAGAAGCATGATATATTTTATTTTAAACCACTTCATGATCTCTAGAAAAAATGTGGTTATCATTACGACCAAATTGTATAAACAGGGACCCTGGCCAGAGCGTCAGCCCGACATGTGGATGCCCTGGGTTCAATACCCTGTCAAGGCACACAGGAGAAGTGCCCATCTCCTTCTTCATCCCTCCACCTTGGGCACTGAGGATGGCTCCATGGCCTCCACCTCAGGCACTAAGAAGAGTTCAGTTGCTGAGCAACAGAGCAATGCCCCAGATGGGCAGAGCATCACCCTCTAGTGAGCTTGCTAGGTGGATCTCAGTCGGGGTACATGCAGGAGTATGTCTCTGTATCCTCTTCTTTCACTGAGTAAAAAAAAATGTATCAACAGGGATAGGTAAGTCACCAAAAGAACTTCTGCAAGATGTGTTATAGCTAAGAATTTTAGACAAATCTCTCATATCCAAAGAAGTTCGTAGCCTCCAAGAGCTGGCTGACAGCGACCAGGTAAAATAAGGAATGGGATTTTCACACAACAGAAAGAAATCATGTTCAGCTGGTCAGATCTCCCAGTCAAAAGCACAAGTGAGATCTCAGCTAAGGCCAGGAAGTCAGAGGAAGTAGAAAGTAGCTTCAAATTAAAAAAGAGGTTGCCAAGATCACAGCACATCATAGGTGTTTAATAAATTTTACACGGTTAATGAAGTAATTGATTGATTTTCTTAATAGATGGTCAAGAACAGAATTTATAAGTAGTGGGTAAGGAGTTTCAAAACAGTCCTTACATGGAAAATGAAGGTGACTGTTGCAAATAGTGCTGCAAGCCCATTCTGTCCTGGGATGTCAACTTGTGGGTATTTGTGGCAACCCTACTCACCCAAAAGGGGAGAGGACAATTTGACTTTGGGTGATGGGTATGCAACATAATTGAATAATAAAGATAATCTGGAGGTGTTTTCTTTGAACATATGTACCCTGATTTATTGGTGTCACCCCATTAAAATTAATAAAAAAATAAAATAAGAAAAAAGACCTATATTTACTTCAAAGTATAGTCACTTGAGCCTGCCTAGAAGACTTGAACACTCAAACTATGACTCTCAAATTTGACTTGATATTTGCTTATTGATATTTAACTTACAGATATTAGTATCTCATTTCTGAAATACCATCTTTCATAGGAAAATACCATATTTTCTTAGGAAAATATTTTATTCACACAAGCAAATATAGTCCCTCTGAGCAAGAAGACCCTGAAAAACAAAAGAATAACAGGAGCATGATCTCTGGGGCCAATATATCCAAGCTCTGGTGGCACCAAAGGAGCCACTCCAATGGTGCCCAAAGTGTGGGCCTCAGGGCAGCAGCAGCAGCAACTGGTCACACCCCAGACCTACTGGATTGGTTCCAGCAATCTTTGCTGTAACAAACCCTTAAGGTGATTCTAATGCACTCTGAAGCATAAGAACCACTGGTAAAACTAGGTCATAACAAGCCAATTAGAAATCTACCCATTCTCTCTGGCTATAGATGGTACACAGCAAGCATTCTTTCCCCAAACTCCCAGAACCTGTAGATAAAAACTCCACTTAATGTCCTCATCAGGTGACCTCTTTTTGTTGTTGCCTATGTTGCAGCCACAGGGTCCCCTGCTCTTTGTCTGAGATTCCTCCCCCTTCACCCACGTGGTTCCACCCTATCCTTCACCTAGCTAACTCCTACTCAAACATCGCCATCTTGTCTCGACTTTATGTCTCGGCCATTGGTTATCTACAGTGCCTGGGATATAGGACTCTATTACAGCTGTCTCACATGAACTTGCACAGACTCATTGCTAGCATCTCTTCCTAACTCCACATATAGTGTCACAATGTTGATAAGTTGGAGTCAACCTTGGTGGAATTATTTATACCACAGAAATTGGCAAACACTCAAAATCAGGAGTCTTTAACTCAGAAAGCTGGTTGTTAAAAAATTATCAGCACAACATTGCCAGCCCAGTGCCTGGCACATTGTGGGTGCTCCACACTAATGACTGTATGATTAGAAAACAAAATGAATGTATAAATGACACACGAGGGATATCCTTCCGTGGCAAAGTCAACACCACCAAGTATCTTAATTTTGTCCTTTCTGAGAGCAATCATTTCAACAAAAGATCAAAGTGTCGAAAGTCCAAGTCCTCAACTCCACACACAAATACAATATAAGTTAAATCCCATCCCAGTGAACACACAGTTCCCTATCATCATTGTTGAACAGGCATTCTAGGTTGTTTTTAACAGTCTGAACTGTATCCTTGGGTGAAATCCACAAAGGTTAATAATGCAAACGTGCAGAGGGCCAACTGAAGGGTGCCCTGCGGTGCACATGACTGATATACAGACATTCAAAGTAAGAACTAAAGTAATCACCTCACTGGCAAAACAAAAAGCATCCATGAGCCATACTGGGCCAGGCAGCATCGTCTGCAACCTTAGCAGTTACTGCGGGCTCTTTGCACAGCAACCTCATTGCTCTCTCTTCAAAGCCCTGCACTTCCTCAGCCATGACAGCATTGGAGACTTGCCGTATCGGTTTTTCTTTGTTTCTCTCTCCTCCACTTCTCTCTCTCTCTCTCTCTCTCTCTCTCTCTCTCTCTCTCTTTCCCCTTGTTCCCCTTTGTCCCTCTTATATTCCTCAGTGCTTAAGAAAATAAAATCAGGTGGTCCTGTCTGGCCACAGAGCTCTCCCCGGGTGTTGTGAACAAGTATTCCTGCCATCCCCACTTCTAGTCAACACGGTACTGAAGATGCTTACTGGCTCAATAAGATAAAAGAAAGGGGAAAAGGTGTAAATATTACATTGAAAGAGATAATATTGCCACTGTTTACAAATGATATGGTTGTATACATGAGAAAAAAAATCTACAAACCTTAGAATAAATGAATTTAGCAAGAATACTAGATTCAAGATCAATACTCAAAAACTAATTGCATTGATTTATGTCAGGAACAATTAGACAATAATTTTTTTTAATATACCATTTTCAATAACACCAAAAACATTAATTATTAGGAAATAAATCTAAAAAAAACATGTGGTCGAGAATAAATTATTTTTCTGGAGGGAATAGAGAGTAAGGAAGAACATGGACCACAGAAAGTATCATGAAGACATCATGGAACCAAGACTGTGTACGGCCAGGCTACCCTGAAAGCGTTGGATCTCTTCTGATCTCGGAAGCTAAGCAGGCTCAGTTCTGGTTCGTACTTCCATGGGAACCAAGACCCTTCTACTTGCTGCTGTGACGCCTTCAGCATATGGCTTCTACCCTCATTTTCCAGTCTGGGTGCACTGAACCTAGCCAGCACATCGGCAGTCCACCCAGCAGAAATGAGGGAGGAGGGGAAAGGAGCACATACATCTCTTCCCCTGCCTTTCACTTACACCCAACTGGGCAGAATTCAGACATATAGGTAGCTGTGAAACAGGCCAGAAAATGTAATCTTTATTGCAGGAAGGCATCTATACAACTAAAAACACAGGGTCCAGGACTAAGGAAGAAAGTGAGAGGAGTGCCTGACCAGGTGGTGGCACAGTGTATTGGGATGCGGAGGACCCAGGTTCGAGACCCCAAGGTTGCCAGCTTGAGTGCGAGCCCATCTGGCTTGAGCAAAAAGCTCGCCAGCTTGGACCCAAGGTCGCTGGCTCCAGCAAGGGGTTGCTCTGTCTGCTGAAGGCCCACGGTCAAGGCACATGTGAGAAAGCAATCAATGAACAAGTAAGGTGTCGCAACAAAAAACTGATGATTGGTGCTTCTCATCTCTCTCCGTTCCTGTCTGTCTGTCCCTATCTGTCCCTCTCTCTGACTCTCTCTCTGTCCCTGTAAAAAAAAAAAAAGAAAGTGAGAGGAGATGCTGTGGAAAACTACCATCTCTGCTACAGAATACATCTCTCTCCTATAGAAATGCCATGATGTGTAAGGGAAATGACCATCCTACTGGCTATGCTGCCAGCAAGACCTCCAACCCAGGAAACCAAACAAATCGCACTGTGCTCCTAAATTTAATAAACGTTTAATAATAAACATCTATTGTTTGCTAGAAACTCATAATAACTAGAGAATCAGACATGATCTTTTCCTCAAGAAGTTTACTTTCTTGTGATCCTGTCTGTATGTATCAGTTAGCGACTTCTGCATAACAACCATCCCAAAACTTAGCAGTTTAAAACAAGTATTTAGTATTGATCATGAGTTTATAGGTTAAATAAGTGGCTCTGCAGATCTAAGCCAGGCTTAGCTAATCTCGATGTGCTCACTCATATATCAGCAGTCAGCTGCTGAGGAAAGCTTTGTTGATATTTGGTGGCCTTGTCTGAAAAATCCGGGCTCACGTGGTTCTGGTTTAGATCACCTCTCATTCTCCAGCAAGCTGGCTTGGGCTTGATGACATTGGTAGAGCACGGATGCCAGGAGAGGTGAGTGCAAAAGATCTTTGAAGGACAATATTCAAAACCAGCAACAGTCATTTCTACCAAATTCGACTGGCAAAGCAAATCACAAGGTCAGCCCAGATTCAGAGGTGGGGAAATACTCGTCATCTCCTGCTGAGAAGAGTTACAAAGTCATTTTGTGCAGGGCATAGACACAGAGAGGGGCTGACAATAGGGAGCATAATTGCAACCACCCAGAGCACCATATTTCTTCATTTCAAAGGTCTTCCACCACAATAAAATAATTGCATCAAAAGGTTTAACTGCCCCTCTAGGAACCAACCCAAGAGCTTCTTTTTTTTTTATAATTTGTTCTATCCTGTACACAAGAGTTACTAGAATTCTCAGAGGACTTGTAGAACAACAACAAAAGATTTAGGAGTCACCGTCCTGTGTCGTGTGACCTCCTATGCAAGAACAAAATACACTGGAGTGGAACTAATGGTTCTTTTTGGAAGTCAGCTAGATATTTCAACCAAGACTATAATGTTCCATCTAGGAACAGTTTTCAAGTTCATATATTTTATGCATGCTTATTAAACATATTTTATTCATGTACATATGTATAAGTAACCATATTCAGTACAACAGTACAAATATACAGTCCTATAAAAGCCAGAGGGATAAACAGGAAATCAATCTTTTGTAGTAAACCTTGGCCAAAGTAATTATTGATAAGATTCTGGAACAAAGAGGAATGCTTGGATCAAGATATGTTTTGTTGTTATAAAAATACCATTAAACTTGGCCTCTCTAATAAAATATCATTCTAGTTTCCAGGCTGGGATAATTATTTTTCCAAAGAAACTCTGCCTAAATACTAAGATTAGCAAGTCCAGCACAACATTCATAAAAATATACAGTGTGTCTGTAAAGTCATGGTGCACTTTTGACCGGTCGACTGTGCACCATGGGTCACACTACCATCATTTTGAGAAATATTCTATTAACTATAAAAAACAATATATAAAATTTAAATATGCAACGGATGAAGTCTGCTTAGACAAGTGACTGGCTTCTGAACAATAACAGTATTAGAAGAATGAATTCTAGAAGGGAGAACTTGGCCCAGAGGAAGTACAGAGAATGGTACTATTTGCATACTCCAATACAATGCCTAAGGTGCCCAAAATTAGAAGTCATATAAAAGAGAGGACTACAAGTTTGGGAAAAGACTTTAAGTCACCTCCATTAGCCTTCCTGGTGAGAACTGCCTCCTAGGTCCATCCTTCTTTGCAAACATAAATTGAAAGGATGCTGTGGTGAATTAATTGCAGTAATGACTTTTCACAAAGGCCAAAGCTCAAATCCTGGCAACCCCTAGTCAAGTTATGGAGGATCTCTGAATCTTCACTTCTTAATCTTGACAGCGAGCTATGCGATACCCACCTTCTCTGCACGTAGACACTGTGTTTACACCTCCCTGCTTCCCATTTCCCTTCACGTGGGAGCTGTGGGATTCAAGCCTTCTCTATTAACATATTGACACTACTGATTTACCAAATTAGCATAGAGGTTAACAGCATAGACCCTCAAGACAGGTTTGGGTTTCAAATCCTAACACCAGCTTTAAATTAGGTATTTGACCTCGGAAAAAAACTACTTAATCTCTACCCTTAGTTTTCTTGTCTGTAAAATCAACCTAATGATAGTTTCCACATATTGAAGATTTAACGAGCTAAATACCATACAGCAATTTGCACGACGTCAGGCATATGGTAATGGTTCATTTTGTAAATGTTTGCTATTATTGCCTTTTCACTGCTGTTATTAATCTCATTTCTATTGTTCTAATTATTAGCAGGACCATGATGAGATAAAGCATGGACTGAGGACCAAAGGAAAGGTCTAAGGTCTTATGTCTAAGGCAAAGTCACATACCCAGGATTTGGCCCCTTCATCATTATCTCCAAGGCCTGCTCTGACGGTATGATGGAAGCTTCTGGGCACAGACACAAGGGTCCCTGCTAGCCCAAGTATCCCCCAGAGCAGTGACCACAGGTCCTGCTTGGGGGAACAAGGAAAGGTACCAACTACTCAGATCACTCCCCTCCCCTGCTTAATGCCCTGTGATTACTGCTTATTACAATGAGGATAAAACGCGAACGTATAACCCTGGCCCATTACCCTGCTCTATTTTCTTCACTGACCTTTTCACTATTGGAAATTATTTTATTTTTGTTCGTTTCCATGTGTAAGTTCTGTCTCTCCCTGCTAGGATGCAAGCTCCGTGGGGGCAGAGATCTGCATGCCTTACTCCTAGCTGTTTCCCACCACTGAGGATATAGTTGGTTAGCAGTAGGTACTCTATACATAAATACTGAATGAATGAAAATTAACATAATCCGCCTGACCAGGCGGTGGCGCAGTGGATAGAGCATCCCGTCAAACTGAGACGCAGAGGACCCAGGTTTGAGCAAGGGGTCACCCGCTCTGCTGTAGCCACCCCCCACCTGCAAGGCCCACCCCCGGTAAAGGCACATATGAGAAAGCAGTCAATTAACAACTAAGTTGCTGCAACAAAGAATTGATGCTTCTCATCTCTCTCCTTCCTGTCTGTCTGTCCCTCTCTCTATCTCTCTCTGTCTTAGTCACAAAAATTAATTAATTAATTAATTAATATAAACAGTGATCCAGTAAGAGCTCTGGAAATTTAGAGTTTATAGGCAGGTTTGTGTGCATGTCTCAAAAGAACTTAATATTATTCTGTTTTACTTAATGAATGTTTGCCGCATGAATGAATGAATAATGAGTTTGCATGTCTACACAAGGGGGGAAATTAACAAAGACCAAAGGATCCAAAGTCCAAATGCCTCCTTGCGCCAGGTGTTCCGTTTCATCCCCAGAGTACTAAGGCACGGAAGACCTTCCGGCCAGGATAACCAAGCCAGTGCTGGTTAGACCACGGGCCTCTGCACACAGCACTAAACTAGAACCTGGGAGCTAAGTCTAGCTCAGGATTGACCAGCAGCTGCCTTTGAAACCTCCAGCAAGTTGCATCACCCCATGACTCCCATTCCTCCTTGGAAAAGTAGGGCATTTAAGCTAGATTATTTCAGAAGTTCCGTCCACCACTAAAAGTAAACTTGGTGATTCCAGCCACTAGTCAAACCCTGTACTTTGATTAAAAGCCACTCACTGCTCCCTGAAGGAACCCCACGCTCAGCTCTCAGCGCTCAGCGACCTTCCCTAGCCACCTCTGTAGAATTGGAGCCCAGCGTCACTGCCTACCCTCGCAGCGGGGGTCCTCCGCGCCCCATCACCTGGAAATGAACTTGTGTTTGTTTGGTTTTGCGTTTCCTTTGTGCAACTAAATAGCACTTAAAAGAAGAAGTCAAACTTTGGTGACAAAGTTTCCTTTCTCTGGTGTGGAGGAAGGCTGTCTCTCTGTTTTCCAGCTGACCCAGAATTGCTAATTCTGCTGATTTCCTACTGTAACTGCTTCCTCATTTACTACACAGTGGAGATCTGATTCCTTCCCACTGAGACAAGTAGTTTCGCCTGCTCCTTTGGGTTTTTAGTATTCTTCCAAATTATTCTGATTGATATAGACCTCCATCCATGCTAATTATGCATAGCTTCTCTTAGAAAGTGTGGTTTCCATGGCAACAGTGAAGGAAGAACAGGTGTGCAGAAAGCTGTGATATATTAAATGACAGTTACCCTCGGCCTCTCCTAGGCAGATTGCTTTTCTCTGCGTTTATTTATAGCAGGCAGTAATTAATCTGTGAGAATCTCATCGCTGGGGGGGGGGGTGTAGGGAGGGGAGAAGGATACAAGATGATTAACAAGAGTCCTAATTATCCTCACACCTTTGAATCTGAAAACTTCGTCAGCATCGGATAATTCCAAAGTAGAATGGGGGAACTTTCACATGTATGGACACGCTTCTGCACAGAACTGGAGGTGATAGTCCGTGGAAGGAAGCCCTGTTCTAGTTGCTTTAGTGCTGCCATGGGCACTTGTGTTGTGGCATTTTGCAGAGGACTCCAAAAGTGGATCCCAGGGCTTTCTCAAATGGCCTGTCAAGGTATAAAATGAGAGCAGGCCAGTGACCCAGACTCCAGGGATAGCCTGGCCGGACACACTCTGCAGAAAAAATACTACCACCAAGCAAGAGGAACGTCAGGGCAGCATCGGGCTAGGCTGGCCTCAGTGCAGCCCAACAGGAAGAGGTGCTCTGGGAGACAGGGACCTGGACTCCAGCTCAGTGCCAATACCAGCTCTTTGTGATTATTTTCCCTCTCTGAGCCTCAGTTTCTCCATCTGTAAAATGATGGTGTTAAACCAGACTCTCAGGTTTTCTCTAGCTCCCAGAAGTAGTGATCTCTAGCTCAGATTGAGCTAAGGTTTGCTGCAGTAACAGATAAACCCCAAATTTTAATGGCTTAAAGTGAAACTTTCTTTCGCACTCCCACTTCATGTCCATCATGAGTCATTAGGGGCTCCCCTGTGAAATTATCTCACTCAAGGACCACAACTGATCAAGTAGCCATGGAAACAGAGCTCTGAGAGATCAACAATTCATTGATCATTGGCCAGAACTGGTCACATGTTCTTGTTTAACCACAGGGAGGGAGCTAGGAAGTACAATCCGGCCAGCAAGGTAAAGAGCTGGAAATACTTGGTAAGCAACATCAATGGCTACAAGATAGCCCTTTGCATCACTGCTGAGAAACTGTGCATTCTGGGGAGACTTCTGGGGTAACAGTGACAACTCTGTAAACCACACACAAAAATGGAAGCGGGGAGACTACTGAGAGAATATACCAAAGTGACCGGAACACTGTGCTGAGGTGGTAGATTTTCAAGTGATTTTTTTTATTTCTTCTACTTTCTAAACTTGAGCCAATGCAGTCACATTATACCTGTCATTTAAAAGACTAATTTCTTTTGACTCAACCTGCATATGCTGAAGCCCTATTTAACATGGGCACAGTGCTAGTCACTGTGGAAAATGTAAAAAATGATGATGTCGGGTTCACCAATGACTATGAGACTCTGAGCCTGGACACGTGTAGAGCTGGATGTGTTGATGTGTGACTCGTCTATCCCCCCATGGTGGATGAATCCATGGAAGTGCATGAGGTCCCCAAGTGGGAGGACAGGACAGACGAGAATATCCATGGGCAGGACTGAGGAGAATATGAATATTTAAAAGCAGAGACAGGAAGAAGTCAATTATAGAGCCAGAAGAGGCAGAACCAGGAGAGTTTTCTGTCGTGGGAGTCAAGGAAGGTGAGGGTTTCACACAGAGAGCCATCACAGTGTGTCCATGTGGCAGAAAAGTCAGTGAAGAAGAGCAGGAACAGCCCCCACTGATATAATTCCAGGATGGCTTAGAAACAATCACAGCAGCTTCAGGAGAGTAGAGAGAGGGGACGGTCAGATGGCAAAACGCTGAAGTGTGAATGGGTGCTGTGGACGTGGAAAGAGTCAATGTAAACAATTTTTTTCAAACAATATAGAGCTCCAGAAATGATAGTGTCAGAATAAAGAAAAGCTGTGTAAGATGGGTGGGGTAACCTTCGGTGTGTACAAGCAGAAGGGGAAGAACCCATAAGGGGAACAGAATGAAAATGTTCATGGGAATAGAAAAGCATGCATTTGAAACACTGCTATTCAAGCAATTTTGACTTATGAAAACAGCAATTTCACATTGTTCAATCTAATAAAAAAGCAATGAAAGCTCACTATTCACTGAGAAAAGAGCATATTATCCAGGTTTGTTTGGGACTGGCAATACGCCAAACATACATCCACTGTCTTTCCGTGGGCCTCTGGGGGTGCCAGGTGAATGGCATCAGCCCTTGTTCTAGGGAAGTTTAGGAAACAGACATGAAATAAATCACTGTGCTCTGCCAGGGTAGATGCTCAATGGCTGCCACTTTAGACTGAGAGTAAGGACTTCCACAGAACCAGGAAAAACCTAGACGAATATCCAGGAATGCCCGGGCAGGCACCTGGTCAGGCTGGAGGACCAGAATACATCACCACAGGAAGGACGGTGGAGGAGGCCAGCACCCCAGGCCGCAGGGGAGCGGGGGGATTTGGGTAAGGACAAGTGTTCAGACATTGCTGAGGTTTAAAGTACAAGGAGAGAGTGCTAAGAAATGAAGGTGGAGGTCAGACAGGGGCAGATCGTGGAGGGGTTGCGGGTGATGGGAAGAAAAGCAGCAATACACATCCTCCCACCCCGGACTCTCGATGGATCCTCCAAAGATGGAGCTTGCAAAGTTTCCACAGCACTGATGACCCGCCACATCCGCGGCTCCGAGCAACGCCACCTGAAAGGGGCTGAGGCTAGTGGCAGGAATATGAACTAGTTGGGAGTGTTCTAGTCCCTGGGATCTTGGTGGTCGGTCACAGACGGTCAAGTGTGTGTGTGGAGACAGCACAGCACAACGTTTTAGAGAAGACTCCAGAGGCTAGCTGGCTGCCTCCAAATCACCTTTCTACCACTAACCACTGAAATAAGGAAGAATAAAAACGCCTTTTGTCTCAATTTTTCCATTGGCCAAATGCAGATAACAATGCTCCCTACTGCAGAGGCTTATTTTCAACATTAAGTGAGATGATGAATGTAGGTACAGATTGCCTGGCATGTAGTAAGCATCTAATAAATGTTGATGAACATTATTAATAGACATGGTTATAGCAGTGGAGTTGTCTGAGCATGGGAGATCACGTCTCCTGCATAAGGGCGGGTCTCCCTCCATAATAGTAACCCATGGAAGAGCCAAGACATTCCAAGCATCGAGAGCAGAAGGAGGGTGTGAGGCCCAACCACAGAGAGTATGGCCTGCTCACATTCATCTGTGGAGTTCTCCCAGAAAGCATACTGATGGCACTCTTCCCTCCCAGGACAATGAAAAGAAACGATAATTAATTGCCTGGTTCTGCCGTTCCATTCCTCTTAGATTCCAATTGTCACTCATGTTTTGAATTGCAGCAAAAAAGTAGACTGAGGAGTGGAGATGAGCTGTCTCACCCCAAAACTCACAGAGAGTGTCCCTAAATGAGGTGATAACACTTGTGTCAGCAACGTGCAAGTCGGAGAATTCAGGTCTGAAAAGAAATGAACTCATTACCGCACCCAACACAGACATCCAAACCCACCTAAAGAGTGAAGACTAGAGCTTGACGGGTGCCGAGGCTGCAAGACAACACTGACCCCTGCTTTCTTTCTTTTCTACACCCGGATTCCCACCATCATCGGAGTCAGGCTTTGTAACTGTGAACCGCGGGGCGTGAGAGCCAGGCGAGACCTCAGCAGTCCCCAGTCTGGTATCGCAGTCTCTGTAAGAACTCAGGAGAGGAAGAACCGGGCTCCACTGGGGGTGGGGGAAAGGCATAGATTATTTTCAACTTTGTCAAAATCCTAATACTTACAGGTGACCAGGCTGTGGTGCCATAGATAGAGCATCAGAATGGGATGCAGAGGACCCAGGTTTGAACCCCAAGGTCACCGGCTTGAAGGGAGGCTCATCTGGTTTGAGCAAGGTTCACCAGCTTGAGCCCAAGGTTGCTGGCTTGAGCAAGGGGTCACTCGTTCTGCTGTAGCCTCCCCCCTGCCCCAGTCAAGGCACATATGAGAAAGCAATCAATGAACAACTAAGGTGCCACAACAAAGAATTGATGCTTCTCATCTCTCCCCCTTCCTGTCTGTTTGTCCCTATCTGTCCCTCTCTCTGTCTCTCTCTGTCACACACACACAAAAAAAATCTTAAAGCTTACAGTTACAGTATTCATTTAGTATAAGACACCCCCCCCCCAGACAACTAAATAATTCTCAAGCTAAGATCCATGACACAAGCAATGAGAGATTTCCTTTCAGGTCTAAAATGAAAGCATTTTCCACCTTTACCTTAAAGTGAAGAAAGCAAGGACCAGAGAGGGGAAGCAGGTTTTCCAAGGCCACCCAGCTCTCTGGTCGTAGAACTGAATGTACCCGGTATCCAGAAGTCTTTATGTTCCTTCCAAAAACTTCCCACTCCTTCCCACAGCTTCCCTTGAAGATGACGCTGGAGCCCATGGGACAGGATAACAGGACCCCCCACGATTCCTGTTACTCTCCCGCTTTGGGGAGTCAACGCAAAGGAGCTAGCTGACCAAGTTTTGCTGACCCAGTAATCAAATAACATCAGGTGAAAGAAAACACTAGCATCCTCCCACAGCCACAAAAGCTATTCTCATGCGGAGATAACACTCAAGATTGTTTGAATTTCTGACCCTGCCGGTTTTATCCCACATCTTTTTTATTTCTAAAACAACTTGGGGAAAAGTAATAAAGAACACTATCACCAAAGGGGGAAAAAAGGAGGAAACAAGGAACCTATAAACACACCCTCTAACAAAGAAACTTGACTTCAGAGTTAGCCTGCTTTGTTTTGAAAGAAAGAAGAGAAAATAGCCTTCATGTAGTTTCAGCACAGAACAAGGAATCACTGAAAAAAATATAGATCATTCTCAGAGGAGTTCCCAGGCACCACAAGAAACATCAAAAAATTATTAAATTCCCAATTACTGCCATCCAGACATATGTTTTTTCACAAATGGAAAACAAAGTTGAAAACCAACCAGGACAAGGGAGCAGAATATAGATGCCCTTGAAGTCTTCACCGACCCACATCCCCCAAAGGGGTCAAGCAGTTCACAAGCAGAGCTAACGAGGGAAGATTTCCCCCCGGGAAATGCCTGCCGGAAAGTGCTGGTCTAGTTACTCAGAGCTCCTGAGCATTGTGCAGTGAAACAACGTCCAGAGGGCCAGGCTCTAAGCGAACCTGAACAGCCAGCAAGGACCCAGCGTGCTTTAAACAGCACGACCCTTTATTGACAAAAGAGGCTGGCTCCGGCATTCCTCACTCCGAAAATCAAGCAACTACAGAAATTCGCACGGCTTGCCTCTTTTTTTCTGTCTGCAGCTGCAGTGCCTGGAATAGAACAGGCTTAATAAAAGTTTTGGGAACCTCAGGATAAAACAAACAAACAAGGTTCTGGTAAGTTTTTGTTGAAGGCTGCACAGCTAGAAAGTCTTGCTTCCCTTGACATTTTCCACCTGCTGCTCCTCTGGGCTAATGCCATCACGAGCAGATCCCACGCCCAAATCACCACATTGTCTTAATCACTTATTTTACGTGAAGGTCCCAGGATGAAAACTAATCTGGCATAGATTGCTTAGGATAATTCTCTCTCTTTCTTTACCTCTTCACAATATTATTTTGCAGCTCCTCCCATTGGGCTGACCTTGTGACTTGCTTTGACCAATGGAAAGCAACACAAGAGGCACTGAGACCTGCCCTCATGTGAACAAGCCTAGGTTAGCCTTAGTGCTTCCCACTCCCACCAAATTCAGAGTCAGAGAGGTTAAGTGACTCACCCAAAAGCATACAGCAAGTATAAAGGTAACCCAATATAAAAAGCTTCTCAGCCCTGGCCAGTTGGCTCAGAGGTAGAATGTCAGCCTGGCGTGTGGAAGTCCCGGGTTCGATTCCCAGTCAGGGCACACAGGAGAAGCGTCCATCTGCTTCTCCACCCTTCCCCCTCTCCTTCCTCTCTATCTCTCTCTTCTTCTCCTGCAGCCAAAGCTCCCATTGGAGCAAAGTTGTCCAGAGCACTGAGGATGGCTCCATGGCCTCCACCTCAGGTGCTAGAATGGCTCCGGCTGCAAGGGAGCAATGCCCCAGATGGGCAGAGCATCACCCCCTAGTGGACATGCCTGGTGGATCCGGGTCAGATGCATGTGGGACTCTGTCTGACTGCCTCCTGGCTTCTTACTTGCAAAAAATACAAAAAAAGAGAAAAAAGAAAAAGCTTCTCTTGACTCCCCTTTAGTGCTGTTTCTGTGACAACCTATTTAAAAAAAAAAAATGCTATTTAATGAGGTTAAACAAACTGTCTTGGTTAAAAAATGGAAGCCCCAAATAGAAGATTGTCAAAATTCAATTTCTACTGTGCACTTGTCACCTAAGTTCCAGTCCCCGTTCCCGATCGTTCACAGAATATCACCACTGTAATCACCTGCCACTCCTCAAATCCAAGTCCAATCTCATAGCCAAAACCAAGCGCCTTGGTGTGTGTTTGTGTTTGTTCTTGTTCCTTTGTTGTTGTTTTCCATTTTCCTTTTATTTCCTGGAAGGTATGGTGACAGAAATACCAGGGTTCAAATCCCAATTCAGCCACTTAAGTGGCTGTTGTAACATTCCTAAGAGGCAGAAGCTATTGCAAATGCAAAATCTCTTTGACCTGCACTTCCCTACAATTAATTTGCTGCCTAAGAATAGTTTTCCGTAAGAAACAAAAGGAAAAAAGAAATAGGAGAGGGTATTAGCCTAACCAGTGTCTCAGAAGAAACAGCCAGCGGGACTTCATGAAGACAGTTCCTAAAAATGTATCTGCAAGTTACAGGATGTGGCTTTTTTGGATGTGACATGCCACAGGAAAAGCACCGAGAGCCAGTGTATTTCTGCAACTTATTACCTGTTTAATTAGAATTTGTCTGTGAAAGCAGCAGCTTAGGCAGCAGTTATCAAAAGGGCATAAATATCTCAGCATCAACCATTCCACCCCAGAATTTAAATAGAACTTTGAAAAAAAGGCACAGAAAAATGCTAGGGTAGAGTGGCCACCTTATCACGTGAGCTGGAAGGCTCAGTGAACAGCCACCAGCCTCACAGACCAGCCCAGGATAGAGACATGTTAGTAGATGTCAGTCTGGGAGCTTCACCCCTCTATCACCAAGGCAATTAGTTTAATATTTCACTCTATTGGTCCCTACCTTTTCTTAAATTAATTGTCTGATATATTAAAACTTGCTATATCTTCTCTGGCCAAGAAAATTCGCAGGTGACAACAACATGATCTTTTGCCAATAGGGACAGCATTTGCCTTTAGTAGCTATAGCAACAATAAAACAACATTGCCTGGGAGGTGTGCTGATGTGATGTCATTGCTGCTCCTTATCACTGAAGGGGAGTGTCTTCATCCCACAGTGTATCACTACAAGGGCTATCTAACAACCTCTTGTTTTCTGAGTCCCTTAGCAGAAGCTCCTGCCACTTTACTGGGTTTGCAGAGCTGGACCCTAAACACCAAGATTAGGTGCTCCCAGCCTCAACCCCACAGTGGCACCTCCCAACTTCCTCTGTACTACTAACTCCCAGCCTCCGCTCACTTGCACCCCGCGGGGTTGTTGTTCTTCACCCAATTACTGTGCACTAGCCCTGGCTCCTACAACCCAGCAAACAAAATTCAGAGTGCTGCTACCAGACCCACTTCAGTACGGTCTGAGCACCCCCTTTCACATTTGTCATTCTGCAGGTAACTCGTTTCAAGTTCTTTTGCCATTTTTACACACGCTGTCTTATCATACTTAGTAATACTTTATATTAAACTTCCCCATTGTTGAGATCCCTGAATACAGTGATTGAATGCAAACTACTTCAGAGGAGCAAGTCAGCCAGTGACAGGGACATGCCTCTGCTCCCATGAAATCACCCCAAAAGACCGTATATTACGCTTCTTTGAACATCCCTCGGAATGTCACCATACGTTTCAGAAAACAAAAGAAAACTGAAAAACAGAACAATAGATGCTATGAAAAGGTATTCATTAATGAAGGAAGAAATGAACCACCAAGTAAATAAACTCAGCTATGATTGAGAAATAAAATGCAATGAGGAATTAAATGGACGACCTAGAAAATAGAGGTCATTCTGACCCAGAAACTCAGGAAATTTTATTGACACCATAAAACACTCTATATGACATCTCAAGCCTGTTTCTAAAGCACAGTGCTTTTTCTAAGTGTATATAACAGTGGTTCTTAACGTTTTTTGAGGTACCGAACCCACCAGTTTCATACGCGCATTCACCAAACCCTTCTTTAGTGATAAATAAAATATGATTTTTTTTCCAAATTCAAGACATAGGTATATGTTTTTTTACTGGTGCACAAAATGAGCCGTGCATGAACATCACCTTGCTCAAAGAACAAAACCAACAAAGTGCATGAACTCACAACAAATTACGGTATTACTTTATTCTGGCCTCCGCAGCAGAGGCTTCTCCGAACCCCTGAGACTGACTCATCAAACCCCTAAGGTTTGATAGAACCCAGGTTAAGAACCACTGGTATATAAGCTATGATTGTACATATTAGAATATCTACTTCAACTATCTTCAAATTCAGCACCCCCATGTCACCATAACAACCCACAGCCCATAATAAACCATCAGGTTTTTTTTCAATGTATATATTTTTTGGTGTGTTTACATAGATTCTAGGGTAACCCCGACTGCATCCCCTCTTCCCCATATTCCCCTCCACATCTGCCTTGCCCCCTCCCCACAGCGTCCTCCCTCCTTCCCTTCAGGTTTATCCCATGCTATCCTCCCCTTTCCCTCTGTCCTCTTTTCCTCTGTTCCCTTTGATCCCTCCTCTGTCTCAATCCTTTCATTCAGTTCTCAATGTTCCTAGGATTCCTCAAATGAGTGAGGTCATATAATATTTTTCTTTTTCTTCCTGGCTTATTTCACTCAACATAATAGTTTCCAGGTCCCTCCATATTGTTGCAAAAGGTAATGTTTCCTTCTTTTTCATGGCCCCATAGTATTCCATAGTATATATGTACCAAATCTTTTTAATCCACTGGTCCACTGACAGACACTTGGGCTGTTACCAGCTCTTCGCTATTGTGAACAATGCTGCCATAAACATGGGGGTGTATTTCTTTTTTCCAGTCGGTGATATGGTGTCTTTGGGATATATTCCTATAAGTGGAATAGCTGGGTCAAAGGGCAGTTACATTTCTAATTTTTTGAGGAATCTCCATACTGTTTTCCACAGTGGCTGCACCAGTCTGCATTCCCACCAGCAGTGCAGGAAGGTTCCCTTTTCTCCACATCCTCGCCAGCACTTGTTCTGTGTTGCTTTGCTGATGAGTGCCATTCTGACTGGTGTGAAATGGTATCTCATTGTGGTTTTAATTTGCATTTCTCTAATGATTAGTGATGTTGAGCATTTTTTCATATGCCTATTGGCCATCTGTATGTCCTCTTTGGAGAAGTGTCTATTCATTTCTTGTACCCATTTTTTGATTGGATTATTTGTCTTTCTGGTGTTGAGTTTTACAAGTTCTTATAAATTTTGGTTATTAACCCCTTATCAGATGTGTTGTCAAATATGTTCTCCCATTGTGTGGTTTGTCTTTTTATTCTGTTCATATTGTCTTTAGCAGTGCAAAATCTTTTTAGTTTGATATAGTCCCATTTGTTTATCTTGTCTTTTATTTCATTTGCCTGTGGAGATAAATCAGCAAATATATTGCTTCTATAGATGTCGGAGAGTTTACTGCCTATGTTTTCTTCTAGAATGCTTGTGGTTTCACAGCTTACATTTAAGTCCTTTATCCATTTTGAGTTTATTTTTGTGAATGGTGTAAGTTGGTAGTCCAGCTTCATTTTTTTCAGGTAGCTAGCTGTCCAGTTTTCCCAACACCATTTGTTAAAGAGACTGTCTTTACTCCATTGTATGTTCTTTCCTCCTTTGTCAAATATCAGTTGTCCATAAAGGTGTGGGTTTATTTCTGGGTTCTCTGTTCTGTACCATTGATCTATGTGCCTGTTCTTATGCCAGTACCAGGCTGTCTTGAGTACAATGGCCTTGTAGTAAACCTTGATATCTGGAAGAGTGATACCTCCCACTTTATTCTTCTTTATCAAGATTGCTGAGGCTATTCGTGTTCTTTTTTGGTTCCATATAAATTTTGGAATATTTGTTCTATATCTTTGAAGTATGTCATTGGTATTTTAATTGGTATTGCATTGAATTTATAAATTGCTTTGGGTAATATAGACATTTTAATGATGTTTATTCTTCCTAACCATGAGCACGGTATATGCTTCCACTTGTTTGTGTCTTCCTTGATTTCTTTTATCAATGTTTTATAATTTTCTGAGTACAAGTCTTTAACCTCCTTGGTTAAATTTACTCCTAGGTACTTTATTTTTTTTGTTGCAATAGTGAACGGGATTGTTTCCTTAATTTCTCTTTCTGACATTTCATTGTTCTGTGATTTCTGTGTGTTAATTTTATACCCTGCCACCTTGCTGAATTCATATATTAGGTCCAGTAGTTTTTTTGACTGAGCCTTTGGGGTTTTCTATATACCATATCATATCATCTGCAAATAATGATAGTTTTACTTCTTATTTTCCAATTTGGATGCCTTTTATTTCTTCTTCTTGTCTGATTGCTGTAGCTAGGACCTTCAGTACTATGTTGAACAAGAGTGGTGAAAGGGGACACCCTGGCCTTGTTCTTGATTTTAGGGAAATTGCTTTTACTTTTTGTCTGTTGATTATGATGTTGGCTGTGTGTTTGTCATAAATGGCCTTTATCATGTTGAGTTATGTTTCCTGTATTCCCACTTTGATAAGAGTTTTGATCATAAACAGGTGCTGGATTTTATCAAATGTTTTTTCTGCATCTATTAAGATTATCATGTGGGTTTTCTCCTTCCTTTTGTTTATGTGGTGAATCACATTAATTGATTTATGAATATTGTACCATCCTTGCCTCCCCAGAATAAATCCCACTTGATCATGATGTATGATTTATTTCATGTATTGCTGGATCAGGTTTACTAATATTTTGTTGAGGATTTTAGCATCTAAATTTATCAGGGATATTGGTCTATAATTTTCTTTCTTTGTGTTGTCTTTGCCTGGTTTTGGAATCAGAATTATGCTCGCCTCATAAAAGGAACTTGGTAGTGTTCCTTCCTCTTGAATATTTTGAAATAGCTTGAGAAGGATAGGAGTAAGTTCTTCTTTGAATATTTGGTAGAATTCACCAGTGAAGACATCTGGCCCAGGGGTTTTGTTTTGGGGGAGCTTTTTAATAACTGTTTCAGTCTCTTTTGTTGTAATCGGTCTGTTTAGGTTTTCTGATTCTTCCAGATTGATATTTGGAAAATTATATGTTTCAAGGAATTTGTCCATTTCACCTAGGTTGTTTAATTTTTTGGCATACAGTTCTTCATAGTATTTTCTTACAATATTTTGTATCTCTGTTGTGTCAGTTGTTATTTCTCCACTCTCATTTCTAATTTTATTTATTTGAGTCCTCTCTCTTCTTTTCTTGGTGAGTCTCGTTAAAGGTTCATCGATCTGGTTTATCTTTTCAAAGAACCAGCTCTTGGTTTCATTGATCCTCTGTATTGTTTCTTTAGCCTCTATGTCATTTATTTCCGCTCTGATCGTTATTATTTCCTTCCTTCTACTACCTCTGGGCCTTACTTGCTGTTCTTTTTCAAGTTCTTTTAGATGAAGGGTTAGGTTGTTTATTTAAGCTTTTTCTAGCTTCTTATGGTATGCCTGTAGTGCTATGAACTTTCCTCTCAGGACTGCTTTAGCTGTGTTCCATAAATTTTGAGTTGTTGTATGTTCATTATCATTCGTTTCTAAGAATTGTTTTATTTCTTCTTTGATTTCATTGTTAACCCATTCGTTATTTAATAACATGGTATTTAGTTTCCATGTGTTTGAGTATTTTTCAGTTTTTCTGTTGTGGTTGATTTCTAGTTTCATGCCATTGTAATCAGAGAAAATGCTTGATATGATTTCAATCTTCTTAAATTTGTTGAGACTGCTCTTGTGTCCTAACATGTGATCTATCCTAGAGAATGTACCATGAGCACTTGAAAAGAATGTATATTCTACTGTTTTAAGGTGAAAGGTTCTAAAGATATCTATTAAATCTAGTTGATCTAGTGTTCCTTTAAGTCTGCTGTTTCTTTGTTAACTTTCTTTCTTGAGGATCTATCTAATGATGTAAGTGGTGTATTAAAATCTCCTACTATTATAGTATTGCTGTTGATCTTGCCCTTTATATCCATGAAAGTCTGCTTTATATATTTAGGAGCTCCTATATTACATGCATAGATATTCATGATGGTTATATCTTCATGTTGGATTGCTCTCTTTATCATTATGTAGTGACCTTTTTTATCTCTTATTAAAGCCTTGGTTTTAAAGTTCATTTTGTCTGATATAAGTATTGCTACCCCAGCTCTTATTTCATTTCCATTTGCATGAAGTATTTTTTTCCATCCTTTTACCTTCAGTCTATGTGCATCTTTTGTTTTAAGGTGTGTTTCTTGTAGACAGCATATGTACAGGTCCTGTTTTTTTATCCATAAAGCTATCCTATGTCTTTTGATTGGATCATTTAATCCATTTACATGTAAGGTTATTATTGATATGTAGGTGTTTATTGCCATTTTATATTTTAAAGGTGTATTCCTCTTTTGCTATATTCTTTTCCCACTTTGATCTGTTTACAACAGACCCCTTAACATTTCCTACAGCATTGGTTTCATTGTAATGAATTCCTTGAGTTTTCTTTTGTCTGGGATGCTTTTTGTTTCTCCATCAATTTTAAATAATAGCCTTGCTGGATAAAGTAGTCTTGGTTGTAGTCTCTTGTTCTGCATTACTTTGAATATTTCTTGCCATTCCCTTCTAGCCTCAAGTGTTTCTGTTGAGAAGTCGGATGTCATCCTTATGGGGGCTCCTTTGTAGGTGATAGCCTTTTTTTCTCTAGCAGCTTTTAATATTTTCTGTTTATCACTTAGCTTTGGTATTTTAATTATGATGTGTCTTGGTGTAGATTTCTTTGTGTTTCTCTTTAAAGGAGTTCTCTGTGCTTCTTGAACTTGTGAGACACTTCCTTGCATCAATTTAGGAAAGTTTTCAGCTATGATTTGATTGAATAAAGTTTCTATTCCTTGTTCTTTCTCTTCTTCTTCAGGAACCCCTATTATGCGGATGTTATTTCTCTTCATGTTGTCACAGAGCTCTCTTAGAGTTTCCTCAGACTTTTTGAGTCTCTTTTCTTTTTTCTGTTCTGTTTCCATGCCTTTGTTCATCTTGTCTTCCAACTCGCTGATTCGATCCTGAGCTTCATCCATCCTACTTTTAATTCCTTCCATTGTGGTCTTCATTTCTGATACTGTATTTGTCATTTCTGACTGATTCTTTTTTAATATTTCAATGTCCTTTTTTTACTTGCTATCTCTTTATTTAGGTGTTCATAATGACCATCCATTGTTGTTCTAAGATCCCTAAGCAACCTAACAATCATTATTCCAAACTCTGCATCTGGAAGTTTGGTTATTTCCATATCACTCAGTTCATTTCCTGTAGGATTCTCTTGTGGTTTCATTTGAATTGCACTTTTCTGTCTTCTCATTATGTCTGTGTGTTTGGGTGTGTTGTTTGTAGAGCTGGTTGAGTCTAGGCTTGCTGTTTTCTGCCACCAGTTTTCAGTTGTGTTATTTCTAGGTCTTCTTGGGTTGGCTTCAGCTGTTGTTTGTAATCCACTGTGGAATATAGCTTTTCTAATAGAGCCCCTTTGAAGTCTTGATTTGTTTGTTTTCTTCTCAGTTTTCTTAACTCAGTGGTAGTCTTGTTTACTGATCTCAGCAGGGGGCTTATTTAAAACTGTATCCAGGTATGCGGTGGGTGTAAACTGAGACTCTGAAGACCTGATCTGCCAGTTACTCTTTCTGGGGTGGGGGGCTTTCTTCCCCTTCAGTAAGGGAGGTGTATCTCAGATCTCCATGGAGACCTGAGTTACTGCCCCTCCTCCCCACTTCTTGTTTTCAGTTGTGTCTTTTTGTGCTGATTGGAGCTGGAGAGATATTTTCAGATGGTTGACCCGGAACCACTTTAGTCTTGTGTTATGTGGAAGGATCAATCCCTCTCCCAGCTATGGCTGCCTCCAGCACCTCCCCCAGGTATGGCACTGAATTAGTCCACTGCTCAGTTCCTCCCATGCATTTGTTTGTCACTGGCTGTCTCTCTCTCCCCCTTTCCTTTTGGAAAACAAGCCAGCTCTTTCAACACACCTCATTCCCAGGTCCCCAGGCAAGTGGCTGTGAGTGATATTTTCTACTGTTTTCCTTGGATTGAGAGCCTTTCTGAGCTCTCAACCTAACCCCTCCCCCCTTTGTTTTTGTAAACAGGGGAGGCTCACTGCTCCTCGGTGCTCCCCAACAGGCTTGGTGTAGCTTCTTCTTTGCTCCTTGGTTTTTGAGAGCAGTTCTTGTAGTCCAGAGTTGGTTTTTCATGCTGGTTGTTCCTAAATTAATTTGTAATCCAGTTTGGTGGTGTGAGCTGGGAGTCTGTGCATCTGCCTGCTTCACTGCCATCTAAACCATCAGTTTTTATTGAGAATTATAAAACAGAAGCTTTTGATATTTTTGTTTAATACTCCAATTATTCCATTATAAAAACCTGTATTTCATAATGTACACCTCCAAAAGTTAGACCACATGAACTATAGAAGCCTGAAGACTCCATGTTGGTTACAAGTATTTTATTTTGTTCCCTTGGAATGAAGAGAACTGGTATTTTTGGAATCTTACTAGATCCAAGGCACTGCTGGTATTTTACATGATTACATCTAATGTTCACAATAGTTTTTCAGAATAGGTATTATCATTCCCATTTTACAGATGGGAAAACAGAGGCTCAGAGAGATTAATGAACTCTCCTGATAAGAGACAAATTTGGACAGCCCTGAAAGCTCATCTTCCCCACCCCAATTTTTGGTAGTTTGACAAAGAGCAAGGTCAGCAGGACTGAGCTCTCCTCCTGGGCTCCCCAGGCTCTCTTAATAACACCAAAAAGCTCTTCTTGAATTGGAGTTGCACTGACATTCTCTTTCCCCTAAACCTATCAATATAAGGTCCCTTCTGGAGGTGGAGCCCCTCTCTTCTGGAATTGGTCACAGGGCTGTATACCTCTAGGTCTGGCCCAAACTGCAAGAATATGAGAGCTCAGAGGATTGCTTGCACTCTGCTTCTGCGCCCAATAAACTGTATTTTATTTCTGCCCTTGTGCTGCTGCATGTATGCCCCCTTTACATGATAATTCCTAAGGCCCCAGGATTGGAGCAGTTTATCTGACCTTTGAACTCATCTTCCTTGCACCATGCTGTGTGTGTGTGTGCACCCGTGCACACATGTATGTGTGTAAACTTCTCAGAGATTATTACCACAGTTATACCTACCACTTAGAACTCTTTGTTCAAAACAAGGTAAGTGATGACATCCTTAAAGGTTTCCACTCAGTCATGGGTTAGACTGGGAAGAAGGTGACCACTGTACCCACTGTTTTCATTATTGTCCCTGGTGACTCTTACTTAGCACTTTCTCTATCTGAATTCTGCACTTCAGTCCCCAGAAAATATTTTTAACCCATTCTACCAATAAAGTAAAAAATGTTAAATGGGTAAAATATTCCAGATGTTTCTCATAAAATATATATGAATGGTCAATAAGCATAAGTGAAAGTGCTCACATCATTATCCATTAGAAAAAATGCAACATAAAACTAAATTGAAATACCATTAGACACCCTCCAGAAAGGGTAAAATTTAAAAAGACTCAAAATGTTAAATGTCAGAACCATTGGGTATTTTCTGATAAAAGTTAAAGATATACCTACCCTATGACTCAACAATTCCATTTATAAGTATTTACTCAAGAGAAATTAAAACAGAAGTCTACAAAAAGATGTATGCACGAATAGCTATAGTAACTATATTCATAATAACCAAAGTTTGTCCGTGAATGAAAGAATGGATAAACAAAATTGTGGTATAGCCATATAATGGAATATTATTCAGCAATTAAAAGAACATATATATATATATATATTTCTGATACACATGACACCACAAACAAATCTCAATGGCATTTTGCTGAGCAAAAGAGCCAGCTACAAAAGAGCACATGCCTTTTGATTTCTTTTACAAGAAATTCTAGAACAGACAAAACTAATCCATGATGTCTGCAGGCAAAATAGTGATCGCTTTTCTGGGGGTATTGTTTGAGAAGGGACAGTTGAGAAGGGGGATTTCTGAGGTTGTAAAGATATCCCATCAATTGATCTAGATGATGCTTACTTGGAGTATATATTTGTGAAATTTCATTAAGCTAGCCACTTAAGGTAATACATTTTACTATCTAAAGAAATAAATGAGTAAGTACAAATTAGAGGAAGAACAGGTGAAAATATAAAGCCCACAGCAAGTGGTAAAGGTAGAGGAGCTTCTGAAACAATTTCAAGCCATGGGCACGCTACTCTTCTGCAGCAGAAAGGAGGGCTCTGTCATCCACAGACAAGGCAAGCTTGTTTCCCCACAGGTCCAGAGTCCCTGCTCAGCAGGCTGTGTGGAACCGGGGGTGTTAGTTGGGACACTGAATCATAGCTCGTGGGGATGAGAGTCCTTCAGCCGCTCAGGATTTAAATAATGATGTGTCAACATCTGCCTCTGATGACTCAGATTTAATCTTAACAGTGACCTTGTAAGCTTGCAGTATTATTAGAGCCAGCCACACAGACACCAAGAATATTAAAGTTGTTTGTCAAAAACCTCTCTGCTTCTGTCAAGGAAAAACTTCCAGAACAGAGGAATACACATGCTCAAAACAGAACTTCCAACTGGAAACGCAAGGAATAAGATGACACTTAGGCCTATTTTGCCAAGAACGATCAGTTGGAAGGAATAAACGTCTGGTATTTGCAGCTTGAAAGGAATCCAAAATTTTTATGTCATTCAAGGAGTCACCAGTTGCAATTCTTTAAAATTAAAATGATGTGCCACTTGGAAACTCTTATCTTCTCCACTTGTGCTGACATCAAAAATTCTAAGTGATTGTCTCAAATCATAGTGGACTTGCATCCAGAAACCTGATCTCTAACCCTACCTCCACCATTGCTAGCATAGGTCCTTAGGCACGTCAGCTTATCTGAGCCTCAATTTCCCCATCTGTAAAATGGAGATAAGTATGAATGGGGTAATATTAAAACAAATAACAGAGAGGTTGGAGAGAGGCTGGCACCTGTAGTAGGTACTCAGCAGTTATGAGTGATTAATACATTAATCCACACTATGAAGCCCGCCTTTTCTGAAAGCAGGTCCCAGAATGTATCATTCTCAAGTATTGCTGAGAACTCGCCTCATCAAAGCTGCAGGGGTAACCAGCAGGGATCCCAGAGAGCCTCCAAAGGTTCTTTGATTACTAACTTTGGCCTGACAGTGTACTAAGGATCAGATACACTGCAAACCACTTCCAAGTAGATTGGCAAAATGGAGCCTCACCACACCCCTAGGTCTTAATAAGACCAGGAATAGATAAAAAAATCTCAAGTTCAAAGTGTTACCTGAATGCACAGCTAACAGGTGGCTGAGTCAAGATTCGCACACCAGACCGCTGGGGCTAGAAAAGCCTGTGTTTTCTCAACTCAACACAATTAGCAAGGACTTCAGGCAAAGGCACCTGGAAGAGACACAAAAGACTGTTTAGTTTGTATCACTGGGTTACTGGCTACCCCGAAAGCTGAGTATCTTAACACAATCCTTACATTTTTTTCATGACTTAATGGGTTGGGAATTCAGGAATTCAGTTGGGAATTCAGGGAGCTGGGGTTGGAAAATCCACTTCCAACATGGCTTCTTTATGTAACATTAGGGACAACTCTTTGCTCCTTGGCCTTACTCTCCACAGGGCACATCGTCTGGCAGTCTCGGGACAGTCATACTTCTTACATGGCAGCTGCCTCCAAGAGGCAGGAGGCAGAAAGTGCCAGGACTGCTAAAGGCTACACCCAACACTGATACATGGTCCCTCTGCCTTATTTATTACTTAAAGCAGTCATGAAGTCAATCCAGAGTCAAGGGAATGGAGCAATATGCTACACCCCTGGGGGGGGGGGGGTGTCAGTGACAATGGAGGAAGCACACAGGAGATGTTGCTGTGATATCTCTGGAAGACGTAACCCACAAACCCCCTAAGCAATCTATTTTTGCAGACGTGAGAACCAAGGACCTCATTACTTCTGTAATCAAGAACAGCAATAAGTTCAGTGGCTTACTGCTTATAAAATAACTTTTATGAGGCATGTATTATTAAATGCTCATAAAACCCTATGAGATCAGCATCGTACACAAAGGAAGAAAGAGAAGAGGCTTGTCTAAAGACCTATAGCCAGAGAGCATATATGTCCAAGGTCTTTGGGGCCCCAAGCCTGCTCTGCATGGTGTGATGGGACTATGGGAAGTGAGCTGTCTTAGAAGCCTTCCATTTGTTACTACTGGTTGTTTGGAAAGAGCTGTGGATGTCAACCTCTTGTAGGTACAGGCTAAATCACTTTGCCACAGACACAAAGAATGATGTTTGTGGCTCTTCCTACCTTACTTCTGACACAAGATGTCAGAACCCTGTCACAGCAGGATTAGGGCTCAGGTTTCTAGGTGAGGACTGGAGCCACTGGAAATATAACAAAACCACTGCAACCAGTGACAGACAGCACAAGTCCCAAATGGGGCTGCAAAACATTGCCCCTCAATTTGGTTTTACAACAACATAGCCTTGAAGGGTCCCGTTTTGACAGCCCGTTAAATGTGCTCCCCACCCTCCAGCATTGAGCCCTTAGGTTTTCTTGGTGATCAGGAGGAATGACCAACAAAGATGCCAGGCATTAACTTGAGACTTCTGTTTCCCACAGGAGACTACTCCCTCCTGAGAATGAGTGAAAACGGAAACAGACATTCTCCGTCACACACACACATCCGCAATTATTCTAATACATACATGTGCATTTCCATAGTTCAAGGTGAAACATATTCATGCCACTTGAGACAGGGAGCAAAGACACCCATGCAGACTGCATCACTCAGCCTCTTTCAAACTACGTCATTAGATTTTTATTTTATGAACTTGTCATGACATCTCCCCCCACCCAGACTGTGCCCTGCACAAAGAAAAAGGCATCATCTCTCTTGTTCCCCTTGGATTTCCAATACCTAGCAAAAAGACAATCAAATATCAGGCACTCCATGAGTGCTTATTGAACAAATACATAAATAAATGCAGCTTCTCGGCTCCTGTCATATCTATACTGCATGGAGATGGACTATATCGGTCTTGTTTATCTGTGTATCCCAACTGGTGCCTAGTAGATGCTCAATAAATGTTTGATGAATGAAAGAGGAAGGATGAGGGAGGGAAGAATGAAGGACTTAGACAAAGA
This sequence comes from Rhynchonycteris naso, assembly GCA_037038555.1. Taxonomy (NCBI): domain Eukaryota; kingdom Metazoa; phylum Chordata; class Mammalia; order Chiroptera; family Emballonuridae; genus Rhynchonycteris; species Rhynchonycteris naso. The sequence goes on along the minus strand of CM073004.1, from coordinate 60,584,289 downwards.
AACAAGCCCTCACATTAGCAACAATGTTTTGTTGAAGTCATTCACTCCCACTTTTGAATTTCTTAGGTTTTGAGAAGCCCAAAGCCACCACTGCTCTGAGGAACCTGCTTAGCTGTTATCCCGAGTGAAAAAAAATATGATCACAGCATCTGAGAAATATCACCGATGGAGAATTTAGTCTCAGTTGCAAAATTTCTCATCAGGAACAAATATAACCAATGAAACGATCAGAACCAGGAGTTTGTGAGTTTCCAATAAAATGGGGTTTGAAGGAAAAGCCACAAAGTTATTGGCATGTTATTTCAACTTTAATAACTGTATCTATGCCTCTGACCCTCCCAGTGTTTCATCTCAACCCTCTCTTTCCTCTGCCCTCTTCTACCCCTATCCCAGCAAGTCCCGTGACATCTGTATTGTTTTCCACTCACAATTTATCCTGGAGCTGTCCCTCCTTGCCATTTTTATGGGCTCACAGCAGCTCATGCATGCCACTCACCTCCTGTCTTTGCTAGTTCCCTCCTAGGAGGCCATGCGGTGATCCAGTTAAGCATCCTGCTCCTTAAGCTTAGCTTATCGGAGGAAAAGGGCATCCCATTCTAAATGAGCCCCACCCCCGAGACCCTCCCCCATGCCCAAAAGTGCTGATGCTTCCCCAGCTCTAAACAGCCAGCCCACCTCCCTCCCTGCAGAGATCCAGCCATAGGGCCCAGCGCAAGGTGGGAGTTCATGGCCTGGGTGCTGAGCTGAGATCAGCGTGAGGCGGCCCAGAGAGGCACACTACCCAGAACTTGGAAGAACTTAGGAAGGCTTGTCATTCTAGATACTGAGCTCTCTGTCCTGGTGAGTACATTTTACATTTATTCCTCTCATTCTCCAAGTTTTAGGGAGAAAAAGGGGCCAGATCAGAGAAGCTATGATGGCCCACTAACCTAGGCCAAAGGCCATGAGAGCCCCAATTACCAGGGCCCAGGCTGGTGCCTCCCCAAGAGGTGAGGGCAGTACCCCATATAATCACACTCAGGCTGGAGCCCCAACACTTGGAGGATGGCAAGAGCAGAACAGACCCAGCTGGTCTGGTCATTTGCCAACAAACAGTCCCTGAAGTCCACATGTCGGGATGGACAGAAGTCCCTAGACACACAAGGAACAAGAAGGTCCGAAACCTGCTTCACAGTCTGGGGCAGCAGGTCCAAAAATAACCATGCAAATTCCGCACAGGGGTCCCAAGAGAACCCAGCCACCTAAATCAACATCAAGAGGTCAAGACAGTGAGAAGCATGTTAAGCTTTCTGGCTCGAAAATTAACTGTTTCCCTTATGTCACAGAAGACTTTTATGGGGTAAAGAGTGAGGTGCAAACTGTCCACCCTGCAGCCAAGACTTATTTTCACAAGAATATATTCTACTCTCCTAATAAGCAGCTGCAGGGCCAAGGACGCAGGACAAGGGGTCGACTCCCAGCTCCAACACCATCCACTGGGAGGACCTCAGCAAATCACTGCAGCTCTCTCTGGGTCTCCGTTGCCCCACCTGCTCAACCTGCATTGCACAGTGTGGGCAGAACTCAGGCATACAGGACCACTGCGAACTGCCAAGGGACACTGGCTTTTCCACAGCAGGGGCTCCCTGGCAAAGGAGAAATGGACGTTTATGGAATCTCAACCGTGTCCGGGGATTTTACTCATGTGATACCTCATTTAAGCTTCACCAAAACCCAAAGAGTGCTCCCATCTTATAGACAAGGAAAATGAGGCTCAGAGAGGCTAACTGACATGTCTAGAAGTGGAGTCCGGACAGGAACAAACCAGTGGCCTGTGGTGCTGGCTAAGGGCCACCCTGCTGCAGAGAATGCAAACTCTCAGGATCCCTCGGACAGTGACTGTGTACGTGTTGTAGCCTCTACACACCTCCCTCCTCCCCCCCACTTTTAAACGCCACTTTGTCATCTTGCTCTCCTCCCTCTGCAGTCCTTAGTTTGGGTGAGCCTGGCAGGGGGTGAAGGTTGTGCTGATGGCTCCTCCCATTTCCCTTTGATGAAATAGACCAACAGCATCAACCCACAGGAAATGAGAGCTACAGACCCATCTCCGGGTACTCCTCCAGACCGCTCTGTGAAGACACTGCGACTTTCTCCTTTTAATATCTTACTTCAAGGAACGAGAGAGAACTCATGTCAAACCCAGGAGTCCCAACGTCTTCATTCACTATTCAGAAGGTTTTTGTGGGGTGCCCCCACACACACCCTTCAATCAATGGGGGAAATATAAAAGTCTTGGGCTCTGTCATATGTTCAAAGAGCTTTCTGCGGGATGGGTTTGTCACCGATGGTTGCCTGAGCAGAAGCAACAAGACGCTGCCAGTGCCATGGGCGGGGCGGGGGGGGGGGAGGTTGGAGCAGCAGTACCAGCTCTGATTCTTCCCACCTCCCCACAGCACAGCGCACAGCCTGTACCCCTGCTCCTGCATGTTCGTGAACTCAACCCAACAGCCTTCCTTCAGCAAGTCACACAAAATAGCATGACGGGACATAAGAAATGGAGGTTTACCCCGAGGAACCGGCCTAAGCAGGAGGTAGATGTCTGCAGAATTTATCAAGATGGCCAAAACTACATGAGACTTGCATATCAAAGGGCTAGGAGTTTTTGAGGATTCCTTCAGGGAGAGCTGGGCTGTGGTTCATTGAGACAGGCTCTCTAAAGTCTGGGGTCACAGTGGACCACTGTCTTACTTCTTGAATAATCCCAAGAGCAAGGAATAAGGCTGGCTCACAGCTGACAGCCAAACCACAGGAGAGGAGTGACCTGTACTCTCAGAGATACCAAGACAGAAAAGCCAGTGTTCTTTGGGGACCAGTGGGAACTTAACAATTGAGAGCAAGCATGGAGCCATCTGATCCTGTCCAATGTCCAATAGAGACAGCTCAAGGGAGTCAAGAGCCCTCAGCTGAGAGAAACAGGAGTTTTTTCCCATGCCTGAGGGTTGTGGAAGAAGGACTCTGACAGCTGGGTGAGTGTCAGGCACCCACATTGAGAGACTTGCAAGTCCCCTCTGGGCAAAGGGGGTGCAGGAGAGCCTGTCATTGCCATAGTCCTTGGGTTCCTTTTACCATTTCTGTCCGTCCAGCGCCCAGCATCCACCTTCTGGAGTTTTTTGCTTCCAATGCCTGCACGTGCCGCTCTCCTCAGAGGACTGCCCTGGCGCGTCGCGCCATTTTGTGGCCAGTGCCTTAGAGTTTAGGTCCCTGCACACCCCACTGCCATGGCAGTGCCTACCCAATGTCTGCCAGGTAGGGAAAGATGGCGGCCCAGCTCCCTTACGCCAGGACAAACCGCAGTGTAGTTTACACTCCAGAGTGCCCCCTCATGGTCAACCTACACAACTCCCTTTGGGGTCTGGCCTGAAGTCACACCTCTCTTGGGCTCCTTCTCCTTCCCCGTCCAGCTTCGCCTTCACTACCTCACACCCGACCTAAGACAGGGGGTCTCTCTGCAGAACCCCAAGAGTCAGAAGGAAGACCAACTAGTTCACACCAGAAACAGCCAAGTAAGATGCCCTTTGGATCAATCATCCCAGTTTATTACATGGCTCATCAAGAGCACCACGGCCTTCCCCTCACCAGACTTGAACTGTGGTCATCTGTGGCAGGAGAGGGAGCACGCCTCTCCTCTCCCCACACAGATGGGAGCCCCTGGAAAGTAGGAACCCACCTGGGCTTGCTGTGTGTGTACCTCCATCCCGGCCACTGGGTGAGCAGGAGCCACCAATGCTAACAAGCACTAGAAGAGTGTAGGTCACCCCCTAACTGCAATGAGGGTGGAGAAAAAAGCAGAAGGTGCCAACTTTTACTGACCCCCGAGGGGTTAGCAACTCTAAACAACACACTAGAGAAAAGGAGAGCTGAGGGTCACAGTAAGAGAGAAATTAAAATGGAAATTTGAAAGGGAATTTTTCCCCTTTTATTGGCAGTGTAATTAGCCAGAGTGATCCCCAACTGACGCTGTTATGACTACTCTGATAGGCAACTGCACTGGAAGGGGGAGAATCAGATGGAAAACCACAACACTTAGCATTTATACGACTTCTTACAGGCAACACTTTTGGTTCCTTTTGTACCTCGCGAACTTTAACTAATTAATTGCCCTAGCACTCCAGAGTAGACAGTGGAGTTTTCAGTCGGTATTTTACAAGGAATAAAAACAAGCACTTTCTAAGCAAGGTAAGCTCCAGGTACTATTTTGCAGTCTTCTGCCTCTTACCACAACCCTCAGGGCTCACAACTTTTTACATCTTTGAATCCTGAGGGGTTGTATCAACTCATTCCACTTAGTTGTGCCACTGATTGCTTCTCATGTGTGCCCTGACCGGGTCTGGAACGGAACTCACGGGGTCAAACCAATAACCCCAGGATCAAACCAGTAACCACAAGATTGGAGATCTCGCATTGCAGCTGGTGACCTCAGGATCAAACTGACAACCCCAGGCAGGATCAAACATACTGGAAGGACTCACTCTAACCACTGCATTACTGGCCAGGGCTCTGAATCCAGAGTTCTTAGAGATTCGTATTTATAGACAACTATTAATACATCTGAACTAGAAGGGACATTAGGGAAACACTGGTTCAAATCTCCTGTCTTACAGATGCAGAGAAGAGGCTTGTTTCCACCAAGGGCTGTCCAGCCTCAAGACAATTCAGGAAAGAAGCAAGAGCAGCTGGATTTTGCTCAGCCTCGCTCAACCTTCACATCCCTAAATTCCAGAAGTTATAGTCATTAACGTCAGACGCACGAAGGACTTCCCCACAGCCCGTACTCACAAAGGATTTTGCATATACTAGTCATTCAGCCATCAAGCCTTTATCGGAGCATGTGCCGTGGATACACTGAAGCACTGAAGAGCTAAGAATGAATATGGATGACGTCAAGCCAGGCATGGTGGGGAGTGAGTCCTGGCAGCGGGCAGAGCACAGAGAAGCTCTGTTCCAATGGAGTCACAGGACTCTGTGACCTGGGACACTTCAATATTTTCCAGTCACATGTATTATTCTGATCATATATATGTATAGTAGGTGGCTCAGTAAACATATGGTAACTGGTCAAAGTGGGTATTTCCAGAGCTAGTTCAGAAGCAGCTTGAAGTAGAAGTGAGAAAAACGTTCTTGCACAATAAAAAATACACCCACCAGTGTTCTGACTCTGGAAAACCCGCCATTGCGAGGTTTAGTTCATTGTCATCATCGCTCCCAGCAATTACAATCATAATCCAGAAACGGCACCTTAAGTCTGAATGCACCTTTGCCCCCTCTGTGTGAATGGTCTTCTTCATTCCTTTTATGGCGGGCTCTCTGCCACGCTCTGCAGCCACATCCTCACCTCCAGCCAAGTCCACACACCTTGACTTCCTTCCCCAACAGATCTAACTGCCGGCCAGCCCCAAACGCTGGTGTGGTTCAGACTTCCAAGCCTTTGCGTAGGCTGCTTCCTCTGCCTAGAAAGCTCTACCCCCAACCCTGATGCAGCAAAGAGTGCCTTCCGCCCCAATACCATGTGTCCCGGGCCCCCTTCTATTAACATGCCTACCTCCCTACACTACTGTAATCTCAGTCCCCATCAATTAGCCAAAGGCCTTGCCCCAAGAGGTGCTTAACACATTTGAACTTCATTTTAAAATGATATTCTGCTGTAAAAACAACCTTCACGTAGAGGGATTCAGTGTAGACAGAAGGTACCTGTGGATGTTGACACAAAGGAAAGAACATAGCAAAGTCTAGAAGATCCTGGAAGACTCATTTTACATCCTCCTTCCTTACCCTGAAGTGCCTGTTACATAATATGGATGATGCATGGCCCCTCACATTCCCCACACCTCCATTCTGCTGTATGACGGGCATGCTCACTCACTCACCACCTTGCAAATGCAGAGGCCCGGGGGCAGCCAGGAGAAGTTTATACTCGTCCCTAAGTTGCTTTTCTTACAGACAAGGAGAGACGTTCACCTGGAAACTCAACCATCTCTCATTCCAGGGAGTGATCACAGCGTGTCCCCAAAACTCTGACACATCCTGTGTCTTGCTGGCTTCTCTATTGCTCAGGAGTCTAGTGGGGAGTGCAAAGGTGTCAGCCTAAGCATGTCCCTAGGCTCCCAAGCAGGAAATCTCTCAAACATCACCCACTCCCCCGCCTCTGAGTTTCTGACACCCCTTTCTCTCCACTGCCTTCTCTTTTGCTCCAAACTCCCAAAGTGATCCTCTCAGCACCGGATACCTACCTGCAAATGGCATTTAAGTGAAATTAAACAGCCAGGCTCTCCCAGTCCTTGTTCAGTTCAGGCACAGAGCATTGCTTTCCTGCTGATGGAAATAATGACTTTGCTTGAAGATCTCCTAGGTTTCTTCTCTCCAAGAGGGGCACAGCAAAACTGTCTTCCACTGTGTCATTTAGGAGGGAGGAAGAAGAAATTTAACATACAATTTGTTATAAATGAACTTTTTTATTTTATTTTATTATTATTAATTTTAATGGGGTGACACCAATAAATCAGGGTACATATGTACAATGAAAACATCTCCAGGTTGTCTTATAATTCAATTGTGTTGCATACCCGTCACCCAAAGTCAAATTGTCCTCTGTCACCTTCAATCTGGTTTTCCCTGCGTCCCTCCCCTCCTCCCTATCCCAACCTTCCCTCCCTCCCCCCATCCCATAACCACCACTCTCTTGTCCATGTCTCATAGTCTCACTTTTATGTCCCACCTATGTATGAAATCATGCTGTTCTCAGTTTTTCTTTTTTTCTGATTTACTTATTTCACTCCATATAATGTTATCAAGGATGACATCGGATCATTTATAACAAAATGGATGGACCTTGATAAATGAACTTTTTAAAGGCATTATAACCCAAAACAAGGCTGAAGACTTTTCATTCCGTTGAGTATTGCCCTGTTTTCATATACAGCTCACCGAATTCTCCCAAGGTTGTTATTTAATCAATGACCTTGACTTGAGTCTGTGGGGTGAACAGAGGGCAAGAGTGTGGGGCTTAGAGAAGGTCACTGAGGCAGGGGACTTAGGACGCCAGGGAATGGTACACTTACCTCCACTGTGCCAGGATGATGCCAGCCTCTGGGATGAGAGGGACAGCGGGGGTAAGGCCACGTTCCTGCCAAAAGGAGCCCTACCTGGTGGAGAAGACAGGCAAGTGGAGTCAATGAGGATGAGATGAAAATGGAACGGCCAAGGGATGAAGGGAGAGGGAGTGGCCACCTCAGGCTGGATGGCCCAGAGAGGTCTTCAGACAAGAGGGAAAGGTGGAATGGGCTTTGAGGAGCAACCCCACCAGGGACAGGGGTGATCATGGATGTGTTGGTGCCCCTCTCGATCCTTTCTTCTCTATGGATGCCTCGGCTGCTGTGAATACTGGCTACTAACTGCTCACAGCTGCCCCCTCTCGAGACTAGCCCAGGGCCAAAGACCTGCCTTGTACAGGAAATTCGACTCCCTGGCTCACCCCCCAGCCTGCAGCCAATGGCGGACAGAGAAGTGCAAAACGCTACCTCAGGACCTGCATAAAACATTCTGCCACAGTCCCTTCCTGTCCTCTTTCACTGAATTGGCACCTCCAACGACATGTTCCACTTCTTCCCTGGGAAGATGATCAAAACGCTGCTACAGAGAGGGAGGAGGACAGTGTAGGACCTTCCTATGGGTTCGCTTTCGGTTCGGTTTTCCGTGACATCCCAGCACAGAGAGTCCCTAGGGCTACATCTTCCCAAATCCTGCTCTGCTGAGATGTCATAAGACATCTCATGAGACGAGGTGGACACTCGGGGCCCAAATACACTGAGTCTGTTCTCATCTGACTGTCCAGATGGCAGCTCAGCAGTCCCCACCTCTGACCTCCACAGTGTCCAGCAAAAGTTAGCCCTTGAGCCAGAAATCCCAGGATTGAGTCCCTGTTTGTCTCCCGCCCTCTGTGGGCCCTCCCAGGTACACTTGAACGGCAGGCTTCAAAGAAAGGACACGAGGGTATCAATTCTCTGCTATTAAAAATCAGAATGGGGAGTCACAGGACATTTGGTTCAGTAACATGCCCAGTAAACCCACACCAAAAGACTGAATCTTCAAAGGGATCTAATATTATTGAATAAATCTCTTATGGGATTAGTTGGGAAAGTTCAAAAATAATTATTCTGGGATTCCAAAAGTCAGTCTGATGTTTTCCTCTGGTTATTTTTGCCCTGAGTTACTAAGAATTACTGAACTCTCCTAAGAAACAAATTCTTGCTCCTTTACAAGGGAACCAAAGCCATGATGGGAACCACCTTTCACATGAGAGTACTTCGCAAATGTGAGACCCTTTCTACTATGCAACAAACCCAAAATAATTCAAAATACTTTTATCTAGTGACTCTGATTTCTGATATATGCTATGACACACACACCAAATATATAGATATAGATATATAGATATATAGATAGATAGATATATAAATATAGATAGATATTTTAAAAATCAATCCAAACAAAGAACTGAGTAGGAGATATCACTTAGCCAAGCCAACAGATTTTAGGTGAAGTCAATGGAAATGCCTTGCTAAAGCGATGACATTTAGCTGGGATTTAAAGGAATAGAAGTAGCTCTCCAAGCAGTGAGGGGTGAGAAGAGCAGCCTAAGTGGAATAAGCAGATCGTTCAAGAAACGAACAGATTGGGATAAACTAGACTGATGTGAGCAAGGACAAGAAACAGATACAATAGGGCTGACAGACATAGCAGAGACCAGAGTGGGCGGGCTTTCTAGGTCATGGGAAGGGGTCCAGATCTTATAATAAAGGCAAAAGCAGTTGAAGGGTTTAAAGGAGGAAAAGCAACATCATCTGCATTGTATTTTTTTTTTAGAAGAGCAGTCTTCAGGGTGGAGAAAAAGAATGGAGGGGGGCCAGCTGGGAGGCTTTTGTAGTAATGATATGGGTCAAGAGGGTGGTATTGGACAAGGAGAGAAGACTGGACCCCCATTACATGTTGCAGATTGAATCATAAAACTTCCTAGTGCATTAGAAGCAGGCAGTGAGGGAAGACGGGGAACCGACAGTGACACTTCTGTTTCTGTCTCAAGCAGGTGGATGGGGGAGTTCAGTGACTGGGACAGAGACAGCTGAGGGAAGGCAGCAGTTGAGGCAGGGTGGGGACATCAGGACATCTGCCCTGGGCAGGTGAAATTGGACAGGTCTAGGAAATACTCAGCGGGAGCTGGCCGGTGAGCAGTTGGATCTGTGACTTTGGAATGCAGGGAGAGACCTGGGCTGGGAATGTCAATGTCAGACCACAGTAACATAAAATGACCTTTAGACGTGTGGGAAAGAATGACATCAAGAAGAATAGTAAAAGGAGAAGAAACCCCAGACTACGCTGAGAAGAACCCCAGTGTTTTGTGGTCTGGTAGAGAAGGAAGAATAAGGAGACAAGGAAAATTACATAGGAACAACAGCAGGAGAGTGAGCATGCCAGAAGTCATGTTCATCAGGTTTGCGCGGCCACCACCACTCCACTGAAAATGACCTGTCAAGGTCACCGCTGGTCTCTAGGTAGTCAAATTGAAGGACAACCTTCCATGCTCATCATCTAAGAGTCAATTGCTCCTGGATTCTTGAAACACTTTCTCTCTCACCTTCCCTTCCATTTTCAGCCCTAAGTAACAACCAACTCAAGTCCTAGAAAATCATCATCTCGCAGAGCAAGAAGTATTTCCAGAGCGGGGCCCCAGCCTGCAGGGCTGTTTGATTCGTCAGCTTCACAATGTCTTCAGGAACACAGGCTGTGTCTCTGTTTCGCTGCCTATGGTCCAGGAACCTCTGAAAAGGAAGGGATAAAATGGAGGAAAAAGAAGCAAATAAATTCTATGTTCAGAAAAAAGTAGAAATTCTCAGATCTCACCCCCAATTTTATCTGACTGTTCTTAAGAGCAATAATTCCCAAATGTTTAGTCCCAGGACAGTATTTTAAATGATTGAGGACCCCCAAAAGAGTTTATGAGAATTATATATATTGATATTTATCATGTGAAGAATTAAAATGTAGTCATTTTAAAAATATTAATCTATTCATTCTTAAATAACATTAACCTAAATCAGGGGTGTCCACACTTTTTCAGCTTGCGAGATACTTATAAGATGACCAAGTCAAAATGATCTACCTACAATAAAAATGAAAAACATAAATTTATTTCCTCTATATTATCATTATTTAAGTTACTATTATTACTATTTAATATTGTGTATTCTTCTTTCACCTTTCTCCTTCTCAGCTCTCTTTTCTGAGGAAAGTCAATGTCATAGTTTTTATGAACAGTCTGAAAAAGCCGCTCCACATTTCCCTTCTTTGGAATAGCAATGGCACACAGACAGATGAGGCAAACATACTTAGAATATGACATAGTGAAAAAAATCCCTTCCCATTCTGTATGAAAGTGGTAGGTTTTAGGCTTCTTACTCGGACGAGCTATGGCACTCATTTTTATACCCTTTGTTGTATTTAGTTTAAATAAATTGAAGGCTAACTACGCAGCAATGTAACTGAACAAGTTAGCGCGGTTTAACACGCATGCGTAGTGTCAAAAGTTCAGACGTCAGATTGGCTACCCTGTATGCCAATCAAAAGACAAATGTCTTTTTAATGTCATGCGATCTACCCACACTTCCTTCACAATCGACCAGTAGAGCACCCCTGACCTAAATAATATATTTTATGAAAAATACTATATTTTCTAAATTTAAAAATTAGTTAGAAGGGCATTTTTTATTTTTCTAATCCCACTAATATCTGGCTTAATATAAGACCTTATCTGCTTCTGCCTTCAGCCTCTTGCAGCAAGCATCACACATTATGTGGCCTCTGGAAAACTTCACTGGACCTTCATGAGAAAATGGGAGTAAAACGAGCAAATAAGTCTTGATATTATTATTAAAACATGGTCAAGGCCAGTGGATAGAGGATCAGCCCAGCATGAGGACATCCTAGGTTCAATCCCCAGTCAGGGCACACATGAGAAACAACCATCTGCTTCTCTTCCCCTCCCTCTCCCTCTTCTCTCTCTCTACCCTCCCTCTCCCTTTTCTCTCCCCCTCCCCCTTCTGTATCCAGTGGTTCAACTGGTTTTAATGTGACTCCAGGTGCTGAAGATAGCTCTCTTGGAGCACATCAGCCTCAGGCACTAAAAGCAGCTCAGTACTCGAACACTGGCCCCAGATGGGGGTTGATGGGTGGGTCCTGATTAAAGTGCATGCAGAAGTCTGTCTTTCTATCTCCCTTCCTCTTACTAAAACAAAAAAAATCCACAATGTTTACCTTGCTGATACCCTAAAAAGGACCTATGGGTCCACTCATGCATCTGAGAGTCTGCTTGTTTGATCTAAGGCTGGATTTAGCTAGAGAGGTTTGGCCCTGCCCCACATGGCTTATCCTGTTTTCTGGATCCAGAGAATTAATAGAATAGCTAATGTGGCTGTGCATTCTGAGAATCAAGTTACACAACTACAAGAGACTTTTAAATTGAATTGATTATATATATATATAACATAGAAAACTACCCATCGCTAATGAGAGTATACACTGAGATAGATAGAATTTGAGGGTCAGACTAGCTGTATTCAGTGAAGTTAAACAATGCTCACGTTTTATGACCCAACATTTCCATGGATGGGGACACATCCCAAAGAAGCTGTCACTGGGAAACACATGTGCCATGTTGTTCATGGTGGTTCAATAACTTGAAAGTTCTTAGGTAGCCACAAATTGAGAAATATTGAATAATTGAAAGTGTAGATACATATGATGGAATATTATGCAGCAAGTAGAAAAGTAAACTAGGCATCTAAATATGGAGAAATCTCATAAAAACTTAAGTTGAGTGAAAAAATTTAAAGACCAGAGCAAGAAACTTGCTTGGTCATTAACTCAAGTACTTTAAAATACAACAAACATGGATACACATATGGAAGTAGATGTATGGAAAGCAGAGTGCAAGAATATATATAAAAGATAAATCCACAAAAATGAAAGTGTATGGGAAAGAGGGGAATTGGATTGGAAGTTGGAAATAAAATGGGGAAATGATATACTTAAAATTTTTAAAGAAAGCAGCCACCAACCAGCAAAGATCGCATGTAATAAACTGAGATCAATTCCATTTGTGCACATAAGATACAAACAACCAAATCAAAGAGGCACACACATATACCTCACAAATGCAAGTCATCCAGTAGCTTAAGCAACTCATGACAACTTTCTACTCCTTGAAAATTCCATGCTCAACACCACTCCAAAGTCTTTTTGGACTTCTGGTCTCCTCTTTCTGAATTGTCCCTCCCCTGGCTCCTTCCATGGCCAACCCTTTTCATCTTTCAAGTCTCTATTCCACATTTCATCATTTCAGAAGGACTTCTTTCACCCTCCTATGCAAACTCAATGCTTCAACCCTATTCTTCCCTATTCAAATGCCCATTGATTTCCATTTCATAGCAACTTTCATAGCAAGATTTTCCTGTTGGCTTAATTATTTTTTTGCACTTTTCCACCCTTATAAATTTCATGAAGGCAAAGATCATGTCTATTCAACTGCTCCTGTAGCCCTTGAAACTAGAATAGTGCCTGGCAATTAATCAGCATTCTGTCATTTATTTGTAAAATTAAAAGGTGAATGGAAATGAGATCAGGAACTGAGAGGCCATGGTGTTGGATAAGTCATCAATACGGATGCTAAAGACACTGAGAACGCTGACAGTGTTTAGGAGAGGAATATGAGAGTAGGCCAGGTACTAAATTCTCCTGTGAAAGAAAAAGAAAGATGGGGCAGTGAGTGGATAATATAGCAAAGAGTAAGGGAAATAGCATTACCAGATGGCATGTAGCTGGGATTATAACTCAGGCCAATGTGGCTCTGAAGCTTGTGAGGTTTCTACTCTGCCATGCAGCTCCTGGAATCATGCCTTGCATATGTGGGCACACTAAATACTGGATGGATGGATGGATGGATGGATGGATGGATGGATGGATGGATGGATGGATGGATGGAAGGACGGATGGATGGATGGATGGATGGATGGACGGACGGACGGACGGACGGATGGATGGATGGATGGATATGTGGATGGATGGGTGGATGGATGGATGGATGGATGGATTGATGGATGGATGAATGGATGGAACCATGATTGACAAAGCACCTCTATGGCTCATTTGCATTTTTCCCATCTATTTAGTCCCCTATTTATGGGTTTTTGTTTACTCTGATGTGTTTTAGGCTTGGTTGTTTTGAAAAATATGATCAACCTCTGATTACCTGTGATAATAGAAGAGGTAGATAATAGAAATAATAAAAAACAGAAGACAATCCAGAAATAATTTCTATTTAGTCTGGAGATTTTTTTATGCCCTTTTCAATAACAGATTTACCAAGCTAATTATATTTTACCCGGGTAAACATTAAAATTATTTTTTATTCTTTAAACATAGACCAACTGGTGGTAGGTAACATAAAATTGGCACAAGCTGGGTGGTAGGAAAAGGCAAGCTGGGACACAGAGCTTCAGAGCAGAAGATTCACAAGCTTCATTACCTTAAGTGAGTGACAAAGAATTTATTTATAATCCCAGAAGGAGTTCTTTAAATTTGATAAGATATAGAGTCATTTCTCTCTGGATGCTTTTTTATAATCTACAAAGAGATATTCAGAATCTCTTTAGAAAGATTATGACTTGCCCAGTTCCTTAATAGTAGGCCCCATCTCAATCTTTGGGTCAGCATCTGGGATTATGAAAGAATCTGAATTGACTCAAACTGTCTTCAGGGGTCCTCTGGTCATCCTGACTCAAGCCAGTACCTTTAGTAACACCTCCAGACCCTCCCCCATTGGCGTTTAAGTCAGAAGCCTCCAGTGTTCCTAAATCGATAGGCCAGCAGAATGCAGTTAGATCCTGGGAGAGAAGGCTAGGACAGCTTCCTCTTGTTGTGCAGACTCTCTTGATGGCTAGGCAGCTGTCCTTGGGAACACTCAGACACTGCTGTAACTGAGGTACTCTGGTGGAACTGAGATGCTGGAACACAGATAAATAAATGGCCCTGTGCTGAGGAATTATTGTTACCTGGGAAAGCAGTGAGGCACGTCCCCCTGAGAAAGGCAGAAGATCAGCTGGGTCCTGAAGACTGTTGTGAAGTCCAGTGGGCAGCATGGTCATTGTTCTAATACCCACACTCCTCCAGGAAACTTTGACCGCTCCTTCCCAGCACCTGTGCTAGGAACTCTGACAATTCTCCCATCACCTCATCACCACAAGGCCATGCGTTCATGACTTTCCTCTAGAATCAGGGAGGGGAGAAAGGAGCTGGCCCCACTGGGAGCCTGTTTAGGTCCAGATACAGGGCTTGAGTGCTTGACTTCATTCTTTTATTCCCTATGGGACCTGAGCAGCCCAGAGCCAGGCCATGGTATTGACTCACTGGAGACTTGCCAAATGTTTATTATAAATCCAGGTTGGCCTGCGGAGCTCGTTTCACCTGTGGTGGTTGTTTAGAATGTGCTGCAAAGCAAGAATGTGCCAGCCAAGCCAGAGCAGGTATGAGATGGTTCCTATCCCTCCCTGCTCCTTGAGGGTGAGAGTGGTCTGAACCACTCACTCTCCTGCTAATGGGAGGAGAGGAGAATTTGTCAGGGCCAATGCAGACAATAATGGACACTCCAGGAGACCAAGGCTTTGGGGATCCAAAGAGGCCATCTGTAGTGACTTGGGGACTTCAAAACGTCCCTGGGGCATGAACAGAGGTAGAAAGAGACAACAGAGAGTATGCCAGAGGATGTTCTCTCTGGAAGGCATACACACCATTCCTAATTACATTTTTAATTTGATCAAACGTTATTTTTAGATTGAAAATTAATCAAGGTGCATGCCATATTGAGGGCTGCTCCCACTTGCTTCCAGATCCCCTGCCGAGCCCCACTGTTGATAGCAGAACAACAGCCTCTGTCACCCAGCCAAGTGACCATTTATTAGCAAGAGAGATGCTCCAGTGAAGAAAAGATGATGGACGACAAATCTATGGCTGGCCTAGCCAGGGAATGGGGCCAGAGAGTGTCTGGTCATGGCAGCCTCCATTTTTGCACCTGGGTTTCAAGTCCCCCCTATCACTAAGCTGCTTATTTTTCCCCCAAGATGAGAAGAGGGCACAACATCTCTATACTCCGTTTTCTGTTTGGTGCCTTCTTTCTTTAAGTTTCCCTCTTCACTATTTGGCTTTCCTTAGTACCCCGTTCATCATGGCCCAGCCTCACCAAACAACATAGCACATCCCAGCTGTGACCGCACGTAAAAGGTGCAGAGGCCCTGGTCAGTTGGCTCAGTGGATAGAGCATCAGCCCCACATATGGATGTCCTGGGTTCGATTCCCAGTCAACGCACACAAGAGAAGCGACCATCAGCTTCTCTTCCCCTCCCTTTTCCTCTTCCCCTCCCCCAGCCAGGGGTTCAATTGGTCCCAGCATTGGCTCTGGGCACTGAGGGTAGCTGGGTTAGCCCAAGCGCATCAGCCTTAGGTGCTAAAAATAGCTCAGTGTATTCAACATCAGCCAAGACAAGGGTTGCCAGGTAGATCCTGGTGGGGACATACACAGGAATCTGTCTCACTATCTCCCCTCCTCTCACTTAGAAAATAAATTAGGCCCTGACTGGTTGGTTCAACGGTAGAGCGTCAGCCCATTGTGTGGAAGTCCCAGGTTTGATTCCAGGTCAGGGCACACAGAAGACGTGCCCATCCTCTTCTCCGCCCTCCCCCCTCTCCTTTCTCTCTATCTCTCTCTTCCCGTTCTGCAGCCAAGGCTTCACTGGAGCAAAGTTGGCCCGGGTGCTGAGGATGGCTCCATGGCCTCCACCTCAGGTGCTAGAATGGCTCTGGTTGCAGCAGAGCAATGCCCCAGATGGGCCGAGCATCGTCCCCTGGTGGGCATACTGGGTGGATCCCAGTTGGGCGCATGAGGGAGTCTGTCTGCCTGCCGCCCCCCTACCCCACCCCTGCCCCACTTCTTACTTCAGAAAAATACAAAAATAAAACAAAAAATATATAGTTAAATCAATTAATAAATAAAAATAAAAGGGGCAGACCAATGGCAGTCCCCCTACTGTGACTCTTTGGGGAACCAGCATGGGGGCAGGAGTGGGAGTAGAAGAAGCCTGGAGTTTGAAGGCAGATAACCTGCATCAGACTCTCTCACTTACTGGCTGTGCTACCCTGGGAAATCCCCTAAACCAACTTCTCTAGGCCTCGCTCCTTATTTATAAACTGGAGATAATAATGCCCATGAGCAGGTGACATCCTGCAGGCATCTGGAAAGCAGGACTAAATTATAAAACCAATAAATAACATATGAGGTCAGTTGTGCAAATGGCACCACAGAGAAAAACTGTTTCCTGTGCCAGCTGAATAAAGAAAAACAAATTAGCTTCATTTGTATCTGTGGTATTAATTCAGAACAGCAACAATAACATCAACAAAAGAAGTGCCCATCAGAAGCGGGAAGAAACTCCACTTGGAATGCAGAAAAGTGAGACTCAGAGGGGTGATTATTGAGAGCCCACAATCTAAGAAGAGGAGACCCTGGCCCTGAGAGTCTACCCGCCTGGTAGCTGCCCAGCTGTTACCCTGATTGCATTGATCACTGGAATCGTGGTCCATTGTCCTCAGGAACACTATGGTGAACTGATTATCACATGGTTTCCCCGTAGGGAGAGAAGGACCTAGTCCAGTGATAGGTCTGTCCAGTTTTCTTGACAAGTTCATGTCAGAGATTCATTAAAGGGCACAAGGAAGACCCCAGGAGAAAGCACTTGATGAACTGCCCAGTGCTACATACTGCACTGACGTCCTCAAATGCTGAGTTTCCCTGGTCCCAGTTTGTCTGTCATCCACAGCAGCTGGGTCCATCCGACTTGTTTGTCCAGAAGCCCAAGCACCCCCATGAATCCTGAAAGTGGAGAAATGCTGAAAGGAGATGCTGAGTCCAGATGCGCTGGAGACAGGAAGAGCCATCTCTCTGTCTCGGTCCTGGCCTGCCTGTGCTCTCAGAATCCATTCTGCCGCACGCACCGCACCAGTTTATCTGTGGCTTAGCTAGTCATCGGCCTGCTAGCCTTAATCCCATTCATCGTGAAGAAAAGGTAAGTCTGATTAAAAACACTGCCAACAAGGTCTTTCCTCAGCCCACCTTCCAAATACTGTTCTGATAGACCTCTCGAGTCTGTAGCCATCTCTGGTCTCTGTTACCGCTCTGTAATCTCTCTTCCTGGGTTCTGGCACTCTAATTTCCTGGATGCCCTCTTGAAGTTCTCAGTAGTAATTTTGTACCATGTGAGAACATTTTACTAAACTCTGTCTCCTCTCTTGGATCCTGCACCTGAAATTCAGAGCTCGCCTCTGTGATTGAATACGATTCAGCTTCATTGAACCATGTGGGAATTTATTTATTATTTAGATTGGCTCAAGGCCTAAAACCAGAGTTGGGACTAAAGCAGCCACAGTGTGATTCAAGTCTGTATTTAGTCGTTTGCTCATTTAGCAGCTGCTCAGTACCTACAAAGCTTCTATGTCGTGGAGCCCATGCTGAGCTCTAAGAATGGAGAGACGAGGAAGCTGGCTCCTGATGTAAGACGTCAGAGCCTGAGGACCAGGGCTCAAATCCTGCTGTTGTCACTATTTACTTAACCCTCCTGAGCCCTAGAATGTAAATGAAAACGTTATCTACCCAAAAGAATTGTTGTGAGCATTGAATGGGAAAGGTTTTAGCAGAATGCCTGCCACATAGTACAAACTAAATACTTGTTAACCGTCAATCCTACTGTGGTCAGCAGCTACTGACATGGCTCCCAATGACTGCCACCTCCTGGTCCTGCCCTTGCATACCATCTGTCCAATTTGGGTTGTGCTGGTCCTAGTCACTTGCTTCTAACCCACAGAAACAGCAAAAATGAGATAGGATGTCACTTTTGTGATTAGGTTACAAAAGACTGTCACTTCCATCTTGTTGGTTTTCTCTCTCTCTCTCTCTCTCTCTCTCTCTTATTGTTTGCTCTCTTTAATAAGAGGACCATGTGGCAAGGAACTGAAGGGGATCTCAGACCAACAGCCAACAAGGACCTGAGGCCAAGAGGAAGTGAAACTATATGAGTGAATTGGAAGCAGATTGTGGTCCAGTTGAACCTTGAAATAATTGCTGCCCCAGCTGACACCTTGACTGCAGCCTTGTGAGAAGAGAGACACTGAGGCGGAGACCCAGTGAAGCCCTGCTCCGAATCCTAACTCTCAGGAGCTCTGGAACAATACCTCAAGCTTTGCAGTAACTTGCTGTGCAACAATAGGTAACTAATGCACTATTATTATTAAAGTTTGTGGTGTGATTGAGGGTCAAGGAACAAAGATTGTGCAGTAGGAAGAATAAGAAGGGGCACAGAAAGGAGCCCCCAGATAATCAGAAGCTGCAAAAACCATGCTAAATATTTGGGGCTTCTCATAGAGCAGAGAGAAGTCATCAAACATTCTTGAAGCAAAGTAGAAACTTAATATTTTATTAAATAATAAGACAGATATGGGATCATTAAAAAAAAAATCTTCCAAGAGAAGGAGCCAGAATGACTTCTTGAACTGGTACATTATCCAGGATATAAAATTGGAAAACTTTCAGAGAACTGAGGTCTCTTATTTTTAGCCACTTCTGCTGCTAGGCAAATCGGTTTGGGATTTATATCACCAAGTTTAATGGCGAAGAAAAGACACGAAAGTGAAGTTACTGAAATAAACATTTTCATTAACTCCAAAATCAGCGAGTTCAAAATCAATTAAGTTTGTAATATCCTTATTGAGGATCTGAGTAGTGAATTAATAACAGTGAAAATGAGTTTGTAAGAATACAAAAGGAGCCAGACTTTTATAAATAACTGTTGACATTACAGTTTCCTAAATCAATAAAGATACATCAGCTCTTATTTGCACACCTCTTTTTAAATCCTGAATCAAGACTTTATATATACCTGCCCTTGGACTAGTCCCATAAATCAGTTTGAAAGAAACACAGTTTTTGTACAAGAGAGATACTATCTATGTATCTAGGTCTTGTCATCACAAGACAAAGGGACTGAGGTAAGAATATGGTCCATAAAATAAATAAAAGGAAAATATCTCTGAAGTATTCACCAAAAGAGTAAGGTTCAAAAAGATAGCAAAGGGGATGAGGAATTTGGTAAGGAATCATGATTGTTAATTTAGAATCTGCAAGACCAACCCTAGACCTTGCCATTAAAAGAGCCTATAACAGTTAGCTATCTCATAAAACTTCACACTTTCAGTTTCTGACCAGTATCTTTTGAGTACCTACTAGCTGACAGCGCCACTGTGCTAGGCTCCAGACAACCTCCTACCGAATACTGGCATTGGAAATAAACAGAACTTCGATTTTTGTTTGTTTTTCCTTGAAGGCATAAATAGGCCTAATAGGTAGAACCTCTCAATTAAAAGTGATCAGCGTCTGAGCCGAACCATGAATTTGCTAAATTGTTGTTCATTTCACCTCTCTGGGGCTCATGAAAAGAATGAAGGAGTTGTGCTCAATTATCTATAAAATTGCCTCAAATTCTAAAAGACCATGAATCAATAGCCCCTTGAATACCCAGATTCAGCTCCTTCTCAAACTGGAGGAGAGTCCTACAGAATTCATGATGGAAAACGAGAAGGCTCCATCTCACCATTTTGATGGCCCACTTCAGGAAACAGGATCCCCAAGGATCCAAGGGCATGCTGGGTATGTTCTATGATCAATGTTTGGCACTGCCCAAGTAATCCCATAGGATCCCCACTCCGTACAGCTGCTGATGGAAGAAACACTTGGAAACAGAAGACCGAGAGCCAGAAGAGCAGCATCTTTATTCTAGAGATGGGTCAAGAGTGGTCCAGAGAAGGTCACTGACCTACCCTGTGTGACAGATTGGATACACATCCAATCTGTTCCATCACACTGGCACAGAGCTGGTCTTCAGCTAAAGCATCTCTCTAGATATCACCACACGTGGTGACTACATTTCGAAATCCTCCAAAACCTCAGTATGCCAGAACCATAGACTGCCTAGTGTCTCCAAACTACCTCTGCCCCTCTGATTTCACAGGAAGGACAGTCACAACAACAGGAGTAGAGTGATGAAATGCTTAGCAACAGATGAGCTAAAATTCAGGTCACCATTCAGTTCAAGTCTCATTGTGTCTCCCAATTACTCATCCAAAGACCTGCTGAGTGCCCCTCGTGTGCCTAGGGCTGTGTCTAGTGCTATAGCCAGACTCCAACCAAGACACTGAGCTCAAGTATCTCATTCTGTACAACTGAGCTGGCCAGACAGAACTCAGCCTGGGCAAGACCAGCTCTAAGCAAGTCCCCATGGAAATCTGAACAGAGAAAGTGATGACAACCAAAATAAAAATAAAATAAATGGCAAAGCCTATTCCTTGAGCATCCCCAATAATTCCTTCTAAGACTTGAGGACCCCTTACTCCTCTTTTCATATTTCTCCTTTAGTATTGCAATGCAGCAGATTAAAGCTAATCTTTGCAGATTCTTCCAAGGGAAGTAGCTGGAGAGGGGAGTGATGTTAGCAGATACTCTGGAATTAGTTAAACTGACTGGTTGGGTGTGTAATGCACTTTACTAAATCAGAGATAATGAACTCCACAGAGAGTACACGAGGGGAAGCGAAAAATAAGCACAGTCTAATTACATTTCATTCCAAGGAAAGCAAAGGGACGTCATAGAGAGTTCAACTTAGAAAGGGCCCGGTCCCCGGCCCTGGCCGGTCGGCTCAGCGTTAGAGTGTCAGCCCAGATTCGATTCCCAGCCAGGACACACAGAAGAAGCGCCCATCTGCTTCTCCACCCCTCGCCCCCTCCTTTCTCTCTATCTCTCTCTTCTCCTCCCACAGCCAAGGCTTCATTGGAGCAAAGTTGGCCCAGGCACTGAGGACGGCTCCATGACCTCTGTCTTGGGCACTAGAATGGCTCCAGTTGCAACAAAGCAACAACACAGACGGACAGAGCATCGCCCCCTGGTGGGCAAGCCGGGTGAATCCCAGTCAGGTGTATGCGGGAGTCTGTCTGTCTGCCTACCTCCCCACTTCTTACTTCAGAAAAATACAAAAAGCAAAATAGAAAGAAAGGGCCTGGTCCTCTGGATGGACAAAGGGGATCACTGGCCTTCATGATTTGCCTGACTGACAGTGAAGTTCTCTACTGGGTGTTTTCTCCACACAAATCTTCTTTGTCCTCTCAAAGGCATTTTGGCTTTTGAGAGCCACCCTTCATTCTTGCTGGGGGTGGGTTCGGCATCTGCTGCAACCTGTGTGAGAAGAGAACTTCCTTACAGAGGGAACAAGGACTTGGTTACTAAGAAACCATTTGTCTGCTGTACTCCCTGGAGCTGTTTCTTACCATGATGGGGACTGTCCACATCTCCGAAATTACTGAATTGGGAGAGAACGTGCTGAGTGACCTCAGGGGGAACCCCTGAGATACAGACATGCTAGCTTTCAAGTGTCTGCAAGTTCTGTGACACTCCCCCCTTAAGAAGGCGAAGGCTAACTCTTCCTCCACTTGACAGCAAGCTCCGCTTGGGGCTTTTCTTCCCACAAACAGAATGGAGGAGAAGTGACGCAGCAGGACTTTGAGGGAGGGTCATGAAGAAGAGCACCTCCACCTGGCTCTTCCGCTCTGACTTGCTTGCTCTGGGAGAAGCCAGAGGCCATGTCATAAGGACACTCAGCAGCCTGTGCAGAGGTTCTCCTGGGGAGGAGGGGACCTCCCACCAGCAGCAGCACCAGCCTGCCAGCCACGTCAGTGAGCCGGTCTGGAAGTGGGTCCTCCAGCGCCATTCACGCCTGCAGATGCCCGCAGCCCCACAGGACATTTTGATGGCTAACTGAGAGACCCTGATCCAGAACTGCCAAGCTCGGCCCCAACTCAATCAGGAGAGTTCATAAATATTTTAAGTTTTAAGACATTCTATAACACAGCAATAGGAAACTAAAACAGTAAGTGAGCCTGGTTCACACTCATCTTAGGAAGATCCCAGCCTATGATGAGTAAAGAATCAGAAGAGACTGGGTAAATGAGGAAAGAAAATAAAAAGGGGGCCCTGGCTGGTTGGCTCAGTGGTAGTCAGCCCAGCATGTGGAAGTCCTGGGTTCGATTCTCCTTCAGGGAACACAGAAGAAGCGCCCATATGCTTCTCCACCCTTCCCCCTCTCCCTCCCTCTCTGTCTCTCTTTTCCCCTCCAGCAGCCAAGGCTCCATTGGAGCACAGTTGGCCCCAGATGCTGAGGATGACTCCATGTCCTCCGCTTCAGGTGCTAGAATGGCTCCGGTTGCAATGGAACAATGCCCCAGATGGACAGAGCATCGCCCCCTAGTGGGCATGCTGGGTGGATCCCAGTCAGGCACATGTAGGAGTCTCTCTCTCTGCCTCTCTGCCTCTCACTTCAGATAAATACAAGAAAAAGGAGTGGGGGGGAGGGTGGAAGGTTACAGGGAGAAAAGCAGCCTCTCCTTCTACCTGGTCTTCACTTATCTCTTCCTTCTGTGAATTTCTGTTCCTCCCTTCCCGTATGCTCTTGCTTGCTCTCATGTGTACTAGTTTCATCTCACCATTTGGTCAGCTGACTTCTTAAGGCAGAAACAAGGCTCCTATTTCCTCTGTTGTTCATAATGCCTGGCAATGTCCTGCACTAAGTGAACTAAGACCTGTGGGTAAAACTGACAGGCCAGTTATGACTCAGTATTAGAAGGAACATTCTAACAGAGTTTAGCAAGAAAGTTGTGCTGAAACCTGTGTAATTTTGTTAACCAATGTCACCCCAATAAATTCAATTGAAAAAAAGAAAAAGTTGTAGTGTGGCATGACTTCAAATGGGGGCAAAGCCATGGACAATATTTTGTGTACTGTGGTTACCAAGCTGATTCTTAGAGATGGTAGCAGATTGCTACTATTATTATTATTTTGGTGCCCCCTAATGAACCACACCTCCCAGGGTTTATGTCTGTGTGCAGCCCCTTCCACAAGTCTCTGAATTTGTTCACGTTATCACCTTTGCCCACGGTGACTTTAGCAAGCATGATGCAAGAAGAGTCTTGATAAATACTTGCACAATGAAATCTGGAACACTCCCTTTAGAACCCAGCCACCATGCTGTGAGGTAGCCCAAGAAGCCATGTGGAGAGACCCACATAGAGAAGAACAGAGATCCCCAGCCAGCAACATCAGCTGAGCCGACAATCAGTAGGCAGCACCCATTCTGTACCATGTGACCATTTCGGGTCACCCCGCCATCTCAGTATGCTAGTTGATACCACATGAAGCAAGAAAGCTGTCTCATTAGCCCATGAGAAATAAACTGTGGTCACTGCTAACCACTGAATCTCAGGGTGTGAGTTACACAGCAAGGCTAGTCAAAACAAGGATCCATCCCAAATCTGGAGCAGGACCGTTTCTCAGGCCACACAACTTTCTCAGCTGCAACTTAGAAATGGGCCTCAATCCATGGTGTGCCTATTTACACAATCTGAGTTCTTTCCCCACTGCCTCCAAAACCATGAGAGTCAGTGAATACGAAAGAACTTTACAAACTCCCAAGCATCCTGCAGATGTTCTCTCTGGCCCAGACCTCAAGGGCTGCTGTGGTTTTCCTTCCAGGTCTGCCTCTAATCGTTATTTGTGCCTTGTGTTTCCTTCTGGTTTTCCATCTTTCATGCTAAGCTCTCTCAACCTCCTAGTGCTCCTTCACACATCACTTGAGGCCACAGGCCCTGCTGACCCCTGATAGAACCCAGATTCTTTCCCACGCTTGAGTTCTGAACTGGAGGCACAACCAACTGGCCTTGAAAAGTTACTCTCCGAGCTTGGTTTCCCCATCTATAGAGTAAGAAAATCACAGCCTGTCTCATAAGATTCCCAAGAAAACACACCAAGAAAAAGGATAGAAGGTTCCTCCCTACCTATCACTAAGTCTAGGCTTTCGCTTTCTAAGACGGTCTCTCCCTTTTTTCTGCTCATCTGTAATGTATTTCCCTGTGCTATAGCCTCCCTACCATCATGACAAGACCCAGCCAACTCATCTGTTCCTCCCTAGAACCACAGACCAAGGGAGTCTAAATTCTAGATGAAGTCCTTTAGTTCTTTTGTGAATTGAGATAAAGTGAGCCATCCTAGCCCCTCTCCCCTTTCCAGATAAAAAATAAATAATTGTGTTTGTTTTCCAAGACCCCAGAATACAGGTAAACAGAACTCTCCTTTCACTCAAAGATAGAAGTCATTTTATGACAAAACAGTAATGAGAAAGAAGGAGAAAAGGATGCAACTAATAAGAAATTTATTCCAACAATCTATATTATGAATATATATGTATATTTATATCTCAGCAGGCCTCATGGAGTTACAGATGAGCTAATTAAAATGCTTATGCTTTTAGCAATGATGTTTATTGAAATCATTTCATAACCATCTAAAAATTGAGGTTTGTTTTCAACTATAATGCAACGCTACCTGGAATATTCCGATCTAAATTATTTATGTGCCTAAAAATAGATTGCCTTTCCCCATTACTGATTTTGTGGATATATCTCAGGATGTGGAAATTTTTGGTGCACTAAAGTGGCTCCTACAGGCTTCCTCTGAATCTTCTGTGCCTACTAACTTGGGTCCTCTGACTCCGAGCTTAATGCTGTTGGCATTGCACCCTACCAAAAGAAATGCGGGCGAAGGTTGGGAATGTGCAGAATGAGGGGGCCTAGAATTGCTAAAGTAACTTTTGAGAAGGAAGCAGAACCTTTGAACTCAATTCAAAAAGATGCTATCGGTGAATTATCCTGATATTCCTCCATAGAAAGGACTATCCAAGCTATCCTAAGAGCCAGAGCACAAAGCCAGAAATAGAAACCAGTTAGGTATTTCAAACCAAAAGATATTTAATACATTAAGTACCAAGTGCTCACCAACTTTGGAAGGACTGGGGAAATAGAAGATACAAGTATACCACAGACTATTGAGTTCAATGGCATACCACTGAAGCTGTGACCCAGACTTCAGGAAGCTGCTGCTCCCCCCCTTACTCCTGACACAATTGCCCTGATGTACCATTGAACCTGATGACTAGACACTGAGCTGCGGAGTCCAGCCCCCAGAGATGGCTCTAGGCTTGCACACATTTGTGACCTTGCTTGCCAGTCACTTCCACCTTCCAGTTTTGCCTGAGCGCATCTAATTGGCAGAACGTACTCTGCCTGCATAGGAGTCTTGCGAACATGGTGTATTAGCTTTCCAATCTCCACATCTGAAAATAAAAGAAAATGGCATCTGAGAGTATCAATTCACCATATCTCCCCAGCCTACCCCGCAGCACTCGTTGTCCACATACAGCCTTCTACACATATTTAATCTTCCAAGCACCAGTAGCAACAATGCAGAACACAAGCAACTATCTCTCATACCAACAGAAGCATTTCACCTCTCCCCAAAAGGGGATCTCCAAAGTCCCATCTGTCACTGAAGGATCTTCATCTTCCGTCTAACCTATCACATTCTCATCCTGGTATCCTGTAATCTAAGCATTTCATTGGCCAGTTAACCACCAATAAGACATCTTAAAATAGTAAAAGAAAGAGGTTAAAAGTAAATTAGTTGATACATAAACATATATGCAACAGAGCAAGAAAGAAATGGGAAAATTTGATATAATCCTTGTTTCTAAAATGGGTCATGAGGCCAGAAATAAACTTTGAACTTTTTCCCCACACAATTCATGTTGCCTTAACTTGCAACCAGCACCATTTGCTTTATCTGGTGAAAATGTTCTATTAAGAGCTATAGCTATGCAAATGTGTGTGTGTGTGTGTGCACGTGTATATATGTATGTGTGTATATATGTATATATACATATATATACACCAATGTATATATGTATATATACATATGCACATAAATACAAAATACAAAAAGAAATACCAGGTGGGGCAAAAGTAGGTTTACAGTTGTGAGTACACAAAACGCAGTATATTCTCCTATTATTATTTATTAGGCACTGTATTATTTTCCAAACAAACAGCTGTAAATGACTTTTACCCCACCCTGTATGTCTTTAGGCATGTTATATAATATGCATATATACATATAATAGGATCTGTATATTATATATATAATCCATTTTTTCCTTTCTCGATTATGGGCATATTTTAATGTACTGATTGATTAACCCCTGGACCAAAGTACTACAAAGTCCTCAAGTATCTCATAGTTTATAGACACATTCTACTTTGCCCCATCATGTAACAGCAATGCTATTTCCCCTGCATAACTCGGCTCAATCAGCCAGACAACTTATCTGCCCAATTACTGCAAGGTTGAAGGAAGGGCAAAACAAACCTACCATCTGCAGGCTAGGTGTGTGGGGGTGAAGGTAGAGGCACCTTGGAAGTAAGTTCTCTGCCTCAAAATACTTCTCATATGGCCCTCGTAGTACCTGCAATTCCAACGTTAGGAAACAGATTCTTTTTCAGTCTCTCTTTGTTATAAACCTTCTAACAGAAACAGCTTCTAAAAAAGGAGCTAATGTGTTGGCCACAGGGATCTTTTGCTCCCAAAAATTAAAACTGCACAACTGGCAGGTCAAAAACTCAGAAATGGCTTTACTCCGTGAAACGGAAGAGCGGAGAGGCGCAGCGGTGAGCCCCTTGGCGCAGCGGCCCCTGACTCACATGATAGATGTCAAGAATATGTGAGGGCAGAAGAGAAATCCTTCCCTTTATTTCCCTGGAGACAGCAGCTCAGAAGTCTGGAATTAAAGGTGACAAGCCCAGGTGTCAGATGGCAGATTAGCTTTGTTTCTGAGATCCAGCAGGACTAAGGGGTTTATACAGAGTGACAGTTTGCAGGCAGTGACTGGTACCAAATGCCACCGAGAGCTCTTGCTATCTCAAAAGCTGACTCCAGGGAGAAAGAATCCTGCAGCCGGAAGCCTGAACGTCAATAATGCCCTCAACTGTAGATTACAGGAGGCTGGGTCCTCTGTGAGCCCCTTACATTTGGGAAGCTTAGCATTCATCCAGAATTGGATCAGAAACTTCAATTCCATGGTTCCAAGACATTTCTCCAACTAGTCCTGTAATCTGGGAACTTTACTTCCTGATTAGGATTTTGCTTGGCAGGTGCAATTCACTGCCATCTCTAAGTATGGGAAAGGTGACAGTCCTGGTCAAGTGATCCACAATTAGAAATAGGGAACTTGAGCCAACAGCATAACTTTCTCCCTTGATCCGTCGGCCAGCTGCTCTACTGCCAAAGGAAACAGAGACTCTTGTGCGTGTAACGACAAGGGCAACCTCACAACTACAAAGCCTTCCTATATGGTAACCCCAGGTGGCCCAGGATCTACCTGCTCAGCTGTCTGTCCTAAATCACTTCTGTAACTTTAGGTTAGAAACCCACCTCCCTGGATTATAAAATATGAAATGCTAAACAGGGGATACCTGACTCCTATAAGGGCCCAGCCACTCGCACATTTCCTTAATTCTACGTTTTATTCAAATATCTCCACCTCCACTCCTTCTGTTCCTCCCCCTCACGGTATACTCAACTATTCACTCTTCTAGGAATGCAGATCTGATCCTTTAGGAAACAGGGCACAGGAGAAGACTTATACCCCAATCTGGTTTGCTTCTTACCTTCTGGCAAAGTTAATATGAGAAACAGTCCATGGTAGCAAATTAGGCCACTACTTAATGGGCTGGAATTCCAATTAAAGGAAGGAGCTTTATGAGACTTCCTGGGAGTGGGGAGGAGTGCCTGTCCTAGTCTTAGATCCCAGAAAGGCCACCTTAGGAGAGAGGGAAAGCCACTGCCGGTCAGGTACCCGTGAGTGAAAGGAAGCCATAAACCACAGAGAGACAGGGCTCGTTAAAATGGTAATGCTGCTGTCTCCACCACGAAAGCACTCCCTGGACACCTCCAGAAATGAAATTTGGAACAATCAAAGAACCAAGCATTTCCTCCCCTCGTCTCATCTAATTACTGTCATTTGATGTATTGATGTTCATTGAGGCTCATTAAATATGGACTCAGCCCTCCTGAGTATGTGCCATAGTTCAAAGATACCTGAAGGAAATCAAAAGCCCTAGAATCTCGACTATAGGTTACCAGATAGGGATGTCAGGAATAGTCAACATAGCTCATCCCCCTGAAACCGTCTCATAATTCATTTGAAACACTAGAAAACCATACAATGTGAGCTTAGTGAAGGTGGGGGATACAACATGTAGTTGAGGAGGAGGATAAGGCATAGAATCAGGACTAAGAAGAAAGCATAAAATCAGTCAGTAAATGTAAATCAAAGAACTTGTAATATCTAAATTGATCATCTCTCCCTCCCCAATGACCCCATCACCTAATCAATATCCAAAGCCAGAATTGAGGTGGTTATCCTTGACTTTAGATCTATTTCTTTCACTCAACAAGTATTTACTGATCACCTGTTATGTGCCAGGCACTGTGCTACGCACCAGGGGCACAGTCGTGAACACGCCCCTCTGTTGTGTCCACAGGTCCCATGGATCTCTGCCTCCGATTGTGCTGTCTATAATCAGATTCCCAGAAAAGAAATTGCACGGACAAGTTTCATTAGGGAGAAGCCTCAGGAGATCCACACGAAAAGAAGGAAGATGACAGGATTGGGCAGAGAAGTTCACTCACAATACAGTTGCAGCTGAGACCTCAGCTGATCCTACACGGAGCTCTGGGGCTCAAATGGTCTTTCAAAATTGAGGTCTTTGTATCCCCACATCAGACAGTTGCTAGCCATGAGTGGGTCCCCAGGAAGGGGTATAACTCTAGGTAAAGCAGTTCCCCATCACTGAGGGTAATTCCCAATGGACACAGCTGAGATCCATGAGCACCAGAATTTCCCAGCAGCCACACTGGCCCAGAGTGGGATCTGGGTGGAACACCACAGTATACACAGCAATGTCCCCCATCCGTCCCTGCCAACCTGAGTATAGTCACTGTTGACGTTGAGAATGTTTTATATATATATATTTTATTATTATTAATTCTAATGGGGTGACACCAATAAATCAGGGTACCTATGTACAATGAAAACATCTCCAGGTTATCTTATCATTCAATTGTGTTGCATACCCATCACCAAAAGTCAAATTGTCCTCTGTCACCTTCAATCTGGTTTTCCCTGTGTCCCTCCCCTCCTCCCTATCCCACTCTTCCCTCCCTCCCCCCATCCCATAACCACCACTCTCTTGTCCATGTCTCATATTCTCATTTTTATGTCCCACCTATGTATGAAATCATGCTGTTCTCAGTTTTTCTTTTTTTCTGATTTACTTATTTCACTCCGTATAATGTTATCAAGGTACATCCATTTTGTTATAAATGATCCAATGTTATCGTTTCTTATGGCTGAGTAGTATTCCATAGTATATATGTACCATAGCTTTTTAATCCACTCGTCTTCTGACGGACACTTGGGCTGGTTCCAGATCTTCGCTATTGTGAACAATGCTGCCACGAACATGGGGGCGCATTTCTTCTTTTCGAACAGTGCTATGGTGTTCTTAGGGTATATTCCTAAAAGTGGGATAGCTGGGTCAAAAGGCAGTTCGATTTTTAATTTTCTGAGGAATCTCCAAACTGTTTTCCACAGTGGCTGCACCAGTCTGCATTCCCACCAGCAGTGCAGAAGGGTTCCCTTTTCTCCACATCCTCGCCAGCACTTATTCTGTGTTGTTTTGCTGATAAATGCCATTCTGACTGGTGTGAGGTGATATCTCGAGAATGTTTTGTCTCAGATTCTTCTCTGCCTTCAGTTTGGTCCCCACTCCTGGTCATTTAAAGTATCCTAAATACCTGAATCATCTTCGAAATACCATTGGCCTTTCTTGCTGAAGACTGCGAAGGTCTTCAGACATAATAAGGTAGGACTTCAAAATCTCTATTAAGATATTTTTTCTCTTTTCATTTCAACAATATTTAAATTTTTTTAATATATTATATTTTGGATCATCTGGATTTCCTCTTTAAAACCAAGTACCATCCTGAAATTTTGTATTCGCTACTGACTACACGGGCTCCAGGTAGTACTATTTTAATTTCCCCAGGCAGTATCATTGTCACATGAGAGTGGCAATTTTGCTTCCCAAAGCAACTTGATCTGGCATATCGGAATCATTTTTTTTATTTGATTTTCAGTACAGTTTGCAATTTTATTTGAATACAATTTATCAATTTGCCTTGGTTTTAGAGTTCCATAAGACCTATAAATATAATGAAACTGAGCCGGGTTTTATATAGTTGTACATATTTAGATAAAATTACAATGAAATCATTAAAGCCAACACTGGGAGCTTTTGAGAATTTTTTTACCAAAAGACAAATTTGGAGGTTGTCATAAATCATTCAAGTGGAAAACAGGGATCTAAACTCCTTCACATTTCCAGTGTGAACTCTCAGGGTCTGGTCCCAGCTCACCCATCCAACCCCCTCCTCACAAACAGAAGAGTGAGAAAGTTGTTAGTGACATCTAAATGGACCACTGCCACTTTGGCCTTCCAATGGAAAAGGGATCTTCATTATTTGTAAAATAAGGAACTAGGCATTTGCTGTACACCATCTTGCTAGCAAATGCTAAGTCTGTAAAGAAAATGAAAAGGTTGACATGTCAAAGCTTCTCCTACATCTTTCTGTGCTTCTGCCGGGTAAAGCCCAGCACATTCTGCCTATTTGGTTGAGCTCAGTTAAGGTGGGTTTCTATAACAGACCTGTTCCACAAGGGGAAGGTTATATACTGCAATAATTTTAGAAATAGGGAAAATTAGACCCAATGACAATCTGGAGGTTGAGTTTTTAAACTGTCCAGGGAGGGTGGACATAAGGTCTGTGCAGCGCATGGAGTTGGAACAGAGATCCTTACTTAAGACCAGAGATCCTCTAAATGTTTCAAGCACAGGAAAAAGAAAACAAAAACAAACAACATGACAAGCAAGCTTGCTTCTGCTCAGATTCAGGGTGAAGTCTCCCATAGGCATCAAAGCTGCAGAGCTGTGCTTCACATAGTCTGAGAAGCCCGATTTTCACTACCTACACTGCCTTTTTTAGATTCCATGTGTAAGTGATATCACAGGTTTTGTCTTTCTCTGTCTGGCTTATTTCACTTAGCGTAATGCCCCTGGGTTCATTTTCCATGTTGTGGCAAGTAACAGGATTCTCTTCTTTCTCTTGGCTAAATAATACTCCATGATGTATATGTACAACACATTGTCTTTATTCACTCATCTTTTAAGCTCACTTACATTGATTGTTTCCATATCTTGACTACATAATGTATTATGACTACATAATGCTTTAATAAACATGAGAGTGCGTATATCTCTCCAGGATCCTTTTTTTCTTTTTTTGGTGGGCCATTACCTTTAATCCTAGCTTGCACCCAGTGGGCAAGAAATACACATAATGGGAAAACACTTCCTGTTGGGCAGATAAAATATATTATGCTCACTTTGTTAAAGATGGCGCTGCCCACATGGAAGTTCGTTGATATTAATGTGTGTTCTGAGACAGGCTGTGGGCAGGCCGGCCGGCTTAGTTTTAAGAGTAAGCTTCTCCCCACACCCTTGACTGATTGGATGATGTAGGGTGGTGCACTCTCATGATGAATCCCATTGTGCCTCAGATGAGTGGCTTTGTATCAGAGACTTTCTTGTTTGTATAA
The DNA here is from genome assembly GCA_037038555.1 of Rhynchonycteris naso. Taxonomy (NCBI): domain Eukaryota; kingdom Metazoa; phylum Chordata; class Mammalia; order Chiroptera; family Emballonuridae; genus Rhynchonycteris; species Rhynchonycteris naso. Next base: position 60,552,454 of record CM073004.1, on the reverse strand, counting down.
TTGGATAAAAGGTTTTGAATCTATGCTATAAAGTGGGCAGACCAGTAGCTAGTTCTCGCTTGGTTCCTGAGGTAGAAGAGAGGAGAGCAGATTAAGGCCACATGGAGGCCAGGAGAAGCAGTCAAGATGGCAGAATGCTGAGGGAGAAGCCAGTTTGTTAAGAGTTTGTGCTGGAGGAGATGGGGAACAGAGGTGAATAAGTCTGGTGAGCTAGAAACCTTTGATTCTAGGAAACTCGGATAAGTCAATAGCTTTGTGAGCACTGAATGTGTGGGTTTTGGAGCCTAGTGTGTGTTTTTGCTTGCCCGCCGGGTGCAAGCTAGAATTAAAGCTGATGGCTCACCAGTTTTTGGCTCTGTTATTTCATTACCGACTGTTCGAATCAAATGCGAACCTGCATGGGTCAGGCGGCTGTGATCCTGACCACGACTACTGGCTTTACACTTCCCTTTCCGTTCAGAGCTCCCAAAGACACTGACTTATCGAAGTTTCCTAGAATCAAAGGTTTCTACCTCACCAGCCTTATTCATCTCTGTTCCCTGTAAAGCCAGTGGCCAAGGCCACCATCACAGCAGCCTGGCCAGTGCAAATTCGCATTTGATTTGGACAGTCGGTAATGAAACAACGGAGCCAAAAACTGGTGAGCCATCAGCTTTAATTCTAGCTTGCACCCAGCAGGCAAGCAAAAACACACACTGGGCTCCAAAACCCACACATTCAGTGCTCACAAAGCTACTGACTTATCCGAGTTTCCTAGAATCAAAGGTTTCTAGCTCACCAGACTTATTCATCTCTGTTCCCCATCTCCTCCTGCACAAACTCTACACAAACTGATTTCTCACTCAGCACTCCACCATCTTGGCTGCTTTTCTTCTCCTCCACGTGGCCTTAATCTGCTCTCCTCTCTAATGCTAACCTCAGGAACTGAGAGAGAGCAAGCTCCCAGTCTGTCCCACTTTATAGTGTAGAAATCCAAACCCTTAATCCAATCTACAAACAAGAGTCTCTGATACAGTCACTTATCTGAGGCATAATGGGAGGATTCCTCATGAGAGTGCACCACCCCACATCATCCAATCAGTCAAGGGTGTGGGGAAAAGCTTACTCTTAAAATTTGCACATGGGCAGCGCCATCTTTAACAAAGTGAGCATAATATATTTTATCTGCCCAACATTCCCCATCTCCTTTCTCTCTGCACAAACTGCACAAACTGGCCTCTCCTTCAGCACTCTGCTATCTTGGCTGCTTCTCCTCTCCCTCATGTGGCCTTTCTCTGCTCTCCTTTCCAATGCTAATTTCAGGAACCGAGCAAGCGAGAGCCCCAGCCTGCCCCATTTTATAGTGTAGAAATCAAAACCTTTAAGCCAATATACAAATAAGGAAGTCTCTGACACAAAGTCACTTATCTGAGACATAATGGGATTCCTCATGAGAGTGCACCACCCCACATCATGCAACAGTCAAGGATGTGGGGAAAAGCTTAGTTTGGAAAAGATCTTAGTATTAAAAGGGTGGAAAAGGCTTAGTCATAAAACAAAGCCTTAGGCTATAATGACCCTGCCTGCTTACTGTTTTCATTTTCCTTGGCCATATATCCAGAAGAGGGACTGTTGGATTACACAGTAGTTCTACTTTTTACTTTCTGAGAAGCTCCATACTATTTTGCATAGCGGCTGTGCCGATTTACATTCCCATCAACAACATACAAGGGTTCCCTCTTCTCCACGCCATCACCATCACATCTTCACTTCTGTAAACCTACTTTTGCCCACCTCCATATTTTGGATATGAACTCCTTCACAGATAAATTATTTGCAAATATTTTCTCTCATTCCTTAGATCAGGGGTAGTCAACCTTTTTATACCTACCACCCACTTTTGTATCTCTGTTAGTAGTAAAATTTTCTAACCACCCACCGGTTCCACAGTAATGGTAGTTTATAAAGTAGGGAAGTAACTTTACTTTATAAAATTTATAAAGCACAGTTACAGCAAGTTAAAGCATATAATAATAATTACTTACCAAGTACTTTAGGTTGGATTTTTGCCAAGTTTAAGTTTGGCAAAATAAATCTTTATAAAACAACTTACTATAGTTAAATCTATCTTTTTATTTATACTTTGGTTGCTCCGCTACCGCCCACCATGAAAGCTGGAATGCCCACTAGTGGGCAGTAGGGACCAGGTTGACTACCATTGCCTTAGATTGTCTTTTCATTTGGTTGATTGTTTCTCTTGTGCAGAAGCTTTTTTAGTTTGATGTAGTCCCAGTTGCTTATTTTTGCTTTTGTTGCCTCTGCTTTTGGTATTGTGTCCAAAAAAACAAACAACAACAACAAAAAATCATAGCCCCAAGACCAATGTCAAGGAGTTTTTTTTCCCCTCCACTTTCTTTTGGGAGTTATATAGTTTCAGGTCTTTAATCCATCTCAAGGTAATTTTGTGAGTAGCATAAGATAGGGGTCCAGTTTCCTTCTTTTGTAAATTAATGGTTTGCAATTAAAGAAATAGGAAGAGATACATTTCTAGCCACGACTACATCAATCAAACAGCAAGGTGGCTTCATACACATCTGAATTACACTTCTATATTACATTATTATTACATATTAGAGGAGCCTCCCACACGTCACTCAAATTTTCTGTTTGATATATGCTTCATCCACTAAAGTGTGAAAGACTTGGGATCCAACATTTTTCTTTTTATATTTGTTTTCAAATATATAACGTAGTAATAGGCACTAGACTTGTATTTGTTAATTGAATAATAACATTCAAAGAAAATAGGCATTCTAAAAGACAATAAACTCTGGCAAAGAACTCATGATAATAAGTGTATTAATAATACACAGGAAAACTCTCAATAGAGCAGAATCATTATATTGATATAACCCAGACTTGATGTGCAATCAGAAAGCAACTTTCTTCCTTCCCCCAGCTCTCCCTTTACAGTCACACGATAGTAAGCTGTTTTTCTAGTGCAGTGGGAAGGGGACCAAATGGCTGACTGGTGGTCAAAACAACTCTCTCTCACTTGGCGTTCTTTCATAAATTTCAAGAAAATTGTCCCACTTTGTTACTTGATTGCACCTCCCTCAGGACAGGCAATGCTCCTCTGCTTCTAGTTGCTGTGACCCCTTCCTTCACCCCTGGTTGCCAGGCAGCCCACCCACACCCCACCCATGGTTCCATAGCCCATCGATGAACCTCTTCACCTTCTTGAGTGAAATCCAAAATGTAATGCCCACATCAAGGCACCTTTGATTGACATTGACACTGGTGGGAAGATTGCCATTTCCCAATACCACCAACTTTCTTCACTTCAATGCCAGGTGGGCTGGTCCACTAACCACAATTACAGACAAGCTGTAATTGTCCTCAAGCATGCATTTAGACTGACCGTTAGGATCACATGGAATGAACTCTCTTCTATTGACCCTTCAGGCATGAGTCAACCACCAGTCCACTGTGGCCCCTAAACTTCAAGCAACACATCTCGAGGCTCCCAGGAGTGTCCTTAAATTACCTATCACTAAACATAACCATCCTCTCCCTTCCCTCCATGCGGATATAGTAGAAAAATGTCAGGACACTCCATCACATTTCTTCCAAAATATTCTCCCACTCTGGTCTTTTTCAACCTCAGATCTATTTTATCCTCAAACTTGGAGTTGATTAAGAATTGCAACACTGGTTCCCAATTTCCTCCTTCACAATACTGTACAGGTGGTCTAGCACCTTCTTTTAGAAAGGAGGTATAGCATCTATTATTCTGTGATTTGATTTTTTGCAGCCTGTACCGAAACTAAGATAGAAGGAGTCCTATTTTAACACTCTGTTACCAGAAGTGTAAATTCTAAAAAAAAAAAAAAAATGAGTAACAGAAGCTTGTTCTCTATAATTAAATAGCAGATTATTTCAGAAAGCTTAAGATCTTTTTCTCAAACTCAAAATGAGAACTCTGTTTCTATGAGGACATGAGACCCTCCCTTGAACAGACAGCATAAGGACTCCATCAGATCATCTGGAAAGAGAAAATTATACTAAAATGATGGTGGGGTATGGGAAGAAAGGGGACCATTTGAGCAGAAGGTAATTTCCTGGTGGGCTGAGAAGGAGATGGCAAATACGGCACACAAGCCACAAGAGCTCAACATACAAGTAGCACTCCCACACACAAAATGGCTTCTAATGACGCCCAAAACAGAGTGAAAAGGGGTTTATGGCTGAATTTGAGGTGACAGAAAGCAAAATAGACTTGGAGAAGGATGTGCACAACAACCCTAAAGAAATCAGCCTGAACAACAGATGTTCCTCTGCACAATAAATAAAATAAAGAAATTGAACTTTACACGATCTCTAACACACAAGTACACCCACTGGGATAAACAAGACCCCTAACTTTCCTGAAATACTCATCTGAGCTACAACCACGTTCATTAATGAAAACTTTACACAGTTCCCAGGGAGCATTCATGTTTTGTTTTGTTTGGTTTTTTGGAGGGAGGATACATTTCTGTGTGGTCAGGGTCTAACTTTCAGGGTTTTGCAACAAAAGCAAAAAACATTTAATTTTATTTTTCCTGTTTCTGATTGATGTTTTTCATCTGTTGAGGTTACAAGGAACAATTTGTTTTCAGTGGAAGGCACTTCTGTTCCCCACTGCTGTGTGTTTCCAAAAAGAGACAAGAACCTCACAAAAATTAAATGTTGGCCCTTCATCAAAGAATCAAATAAGAGAGAAAATAAAATCTGAGAGTTGCAACCCAATTCCCATCATTCTGTAATTAAATAATCATATCATTATTTTGTAAGTCACAGGGCAAGTGATATATCCAGAAATAATACATGTCTTCTTGCAAAGTATTTTCTGAGAAGAGGGGCATGCTTCAAACAGAGACTCCATCTCCACATGTGTTTCCATCATGGTGAAGAGGAAGATGTAGCATCATACACTAGCTCTGAAAAATGTATGCCTGCCAGGGACACATGTCACCTCACATTTCATTGGCCAAAACAAATCACATGGCTTTGCCAATTTTAGAGAGGGTGGGAAAACTCAGTTTTACCATGTGCCCTTCTACAATGGCACATGGGTTTTCTACAATAAAGGGAATGCTGGATTTCACCTACTTATTTCTAGCATGGTAGCAAATGCCACTGGAAGGAGGGTTCAAAGTCTTGTCCAGCCTTGAGCTAACACTCTCTCCTTATCTGAAGGGCTCCTTCTCTCGGGTTCCTAAATTCAATTCGATGCACTCACCAAAATATCTCTTTTGCTACACTCACTCCATAAAGGACTTCTCAAGCCTCTAAACCCTGTGGGTATGCCATGGGCACTTTCATCAGGTAGTTTCAGCAGACTACCTCATTATGGTGTGTTTGTCCCGTTGCCCAATTAGATCGCAGTTTCCTTGAGTGCACGGCACCTTTGTACCTTTGTATGCCTTAGAAAGCATCCAGGGAACAGAGATAGTGGGTCACACTGTAGGAGGTCCATGGGAGGGACAGCTCCTCGAACATACCCAACTCTCATTTAATGCAGACAATCATAGAGCCAAAGTTTTTAGGCCAAAGTTTTAATCAACCATATCATTCTCAAATTAATAATCATCTAGACCAGACAGGCTGTAATTGTCCTCAAGCATGCATTTAGACTGACCTTCAGGATCACATGGAATAAACTACAGTCCCGTTCATTTTGAGAATACCTCCCCTGTAGGATCTTGGAATAAGCTTGAGATGAACCTGGTGAAGTTTGGTTTCCCAGAAGAGAGACTGACACAAGGATTTGTGTCCAAGTGATTTATGGAGGGAGTGCTCTCAGAAGAAATCTATAAGGGAGTTAGACAGCATGATAGAGGTGAGGCAGAAACTAAGCAAGAATGAGACACTCAGCAAAGTGTAACCTGAACATGAATTGTACCTTGGAGTCTGTCCTGCCTTGAGACAAGAGAGAGGGGTTTGGTAAACTCCCACCTAAACCCCACCAGTCATTATCACGTACTGCTCCAGCATAAGTCGGGTGGGGATAAATCCAAGGTATCTCCCAGTGAGGCGGTTTCCGGTCATCCAAGAGCAATACTCGGGGGAAGGCTGCCATTGTGAACCATTAGCAAATCCAGTGGCAGCTGGAAATCAGCAAACCAAACTGGTAAATGCCACCCAGAGAATCTAACAAGGACACCATTATTGTCAGCTGTGTGCTGAAAACCAGACTACACACAGAGAGGCCTTAACATTATCCTTCCCCTCCAGACGTAGACCAGGGTGAGTGAGTGACCCAGCCGTGAGTTAAATGTGTAACAGCTTCACGTCCCCATAAAGAGATCCTCAATAAGAAGTTTCGTTATTAAGAGAGCTGCTAATTTGAATTCGCTGTGTCAGATGGACTCTCCTCTCTGGTGGTCTTCATAGCCATATAACTACATCTGGTGAAGGTCATTCTGACCCTGATAGTCTATCCTAATTGCCAGGATGACAGTGGAGAGCAGTAGATGGGACACTCAGTGAAAAGTGGGGTGAATTCTGCCTTGGGGCAGCCACAGAGAAGTAGCATCTGCTGCAGGTCTGGGCTGAGAAATGATATTTTGAGAGGATGCCTTGAATTGATACCTCAAAGGTCTTCTTTCAAAGGGATGATTTATACATCTCAAGACAAAGAGGATTTATATGGAAGAAAATGGATTCTTTTTCTGAACTGTTTTAAGGAAGATGGATAGCTTCCTGTAAACTGCAGTTCCGTGTCTATGAGCTGAGGATTTCCAGAAAATTACTAAGGTAATGCTGCCTCTGGGACCCACTACATGGTCCCTGTCACCACCCACACTCGGTGTGTGTGTGTGTGTGTGTGTGTGTGTGTGTGTGTGTGTGCGTGTGTAAAAGAGGCTACAGAAATAGTTACCTAACCAGACTGCCTTCTACTAGGCAGACCTCCAGAGAAAAATTTATATTATCCAAACTATACATGCATAGAAGTTGATGATAATAACGACGAAGGAAATTTTGAGCTTATTGAGGAGGAGGAGGAGTTGTTTACATTGGTGCCCACTTAATTTCCCATGCTAAAGTGCTGCTCTTTCAGCTAAGAAGCTCATCATAAGGGTTGTTCTCTGTATTTAAATAGCACTGATGGATTCACATAATCCTTATACCAGCTCTCACAGACAGGTGGTAAAGAAATCCAACAGAGTCTAAGGTGAGTCAAAATGTGAGTAAAGGTTTATCATTGTTCATAAGGCCACAGATCCCTGATCACTGGGGTGGCTGGAAGCATCAGAAAAGAGACAAATGGAATCATAATGTTAATGAAAACATTTCCTGAGAAATGAGAACAGCTTCCACTGAGCGATTCAGAAAGCTGTCAGAGGGGTCCTAGACCCATCGTACTAACCTTGAGAAACCAAGAACTGCAACTCCCTTTCATTGAGAACCAACTACTGAGCCCTCAATTTCATTGAATGCTCATAGAGATTCTCATCCAGTGTTATGCTAGTAAGTGAGGTCAGGAGAACAGAAGACATGCTCTGATGTGTAGTGTTTGCCAACTTCTGTGGTGTAAATACTCTCATTATGGCCAAGTACAAACTAAGATGATGTCACCAAACAAGGAGTGAGAAGAGATGCATGTGACCAGTTCTCACAAGCCAGAATAAGATGGCCCTTCATGGGCATAATCAGAAGCACAGAAAGATGGAAAGTTGAACTGACAAGCTGTGTGAAAACGTCTATCCCTGCCCTTGTAGCTTTCATCTGCAGATAGGCAGACCACCGAAATGAAACACTTTCAAGTCACATGTGCTAAGTGCAGAAAAGCTGTATCACAGCCCGTGAGAGGTTTTGTAGGATACTTTGAATACACTGAACCCTTAGTTGTCTAATATAGTGAAAAGCTCCATAAAAACTGGGTCAATGTTGTATTCAATTCTGCATGATTCACGCGCCTAGCACAATGCTTTGTTCATAGTGATCACTCATTGGTGGTCGCTGAGGGACTGGTTTAGTGGCCCTTTGTTCTGGATGCCTCACAAAGGCTGATCACTCAAATCCAGCCTTCCCAGACCAACTGATTTTCCCCCCAGAGTTGTATAAGTTAAAGACCCTGACATTTGGAAAGGATCATAAACCCCTAAACTCCATTGCTCATAGCCCTCTATCCAATACACAATCTTTTCTTCAGTTTCTCTAATAAGTTGTTATCCAGCCTCTAATTGAACATATCCAGTGGAAGGGACTCACCAGCTAAAATGATTGCAACTCACAGGTGATAGCCAGCCATTGTCATGCAAAGCTGTGGGCTGCAATCTGGCTAGAGCTCAGAAAATGAAAACATGATCACCAGCGACACCTACAAAAACAAGTATCTCTCAATATGCTTTTGTAGTCTCATTCCTCCCAACAGCTCTGTCACTCATGTTGAGAGATGAGTCTGTATGCTGATAAGGGATAAGAGGTATAGAGAATAAACTGAAGAAAAAGACGGTGAGATGCCCTGGGTAAAATGTGCTCTCTACTACACAAAAATCACTTGTGCTTTTATATACTAACCATGAAAAACCAAAAATGAAAATTAAGAAGACAATTTTATTTATAACAACATCAAAAAGAATGAGATACTTAGGAATAGATTTAACAAAGGATGCAAAAGCCTTGTACACTTGAAAATATAAACCATTGCTAAAATGAAAAAGGACAGAAATAAATAGGAAAATATCCCATGTTCATGACTTAGAAGATCAAATATTGTTAAGCTGTCGATACTACCCAAAGCAATCTACAGATTCAGTACAATCCCTATCAAAATCCCAATGATATTTTTCACAGAAACAGAAAACCCAACCCTAAAATTCACATGCAATTCCAAGGGAACCTGAATTGTAAAGGAACAGCAAGAAGAATATATAATATATAAAACCATGTGTAGTGATAGATGTTACTAGACTTATTGAGTGATCATTTCATAATGTATACAAATATTGAATCATTATGTCCTACACCTAAAACTAATGTTATTTGTCTTATAGCTAAATAAAAAAAATACTTTCTTCTTTTAAAAACAGTTTTTAAGTGTGTTTCTTGGAACAGGACTAGAACCCTCTCAAGTCTTCTCCCACGATAAACAAAAGCATCATTAAGTTAATATGCTTCCCTAAAATTCTGTAAGCGCAAATCACATTAAGTACTCAACAAAGGTACTTAATTCTCCAAGCAATGTGATAACTCTTCATTCTGTTTTATCATAAAGAACAGGACATTTGCTTTCCATTTAACTCATTTATGTCTGTCACGCCTACTTACATCAGAGTTTGGTGATATTCTATAAAAGTTACTTTTGAAAACTCATCAATCACCATTTTGTTTCCAAACTGCAGTCTGAGTCTTAAATGTGCCATCCATGATGTCTATGCATCTCTTTTTGTGGGTTTCCTAGTAAGACTAGAAGACTGAGTGTTGGCCAAGAAAAGGGAACAAACGAGGCATTACCATATTGTTACAGGGATACGTTAAAAGATAAAGATGTCTTGCATATGAACTCTTAGAAGCAGGAAGCAAGACATTTAGGTTTAAACCAAAAGGGGGATATTTTCTTTTTAGTTTGCAATAATCCCAAAGTAATTTTTGGCTTGTTATTTTTTGAATATCATGATCCTTTATTATATCTTAAATTGTTGGAAGAGGCACCTGCCAGCACATTCACGGCAATTCTAGGAAAATCTAATCTAACTAAAGAAACCTTTTAAAAGAAAAATCCAATCCCAGTATTTAACCTACTGTCGAATTCTTTGCCAAAATGTCCTAGTCAATTAATCTTTTTTTCCACCTCTCTCTTATGTATTACCAAAAATTCAAATATATTAAAATGTATTTTTCCCTCATCACCAATTCCATAATTCTATCGGTGGGAGACCAGCAGGATTTTCTGGCGTAATTGTTTACAGACCTGAACTGCTGGTGATTCCATTATCCTCCATATAACTACAGATTTCTTTCCTCCTGGTATTTGCTCCATTATTTTACGAGGAAATTAAAATCTATTCCAATAGATACTCATTTTCAGTTTTCATCCTCTTTCTCATTTTTCAAAAACTGCCATTATGGCTATCATGAGTCCATCTTCCGGTGTCTTCTCCATTCCATAACTGCTTCCGCCTTGGCTGCAGGGGCTGGCCCTGGAAAAACGGAACTCAGCGCCCCACTCCTCACCTTCTCAGCTGTGTCCACAGAACTCTGGGGACAACATTTTGTTAGTTTTGCTGTTATTTTGGGTTATTGGTTTTTTGTTGTTGTTCTTCTTCTTCTTACAGAAAGCCTTGTTCCATAAATGGTTCACGCTCCCTTTTTGTCTTTCTTCACACAACAGGATGAAGCTTAGTGCTTAGACATTCTAATATACCACTCATTTATTTCATTTCCTCCATTTTAATATATTTATTGATTTTTTTTTTTAATTTTTCCTTGAGGAGGAAGAGGAAAAATCTTATCAGAATTGTGGTTTTTATGGGCTTTGGAATTAGGCATGGGTCCAAATCTCAGGTCGACCACCTCTTAACTGAATGATGTCTGGTAAATTACTTTACCCCTCAAAGCATCGATCTCACCTGTAACACAGGGATAGCACCATTCTCCCTCCAGATTGTTTGAGATTAGCTATGGTAGCCTAAGTGAAAGCCCTCAGGATATAGCAGCCACTTAACATTGAACAGGATTTTCTCTTAATCCCTTTCCATTTTCTGTTCCCTTTACTGCGCACACCTCCGTTTTATCCCAAAATTCTCCCTCCAAGGCAGCAAAAAAACCTTTTAGAAATCTCCAGAAAAGTTTTACCCAGCCACCACCTCTTCGGTCTGTCTGCCTCCAAACAACAGCTCAATGAGACCTGAACCTACCGACACCAGAATTCCTCAGTGACCTCCTCAGTTGCAGAACAAGGCTGCAACCTAGGTTTGGGTGAAAAAAAGATGGTCCAGGGATTTCCCTAGAATATCCTGGCTCTGTCCTCTCAATTCTTTAGCTCCCGAATCAATTTCCTTCTGTCCAACCTTTTGCCATCATTTTCAAACCACCCTACACGAGTGAATCCTACTTACTTGAGTCATGTTTTTGTTTTGTTGTATTTTGTTTTGTTTTGTTTTTCAAGAAAATTCAGAGCCTTGTTTCCTTATTAAAAATACTTTTGCTCTCTTCTTGATCTCACTCACCATCTTTAGGCAAATACAACCAGGGACGCATCTCAACCATAATGAAGTCCAACAGCTCTGCAGTGGCAAAGGGTTTTTTAAGTTCCGTAGTTAGCCTGACCTGTGGTGGTGCAGTGGATAAAGTGTCGACCTGGGAACACTGAGGTCGCCAGTTCAAAACCCTGCACTGGTCTGGTCAAGGCACATATGGGAGTTGATGCTTCCAGCTCCTCCCCCCTTTCTCTCTCTTTCTCTCTCACTCTGTGTCTCCTCTCTAAAAATTAATTTAAAAATTAATTAATTAATTAATTAAGTTCCGTAGTTATTCCTACATCTCCAATTGATTCTTTCCTATCTTTTTACATGAAAGTGAGGATGACTTCCCTTGGGGCTGATTTTACTCACGTCTGGAATTTGCCATTACTGTCTTTACTGCTTGTTATTTGTCATCCTCTGTTGCTTTTCTAGCAGACAAGCAACAGAATAACTATGGAAGGTCTTCTGGTCATTAAATATCTAGAAATATATTCAAGGGGATCTAAGAGGTATGATTGGAAGGAGAGATTATGATAGTTATAGCGAGAAACTAATTGAAGAGGGCAGTTTCATTGACTAAAGTGGGCAAATGTCACTGGACTCATCCCAGCTCAGAAATAATTCTATCTCCATTCCCTGATATCAAATGAGTACTTACTATGTCTGGACATCCTACTTTGTGTTTTGCATGTACTACCTCAATCTAGACTCACAAAAACTTCATCTGAAAACTATCATTATTACATCAATTTTACGGCTAAGGAAACTACGGGTTTAAAAGGCAAAATAACTTGCACTGTGTCGCGCAGCTGGCAAATGGAAAGGATTTGGGGTTCGAATTCAGATCAGTCTCACTCCAAAACTCAAGCCCTCAAGCTCAATGCTTGTACGTAGCCAAAATAACCCAAAGCTTTTCATAATAATATTCAGGAAGTTCACTGAAATCTATTTAACATTGTACTTATTAAACTGCAAGTCTCCCGCTTGTACAGAAAACAAATAATTGATCTTTAGTTTACTATGTAAAAGTCTACAAAGCCACTTTTGGAGCCTGGAAATGACTTACAGACTGCCCTCAGACGAGTGTGATTCATGTGTTGAAACTAATGTGAAGATCTAACAGAGGACATTTCGGCAGTAAAATTCAGAAAACTCTTTTCATTACTTTTTTAAACGTCCCTTCCAAAAATAAAATAAATAAACACTGTGGGTTTGTGATCCAGACCAAACGAAATGCTATATGACAAGTATCATGAGTTTTTCTCCAGGCAATGTAAAGTCCCAAGGCAAAAGAACCTGACTTTTTTTGCCGAATACAGAATAATTTTTATTCATCTGAAGAGAGACAAGTGTGGGGCCCGGAGGTACTGGCCAAGATTAGCATCTGTGCCCCTTCTCCACCAGGAGTTGCAGAGGACAAGATAAGAGCATAGAGACAGAGTCACAAACAGCATCCATATCAAAGATAGGTCACAGTCGACCCGCTGGGAAGTCCTTACGTCAAGCTATCATGGGGGACATGGAAATGAGGCGCAGTAGCAGCTTCACACCAGTCCTCTCTCTGTCTCACCAAACCAGAAGTTTTATTGGTAACGGAAGTAAATGTAGGACAAATGTCTTCTTGCCATCTTGCAATAAAGTTTCTGCTTCGTAATAAAGTTCCTACAGTGTCCTTTATGGAAAATTTTCTTCTTTTCTCTCGCTTTTATTCTGTCTTCATCATTTCAGTGGTGACAGGTTATGAAAGGGCTGGTGGCATTGCTAATAAAAGCATTGCGGCTCCCGGGTTTGAGTGACTGCCGTTGTCTCCTGGCTGCCGGTGGGTTAATGCAGCACAGTTCCAACACGGTCTTGAAAAATAACAATAATGTGATTTAGGTCTAGTGTCATTAAACCTGATTAGTTGAGTGAGCTCATGAAAATCCATAATTAACTAGAAAAACAAGAAGACGGATGTTTTTGCCTGGAAACCCAGAGAAACCGATCTTCTGTTTGACTGCTCTTCCTACCTAAGGCCTGAAGCAATATTCACCTCTTTCCCTATTCGTGTGCAACTGAAACAATACCCCCAACTATGACTCATCTCTTATCTAATCATCCCCACTTCTCATGAGGAGGTGGGAGAAAAAGAAAGAAATGTAATTTTTTCAGATATGTCGGAGCTCATCGGACAAGTTGATAAAGGCCATAAAACATAGCACTGTCAGCCCAGATCTGGCCAGCCCCTCACTCCCACTCAGAAGTCCCCTGCAGCCCATAGTCCTCAACCAGGGGTGATTTGGGCACCCTGGGGACATTTGACAATGTCTGGAGACATTATGGGTTGTTACAACTGGAGAGAGTGCTAATGGCATCTAGTGGGTAGGACCAGAGATACTGTTCAACACCATACGATGCACAGGGCGGTCCCCACAGCAAAGAATCCCATCCAAAGTGTCAACGGTGCTGATGCTGAGAAAGCGTGCCTGGGCCACCGGCCAACCCAGAGCGGGTACATCCTCTGATGCAGACCAGCCAAGCCCCCTCTCTGGGGATTCAGCTCCTCAGGTCCCCGGCTCAGCCCTGAGCTGTGCGTACTGGGAAATCTGCTGGACAAGAATCACAAGTAACCAGAACGCAGTGGGCCAGCAGAGGTCACAGAGACCCTGAGAGAGTCACCTCTGCAGGAGGCCTGGCATTGGCTCAGGAAAGTGTGCCTACCACAAGACCCGCTCCTTATGTTGGTATTTGTTACAGAGGCTGGGACCCGTCCTGTCTCAGCCCCTGGCTTCTCACTTTCAGCTCAAGCCCTTAAATAGCAGGGCAAGGTCAATGTATGGCCAGTGGCCACTGCTGTCATGGCCATGCCAGTTCACATTGGATTTGGGCAGACGGTAAAGAAAGAGTGGAGCCAAAAATGGTGGGCCATTTCTTTATTAAAGTCTCGCCCCGGCCAAACAGGCAGGGAAAATACTTCCCTTTCATTCAGGGCTCCCAAAGCCCTGACGCATTCTCCAGTTCCTCCTAGAATCAAAGACCCCACCAGTCTCAGCAGAGCTCGCAAAGCCCCTCAGCTCTGGTTCCCCATCTGCACAACTTCTCTCTCTCTGCAAAACTGGCTGGGCCCAAAAAGACCCCTCCTCCAGCAAACACTAGCAAAACAGTGACCCCTCCCAAGCAGGAATGCAATCCGCAATTTGCAATCAACTGCCCTGCTCTGAGGGCAAGCACACATGTGGCTGCCCAGTGCCATTTTTCAACAATAAAAGTGAGCAAACTCAAAAAATACAAATTTTACAAACTCATTTGCCCAACAGTCAAGAAAACCCAGACTGAGTGATGGGAGAAGAGATCTCACTCATGGGACTTACAAGTTGGTGCAAGTAAACTTTGTACCACTTGGTACAAGTAAACTTTAAAACCTAGATTTCCCTAGGTGCTAAAATAGGGTTGCTTATAATCTTTCTGTCTCCTGGGGACAATCAAGAGAAGTGAAAAAAGACATTCCAAAACTACATATTAATATATGTGGCTAAACCACATGAGATGGCCGTTTTTATAGGACAAAACTGATTGATTAGTGGCATTTTCATTTGGTTCATCCTAATTATGTCAGTCAGGGTTCTCCAGAGAAGTACTTCTGATAGAAGATATATAGAAAGAGATTTATTACGAGTAATTAGCTCATGTGATCATGGAGGCTGATAGATCCTACAAACTGCCATCCGCAAGCTGGAGGCACAGGAAAGCCAGTGATTTAGTTCTGGTCCAAGTGCTAAGGCCTGAGGAACAGGTGACTCAATGGTGTAAGTCCCAGTTCTAATCTAAAGGCCAGAGATCCAAGGGCAGAAGGTAGATGTCCCAGCTTCAGGAAAGGGAGCCCATTCACCCTACCTGCTCCTTTTTGTTCTATTCAAGTGATCTACTGATTGGATGATGCCCACATCAGTCAGGGAAACCTTTACTCAGTCCACCCATTCAAATACTAATCTCTGCCAGAAACACTGTCACAGACATACCCAGAAATAAGGCTTACCAGCTCTGTGGGGTCCCTTAGCCCCGTAAAGGTGACACATAACCATCACACTTACACCTGACAGGTATTTGGGGAAATACAATGGGTCTTCACAAGTCCCTAAATACTCAATTCTATCTCATCTGAAATCCAACCCTATGAAAAAGATATTAATTTCAATTAATGTTCTTATTTTATAAATGGGGAAACTGAGGCTAGGGGAGTTTCAATAACTCATCCAATACACCACAGTTTACACACAGTTGAACGAGGACTCAAACACAGAACATAAGACTTCAGATTCTAATATTTTTCCCACCAGCTGCTTAGCCCCCAGCAAGTAACAACGCACTGCTGTCTATGATTTGATGAGACCATTACACTCTGTGTGTCAGAAAAACCTTTTAAAATTGTGGCTGGGATTAAAGTCAAAGTAAGAGTTGGCTTTCTTCTCTACTAAGAACCCTTGCAAGAACAAAGGCAGGTCCAGGCCAGGCTCACACAAGAGTGGCATTAATTCAGACAAAAAGGGAGCTTAGATTGGTAAGAAAAGACCTCCGTGACTGACAACTAGCAACCACACTTCCTCAAGCCCTCAGGCCCAACTCACCCCCAGCTCCTGCTTCTCAAGCCCACAGACACACAAACCCATTCTTAATGAGCTTGGTGTCACACAGTCAGCGTCCCGGGAGCAGGGCACCGGATTCTGATCAATGCAAAGTAATATTTAGCCTTCCCCCGGCACTGCCGCCAGCCCTCACCCATTCAGCAGTTCTGCAGTGTTATTTTTAGTGTGTTAAGTGAATAGAGATCCCTGGAGTGATGTGCAGAGGGAAAGTCACTGGAGGAGCGCTGGTGCATTCGTAACCTGCAGCTACAGGGTGTCATGAGGGAGACCTTCTGGAACTGGGCACCTTCGGTTCAGAGCAGAACTGAGGGCTACTGGTGAAGGCCGCTCCTTGTCTGGGTGGGAGGAAGGGAGACCTGCCGGATTTTCCTGCTGCCTCCGTGGTGAAATACGTCACCTAAATGATAAAATAATCATAGTATTCAGGGAGGAAAATAGGCCAGAAAGTTTATGTTACATTAAAATATATGTCAGGAAATAAAAACCATTCACTCTTAACTGATGTCAAACTTTGGGTTTCAGATTTAAACAACCTCTTCCCTAACATTCCCTGTGAAAAGCTGCCAGTGCAATTAGAAACTGTAGCAAAGGACACACAGATTCACCCAGAAAAGAAAATGATGATCGGTTCGATCAAAATTACCTTATACATCTCACTTGACTGTGTTAATGAGCACGTCGTAGTTCTAGGGCCATGAAAGTGGGTCAGATGCTCCCCAAACCAGGCCTAGAGCTGGGTTTTGATTCATTTTCTTTGCCGCAGCCTCATGTACAGATGTGCTTTCTGAGAGACTCACTGTGTGATTAATGTATACAAGGTCCCTAGTGGGCATGGCCCCAAAATGGGAAAATTAAGCTATGAGAAAGACAGAGAGAATAAAAATGGAAATCAAAACGTTTCCTCCATCTTTTGTCATTAGCACATGAACACCCAAGGGGAAGCTTCCCCAGGCAAAGGGGTGACAAGGAACGGGATATCTCTCGGCCAAGGAAAGTGCAATGAGCGCCCCCTTCTACTGCTCCACCTTGCACATCACTCTGGCTTTTTATTCTGTGATAACCTTACAAGGTAATGAGTGTTCACCAAATTTGAAACTTATACCAAGGAACACAAAGGCAATTTAGGGGTGAGGGAGTAGAGAAAAAGGAAGAGAATATATATATATATAGTTGCATCTGTTTTCTTGGAACAATAGGTTGACTAATGGACATTTTCAAATGATGACATTTTCCTACCATTTCTTTATGTTGTTTACTGAACTTCTCTGTGAAGATTGAAGTTACAAAGGAAAATGTCTTATGAAAGAGAGAATAATGACTTATTTACATCATAAAACAAAATGAAGAGAGAGCATCCATACCATTTACTAGATTGTTTCGTATAAACACGAATCGTTTTATCTTGTTTCTGACCAAGGACCCTGTCACAGATCACTTCCTCTCTGAGTGGGAGGCAGAGACTCTGGCACCTGTCCATGGAGACGGGATTTGATTCTGACGGACTCACCAGAGGAAAACATGAACCTGTTCTCTCTCTGGGTCTAGGGGGGAAACCAAAGGCTAGGCTCTCTTTCATAAAGGCTTCTGTTTAAAATAGTACATCTTAATAACTAACTTGAGTAGGATGAGTATTAAAAGAAAGATGCAGAGTTTCCAGGATGTCCGCTTCAAAGAATTTGGAACATCCAAAAGATCAATCAAGGTCATTTACTTGGAAACAGTATTTCCCCGACTTCTTTGGATTCTATAGAGATCCACTCACCATCTACTCTGTTTCTCTTTGTTATGTAGAATTTGGGAAACTAGAAGAAATAGGTGAGCAGAAAATGTCCCAGAATGCACATGCCAACTCCCTTCAGCAACATCCCTTCAGGGTCAGGGGCTGTTCCTACTAACTATAAGGAGCCCTGACCAAAGAGGCAGGGGCAGGGGCAGGGGGGGATGAGAGGATGGGCTGTGGGGATGGCATCAGAACATTCCCAGGGGCAGAAAGATCATCAAGGCAGACAGAGGAGGTCTTGCCCAAACTCCATCCTGTCAGAGACGACAGGAGGTAAGGTTTGTAATCAACACGCCACCATCACCTGGAATTACATTCACGTTTTGCCTTCATCGTCCCTGGGCATCCAGCTATTTTCCAAGTGTCAGTCAGGGATGCTGTCGACCTGTCCTGCTCAAGAATTGCTGGTTTTGTCACCAGACAATCTCCACTATGTTTTCATCATGAACTACATTTGGTTCTAATATCTAATGAAAACTAAGCATGAATTTTTGAAACCAGCCATTATCTCATTAATGTCTCATCAGAAGCCGCATCAGAAGGCCTGCCCATCGAGGAGAAGCATTCTTTCTTACAGCAAAAACAAACTGGAGATTGTCACTGCCCCTCAGTACCCAGTGGAGCCTTTTGTAGCCCCCTGAATCCATCCGAAATGAGAACAATACAGAGAAGCACCGACCTATGCATTTCCTAGCTTCTCTACCTCCCCTGTCTTGCCCTGTCTGTGGACTAACCTATTCTTAAAATCCACCACCAGAGATTTCAAACCTTCTGGGTTCCATTCACATAACAAGAAGGTCCTTTTTAACAGAGGGCTTGAATTCCCCTGACTGCAATTTAAACTTATTCCCTCTTGTGCCCTCCCACTTCGGCTCTGAACAGCAGAACAAGACTACAATCCGAACCGGCCAAACCATTATCTGACCTTCGGCATTTCATTTTCACATTTCCAACTGTATCTCAAATCTAATCGAGGGGTGGGGGTGGAGGGGTGGGGGTAGGGAGAGAGCAAGCATTAGATTAATAAGATTCACAGGGAAATAATGATTACCTAATTTAGCAGTGAAGAGAGAATAGGAACAACCTTCAAATGTCATCATTGGAGGCAGTGTTGAAATGCCTCCTTTTCCTGACACAATTCTGTCAATTAGCTGAGCGGAGCAATTACCATTCCTTTCTCTTTTTTATTTGCAAAAAAACACCAAAAACTTTCTAAGGATGATAAATGACTCCCTGGAAAATTCAACGCTGGTTGTGCTAAATTTGCACTTTCTATACTGTAAGGGTTTGGGTGCACTTTCCCCCAGTTATTTCTCATAATCAATGGGGCAAAAGAAAGAACAAAAAAAAAGAAAAAACACCTTGTGCAGAATTCAGAGATGGGGGCTGTACAAAGTATTAGACACACTCAAATCTGTCCAAATGACCAGCAAATGAATACATATCTCAGCATAATTAGTACAGTTGAGGACGCTGTTTGCCAAATGATGAAGTAAATTTTATTTTAATTGTTTTGAATCCTATCCCCGGTTCCCTTAAAAGGAAGAAAAGGAAATGTATTCAGATGATGACCTTTGAGAATTCGGGACTCATTAGCGTTTCCTATACCGCCGCACAGAACTGGAGAGGGAAATGGATCCACAGTGTCCCCCTAACTGCAGCGTGTACATCATCAATGACACGTAATTAAGGGGGTGTCAGTGTTGGTCCCAGGTCTCGGATTACAATGGCTCACAAACAGCATTTTCAGTCCGGTGTAATAGGCAGCGTACAGTGGCTAAATCTGTTCGTTTGAAAAAGACAAAGGAGACCTAAGTTTGCCCCAGTGCTGGACTAGGGGACAAAGGAATGGGGGGGATGGGGAGCAATGACGCATATTCTGAATCAGGCTTCAGAAGTTTCTGTAGCCTTGAGGGCTCCCCACAGCGACAGAAGAGGAAGAGGCAGGAAGTGGGGGGAATCAGGCATAGATACAGGCCATGGAAGGGATGGTAAAGGGACAGACTGGACAGGAGAGGGACCAGGAGGAAGAAGGCCATCCCATCAAGCATTGCCCGCTGGTCCCATCTGCATGCCCGAGACGGACTGCGCTCCACAAGGCCATCACTGAAGTCAAAGTAAAGGACGAGGTGACAAAAGAAACCTTGCTGGTAGAGGGACCTATCAGGTGCCTGTTTTGGAGACTCTACCCGGAGGAGCCCAGCAACAGCCCCGTTAGTTCTCCCATTTCAATCACCGAATGCTGCATGGGCGGGGCTGGCTCCTTCTCACGGGCTCAGCAGGGGAATCCGTCCTGTGACGCCCTGCTCCGGGGGGCTGCCAGCCATCCCTGCTGTAGGTGCGTCACTCCAGCCTGTGCCTCTGTCACCGCGTAGATGTCTTTCCTCTGTGTGTGTCTTTCTGCGAGTCTCTCCTCATATAAGAACCTCGGTCATGTTGGATGGAGGACCCACCCGACTGCAGTCTGACCTCATCTTGACTTCACGAATGACCTCTGCAGTGACCCTCTTTTCCAATAAGGCCACATTCTGAGGTTCAGGGACAGACATAGATTTTGGGAGGACACTATTGAACCCAGTACAATGAGGACTTGGGGGAGGGGGGGGGGGAGTCTAAGTGTGTGATCGCAGTGAATGAACCAGTGACCAGAGAAGCAGAGCAATGCAGGAGAGAACGGCCACCCAGGTGAAACAAGCAGCAGCACTCGCCAAGGCCACCAGATGGACCTTTGTGAGCCGCTGAAGGACACTGCTCTGTGAGGGGAAAGGCTTTTGCTACCTTGGGTTTCTGGCTTCTCTTTCTGAATGGCTACACAAAACATAGTGGTTTGTTTTGTTTTTTAACTTTCCAGAAAGCATGGAGACCCCTCTCAAAGCGCAAAGGCAATAATGCCCACAGTAGTGGGTTTCCAGGTTCCACGGAAAAATATTTTCGGAGCACATCATATTTCGGACAGGGGTCACCACCTTGTCCCTTGCACTCCCCAAACTCAGTTCTCCCAAGCTATTGTTTTTTTTTGTAATTAGGTCTGAATTGATGACAGGTGCCCAGAGAGGGCCCATCTCATGTCTCCGCCCAGCACCACATTCAGTCTCGTTGGATCAGCTGCCGAGGACTGACGCTGCACATTTATTTATAATTGCAAACACCTGTGCACGAGAAAACCAGGCCAGCAAAGTCAGGCCTCCTCGCCGCCCCTGCCCCAGCAGTCTCTGTTCTCAGGGGCAGCCTGTCCTCCTGCCCGACTCACAACTGGAAGCCAGAAGTCACAGTGATTTATGTACCTAATGGCGGCCAACCTCCCCAACCAAGGGTTAAAGAAATAATTATTGTGGGGCTGGGAGACACGGTAAATAGCATTAGCCTAAGGAGGAAGCAGATTTCCCGAGCCCAGCTGAGAAATACAATTAAGTTGTAATATTTTGTCAGGGCTTTTTTCTCCACCTTACTGTTTATCAGTGTTAAGAGACAATTTATACTTTGCCATTCTCTGGGATGGTGAGTGTATCTCACAGCAGGCAGGTAAAATTAAACTGTCTGTCACGAGGCTCTGGCCTGCCATGTTGCTTCATGCACGCAGCCGGTAAGAGGAGAGCCTTGGGCACTTCAAAATGTGCTGACTTTAACTCCAAGCACTGGGAGCAGGGTGCACCGTCACCTTCTCAGCCTTCCCTATTGCTCGGAAACTAGAATCAGGACCAACAGGAAGACCTCGGTCCCCCTTACATATTAGGGGAGCCTGTGATCTCCCTCTTCAACACAGAAGATGAGATCTCTTAACTGTACTCCCAGGGGTCTCTGGTTCCCCAACAAATCAAAAGTGGAAACTACTGGGAGCCCCCCTTCCTGCAGGGAAATCTGTGACCAAGCTGAAGGCGCCACAATTAATTGATTTCCTCACACAACCTCATCTGAGGGACACATTCAAACGAGATCATGCAGCTCAGAGGGGATGCATTTAGCCTGTCTCCAAACCCAGTCAGCCTTGGCTTTCTCTCTGTCACAAAGGGTTTCATCACATTGAATAACTGAAAATCTGTTGACTCTCTTTATCTTCCAATGTCTCATCCATTTTAAAATGAGTTCCTGTGTCCACAAAAAGACTTGTACATGAATGCTCATTGCAGCTTTGTTCTACATAGCTCAAAGCTAGAAACAACCCAAGTGTTCGTCAACAGGAAAAAGGTTAAACAGTGGTACATTCCTACAATGGAATACTGCTTATTGATGAACTAGGACAAGCCACTGCCATCCGTAACAATGTAGCTAAATCTCACAGACATTATGTTGAGTGAAAAGAAATCAAACACCCATAAAGTGCCTGTTGTGTGGTACCATTTCTATGAAGTATAAGATCAGGCAAAACTGAATTTGGTACCAAGTTAAGACAGTGGTTATTTCCAGAGGTGGGTACTGACTAGAGTATATTTCTGGGACGGTAGAAATGTTCTGGTGATCGCATGGGTGTTTACACTTGTAAAAAGTCATCCAGCTTAGGCTCAAGATTTTATTTTACTGTATATAAGTTAAACCTCAATAAGGAACTTCTAAATTTCACTTATGATGTCATTTAACTTAAATTATATCCTCCCCTCCAACTTACCAGACTGTCCCAAGCCTCCGGCAATCTGCTCCAAATAAACTTATTTCAACACTGTGGGACTGTTGGATCCTCCACCAGACTGTGAACTCCTAGCTCATTATGAGACCCTCAGATGTTTGCTGGATAGACGAGTGAATGGGTGGATGGATAGGTGGATGGTGGATGGTGGACGGATGGGTGGATGGGTGGGTGAATGGATGGATGGATGGATGGACTATTCCCTCTAACATACATAAAGGCTGTGAACTACCCCACAATGCTGAATTGCTCTTTGAGAAGAGGGGTTGAATCTGTGTTCAATAAGCCACTCATCCTCACCTGGCCCCCCAAAAGAAATCTTTCTTCAGAAGAAAGCTCATGTGCAGCTGGGAGATGGCCACCAGAGTTGGGCTGTGTGACAGATGACGGCCCCACAAAGTGATAAAACCGTAATTTGTTCCATTTATCCAAATAGAAAACCATGCGCATAAACTGTGATGAAGGAAAAGCACAAACTTGCATAATCCAAACATAATCCAAAAATGATTTATATGTTTTTCGAAAATTGTTACCGCTGCCTAATGGTTTTAGTTGAAGTTCTTATTTACTAAATGGCTACAATGGGCAGGAAGTACAGCAAATTAGCTAAGGAGATGGCCGACTAGGGGAAAAACTTTATAGGCAATTAACATCTGAGAATCTAGTTCCAGTGCAAAGGCAGTTAATCTTTGGGTCCCCATCACTGGGTGTTTCTTGTTGAGACTGAAAATCACCAATATCAGGATCCACGTTTCCACATTATGCCAGATTTCAGAGTCTTTATCCTTTTAACTCTGAATGTATGCAAATTATTCTTAATTACCTGACAAAGAGAAAGGATGCAGGTGACCTCAGATTCTAAGGGAAGGGACAAATGGAAGAAGAGCAGTACTGCTTTGCTTGAAAGAGGTATTCTGTTAACCCTCTGGGGTGAAGTTGAAGCAAACATTTGAGCAGAAGCAAAAAATAAAAATAAAAAGGTACAGTTACAACAATGTTAAAAGATTTTTAGTTAAACGTTAAAAGTGGTGAAGTAATCAATATAAAGTATTAATTTTTTTAAAATAATTACTTAAACCAAATTTGCCATCCATTCTTTCTAAGTACTGGGTCTGTGACATTTGGGCTATAACTAGTCTTTCAAAAATGAATGTGATGTACTTTAAACCAACAGAGCATGAAGCCATACTGGATTATAGAGCCTCCACCAGAACCCTGAGCCTGGTGAGCTACTGCCTGTATTTGCAAAGCACCCCTACGCAGGGTGTGATCTGTGAACACCCAGGGGCTCACAGCCTGTAGGCACTGGCACCAGTCAGGTAGCAAGCTTTAGCCATCCCCCTTAGACAAAGAAGGTGCACGCACGCACATGGCATCACAGGAAACCACAGGTCCCCGTGACCTGGCTGTCCCACAGGGAGTTTAGGTGAGGACCTCTGAGGCTCACACCCTACGCCTCTGATTCACAACTCATTTCCCACTAAGCCTTCCCCACCCTGGACCTGGAAAAGCCCCAGGTCCGGTCTGTCCTGAGCACACTCTGGAGCTGACAATGGGACAATGGCCACAATTGTCGCGGGCCTCCCCCCATTCCTCCTTCTGAGTTTCACGAAGCTCTGACAGCACAGCTACAGAATGCCTGCACAGCATGCTTCACTTGTTCCCTTAAAACAGACCCGCCCTCTCCCATTTGTCATATTCCCACAGGAAATATGAGGACAAAATCCACAACTTGTGGCTGATACAACCACAGTTTTGCTTGCATGAGCCGGTAAGAGGAAGGGTCAAAGCCAAAAAGAAATTTGGGGCCAGCCAATCTGGTTCAAGAAGGCTCCAAGCAGAGGTGTTCCCGTCCAGAATGAGCTGAGGAATCAGGGCCACAGGAGCACTGAGCCTCTATAGCGTAGGGACACAGGAGAGAGAAAAAGACAAGAGGCTGACCATGGCATCATCAAAGTTGACCCTGAGCGTGAATCCCAGCCTCCAGCCTCTGCTTGGCCCAGCCCGGGCAATGAAAAGGGATAGGGCCAAGAGCTTCCCCAGATCATGGACCCAGAAGCTTTCATCTCAACCCTCTACCCAGCACTCACCAGCTGGGTAAGGGGAGACAGCACCAGCTGGGCCTCAGTTTACCCATCTATACAGTACAGATTATAATGGTCCCTACAACAGACTTATCTTGAGGGTTAAATGGATAATGTAAGGAGGCCCAAAGCATTATTCCTAGCACATGATAAGTACTCAAAAGTACAGTACAGGTTAATACAAAGACAAATAAGGAGTTCACCAGGATTTGGAGGGCAGTTCTTAGCCCAGAGCCAACACCAATAATATTACTGTATTTTTGCTCCATAAGACACACCTAGGGTTTTAAGGAGGAAAATAAGAAAAAAAATATTCTGAACCAAATAAAATATTTAATAAAATAAGATGCACTGGCATTTTCCCCTCCACTTGGGGGGGGGGGGGAGAGATGTGTCTTATGGAGCGAAAAATACAGTATTTCCAAGAAAAAAGGCATTATTCCCAACCATGGAGCCTTTTGTATCACTGTCTATGGACAGCACGAGGACGCCCCTCAGTCTCAGGATGTTCCCTGGGTCTTCGTTATTATCAACGTCTATCTTTTCTTCCACATGAGAGTGAGAACAGGATCGAGGGAGAAAAGGAGGCAACGCGGTGACCACCCAACTCTGTGCCATTCCCCGTTCCCACTCAGAGGCGCCCACTGGCCTGTCATTGAGGCCCAAGGAGAGCGTCTCCTTCCCAGGGAGCCGCACGATCAGGCCTGCTCGCAGACAGACACTGGGACAGCTTCCTCAGAGGCACTCTCTGCCCACCCCACCACCCCCACAGTGCCAACCTTGGGGTCTCTTGTACATGCACCGCCCAGGAGAGTGATGCCTCTGTGGTCAGGACAACTGGGCTTTTCCAGGTCCTCCCTCAGAACCTTTTGATTAGATCAATTCTAAGTCAAGGCAGAGCAAAAGGGAGCCAAAAATCCTCCCGTTCACCTCTTGCTCCAGCACGAGGCTCCTACATGAAGCCGAGGGAAAATCCTTGTTCCCAAACTAAAAAGACGCAGGGTTGGAACCTGAAGGCTTACAGGTCTGAGAGCTCTGAAGACGACGGGAAGAAGGAAGGAGACAGAGAAAGAGCTGCCCTCGGCAGAGCTGTGGTCCGAAGCCGAGTCCAGCGCAGGGAAACGGAAGTCTGGGTAGGGGTAGCAAAGGGAGAAGGAACGGGCGGCGGGGGACAGAGTATAAGAAGGCTGGGGGTGCAGGGTGGGCCAGGGACGGAAGACACCGAGATAAGGACTGAGATGGTAAAGCCCAGGCCAAACTCCTGAAGCTCTACCTTGCATTCCTTGTCGGAAAAACAGGGCACGGACTCGCCGCCGCCATCGCAAGTGCAGTACACACTGCTGCGCCCTTCTACAGAGGTGCCTGTTGTGACGCCCACCCCACCTTTTGCCGGCCCCCCCTCCCCGTGCTCCTTTCTCCGTGAACTGCAGCTAATTACATAAAATAAGGGCAGCTTTGTTCCCCAGAACAGCCCGTTTTGAGCACTCTCAATGTTCAAGGGTTGATGGCATGCCTTCAGGATTTCATCCTGAAGGACATGTTTCAGCCACACATTTGTGAAAGGGAGATAACATAAAAAGCAGAAAGGCTGAAGGCCGAGATTAAGAGAGAATAAAGAAGACAAGGTGGGTGAGTAAAATAGCTTCCACACCCCAGTTTCTTCCATTAAAGTGGAGATGGTGGAAACCTCCCCCAAATGCCCAGAATGCTGGCTCCTTAGGAAACATGGGGAGAATGACACCCCACCCTATGCAGAGGGTGCTGGAAAGTGCTAGAAGGTGCTGGAAAGCAGGCGTAGCCCCTGTTGACTAAAAGGCACTGAGGTTTTCTGGTGGCTCCTCAAGCTTTTCCCCTCCCATCTTCACAAATCCACCTACACAAACACCCCACCACACCCCTGCAGCAAAAATCTCATCTGTATCTTTCTTTGTTCCCAGGGCCTGTCACTGGGCACACACATCTGACTGCAGGGAATTCTCACTCACTTTTTTAGAAAATGGGGGTCTAGAGATTCAATTTCACACATGCTGATAGTAATAGGTATGGTTATCTGGTTGACCCAGCTACTTACAGTTCCTCCTATAAGTACAGAAGCATCGCCAACAGCAGAGACCATGAACAACCAAGCAATCTGAAAAGACAGCAAATAGCAAGCAAAAGGCTGTTGAAAAACATAACAGTCTGGAGGCACTGGGTGCAAAACCGAGTGCGATTCCTCAGAATGGCTCGTGAGTGAAGCCACAGACATGGACCATCCCCATCATTTCATATAACAAATGATGTATTTAATCTACTTGGAATTCCTCATTTATTTCTCAAAGTCTTTCTCAAAAATGAATCTTTTCTTATTTCTTCACATCTATTAATAATGACTTTATTTTCAAGAAGAAAATAAAGAGAGCATAGCCACTGCACAATAAAACACTCCCATGTTTCAGAGATGAAAAGTCCTAACCCTCAGTCCCCCAGAAACAGCCGATGAGTGTCCACATAAACCCAGGGTTAGAATCCAGGGAGCCTGACCAGGTGGTGGCGCAGTGGATAGAGCGTCGGACTGGGATGCGGAGGACCCAGGTTCGAGACCCCGAGGTAGCCAGCTTGAGCGCGGGCCCATCTGGCTTGAGCAAAAAGCTCACCAGCTTGGACCCAAGGTCGCTGGTTCCAGCAAGGGGTTGCTCGGTCTGCTGAAGGCCCGCAGTCAAGGCACGTGTGAGAAAGCAATCAATGAACAGCTAAGATGTCGCAATGAAAAACTGATGATTGATGCTTCTCATCTCTCTTTCCGTTCCTGTCTGTCTGTCCCTATCTATCCCTCTCTCTGACTTTCTCTCTGTCCCTGTAAAAAAAAAAAAAAAAAAAAAGGAAAAGAATCGAGGGAGGAGCCTGACTGAGCAGCGCCACAGTGGATAGAGCATTGGACTGGGACGAGGAGGACCCAGGTTCAAAACCCCGAGGTTGCCTGCTTGAGCACAGGCTTATCCGGCTTGAGTACTGTCTCACCAGCTTTAGCACAGGGTCGCTGGCATGAGCGTGGGATCATAGTCATGACTCCATGGTCACTGGCTTGAAGCCCAAGGTCACTGGCTTGAGCAAGGGGTCACTTGCTCTGCTGTAGCCCCCTGGTCAAGGAATGTATGAAGAAGCAATCGAACAACTAAGGGGACTAAGGAGTTGCAACAAAGAATTGATGCTTCTCATCTCTCTCCCTTCCTAACTGTCTCTATCTGTCTCTCTCTCAGTCTCTGTCACACACAAAAAGAATCCAGGGAGGAAAGGTTCTCTCAAATCCCTTGTGCTCTTACTTAACACAGAATGTTAACTACCTTAGCTACCTGCTTTTGCAGACTAGGTTAAAAGAAGCAATTGAGAGAGAGTCCTCCCAAAGGATACAGAAATACACCAAAGGTGAGGTGTACCACGTGCACCACACACACACTTTTACACTGATGAGCTGAGGTCAACATAAACAGGGCGAATTTAGGAGGCAGTAAGGAATATAGATGATACAAGGTTGGTTATGAAGTGACCATTATTGAGGCTGGCTGTTGGGATCATAAGGTTTAGCATATGAGCATCTCATCTTTGTATATGCTTGAAATTTTCCATAATAAAAAAGATTTTCAAGGCTGAATTGATCTTACGGTATTCTGCTTTCAAAAGGTAGAAGCCACACCATACAGTTTAAAACCATTTCTTTCAAAAACAATTCAACTAAAATAGGAGGCCTTTTAAAGGCTATATACTCCTAAAAAATATGCATTTATCTAAAAGTAACTTTATTTCTTGGCAGTAATTTTTTTATGTGGAGGAAGGGAGGTTTGTGTATGTCAAATTCTGTGTGTGTGCTTGCATGTGCGTCTGTGCGCACGCCAGGGCCCAAATCTGTTCTTTCTGCACTGATAACCTCTTCCTCCACATAGACCAAGCAGCCCTAAAACGTGCCGCCCACAGCACTGGCAGCCATGGTTGTGGAAGGTGCAGATGCTGCCTGAGGAGAGGCGCCCAGGCTGCCCTCAGGCTATTATCTGCAACTGGCTGTCCAGTAAGTAAGCTGAGGAGGGGCTGGCCTGGGTTCAGGCTCTGAGGTTCAGGCTCAGACACACAAGCATCATCACTGGCCTCTTCCTGGGACCCGGAGGGGTGAGAGAAGATGGGTGCTGCGGAGCTATATACTCTCTCAGGCTAAAAATAAATGGAGTTTTCAGGAAACACAGCCATCAAGTCGGAGGGGGAAGCCGATCATTCATTCCAACGTATGTTTACTTGTTCTTCATTTGTTCACATCAAGGACGTCTCAATGGTTTGAGCTCAACATCCTGGGGCTGGAAAAAGCAATCAGCGTGGCATTCCGGGAGGTGTCTTTGGAGGCTGCAAATTATTTCCTGTTTTTGAACACTTAGAGCTGCCAGTCTTCTCTGTGTGCTCCCGTCAAGAACCACTGGAGGTGATTATTCTTGAGGAAACAGTACATCAAGATAGTTAATGACTTATGGACAGTCACTCAAAGCAGTAATGGCCACCACTTACTGTCACAGAAGTCCCCATCTCACAAAACAGCACCACCAGCCATCTTGTTACTCAAAACAAGCCCGGGCACTAGCCTAGAAAGTACCCTCTCTACCATCCGCACGTCCAGCACAGTCCATTTTAATTCCTAAATACATGCCAAATCCACCCAACACTCCATTTTCACCTCCAATAAATACCCTCATCACTCTCATTTCCTTGAGCTTCTTGTCATCTGTAAGAAAGTCAAAATGGGGCCAAGGAAGGGAGGAGGCACCTCCGCACCCCAAGAAGAAAGATGTGCCATCTTTTCAAGGGCCCCTGGCATCACGGGCTGTCAAGTCCTCCCTGTGTCTCAGCAACTGGCTCAAACCATCACCCAAAAATGTGGAGACATTTGGGCCCGACATCCATGCAGGGCATTTGCTTGAATTTGGCCCTGAAAGCCACTCAAGGTGGGGAGCAGAAAATCAAAAGCTCCATCCAAAGGAGAATGAGGAAGGAGCTGAGAAACCCAGTTAAGATATGGGGCTACTGAGATCAAATGTTGGTCTTCCAACAAGGCGGACGGGCTCCATGTGAAACTCATTCTAATCCTCGAGAGACTCCACAGAGGTAGCCTGTGGACCTAACCGAAAGTAGACTTCGTTGATGTGTTTTTCAAAATTGGACTCAAAGGGCCTGTAGCTAAAACATGCCATCTCCATTTGTCCCTAGGCCCCACCACAACTGACAGTATGACACCTGGCCTAGTGTGCATATTTCTGCAACTTTCTGAACCATGGAGCCATTTATTGTTTCACCCCCATAACTTGAGTATAAATGGCAGCAGAAAGCCCTAGGGGAGCAAACTGTATAGTATGTGACACTTTTCTCCCTGACCCAGTGTCTCCGGAGAAGGAGAGACATGGGAGCTGGCCCAGGGCCTCGGGCCACATCCAGGAAGTGAAACAAGCAAAATATCCATCAGGGGTCCACAGACCACCACACCGAAAGGGAGAATCAGAGAGTCCTGAAAGCAGATTGGTGAAAAGGAGGGTGAATAGCCAGTTTCCAAGGGCAGGCACCCAGCTGAGGAGCTGCTCTCTCTCTGGGGCTGGTTCGTGTTTCAGCCTCCTTCTCGAAAACAGGCGCTCAGTCACATCTGCGACATTCTACTGGCCAAAGCAGGTCACAGGGCAAGAGTCAAGGGATGGGGAAATATACTCCACCACTTCAAGGTCACAGAGAAAGAGGTGTGGATAGAGGGAGGGACAGGGACTGTGACCACTTTTGTCATCTGTCATATTATCTTCATGTTCCTCCAAGGAGGCCCCTGAGAAATCGCCCAGGGGTAAGAGATGAACTTTTCCTCATACACCTTCTTATCCCTTTTTGGGTTTTGAACCCATTGAACACTAAATAAATAAATACATTCAACTAAATCTTTCTTTTTAATGTGTAGTAAGGAAGACAATGAAAACTCTAGCTCAAGAAAATATGGGCTTCATGATCCCTATAGGAGTTCAGGTGGATTAACCACCTGTTGGCTGAATATGCATTCCCAACAGTCCAATCTGTTCACTTTTTTTTGTATTTTGGTTCTTTCTAAAATTCCATCTGGCCTTAAGTCTGAGGTGGCTGAGGTGGCATCCCAGAAGGGTGATCTCATGTGATATTACGTGCATGTGCTCTGAGGTCCCCTTTCACGTGTTCAAATCCTAGTTGTGCCATTTCCTGACCACGGAATCTCCAGCAACTCATCCGTCCCAGTTAAGTCCCAGCTTTCTTCTCTGTAAAATGGAGATTATAACTTCTATTTTGTAGGATTTGGGTAAAACTAGAGAAAATATAGTGTGTCCGTAAAGTCATGGTGCACTTTTGACCATGTGACCGGCCAAAAGTGCACCATGACTTTACGGACACACTGTATATACAGAATACCTAGAAAAACGTGTAGCCCATATGAGATGCAACAAACGCTATCTAGAAAGTACAAAATCGTATTTTAGTCCCACAAACCATTTTTTAAATCACACTCAAAATAAACCCTTTCAGATCAGATAATTGGCTCGTGCTCCCACAGGAAGCCCTGCTAATCAACCCTTAGAAAAAAAGACCCGCAATCCTCTTATTCCTTATGATGCTCAAAACCCAGGTTTACTTAAGGTAAACAATACCAGTATTAATCAGTGTCATTCCCAAAGCAAATCTATCTCTCAATCAGTTAACTGCATCATCAAAAGACATGGGGCATTTTTACTCCTAGAAATGAGTCGGGGTTCCAGGAACCTGCAGAGAAGTAACCTCTTTCCAAATTAAGTGTGGGGTTTGGAGAAAATTAGAGTGTAATGCGGAATGTAGATGGCTAATAAGAAAACAGTTTGACACCGTCTGCTCCAGGAGGTACTCCTGTAAACCCCAGAGAAATGAGTCTCAGGTCGACAAGATGCCTCCTAGGATTTGGAAGGATAGCTAGGATGGATCAGGTGGATTATCAAGGCTTTAACTAGGCTGATTGCATCCTCGCCAGTTTAATCACAAAGGCACTTCTCTGGAAGGGTAGGGCTCTAAGCTTGCTGGGAGCTTAGAAGCAAAGCGGACAGCATCGGCATCCTACCCATGGAGTCAGCACTGCCCAGGAAGCTGAAATGCTGCCCCACGGCCCAGGGTGCCTGCTGGGTGGCGGAAGACGGAAGACAATTGCTTTCCCAAGACAAGCTCCAGCTCACACTTGCTCACACATACAGAGTTATTACCCAAACACTGCCTGAGAAGCAAATTTCTATGCCTTTGACAAAGAAAGAGCATTTCTAAACGGGGTTTACAACGATCAAGAAATAAGAGAAAGATGCTGCTTCCAAGCAGTGCAGCAGCCGGAGAAACAGTTATCATTGTGTTCCTGGAGGGCATTCATCAGAATTACAATGAGAAACTTCCACCGAGGAAGGCCATGGCTGGCAGAAGTGTGAAGAGAACCAGTGTGCTCCTCCACATGTCCCAGCTGTCTCAGCTGTCCCCTCCTCCGCCTAGCCGGCCCTCTACCCTCCCGGTACTCCATCCCACCCCCAGCCCCACCTCAAAGGCTAACCTAACCTGTGGTAGCGCAGTGGATAAAGCGTCGACCTGGGAACACTGAGGTCGCCAGTTCAAAACCCTGCAATGGTCTGGTCAAGGCACATATGGGAGTTGATGCTTCCAGCTCCTCCCCCCTTTCTCTCTCTCTCTCTCTCTCTCTCTCTCTCTCTCTCTCACTCTGTGTCTCCTCTCTAAAATGAATAAAATAAAAATTAAAAAAAAAAGGCTAACCCCTAGAGACTGACCTAATCCAGGGCTCATTCTGCCACTGCAGTTAGTCAAGAGTCACCGAAGACCACGTGCAAATGAATGGAACCACTGTGCTCCAATAACGCGTGTGTGTACAGAAATTTGGGTTCCAACATCATTTTCATACGACACAAAACATTCTTCTTATTTTGATTTTTTTTTACCCCAACCACTTAAAAACATAAAAACTATACTTAGCTCAAAGGCCACACTGAAACAGGATGACAGACAGAGTTGGGCCCTGGAGAGGTCGTTTGCTGGGTCTTGAGCTACTCAACTCACACACACTGGGGATTAAATGACCACTGAGGTTGGAAGTTACCACCTCGCCCAGGGAGGCTTGCGTGTGAGGGAGTCAGCAGACTCTATTCTTGCAATACCTCGTTACTGAGTGCCTTCTCCGCGCCAAGTGCCATGCTGGACACTGAAGATACACTGGGTGACCCAAAACAGATCAGGTCCCTGAACTCCTGTAGCTGATGGGGGAACAGGGAACCTACTTAACTGTATCAGGTGGAGACATATCTGAGCAGGAGGAGAGAGGATATTAGAATGACAGGGAGGCTCCCCAGGGCGCCATATTGAGCACTCCTGGGCTCACAGCGGACCTCTGACCAGTGCAAAGGCTGACCCGGCCACCACACAGCCCTGCCACTCTAGACGGGTGTCTTCCGGCTTTAGGGACCATGTCTGCTCTCTCTCTACCACACCGCTTTATATCTCATGACAGCTTTCACTGTTGGTACCTCAGGGAGACGGGTACTTTCTGTTCGGAGACTGGCGTATACTGCAGAGGTGAGGGCACCTAGACCGGGAAATAACTGAATGATAGTAAAGCTCAAACCACAGACTCATGTTGAGATTAACATCTGTTCCCAGGCGAATTTACCAGTGATAATTTCAGAACTTCACATTTCCTGGGCGACCAGACGCATTTACGCCGCGCACGTTGGAAAACGCTGCTGTTCTGTCTCCCCAGCCCACGCAGGGCGCGGAACGCAATCTGCACTTGCTTATTTTGTATCTAAGCAACTGTCAGATTCCACATCTACTAATAAGAAAGGGTATAATTATACCCTGATACTTTAATTAGTAGCAGATGCCTGTGTTTGTGAATAAAATGTAAGATTTTTTTAGAGGCCCGGAAGCTCAATTATATGCAAAGTTCAGGTGCCTGGTGTTCAGGCTTCTCGTTCTTCCTGTTGGTCAGCGAGGACAGAGTCCCAGACAGTGGCCTCTGCCAGACTGGCCACAGTGAGGCAGGCTCCCGACCTGTGCGCGTTCGATTTTAACATCACTGACAATAATCTATGCTGACAGTCTCTAGCACTTCTCCAGTTATGGTTGGTAACATCTTTATTTTTAATTCACCATTTCTTTCTACCCACAAACTCTGTTCAAGGAATAGAACCCAAAAGAAAAGGAGAGGCGAGAACTTGGGGAATTAGGGCAGCCTCCCCATAAACTCGGGTTGGATTAGTTCGGATGGCATCATCTGGAGGGGGTTTGAGTTTATCCATCCCGGGTGTTTCCTCAGGCAAAAAAGAAAAAAAAAGCCTTTAACTTTACTAGGTTGGTTTATTTTCCCCCCTCAGAATTCAAGGCAAGTTCCTATAAATAAAATCATAAAATTGGCTTCCCCGGTTCGGGCTGAAACACCACTGTCTTGTGTGAGGCCTTTGGGGAAGGACAAAGTGATCAAATGCGGCCTTGGAATTGCAAATGCTCTGCGTCCTCGCTTCCACCTGGTAAATACACAGTTCCTCGGGCTTCAAAACCGGCAGAATTTCAAAACAGAAGGAAGAAAGGGAGAGGGGGAACCTAATATATGAAAAGGAAGGAGGAGGGAGGGAGGAGGGGAGAGAGGGAGAAGAGAAGGAGGAGAAAGAGAGGGGGAGGGAGGGAGGAGGGAGGGGGGAGAGAGGGAGCCACCCTTCAGCAGTACCTGTATTCACCACTCACCAGCAGGACCGCCCAGGTAGGCAGAACCACAGGCTGGAAGAACAAGCTGAGCACTGCCCTGTACACTGATGGAGACTGCTTCACGCTTCTGCACGACCTGGGTTTCTGGAACCGGGCCTGGCACAGAGTGGGCACTCATTTATGCTTTGCTAAAATAAACCACATGAAACTCTCTGGACCTCAGTTTTCCCATCTGAACAAGACAGGAGAGGGACAGGACAATCTCTAACATCTATCCGACAATTCTACAACCTATTCCCAATAGGCTTGCAGACTTCCGCAGGGGTCAGCGGTCCAGCCAAACCTAAATTTTGGTTACAGGTAGAGAATAACTTGAAAAAGTCCAGACCCTAAACTTAAACATTGAAATCTCTGAGGATCGTGTGACCCCTACCCACCTGACACAACTCCTAGATGTTTGGGGATTGCACTCCCAGCAGCTGCAGGAAAACATGACTGCTCCTTGAGGGACTACCAACCATGCTCTCCGACTTTTGGGTCCACTGACCAAATGGGAGAATCCCACTGAAACCAACCACTGTAGGATAAAGAGACCCGGCTCTACCCGGTGACCTCACAATTTGGGGAATATTAGGAAACCTTCCTTTGCCTTGTTTTTCCTTAGAAGCCAAGTTCCTCAAGTCTGAAAGGATCTGCACCTCTCCCAATGTTAGTATTTCAGGGCTCCATCCTGGAGTTTAGCCCCTGGGGCCCCTGGAGAATGAAAGAGAGAGAATCTTAGGAGCCAAGCCCATTCTGCATTTTCTCTTCCTGCTCTGAATTCAGCCAGCAGCTGGACACGGGAAGGAAGCAGAGCACTCCTCCCAGCCCTGCTCTGCCCCCTTCAGAGCTGAGTGTCTGGGCAGAGTGTGGGCATACCTTGCGCACCATTACACGGTGGGAAGGGATGCTCTCCCCACCGCGGGCTGGCTTTGACCACCTTTCGCCGCAGACGTTCTGCCTTGGACTCCCCTAACCTCGGGGAGCAGAACGGAGTGGATGGAGAACTTTTTGCCCACACTTGATTCCCTTCAGCATCACACTCCCCAGCTACTGACATTCCTCCCCTGTGGGGAGACTGTGTGTGTGTGTTTAACATAGCTGGAGGCAAAAAGAAGCAATTACTCTTGCCCAAACCTCTCATTCCACAAAACAGCCTTCCCAGACTTGCTGGTGAAATCTCAGTTCCTTTAATATCATCCCAACAATCTCCTTTCACCACCCACCTGTGCTCAGCACACCCCCCTTCCCCAGTGCCTTTATCATTTCAGCTTGACCCTTGGCAGCGACAGAGCTTCGCCTGGTTTCAGCCAAAGCCTGTCCATCCACTGCCATCTAGCGTTTGCACGCTGTCGGATCTGCCTCCCTCAGGCAGTGGCTGAGAGCATCTTCTTGAGCTATTTTGTTCATTCACCTGGAAATAAATACTAAGAGTGGGTTTGGCTTTGTCCAGCATTTGCAGGGAGATTTCCAACACTAGGGACCCACCAGCGTGGAACTTTCTTGGTATTACGACGGTCCTAGCCCTCATGCTGAAAGAAGCCCCCTGAACTAGCTTTCTTGAGCTTTTCGTTTTGGAAAGACACTTCTAGAACAGGGCTTCTCAAATGTCCAAGCGCATTCAAATCACAAGAGGGTTTTCCTACAAATGCAGCAGGTTTGGAGACGGGCCTGAGACTCTGCATTTCTAACGAGCTCCCCGACGATGCCCACACTGCTGCTGGTCCAGAGACCACACTGAGTGCCAGGTAGCCAGAGAGACGCTGAGTCTCATCAGGCATTCATGAGCAGCCTCAGCTCTGTCTCCAAGTTGCACAACTGCCCCCCTGCACCACAGTCCACAGGACCCCCCTGTGTCCGCCTTCTCTGAGCGTGAGGGAAGCTTGCCCTGGTGGGCAGGGTAGGGAGGGCTTACACGCTTGAGTGTGGGTTTTAAAATCTGACTCCAGACCTCTTTCATCCCCAGTTTTCTTCTCTATAAAATGAGGGCACTGATACTATTTGGGGATAATACACACAACGCCATAACTAACCCCACCACGGGCGCCAAGTGGCTCAGTGTTATCCTCGTGCATCGATAGGAAAGCACCAAGTCCCCTATCCTGCAGCCCTTGTCTATGAGAGATGACAAGTATTTGAATAGACAGGGGCTTCCAGAGGCCAGAAGAGCAGACCTTTTATTAAGAAAAACTGGGAAGCAGAGAGGAGGAATGTGAGGAGCAGACAGGTAATAACTCCAGCTGACTTTGCATTCTGCTGAAGCCTCCGGAATCTGCTTCGCCGGTCGTAAATGGCTCTCCGAGGGGACACAACGGATGGCCCAGCTCAGGGACCACCATCAGGCCAAGCACATGCAGCCCCCTCCCCACACTTCCACTCGGTGGTGATGGCTTTTACTTCTGCACACCCATTTTTGCTCCCAGCCCACTGGACAGGCAGCAGAGGGAGAAGCAGGTGGTGAGCCCCAGGCCAGGGGGTTTGTGCCCTCCTGTGAACAGCAGCAGGTTGGCACCGTGGGAAGTGGATGCTGCCAGGACAGAGGTAGGTGAGGGGCAGTGCTCCCAAGCTGAGGCCCCAAAACGCTCACAGTGTGAGGAGCCAGGGAGGACGGGATTATTCAGTTTATTCAAAATAGTCGTTTTGACCAGCTTAACCTGTACCCAAATTCCAACATAAAGGAATAAAAATTACAATTTCTTTTTCACAAAATTTATTCCTAATTCCAATCTTTCAATATGATAGCTGGAAGGTGTTTTCTGCTCCTTTATCAAAACCCCTTTGTTGTTTGGAACCATGATCAATTCCAAGAAACAGCCATACCTGAAGCTTTCAAAGCATCCAGAGGTGAGCAAATCTGCATTATTCTAATTCTTCCCAAGGCGCTTTCCATTCTTTTCCTATACTTGTATAGCAATTCTATATACAATTATTTAAACACACACACACAACAAATGTTTCGAGGCCCAGGAGCATTCTAAAATAAGTCTCCAGGAAAACCGTGGAACACGGGACTTCATGGTAACAGAGGGGACACCTTCAGCGCACTGGTGTCAGAACTTCTAGCTGAAGTGAGCTCAGGGCCTGCACCTTATCTCATTTCAAGAAGATGCCATGGGTGGACCCCTACCTATGCCCTCTGCCTTCTTTCCTGCCATTGAACCTGCACTACATTCCTACTATGTCCTGTGTGTCCCTACCATGCTCTAACATACCTTCTTCCATCACTCCCAGCCTTCCGAAGATGCTGTACTGGAAGACACCGGCAATTGTCCTTCCAAAAGGGGCCCCTTCCTGAGGCTTGAGGGACAAGAGACAGCTCAAACTCCATGCAATGAAAGGCCAAGTTCCAGGACCCTACCACTTACTGCATAGCCCTGCTGGTGAGAGAGGAAGGAAAGGCTGAGAAGCAGACCCTTCCCCACGTGTGGGAGGCCAGTGTGGCTGATGTGGAGAGACCGAGGTGGACAGTGAGAGCAGATGAGCTCACAGAGACCAGAAGCCAGATGAGGCAGGGCCTGGTTGGCCAGAACAGGGAGAACTGGACAGCCCAGGCACACCTCTCTGCCTGGGGCCTTTCTGCTCTGAAAGTTCTCCCCTCAAATATTCATAAGGGTCACTCCTTCCCTTTCTTGGTCTTCGCTCAGAAGTCTCCTTCTCATTGAGGCCTTCTCTGTCCAGCCACACCCCGTCATACTGACCTTCCCTCCTTTATTGGTCCTTCTTAGCACTGACCATTACATCATTACCTATGATACTGTATATTTTACTGATTTGCCTTGTTTATTGTCTGTCTCCCCTACTTAAATATAAGCTCCATAAAGGCAGGGATTATTGAATCCCAAACCCTAGAGCAGTGGTTCTAAACCTGGGTTCTATCGAACCCTAGGGGTTCGATGAGTCAGTCTCAGGTTCGGAGAAGCCTCTGCTGTGGAGGCCAGAATAAAGTAATACCGTAATTTGTTGTGAGTTCATGCACTTTGTTGGTTTTGTTCTTTGAGCAAGGTGATGTTCATGCACGGCTCATTTTGTGCACCAGTAAAAAAAATATACCTATGTCTTGAATTTCGAAAAAAAAAGTCATATTTTATTTATCACTAAAGAAGGGTTCGGTGAATGCGCATATGAAACTGGTGGGTTCGGTACCTCAAAAAAGGTTAAGAACCACTGTCCTAGAACCATGCCCAGCACATAGCAGATGCTCAATAAATTTGTGCAAAATGGATGAATGAATTGTGAGCTTCATCCATTTTGATCGAGCCTAAATCCTCCAATCAGGTAGTCCCAGGGCCTTCACTGTCTGCAAAGCCCTGAGCTAGTGGCTACGAGGAATTCAGTGAGCAACAATACATCATCCCTATTTCAAAATGCATAGTCTTATTTGGAACACAAGTCATAAATGTCAGGAAAGTTAAATAATAAAGGATTTCTCCTTTGTGACCTATCAGGGTTGGCATCTCTAAGACAAAACCCTTGTGGTATTGGAGGCTGAACTTCTAGTTTAGTGGAATTGCTGATCCCTTACTCACTGAAGAGTCCTCCATCCTCACCAAATGATGAAACCCTCTTAATGCACATATGAGGTAATCTTATAGATATGTTAGAACTAGTGCATCAATCAAGCTGCCAAAACAGCAAAAGGAAACTACACAAAAGCTCAGTGTATTAAGAGTTAAACAAGAATTTTAAATCATCATAAAAGATTTATCACAAGCATTATGTTTAAAGTCACCCTGTGAACTCTAGAGAAGGTTATTACTAAGTGTCAGGGGCAGCAAGGGTCACTTAGGGTCACTTAAAGCAGGACAGGTTAGAGAGGAAATCTGTTTGAACCAGGATCTCAGCTTATCAAGCCACACTGAATAGTGCCTATGGAGAGACCTGGGCTCCCTCAGAAGAAATGGTGGAATTTTTCCAGAGATGGAAGGAACCCTTTGGCCCCTCAGGGACATCGCTAGACCCCAGAATACCATGCTCCAGAACTTTCCCCTCAGAAGCCCCTTCTCTCTCAGGAGTGTCCTGCAGACACAGCCAAAGGATTTCAACCCTCTTGGAACACCTATGCCAGGCTGGGTTTCAGGACAGCAGCCTTAGTGACCCAGACTTCCCTCTGTCCCGGTGTCTAAGGATCGCTGAGTCTCGGATGGGATGACTTTTAGGACTAACTTCCAGCTCATGCCTCATGGAGCAGGCCTGTGTCTGCATCCACTGCTTCACTTACCATCTTTCATTCATAACTAACTCTCACCCACATGACCAGGCTCAGTGAGTCGCTACCTGGCAAGGCTCTGCTGTGTTGGAAATCTCCGCGTTTGAGCAGGTGCCACGCTCAGAATGGGAGGAGAAAAGACAATTATCTACTGAAATGTACAGCCGCTGAAATAGCACAGCGATGAGTCACCAAAGATATGCCATGAGGATCATGACAGTGATATCATCACAAAATGAGGAAGAATACAAGGAAATATTCACAACGTTCCTCTTCTTAAAAGAGCTGGGGTGTGCGATGAGGGTACGAAAGCGAGAAATCGCTCTCAGAAATGAGGATTATTCAGTAGAACATGAAAGCCCTTAACACACCCCCTCTGGGGAAAAGGGGCCCTTGCTTCCCTCAGGGAAATGCTTGAGATGATTGTTCGGCAGCCACTTCCTGCGCACCTATTTTGTGCCCGGCTCTGTGTTCAGAGAATCCAGTGAGCATCTAAAACAAAGGAGTCCGGTCTTTGCCCAGATATGCAAGACTGACTTCTAAACTCCTACTCGCCATCTCAGATCCTGACCATTTTTATCTTACACCTGACTGAGAAAGAGCTGCCACCGAAGAATCCGTTCTACTCAACTTAGCTTCCGAAGAGGAACTAAGTTCACCCCTGGGAGGTATCTACTCCACGGCAGCATGGAGCTGTGAAGCTAAGAGAGTGTTCCTTTCCAATCCAGCCACGGGTACACCATGCCAGCGGGGCTCCTTTCATTCCTAGGGCGGGGAGAGCCCACCTCCTTTTAGGGGCGCCCTCCTCAGGGGGTCAAGACAGCAAAAGACAAAAGCTGGGGCCACACTGTGGGGCCTTGTAGAGCCAAGGAGGGTACTCTACGAGGGAAAGTGAGATGTCAGGGTCACCAGCCCCTCTAAGAAACAGCCTTAACATCCTGCTGATTTCCCCACTAATTAATTAAATATATTTTTGACACATTTTTCATTCTGTATTTGTATGACTGGTGTTTTTTAAAACATGTTGAAAATTATATGTTAACAAATCCAGTAGCATCAGATAGCATGTAAGTTCCAGTTTGGCCTGAACCCGTTCACTTGAAGGTTTGGGGATTTTTTTTTTTTTTTTAATTTTATTCATTTTAGAGAGGAGACACCGAGTGAGAGGGGGAGGGGGAGGAGCTGGAAGCATCAACTCCCATATGTGCCTTGACCAGACCAGTGCAGGGCTTTGAACTGGCGACCTCAGTGTTCCCAGGTCGACGCTTTATCCACTGCGCCACCACAGGTCAGGCAGTTTGGGGATATTTTATTGGTCACCAGACCGGGCGGGGGGGGGGGGGGGCGGTTGTGATGCACCTGAAATGTTTGAGTTGGGGACAGCGTACCTTGATTGTACCAGCTACTCATTAGAGTCCGGGATTCGCTCTCAGGTCTTGCCAAGTTTCTTTTATTTACAGTCCTTTTCTTTATTTCCTCCTACCCTGCAAACATGACAATTCATCCTCTTTCACAAAGAAAAGTTATTGTAAGGTCCTGCCCTCCTTTCACTGAGAAGAAAGAAAAATAATATTGTTTCCTGCTTGGAGATTTATCAGAAAATCCTAGAAGACAAAATTAAACCTGAGATCAGTCAAAGCCTCTAACAAAGAACCAGATTGCAGGGTGAGAGCCTGGAGAGAGCCCTGCCACCCCTCTGCGGAGAAGGAATGGGGGCAGAGGATAATCAAAGTCCAGGAAGCCCTACCAGGTGACCCCAACCCCTGTCTCTTATGGGGTTACCCTGCGTTGCCCTTTCTGTCCAAGACGGGGGTCTTCTCTTCATGATAATGTTAATATTCTTACCCTTGCTCTGACGCATGGCTCCTGACGTGTTTCCCGGGTCCTATCTCACCCGCTTCCCCTGAGCAGGGAAGTCAGTGATTGGACGTGAGGCATTGAGAGTGTGTGTCCTTTAAGTAAGCCGAGGATATCTTCCAAAATTGTCAAAGA
Source organism: Rhynchonycteris naso (assembly GCA_037038555.1). Lineage (NCBI taxonomy): Eukaryota > Metazoa > Chordata > Mammalia > Chiroptera > Emballonuridae > Rhynchonycteris > Rhynchonycteris naso. The sequence continues at coordinate 60,511,162 of CM073004.1, read as the reverse complement.
ATGGCAATTAGCAGCTAAGTGCTGTGTACCTTCCTCTGAGATTTTCCTTAGCTCGGTAACAAATAAGTTAGGTTGATTTGGGAGTTTCTTTTTTGTTTCTTTTCTTTTTTTTTTTTTTTTTTTTTCATTTTAAATTGCAAGTAGCTTGAAGCCTAAAATGTTACAGACACAAAAATAACATCTCTTTACATTTGCAGCTTCCAGGCATTTCACAGGGAGAACTGTTAAGTTCTGTGTCTCTACATTTGTTTAGCTGACATCATTCTCTTCCCCCATCCATGTTCTGCTGATAAAGTCACTGACTTCTTTCCTGTCCTTCTGGTGTCGCTGGCTATCTCATCTTCTGCAGGACTTCTCCTCCCAACGTTCCTCCCTCCTCCAGGTTCTAACCCTGTCCATCAGCATCTCCCCAGCAGCCCAAGAATGCCCGCCATCTTGTACTCATAGTCCAGTTTCCATTGACTATGGGGTCTGTCTTTCTGCTCTCAGACCTGTCCCATCGGTCTCCGGGCTGAAGCCTGGTGGTATAGTAGTCAAAGCTGGGACTCAGGTGACTAAAGACCTGGGATCAGCTCCAATGCCATCATTTATCAACTAGGTGACAGGAGCGAACCGATGTCGTCTAGTCTGTTGCGTTACCTATGTAATGTAAGCGATGACAGCAGCAATGTCACAGGGATGCGGTGGGGGGACCGATGAGATGATTGATGGGAAACCAGGGCCTTAGAAGGGTCTGGAAAGCACTTATCAATGCTGACTTTGGTTTTCCTCGACCAAATGCCTGACCATCAGTTCTCACTCGGAGATACTCTTCAAGGTCTCCCAAAGACAAGCCAACAGGACAGCTGCCCCCAGGAAAAGGAAGACAACTTCAGCTGACCTAGAGAACGTGAGTCCTGGCCTCTCAGTCCCTGTGTGGCCTTGAATGAAGGTTCAGTCTCCCAGGCCTCAGTTTTCCTCATCCATCAAGTAGGGTGACAAACACCTGTCCAGTCTTCCTTGCAAATTATCAGGAGGAACAAATTAACACTTTCTTATACTATAAATTTTATAAAAATAATAGGCATCATTATTTCTTATTTTGGAGAAGGAAGAACAGTGCTAGGCTTTTGTTCAAATTTTTCCCCACAATCTCCTGTTTGTTTTTACAGGACAATCTGACTCTTAGAAGATTTCTCCTAAGAAATCTCATTCATTCATTCAGTCAGTCAGTCCATCAACAAAAAGTTCCCAAGCACCTGCAATGTGCCAAGACCTTCTGCCAGGCACTGGGCATCAAAGTTGAATAAGACAGAGTATTGCCTGACCAGGCAGTGACACAGTGGCTAGTGTCGAACTGGGAAGCAGAGGACCCAGGTTCAAAACACTGAGGTTGCCAGCTTGAGCACGGGCTCATCCAGCTTGAGTGCAGAAGCACCAGCTTGAGTCACTGGCTTGAGCATGGGATCATAGACATGATCCATGGTCGCTGACTTGAGCCCAAAGGTCGCTGGCTTAAAGCCCAAGGTCGCTGACTTGAGCCCAAGGCCACTGGCTTGAGCAAGGGGTCACTTGCCCTGCTGTAGTGTCCCCCCCCAAGTCAATCAACAACTAAGGAGACTAAGGAGCCGCAATGAAGAATTGATGCTTCTTATCTCTCTCCCTTCCTATTTGTCTGTCCCTATCTGTCCCTTTCTCTGTCTCTCTCTTTCAAGACAGTCATAGGCTATTGAGAGAAAAAAAACACCAGGTGAGACGGGCTGCAATGGAGAGGGGCAGTAGCTACAGAAACATGGCGGAAGGGGATGGTCCACACCCTCAAGGAGCTCAGAGAAGCCTGGACCCGCTTCAGGGGATGCCCAAGGCATGACCAGTTACCTTCCTGCTCTGACCTCAGGGGCCCCTCACCTGAAAAATGAGGAGCTTGAAATGGACAAGCCCTAAGGCTCATAAATGAGTCCACCATGTCCGACTACCCAAAATCCTATTAAATGTGTGTGTGTGTGTGTGTGTGTGTGTGTGTGTGTGTGTGTGTGTGATTTTTTAAAAAGGTTCTAAGCCCCAGGAGACCTACATGCTCAAATTAAAAACTACATCAAAATTCTCTGTCTCTCTCTCTCTCTGTCTCTCTCAAGCACAGCCTCCTCACCATTCACTCCAGGTGGTCTGGCTCACAATTCCTCACCAGACAGCGTTCCATCTATTCCACAACCCACCCACCCCCCATCTTTGGTCATGGTTGGAAGGTATTGCAGGGGTTCTCTGGAGGCAGCTGGAATACATTCAGGCTATTCCCTAGCCTGGCACAAAGCCACCAAAGTTAATATGAAGAATATCACAGCTTCAAGGGGTGGTTCAGGACTTTGAGCTATTTACAGACTTTTCAATATGCAGACCTGTCACTTTACAGTTTCCATTAAAACCTCAGGGGTTTGGCCATCAGATTAATTTCCCCGTTTCCCCCTGCAATGCTGACCTTTACTAACCTCATTTGACCACTTTCTTTTGGGTTTCATTTTCCTGTTCCTGTAAAACATCAGATACTTTATAGGCCTGCTCAATTTACCTTGTGCTTCTCACACTAGAAAAGTAAGAGTTTCTGAGCTGTAAAATTCCTGAGCACCCTTCCCCAAAAACTGTTCAGAGCAAACAAACTCACATAGGGACATGCAATTAGAAGAAATTATCCACGATCCATGTATAAGCATGGTCTTTTACATATACACTTAATGGTATTATGCGTGTCTTTATAAGTATTTGCTTAATCAACCCTTTACAAAAAAGAAGAGTATGTATGTGACTTGAGTTCTAGTCATATCTCTACCACTGACTATCCATATGGCCTTGCCTCTTGTGTAAAAAAAAAGTAGTTGGCCTAAACAGTGATTTAAATTTTTTGAGCGCCATAATTCTTTCTTCAAATGACACTGTAGAGGAGCTTCCTATATAAGAGATGCTCCAATATATAATGGAAATGTCACCATGGTCCCTGTGGGTCCCACACCTCACCTAATTGGCCTCTCTCATCCCCCTCCTGGAGCACCCAGCACATCTCACAGAACCTCCGAGATTCCTGGAACCCAGGCTGAAACCCCTCGAATTGAGCAAGTTTTAACTCCTCACCAAATTCCAAGTCCTTTTGTCATTCTCATTGCCGAGTCCTTGCTCCTATTAGCTCCCCCGTCACGCTAAGCTGTCCCGCTGCCTTAAACAGTTCAAACTCATGCAGCGAAGCCTCCATGAGGAAAACTCAAAATGGCCGCTTCACTTGGAGCAACTGCACAGAATCCAGTTCCCTCGCCCCAGAGCTCTGGAGCATGGGGAAAGGACGAGCAAGAAAGAGACCCTACCTCACAGGGGCGTACTGCAGAGTCAGGAGATCGGAAAAATGCCTAGAGATCAACCAGGAAGGTGCTGAGAAAGTGATCACCCAGATCCCCCAGCACGCAACAGGGCACTTCTCAAGTACATGGGTCCGTCCACCTGCTGCCAGCCCTGGAGGAGAGTGCAAGGTGAAGGCACACCCCCAGGGGAAGTCACTTCCACTGGGAGACATTTAACTCTGACTATGAGTAACCCAGTAGGAGAACCCCACCGCTGGGTAGGGAGGGGTCACTTTGACTTCCATCCTAATAGGGGAACCATCACTGGGTACGGAGGGGTCACTTTGACTTCCATCCTAATAGGGGAACCATCACTGGATATGGAGGGGTCACTTTGGCTTCCATCCTAATAGGGGAACCCCATTGCTGGGTAGAGAGGGGCCACTCTGACTTTCCTCCCCATAGGAGAACCCTACCGCTGGGTAGGAGGGATCACTTTGACTTCCACCCCATAGTCATGGCATAAGTGAGAGCCTCTAAAGCTCTGGGGGTTCGTTAATCTTTCCAGGGTCTGTACAGCTTCCATAGCCCTCAGTCAAGAAATCAATTTAAAAATAGTATGCAGGCTCCAATGACGGCTCCACCAGACAACCTCCCACCAGAGCTGATGAGAAAGATAACAATTCATACCTTCCTTCAACACATATTGAATGCCTACCATGGGCCCTGAAATGCCTCAGGAATTAAGCAATACATAAGACAAATATATTCCCTGAGGAATCATCAAATCCAACAGACGTTCATCCATCTTCACGCTGCAGAACTTTCCAGCATTCGACACAATTGACCACTTCCCTCTTGGATCACCTGCTTCCATGGCTGTTATGAACAAAACTCTCATTTTTCTACCCACCCCTTTCGTCTCTTCTGCCCCTTTGCAGCCTTATTCTCCTCTGCTTGGTTCAAGACTTTATCTTAGCATCCTAACCCCTCTTTCCTCTCACACTAGACCCAAAGGTCTGAATCAAGGATCCCCAGGCCTTTTGGTGGATCAATGAACTTGGATGTGAAAAAAGCTGCATCTTTATTTTACTCACCTCTAACTGAAATTTAGCAATTCCACCAATGATGAATGCATGCAACAAGCCACAGCAATGGTAGCAGGACCTGCGATTTCGACCCCAATAAAAGTACCAGGTATTAAATCTCACAGTTCTCAAAATCTCTATTCATTGTTACTTTGAAATTATAATAATTATTAGAAATACCACTGGATATTGTTACTTAAAGAGTTAATAGAGAAGCAAATATACTTCTACATCCCACATTTATTTTAATATTCTGATATCTATATTTCATACTTCAATGCAATTGCTTTCCATGGTTATCTTATTTCACGCATTTAAAAACATAACCATCTCCCCCAAAAAAATTCAATCAATAAAAAAAATGGAAGAGCTGCCTCCCTAGAGGGTCTTATGTATGACTACTATCACCAACTCACACATAGGCATCTTCAGCTTAGACCCCCTTCCTCTGAACTCCAAACCTTTTATCTAACTGTCTTCTCAAGAGCAAAGACAGATCTCAAAGTTATCTCAAACTCAGTATGTTCAAAGACAAATTCATGGTAGCCCCCACCCCGACCAAACTCCTCAACCTGGCAGAGAATGCCTTGGGTGGTCTAGCCGGAACTCCTCAGCCTTGTGCTGTTCCTCCCGTCACTCTCTGCCCCCCCCAGACTCCCCTTTCCATCCTTAGTACCCCACCTTCTGCCTCCCACCAGGAGTCTGGTCACAGCTCTCACTGCACCCACTCCAGCCTCAGCCCTGGCCTCGTTAACATTTGTTTTCCTCCTCTCAGCTCTCAGCCAAGCCTTCCCTGATCCAATCTCCCTGTCAAATTGCCCCACTACAGAGACTCCCTGGGGCATCATGTAACCCTCCTTCGGTGGAACAAACTCTGCTGCCATTTTATTTTTGCTTTGGTAATGATTTCTTCATGCAGGTGCTCCCATCTGATTATATATCCTCTGAGGAAAGGAACTGGGGCGACTTTTATCACCACCAGATCGCTAGCACCTTAGGACAATGCCTACCACACAACTGGCATTCGGTCAGGTTTTCGTTCAGTAGATGACTTAATTACTTAAAGTCCATGGAGTCTACAGTCTAGGAGGAAAGAAGTATTGAACAGACATTCAAAATAAGTGTTTAATTCCAGCCATTTTAACCACTACTCAAAAAAGGACGACGCACACTGAGAATTTATAACCGGAGAACATGGTCAAGTTCATTCAGATTAAGCAACTAAGATTTTTTCCCAGAGAAGGAATATTTATGCTGAGACCTGAAAGATGAGGGACAATTGTCCAGCTGAATGAGGGAGCAGCATTTTAGGCAAAAGAATCAGCGTCTGTGTAGTCCAAGGCAGGAAAAGCTGAGTAGGGTTAAGGGACTGAAAGGTCTTCGGGGCTGGAATGTCCAGAATAAAAGGACAGGTAGCACAAGGTGAGACTGGAGAGGAAGCCAGGAACCAATCACAAAGACTTTTATATGCCAGGGTAAGAGCTTGGGGTGGGGGAAGATTGCAAAACATGGCTATAACAAATCCTCCGACCTGGACCTAGCCCCCTAAGAATGGGACTTTGCAGCCCCTCCCACCAACAGGTGGAGTTCACTTCCCCATTTCTTGAATCTGAGCTGACCTTTTATCATGTTTGGGCCAGAAGAATGCAAAGGAAGTGAGATGCCAGTTGTGAGCCTGGGCTTCTAGGTGCCTTGCAGCCTCTACTCTTTCTCTGAGAACTCGACCCAGATCCTGGAGCATGAGAGACTATGTAGAGCAAAGCCCAGGCATCCAAGCTCAGTCCTTCCTCATCCAGCCAATTCCTAGCTGATCCACCAGCTAGCTACTCCAGATTCATGAGTGAGCCCAGATATGTACACAAGAAACACCCAGGTACTAAGTTTGGTATGGTTTGCTATGCAGCAAAAACTAACTGATACCATGGCTTTACCCTGAAATCCATTGGAAGCTATCAAAGGGACTTAAACAGCTGAGTGACGGAGTGAGCTGTGCCTTTGTAAAAGTTACTCTGGCTACCGTGTGGACAATGTGTGGACCAGTTAGTGAGCATACCTGCCATCCAGGGGAAAGTGACGGCCACCTGGCCAAGGAGGTGGCAGGGAGTGTGACAAGAAGTGGATGAGCGTGGGAGTGCTTCAGAAAGTGATGTCAACAGAATGTGGTGACCGATTCGGAGCTGGGGATGAAGAGGAGATGACAGTAATGACACCTCAGTTTCTACATGAGTAACTGGGAGGATGATTATATTATACATCCGCAGTGCGGGCTGCAGGCTTCAGACCCAGATGGCTGATGGTGCACAGAACGTCCAAGACGTGTGCTAGAGAATCTTGTACTCGCAGGTGGGTCTGCCTCTTTATTCCTGTCAGGCCTTCAGCTGGTTGGAGGAGCCCATCCACAATCCACATCATGGAGGGCAGTCTGCTTTACTCTATTAATTCAAATGTTCATCTCCTCCCAACACTCCCTTGTAGAAACATCCTAAATAATGTTTGATCAAATATCTGGGCACCCCATGGCCCAGTCAAACTGGCACATAAAATTAATCATCACAAGGGTGCTGCCAGTTACTGAGATGGGGAGAATGGGAGAAGCAGGCTTGGAGCAAGGGGCACGAGCTCAGGGAAGCACAAGACTCAGTGGACAGAGGGCGTCTGGCCAGACCTAAGGCATCATAGGCAATCCTGAGCAGGGAGGGTTGGGTTCTTTATGCTAGCAGTCAATCTATCATGAGCGCATGCGTGAACCCAACACCAGGGCAGCCCCTGAAGGGACCACGGAGAAGTAGATGGATGGCACAGCCCCCACCCCAACACACCCCGATAGTTTAATTAGAGAAAAAAAGAGAATACAAGGAAAATGGCCTCCATTGGTCCCGTGGGGACACTGGGGTTCATTGGTCCACTATAGCCACAGTGGCTTTGCAGTGGGCAGGCCAACCCCGTGACTAGCCGGTGTAGTAGCCCACGGACCTGTGTGCTGCATACAAGCCCCTTCAAGGTCTGGAACATGTCGAGGCTTCATCTCCAGACTCACGTTTCCTTATCCACCCTTCCGGGGAAGGACAGCAGGAAATGAACAGTGGTTAAGAGCATGCCCTTTTTCTTAAGGCTGCCTGGGAGCACATCTTTGCCCCACTAATGGCAGGCTTCTCTCCCCGGGTAAGTCACTGAACCATTCCCCAGCTTCCTCCTCAGTGAGGTGGACAGATTTGCACGCGGCGAGAACAAGAAAGAACTGAAATGATGCTTAGTACAGCGCTTGGCATCAGTGGGTGTGCAGTTAAGTGTTAACTACTACTATGAGATTCTAGGCTATTGCCCTTATCGTTGCTATGAGCTTTAAAGTCCAACAAACCTGGGCCACTCCCTACTATTTAGTAAGTAACAGTTAGTTAATCTCCCCTCCACCTCCCCTCTTTCCTCCAGCCTCTCGTCCCCAGGAGAGCACACAGCCCTCCCCAGAGAGCATGAGGATGTGGGAGGGCCCCCTGGTGAGGACATGCCTTTGGGACATCTCTCCTACTAAGTGGCCCTAGTTTGCAGGTTTCCTGAGGCTCCAGCCCAATCTTTAATGAGTTGGCAAGAAAAATGTCTCAGCCCAGTTTGCTGTTCCTGCCAAAGTAAAAAAAAAAAAAAAAAGCTAAGTGGCATCTCTCTGCTCCAAAAGGAAGGAGGGTCACACTGGGCCTGCCGTGTTAGATAACACCCCTGCAGGCTGGCACCTGTGTGGACCTGAGCGCACTTTCCTGCCACCTGCACTACTGGTAATTGGTCAGGTCTCACCAAGCAGGCCCTGTTCCCTGTGCTAAGGGCCTCACAGCCTAGCACTGCCAACGGCCTTGTGCATTTCACCCAGCGACGTTTGCAAAGGCTCAGAGCTGTCGTCCACCCCTAACTCCAAGTTCCTCATGTCCACACAGACCCCAGGGCGTGGGCCTGGACGCTGCAGCCTGCACACCAGAAGCCACCCACCTGTCCCAGTAGCTGCCTCATCTTGTCAGGACTGCTCTGTGTGGGAGGGAGGGCTGAGCCCCGGAAAAGGGGCTGAAAGTGTTTGCTATTTTCCTTTGGAAACTTACACAAAATAGAAACTGCTCATTCATTCATTTATTCTTTAGAAATTCACTGAGAGCCCGTGAATTTCTACATTAGTGCCAGACTCACCGTGGTAAGCAAGAGACACAGTCCCTATCCTCTTAGGTGGGGTTCACGTGCTAGTGACACACACGCAACACTCCCATTAAAGTCAGGAACAAAACAAGAATAGCCACCATCACCCTTATTCTTTAACATGGTCCTAAAGATACCAATGCAATCAATAATAGACAGAAATGTCAAGGACAAAACATTTAAAAGTGGAGCCCAAGTTATCGGTATTTGTAGTGAGGTGTATGATTATCAACCAATAAAAGTCCAAGAGAATTCAATGAAAATCTACTGCCAACAATAAAAAACTTTGTAGGTCAGATGGATACAAAATTAATATAAATAATTTAATAGCAAGTTAGAAGGTGTCATGGAAGAAAATATCTCATATGTAATCCTCAAAAAAGGATAAACTATATAGAAATAACCTAAGACATGCAAAACCTATGTGAAGATAAATAACTCCTGACGCCCACAAAAAAGGACTTATATGAATGGAAAGGTGGCCAATATTCTTAAGTAGGAAATCCCTCATACTGAAAAAAAAAGCAAGCAAAATTTTTAAAGGGAAGTCATTTGTTTAAAGCAATGTGAGAGGACTGTCACATATCAAGTTGTGATAATATTATAGCGATTAAAATAACATGGAGCTGCCACATGAAAAAACAGACAAATCGAAGGAACAGAATTTAAAACCCTCCCCAAAAAGGAAGATTAGTGAGTAAATGTGAGTTTACATAAGTAGATATACATTTAACATATGCTAAAGATATTTAAAATCAGTAAAATATTTTTTTTCAACAAAATAATGTTGGAAAAACTAAATCACAAGATAGCAGGGCTGCCAATTCTAAATATTTTTTTCTAATTTGTTGCTCTTTTCTTTCTTTCTTTCTTTCTTTCTTTCTTTCTTTCTTTCTTTCTTTCTCTTTTTTTTTTTTTTTTTTTTTTTTTTTTGTGACAGAGAGTTAGGGAGAGGGCCAGACAGACAGGACGGGAGAGAGTTGAGAAGCATCAATTCTTCATTGTGTTACCTTAGTTGTTCACTGATTGATTTCTCATATGTGCCTTGACCGGGGGACTACAGCAGACTGACTGACGCCTTACTCGAGCCAGCAACCTTGGGCTCAAGCTGGTGCACCGTGCTCAAACGAGATGAGCCCGCGCTCAAGCTGGCGAGCTCCGGGTCTCGAACCTGGGTCCTCCACGTTGCAATCTGACGCTCTATTCACTGTGCCAGCACCTGGTCAGGCTTTTCTTTTTACTTTACATACGGTTTTAGTGTTTGTTTTTTTGCTAGACAGGTGTTTTTTTATTTCTGGTTTTTTTTTATGTAATCAGATACATTGATTTCTTTTACTATGACTTCTTGGTTTGTATAGCTCTTAGAAGTCTTGCCCATTTTGAGGTAAAACAATTCTCACGTTTTCTACTACCACTTAACAACTTTACTTTCACAGTACTTAAGCCTTTGATCCATCTGGACCTTATTTTGATGAGAGATGTGAGGTGAGGCCAAGTTTGTTTCTTCTAGGCTAGTTTTACATAGAACCGTGGTGTACTCAGCGAAGGCAAGGGGTTCTTCCTCTGGTTCCAGGACAAGAGTCTGCTCCTAAACTTCAGGGATCAAGCAGCCTGTCCTACTCAAAGCCACGTTCTTTGTCCCAACTCAACGTGCAGGCCTGGCATTGCCTCCAATGAAGGTCAAAGGTGGGTTGGAGGCACTTAGGACCCTGCTGTACTTTTCACCCCAATCTCCTCCCTTCCTTCCCCAGAGCACCCTCATTACCTGATGACCTGCCTGTGCTTACTGGAATTCACTCTTTCCCACATTCACTGTCTGGTTAACTTGTTTTTCAAATCTAAATTAAACCCAGCAGTGTCCCCCTGGGCTGCCTTGCCTTACACAACACATAGACACACATGTTCCCCACCCACGCCCTCCCTCTGGGTCACCTGCACATGTCCTCGGACCCCTCCATGCGACCAAAGCAGAAACCACATTCCACACGGTGCTGTTCATTGAGGTGTATCTTCCCCGCTGGACTCTGAACAGAAGTGTCTGCTGCTTCTGCAACGCCCCACCTCGTGCTAAAGGACGCTGAGGAAATGACTCCCCAGTGAGTGAAGATCTCCCAACCCTGCTCCGTTAGTGTTTTCCTAATGCCAAGAATGGGGAAATCATCAAGAAATGTTTATAGAAGTGGTATATGTCCAAAGAACATGCAAATTATCAGTGTGAATTGCTAACAGAGCTGATATTTAACCAACCATTCTGGTATACAACAATGTGGTAGTTTTTTGCAAAAATGGTCCAAATTATTCTCATTCTGTATCCTTACTCTTTTCGATATGATTTTGCAGTACTTCCCCATCCAGAGGTAAAGTCTACTTCCTTTTGTCCTTGAGACTGACCTTGAGATTTGCTGTGGCCAATTCAGTGTTAACAGAAGAGATATTGTTCCTGTTCCAAGTCCAGGTCTTGGAACTTGGGAATCCTTGCATGTTTTTGCTTGTTTTCTTGAAACTCTATCCAGACAAGTGAAAAGCAAATGAGTTTGTAAAATTTGTATATTTTGAGTTTGCTCATTTTTATTTTAGAAAATGATGCTGGGCAACCATGTGTGTGCTTGCCCTCAGAGTAGGGCAGTTGATGGCAAATTGCGGATTACCTTCCTGCTTGGGAAGGGTCACTGTTTTTGCTAATGTTTGCTGGAGGAGGGGTCTTTGTGGGCCCAGCCAGTTTTGCAGAGAGAGTAAAGAGAATGCAGAGTGCTGAAGAAGAAGCCAGTTTGCACAGAGAGAGAGAAGGTATGCAGATGGGGAACCAGAGCTGAGGGGCTTTGTGAGCCCTGCTGAGAGTAGTAGGGTCTTTGATTCTAGGAGAAACCGGAGAAGATTCTCCTGGCTGTAGAATCGGAAAATGTGTCAGGGCTTTGGGAACCCTGAATGAAAGGGGAGTGTTTCCCCTGCATGTTTGCTCATCGGCCAGTGCGAGACTTTAATAAAGGAATGGCCCACCATTTTTCGGCTCCACTCTTTCTTTACCATCTGCCGAATCCAGTGGGAACCTGCATGGCCACGGTGGTGGTGGTCGCCGGCTTCACACCTGGGCTAGACTTCTGGAGGATGAAACACACATGGCCGAGTCAGTGTTTTTTATTTTATACTTAAAATCGTCATTAGGGCAGAGAACTGGTTGTTAAATTATTTGAATCCCATCACTGCATGCAACCAGACACAGCCTGGATTGATATAAGAGCGGAAATGGTTCCGAGAATAAGAGGAGGGTAGGGAGGGTGTGGGGAGAGAGAACAGGTCCATCGGCTTCAGGAAGAACTAGACAGAAGCAGAGGGAGCAACAGAAGTTGCAGGTGTAGAGCGCGGTTAGAGAAGCAGTTTGGGTGCTGAACCAAGAGAACCTCTGGAGAGGTTGAGAGAGGCGTGGAGGAAAGAGCCATTGAAAAGTGTGACTAGAGCTCATGACTCATGACCCCTCCGAGTTCCCCAACGGAGTGGCAGAACCCACAGAACTCCTTCTCAATTACTTCTGGCTGCTGCATTGTGCTTCTGTGCGCGGGCCGGGGTTCTGTATTTAAGAAAGTTCGGAATGACTAGCACAAGGGTTGCTGGCATGAAAAGAGCAGAGACGAGGCAGCAGGAGATGGGAGCTCAAGTCCTCGGCCTTTCAGGATTTGTTGTGGGCCCTTAAGCAAGTTCTTGGCCATGTCCATCTGCAGGTCCTCAGAGAAAGGAGGGAGGTGAACCAAAAGTGTCACAAGAGCTCCTTCAGCTCTGTGACTATCGAATTCCAAGAGTTCCTGTCGGAGAAGTGTATCAGGAACCATAGGACACGCCTCCCTCGGGAAGCTCTCCTCTTCGGCTTTGATGACACTATATGGTGTGAATATCTTTTGCACTATACTTCTGTACAAGGAAAATGAAGCCCATCCCAATTTAACAAACATCTGTGGATCAGATGCTCTGAGTTGAGCACTCAGCTGAAGAAGGCCAAGGGATACAGTCTAAGCTTATCAGCGAGACCCACAAACCCACTTCATCAGGCCCCATCTGATGCCCTGGCCTTTCTCTCCCACCCCACCCCTGTTTCCACACGCCTTCTCACTCCTGGCACCTTGAGCTACTCACATCATTCTCAGCCTCTAGTCACACCCGATGCCTCCCTCTCCCCACTCCAGCTATCCTTTCTCCCTGCCAGGCACACCTTTTCTTTTAGATCTGGAAAACTCCTATTCATCCTTCAGTGCCCAAACCAAGCATTTTGAGAAAAACAAAAACATCCCAGCCAACTTTCAGCTAATAGTTGGCCTCCTTGGTACCAGCCAGACTTTGATGTTCCTCTAACGAAATAAGCAACTTCATAGAACATGAACATCAGTCAAAAACTCCAACAAGACAACAATAAAGCCTGACCAGGTGGTGGCACAGTGGATAGAGTGTCGGGCTGGGATGCAGAGGACCCAGGTTCAAACCCCAAGATCCCTGGCTTGAGCAGGGACTCATCTGGTTTGAGCAAGGTTCACCAGCTTGGACCCAAGGTCACTGGCTTGAGCAAGGGGTCACTTGGTCTGCTGTAGCCCCCCACCCCCGTCGCAATCAGCGAACAACTAGGAGCCACAATGAAGAATTGATGCTTCTCATCTCTCTCCCTTCCTGTCTGTCTGTCCCGATCTGTCCTTCTCTCTCTGTCTCTGTCACACACACAAAAAGAAAGACAGCAATATGACTACAAGATCATACCTGAATGGGAGAGGAAAACAAAGACCCCGTGCGACCACGGGGACCATAAACATGCTATCCCCAGGCTCAAATGAGTCCCTGTGGCTTCTTTTCTCATGACATCTCTGACCCCACTCCATCGCTCCCACCTCCTAGGTTAAAAGTAAAAGTATTAAGAGGCCCAGTCACCAAATTGCCCCACTTTCTAACACCAATCCTGAACAGAACCACTTCCTTGTGCTGAAATCACAAAACACAGCCTCAGAACTCCCTCTCACCCAAACCCCCCATGGTTCTCTGTGGCGTCCGTTCTCCGTCCATAAACCCAATTTAAACTACTTGTATATTCTTGGTGGGCTTCAGCAGGTGGTCGTTGACAGTCTCTTCCTCTCTGACTTGCTCCAATCCAGCAGAGCAAAGCATGTCTTTCACATACTTTTAAGTTACCTGGGCGAACTTCCAGCTTCCTTGATTCCTACTTGGAACGACATGGAGGTGCAACATGGCTTCCTCTATAGTGTACTTCTTGGTGAAATCGTCTCTCTACCTCTCTCCTATGAGACTGTTTATTCCCTGATGCCAGGGGCCACGTCTTCCTCAGCCCTGAGCCGATCCCTAGGATGACTCCACACCACAGAGCAGCGTGGATAGGCCTCGGGGCATCGCAGGAGGCCAGGCCACTGAGCCACGTCGCTCCTAACTCTTCCTCCTGTGAGGCCCACGTCCCACGTGGAACCACAGAATGGGCATGAGAGGAAGTTCCTTTTCCTCAGCACTTTGGATGCTGCTTCCCGCGTTTTGCTGTGTGTGCTGTTCTTAAATTTGCAAAGTTGCCATCACTGTTGGTCCTCCACTGAGGCCACCTCTGTGACTTTAACATCCCCTGACAGTGCTGGGCCACTTTATTGAAGGCAGACTACTGCAACTGCAGGCAAATAATGGGAACACAAGTTAATGAGTTGATAACATCAGACTCCTTCACCCGAGGGAGGAAAGGAAGAGTCCTAAGGTTTAAATCACCTTCATAAAACATCTGCAAATAGGAGTCGGAGAGGCTGCTGGGAGCCCCTGCATCCTGTTTAACATGCACAATTAGCAGCTTTAGGAGGCAGCCTTTTGGAGATAAGTGTGGCCTGGAGTGTATCGTTTTCGCTCCTGCTGCAGCTTGAACGCATGGATTTAGAGGCAAGCAGCACTGGTCCGGGCTCGGGGGCACGGCGCCCGGCCTCCTCCGACAGGACCGCCAGCGGCCCATCTTCAAAGGCCTTCTGGAAGAAACTGCAGCTGTTTGTACCAAGGAAAATGGGGTTTTTCTCAGCTTCCCTGAACGTGGAGCAATTTTTTTTAAATTTCTTTTTATTTTATTCATTTTAAAGAGGAGACACAGAGTGAGAGAGAGAGAGAGAGAAAGAGAGAAAGAGGGGAGGAGCTGGAAGCATCAACTCCCATATGTGCCTTGACCAGACCAGTGCAGGGTTTTGAACTGGCGACCTCAGTGTTCCCAGGTCGACGCTTTTATCCACTGTGCCACCACAGGTCAGGCCGAGCAATTTTTTTTTAAGTGGTCCAAACGACAGGTTGGTTTTCTCTCTCTCTCTCTCTCTCTCTCTCTCTCTCTCATATAGTTCCCTGGATGACAAGGGCATTGCAAATACCTTTCACTTACCAGTTTAAATGCAAACTTCATGAACTTCATGGTCTAGGTCTATTCCCAGGTCCTCGCTCACTCCTGCAGCATCAGCCCCCAGCCCCACCCAGCACCTCACTCTTGCTCTCGCCAGAGAGGAATTAGGGTCTCAGGCAAACACACAGGTGAGAGGGCGCCCAGCATGGCTCCTTGAAAAAGCGAAGCAGCTTTTTTTTTTTTTTTTGTCTCTTTTTCCATAGTGGAAGGAAGGTTGAAATAACAAAATAGACTTGTTTTGGTTTTTTTCCAGCAAAAATTAATTCTGCCAGCCACAGTACGGGTTGTAAACCAGATGCCACCTCTCAATAGTTTAAGAAACATGTGACCTGGAGAATCACCTCAATTTTGTCACCCATAAAGCGGGGCTCTTTTATCTGACCCTGGCATCAAAGGTACATTATAAGAAACATTTGTACAATGTCTTTAAAGTGCTTGTGGTTTCTCAGAGGAGAAAGAAAGGAAAAGAAATGGAATTATGCGCGAGGCTATAAAAATAGCACAGGCATGTCCAAAATGAATGACATGATTTCTTAGACCGCCTGCCGAAAGTGGCCTTGAAGCTTGAATTCCAGGACTGACCCGGCCGAGGGCGCACAGTCAGGAGCCCTGCAGAGCTCTGCACCTGAGCTGCACGGGAATCAGGGACACATCGACCCCGCGAAGCCACTCCCAGCATGGATGGCCTCCCCGCTGTCAGGGAGAAGGGTCAGTACTTCTACCCCCACCCCCCACACCACGGCCACTGCCTCTATCGGTCCATCGTCAGTGCCAGCTACTCCATCATCGTTACCCACCTGGACGACCAGCAACTCCTCACCATCACCCACCAACGCCTGTCCATCATCACCCACCATTCCCACCATCACCCCCACCATCACCCACCACCCTTTCTGACACATATTGGTTCAAAAACGGGCCCCATACCCAGAGGACAGGGAGAGACCAAAGAAAGTCCAGCCACTCCAGATTGGTAGGTGGCAGGTTTAACAAGTAAGGGGACTTACTAAAGAGGTTTGTCTTGGGCGGTCACAAGTGATATCCTCACTGTCTGCAGGAATCTAAAAAGTTTATATAGAGGCCTTAACTCAGTCACACATTCCCTAGAGAGGTCTCAGTGCAAGACTGTCTCAATGCTGCGTCCTTGAAACCGACTCTCGCATAGGAACGGTGGGCAGACCATCCATTCCAAGCACAAGGGAGGGGAGGAGCCTCCGGTTGCAGGGGCCCCGCTCCCGCCAACACCACGTCACCATCACTCGTCCACGCCTGGCCCATTCTCACCATAGCATCCAGGGATGTGAGGCCGCTTGTCTCTAGACCATCTAGTAGATTTAAATTCTTTATCTGAGAATGTTGAACAGGTTGCCCACGGTAATAACCACAATAAAGAAAGCTCGTAATTTTGAGCGCTTACTGCGTGCCAGGGACCTGTCTAAATGCGTTTCATGTATTAACTCATAATAACCTAGGCAGAAAGTGCCACCCCTGCACCTATTTTAAATGTGGGGAAGTTGAAACACAGAGGGCTAAGTGAGCAGCATCCAATCCTACAGCCATTACTAAGTGTCAGACCTGGGACTTAGCCCGGGCCATCCCGAGCCCAGGCTCTTGAGCTCCCTGTCACACTGCCACCACACAAAATAAATCTATGTCACTTTAATGAAGAGCATTCATTAAGTTCAACAGGGTACTAGGGCACTGGTGCAGTGAAACAAAGCAGGATGCTTGGCTACCAATGATCGCCTGCCCCGTGGACACCACGCGCTCAAGGAACAAAGCTGTGACCCTCAGTAATAACAGCCAGGAGTGGTACTAACTGTGCTGTACACACATTGCTTTCTGAACTCTCACGATAATCTCGCAAGGTAAGTAATGTGATTCCCATTTTATATGTGAGGAAACAGGCTCAGGGAAGGTCAACAACTTGCTTGATGGTCATGCAGTAGACATACCTGAAAAGACCCTATGCAGAGTAGTCACATGTATGCAACATGTGCCATGCATTCTGTCAGACATTCATGCATGAATGAAGGAATGAGTGAATGAAAGACAGAAAGAGAGTGAGACAGAAAGGAAGGAAAGGAGGGAGGGAGGGAGGGAAAAAGAAAATAAAAAGAAAGAGAAAAACAGTGTTGCTCATAATTAAAATTGCAAAAATAACAGCAACAATCTTTAAAGGTCAGAGAAGCAGATAGTGTAACAAATATTAATTTTAGAGTCAGAGGGTGAGGTCTGAACACAGAACTAACTCCTCAGTGGTGCTGAACCCACCCACATAGACATTTATTTCCCTGCACTTCCTTCAGCCTGACCTACTTCAGGGCCAGTGAGGGTTTGCAGAGCTGTGCTTTGGTTTGATTCTGACTTGTAAAAATGGCTGCTGCCTTTTGCAATTAGACACTCTAAGACCTCTATTCTGAGCCCTTCAATATATACAGTGACCTATGGGCTGATGTGTCCAAAGGACAAGGAACGTGTAAAATTGTTCCCATTAAAATCAGCCCTAGGGGTAACTACTGCATAACCAAGTGGAAGGCCTGGCTAGGTCCTCGGGTTTTTATTATAGGATCACGGCCTTTCTCTGCCTATAAAGTTCTATTTTCTCTCCCTCCCGCACCATCCCCCTCTGCCCCTTCCCCATCCAGCTCACGACACATCTTCTTCTAACAGCCTTTAATTGCTGAAAACCCTTCAGCTAGGTTCCTACCCTAATAGAGGGTCTGTTGCTCGCAGAATAACAAATCAAATGCACCCTCTGCTTTACAATGCATGATTTTGTTTGGGGGTGAGGGCACTAAGAGTTCTTCTCATCTAGTGCCTGGGAGACTCGCTGTTCTGCTTCATGGCTTCCTGGACTCACAAGGAAAGGATGCCCCAGCTCTGGGCAGGGAATCAGCAAACAGAACCGCGTCTCAGGGCCCCAATTACGCTGCTCACAGTAAAGAAGAAAACTTGGACCAATTCTAGAACAAGATCTAAGCGGAAATAAGAAAAACTGGTCGTTGGACTAATAAGTACAAATTGGTAGTTACAGAATAGTCACGACGATGTAAAAAGCACAGCACAGGAAATGTAGTAGATAGTAACTGTGTGGTGTGAGTTGGGTACTGAAATATCAGGGGGAACACTTTATAAAGTATATGATTTTCTAGACACTATGCTGGACACCTGAACAAAATAATATTGGATATAAACTGGAATTGAAAAACATTTTTAATTAAAAAAAAAAAAAGAAAAATTCTAGCTGTGATCTTTTAAAACATTCATTGGGAAATAGTTCCCTCTTGTGGTCTAACTGGAAATTGCCACTCTTACCCAGAAAGTTTTTTAATGTCTGGAGGTTAATAAAACTTTTTGAGCCATGAACTATGTATATCGGCAATCAGGTAAAGCCTGTGTGTTTTACAGAGAAAGTCGATTATATAAGATTTATTAACCCAATTATTAAACAAACGGGGGCTATACCAATATAGGTACTTCTTTAACACAGTAGATAACAAGACCTAGTGGTAGGTCTAATTAACCATCAGTGCAAAGTAGTAAAGGCCCTGGCCTTTACAGAGCCATTCTAGTGCACCGAGGTCACGGGTTCAATCCTCAGTCAGGACACATATGAGAAGCAATCAGTGAATGGACAACTAAATGAAACAACTATGTGGAACAATGAGTTGATGCTTCTCTCTGACCCCCTTCCTCTCTCTCAAATCAATGCAAAGTAATTAAGAGTATAAATGACATTTTGAGAAATTAGTAATGAGATCTTCAAATAACTAGGATTTCTAGAAGCGACAAAGTCCTAAGTTCTGGTAATACTGCAAAGGTCAGCATTTGGCCTTTTGTTGCCACTTAGGACACTCTCTATTTTAGTTAGAGGCTGGAAAACACAAGGTTCCGATCTTTTTCCATTCTAGGATGTGGGTCTCCTGAGTTCTATCCATAAACCCTCAGGTTGATGGAGCCCAGCTACTTTTTTTTTTTTTAATTTTGTTAAGGGCAAGGAGGGGAGGCACCCGGACAGCCAACAGGGATCCCCCCAGCAAGCCCATTAGGGGGCGATGCTCTACCTATCTGGGGTATTGCTTCATTGCCCAGCAACCAAGCTCTTCTTAGCACCTGAGATGGAGGCCATGGAGCCACCCTCAGTGCCTGGGGCCAACTTGCTCCAATCAAGCCATGGCTGCAGGGGGGTAGAGAGAGAGAGACAGAAGCGAGAGGTGGAGGGGTGGAGAAGCAGATGGGCGCTTCTCCCATGTGCCCTAACCGGGAGTCAAACCTGGAACATCCACAAGCCAGAGCCCCAGCTATTCTAATCTAGTGTAATCTATTCATTGAGCAGTTTTTCTGATTTTGTAGTATTTAGGGCAGGGGTGCTATTTTCATCTCCAGGGTATTTGAAAACTAGGGAATCTGAAATTAAATTAAACATATTTAATGTTAACTGAAACAACTCTGGCCTAAAAATCAGAAGCACTAGCTTCTGTCCAACCTGATTGAACATGCCAGAAATGGAGGCGAATTTCAGCAAAAGAATAAGAAGTCTTAAGTCATAGAAGGGCCAATGATCTCGCCAAATTCTCCGCAAGGGCGGGGAAGCATATCTATCTGTGTTCACAGTAATTTAAAAAGCCAACAGTGTCTGAGCACCTACCGGGCCAGTGGAGCAGGCATTCTACATCCTGAGGAAGGATTGTGGTCCGTGTCACCAACGAGGACATGGAGTTGGAGGGCAGGAACATCTTGCTCAGAATCACACAACTGCTCCGGGTAAGGCCAGGACTAGGGCCCAGGTCACGGGGTTCTAACACCCCGGTAAAGAAGCCACGCCAGATTAGTGGCTGGCGCTTAAACAAGCAAGGAAACTTACTTAGGAGCTTTGTCTCCAGCGGCCCCAAGGCGAGAGGCCTCAGCACCACCCGCCAGGGTCGTAAGTGTTATATAGAGGCCCAAACGCGGTTCGGGCACGTATTCCGTCCGCACGGTCTCAGCAGAGCCTACTCTTTCCAGGTTCCAGCTTCAAAACAAGTTTTCAGTCTGATAATGACGGACCAAATCACATTTCAAGGACCGGGGAGGAGGGTCCTCCAGCACCCCACACCTCATAAGTGGCTCTTAAAATCTCACAATGTCCCCTCTCCCACAAAGTGCCTGGGGCGTCAGCAAGGGGTTTCATTTGCATGAAGGCAGATACCGCGCCAGCAATACAGGTGCATGGAAGAGAAAACACGGGTCAGGCGAGCATGAGCGCGGTGCTGTCATCAGACCTCGGGCGCGCATGCGCATGGCATACATACTCTTCGCCAGCCCAGAGATGGCCCAAATGCAGCAGATAGCTGTGAACTGAAGTGACCAAACCATGCACACAAGAAATATCCATTTCTTTATTCATTGAAATAATTTGTTCTGACGCTAAAGCCCATTCCACACAGGGTGATAAAAAGAAATTTAGACTCACACATGACTGGCTCCCCACACGTACCAGGTCCTGAGTCACCCTTTCACGCTGCCCAGCCTCATGGCCCCTCCAGCTGCGGAAGCGCCACCTTGCTGGGAGCATGACACCCTCTGGGAACGCTGTAATCCCTCTCGACGACCGAAAAGCCATCCCCCTCTGAGGTTTCATCACTTCCTTCAAACCCCAGCCTGGAGACTACAGCTTCTGCTCTCCTGCTCAGCAACCACCATCCAGGGAAGGAACATGCAAAGGACCCAACCAACCAGGCTGGAGCTGGAAACAGGGTGAAAGACATGGAGAATTCCTGCCCACAAGTTCACATCTTAATATAGTATCCACTTCCACACCAAACATCGTTCCTAGCTCAATTGTACTCCTGGAATATGTGGTTCCTTGAGGGCAGCTGGTTCGAGATAGTACATAGTCTCTCAATATATATATAAAGTGCTGCATAATTGGCGGGGGGCGGGGGGAGATGAGTGGGTGAATGGGTAGGTGGATGTGAGGAATGAGCAAAAGCTCTACAAAACGAATATTCTGAAAAGCAGAAAACCTTTTGAAGTCTTGAACTTCTGGCCTCAGTGAGGTCCCGGCCCCATCATCGGCCAGCCCCAGGTACTCACCTTCTCAGTGCCATTTCCTCCTCTCCTGTACGATGGGATGAAATTAGTGGCCACCTCGCTAGTGACTGCTCTGCTAGAGTGAGTTCATGGATTTCAAATGCTTAGAAGATGAACCAGAATGTGACAGGAACTCAATGCTAGATGCTTGCAGCAGCAGCAGCAGCAGCACACAAAAGGAAGACGTTTGTCCTTACAGTTATTCAAATCAGAGGTGACAAGTGAGAGACAGACCTGAGCCCCTTCAACCCTTCAGCAGCCATCTGACCTTGGACAAGTTGCTCAACTTCACTGCAAGTTGATTCTCCCATGTAGAGTATGAATAAAAATGTGTAAAGCCTCAGTTAAAAACACGGAAACTTAAAAATACAATGTTAATAGATCTATTAATCACCTCTATTAATTGATGTTCATTAGTTGAAAATGTCTTAAGCAAATTTTAAGCAAACAGGAAGAATACCAGGACCCACAGAACTGACAGAAGCCAGGGTCCCATGCAGGCAGGGGTGCTAAGGCAGACAACTTGGGTGCCCCTGGCCCACAAAGGCGAGCCTGGCCAGTGGTCAGTGACAGTGGTGCGCAGGCTCTAGACAAGTTCAAGTCTGCTCAGATAGTTCCTAAGGCAATCCTGCCCTGTGGCAGTAAATGCTAAAGCAGTCCGAGCATGCAGCTTCTCAGACACCTCCCTTTAGGCTAGAGCACAACCCAAGCTCCAGGGGGGGTCCCTTAGACCCTCATTGTCCTCTCACCTGACACACCTAGGCTCCCAAGCCCTCAGTGTAAACACTGTACTCTCCAACCTAGAAGCCAAGTAAGTGAAAACAAAAGTTAAGATTTAACTATGCCCAATTTTTACATATTTAAGGCTGACTCATTCCTGGAGCTAGCTTGTTCACCTTGAACAAACTTGAAAAGTATGCAAGATCAACACATTTCGGATAAATTGTGTATTCTGAGCTACATAATAAAACAGTTGTGTCTGGCCTTAACGCACAGGAGACGTAGGAAGAAAACAGGACTGTTTTAAAAGATGAACACATTTCACCACTCTCCTCCATTGATCAACTGAGTAGCATTATCTTGCCAAACATTTCCAAATATTAACCCAAAAAAAGTGACACAAGGTAATTACCCATCTAAAAGAGCTGGGGGAAAATCCTAAGTAATGAAACACATGATCCATCCGTGATAAATTATATGGTTGGCAACTATTAAGGAAATGTTTAAACATTGTCTTTCTTTTATACTCTCCTGCATTCAGTCAAAATGGGTATCTTTTTATTTCCCAGTCCACCATTTGTTAAAGAAATTGCAGAAACTATAAAGCTAAAGGATAAGCACCTTAAATAAGAATTCATACTCCAAGGAAGTAAGAATCTTTCAACTTTTATTTCTAGGATACATTCATCTGGAACCTTTTTGTTTCTTTACAATTTTCCCCCTAAGAGAAATGAATACAATAAAAATATAACCCAACTACCAGCAATGTTTGTAACCAGAAAAGAATCTAAAATCTCTGGTGTGATAATATAGGATTTTTTTAAAAATATAAACTTCATACCAGAAATAAAGCCTGAATATTCTCTTTTTCTTTAAAAATAGAGTTTTTCCTTCTTTTTTCTTCCATGTAAATCTTATAATCCCCATTTAGTTCTAAAATCTACTTTTAAACTAGTAATTATAACATGATAGCACTGGTTTGTTTCCCACTTTGTATCCTGTTCTGTGAGTCAACTAAGAATTGCAGGTGTTTGAAAAAAAGAGAGATGCCACTAGATTAGTTAATAGCAAAATTCTTCAAGATATACTGATCATTTAAAAAAGAAAAAGGTCCCCATTAGCAGATTAAAACCTACTTAACAAGTTGCACTGTACAAAGAAAGCACTTTTGCAAACAGGAGAGTTCTAGTGGAAAATTTTTAAAAATCTGTGTCGGACTAGAAAGGCTGCTGACTGGGACAAGCGTCAGGGACAGAAGGCTGTTTGTTCGGTAACTATATGGATTGGGGGAAGGGAGATCATAAATTGCAAAGTTTGGGGTATGGGTATGTGGATATCTCACAAAGACTGGAGGGTTACCAGTGATACATGAGCATCTTTCTTAACTGAGAATAAAGACCGAGGGGCAGAGGAGTAGCCCCATACTTTGCGCCAGACTGAGACGTCGGACCATCTGTCTGCAACTAGGAAAAAGCAATGAGCTCGTGTTGCCCCACCTCTGAGCAGCTCTCTAGGCAGAGCTGCACTGCTTGGAGTACGACCCATTTTAAGAGAGTATTCCAACGTCCAATAGATACGGCCTGGGAATGGCTTCTTTTAAGAAGGTAATCAAAAAGCCAACACAGACACAACATACCTGAATCAGAGTAACACTCTCCTGTCTCTAAAAATCAGCATCATCAGAACAATTATTGAGGCTATTCTGTTGAATATCAGAAGCTAAGCAAAGGATTAAACAAAAGTTTGATAATCCCAATGAAGGCTTCATTCTTATTTGCTAGAACGCAAAATGGACGTAAGAGAAACGTCTTTCCAGGAGCCATCATAATGAAACTAGACAGGCCTACAAACACAGACCCAGCGATGAGGGCCTGGGGAAACTTGGTCATCTGTACCTAGACACAGACGCCCGAACGCAAGCATCACGTATCTAAAGGATGAGTGGAGAGACGAGAGGAACTGGTTCTGGGTTGCTGCATAGAAAGGCTTTGCTGACAGACCTGAGCGAGTCAGGCATGCTGCCACAAGGGGTGTGGGATCTCCTCTCCTAGAATTCCTGAACGATCTTCCCGTGGCTCTCGGGAGCAGGCTTAATTTAGCACAGGAGATGGGCTAAATGCCCTGTGACTTCCCTTTGGCCCTCGGATGCACTTACACTTTTCTTTAGCGTCATCTTCCCCCAAGAGAATATTCAGGCCAATTTTGTTTTTGCTTTTTCGGCATTAGTAAGAGTTATAAACTAGCAATTTGAAATACCCCTCTCACTGAGTATCTTGTGTTAGTATAACCTTGAGTAATAAGAATGTAGAACTTAAATGTCATTTACACAAGAGTCAAACAAGCCCATGATTCCACATTAATAAGACTTAGCTTTGATATGTAAAAACTATTTTTGCCAAGGTTTTAACTATTGGACTTTAAACCAATTGCAATATTCCATGTAAAGTTCATTTATATTATAGTAACATGCCTTCATGTTTTCTACATACAACAAAGTAAATTTTTTTAAAATATACATATATTTTAAAACAAATTCACTCCCTTTTACAATCACACATTCAGTCCAACATTTAAAATATAAACCCAAACTATCAATGAAAACAACAGTGGACCAAGTGATAGTATCATTTAACTGAAACAATAATGCAAGAAGAGGTCAACATTAAAACTTAAAAAATAAACATAAACCAATTCATTAGAAAACCGCTCACAGGCCTGTGTTCAGGACCTCACACAGAACAGACCCCACTGTGATAGCAAACAACTCATTCCTTTCTCATTTTCTTATTCCATGAAGCATGTCTCACTATTTTTACTGAGGTTTATACAGTGATCAGTTATCCTAACAGCAGAGATTAATATTAAATACACAGCCTATCCCGGATTTGGCATATGCTCCCAACAACCATTTTGTGTGCTCCCTGAATTATAAAAAAGTTCAACCTTTAGGAGCATAAAAATGAAAGGGCTTAAATCTATTCACATACATTGTGCATTAAGTATTACTAAGTTAAGACAGTAAGGTGGAAAAAAGGAGTAGGAGGGTACAGTAAATTTTCTTTAAACAATCCCATTATATCAGACAGTACTGTCAATAATGTATTTTAACCAGGTTATAAAAAAAATAATTACCAGAATTTGTACCAATTTCTTGGAGAAACTAATAAAACATTAAATATACATATTTATTTGTATATTTCTCTGAAGAATCTTTGGTACCAATTATGTTCCTTCCACATTATAGGACTTTTCAAAATTAATTTCAAAATTAATTTACTAATCAGCATATGAAAGGTAAGTTATGATATTCTTTTGGTTTTACTATAAAATGTACTGAAACCTATTATCTTGCATTAATCATGCACTTAAACACAGTACCTCTTTATCGCGTACATATAAAATGAGACAAATACCAGAAAGAAATTAGACAGTAATGAGAATCAATGACAAAACGTAACAATAACAACTGTTCTTAAGTAATTTATTTTTAAATTATAAGATTACAATGCTTTGATTATGCAAAATAGCATAATGGAAACTAAACCAAATCAATAAACCAAAAGAGAAAGAAAACTTGGTTTTCTTGAATATCAGTACTCAAACCATCGTAAGTTTCTGATGTCCCAATCACATCTTACATAGACACAAGTATAATCATTTCAAAGGTTTCACTTGTGGGTTTAATTTCTCATTTTCAACTTTTATGAACGGCAGTATAATTTATTTCAAATCCTATTATACCTAGTGTTTATACTGCAATAGCAGCAAATCTCACGTGTGCAATCAGATGTGGAACTGGGGCAGAGCTTTAGTTTTTAGCCGCAAATATTATACACTGCATTCAGTACAGTAGAGGATGTGTATGAACCAGAGTGTGGAGTTTAGTACACTTATTGCAGGATTGGTACTTCTTTCCCTTTGAACTGAACCAGCTGGGCTTCTGAGCTGACACATTACTGCTGTGGATAGTAGGGCTGCTGTGGGGGCTGAGGGAAGGGGTATGAAGGCTGCTGGGGTCCCGGGTACGGTGCCTGTCCAGGGCTCTGATGATATACTGGTGGGTATGGCATATTATACTGGCCATATGCATAAGGATTGTAGCCCATGGGCATGGGCATTTGGCAATACCTGATGGGGAAAAGGAAACAACAGAATTGAATTGGTAAATCAAATACTAAATAAATGAATATATTATAATTATTCTAAAACTCAGTTGTTTAGGATATCAATTTATCTCCATTTCTCAGTCTATTAGAGATCAGTGGAGAAAAAACAGCAGTTTCAAGGTGACTGTTAGAGACAAGTATTCCTAATCCTTTTATTAACTGAGAAAAAAAAATATCAAGTTCACTGCAATACATACAAATTTACTGTTTATAAAGTTCTAAAGGGAAGACAGAATGGACTTACTAAGTAAAATGTAAAGCACGCTTTAAAATAAGTCTAATGTCTTGATTTTTAAGATTAATAAATTTTCACAAAGAAAGCTGATCTTTAAGAAAGTACACTTCATAATTACATAAATTTATGCTCAACAGTTTATCAGACTTCCAAGATTTCACTGTGAAAGTATATAAAAAAGGCCGTATCAGTCTTGCTTTCACTAAGTTCAAAATGGCACCTGTTTACCACCTAAATAAACAAGATCAAGGAAATACATCCTGAATTTCATTTGGAAGCGATTTATTTAATGTTAACCCAATATGTAAAAACGAAAAACATAAATATGCTTGGGAAATGGCCATCCAAGTACTAGAGTAACTGACTATAACATGCTTTTTATTTCAGTACGAGCTGACAGTGTAGCTTATTCATTCATGACACATCCATTCAGAGAAGCGACAACCCTACTTTTAAAAGGTTACACAGAGCTAGAAACATCAGCCAATTCACTGGGATATACCAAGCTACAGCCTTACCCGGGGTATCCTGGATAGGTTGGATAGGGGGGCCCCTGGGCCTGTGGAAGGGGAGCTGGCCCAGGAGCCTGTGAGGGAACAGGTGTGGCAGTCCCGGTCCCCAGTGGAGCTGAAGCGGCAGCGGAAGGAGCTCGATTTGCTGGAAGCACAGGAGGCGGAGGCCGGGCGGGGGGCTGGGGCTTAGTAGACTGTAAGAAAAAGTCGGCACTGACTACCAAATGTCTCGTGTTTCTCTCAAACTGCTATCACTTAAATGTAGAGGGCATATGAGAAACTCAAGAATCCAACCAAGTATGGTTCTAATTCCCTTTCTTAAATGTTGGCTTATTGTTCCAGAAATGTATCAGAGTTGAGAAATAATTCTCCAACGTCCGATCCCCCACAGCCACTTGTCTTTCCCTGAGGCCCATACTTAACCACTTACGGCTCATTACCGCTCCGCCAATGGCCTGACACCTGAGAGGGGAGGAAGGAGCACAGCAGGGGCAGTTTATATTACTGTCATCTTGTCCTGGCCCCAACATTTATGATCATTTTCAAATATCAGGATGCTTAAAGGAATTGTATAATAAACATGTACGTGCTAATATTCTCCTACATAATCACAATACTACTTCAAGAAAATGAACACTTATCCCCTGATATCATCAAGTACCTAACTCTACATTCATGGTTCCCTATTTATCACCAAAATAAGCTCTTACAGGTATTTTTATGAACCAAGATCCAATCAAGATTCATGTATTGCGCTTGATTATAAATCTTTCCTCTCTTTTAATCTAACACATGCCTTCTGCCTATTTTTTTTGGCATTCCCTCCTAGAAAAGAACAAGGCAAGTGTCCCACAAAATGTCCCAGTTCTTGATCTGCCCAATTGTTTCCTAACAGCACAATTTAACTTGTTTTATTACCGTATTGGCTAAAAACTGAGAGTTGGTTCTAAAGACTTGATTAGATTCAAGTTAAAAGATTTTTTTGGCAATTCTTCATATTGCAAAACATCTGGTCGGTCACCTGATGAAAATGGTGACACCAGACTTCTCCAATGTGAAGTCTGATCGATCCGTTACAGCAAGCAAGCTGTCACTAACGTAAAACTTCACTTTACAAATGTCTGCTTACTGACCGCCATGGTTCTTGGCGCTGGAGTTGGAGGAGTGGGAGAATGTCCCCCAGCCGGAGAGGACTGATACGCAGGTGTAGGAATTGCAGGAGCACTAGGTTCTCTGGCAATGCTTTGTTGCAAGTCCCTTATTAAAGACAAAAGTGTTAGAAATTAACACAATAAAAGAAAACCCAACACATAAATTACCAGTTGTTTTCCTTTTTGTCATACATGAAACACAGAAAATAGACTCAAAACAATGATGGTATTTTGTATTTTTTAAAGGAATGTTTTCTCTTTTTTTTAATTTACTTACTGATTTTAGAGAGAAGGAAAAAGAGAAAGAAAAGGAAAGAGAGAGAGAAACATCGATCTGTTCCTGTGTGTGCCCAGACCAGGTACTGAACCCACAACCTTTGCATATTGGGACGACCCTTTAACCAACTGAGCCATCCTGCCAAGGCAATGATGGCATTTTAAAACATATTACATTTCTTTTCTTAACTAGAAATAGCGTAAGTCTTCTTTCTCCCTACTATTGAATAAAATGAAGTTAGTTCTTAATCTACTTCTTAAGCCTAGGAAAAAAGGTAAACTTTTTCAGAGATCAGTTCCAACTAGAGAAAGAAACACGTCAAACTGGGCAAGTGGCCCTAAGACTGTCCGCTCTTAACAAGAGGTCACCCCTAGATGAGAAACCCTTAACATGGTAACGTACCTACAAGTAATCAGAAAGCTACACCTGCACTCGGCCACCTAGCTAGTATTTTAATCAGTGCATTATATCAGTGTTCACAGAAACCCAACAACAGATGAAAAGGCTTAACCCAACTAACCCATTTTGTAACTTTCTTAGTAAACACTTTCTAAAGACATTCTAAAAAAATATGGCACTGATTATTTCAGGTTAAAAGATACCTCAAAATCTTTTACTAGGGAAAATTCATTAAAGATAGATGGTCGAAAAGACCATTAAAATATAGAATTAAAAACCAGAAAAGGATTTTAAAATTCCCTCGGACAGTAAATTGAAATTCATCCGAAAATCTCACTAAATGAAACATGTGCCATGAGTAGAAATTACCCACCAGGTTTCTAAGATTTGGTGTGGGGGATAAGTTTTTTTCTCTATAATTTTTGCATTGATTATATTTTGAAATGATACTTTGGATATACCAAGTTAAACAAAAAATATTGTTGGAATTTATTTTGCCTGTTTCTTTTAGCTTTTCTTTTTTAATTAATTTTTTAATTTATTGGGTTGACATGGTTCACAAAACTATACAGGTTTCAAGTGTACAACTCAACATAACACCATCTACACACTGTGGCTATTAGGAATTTTAAATTTTAAATTGTATATGTGGCTGCATAGTACTTCTCCATACACATGCAGCTTTATTATTTTCCCAGCCCTGGACATTTGATCTGTTTCTAATCCTTTACTGCTACCAGTAATACTGGACAGTTGTGACTTAGAACATTCATGCCCACACTATTTACGATGTAACAGCTCGAAACTAGAAACCACTCAAATACTTAATAACAGTACAGATAAACTTGCAGTATACTCATACAATGAAATATATACAGAAACATCATATAGACGAATCTCACAAATTTAATGTTGACTGAAAGGCAGTCACAAACCAGTGCTGATGACTCCATTTATATACAGTGAAAACACAGGAGAAACTCGTCCATACTCTCCCAGTACAGATAGGGCTGCCATGGAAGAAGTAGGTAATGACGGGGTGGACAACTGCTGAGCCATGGACAGAGGTGACAAGGGTGTGGCTGACTGAGGGCTCCAAAAAGGCTCCTGAGCACAACAGTCTCTGGCTCTTCATGTTCATTACTAATGGACACGGGCTCTGTCTGTGCATGAGCGACCACCTGGCTCATGCCTGCAACGCTTTAGACCCTACAGCAGGGGTGCTCAATACATCAATCGCGATCTACTGGTCAATCACGAAGGAAGTGTGGGAAGATCGCATGACATTAAAAAGACATTTGTCTTTTGATTGGCATACAGGATAGCCAATCTGACGTCTGAACTTTTGACACCCTACGCATGCACGTTAAACCGCGCTAACTTGTTCAGTTACATTGCTGCATAGTTAGCCTTCAATTTATTTAAACTAAATACAACAAAGGGTATAAAAATGAGTGCCGTAGCTGGTCCGAGTAAGAAGCCTAAAACCTACCACTTTCATACAGAATGGGAGGGGATTTTTTTCACTATGTCATATTCTAAGTGCGTTTGCCTCATCTGTCTGTGTGCCATTGCTATTCCAAAGAAGGGAAATGTGGAGTGGCTTTTTCGGACTGTTCATAAAAACTATGACATTGACTTTCCTCCGAAAAGAGAGCTGAGAAGGAGAAAGGTGAAAGAAGAATACCCAATATTAAATAGTAATAATAGTAACTTAAATAATGATAATATAGAAGAAATAAATTTATGCTTTGCATTTTTATTGTAGGTAGATCATTTTGACTTGGTCATCTTATAAGTAGCTCGCAAGCTGAAAAAGGGTGGGCACCCCTGCCCTACAGCAATCACTCCACTCCCTTCCAGCACACAGTGCTGCCAGCCTTGCTTCTCCGTTTCATAAACTGACCTGATTGATGTGTTTGCCTGACTACCTAAATAATCCTGCAATTATCTTTAAGGCTAATCATTTATATGCCTTGGTGTTGGTAGCTCTTGTTAATTTTTCACAACCATACAATATATCCCTTCAATGAGCTTATTTTAGGAAAAGGTTCTTGAGTATTATCATTAAATATTTGTTTTATTCACTGTTTTGGTTTGTCTTCAATGAGGGGAATTCAATCTTGCATATACTGGATTTTCTTTGTCCAGCTGTAATTCTTTTTAATTCCATCTTGGTTTTATTTTCTTTTGATTTCCTCCTTTCTACTCTACGTGTTCCTGTGTTTTCTTCACTCTCTATATTCTCCTTTCGTGTTCCTTCCGATTTCCTCTTCGGCCTGTGGAGGTTTTGTCCTTCTCCTCTTCCTTCATGAGTGCTGACACATTTTACCGCCACCTGTCTGCGCGCCAGCTGAGCTCTGGCATTTGGTTTTGGTATGCCTTACAAAGACTGCTTTCTAACCTTTTTTTTTTTTTGCATAGTGAAATGTGAGCTCAGAATTGCTATCTGTCCTGTGACAATATTATTCTGGTGAATGTTCCCATCTATTAAGTTTTGTTAAATTTTGTCCGTTTTCTTCACCTTAATAAACACTGTTCCTTCCCACTGCTGCCGCGTCCACTCCCTAGATCCCTTGGCATGGAACCAGCCCTACGCTACCGACCCGGCGCCCCATTCTCAGGGCTCTCTGACCTTCAGAAGGTGACTTCACTGACATTTTTTTGAGCTGTTCAAGCCTGTCTTCCCCATGCTCTGTGCCTCTAGTTTATGCCACTACATGGTAAACTGCTTATGTTTATAGGCCTCTCCTGAGATCTGCCACCTGAGCTGACTTACTATCATTTCTGGGACATCACTGCACTTTCTAAATCTCGAGTTTCTGCTCCCTGTGTTCCCAGGCCATGCAGGTGTTGGCTTGTTTGTGCTTTGTAAACTCCCAGGAGAAAAGGAAACCACTATCTCACACTGCCAAATTTACCCCAGAAGTCTCCACAAGGTTTTTTTGTTTTGTTTTTGAAGAAAAACATTTTAAGTACAATTTGATACAGAAAACAAACTTACTTTAAGAGTTCATCTCTCTCCGTCTTCCGTGCAAACACTATGTCACTACATTTGTTCTGGAACCGGACCAGGATTTCAGTCAGCTCGTTGTAAAACTATAAGCAAAGGACAAATATAATAAACTGGAACAATCTTTTAATCTAAGGAGGAACACAATCTAAATAAAGCTCATTTGTCAATAATGGTTAAAATTGAAGAACTAAAACCTACATGAGATACAGTCATACTATGTACTTAAGTCTAACAACACAATATTAAATATGAGCTAATACTCCTTAAAAATAAAACAAATAAAAATAAAATCGCTTCTAGAAAACACTGTCACCAAAAATTAACTGTCAACAAGTTACAAGTTCACGATCACGAACGCCTTTGCAATTCCCAGAGAAAGCCCACTACTTAATAAAGATACTGCCTATTTCAGTAGAAGGCTAGACGTGCACATTTGCTTTGGAAATGCAGGCAGCATTTCAGCAGCCCTCGCCAGACTCTCCAGACACCCTTTGGAAAGACTCTCCAGGACTTTCCAAAGGGTCTCCAGAGAGTTTTCTCAGCTTACCTATTTCAACAAAGCATTTAAAGCAAATTAAAATGATACTTCACTATCCTCTCTATTTTGTAGGCTCTGCCCTCTCTTCAGAGAGCTTTACATTATTATCTACTATATTTACAGTTTTTAAAAAAATGAATTCAATCATCATTACGGAGTTAAAGTACCAAAAGAGTAAACTTTCTGAAAAACTTAAAAATCACTTGTTCCTTCATTAGCAAAGTAATTGGTAAAAACAAATAGAGGCATTTCCCTAAACTTTTTAAAGAACAGGCAATAAAATACTTAAAACATATTTCGTATGTTTTAAGCGCTCTGAGACTCAGATAGATCACAAGTCTATCACCATCCAAACCATCAGCACAAAATATAAAAGCCATCACCCATGTTCCCCACCACAGATCGGCTCTGCTTCCTCAGAAGTCAAATTGATCAACTTTCCACCCCCAAAAAAGTATCACTGACTTTGGATATTTCTCAGCTGATTCCTACTACTTTTAATACCTAGCCCCTTTCTGCCTGGCAAAATACACAATTCATCCAAGTTCTCATGCAATGCTGCACCTTCTTTAAGCTCTTATAACAATACTCTAGGAAGCAAAAGTCATTAAAACTAAAAATTTCACAGCAAAATATAATTTGGTCCAACAGGAAAAGATCAATTAAATTCCCAAACTATATATACAGTGTGTCCATAAAGTCATGGTGCACTTTTTGACCTGTGACCGGCCAAAAGTGCACCTTGACTTTACGGACACACTGACATAATATTCATGTCTATACTATACAGCTATTGTTTCTTTTGTACACCATACCTTTGTACCCTCCTTCAAATTAGCTACAAGTTCAACAAAGTTGTCATATGCAGTAGCTAAATTCTTCAAAACTTCTTCTCTTAAGTTAGCTTCATTGTTTGATTGTTTCATTTTCGAAAATTCCTGGTGTGAGACCTTGTTAAAAGAAAGATTTATGTATTTTCATTCATTTACCAAATTAACATAGCTCCTAACATTTTATTGATACTTTTACAACTATGAAAATCATGTATGACTACACGCAAGAATTACTAGATATTTACCTAATATTTCTTTTGG
Source organism: Rhynchonycteris naso (assembly GCA_037038555.1). NCBI lineage: Eukaryota > Metazoa > Chordata > Mammalia > Chiroptera > Emballonuridae > Rhynchonycteris > Rhynchonycteris naso. The sequence continues at coordinate 60,478,016 of CM073004.1, read as the reverse complement.
GGTAGCACTGTGCTTTAAATCTTTCCTTAAGTAAAAATACCACAAATTCAGTGTGTCAAAACAATGAATAATGATTACAGACTTTATTAATGTGTAAGTGACACTTGCAAACAGACAATCCTAAATGAACAAAAGATATAGACCAGAACTATTCTTTCTTTAAAATTTTAAAACATAAATCTTATTAAAGTATATAAACTTCACCTGAATATTTTTAAGAAGTCCTTCCTGTTTCTTTAGATTTTCTTGGACTTTAGTCGTCAGACTGCCATAGATTCGATCCAGTTCAGTAACAGAAAGAGTTTCTTCATTTATCATACCGTCTTGAGCCAGAGCAGTCAAAAATTTGCTTGTCATGTCAAAATTCACTGATTTCAGGTCATTCTCCAAACCCTCTCTTTCCTTCTTTACATCATCAAGATTTGTCAGTAAGGATTTTAATACATTTACAACCTAAAATAAAAAAAAACAAAACCTAAGTTTAATTGCCAAAGAAACAGAAGCTAAGTTCCAAAAAGGATTTATATACAAAGGTCCATCCAGAGTCAGGAAGAAATACTTTCTCAGAGAGCCATGGATAAACTGTCCATACATCTTATTCAGTATAGACATCATACCTTTGGTGAACTCAGACTGTAACAGCGGCAGCAATAACACTAGCAAGCGCTACAATTTACTGAACATTGTAGCTTTTCCTAAAAACTCAAATTGCAGTCAATATATACACCATGTGGCAATATAAGGAATACATTAAATTATATTTATCAAGGCTTTTTTTTGTTTTGTTTTGTGAGAGAGAAGTGGGGAACAGACAGACAGGAAGGGAGAGAGATGAGAAGCATCAACTGGTAGTTGTGGCACCTTAGTTGTTCACTGATTGCTACTTACATGTGCCTTGACAAGGGGGGCTGCAGCAGAAAGAGTGACTCTTTGCTCAATCCAGCGACGTTGGGCATCAAGCTAGTGACCTTTGGGCTCAAGCCAGTGACCATGGGGTCATGTCTATGATCCCACACTCAAGCCAAAGACCTCACGCACTCAAGCCGGTGAGCCCGTACTCAAGCTGGCAACCTTGGGGTTTCAAACCTCGGTTCTCAGCATCCCTGACCAATGCTCTATCCACAAATTCTATCACCACCTGGTCAAGCTATTTATTAAGTTTATAGGACAGTCCCTATCTCAGGACTGTTGGGAACACTGAAATAATCTATATAAAGTGCGCAACAAAATTTCTAACAGAGGGTAAGTGTTCAATCATATTAGCCATTATTATTAACTGGCAGTCGGGTTTTAAGGTTTGACTTTTCTCTGGGTACATTACGGCCTCAAGAAGTTTAGGCACCTAAGCATTCAGACAGGGATAATGGAAAAGATTAAGAATTAAAGCATCCTTTATTTTGCTGAATTATAACTATTTCTGTAATTACATGACACATTCTGTATTGCAGCATGTAATAGGATATAAATTTTAAAATGTTGCAACAGTATTATCTACTGGTATATATACACTGATAATGGAACCTGAACCATGACTTCAAAGAATTTACCCTGTACAGTCTGTTTAGCTACTAAAAATTAAGAAATGCCACTTTAATCTCTATAAGTTATGTCCAAAAGACACTAGAAAGAAAAAAAATAGCCAAGTTAAATAAAGCTGGGGGAGAAATAGGAATATACAGAACTGGTTTTAAAATATAGTCTAATGAAGATGAGGGTCAGAAACACTGTATCAGTATTATCTTGGTGATACTACCCCCTGGTTAGCTAGGAAGTATTTATTCTGAGAGACACAGTGTTCACGTGCATACACCTTCCTCTTCAGTGAAGAACAAACTGTACACAGGGCAGCCGAGTATTGTGAGAAAAGAACTCCATCAAGAGTTTAAAAACTACAAATTCTAATACCACCTGCATTAGGAAGAAAAGCTAACTTCCTACCTTTCATGGTAGTAAGTTTTCTATTCAGAATGATAGAGGAACCAAAGAGCTACTTACTACGTCCTATGCCATCGTGCTATGATTCTATCCCAGGAAATTCATCTTTTTCAAGTGTTTAGCAGTATTTCTTGCCCTCTGGCTTACTGTCCTGTGTGCTCAGGGCCTCTGTCTTATCCTACTACGTTATCTCATCAGACACTAAATCACACTGGCACTTTCTCCTATCTTAGGACTTTCCGAATCAGATGTCCCACTGTTGATTTTTTCCTTCCTGTCAACAGCAGCAAGGCCGTAATGATGTTACTCATTTATTAATATGCACACCTTTTCAATTTCCCTTCCAGACAGAGTCCCAGTGGGATATAGTGCAATGGTGGAAGGCAGGAGAGAATATGTAAGAAATAAAACACGTGTGGTCAGCAGAGTATCCAGCCAAACCCAGTCCTTCCACTGCAGGAAATTTTCTCCCTTTTATAAAGCCTTAATTAAATACTGTGAACATATGGAGTATCTCTAGAGTACAGTACCAGGTCCCATGAGGCAGTCAATAAATGGAAATTACAGGACAGTAATAATATTAGTATAATACCATGTATATATCATGCTACTTTAATATAACAACCTCAATTAACATTCGCATTTTTAAAATGATGCCAATAAGAAGTCAGCAATTTCTTGTTTGTAATAGCCTGAACGTAGTTTTCATAAGCAGATGAGCGGCCATATCAAAACACATCCTCCTACCTCACTGCCCTGCATAGTCTTGGCCGGGTTAGCAGAAGGGATGGCAGCATTCAGCTCAGGCTCTGGCTTACACAGCAGTGCAATGGTGTCACGGTGAGTCTGGTAACGTTCTTTCACTTGTCCATCTGCTTGCACAGCTTTATCCAAAACTGCTCTGAAGTTGGCTCCCTCTGTGGGAAAAAAGAATGTTATCAGAGTACAGTACTGATTTTAACAGTAATGTTTATAGGTTGCTTAAACTGTTAGTTCTGTTCTCCTCCTGCAGGTTCCAATTTTTATACTTGAATTTCAGCATTTTGGAGCTCTTCTCTTAGGAGGCTTCTTACTTTTATTTCCCTTCTAAAGGCCCCAATTCACTAGATAATAGAAACTCAGCTCCTGTCAGCCTTTGCATTTTTGTTTTTGAAAAATCAACTATAAGCAAAAGCTCAGTTATACTTTAAAATACATTTGTAATCCCTGTTCACCAAATAAAAGCTAACTGAGAATCTTTTCCCACAACTCATGAATATAAAAAGAAATCATTCATCCCCCAAAATGTTATAATTTATTTTAAAATGTATTCCTTTCTCAAAAGATCACTACTTCAACTTGACTTAAATAACCACAGATAGAGTTTTAGAAAAATATCAATAACATTAATTCTTTTTAGAGATAAATAAAGTCTCTAGCTACTATAAAGACACCATTTATTATCTTAACAAGAACAAAATATTAACTATAGTTTTCAATAAATCATCTTTTGCCCTGGCAGAGTAACTCAGTTAGAAAGTTGTGCTGATACTCTAAGGTTGTGGGTTCAATCCCTGGTTAGGGCACATACAAGAATCAACCAATGGATGCTTAAACAAGTGGAACAACAAATTAATGTTTCCCTCTCTCTCTTTTTCTCTTTCCCTCCTTCCCATCTCTCTTAAAAAAAATCAATAAAAAAATTGTTTTTAAGTAATCTTATACCACTCATGATTCAAGTGAAATAAAATTGTACAACCATACATATATAATCTGAACTAATTTATGTTTATAAAATATACACATAAATGGAATTGAAATAAAAAGTTATAGGATCATTTTAATTTTGACTTTATACCCTTCTTTAAGAATCTAAACTTCTGCCTGACCAGGCGGTGGCGCAGTGGATAGGGCGTCGGACTGGGATGAGGAAGACCCAGGTTCGAGACCCCGAGCTTGCCAGCTTGAGCACGGGCCCATCTGGCTTGAGCAAAAGCTCGCCAGCTTGGACCTAAGGTCGCTGGCTCCAGCAAGGGGCTGCTTGGCCTGCTGAAGGCCCGCGGTCAAGGCACATGTGAGAAAGCAATCAATGAACAACTATGGTGTCGCAATGGCAACAAAAAACTAACGATTGATGCTTCTCATCTCTCTACGTGTCTGTCTGTCTGTCCCTATCTATCCCTCTCTCTGACTCTCTCTCTGTCCCTGAGGAAAAAAAAAAAAGAATCTGAACTTCTTATAATGAACATGAATTATTTGGGTTCTTTTTTTATCTTCAACTGAACTGAGGAAAAACCTGAGTTTTCATAAAAGCAGCAGCTGCAGTAATAATGGGTTTACAAATGTGCCTAATCTAATCAAGCAAAAGTGTGGATCCAAACTGAGACTTCATTCATAGAAAAATTAGTTATGCCCGTTTTTACCTGCTCTTAAAGGCTTATAGAGGTCATTGGATGCTGTCCTTTGCCAGCGTTCCTTGAATTTTGCTCTTAAATCATTGTCAGTTGCTTCTTCTTCATCCAGCAATCTTAATGACTTTTAAAAAGGAGGCAAAGAAACAATGAGATATTATTTCTGCTATAAAAATTTTAAACATCTTGTAAATGATCATATTCAAAGTACGTAAGAATGAGTGAGATAGAGCTGCTCTTACATTAATGGTTAGAACATAAATTAGTAAAATAATTTTTGTTGCAGGAAGTCATGTTATAATGTATTTATCAAAAAGTTTTCTATAAATCTAAAATTATACCAAATATAATATTTACTGGAAAGAAAGAAGTAAAACTATCTCTACTTGCAGCAGACATGCCCTTAATATGCAAAAAATCCTAGGGGAACCACAAGTAACTAGTAGAGATAATAAACTCAGTAGAGTTGCAGAAAATAAAATCAATATAAAAAATCAGCTATATTTCTATATTACAGCAATGAACTATCCAAAGTAAATTTAGACAATTCCATTTATAACCGCATCAAAATGAATAAAATACTTAGGAATAAATCTAACCAAAGAGGTCACATACTGTTATGATTTCATTTATAATGAAATGCCCAGAGTGAGCAAATCCATAGAAACGGGAACAGATTAGTGTTTGTCAAGAGCAGGGGGAAAGAAGAAGAAGGAATGACTATTAATCATAAAGGGTTTCTCTGTGGGAGAATGAAAATGTTTCTGAATTTAGGAGGTGTTGATGCTCATTCAACATTGTAAATGTGCTAAAAGCCACTAAATCGGACACTTAAAAGAGCTTAAATGGTAAATTTTAGGTTATGTAAATTTTACCAAAAATAAAGATCACAAAAAAATATAGATGATTTTTTTTAAAGAACCAATTAGATATCTTAGAAATGAAAAATATCACAGCAATATTTTTTTAAACTCAACAGAATGGCTGAAGAACACAAAAGGCACAGCTCAAGAGCCAGGTAATAAGCTGAAAGCTAGCCTGGCACAGTCTCCCAGAAGAACAGAACACAAAGAGAAAGAAATGTCCAGATACGAAAAACTGTTCCAGGAGCAGCACCACCAATCTAACAGAACTCCATTCCGACATGATGCGGATACTAGAGAAATAGGACTAACCGAAGAAATACATAAAATCCATGGACAGGAACCTAAAATTGACAGACACAACAGGTCTCAAGCAGAATAAACTCACTATTTAAAAAACAAATTAGTGGACACTTCCAAACCTCTGAAAATCAAGATTTTCTAAAATATAGAACCTAAATTTCCTAAAACCACCAGAGAAATGAATAGTCAAGGAGTAGCAGCCTCACAGACACAGACAACAGCGTGGTGACTAGCAGGGGCAGGGCTGGGGAGGGTATGTGGGGGATAAATGGGGATAGGTGCAGACTCAGCCTGGGGGGCTGAAGGAACCCAGACCAGTGTACAGATGATGCACCTAAAACATGTATCACTTTGTTACCCTGTGTCACTCCAATAAGTTTAATAGAGGGGGAAAAAAGGGAAAAAGAGAGGGAAAAAAAAATACCAGCTTCACAAACTATTTACTTCACAACTTACTTTTAAATCCAAGTTTAAATGACAAAATAAACATCAAATAAGATAATAAAAGTACCTCATAATAAGAAAGGCAGATAGCAGACATAGCATACATACTAATAATGCCAGTTTTTCCTTAATTATAACACAAATTTTTATCACATTAATATTTCTAATAAAGATGCTCCTCACAACTGATATATCGTATTTCATTAGGCAATGTTCTTTTCCCATAAAACTTGTTTCAAAATCAAATACACGTCTTCCAATCAATGAAATCTTAAAATCAAAGAAATATAGTAATATATAATGTTTAAATAACTAATAGTCATGTGTATGATCCCACTTCACAACTATGTTACGTGCTTAAATACTATTATCTCCATTTTTTGGATGAATAACCTGAAACATAAAGATGTTAAGTAATTTTCCTTAGGGTCACAGTACAGTTAGGATTAAGAACTAGGAACCAAGTCTAAATATAAATACAACTCACATTCAAAAAAAAAATAAGCCTGACCAGGCGGTGGCGCAGTGTATAAAGCGTCAGACTGGGATGCGGAAGACCCAGGTTTGAGACCCCAAGGTCACCAGATTGAGCTCGAGCCCAATTGGCTTGAGCAAAAGCTCGCCAGCTTGGACCTAAGGTCGCTGGCTCCAGCAAGGGGTTGCTCGGTCTGCTGAGTGCCCGCGGTCAGGGCACATGTGAGAAAGCAATCAATGAACAACTATGGTGTCACAACGGCAACGAAAAACTGATGATTGATGCTTCTCACCTCCCTCCATTCCTGTCTGTCTATCCCTATCTATCCCTCTCTGACTCTGACTCTCTCTCTGTCCCTGTAAAAAAAAAAAATACAACTCACATTCAGAGACCTTAACAACTAATGACATGTAAAATGTTAAATACGAATGTAAATGAGTTAGTCCTGTAACTCCTACTTCCTGACTGCTGCAGACTGCGGCTTCCCGCTGACCTGCTAGCCCACCCGCGCCGCTGTCGGTCTTCTCCCTCACCGTCATCACTGCGGGCTGCCTTCACTCAGGGGCGCTCTTGAACAGCACTCGCCACCTTTTTCTCCCTATGTCGATCTACTATTTTAATGTTCTTTTGATTGCAACACCAGACAGCAGGCTTATCAGAACCACAAACCAATACATACTGAAGGACAATAAGGTATCCTCACAAAAAAAACTCTACTATAACCTTAAAGACACTGTTTGTCAAATGATAATGCGCACACAAATCACCCTTGGGTCTCATTAAAGGCAGAGGCTGACTGGCTAGGTCAGTTAGAGTATGAGGTTCTGCACTTCTAACAAATTCAGCCCAGGAAGGCCTGGTACTGAACTACATAGCACCAATTCTGTTTGCTTTAGTGTTTCTGATTATTGACTATATCTAAACAGGTAGGGCCAATAATGTTGATGATATTATAAATGTAGAACCCCTAATCAGATCTCCCAGACCAACAATGCAATAAGTTTCCCTTTAAGTTTCCTAACCTTTTCAATAGCTGATTTGCATTGAAAGGTAAACAATTACCATCAACTGATCAAAAGTCTGGATACCTCCATGTTTAATATCAGTTATATCATATCACTTATAGTAACTGCAATATCATCACCACAGTAATATATTAACAATAATAGCTATAATTTATTAAGCATAAATTATGTATCCCATAGGTTAGGCATTCCACTGTTTTAGTTTAGTTCATCCTTTAAATAACGCTGGGAGGTAAATACTCTCATCCCCAAGGTTCACACCATCATAAGTACTTAAGTACTCTACCCCTGCCCCAAAGTACCTGGACATAATGTAAATAAATACAATAGCCTCTGAGAGTTCACTGAAAAGCAGAACATCAGGGATGAAAACATTGCTAACAACAGTCACCTTAGAAAGAGGAGACTCCTGCCTGACCTGTGGTGGTGCAGTGGATAAAGCGTCAACCTGGGAACACTGAGGTCGCCAGTTCAAAACCCTGCACTGGTCTGGTCAAGGCACATATGGGAGTTGATGCTTCCAGCTCCTCCCCCCTTTCTCTCTCTCTCTCTCTCTCTCTCTCTCTCTCTCTCTGTGTGTGTGTGTCTCCTCTCTAAAATGAATAAAATAAAAAGAAGTAAAAAAAAAGAAAGAGGAGACTCCTAAACTGGCAAAGCCGGTAACAAGCTTGAATGTACCTATAGCTGAAGAAGGAAATATACCAACTGGGGAAAGAAGGACAGGCACAGGAAAAGGAAAGTAACACTGACAAACAGATGGCTTTAGCCAAAAGACTTTAGTGTCCCATTCCTGTTGACACAATGCCCTCTCCACTGGCAGATGCATGCAGTGGGCTTATAAAATAGTTGATGGCCTAACTTCCTTTGTTTGATTCCATGTTCACCAAGAAACCCAATCTTTAATATAAAAAAACCACTGATTATGAAGACTTGGAATAGTATGTGTGACAGTAATTTCTCACACTGTACTATTACACAATGGTCTTTTGAGTTTCATTAATGTCCATTTACACACCCTTAGACATGTATGAACTTATTCTCAATCGAAATTCTTCTTGAGGCTGAAGGTCAGGTTCTGGGCCCCAATAAATTCACCCAGATGATGAGCATTATTACCGTGTGAAAGAAATCCAACAGGAGGAAGCCTCCAGTACTAATCCCTGCTGGACACCACAGAGTCAAACTGTTTTTATTTGAGAAGCAAATCTCTTAAAACATACCTCATCTAGGATTTCTCTGTTTCTTTGTAGTAGTTCAGGTAGCTCTTTGACCAACTGATCTACAGTCTGGATGCCTCCCTGTTCAATCACAGATGTGGATTTAGTCAATATAGACTGAGGTACAGTATCTCCAGATACATCTTCAATTGCTGCTGGAAGATTAAGAGAAGCTAAAACCCTGAAAAGAAATGAAATACTACGTTATATAGAGGTCTAAACCACCTTTAGAACATTAATCTCCTCTATCCAAATCAACAGCAATGGAGTTACCATCCCAAAAGTGGATAAGCCCTATCAATAGAAAACTAAAGCAAAGAGAGAAAAAAGAACACCAGTGGTTGTTAAAATTATAATAAAATTGCTCAAGATTTAAGTTACTTGGCCCTGGCCGGGTGACTCCGTGGTTAAAGTATTGATCCGGCGCAGCAGGAGTCTCAGGCTCAACCCCCAGTCAGGGCACATACGAGAAGCAACTAGTAAATTAGTTAAGTACACAACTAAAATGAAACTAGGTGAAAACGAGTTGATGCTTCTCTCCCTCTCTGCCTTCCCCTTTCTCTCTTTCTTTCTCCTTTACTCTCTCTCTCAAATCAATGGAAAAACTTTTTTTTAAAAAGGGAATTAAGTTCTTTTAAGTTCACAGTTCAGAATTAAAAGCCCAAAATACACATAAAAATATATATAATGAATACTTTTGGTTGACGGTTCAAACTTAACTTCTTTCAGTCTAAGTAATTAAAAGTCAAAAAGTCTATCTTAGCCTGACCTGTGGTGGCGCAGTGGATAAAGCGTCGACCTGGGAACACTGAGGTCGCCAGTTCAAAACCCTGCACTGGTCTGGTCAAGGCACATATGGGAGTTGAGGCTTCCAGCTCCTCCCCCCTTTCTCTCTTTCTCTCTCTCTCTCTCTCACTCTGTGTCTCCTCTCTAAAATGAATAAATAAAATTTTAAAAATATATATTTAAAAAAAAAAAAGAAGTCTATCTTAAAAACGGCAATCTGCCCTGACAATGTAGCTCAGTTGGTTAGAGCGTCATCCTAATATGCCAAGGTTGTGGGTTCAATCCCTGGTCACAGTACATACAAGAATCAACTAATGAATGTATGAATAAGTGGAACAGCAAATCAATGTCTCTCTCTCTTCCCCTGTCCCACCCCTTCTCTCACTCTCTAAAATCAATAAATCAATAAAAACATTTAACTATAATATCTTTATTATACTCCTGATTGTTATACTGTCATTAACAAGTCAGAGTACATAAAATAGTTGTAATTTCATATCATCTAGGCAAAATACTGAGAACATAAGTGATCTAAGAATTATAGATTATTTATCTGTTCTGTTTGTGTCACAGTAACAATTATTCAATTTCATTTATATAATAAAGGGAATGCTAAACTTATGTTGCTTTCTTGCTAGAAAAAGAAAAATTAGGTTAAAACCCATATATTCATCAAAATTCAAAACACAAAAATAAGCAAACCAGACTAGGAGAAAACATTCTCAATTACATATATCTGACAAAGGACTTGCCTCTGAAATAAGCATAGAGTTCTTCAAAGATTAAGAAGAAAACAGTTTTTAAAAATTAGCAAAAGATTTCAACCGACACTTCACAAAAGATATATTAATGGCTCATAAGCACATGAAGAGTTGATCAACATCTTTATTAATCAAGGAAATACAAATTAAATGGCAATGAGATACCGGTACACAAACTAAAATGGTTAAAATTAAAAAGACTAATAAAAAGAAAGACTGACAATACTAAGTGCACATGAGGCTGCCGAGCAAGTAGATTTCTCGAACAGTGCAGGTGGGACGTAAACTGAAACCACCACTTTGGAAAACAATCTGTCCATTTCATATGAAGTCAAACACACACTAACCATACAATGCAGCAATTCTAATCAGAGTGTTTCACCAAAAAGAAATAAAATATCTCAACCCAAAGATTTGTATATCAATGTTCATAGTATCAACATTCTGAAATATCCATCAACAGGTGAAAGAATAAAGAAACAGGTATTTGACCATAAAATGAATTACTGCTCAGAAAGAAAGAGGATCAAACTGATACACACAACATATGTAAATCTCAAAAACATCATGCTAAATGCAAGATACAAAAACATTTTCAGTATATACTTTAGGTAGGTGCTTATATATACTGGAAGTATTACACACCATAACAATACTATGCACTATAAAATACACAATGCACATGTTACGATGATTACATTTAGATTAAATTGTATAAAATGAAAAACTAACTTATCGTGACAGGGAGCAGATCAGAGCTGGCTGGGGTCAAGGGAGGAGAAACTGAAGGCAAAGAGCCATGAGGGAATATTTTAGCGAGATGGAAATGTTCTGTCTTGATCGTGGTAGTGGTGGTGGTGTTAGTGGTTACAAGGGCATTCACATTGATCAAAAGAACTGAACAATACATTTAAAATGGGTATATTTTATTGTATGAAAATTATACTTAAGATTTTTGAAAAGCCAATGAATCTACCTGAAACAAATAGGTTCAGAATACTATATATATCATATAGCTTAACTTAAAAAGTTCATTCTACTTCTCATTTTCCTCAAATAAATAGCCAAAAGTTTCACTTTGTTTCAGTAATTTCTTCCAACTATATTTGTTAGGGCTTGATAAATATGGAGTCACCAAGAAAGTGTGTGTGTGTGTGTGTGTGTGTTTGTGTGTGTGTGTGTGTGTGTGTGTCTATTTGCTATTTCGCATCTTTGGCATTCAGCTGCAAGGTCATAAAGTAAAATGTTCATGAACTATTTAGTAAAACAATCAAACAGAAACATTAGAACTTCAGAAATAAATTTATGAAAGGTAAGCTCTACCTACCCATTTGCTAAAGTGGTGGCTTCTCTCATCTGAGCAATTGATCTGTTAACTAAGTCAGCCTTCCTCTGGTTATAGGCGGCCAGAGACTGCTGCACTGACACTGGAACCATCTTCTCAAACAGATCTACAAGTAGGAATGGAAATGCCAACAAAATTTTGAGACAACTCAAATTATAAAGTGACTGTTCATACTTGCTTTCCAATATTCATAAAAGTCCACAAACTCTTAAGTGAAATGTAAAACTAAATTATTATTAAAAATACAATGATGAAGAGAATTTTAAATCACTATATTCATGGACAATGACAACAAAAGCCTTTCCTCTAAACTTAAATTTCCTGCCTTTTAGGTGCGTCTGTCATTGAGTCTGAGGAAACTTTGGTGAAGAAAAGTTAAACATAGAATATATTGTTCATTTGTTTTGGGCTCTGGTGCCATGGTTCAATTTCCAGCCCTACCACTTCCTAATTATGCACCAACTGTGAACAAGTAAATTATCTAACCGCCGTGCATCAGTATCCTGCATCAGTCATGTGAGGAGAATAAAAGCACCTAGCTCATGGGGTTGCTGTGAAAAGTAAATAAGCTAGTATTTATAAAGTGCTTATAAGAGTCCTGGTACGTGGTAAACAGTTTGTGCTTGCCGAAGAGAAATAAGTAAAATAACCGCCTTTTCCCAATAACTCAGAATATTAATTATCCTGGGATCTCAGCTACAGGATACGACACATTGCATGTATCTATAGTATCCAAGAATATTATAACATGTATTTATTTACCTGATACAATCATAACTCCAGATTTCAAGAGGCTTGAAATTATATTTATCAATGTTTATTTTTAATGGCACAATCTTAATAAAACAAATGTTAAAACGAAAACTGCTTATTTAAAGTCTTTATCATTATGATACTCACATTCAGTTTCAAGTTTTCTGACTCTTGTATACTTTATATATGCTTTACTGCCATTTACTTTCCATTTTAAAATTTCACTGTAGATAGTAACAATTTTTATTCTCCTATTCATTTTGAACAATATGAATGCAAATTATATTCAAAGCATACAATAGCAATTGTGTGATTTTGGACTACAGAAGAAAACAAATACAACTGGAGAAAAGATGAGTCAGATTGAACTGTAACTGAATATTGACATACCCGTGAATTTCTGGCTAATGGGTACACTGACTGGAGTAGATTTCACAAGTGTGGCTTTGCCAATAGAATCTAGATCTTTGAGGTCTGGAACGCGATCATGATATATGAAGTCATTATCCTTCTTTGCTGCAGTAAGGGCACGGTTGATTTTGTCAGAAAAATCCTTCACGTTGACATATTCATCATAGCGAGATGCCACTGTTTTAATCAATTCTCCTGCATGCTAAAAAGAAAATGTGAAAAAAAATGCTTCTTTTTCTCAACCAAGCATTGGTTTAAAAAAATAATCTCTAATTTGAGGATATTCATTTCTACCAATATGGTCAACAGAATAACCTAGAAATTCTCCCATCACAAACTACTCCAAAAATGAAGAATACACAGCAGACATCCCTCTAAACACCTGTCAATTACCAAGGAAATAAAAGAAATCCATGGGCCAATAAGTATAAACTGACACTGAGGAAGACAAAAACTGAGAAACAGCTGCTTCACTATCTCATCACATGAAGGAAGGGGATTTTAAAGGACTACACCCACAATGAAAGAGTGAATCAGAAAAATATTTCCCAGAAATGCAGGAAATCAACAAAGGAACAAATTTTCTCAGTATCAATAGAAAATGTTTTAGAAAAAGGCTTGCCATTAGAATTCATAAGATGAGCACATGCTTAACTTAGTGACCAAATTAAATTACTTAAGATGGTATTAGGTTATAGTAACATCAAAAAAAACAGGCAATAAAGCCAAAGGCATTATTCAAATTTAATTCAGTATATTATGTTCAACATTTGCCAATTTGCCAGAAAGATATAAAACTTATTAAATTTTGCATTTAATAGTCTCTGACTACATAGACTGAGAAGTTAATTCATCTACCTATCATCAGAGTGGAAGATTTGAACACTCCTGTCTCAGTGATGGCTGGACCAAGTGAACAAAATTTTTAAAATTACAGGAGATTTAGACTGACCAAGTGGTGGCGCAGTGGATAGAGCGTCGGACTGGGATGAGGAGAGACCCAGATTTGAGACCCCAAGGTCGCCAGCTTGAGCTTGGGCTCATCTGGTTTGAGCAAAAGCTCACCAGCTTGAGTCCAAAGTCGCTGGCTCCAGCAAGGGGTTACTCGATCTGCTGAAGGCCCGCAGTCAAGGCACATAGGAGAAAGCAATCAATGAACAACTAAGGTGTCAAAATGCAAAACTAATAATTGATGCTTCTCATCTCTCTCTGTTCCTGTCTGTCTGTCCCTATCTATCCCTCTCTCTATCTCTGTAAAAAAAAAAAAAAAATTACAGAAGATTTGAACAACATATTTAATGAGTTTAATTCACCATACGTGGAAAACCCTAAACTCTGCCATTAGAGAATATATAATATTCTCAGGCACTTAGAGAACATCCATATAAAGTGATCACATGAGGAAACAGAGAAAATCTAAAACGCCAAAAATACAGAAATACAATAATGGTTTAATATTAGAAAATTTACTCATGTAATTCAACTAACAGATTTGAGGGGTTTTTTAATCAAATTATCTCCATTGATATTAAAAAGCATTTGATAAAATTCAATATTCATTATTAATCTCTAAAAATCTTTACTTGTCAAACAGAAAGCTATCCAGTTCTTAACATGATAAAACCTTGACCCCCCCCCCAACAAAGCTGACACCATACTTAGCAGAAAAATATAAGAAACATTCCTAGAGTCAAAATAAAACAAAGGTCACCAGTATCATCACAACTTTGGAACATGTCATAATAACTGAACAAAAGAATGAAATCAGTTATTCAATTTAGAAAAGAGAAGGAAAAACTTATTATTTACAAGTGATGTATCTGTATACCCGGAAAACCTAAGAGAATCAACTATTCTAAATAATGAAATGGGTAGCTTAGTTATAAAACCAATTGTGCAAATACAGATAAACAACCAACAACTTGAAGAGATAACAAAAAAATAAAACAATTTGTTGTTACTAGCAACACAAAGACAAAATTATCCAGGAATAAATTTTAAAAGATATATGGAAGTTCAACATAAAACTAGAGACAGAAATAAGGATAAGAACCAAACAAACAAAACAAAAGTTACATCTTCAGTGTAAACTAGGCAATGGAAAAATGCACAAATTTAAATCACTTTTTAAATCTGTAAATCAAATTTGATTTGTAAATGTGATCAAACCCTTCCCCAAATAGCAAAATTGGTACCATAACATATATACTAAATATACTAAATACACCAGAAGAAAAAAGATGCTGCTAAGGGCGCCAGTCTGAGTGGGAAGTGCTTTAAGAAAATCTGAAAGCGCCCTGGCTGGGTGGCTCGGGTGGTTGGAACATCGTCCCAGAGCACAGAGGTTGCCAGTTTGATCCCCAGTCAGGGCACACACAGGAGCAGCTCGATGTTCCTGTCTCTCTCTCTCTCTCTCTCTCTCTCTCTCTCCCTGCCTCTCTGGCTAAATACAGTAAATAAAAATTTAAAAAAAAAAAAAAAAGAAAATCTGAAAGCTATGAAATAACAACTGCCAGCTGATGATAAAGACAAAGCCAAATGGCCCATATGTTGAGTCACCAAGGGGTCACAGGAAAAATGGAATGCTGGGGGGCCTCATCCCAAGTGAGAGCTGCTAAGAGCAAGAGGCAGATGAATTACAAGGGCAGGGATGCTGAGAGAAGCAGAAAAGAGAAGGGCTGAACAGGGGGAAGAATGTAGTAGGGAACACTCCGAAAATGTCTGATACAAACCCTAAAAGTAGCGTCATCTCCCCAGGTCCAAACTCAAGTAGATCAAAGATCCAAGCAAAGGCTGTGAGAAATTTGGGGAAAGACAAGTACGAAGTGGAATCCTTCCTAAACCAGGCGAGGCTTTGAGAAGTGAAGCTGAATAGGGAACACTAACCCTTCCACATGAAGGCTTGGAGAGCTACCTGGGCCATTTCCCCACCCAGAAACCTCCTGCTCTTCCTCTACTAAAATCAATCTCATTCCAACACAAGTAACTGTTAACAGCCTCCCATCTGCCTCAACAAAGAGAAACCATAGGGAAAAGGATGAAAATGGGCAATAATAACTTTGCAATAGATAATGAAAATTCACCAAAGAAATGTTGCCACAAGGCAGATGAAAACAGCATGTGGGAAAAAAATTAAAAACGAAATTAACTAAAAAACCAAGAACACAATCAGAGTACAAAAAAATTTTTTTTAACAATAAAAATGAGGAGAACCAGATGGTTCAGACAACAGTGGGTGACAACCAGATAACAAGAGAATATAGAAACAGGAACTGACAGAAAAAAAAATAAAGCATGGGCCTGACCAGGCGGTGGCGCAGTGGATAGAGCGTCAGACTGGGATACGGAAGACCCAGGTTCAAGACCCCGAGCTCACCAGCTTGAGCGCGGGCCCATCTGGCTTGAGCAAAAAGCCGGTCAGCTTGAACCCAAGGTCGCTGGCTCCAGCAAGGAGTGGCTCGGTCTGCTGAAGGCCCGCGGTCAAGGCACATGTGAGAAAGCAATCAATGAACAACTAAGGTGTTGCGACAGCAACGAAAAACTAATGATTGATGGTTCTCACCTCTCTCCGTTCCTGTCTGACTGTCCCTATCTATCCCTCTCTCTGACTCTCGGTCCCTGTGTAAAAATAAATAAATAAATAAATAAAGCATGGAATCATTTTAAAAAAGAAAGACAAATACTTATAAAAGGAATAATAAACATCACAGAAATCATTGTAAGAAACACAAAACAAGAAAAAGTGAGGAAAATGGAGGAGAGATCATTAAAAATTAAAGATTTATGAGACATTACCAACCAAATAAATGTGAGGATCTTTGTATCAGCCCTGATCTGAACAAACTGTAAAACAACACTTTAGGAAAAATAAGGGGAAACTAAACTAGATCTGGATATTAAGTTACTGGTATTATTAATTTGTATCAATTAGTATTAATTTTGCTAGATGTGATTGATGATACTGTGGTTTTAATATTTTTTTAATCCTTAACTACTAGAGATACAAATAAACATATTTAAGGATAAAATGATATGCAATAGCTATAATATACTCCAAAAAATAAGAGGGGAAGAGAAAATAGATTAAAAAAATAGATTAAAGAACAAAAACAATACTGATAATCACTGAAGCTGGGTAATGGATATTTGGTAATTCATACTTTTATAGATATGTTTAAAATTTTTCATAATAAATAAATAAAATTCATCTAGAATCATAAAAAAGCAAGACAATAAGAAAATGAGAGATGACAATATCTATCAGGCATTAAAAAAATAGGCCAAAGAAACAGAACAAAAAGTTCAGAAATAGATCCAAATATATACGATACATTTAGAATGTGATAAGGTTAATCTCAAATCAGTGGAGTAAAGAAACTTATAATAAATAGTATGGTGCCAACTAGGTAGCCATTTTAGAAAATAAAAATTAGATCCAGGCCCTAGCCAGGTAGCTCAGTTGGTTAGAGCATCATCCCAACATGCCAAGGTTGTGGGTTCAAGACCCAGTCAGGGCACATACAAAATCAACCAATGAATATATAAAAAAGTGGAACAAATCAACATTTCTCTCTCTCCCTCTACCTCTCTAAAAATTAATATATTTTAAAAATATTTTAATAGATCCATACTTCACATCACATATCAGGATAAACTCCAAGGAGATCAAAAATCCAAGTATAATATGGTATATAATAAATTGCAGATATGGGTATTCTTTGATACCAACAACCCTATTTCTGTGAATTTAAGATATATGCCTGCTACTATGGACTAACCTGTGTCCTCCCCAAAATTCGTATGTCGACACTAACCCACAAAGTGATGGAGACAGGGCCTCTGAGAGATTACATTTAGATGAGGTCATAAGGGCAGGGCCTCATCAGAAAAGACAGCAGAGAGCTTGCTCTCTCTGTCTCCACCATGTGAAGAC
This sequence comes from Rhynchonycteris naso, assembly GCA_037038555.1. Lineage (NCBI taxonomy): Eukaryota > Metazoa > Chordata > Mammalia > Chiroptera > Emballonuridae > Rhynchonycteris > Rhynchonycteris naso. The sequence continues at coordinate 60,460,375 of CM073004.1, read as the reverse complement.
ACAGCCAGAAGTCTGCAAGCCAGAAGACAGCTCCCATCAGAACCCGACCATACTGACACCCTGATCTCAGCCTCTGACCCTCTGGAATTGTGAAAAAACAAATTTCTGTTGTTTAAACTAGAGGTTTTCAAACTGCCAGTGGACCAGAAATTTCGTGCCAGTTCACAAAAGAGTTAACCACCCAGATTGTGTAAGAATGGAAAGAGTTAAGAATGTGCATTTTTTGTGTATGCATGTGCATGTATTTGCTTATATTTCAAAGAAAAACAACTTGGAAAGGATTAAACAAAAAATTAGTGGAACTTACCTATAGAGCAGTAGGAAAAAAAGAATAGAAGGAACCAGATAGAAGGGAAAAGGTAGAGACAGGTTGAAATGTATGCCTTTTTATATACTTAGGTTTCCCAGTTTTTATTTTGAAATTTTTCAAGCTCACAGAAAAACTGAAAGTGTAGACTCTCCAAGTTCAACAATTGTTACCATTTGCCATAATTTGTTTTATCTCTATTTCCCATATACACACATATGTATACATGTTTTTGTTTTTCTGCAGAACTGTTTGAAACTCAAGTTTACTCGAGATAACCCTTCATCCAAGTATCTTTAATTCTTATATGAATTATAAGAATTCATATAAGATCCTCAGCCCGGATCTCCTAATACGGACGATTTCTTTAATACATACAGGCTATTAGCATTACTAAGGAAGCAAACAATATTTTCACAAAAGCAGTTTTACATCTTATTAGGCTTATCATTAATCATGTATTCATTCTATACGAGTCACCTTTTTATATCTATACATTTTTAGTCTTTTTGAAAACTGCACTTAGGCAGCTTTAGCAATTCCACCAAGAGGAAGTGGACCCACCTTCTGGAGTCAAGTAAACTGCCTTGTCGCAGAAGCACAATTCATGAGCCACGTAAGTCCGGGTACAATTTTTCTTAGCTCTGGAAGTGAATCCCAAGCCGCAATTTTACCGTTGCTACTACTTTGCCTGTTGTTTTGATTTTCCTGACTGATTTTGTTTTTGTTTCTGAGTTGCTCATGACCTATGTTTTTTTCCATTGCTGACAGCAACAAGTGGAAGGCTGATTAATGGTTTGATCATCGACTGATTTCTATCTGACTCATATGGTACTCTTCACTACTGACCGAGAGGCTACAGATAATACAATTGTTAAGTCACCTTTTTTGGTTGGTTTGCCTAGTCCTAACCAATTCCTAAGTCAAGTAAAAATATATTTCATGTCTTCTGGAAGAGGAACAGCCCTTTAAGGTATAAAGCAGTAAGGGTTTATGTTCTATGTTAACTGTTTTTTTTTTTAAGAGAGAGAGAGAGGCAGGAAGAGAGACAGACAGGACCCATCGAGCTGTCCTTGTATGTGCCCTGATCAGGTATCAATCTATGTTAACTTCTGACCCACGATTAAAGCTATAAAACTGAAGCTATAACTGAAAAGTCCTCACCTTTCACTGTGTGAGTCTGAAGTAGTTTCCTTTTTCCAGAATGGATTTTTAAATTACATTAAAATTTCAAAAAGAGCACTCTGACTAGTTTCAGAGACTACATAGGACCCGCTTGACTCTAACAGTCCCAGAATTCCCCAAAACTAAACTAAACTTGTAACATTTTAAATATGATGACCTAAAAAAATCTTTCCTACAGAAACCTCTTTCTCCAAAACATTTTCATATAAGAATTAAAGATACTGTGATCAAAGTGAATCCCTGGACAAGATGTTTGATAATCTATGTTTTGTAAAAAAGTATGCTTTTATCTGATTATGTCAGCGTAGTGTGTAATGCTGGTTTTATAAGATTTGGGTTTCTTTTCTCATGAAAAGACTAATTAAAATGAACTTCCTAAATGATACTCACATAGCGTCTTCTAAGATCAAGCTCACAGTCTTCTTCCTACCCTCTGCTACCAATACTCATGAATAGCACTATCCCTGCTGCAAAGCCGCTCCAGGTGTCAAAGAGCATATTTCTGACACCCCAATGCCTACCATATCGATACAGCGGCGTAGAAGGCACTGCTACTTACAGATGTATTTATATTACCGCTGTCCAACTCAAGCTAGACTTATATGCTCCAATTTAGACCAAGGCTCGGCCACAAATTAAGCACTAGACATACTTTCTGGAGCCTCGTAATTAATTTAGTCTATTTTATATTAAAATAAATATGGCTTAAAAAAGGGGAGTGACGTAAACTTTGCATGAATTTCTTAAATAAAATATGAGATTTCAAAAAGCACGCAGCAGTAAAGCCTAACGATAAAAGCAATCATTTGTCTCCACTGATAGGGCCATGAGTGGGAAAGGTTTTCATAAGCCAACCTGGGAAGCTCACTAAGAAAACAATTGGAGATCTAAGTTATTTAATATTTATTGCTAAGAGACTCACCTGTAATCTTGCAATCTCTTCTCCAAATTTCTTCTGCTGTTTTGCCAGGATAGACTGATGATACTCAGCATTGGCTTGCATGATACAGTGCTTGGCAGCCAGGATAGGGAACATCTCCTGGAAATAAAAACACTGACCAGGGGAGAGTCCAACCATACAACCACCACAGACAACATGGGATGCAGGAAGAAAAAGGAAAAGGAGACAGAAATTAGAATACCCCATTAATGGCTTAGAGATGGGTAGGTCAGTCATTAGATGTAAACAGAGAAGACCACATGATTTTGCATAGATTGAATTCAATAATTTCAATTTTTTTGGCCAATTGAAATTAAAGTTATTTTAAAAAAAAACTTAAATGAAGCCAATTAAAATTTGTACAAGTCTCTTTAATCAAGCCATGAAGTCAACATTTTGTTTACAAAGAAGAAAGGAAAGGATGCATTAGAAAGAGAAGTAGAATGGACAATCAGAGGAATACCAAGCACAAGGCTTTAGAAGCTTCCTTATAAGCCCTTACCAGCCCTTTAACTAAACTGTTACTCACATACACTAATGACACTGCTCTAGAGCTGTTTCATGTTTAAAAGACAAAAGACAGTAAAGTAAGTTCCCACTTATATTCATATCCTGAGACTTTTTAATAAAGATCTTTTTTAGCCACATAAAAATTTAGTATCATATCAAAATAACATTTCAGTATCATATACTCAAAAACACATAGCAAGATAAATGCACTAAGTTAATAACTAATATTTTCTTACTTTTTGCCCTTATCTGTTTTGAAAAAAGTTTCAGTCAAAATTAATTTTAAAAGATCCAAACCCATGAACCAGAAAAACAGTTACATGGGTAGAGGCTTTTCCAAAATGTCAAAACCTAGCCTGCAACCTCATTGCTTTTAGGAAGTTCATGTCGTATAAAATCCAAAAAATATACTAGACTCAATGTCCAGACAAAAAAAAAAAATTAAGAGAATCAAAAACTGAATTACTACCTGTGTGCTTTCCTGTCTTCCAGTGAGTAATATCCCAGCTTCCTAAATCACTACTTCCATAAATTTCAGTTCTATAACTACAAAATGAAAATATCTTACGAACTTTATTAGTAAAATAACAAAAATAAAAGACACCTAAATCTCAAACTGCACAAAAGCCAGTTCTTAAGTTAAGGCTGGAGCAACCTGGTGCTTAAAGAGGAGATTTTCAAGGAATACCAGGAATGCTGCAGAGGTAGTTTTCAAGTCTTTGCAGGTGACATTCTTCTCTCCATGACAAGACTGAACTAATGGTCCAACAGGGGGCAACGGTACACTGTGCAACTGAACATGAGGTCTTTCAGATGAAGCGAAAGGAAATTCCAAATCTCTTTTGAAGAGTAACAATCTAAATACCCAAGAGTCCAGGGCAAATTTCAACTCATCCTATGGTGTATTTTAAATCTCTAAGAATCTTCACACTGTACATTTTCTGACCAAACTAACATGTTCTACTGATGTACTTACATGCCTTTTACTCCACCACAAAATTGCCTGCAACTTCATAATTTAAAAGAATCCCTGGCCTGACTGTGCTGGCACAGTGAATAAGCGCCGACCTGGAACACTTAGGTCTCCAGTTCGAAAGCCCAGGACTGCACAGTCAAGGCACATAAAGAGAAGCAACTCTGGGTTGACACTTCCTGCTCCTTCCTCCTCACACACACTTTCTCTCTTTCTTTCTCATTCTCTCTCTCTTCTCCTTCTAAACTAAATAAAAATTTAAAACAAAAATTTCTGAATGACTTCCTAATCAATCACCTCCCCTACAAAAAATCATGTGACAAATACCCTCGTCTATCATACAGATGAAACTATTTCCTTGAACATTTCTTAAAAATTAAATGAAAACATACTACATTTACTCAGTCTGTAAAGTTGCTCATTCTAACCATTCTACCTTTACTTGTTAGTTTAATCACCTGCTTTGTCATTTATAAAAGATCACTACTGACTAGTCATTTCAAATGCTACTTCAGAAAAGTTTACATAAAAATAATTAATACTTCCTGTGGCAGTGGTTTAAAGATGGTTGTTTTCCTTAGCTGTCCAACAGCAGCCCCATTTTTATCCCTGTTGACAAAACTTAATTCTTATCAAAGTATTGGATGAATTTGTTAAGTTTCCTTTTCCTTTTCCTTTGTTTTTGCGCTTAAGACTCATCTTTAAGAAAACAGGACAATAATTAAAACTGTGAATAATCAACATGCTAAAGTATTCATGCTTGTGCCAAATCACCAAAGATTCAGAACTACACAATGGACACAGATATTCAGAAATTTCCAAAGAGAGATTTAGCTTGGAAAAACAAGTTTAGTGAAGAGCAGAAGCAATGCATCCTGTAAATATAGAATTTTCATGCATCTTAAACAAAAATATATTTATACAAATATATTCTTCAAATGCCTCTCCTAAAGTTTCAAATATCTTTATAAAATATAATTTTCAACTTGCTTCCTATACCCAGAAATATTCAAATATTTCCACATGCAAAATAGCCAAGTGTATATAAAACAATAACTGACCTTGGGAAGAGTATCTTTATACTGACACTGCTTGAAAGCATCCCCAAAATAGTCTGCAGCCTGATTAGCCAATTTAGCTATGATGGCATCTTTCATTTTATCTGGAATACAACATTAAATTGACCATTTTAATTAAAATAAATATAAAGTAATCAGATATGTCATGACTATACATCTGTCTTAAAAAATCCTTATTGATAAAATCAATTCATCTTCACGAAACTCAATTATTCCTTAAGCAAATCCAGAGTAGAAACGTTTAGTGGCTGCAGGAAGCTGGGGAAATGGAACAGAGAGTGACTGCCAGCAGGTCTGCGGTTTCTTTTGGGGGCGACGATAATGTTCTACAGTAAGTTAGTGGTAATGGTTGCAAACTGAATATACTAAACCCAATGAAGTGTATACGTCAGGGGTGCCCACACTTTTTCAGCTTGCGAGCTACTTATAAGATGACCAAGTCAAAATGATCTACCTACAATAAAAATGCAAAACATAAATTTATTTCTTCTATATTATCATTATTTAAGTTACTATTATTACTATTTAATATTGGGTATTCTTCTTTCACCTTCCTCCTTCTCAGCTCTCTTTTCGGAGAGAAGTCAATGTCATAGTTTTTATGAACAGTCCGAAAAAGCCGCTCCACATTTCCCTTCTTTGGAATAGCAATGGCACACAGACAGATGAGGCAAACGCACTTAGAATATGACAGAGTGAAAAAAATCCCCTCCCATTCTGTATGAAAGTGGTAGGTTTTAGGCTTCTTACTCGGACCAGCTACGGCACTCATTTTTATACCCTTTGTTGTATTTAGTTTAAATAAATTGAAGGCTAACTATGCAGCAATGTAACTGAACAAGTTAGCGCGGTTTAACGCGCGTGCATAGTGTGTCAAAAGTTCAGACGTCAGATTGGCTATCCTGTATGCCAATCAAAAGACAAATGTCTTTTTAATGTCATGCGATCTTCCCACACTTCCTTCGCTATCGACCAGTAGATCCCGGATCGACGTATTGAGCACCCCTGGTATACGTATTTTAAAAGGGTAAATTTTACTGTATAGGCTCTCACATGATGACTGTTCCCTTATTTTCAATTCTCTACACTTTCATATTCAGCCCATATTCCAATCTGTCATACTAACTCAATGCCAGTAGGAATGATCACATACCCTCATTCAGAGAGCCAGGGACTCTGCCTAGATGGCTCAATCTTGTTAGTTGGGTCTCGATGAAAGGAGACCTCCTCAAAGACACTCTTTTTGACTAATGAATCTAAAATTAGCATGACTGTCCCTACATCCTCACCCCACAGCCAGAACAGACCCCAGCCATTATCACTTAATCCACCATATTTTCTTTATAAAATTACATTAACTACTTAATTTCTTGCTTATCATCCACCCACACTAAAATATAAGCTTCCTGATATAAGGAATATTGTTTGTTTCATAATTCTATTCATCGAGAGCACTGAACACTTTCTGGAACACAGAAGGTAACCAATAAGTATTTGTTAAATAAATGCATTTTTAATATATTACAAACCTACGTAAGTATTATTCCAGAGTTCAGTGTTTTAAGACAATAGCTAACTACCCATTCTATAGAAGACTTCAAATACAAAATACATTCTTAAATGTGTATTTGTACCACCTTAAGTTCAGAAAAGAAAAGCTTAAAAATTAAAAGTGTGTGTGTGTCAAGTTCAAAGAGAAAAGCTCTACACTGAATAAGCGATAGCCTAATCACTTTCTAATTCTAAAACCTATCACTCTTTTCACATGCAACAAAATGAAGACAAACAGGAATTACCTCTTGTGGCCTTTAAAAAAAACACTTCTTGGGCCTGTGCCAGCATGATAAGACTGAGGGTCCCAACAGTATCTGGAGAGATGTCCACAGTAGGCTCTCGGTTTAAGGCAGATAAAACCGTCTCTTTAATATGTAAAAAGGCACCACTAGCAAACTAGAGGGGGAGAAAGAATTTCCTTAAAATCTGTATGAACTAAAGCAAGATTTAATTTTCTGTTAAACACAAAATCATTCCAAATGTTAACTCAGTTGAACAGTTGTTATATTTAAAGTTTTATATTGTGCGAAACAGAATAAAACGTGACCTACAGACAATAAGGTATGTTTCTAAAGCCCTATAGAGTAACAGGAAATTTAACGAAGATTAAAGGTTAACAACAATAAAATTACAAAATATATTAAGGGACAAATTGAGTAAGTTCATTTTTAGATATATTTCCTCGAAACTAACATGAGAATAGAGGCAGGGACAAAATATTAAAATGTTTTTAGTACTGAAATGCTCTTGATTTGGTCCCAAATTTACCACTCAAATAATTAAACCTACTACATTTGCAGAAACTTCAAATAATACAGATACCCAGTTGAGTGAAGAACAGCATTACCGTCCATTGCTAATGATTCTTTTTTGGAATGATTTGACTTTCAGAGCTCCCTGGTGAAACATTACCCATCAGATTTGTCTTCCCAATTAAACTTTTCTAAGATTAACACTAAAATAGCTTTGCTCTCATGAGACAAATGACACTGGGAAAAAGAAGTCAGTCTGGGACTAAAAGGTGCTGTGGGTTATACAGATAACCGATGCAAAGATAGCACAAGGTTAACTGCTTCAAGTGAACATGGTGTTTCTGCAGTCGTGCAGCACGGTATGCCTGCAGAAAGTGGTTGGCTGACCCTGCTTCAAAACTAACAGAACCACCTACCAGAGCAGAAGGGACCCAGTCTCTCACAGATATGGAGCTAGAGGTCCACAGAGGTTACAGAACTTATACACAGGGCACACAGCTTCTGGGTACAAGAATCTACTGCTTGTAACTCCACCAGTTATTTCCATCACACGAGGGGACCTGCTGTGAATCAGAGAGGTGACTCACAGAATGGAATGTGTCCTGAAGATTCAGAATGCCCTCTAAAATCTCACATGCCAATTAACAATTACAGTTGATAGAAAACTAAATAAAAATTTACTTCATTATCACATTTTGAAATATTTGCCATTTTTGGCCCCAAAAAGACAGTATATATGCATCATGTTTGTTATCTAATTATATGGCAAGCAACAATATGGTTACATTATTTGCTTAAAGTATGTTTTCCTCTCACTTTCCTAGAACAGAACTCCTCTACTCTTCTCTAAACTTAAATGGTGGAAAAATCAAACTCCATCCCTCAAACAATCAAATTTCATAGCCATGAGACACAGAAAGGACTATTTGAAATTCCACTAAATTTGAAATCAAGACACCTGAAACCCTAATGGACCCTTTATTCACACTTCTGCTTTTAGTCCTCTTGTCTGTAAAGTGAGACTGACATTCTATAACATGCATCACAAAGTTTATGAGTCAAATCACGTATATGAAAAAACTCAATAAATTATAAAGCATCATAAACTATGAAAACATGATTATAGATGCTATCAGCTGACAGTAACCACTTGTTCTTTAAATTGAAACAAAAAAATGAAAGCAGAGTAAATAAATTACCACAGAAATCCTATGCTGTATTAGTCATAGTATAATATTACATATCTGTCCACATTTAAATATGACCTCTCCACAAGTGTCAGAGGTAACTTTTCTCTTTTCTTGTCAAGAGGTCTTTTTTTTTTTAGCTGCTTGCCAAAAGGTCTTAATTTTTGTGAAATTATATGTGTCTCGCTGTAAGACAAAATATATATAAAATAATGTACAAAATTTTTTAAATGAGGTCATTTATTTAAGAGGGATTTACTAAAGATTTCATCTCATGCATTTATTTCACAATTTGTTCTCCCAACATTTATTGAGCCTTTATTATGTGCCAGGCACTGTGCTAGGTGCTGGGTATACAATGGTGAGGAAAAACAGAGCTGGTTTATAGTTAAATAGTTTATCTAAGGACTTCAAAAATATAAATCAATTCATTAAAAAGTATATTAGTTTTCTAGAAAATATCTATGGGTAAAGAAACATCTATAAACCTAATGTCAATTATTTTAACTTTAATCCAACTTAGTGTTGATCATTATGTAGTAACTACTGTTCTGCATACCTGGTAATGCTTAGCAGCGATTTTCAATCCTTCATCATTATCCAGGTTCTGTTCTGCTGCAATCTGGCTAGCTAAGGCTGCACAATTGAACAACACACAGCTCTTTTCATATCCTAAACTTGCAAGAGCTGTAAAAAATTGAGAAGGAAAATTTATCAGATTATTTTTTTTCTAAAGAAAATTAATGTTTCAAAGAGAAATACTATAACCTCTATCCCATTTCCTCTCACAAAAACAAATTTCCAGACCTGTTTTCTCACCCATAATATGCTCCCATATTTCTAGCTACCATGCCAGGGATTTATTTCCATAACAATATTCCTACCTTATTCTTTGCTTCCCTTTACTTCCACAGTTATTAGTCAAATTCACAATGAAAAGTTGACCCTGGCCGGTTTGGCTCAGTGCTAGAGCGTCGGCCCAGCATATGGATGTCCCAGGTCCAACTCCCAGTCAGGGCACACAGGAGAAGCATTCATCTGCTTCTCCACCTCTGCTTCACTTCTCTCTATTACTCCCTCCGTCCCCCTCTTGCAGCCAAGGCTTGACTGAGCAAGCTGGCCTCAAGCACTGAGGATGGCTCCATGGCCTCCACTTCAGGTGCTAAGAAGAGCAATAGAGCAATGCCCCAGATGGGCAGAGCATCACCCCCTAGTGGGCTTGCTGGGTGCATCCTGGTTGAGGCACATGCGGGAGTCTATCTCTGCCTCTCCTCTTCTGACTAAAAAAAAAAGTCATCTTCACATCATTTCTCACTTAAATTCAAATAAATACTTCCTATTTTTCCATCACTTCTCTCAAAATTATGTCTTCCCACCACATTTAAACCAATTCTTCACTACTTCAAACCTGAGCCAATGTCAGAACCTCCTAGCTGGCCTTCCATGCCTCAATTTCTCATGACAATACATCTCTCGGAAGATTAGCAAATTATTTGCTTAAAATACAACTCTGATCAAGAATTTACACACTTCACATCCAGTTAGAAAGTTACTATTAAAAAAAAATAATAAAAATAACAACTGCTGGCAAGTACAGTATATGGAGAAATAGGAATTGTATGATGCTGGTGGGATAGCCACTATGGAAGAGAATACGACAGTTCTTAAAAAAATTAGAAATAAAATTACCACATGATCCAATAATTCCACTTCTAGGTATCTACCCAAAAGAACTGAAAGCAGGGTCTCAAAGCAGTATTTGTACACCGATGCTCACGCAGTATTATTCACAATAGACAAAAGGTAGAAGGAACCCAAGTGTTCACTGATGGATGCACAGATAGAGAAAATGTGATGCATACATACCACACACCATTATTCAGCCTTTAAAAAAAAGGAGATCCTGATTGACCTGTGGTGGCACAGTGGATAAAGCGTCAACCTGGAATGCTTGAGGTCGACAGTTCAAAACCAAGGGGCTTGGCCAGTCAAGGCACATATGAGTGAAATGATGCTTCCTGCTCCTTCCCCCCACCCCCTTTCTCTTTCTTTCTTCTCTCTAAAATCAATAAATAAAATCTTTAAAAAAGAAAAGAGGAAGGAGATCATGTCGCATGCTACCACATGAAGGAATCTTGAAGACATGATGCTAAATAAAATAAGCCAAATACTACGCATACGGTTCTATTTATAGGAGGTACCTAAAGTAGTCAAAGCCATAGAAACAGAAACAGAAGCAGAATGGTGGTTACCAGGGACAGGGGCAAAGGTGAAAAGAAAGTTGTTAAAGAGTATAGAGTTTCAGTTTTACAAAAAGTTCTGGAGATCTGTTTCACAATAATGTGAATATACTTAACACTATTGAACTTAAAATTGGTTAAGATAGGAAATTTTATGGGAGAGTTTTGCCACAATAAAAAATGAAAATTTTGATCACGATGATATTCAAGATCTTACGTAATGTGCCAGGCATTAAACACTAAGCCCTATAATAAGGCCCCTTATAAAAACACACTGGGCAAAACATCGAGAAGAATCAGAACACTCTAGCTGTCTGTCTATGCCAGAGTAGTACCATAAAATAAACTTTTCCTTGCTATAACATTTTAGTAGTCTTCCTCGAAAGAGTGGCCAGTTTTCATCTTGCCTCCAAACCAATTCTAGCCTCCCCACCATAAAGTGAAGCAGATTACACTTCAGCTACTCTAACCTACTTTCTTAAATACGATATATGAAAAGTCTAAAATATCCAGGATGTGAGGAGAGTCTCCAACAAAATAAAGATCAAGATGAACTGAAAAATTATTTCAGTAAAAAACATTTCATTCAAAGATCCTAATTAGCATCCTCAAAGAGATTCAAAGATGGTACAGTGGATCCATAAAGTAAGAACAGGATGTTACTTAAAAAAGAAAAATCCATAAATAAGAAAAAGCTACTATAAATTAAAAACCTGACTGCTAAACGTTTTTCAAAGAAATGTTGAAAAATAGTATCCAGGCAACCCATAAAGTCAGTAAGTTATGAGTAGCCCAGAACAGCTAACACTCCAAAGAGAAGAGGAAATTACACTGGGGAACACATTTTTTCCCATTTTCTGTTGCATGAGGTTTTAGAACATTTTCTATATACTTATGCATTGCTGATTCCAAATCTGAAATCCGTTTTTTGGTGCATGCTCTAGTTTTTATGCAATTTTAATTTCTTTTTGTTACAGTTAATGGCATACATTGGTTTTTAAATTGGAGTTAAAGGGCAACAACTCTTGGATTGAACATAACCACAAGGCAATTAATGTTTTACAAACATCACTTTTACAGAATTGTAGTTGTTTTTAAATGTAAAAAATTATTATCTGATAAAAACACCTTCTTATTTTGTTTTGAGATTGAATCATGGCTTCTTCGAGTAGGCGTAAATATAAGAATAGTCCTGACACCTTCTGTTATATATGTTACTGTTCAACGTCAAAGGTGCAATATTTCATCATTTTTGACACGTGCATATATTGCCTATTTTCAAGTTCCCCTTGGTGATCAAGATGAGAATTGGGCTCCTCATATTGAGTGTCATAATTGTGAGGAAATGCTTCGTGAGTGGACAAAAGGAAAACGCAAATGAATGCCTTTTGGTATTCCCATGGATTGGCGTGAACCTAAGGATCACAGCAGTGACTGTTATTTCTGTCTGATCCATACAAAGGGCATCTGCAAGAAAAAACGGCATATGATCGCATATCCTAATATTCCTTCAGCAATACGACCTATCCCACATTCTGAGACACTCCTGGTTCCAGTTTTCAATGGTTTTATTTCTTCAAAGGATGAAGAAAGTGAACATGGTGATCAAGTGTATTTTGATAAGATGCATGAGGAAATAAATGGTTGTAGAATCTGAAGGGTCTTCTTCTGATGCCAAGCAGTCATTAACCCCTCAGCAGTTTAGCCAACCTGAATTGAATGACGTAGTAAGAGATTTGGGCCTATCAAAGAAAGCAGCTGAGTTATTAGCCTCCAGGCTTCAAGAAAAGAATGAGGGGAGGGGCACAAAGAAAACCAAATAGAAGGTGACAGAGGACAATTTGACTTTGGGTGATGGGTATGCAACATAACTGAATGATAAGATAACCTGGAGATGTTTTCTTTGAACATATGTACCCTGATTTATTAATGTCACCCCACTAAAATTAATAAAAAAAAAAAAAGAAAAGAATGGACTTCACCAGTCAGCTAAAGTATCCCATTTCAGGAAGTTTGAACAAAGTTTTGTGGACTTCCCTCCCGCCCCAAGACAAAACTTTGTTTACTGTCATGGTATCAGTAGTCTTCTCAGCCAGCTAGGTGTTTCCACTTACAGTCCAACAGAATGGCAGTTATTTTTTAACAGCTGTAAACAGAGTCTGAAATGTGTTCTTACACAACGGTAATATGTTTATGCAGCGGTTCCAATTGGTTATTCAACTCATCTGCGAGAAGATAATAATGACATAAAAAATTGTCCTCGACTTTCTGAAGTATGAGGAGCATAGCTGGATCATTTGTGTGGATCTTAAAATGGTAAATTTCCTGCTAGGACAACAGAGATTTCACAAAGTATCCTTGCTTTCTGTGTTTGTGAGACAGCCAAGCTCGGGAAAAACACTGGACACAGAAGGAGTGGCCGAAACGTGAAGCTCTGGAAGTAGGGATGCAAAATATTGTGAATGAACCTGTAGTTAATCGAGACAGGATCATTTTCCCCTCACTTCACATCAAACTTGGCTTAATGAAGCAGTTTGTTCAGGCTTTGCATAGAGAAAGTGAATTCTTTCAACATATGATTTCTGTTTTTCCTGCCTGGTCTTTCAAGAAGATAAAAGCAGGTGTATCTGATGAACCTCAAATTCAAACCCTCATACCTGATGAAGAATTTGCCAGAAAGATGAATAAGGAGGAAAAAGCAGCATGGCAGCCTTCTGTGGCAGTTACAAAGAACTTTCTTGGCAACAAAAAAGCAGAAAACTATGAACTTCTGGTTCAAAGGATGCTGTTGGCTTTCCGCGACACTGGATGTAACATGAACATTAAGATTCACTTCCTGAACAGTCACCTTGATAAGTTTCCCGAAAATCTTAGAGCTGTTAGTGATGAGCAGACTACTGCTGGAGCATCAAACGAGATGTCCTCAACAAGTACACAAACGCAAGAGCTACAAACACAAATTTTTGCCTGGATAGAATTTAAATAGGTTTTGCGCAAATTTTATGATTAAAATAAGTGTTTTAATATGTTCTATTTTGAAATTGTAGACAAATTCCGATGCAATCATATCTTTTAGTGTATTAGTGTATTTACTGCATTATATAAATTATATTTTCACAAAGATGATGCCCAAGAATACATTCTACTTCATTATGTTAAACTAAATGTTGAAAATTATATAGTAAGATGAAAGCCTAAAAACTTGAATTTAGTTTTTAGCTACAGCAAAAAAACTGTAGCTTACAGAGAAAAACTAATGTCAGATTTGAGATTAGCACACTCAAATTAGGTAAGAGCAAGTGTTTTTGTGGATGCAACAAATATTTTGTTCCCCAGTGTTATCAAAGAAATGTAAGGAAATTTTCCAAGGTTAAAGGGAGAGATAAGTCTTCAAAATGAAACGGGCGACAATAAATGCTACATATAAGAAATAGAATGAGAGCTAATTAAATCTTTTGAGATTTCTAAACACAAAGGACAAAAACTATAAAATCTTCCCAAGAAAAAGAAACAAGTCACCTACAAAAGAACTAAAACCGGCCTTCTAATCAGTAACACTGGATAGTAAAAGGCAAGGAAGAGGAATGGAACAGAGGCAGAGGCGGGATCAAAGGGACCAGAGGGAAGGCGGACAGAGGGAAAGGGTTGAGAGGATAGGAACAGAGAAGGGAAAGAGATTAGTGAAATTACATATACATGACACAGCATTATAGAGAGCAGGACAGCAAATCCTGGAGGGAAGGGGGGAAGACATTAGGGAGAGGGGGTGAGGGGGATGTCGAGGGGAACATGGCGGGGGGGGGGGAGGGATATATTCGGTGGGACACTTGAATCTATGTAAACATAATAAATTAAAATCAATAAAAAAATTTTTAAAAAGACAAGGAAACAATGCCTTCAAGTTCTGAAGAAACATAAATCTAATTCATTAATTCAACAAACAGATATTAAGGCCAGTATGGCTGGAAAAAAGAAAGCAGGGGACAAAATGGTAGGCAATCGTGACAGGGAGGTAAAAGAGAGATACCTTACGCTGTCGAGCCTTTAGCTTTTACTCTGAGTAAGGTGAGAAGTCTGGAGTTTTAAACAGATTCACTCAGTCCACAGAGTAGACAGCAGGCCACAGGGAAGCACCTCTGGTGAAGGCAGAGACTAAACTGCTGCAGTCGAGTGCTGAGAGGTGACGGTGGCTCTGACTAGAATGGCAGCAGATGTCCTGAGAGGGTTTCAGAAAGTTCACCTTTTCTCAGAAAGCTAATTAAGACTATATTCCAGCAAAAGAGGAAGACACAGTATCCAGAAAACAAGGGCTCTAACTAAGGGAGCAGACACCACCCAGGATGCTCGTTATGCAGCAGCTTTACAGAGCAAACAGTCAGATTCAAGCAAGAAAAGAGGCCATAAGTGAGACACTCAGGAAATAGGGACTCCAGAGAAATAGATATTAAGATTGAGAGTTTGGACCTAGCTGGTGATGGCTCGTACAGAGAGCATCAACCTGGGATGCTGAAGTCCCAAAAATAAATAATTCAATTCTTTCTTCAAAGAGCTTTTTCTCTTCTTTTTTTTTTTAAAGTGAGAGGAGGGGAGATAATGAGACAGACTCCCACATGCACCCCGACCAGGATCCACCCGGCAATCTGTCTTGGGACTCTGTCTTGGGACGATGCTCAAATCAATCAAGCTATTTTTAGCGCCTGAGGCTAATGCTCAAACCAACTGAGCAACTGGCTGTGGGAGGGGAAACAGGAAAGAAAGAGGAGGGGAAGGGAGAGGGAGGGAAGCAGATGATCACTTCTTTTATGTACCCTGATCAGGAATAGAACCTGGGACATCCATATGCGAGGCTGATGCTCTATCAACTGAGCCAACCAGCCAGGGCCAAAAAGTTTTTTCTTAATATTCAACTCCTATTTCACCTGAGCTATTCTTTTCACACTAAGCTGCTTAAAACGAAAGTAGTTTGACTATAAATATTAGTTTTTCTAAAATTTAAATGGTTGTTAAAAAATATTTAAAAAATAAATAAAAATGACCTAATATGCTACACCTCCCAGAGCTACCCACTGTTAATAATGTAGAAGCTCTGATCTATAATAGACCTTATATTCAATATTCCATGGAGCTAGCTTAACAGTCAAATATATATTTACATTATCATTCTTAGTATTTTAAAATTTTACAAAATACTAATGATTAAGTAGCCTATGATTTATTTAAGCAAGACCTTAGTAAAGGATATTTAGTTCTCAATACGGGTTATTAGAAATGCCTTGATGAACTACCTCCTGCTTTATTTAAGCTATTTTTATTTTTTTGCTTCCCACTTCTTTCAGGAACCTGGTTTACCATTTAACCTATTCCGTTTAAGAGGCAGTCAGTTCTCCTGCCACCTGCTCCTTGTTCTGAGCCTACCAGTTTGCTTGTCGCAACAGCACTAAAAATCTTTTTCTTGACATTGCCTCTCTCTCAATATAATGCTCCCTTTACCCCCAAAATCTTTACTCCAAGTCTTACAAAATAAATAATCCACACTTGCTGTTTCCATTTCATCTCTTCCAGTCCACCCCTCAGCCTGATGAAATTTGGTTTGTTCAGCAAGCCCGCAGAGAAACTTCTTTCATTGCCAAATCCAGTGACTTCTCAAACTTACAGGACTTGATCTCTGCCACAATGAGTCTGTCAATAATGATCCAATCTGAATGAACATCAGAGTCACCTGGAGATATCTTCACAGCTACTAATTCCAGTGCCTCACCCAGAAATTTCTTCGTGTCACATCTGGCATTCTGTAACTTGACCTTTAAAGATATAGCTGTATCTCTGACATTCCCCAGGTAATTCTAATGTGCAGCCAGGTGCAAGAACCACTGGACCATGTCTCTATTTTTCCCTGGTCTCTCTGATATCTGACAGCTTCTTCTCAGCTTCATTCCCAGGGCTCTCTTCCACCATTTCCCCTCAACGTCGTATTCTCTAGCTCTGTTTCACATTTTTCAAATCCATACTCTACCAGATGGGATAAATTTATTATCATTTAATAATAATTATTCTCAAATCTATGTCTCTGCCTCTTTTGTGCTTTGAATTCATTATTTTCAAATGCCAAAAAAAAATTTCTACCCAGACATAAACACAGAAAACATAAATTCAACCTGTCTATTAAATGGAATAAATATCTGACAGGTCAAACCAAGCTATTAATCTCAGAGTACACCCTTTAACTCCTACTCTTCCCTGTGAATGCCAGCAAACCCAGTCAGTCTCACCTCTGACCCCCTTATACTCCTTGTCTAATTTCACCCATAATAACTTTCACAAGTCTCCTGACTCATCCATTTTTCCTAGTCTCTGGAGTTATGCGTTCTGAATTCATATCTGGCTTCATTAAATCCTGCCATATGACCTTAGAAGTCACTTAATCTTTCTAAATTAGTTTGCTCAACTGTTAATAACAGTGCCTTTCCTCATTAGGCTCTTCAGGATTTCAGTCAGATAGTATGAGTCAAGCCCATTCCACAATGTCTGGATTATGCACTCAGTAAATGTTATTAATACGTAAGAGGGGAGAGTACAAAACTCATGAGTATACATTTACAACTGTTCACAATATACTTTCCAATGCTTTCATCCTCCATAATCCCCAATTCAAACTATGGTTTCAAGTCTTAATGATAATTAATATTATATTAACATGTATTGTACATAATTTATACTGAATAATATTGTTATGTAATAGTATGTATTTCACAAAATGTTATATAGTACATATAACATACGTAGTTATATATAATATTAATATTATTACTCATTGCAGCTGATGTTTACTGAGCACTGTTCCAAAGACTTTACGTGTATTCATTCATTTAATCCACACAAGAACGCATGAGATAAATAGTACCTTAGGGTATTATTCCCCACTTCACACAGATGAGAAAATTAAGGCACAGAGAGGTTATACACTGGGCTAGTGGATCAAAAAGCCTCACTCTTCTGACCTTTGCTTATAATGTTCTACCTGTAATGTCATTTTCTATCTGGAAAAAGCAAACTCATCCTTCAAGGCCTAACTACACACTGCCTACTTTCAGCAGGCAGAACTAACTTCCTCATCCATGCTCTCCTCAATGTGTTCCAGACTGATCATTCTTCCCAACCAGCCTGAATACAACTGCCTTACTCACTTTTAAACTAGGACAGTGCCTGGCAAGACATAGGCTCTCTACAAATATTTGGAAATTACATTAAAAGTTGAAGTTAAAAAAAAAAATAAAGTGTAAAAAATTTTATTATTTAAAAAGAGTCATTAGAAGAGGATTTTTTAAAAACCAAGTGTTTAGACCAAGCATCCCATCATTTTTATTAAAAAATTACATACCCAACTTTACTGATCCTCCAAAAAGTGAACCTTTATCAAAGGCATCCTTCCAGGTAAATGTCAAGCAGATCTTGATAGAGAGAAAACAGAAAATTATGTTACCTTTTTGGATCTCATTAAATATTAAGTCTCTTTCAAAGAAAACTCACAATGAGGAAAAAGACAAAAGCTTCAACCTATCTAAAACATTATCATCTCTAACTACCAATTCCTTTTCCTTTTCTTGGCCATAAATTTTCTTCTTTTACTTTAAGTAAAATACTGGCACTAAGTTACTTCAAATGGTCACTCTACAGCTCCAAAAACATGACCTTATTCATCTTTATAAACACAATGGCTTCCACAAAATAGAAACTTAATTGTCAAATAAGCCAAGAGAAGCACAGACAACAAAGTACTACAGGTTTCTCAGAAGATAAAATAAAAACTGTGACATGACAGAAGTGACAGAATGCTTACCTTTGGTGGATGGGATAAGATAATGTATTTCTTGATGTGGGTGGTAGTTATACATGTATATTCACTTTGTGAAGAAGATTCAAATTATGCATGTTATGTTCACTTTTTTGTATGTATGTTACACATGAATAAAGAGTTTACTTAATAAAAAAAATTGTATCTCACACTTCTAAAATATTCCACATACGGAAATTTAAAAGAACTTAGCCTCTTTTAAATTTTTTATTGCAATCTAATTTTTTAACTCTAGATTAAGAGAAATTTTCAATATATACAAAACTAGAGAGAATAACATAATGAACTCACATCTCTATCACCAGTTTTAGACTTTTGCCCTTTTTGGTTCATCTACTGCCCCCACTTTCCCTGTCCAACCACCTCCTATAGGGTCGATGCTGGACGTGGCCCTTCCCCTCCCCAGCCACATGCTGCTGTGGTCACAGATCCTGACCACAGGCCATGAGATAAAGGGTAGTGAACTGTAACTCAGGTTCTACTAAGCACAGTGGAACTGAGTCACCAGATAAGAGCAATACCCTTACCCCTACCCCCTGCTCACCTGCTTGCTTACAGGGACACAAAGAGTTTCACGTGAGAAACCACCCAGGACTTAGCCAGCTATTTAAACCACAACCCCCTCAGTAAGGTATGGAGCTTTCACCAACCAGCTGCCATTGGTGCTACCCCTGTATGTAAATAATAAAGGCTATGCCTGCTCCATCTGGTCCTTGTGGTTTCTCTGGGATCCCACAACAGTATCAGATCAATTTTCGAAGTCTGGACCTCATACATTAAACCTCCCACCCCGCACACATACTTTTTTTCCTGGAGTATTTTAAAGCAAATCTCAACATATCATTTCACCTATAAAAACTTCAGTCTAAGAATGTTTAAAGTATTTTCATAAAGTATTTTAAAATTTAGAAATCTCAAGGAAATTAAAAACTTTCAGTAAGTCTCCCAAATAAAACTGTAAGATATCATCAGCATTTTCACCATCTAGCCTTTTAGAAAAAGTAAAGTTGACGTTTTTATAGTGTAACAACCAATCATAACAGCATTTGCAATATTACATGCAAATATAATTTGTGAAAATAACTTTTAAAGTACATAATCTGAAACTAATACTTGCTGAATTATAGTTCCTTCTTAATTCTATAAAAGCCAAAGGGAAGGACACTATAATCAGTTAATAGGTTCTAACAATATAAAATGTAGTTAAAATAAACATACACACACACACACACACACACAGTCCAATGTTCTACATGAGCCCAGAAGTTACTGAGGAGTGACATGAACAAGATTCCTAGAAACATTCTTCAAAAAGATATTCTGTAGATTCCTATTAGATGGGCCTAAAAGCTTCTGATTTGTATTTAAAAGTCTTATAAAAACCAAAAGACAGTGAAGAGACACCAATTGTTTTAACAAAATGATACTATGGCTGGGAGGAAATAGGTGACCTGCCATTAATCATATAACTTTACAAATTAAATATATGAATGACTTACCTGATTTTCAGAAAATGGGAACTTAGGTTCAATAGAACAGATCTGATCATAATATCTAAAAAACACAGCAAAATTAAAAATTAGCAGAGCTAAATATACACATTTATGTAAATATAACTGGTTAAAGAGTATGCTAAAATTATTCATGCTTACTCTGAGTGGCCCACAAGTCAATCAGCCACTTTGAAGTTAATTAATATTATTTTTTCCTATGTAAACCAGGAGGTAAATGCATGCAATAAAAAAACTGTGAACAAAAATTCATCTTTCCACCAAAGAAAAATATCAACTACTATTATTACCTAAAAGAAAATACCCAGGAAAACCAAAATATTTCTTAAAATACTATTCATTATTGGGATAACTGTTTATAGCCACTGAGCAAGTTAATAATCTCTGGCAAGCTGCTCATTAAAAACAACTTTGCCAACTTCCAAATATATTTTGGGTATGTCCACTCTGTCCATCTCCACCTCTGTCACACAGTTTGTCAAAGCTACTACCCTCCCTCTAAAGTAGACTAATCCAAAAGTTTCCTAGTCAACCTCTCATTTTTCCCCTTTCTTATTCTTTTCAATCTATTCTCCACAGAGCAGGAATAATCTTTAAATACGAAGCAGCTGTCCCCCTCAACAGAAAGACCTCTGAACTAGCACGAGGGATGAGGAAGTACCCAAGGCCAAGCTTTCTAACTGGCCTCAAATATTTCCTCCCTCCCTTGTTAGATCCTAATCCCCCACCCTGCATTGGGACTATCTCTCCAATGGTTATTTATTTCTGAGGCTGTTTCTGGAGGAAGGGGCAACATGTCTGAGGTCAAGATTTCGGCTGGCACGGCCCTGAGTTTGGTTACAAACAGGAAGAAATGAGCAGGTAAGTAAATACGCTGAAGATAAAGAAAGCCAGAGCCCTGGTCAGTTGGCTCAGTGGTAGAGTGTCAGCCTGGCGTGTGGATGTCCCAGATTCAACTCCTGGCCAGGGCACACAGGAGAAATGCCCATCTGCTTCTCCACCCACCCCCGCTTCTCTCTCTCTCTCTCTCTCTCTCTTTCTCTCTCTCTCTCTCTCTCTCTCCCTCCCTCCCTACTGCAGCAGCCAAGGTTTGATTGAGCTAGTTGGTCCCGGATGCTGAGGATGGTTCCATGGCCTCTGCCTCAGGCGCTAAAAAAATGGCTCCAGTTGCAAAAGAGCAAGGGCCAAGATGGGCAGAGCATCACCCCCTAGTAGGCTTGCAGGGTGGATCCCAGTCAGAGCACATGCAGAAGTCTGTCTCTGCCTCCCCTCCCATCACCTGGAAAAAAAAAAAAAAAAAAGCCAGGTTCTAACTATCAGAGAAAGGAGTTACTAATAAAGGAAGAATAAATTCTTTGGCTTTGGACTGGAATTAGTGGTATAAATGTGAACTCATTTTTAATATAATAAAAAGATGCAAAAACAGGCGTAGGGGTGTGTGTGTTTTCTAAATGTGTATACTGAGAAAGTCCAAAAGCAGGAATACTACGTAGCAATAAGCATGCCTAGTGACCAGATAAGTAATGCTCTGCATTAAAAGGAGCCAGTGCTAGTTAGAGAATGAATGACTTCACAACTGAGACTGAGAAAATTGAAGACTTAAGACTAAAACATCTGGCTATGCCAGAAAGTCAAGGGAGCTTACAAGAAAATGATGAGAACATGTTAAAAGGGTACAGGAACTAGCTTTAAGGGGCTCCCACTAGCCAACTACAGAAAATTTTAAATAAAATAAATCATAACCCATTCAGGAAAGTAAGATCATCATTCTGATGTAAATAAAGTAAATAAACAGGTAAATAGGGAAAGCTCTACCCTTCTGTACAAAGCCAACTAATAAATCTAAAAGAAATAATGGAGTGAGAGAAATCACCCTTTTACACCTTTCAGAGTACAATAACTGATTTAGGTAACATTTATCAATGGATGCCAAAATATAAAAGCTTGATGGAAACAGGATATTAAATGCATAGTCTCAAAATACCTTCCCACAAACTACTTAGTAATTATTAGTACAACATACTTATTAATTGTAACGTGAAGAAACCTGGAAGACACCATCTTAATCAAGTCGGAAAAGTTAATAAGACCAGCAACAGGACAAATCAAGTAATGTTCATCCTGATATGCACTAAAAAGAATACAGCAGCACTTTGGTGGTACGATTACCCAAAAATGCATAAATAATGAGAAAATATGAGACAAATCCTTGTTCAGGAACATTCTACAAAGTAAACACCCCGTACTCTTCAAAGATGTCAAGGTCGTAAAAGAGAAGGAAAAACTGAGAAACTTTCAGATTGAAGGAGACTGAAGAGACAATTAAAAGCAACTCAGAATCGGATTTGATCCTGAAGCTAGATACATTACTGGGAGAAGGAACAAAATTTTAATTAATTATACAGATTAAATGGTAATATTCAATCAATGTTAACTTCCTGATTTTGAAAATTGTACTGTGGTTATGTAGAATATTATTGTACAATACTTAGGAAACAAATACTGAATGAAGTATTAAGCGCTCAAACCCTGTAATAGATTCCCATTATTCTTAAAACTACATCCAAAAATTTTGACAAGGTCTGGCATATCCTGGCCAGCATTCAACTCTCCAAGCCTCATTAGAATATTCATTACCTTTTCTAATCACTAGTCTGTGCTCCCTCCTGCCCTGCGCCTTCACACAACTTTTCTCTCTGTACCTGGAAATTTTTACCATCACAATTTCCCACCTTTCTTGTCTAGGCTAAGTCATCAAAGAAGCCTTTCCTCATCCATTCAACAAATATACACTAAAGACTTACTATGCAACAAACACGGTTTTATGACATAGGAATTCAGCAGTAAATAAACATTTTAAAATTTGTGCCCTTGTAGCCCTGGCTGGTTAACACAGCTGGTTAAGAGTATTATCCTGAAACAAAAAGGTTATGGGTTCAATACCAGTTCAGGGCACACACAGGAAGCAACCAAAAAAATGTACAACTAAGTGGAACAACAAATGCTTCCCTTCCCTTCCCCCCTCTCCTTTCTCTATTTCTCTCTCTAAAAAAGATCAATTAAATAAATAAATAAAATGTGTGATGTGGCCTTGTGAAGCTTACTTTGGGGGGAGGGGTACAAACATTAAATTAAAACATAGTAGGTAGTGATAAGTGCGATGGAGAAAAACAAAGAGCTGAAAGGAATAAGGAGTGTGTCTATCTTTACAACCCCCACGCTATTTGGTTAACTAACTAACTGTAACCATGTCATTAGTACTAACATTATGTCAGTAGCTTCACCCCCAAAACAAAAATCAGAATATACGCAACGGTTGTTAAGCAAATGGAATAGCAATTTTCTTTCCTGATCTATAAAAAACTAATACTTGAAAAAAACTTTCAGAAATTATAGCCTAGTTTTATGAACTTCATTTTACAAATGAAAAAGGTACTTCCATAATGTAAAAACTAAATTTTAACCCACAAAAGAATGACAGACAAATCAATTTAGAAATTTTACAAAATCCATATGACTCTTGAGTTAAAGAAAACCAAACTAAAATTACAAACTATTAAAAAATAAATGTCAATGAGAATGCTCCATTGCCAAACAAGTTGGCCCCAGTCAGGTGGCTCAGTGGATAAAGCATCCTCCTAGCACGCCTAGGTCATGGGTTTGATCCCTAGTCAGAGCATGGGAAGAAGCAATCAGTGAGCATACAACTAAATGGAACCACTAAGTAGAATGGCAAGCAGATGCTTCTCTCTTTCCCTTACCCTATCAAATCAAGGAAATAAATCTTAAAAAATAAAAACAAAAAAACACCCAGCTGGATGAAGCCAAAAGTGGACTAAAAAAATAACATACAGCCCTAAAATAAAACTAGATTTAATTTAAAAAAAGAGAGGTGATTACAAACCTTTATTAGCAATTTCTATTTTCAGGTGAGAAGAAAGAGATAGTGAGGCAGACTCCCACATGCATGCCAACCAGGATCTACCCAGCAACCCTCGTGTGGGGCTGATGCTCGAGTACCAAGCTATTTTTAGCACCAGAGGCTGATGCGCTTTGGCAACCAAGATCTCCTCAGTGCCCAGAGCCACATTCGAACCAACCAAGCCACCAGCTGAGGGAGGGGAAGAGGGAGAGACGGAGGAGAGGGAGGGGGAGCAACAGATGGTCGCTTCCCCTATGTGTGCTGGCCAGGAATTGAATCCAGGATGTCCATATACTGGGCCAGTGCTCTATCTACTGAGTCACCAGCCAGGAGGGCCTAGCAAATCTGATCAAAATGTAAAGTCATACATATAACATATGCACAACATTAGGAATAAGGAAAAAATTGTAAATACAGATAATAAAACATTTACAAGGACTTCTGTGTGACAAAAGACATCATAAACACAAGAGACAAAAAACAGATTTAAAGATGTTTGCAATACACATAAGGGGAAGGAATTAATAGCCAGAAAAGGTAAATAACTCCTAAAAATCAGTAAAAAAAACAGCAACCTAGAATATGGGCAAAAAAAAAGAACAGGCAATTCACAGAAAAAGAAACTGAGTGACCAGTAAATGTAAAATGCTGGACCTCCGAGAAATTAGGGCTCTACGGCCTAAAACAAGGTACTCTCTCTCATCCATTAGTTTAGCAAAAAGCAATAATTTGAATTGTTAATCAGCAAGTACAGAGGGTCCTCGGATTATAACACAGTTCCGTTCCTAGGACAGTGAGTGACGAGTGACATATTGGTGTAAGTCAAAACACACCCTAGCCCAGTGGTTCTTAACCTGGGTTCTATCGAACCCTAGGGGTTCAATGAGTCGGTCTCAGGGGTTCGGAGAAGCCTCTGCCGCGGAGGCCAGAATAAAGTAATACCGTAATTTGTTGTGAGTTCATGCACTTTGTTGGTTTTGTTCTTTGAGCAAGGTGATGTTCATGCACAGCTCATTTTGTGCACCAGTAAAAAAACATATACCTATGTCTTGAATTTGGAAAAAAAAATCATTTTATTTATCACTAAAGAAGGGTTCGGTGAATGCACATATGAAACTGGTGGGTTCGGTACCTCAAAAAAAGTTAAGAACCACTGCCCTAGCCTGACACAAACAGAACACTTGCGCTTTTAACAGTCCAAAATAGCACAGGGAAGTATACTGGGGGACACCAACTCCCAAACTCATAGGTGCGTTCCTGCTTATTCTTCCCCTGCGTGCAGCCAAACTGTTGTTCACCCCCGTAGTTCATAAGTATGATACTAATGGTGTACGCCAAAACACTCACTTTTCAAGTTTTTTAAGTTTTTATGGGAGTGAGCGTCGTAAACTCGAAACATCGTATGTCAAGACTGTGGTAACCCAAGGACCCATGTATTAGGAAGGACAGGGAGGAATAAAAAAACTCACATATACCTGCTGATGGAAATGTAAATTGATAAAAACCACTGTGGAGAGCAGAAAATGTAGATGCTGACTTAAACAAAGAGATCTGAATAAACACTCTCTTCTGATCCCTCTCAAATGCCCCTAAAAAATTAAAAAGATGTAAATGCACAAGGATAAAAAGAATGGGAAAGGGTACACCACCACATGAGGTTTCAGTAAAATTTTGTAGAAGATGAAAAGTGAAGGAAGCAGAGAAAGCTGAAAATCTAACCGTCTAGAGGGAGGGAGATGACAAAGGATAAGCCACGTCAGAGAAGCCAGCAAGAACCTGATTTAAAGCAGCCTGAGGTACCACTGAAGACAGAAATGCAATGTGAGGCTGGGAGGGGAAAGCGCAGCGGAGTCTCTGAAACCTTTAGGCTACCAGATCCTCTACTCGGAGCACGTTTACTCACAGGCAATGTTAGGGTATCAGCATAGCTAAGTGAGGAGGATGGGCCTGAGAGGCTCCGGTGAGCGCTGCTGCCTCAGTGTTTCTCAGCTACCAGTCCCACAGAAATGTTGTGCCCATTGCGAGTTAACCACCCCAAGGTTGTAGGAAGATTGTAGACCCAATGATCTTAGTCAGATTCACTTATGCTCACGGTGATTTCTGCCTTAGCTGTCCCCGAAATAATTCTACTTTCACCGGTCCCCAGGTGGAAAAGGGTTGAAAACCACCGGTTGACAGCATTCTCTCTCTTTTTTCCTGACAAAACCCCAGATTTTAGCTGTGTATGTTGGCTGCCTTTAATAAAAATTCCTTTTTCTAGCCTACCCTTCTATGAGATGGAGACATGCATAATGGCCAGTAACGTGTGAGCAGGGTTTTGTGGAGCAGTTTCCAGGAAACTTCCCGGAAGCTGAGCCCTCTGCCTCCTTTCTCCCTGTCTTAAACTTAGGCATGACCGTTACCTGGGGCCTGAGAAAAGGGTCCTAGGTTTTACAGAACAGACAGCTGGAAGGAGCCTGAGCCTAAGGAACTTCACAGAATTACTATACCAGCACCAGGCTACCAGACTACCTATCTACCAACTTTTTACACAGGAATAAAACTAACTTAACTCACTGATGACTTGAGATTGACCACATGCAGCTGGATCCAAACCCAATACCGGTGCCACACTAACAATAGAGGATAGAAAAGCCTGCATACATAATTGTTGAGGTCGCCAACATACATTTCCCTGGTCACGTTCCAGAAAACTGACGCCAGGCTCTTTCATGGAAGAAGACCTGAAGTGTTCTCTCTAAAAACACTAACCACCACACAAGACATGGACAGATATCAGGAGCTTCCAAAAAACAAACCAACCACGATTTCCATCTGATCCCCCTCAAGTTCACCATTTACCAAGGCTTTTCTAATTAATTTTTAGTTTAGGCCACTTTATAAAAGATGACATTCATTCTCAATAACACACACATAAGTGTGTTTCAGAAAATTTTACGTAGAAGATCTATGTTGGTAATAATAAAAAGGCAGGTCTCTCACTGGACCTATCTGTGGAGCTGTGTGTACCCGTACTGATCAAGCTAGCTTCCATGCTTTAAGAATTAGCTTAACCCCTCTCCTACTTGAAAATTTTACTTAAATGTTCACTAAGTTAAACATACATAAATTAATGTTCAGTTTACACATTATCCAACATAGTTTTTAAGATATTTTGCTTGACTGGAACAAACATCTCACAAATGTTTGATTTTTACAGCATGTATACCCAAAGAACTTGTACACACCTCCATCATAAAATTTAAGAGTGTAGTATACCTTTCAGCTTACCCAACCCCCACTAGAAGAGCAGAAAGTGAAAAACATAGTTGATAATGAAAGAACTAGGAGAGGACAATATCGAGGTGACTAAAGAATCATGGTTAGTTTCAAAGATGCTATCTGTGCAACAGCCCTAACCTAGAATAGTCTCAGATTTATGCCTGAGAAAAGAACAAAGGAATGAACAAATGAAGTTTTCAAGTTCACACAGAACCTTATCAGTACAATTCACTATCATCTCTCATCTGTTGGTCTTAAACACATGCATCAGTGTCACTGAAGACTCCAAGCTCTTTAAGTGTTGGTACCAAACACTCTATTTATTCAACAAAACTTTTATCATAGTTTTCACTATACCCATGCTTTTTTAATACTTCTAGTGGAAAGTCCTCACTGAATGCTATTCACGTTTACATAAAAACTGCTTTGGAAATTTTTAAAGTTTGTTCATTCTAACGATCTAAGTATTCCTAACTTTATTTTTTTTAATGCTCATACTAAATATCAAACTAATCTTTACAACCCAACAGCCTCATCTTTAAAACTGACACCAAGAGGTCATAATCTCTCCAAGCAATCTATTTAGTATCCGCCTTTTGGGGAACCAGCTCTTCACCCAAATCATACTGCTTTGATCCATGGGGAGGACGGGGAGATATGGAGAAGTTATACCAGCTGAGTGACTCACACAGAGGCAATTAAAGTAGCACATTTCCCACCATCATAAACAGGCACAAGTCAACACAATCAGCAGCTTCCCATGACCCTCAGCCAGAGCTAAGGAGAAGCACTCTATGTAAGAGCCTGAATGTCACGACCACTGTAATTAAAGCACATCTGCCAGGCCATCTTTCCAACTACAAGAACAAAGTTGAATGAACTAAGAGGGAATCAACATGGAGGCAAGATGATTGCCAGCGATGCCTAAAGCGAAGGAAGCAGAATCGCTAAACTTTTCAGTGACCAGCACAAATAAGCTAGTTTAACCTGGGCTTCCCCTCCGTACATCCTGATACAGCTGTGTTTCTCCTGTTAGAAGAATATGTCACACGTAGGAAATGAGAATCATCAACAAGCACTTGTAAAATAAATTTACTCCATTTGGCATACCTGTTTGAGAACAAACTGATCTTAAGCAACTTCTCTTGAACCTTCTTTTATGTCACTCTAGTTCAATTTCAAATAACGGTAGCTCCTAACCTTTGGAACTCTCCGTCATTTGATTATGATGAACTTAGGAAGATGCCTGGTTTCAAGGGGACAATGTAACCAGTAGCAGGCACGTGATGTGTTACAATGTCCCAATTCTCCCACTTCCCTCAAGCAACTGCTATTTTGAAATCTGAATCTGGCTATTAAAAAAAAAAAAAAAAAAAAAAAAAACTTGTTAAGAGGGGAGTCTCAGTGACAGACCCCCTAAAAGTAAAGAAAACTAGTTCTGGATAAAGCAAGCAAGCTCGATCCAGCAGTACGGGGTAGCCGGTTCCTCGCAGGTACGTGCCCCACGGAGCCGGGCTGCGGCGGGCCGGCAGCAGTGGCCGGCGGAGCCCGCGGCCGGCTCCCGCTCACCGGGAAGGAATGCAGACCACACCTACGCTCCCGGCGCCGCGCCAGGCCAGGCCAGGCCGGGGAGGGACGGGCCGGGGCGGGGCAGCCGGCCGGCCGGCCTGGGCCGTGGGTGTGCAGGAGGGAAGCGGGAAAGGCGGAGGGAGGGAGGGAGGACGGGGGCGGCGGCAGCGTCCCGGCCCCGGCCCCGGCCCGGGCCCACCTCAGCAGCGTCTCCAGCGCGCCCTCGTGCTTGTCCAGCGGGCGGCCGAGCGCGGCGCGCCGCAGCTTGCTGAGCTCCTCCGCCGCGCGGCAGTACTGGGCCTGCTCCTCCCCACCGCTCGGGTACGTCTGCTGGATGAACTTCACCAGCGGCTTGGCCAGGTCCACCTCCGAGGTCTTTTTCGGCGGTACGGAGATGAACGACGACATGGCGAGCACCTCGGTCGCTGTTCCAGCCAAACAAACTGCGGGACAGCGACAAGGCCGAGGAGCGCCGGGTACCGGGTTGGCAGGCTGGCGGGCCCACGGGCGGACGGACGCGCGCTCGGCCCGAGATTCGGTCCGGCCACTTCCGGGAGCTCTTGCGCAGGCGCCCTGGGCGCGCTGCCCGCGGTCACGTGAGGGAGTCTGGGTGGTGGCTCAGCTCACCTGGGTCTTGATGGCCCTGGGTTCGCGGTTGGGAACCTAGCTTTCTCCGCCGGTGGAATTCTCCGCTTCCGCCTTACCGCCGCGACGGATGGACATACGCTTTCACGTATAATTAACCGTTCCTCCACTCGAGCAACTCGATGAGTTCTGGTTACTGCCACCCGCGAGGATTTGTGTCGACCTGTGCAAGACCTACAGTCTCAGGTACCGTGACCTATGGTAACTTACTCTGCGGGCTGCAGTGCACCTGTACTGAGTGCACAGTAAGCCTGGAAAGCAGCGTCCCTACCATTTATACGTAAGGTAAGGACTCAAACACCAAAGTGGACAAAAAAAATTTTGTGGTACAGAAAAACAGTGTCCCTTGGAAGAATCTAATTTAAACAAGATAAGCCGAGAAGGCTTTTCTGAGAAGGTAAACTTAAAATGGCCAGTTTGAGAAGATGCTTGACTTTAGAAGGAAGGGAAAATGGCTATGGGAGAAGTGGCAAGGGAGAGCCTCCCCAGAGCAAGAGGCAGTGCTTCCCATATTCATGGAGTTGAAGCCAACAGTGTGGCAAAAACTTAAAAAGCAAGTCAAGAGTAGAATGAAATAAAGTTGGAAAAGTAAACAAGTATCAAATCATTCAGTATTGTTTATGCTGAGTTAAAGAAGTTGTTGAAGAAAGCAAAGGAAGCTATAAATAGCATTTAACAATAGGCCATGCACATACAGATACAGACACACACCCAGCAGGGTAGCTCAGTTGGTTAGAGAGTCCTCCCAATACTCCAAGGTTGCAGGTTCAATCCCTGGTCAGGGTGCATACAAGAAATAACCACTGATAGGCTCTGGCCAGTTGGCTCAGTGATGGAGCTCCGCCAGGTGTGCGGACATTCCAGTTCAGTCCCCCATCAAGTCACACATGAGAAGTGACCATCAGCTTATCTTCCCGTCCCGCTCCCCCTTCTCTCTTCCCCTTTTGCAGCC
This sequence comes from Rhynchonycteris naso, assembly GCA_037038555.1. Taxonomy (NCBI): domain Eukaryota; kingdom Metazoa; phylum Chordata; class Mammalia; order Chiroptera; family Emballonuridae; genus Rhynchonycteris; species Rhynchonycteris naso. Next base: position 60,429,936 of record CM073004.1, on the reverse strand, counting down.
AGTGGCTCAGCTGGGGCTATCCTCAGCATCCAGGGCAGTTCCAGCATCAGCCCTGGATGCTGAGGATAGTTCAGTTGATTCAATCATCAGCCCCAGATAGGGGAGGGAGGTATTTTTTCGGGGTGGGGGGGTTCCCAATCAGGGCACATGTGGGAATCTATCTCCCCTCCTCTCACTTAAAAAAGAAAAGAAGAAAAAGAAACAACCAATGAATTAATAAATACAGTGTGTCTGTAAAGTCATGGTGCACTTTTGACTGGTCACAGGAAAGCAACAAAAGACAATAGAAATGTGAAATCTGCACCAAATAAAAAGAAAACCCTCCCAGTTTCTGTAGGATGATGTATCAGCATGTGCGCATGCACAGATGATGACGTAACACCGTGTATACTGCGGAGCAGCCCACAGCCATGCCAGTCGAGATGTGGACAGTACAGAGGAAAGTTCAGTGTGTTCTGTGGCTCGCTAAATTCGAATCCATGACCAAAGTGCAACGTGAATATCGGCGCGTTTATAACGAAGCGCCACCACATAGGAATAGCATTACTCGGTGGGATAAGCAGTTGAATGAAGCTGGCAGTTTGGTGGAGAAACCCCGTTCTCGTAGGCCATCAGTCAGTGACGAGTCTGTAGAGTCTATACGGGACAGCTACCTAAGGAGCCCTAAAAAATCTGTGCGTGCGTGTGCTCGACAATTACACCTAAGCAAGACTACAGTTCATAAGCTGTTAAAGAAACACCTCTGTTTTACAGGGTACAAATTGCGGCTGTTGCACACTATCAACCTGGCGGATAGACCCACACGATGCGCGTTTGCTACAGATATGCTTCATGAGATCGACAATGATGCAAGATTTTTGCAGAAGATTATGTTTAGCGATGAGGCGACCTTCCATATCTGTGGACATGTTCATCACCATAACGTCCGAATATGGGCTGCTGAACATCCTCATGCCTACATTGAGTATAAACGTAACACCCCTAAAGTGAACGTGTGGTGTGGCCTGATGCATGATAAGGTGATAGGCCCATTTTTTTTCATGGAGCAGTCTGTGATGGCAAACACCTATCTTGACATGTTGGATCTTTCAGCAGAAACTCTACAAATTAGAAGAGAGTAGACCCAAACATTCAAAGTACTGAGAAGAATTACCAGCCAAGAAGACTGGAAATTGTATGCAGTGCCACAATTTCCAGAAGGTGTCATCTTTCAACAGGGCGATGCTCCTCCACGCTACGCCACCATTGTTCATGAGTTTCTGGATAGAACATTCCCCCGGCAGTGGATAGGCAGGGGTTCTGTCAAGCCATGGCCACCATGATCCCCAGATCTGACGCCCTTAGACTTTTACTTTTGGAGTTATGTGGAGCAACATGTCTACATTGAAAGTATCAACAACATTAATCACTTAAAACAGAAAATCACAGACGTTGTTCACTCTGTTACACCAGAAGTTCTTACCCGTGTGTGGCAAGAACTTCACTATCGTTTAGATGTGTGTAGGGCAACACATGGAGCCCACATTGAACTGCACTGAATAGGTATGAAACTGGGAGAGTTCTCCTTTTATTTGGTACAGATTTCACATTTCTATAATCTTTTGTTGCTTTCCTGTGACTGGTCAAAAGTGCACCATGACTTTATGGACACACTGTAAGTGGAACAAGAAATCTCTCTCCCTCTCTCCCCTTTCCTCTCTCTCTCTAAAATCAATAAATAAAAAAAATTTAAGGCCATTCTGTGCATCACTCATATGTTACCTCTTGATGAGATATACATAGTATGAAATATAAAATATCATCTATGATATATTTCAGACAAAAATGTTTAGCTTTAGGTTTGAATAATAAAGGTTTGAATCTCTCAAACTTTTGCATCTATCACAGTAAGAAAAACAGCGGAGAGAGGAGCAAATTAAATGATACCATAGGAAGTAACCAAATACATAAGGTGAAACATTCTGCAGGATAACTGACCCATCTCTTCAACAATTTGTTATTTAAAAAAAAAAAAGCCACTACTCTATGAAAAGAATTTTAAGAGACATAAGAGTCTGGATAGAATTCTGATTTGAACAGACTACCTATAAAATGCATTTTCAGGACAATTGAGGAAATTTGAATATAAATGGACTGAATATAGATGAAAATGTATTACCATGGAAAGTGGAGATCATTAACTGGAAAGAGCAAGCCACAGAATAGAATACAGGGTGAGTTTACAGTTATAATATAAATAATACAGTAATTAATAAATAATACAAGCATGACCAGGCAGTGGTACAGTGGATAAAGTGTTGGCCTGGGACACTGAGGACCCAGGTTCAAAACCTCAAGGTCGCTGGCTGAGCACGAACTCACCAGCTTGAGCATCGGGTCGCTGGCTTGAGCGTGGGATCATAGACATGACCCCATGGTTGCTGGCTTGAGCCAAAAAGTTGCTGGCTTGAAGCCTAAGGTTGCTGACTTGAGCAAGGGGTCACTGGAGGCATCCCCCCTCCCCAGTCAAGGCATATATGAGAAAGCAATCAATGAACAACTAAGGTGCTTCGCATCTCACTCCCTTCCTGTCTGTCTGTCTCTCTCTCTCTCTAAAAATAATAATAATAATAAGTGTTTTGCATACTCACAACTGTAAACCTTCTTTTGCCCACCCCTGTATATGTTACAATATCTCGTTTTTGGTTAAAAAATGCACATACATGCTTTTAGGTATGATGAAAAAAAGATCTAGCTTTATATACCCTAAGGTGTTAGTGGTTGTAATCTTTAGAAGTTGAAATGTAAATTTTTATCTTCTTTACTTTTGCCTATCTTTTTATGGAATGTTTACAGCATAATACTACTTTTGTTATAAAAGTGTATTCTACCACCACTTTTTTTTTTTAAACCTTGCCAGTAGTTGACTTTCAAAGTCCTTCTGGAACTAAGGCTTTATTTTTTTTAAATTTATTTTTATTTATTCATTTTAGAGAGGAGACACAGAGTGAGAGAAAGAGAGAGAGAGAGAGAGAGAAAGGGGGGGGCTGGAAGCATCAACTTCCATATGTGCCTTGACCAGACCAGTGCAGGGTTTTGAACTAGCGACCTCAGTGTTCCCAGGTCGACGCTTTATCCACTGCACCACCACATGTCAGGCTTTACCACCACTTTTAAATTTTTATTTTAGGGCCTGCTCTGTTGGCTCAGTGAATAGAGCATTGGCTCTCCTCTCACTTGAAAATTTTATTTATTTTAATTAAAATATTATAGGTTAAAATAAATAAAATAGCTACTGTTCAACAAATACATTATGAAGAAGGTAAGTTGGAAGCTGGAAAGCAAATCATGAGGCCATTTCAGAAATCAAGGCAGGAGATCATGAAAGGTAACATTAGCAGGACTGAGCCAGGTTGATATATTTTTGAGTCAAACAGTGAAAAAAAAATTTTTTTTTATTTTTTTTAATGAGAGGAGGGGTATAGAGAGACAGACTCCTGCGTGCGCCCCAACCGGTATCCATCCGGCAACCCCTGTCTGCGGCCGATGCTTGAATCAAGCAAACTATCCTCAGTACCCAGTGCCAACGCTCAAACTAGTTGAGCCACTGGCTGTGAGAGAAGAGAGAGAGAAGGGGAAGGGGGAGAAGAGAAACAGATGGTCACTTCTCATGTGTACCCTGACCGACGATTGAACCTGGGACATCTGCATGTGTGTGTGTGTGGGGGGGGGGTGCTCTATCCACCAACCGGGGACAACATTGAAGAATTTAGTGATAAATAGGTTAGGAAGGTGAAGGAAAGGGTGTGATTAAGGATGGCTCCCAACGAACATGTGAGTGACTGAGATCATTTTCTGGTACTATAAGGAAAACTGATGGGTAATCCACTGATGAGGGCAGGAGAAGGGAAGTGTTTATACCCAAGCATTTGAGTGGAGTCATTAAATTGACAATTGGGTATATGAGATTACAGCTTCAAGAAAAGGTCTCTTGGAATATCAACAGTCAGCATACAAATTATTTTTAAGCCCCTGGGACTCTAGAGAAACACAATGAAATGGAAATAGGTCAGAGGCTATCAGGCAATATAGCATAAGATCAGGTGTGTTTTTTTTAAGACAGAAGATAATAGAGTATCTCATAGGTTGGTTGACTGAAGTGATCCATTGGGGAGAGAATAAAGATTCGGAAAAGCTGAAGATACCAAAGAAGCAAAGTATATGATAAGAGGAGAGGAAAGAGTAACTAGAGCAGGGAGGGTACACAGGAGGGACTGTCAGAAAGATGAGAAATATGTCATTTGTTAAGGCAGATAGAGGGGAAAAGGAAATGAACATAGACGTGGGTAATCTCGTGGCACTGAGCAAGGGAAGACTAAGTGGATCCTATCTGATGGAACTTAGAAAACAATTCAAACTCCTTCAAATAGCATGATCTATCTCTGCATAGCTCTTCAACTTCATGTTTTGCCACTTGTTTCTCATTTATTACTGCCAAGTCACAACAGTTTTATTTCCATACTCACTAAGATTTTTCTTTCCTCGTAGGACCTAGAATACTTCCTCTTGATATCTCAGTTGATGTGTCTGCTCCTCATGATACCATCCACATTAGATTCCCTGTTTATTAATATCTAGCTCAGCCATTGTTTATTTCCTTCATACCTCTTATCCTAACTTACGAGTATTTTGTTTGTTGATTAATCTCTCCCCTGACTTTCTCACTAGAATATAAGTTCCAGAAGGGCAAAATGTGTGTTTGTTTTGTATACTGTTATACCTCCAGTACTTGGCTCATTCTAAGCACTCAGCAAATGTTTTTGAATGAAGATTTGAGTTTTATTACTTGTAAAAATAATTAGATTTCTACCGTCAAAATACAGTAATACACTTTTGCCAATAACAGGTACTTTCATTAATTAGGCAATAGGCCAGAGGCCAAGGGAGGATGGTACATTAGAATGGGCTAGCTCATGCTCTGGTAGTAAACAACTTCAAAATCTCAGTTTCCTAACAAAACGGACATTTGTTTTTTGCTCACACAAAGCCTAGTAGGAGCGGCAACTGTCCAGGGTAGCTGTCCTTCAAGCACTGCCTCAGCGCTCCCACATCCACTCTCACATCACTGGCTAGACCTCTCACCTGGCCCCATCGAACAGCAGTGGCACTGGGAAGGGTAGTCTTCTGTATGCCCAGGAAGAAAGGGAGAACTGGGTATCGGGAAGTACTAGAAACACTCCAATGATGAGTTTCACTGCTTCCAAACTTCTTATGGTAACATTGGTTTCTCACCTGTATATTGAAACTTTGTAAATTATGTTCTTAGGATATATTTTTAGTGTAATATTTTGGAGGATGTTAAATTCATAGACTTTCTTCCCTAATAATCCTTAGTTCTAGTAGGCCCATACTTACCGCCACTGATTAGATCAAAGTGAATAATTAGCTCTTTGAATTTTTAGAATTTTATTGATACGTTGATTTGAGAGCGAGAAACATTGGTTTGTTGTTCCACTTATTTATGCATTCATTGGTTGATTCTTGTATGTGCCCTGGCCAGATATTGAACCCACTACCTTGATATAGCAGGACAGTGCTCTAACCAACTGAGCTACTTGGCCAGGGCTAATACTTGCCTCTTTGGAAGCACAGAACCTTACTGAAAACAGCTTTGAGTTTCAAAATAGAGTTTTTCAAGTCTGTGTTGAGACAACAGCCTGAAAGTAAGGGGTTGTCTTTTGAGGAGCCAATTTTTATTGAGAAGAAAGAGGTTTATAAAAGCGAAACCCAGAAGATGATAATAATTTTTACAATGAATGAGATAGTAATAGAGCAAAAATTTGATATGAAGAAAGTTCCTGCAATGCGAGAAAGAGCAAGTCCTTTGGGTGCTGAGAAGAAGAATCTGAGAGACACTGAAAGGCGAAAGGTAAGTGAGGTGCCCTCCCTTCCTTACTCCAGCCGGGGTTAACCCAGCGTGCTGCGCAGTGGGGTGCAGGGGACAGCCCAGGGGAAAGGAAGTATGGGCTTGATGAGATCAAGAGCGTCAAGGATGGTACCCACATCACCGGGGCTAAGACACCCTGTGTAAGGAATGGAAAGGGGAGTGACATCAGGCAGGGCCACGGGGTTTTTTGCAACGTATAATAGAGAACTCTTAGTCTCCTTAATCTATTTTCATATTTAACTTTATAAAAATAAAGCAAATGAAAAAAAAGAAGAAATTAGCAATTTTTCACATATGGGTATATAAATTTTGTACATATGGCATCAAAAATTTTTAAGAGTAATAGTATTAAGCCTTTTATTTAAGAGTACTCCCCATGTATGCCATTGACCGCAGGTCACACTTCTATTAGTTGCCAGTTCTCTAATATCATTCAGAGCTATTTAAATAACTACTGCCCTTTTCTAACTGTGTCTCTTAGACTATAATCATTTCACTTGGGTAAGATAACTTCTGCAAATAAATGTCAGCATTATTTTGGAAAAAATGCTTTATAGAGTAGAAGTAAGTATTTCTGGAGCTAAAATTTAGCTTGTGATAATTCTCAACATTGTGATCCTGTTTAAAGTCTCCTTTTTTTTAAAACTAAAATCCAATATTTATTTTAAGTTATTTCAGGTTAAAAGGGGAGCACCCTCACCCTGTCACCCTGACTGTAGTTCATTTGCTTTTAGAGCAATGGTTCTTAACCTTTTCTGAGGTACCAAACCCACCAGTTTCATATGCGCATTCACCGAACCCTTCTTTAGTGATAAATAAAATATGATTTTTTTTCCAAATTCAAGACATAGGTATATGTTTTTTTACTGGTGCACAAAATGAGCCGGGCATGAACATCACCTTGCTCAAAGAACAAATCCAACAAAATGCATGAACTCACAACAAATTACGGTATTACTTTATTCTGGCCTCCGTGGCAGAGGCTTCTCCGAACCCCTGAGACCGACTCATCGAACCCCTAGGGTTCAATAGAACCCAGGTTAAGACCACTGTTTTAGAGCTACATAAGAACGTTTCTTTAGTATGTTCCTTTAGGCATACATTATCTCTGTTTTGCATCCAGGAAGCAGTAAAAAAAAATGGTTATTAGTGTCTCCTCATAATAAATACACTTGAGTTTCCTTGCAAGAAAATTATGCATATACACAGACTATATGTGTCTGCTGATGGATGAATGTGATATATATCTATATCTACCTATATACGTAGATATATAATGAAATATTACTCAGCCATTTAAAAGGAAGGCAATCCTGCCATTTCTAACAACGTGGATGAACCTGCAGGGCATTATGCTAAGTGATGAAAACCAAACACAGAAAGACAAATACTGACCTGTGGTTGCGCAGTGGATAAAGCAGCAACCTGGAATGCTAAGGTCACCAGTTCAAAACCCTATGCTTGCCCAGTCAAAGTGCATACTACTACCAGTTGATGCTTCCTGCTCCTTCCCCCTTTCTCTCTCTCGTCTCTATAAAAATCAATAAATAAAATCTTAAAAAAATAAAACTAAGACAAATACTGCATGGTATCACTTATACATAGAATCTGAAAAAAAAAAAAAGTCTAACTCATAGAAACAGAATAGAATGGTGGTTGCCAGGGGCTTGCAGGCAATGAAATTAGGGAGAAGTTGGTAAAAGTGTACAGATTTCAGTTATAATATGAGTAAGATCTGAGGGTCTAAAGATAATATGATGAGTATAGTTCAAAATGCTGTGTTGTATAATTGAAATTTGCTAAGAGAGTAAAATTTAAGTATTCACACACACACACACACACACAAAAGTGATGTGTCAGTTAACTCAATGGTGAAAATACTACAATGTATATTATACATCAAATATCACATCGTACTATTCAAATACATTACAAATGTATTTGTCAATTATATGTCCATAATGCTGGAGAAATGAAAAATTGAAAACTGCAATAACCCTCACAGACCCTGGTCTCTTCTGCCTCTGCCCCACAAGATGTCACTGTTGAAACATAGACAATCTACTAAACCAAGGACTGTTCACAAGATGGAGCTATTACAATTACAGTGCTCAGATAGTCCGCAGTTTCAATGTTAAAAAATGGCAAAGCCTCCTTCCCCCACGACACACCTGTGATGCTAGAGTAAAGTGTGTATTTACTGAGCTGGGAGATTGCCCTCACAGCCAGCAATGTCAATTGCAGGTAAGCAGTCCAGGCTTCTCTCTCCTTCATGGTGCATTTCTCCTGGGTAAGTCCCAGGTATCTTTTGCTACCCTCTCAGGTCAGAGCCATTCAGTGCATCAGAGGTGATGTAGTAACACTGACCCTCCTGAAGAAAGTGGTCAGGCTCTCAATAACTTCTTTCCTGGAGGGCTCCTTTGTATTTGGGAAATTTTGCTGACTTTCTTCCAGCAACCTTTAAACTTCTTGTATCAAAGAGCATGATGAAAAGTGCCACATTGACAACTCCCACAGTGTCCAGTTACTCCCTTCCCCTGCTTGCCTTGCACCTACCTAATTAGAAGGAACTCAACCCCTTTCCAGAACAAAAGGTTATTGGGGACCTCCACCAGCAGAGATGTGGCTGCCAATGTTTTTAATGGCAGTAAATCTCATTTCTGTTACCCATGTGTCAGTCAGCTTCTTACTTGCTGACTTTTTATACCATAAATTTACTAGTATATCCTGCTAAAACATCCTATTTCCATAGAAGTGATTTTCACTAGTTTAATTAGTATGTAGATTGTTTCCACTTTTTCAATTTTATACACAACATGGCCAAGGTGGTAGTTAAATCTTTATTCACATTCATTATTATTTCCTTAGAATAAATCTCCAGAGGTAAATTTTTTACTCAAAGGACATGAGGACTTTTTTAAGGTTTTGATCTGACTTACAGAACTGTGCCTCCTATCCAAAAGATATATGATCTTATATTTCTGTCAGCAGCCTATGAAAGTGCTGAAGCCTTAACCAACTGTTTTTGGATGTCTTTTTTAGGTGAGAGGTGGGGAGATAGTGAGGCAGACTCCCACATGTGCCCCAACCCAGATCCACCTGGCAACCTCATCTGGGGTGGATTCTCCACTACTGAGCTATTTTTAGTGCCTCAGACTGATGCTCTCCAACAGAGCTATCCTCAGCGCCCAGGGCCACATTGCTCAAACCAATCAAGCCTCTGGCTGTGGGAGGGGAAGAAAGAGAGAAAGTGGGGGAGAAGCAGATAGTCGCTTCTCCTGTGTGCCCTAACCGGGAATCGAACCCCAGACATCCATATACCCGACCATCAGCCAGGGCCTTTTTGTAATTTTGCCAATTAGGAAAGTGAAAAATAGTTTCTCACAGGCAAACCAAAAAATAAAATGTCCTCCTTATGGATGAATAAAATATGGTTTATGTATGCAATGGAATGTTATTTAGCTTTTAAAAGGAATGAAATTCTGGGCCCTGACCTGTTGGCTCAGTGGCAGAGCATCGGCCTGGTGTGTGGAAGAAGTCCGGGTTAGAACACGGTAACCATCAGAGCAGATCTGTGAATTCTTGTACTGGCCCTGTTCCTGGCTCTCGCTGTTTGCCCTTCTACAGTGCCACTTGGCTCCTGACTTGAGGCTTCATCTTTCACTCCTTGGAATTGATAACAGGATTCCCCGTCCTGAGCTGGCCTTTGGTATTCCCCAGCACAGCACTCAGACTCTGCCTACCATCCTTTGTTTATCTGGCACAATTGGAAGCCAATTTGCTTACCACACCTGCTTCCTACAATTCGACCTGAACTTGGAGATGCCCCAGGTAGGCTTTTCAGGTGATATTTGAGATCTACTTACACAAAAAATGTTTGTATCTGAAGTTCACATTTAACTATATAGTCTGTATTTTTACTTGCTAAATTTGACAACCTTAGCCTTAACAGCTCTGCCAGGGAATTTTGAGGGGAAATACACCAGGAAAAATATATGACTACTTTCTATTTTTATTCTCATTGTCAGTATGTCAAGTACTTCAGCAGCCAGGATAATAGTCACAAGCTCAGATTTAAATACATACAACCCTGCCCTCCAGAGAAAAGATGATGTCAAATGAATCGGGGAGTATTTTCTTCCACTGGGATTTACTGTCATCCGATGTGTTATTTTATAACAAGCCATGCTGTATTTGTATTTAACCATATAAATTTGCACTGTTTGTTTATACTGAAAAAGCATATTTTCTCAAATTATTTTAAATCTTTTTAAAATTTTTTTTTTTTATTCATTTTAGAGAGGAGACAGAGAGAGAGAGAGAGAAAGGGGGGAGGAGCTGGAAGCATCAACTCCCATATGTGCCTTGACCAGACCAGTGCAGGGTTTTGAACTGGCGACCTCAGTGTTCCCAGGTCGACGCTTTATCCACTGCGCCACCACAGGTCAGGCCTTCTCAAATTATTTTAAAAGCATGATTCTCACATAAACAGTGAGCGTGTCTAAGTTTTAACTCATCGATGAAGGAACCAGAAGACCGAGAAAATAGTCTGATGCAGAGATGAGAAACTGGGACGTAAATATCAGTGGAGAAAAGAATGCTGAAATCAGATGTTTGAGTTAGATAGGGAACTGGTTTGTATCCCTGGAAGGGGTGGGGGGATAAAGCCATAACCTTTGGGTTTTCTTCGCTACAAGGGAGTGGGGGGAAGAATCATACCTTACCAGTTTCTATAAGCTGACACCTAACTTGACAGAGTTGTGAGACATCTGGACCCTAATCAATTGCTAGCCAAACAAGTTATGTTTCCTGAGAGATAATGACCCTCAGACAAATCTATTAGAATATGCTCTAATATGATATGAAAAGGTCACTTAGTCATCTTTTTGTCCTTTGTCCAAATTCTGGATAAGTTTTTCTGCACAACATATACTGCATTCATAACTATTTTTGGTATGGAAAAATAAAGGGTAGAGACAAAATAATATGCTTGGCCCCCCTACCATTCTGTCCTGGGGTGAGCCTGGGATGGGAGACAAAAATCTACTGCCCTGTTCCCCACCCCCACCCCCACAGTTTCTCTTTGTATCCTGGAGACTCCCATCAATGAATATGAGTCCAGTGTTTAAAGTTGTGAATTTTTCAAACAGAAGGTCACCAAATACATGCTAGCCAACTATTTCATGTGGTGCTCGTCCAAAAAAACACAGTTTGTTCCAATTCTGGTGGAAAAATTGACTAACACGTGGCCCCAGGCTGGGGTCTCGCTAAGGATTTCTATGGCTAATTTTCTCTTTAAATTTTGACATTTGTGATAAATTAAGAATCTAGACAAACCACGAAAAAAGACCCTTCTCTAATATTGTGAGGCGGGGGTTGTTTTGTTTTGTTTCTTGAGGAGAAGGTAAATATATCCTCTTCAGATTTCAGTAAGTACAGTGAGGTCGCAATAGACACCTCTGGGCCCAGATCCTTTTTTCTGGTTTCTCAATGGCTGTGAAGATTGATTACTAATTACTCAGAGCTGACTGTTTTTCTAGAAATTTGCTTTTGGCCAATAGGAACCACCTCGCCTGAGAAGATGCTCCGTCCTCCAGAGAGCTGCTCAGAGCCAATTGCTGACTGATGGGGATACAAAAGCCTGTACCCTCTCTCATGGAAGGACGGGATACAAAAGCCTGTACCCTCTCTCATGGAAGGACCGGATACAAAAGCCTGTACCCTCTCTCATGGAAGGACGGGATACAAAAGCCTGTACCCTCTCTCATGGAAGGATGAAGCGTTAGGCACATTTCATATTGCAGAGCTTCTCAAGGCATCGGGCATTTAATTTCCTCATATAAATTCTTATTTTCTGTATTTATGACCTTATTCTCTTAAACTCAATTAAATTAAATAACAGCTTATTTATCTTGCTTTATCTTTTTAAGAATCAGGTTTTTTTTAGAGGGTGCTATGTTGAGTGGAACACTGGAAACCATGTCAACACAATAAATTAAAAATAAAAACATTTTTTGAAATGTTAAAGAGAATCAGGTTTTGTATTTCTCAGATCTGCAACCCTTTTCAAAATTTTTAATCTCTGCTTTTATCTTTATTAATTCGTTGATTTTATATCACTATGCTTTTTTCTTGTTTTGTTTCCCTAATTTCTTTATTTGAACATTTAATTATTTTACTGTCAGTCTTTTTATTTTCCTTCAGAAAAGTTAACGTAAATATTAGGACTTTATTTTCCTCCAAGCACTGCTTTGTATGTATCTCAGATGTTCTACTGTGTGTCTTCACATTTGTTTCAATTTCACCTTTGATCCAAAAAATGATTCTGATTTATTGGTGTAGTCTTATTGTTAATTTCTAATTTAATTACATTAGACACAAAATAATATTGCCCAAAACTACTATTGCCAATATTATTTTGATGTTTTTAAGTTTATTGACTTTTCCAAATCACATTTTGTGAATATTTCTTAACACGCAAAAGAAAGATGTATCATTATTTGGAGAATATAGAGTTATATAAATTAGCGCTATCTAATAATGCCTTAAAATTCTAGAGTTCTTGGAGGAAATACACAGAAAATAAAATCAGTTTTGTTTTGTTTTTTATTTTTGTTTACAGGGACAGAGAGAGAGAGTCAGAGAGAGGGATAGACAGGGACAGACAGACAGGCACGGAGAGAGATGAGAAGCATCAATCTTCAGTTTTTCATTGCGACACCTTAGTTGTTCATTGATTGCTTTCTCATATGTCCCTTGACCGCGGGCCTTCAGCAGACCGAGCAACCCCTTGCTCGAGCCAGAGACCTTGGGTCCAAGCTGGTGAGCTTTTGCTCAAGCCAGATGGGCCTATGCTCAAGCTGGTAAGCTCGGGGTCTCGAACCTGGGTCCTCCGCTTCCCAGTCCAATGCTCCATCCACTGCACCACCACCTGGTCAGGCAAAATCCGTTTTTAAAGATGGTTTTAATACTGCTTTGTTGTAGAGTACAGATTGTTGTAGGGACACTGCTTCTATTGTTATAGTGACAAGAGAAAATATTATTGTTTTACAATTATAGCTGTAATTTTTGTTGTCTTTGATTTATAGGTTGTAGAGCTGTATGTTTTAAACACTTTCAAGAGCATTTAGTTGACACAGAATAACCAAGATTTTATAGTATGGCTGTTTTAGGACTACTGATGATTGATACACAGGCTTAAAGTTCCCTTTTTTTCAGCCTGACCTGTGGTGGTGCAGTGGATAAAGCGTCAACCTGGGAACACTAAGGTCGCCAGTTTGAAACCCTGCACTGGTCTGGTCAAGGCACATATGGGAGTTGATGCTTCAAGCTCCTCCTCCTCTCTCTCTCTCTCTCACTCTGTGTCTCCTTTCTAAAATGAATTTAAAAAAATAGAAAAAAAAAAGTTCCCTTTTTTCTGTATTAACACTCTTATGTTATGTTTAAACTTTTAGTAAGCATGTTTGGGGGAAACTAAGAAGAGACCTCTGTGAGCATTTGAGGCAGTAGAGGCCTCAGTTACCTGGAGCAATTAACATATGGGAAGCAGATGCCAACAGAAAAGGTTTCTGGATTGAGACCATAAGGTGCCATGAAGTAGAGGAGTAGGATTCAAGTGTGGGTAAATTTAGGAGTAGACTTGAGATAACTTCTTCTGGAATATAATAGATAAGATAAAAATCTTGGAAGGAGAAGCTGCAGCCTGCTAACCCAAGGGTTGGGACAATCTATCCAATGGATACTTATCTTACATTACTAGAAATAATAATAGCTGAACACTTTATTGAGCACTTACTTTTTGTCTAACACTGGCATTGGGCTATACAGATATATGTGTGTGTATGTGTGTGTGTGTATATATATATACTTGATCCTCACTACAACTCCATGAGGCAAATGCTAGTTTAATCTCCATTTTAGAAAGGGGAAAACAGAGACTTAAAAAAATATCTAAGATGGCACAGTTGGAATTTAAATACGAGCAATATGACACCCAACTGGTTATTTTAAGTTTGAAAAGTAAACTAAAAAGACTTCTGGTTGTGGACAAGATGGAATAGATAGATTTCTCTTTATTCCTACCACTAAGTACAAACAAAACCCCTGGATGTCATATATATATATATATATATATATATATATATATATATATACTCTGTAAGGTGGAACAAAGACAACAGAATGGGTAGGGACCTCAGGACCCAAGGAACTACATGCATTAAATTTTGAGTTCACTGGGCTCTTTGAGGGTTTTTTTCTCCCCTCAAATTCTCAACTGGGTGCTGGAGAAGCTAACAACCCAGAAATGGCAACAGGTGTAAACCAAAGAAAGAGAAGAAAAAGTTCAAGAAATGCCTGTTCTTTCTAAACAAAGGATAGGAAAGGGATAGTCTAGCAAGACTGAAAATTTTGAGACAATAATGTCTCTGCTGCAGCCAAATTCCACAGGAAACACTGAGGCCCCGCCCCAGCCCCTGTCAACAGAGCCTGAATTGGGAGCCTAGACTTCACCCTCACCCAGCTGGAATAAGGCATTCTTCCTCCCAGCCCTTCCCCACACTGGGGTGGCGTCAGAGGCCAAGTGAGGAGCCAGGACTTTCATCCTAGTTAGGCAGTAACAAACCCCTCCATCTCTGAGGTTTCAGTGGAGACCATGTGATGACCCTGGACTTCCACTCTCACTGATAGTGACAAGGCAACATCACCCTTCCCCCAAGGGCATGATGTCAGAGGAAACCTGCTAAAACTGAAGATTTAAAGAATGGCTGGAGTCTCATAGTCTAATTATATAATAACCAAAATGTCTGGCACTAATTTAAAGAATCAGTCATTTTCCCAAGAACCAGGAAAATCCCAAACAGAATGAGAAAAGACAATCAACAGATGGCAAGACCAAGATGACACAGACATTGGAACCATCTGACAAGGATCGTAAAAGGACCATTATAAAAATGCTTCAGAGAAAATTTTAGCATGATTTAAACACATGAAAAAATAGAATGTGTCCGCAGAGAAATAGAAACTATAAGCAAGAGTCAAAAGAAAATATTAGAACTGAAAAGTACAATAAAATATAAAAACTCACTGGAAGAGCTCAAAAGCAGGCTGAAGAGGACAGAAGAATAAATCAGTGAGTTTGAAGTTAGGTCAGAGAAACTTACCCGATTTGAACTACGAAAAGAAAATAGACTGCAGGGGAAAAACTGAGCAGGACCTTAGGGACCTGAGGGACCAAAGCAAGTCTTCCCAGAGAGGAGAAAGAGAATGAGACTGAAAAAGTGTTCAACAAAATAATAGCAGACACTTTTCAAAATTTGGCATAAGACATTAACCTACAGATTCAAGAAGCGATTGAATCCCAAACAGGATAAACCCTCCCCCCAGAATATATGCCAAGACACATTATAATCAAACTTTAGAGAACTAAAGACAGACCAAATCTTGAAAGCATTTTTTGTTTACATTTGAGTTGGAAGCAGCTGGCCTTCATATTTATTTTAAAAATCTATTTTAAAGGGTGTCATTAAATAATTTTGGTTGTATTAATTGGAATTATTTTTATTTTAAGTGACAGAAACCCAACCCAACTTACCTCAAACTGAAAAGTACTGTGGCTACTTTCAGCCACAACTAAATTTGGGGAGCTCACATACAGTCTTCAGGGCTCATTTTTGCTCCTGCAGTCCTGTTTCTCTATCTCAGGAAAGTCGTTCCAACAAACAAGTAAAATAACCTTGGGGAAATTGGTTCATCTTAGTTTGTATGCCTATTTCTGAGCCATTCACTATTCCCAGTGAAATAAATGGCCAGGCCTGATCCTGTGAGTGAACATTGAGAATCTCACCGGATCCACATGAAATGACTCCCCACGGAGAAGAGGTGGACCGGTAGATGAGTAAGAGAAAGGGAATACAAATCACAGCCCAAGTTTTAAATGTCCAACAGATGTCTACCTACTATGCTTGGCAATACGAATACAGAGGTAATAAAACATGGACATTGCTCTCAAGGAGCTCATTTACACTGTTTTTTCCCCTTTCCTTCTTTTAACAATTTAAATTTTAAATTGCTTTACCTCATTTGTAAGGTGCTATTCTAGACTGGTACCTTCTGATTTCTATTTGAAAGGTCATTGAGATCTGGGAGTTTCTGTGTCTGAATTCTACTAAAGAAAAATTCCTGATTGTTTTGGGACTCTCCCATTGACTATGAGAACAGAATCATTTTAAATTAAAAACATTATTTGCCTACTGGAGTTGTGAGCAAAATGTAACTGGTAAAACCAGAGGCTCCTTTTATTAAAAGAAGTAATGCATGATTAAAGCAATTCTGAGAAAAGGAATTTCAATCTAGATCTACCAATCATGGTATAGGTGTGTCTCTGACATGCCCATGCATGTCCTGGGCATAGCTTACATTGTATATCAATCAGGCTCTCTCCACCCATCCCAGGAACCTGTAGAGTCAAGATCCTTTTCAGATATTATTAAGATTTGGATAAGGGTTGGACTAAGGGGACAGGAAGGAGGGGTCATATATGAAACTGCAAATACCAAGACCCATTATCTAATGTACCTGCTTCTTTCATTTTTAAGATCAAACATTTATAATATGACTACTTAATGAATTTATTGAAAAGAAAAAAATGTGAAAGGTTGCTGAGTCTATTCTCTTGCTTCAGAGACAGAGCGCTACCTAATTGAACTAAGGAATTAATCCTCAGGCAGTAACATTCCAGCTACCTTTGGTAGTTCATTGCATTGGGGCCCATCCCTACTATCCAATCCAGAACTTGGTGGGGTTGAGAACAAGATCAGGCATAAATTAATGGAAGTGTTAATGAGTGATAGAAATAGAGCAAGCAAAAAAACAAACAAACAAACAAAAAACCCTGGAACTAAAAAAAAAAAAAAAAAAAATTTTTATAAAGTTTTTGTTTTTGTTTTGTTTTAATTTTTACTTATTGATTTGAGAGAGAGAGAGAGAGAGGAAGGGAGAAAGGTAAGGAGTGAGAGAAAAATATTGATTTGTTGTTCCACTTATTTATGCACTCATTGATTGATTCTTGTGTGTGCCCTAACTGAGGATTGAACCCACAACCTTAAAATATTAAAACAATGGTCTAACCAACTGATCTACCCAGCCAGGGCCTGAAGTTTTTGACTTGAGAACGGGCTTCTTTAAAAAGTTATCTGATTGGATTATCAGTTAAATATGGTGGATGAATGGATGAATCACATCTATTTTTCTGCTCCATCTGGAAACCCAACCAAAATAACTTGAGTTGAATTTTAACAGCTTTAGTGAGGTATATTTGACATACAATAAACTATACATATTTTAAGTACAGCAGGTCCTCAAGTAACACAGTTTTCATTCACTGTCATTTCATTATAATGTTGATGAGATGCTATAGGAACTTAAATTTTGTATATATCAATTAGCCTATAGTAAAATTGGTTCTAATATACACTATTTTGCTTAAAGTTGCAAAACCTATCAATGAAGACATTAAGTGAGCCTGACCTGTGGTGGCAGTGGATAAAGCGTCGACCTGGAGTGCTGAGGTCGCTGGTTTGAAACTCAGCACTTGTTCGATCAAAGCACATACAACCAACCAATGAACAACTAGAGTGAAGCAACTATGAGTTGACACTTCTTGCACCACCACTTCCTTTCTTCCTTCTCTCTATAAAATAAGTAAAAAAAATCTTAAAAAAGACATTGAGAACTTACTGCATAATGTTTTATAAGTGTATGTATACACACACCGCTGCCACCATCACAATCAAGATAATGACCACACCCATCACTCCCAAAAGTTTCTTTGTAATTTCTCCTTCTATTTCCACCTTGCCTTACACCCATTCTGAGGCAACCACTGATCTGCTTTCTGGTCACTATATACAGTACATTAGTTTGCATTTCCTGGAACTTCATAAAAATTAAATCATACAGTATATAATCTTTTATGTCTAGCTTCTTTCACTCAACATAAATATTTTGAGGTTTATCATGTTACAGAATGTATCCACACTTCATTCTTTTTTATTGAGTATCAGTTCGATGTATCAATATACAACACTGTTTATCCATTATTTGATGGACATTTGCATTATTTTCAGTTTTTGACTATTATTTAAAGTTTCTATGTATATTTGTATACAAGCCTTTGTATGGATATATGTTTTCATTTCCCTTGGGTAAATACCTAACATTGGAATAGCAGAATTATATGGTAAGTGTATGCTTAACTTTTAAAAAAATTGCCAAGTTGGTTTTTACAGGGGGTATTTTATTTCACATTCCCACCAGCCATGTAGGTAAGTCCCAGTTACTCCACGTTTTTGCCAACAGTTGGCATAATCAGTCTTTTTAACCTTATTCAATCTAATAGATGTGCAGTGGTATCTCATTCTGATCTTAATTTGTATTTCTCTAATGACTAATTATATTAAACGTCTTTTCACCCATATATCTTCTTTAGTTGTGCCTTTTCAAATATTTTGCCCATATTTTTTTTTAGAATTTTATTTATTTTTTATTCATTTTAGAGAGGAGAGAGAGAGAGAGAGAGAGAGAGAGAAGTGGGGAGGAGCAGGAAGCATCAATTCCTATATGTGCCTTGACTGGGCAAGCCCAGGGTTTCGAACCGGCAACCTCAGCATTCCAGGTCGAGGCTTGATCCACTGCGCCACCACAGCCAGGCCTATTTTGCCCATATTTTAAGTGTTTGCATATTATTGATTTTAAAGAGTTCTTAATATATTCTAGATTTAAGCTTTTATTTGAATTCTACTTTACAAATACTTTACTTCTCATTCTTTTAATAGTATCTTTTGAAGAGCAGACATTTAATATTTTAAATCCAGTTTATCAACTTAGCAGTATTTTTGTTTATTTATTTATTTTTATTCTTTTTCAAGTGAGAGAAGAGATAGAGAGACTCCCACAAGTTGCCAGTTTGGGGCCCACCTAGCAAATCACCATCTGGGGCCATGCTTACAACTGAGCTATTTTGGGGGCCTGAGGTGGAGGCTCCACAGAGCCATCCTCAATGCCTTGGTCTGAAGCCCTCGAACCAATCAAGCTATGGCTAAGGGAGGAAAAGAGAGAAAGAGAGAAGGGTGGAGAAACATATGGTCGCTTCTCCTGTGTGCCCTGAATGAACCCAGGACATCTACACACTAGGTCAATGCTCCACCACTGAACCAACTGGCCAGGGCTCAAATTCTTTTCTAGATTGTGCTTTATCTAAGAAAATTTTGCCAACCCAAAGTCACAAAGATTTTTTCCATATGTTTTCTTCTAGAAGGTCTATTTTTTTAGGTTTTACATTTAGTTCCATTATCCATTTTGAGTTAATATTTGTATATGGTGCAACTCAATTGGAATTTGTTGTGTTTTTGTTGTTATTGTTTTGGGGGTTTTTTACATGTGAATAGTCTGTTGTTTCTGTAAAAACATTGGACTGCCTTTTCACCAGTGAACTGTTTTTATATGTTTTGGAGAAATCAGTTGTCCATAATGGTAGATCTATTTCTCTTCTCTCTATTCTATTCCATTACTCTTTCTGTTTCTCTTTGTGCCAATAGCACATAATCTGATTTGTATAGCTCTGCTATTTTTGAAATTATGTGGTGTCAGTCCTCTTACTCTGTCTTTCTTTCTAAAAGTTGTTTTAGCACCTTTTCAGTTTCATTTGAATTTTAGAATCAGCTTGTCAATTTCTACACAAAAAGCCTATTAGTATTTTGGTGGGAATTGCATTGAACTTATTGATCAATTTGGGGAGAATTGACATCTAAACAATATTGAGTCTTCCAACCCATGAACATAGTTTATCACTTTATTTATTTGGGCTTTAAAATTTTTTTCTCAGCAAATGTTTATAGCTGTCAGTGTACAGATCATTAACACCTTTGTCAGATTGACTGTTTCATTTTTTTATGCTATTGTAGTTTATACTGTTCTCCTAACAACTAATGAATGCTTCTCTCTCTCACTCAAATCAATGAGTACATTTTAAAAATTACAATAAAAAAGAAACGCCAGATCTTAAAACACTTATTTTCTAATGCAGGATGTGCTTTATAAGGTCAGGGTGTAAACCAAGAAAAAAATATATAAGATCCATTTCACCAGGGACAGAAGAAGGAACTTCCTTATTGTGAAATGAAGTCCCATGACAGCTGTGTAACCAATCTAGAAAGACATCACCCTAGACTAGAACTGGAAAAAGGGCTCCAAGAAGGGGGTGGCCTTAGAGAAAACAGTTGAATCAGTAAACTACTACTATGTGTTCGTAGTTATTGGGAGGAGTGTTATCATTCTGACAAAGATTTCAAGGATGAACTAATGACAGGTATATAAAATACTAATCAAACAATTCAACAAAAAGCCAAGGCCATTTTATATTCATAATTTGAATAAACAATAATTACACAAGAAAGGAGATACAATCACGGTTTCTATGTGGCTCAATAGTAAACAATAGTTGCATGGTCCACAATTTTTAAAAAAACATAATTATTGATCTCACCACATATTTTGACATTATTATATCAGGAAAATGAGATGACAAGAAATGGAGGTAAGGGCAAGAAAATAGAAGTGTAAGAAAAATCAATCTTCAACTTCCATTTTGAAAACACATTGTTTAATATTTTTTAAAAATCAAGAAATAATCCCATAAATTGGTATTTATAAATATGGCAGAAAATATTTTGAAAGTAGCTAGAAGTATTTAAAGTCGTTACTTTGGGGAGTGGAAAGCAAGAATAGGGAAAGGTAGATGCGGGGGATGGCTGCTTTTTGCTATCCGGTTTACTTATTTATGTATTTTATTTATTTATTTTTACAGAGACAGAGGAGACTCAGAGAGAGGGATAGATAGGGACAGACAGACAGGAACAGAGAGAGATGAGAAGCATCAATCATTAGTTTTTCGTTGCGACACCTTATTGTTCATTGATTGCTTTCTCATATGCGCCTTGACTGTGGGGCTACAGCAGACTGAGTAACCCCTTGCTGGAGCCAGCGACCTTGGGTCCAAGCTGGTGAGCTTTTGCTCAAAGCAGATGAACCCGCGCTCAAGCTGGCGACCTCGGGGTCTCAATCCTGGGTCCTCTGCATCCCAGTCCGACACTCTATCCACTGTGCCACCACCTGGTCAGACTATCAGGTTTATTGATGTATCTGACTTTTTAATTTATTTATATATACAATTTTTTTGTGACAGAGAGAGGGACAGATAGGGACAGACAGACAGGAAGGGAGAGAGGTGAGAAGCATCAACTCTTCATTACGGCTCTTTTGTTGTTTATTAACTGCTTTCTCATATGTGCCATAAATGGGGCTACAGCAGAGCGAGTGACCCCTTGCTCAAGCCAGTGACCTTGGTCTCAAGCCAGAGACCATGGACTTCAAGCCAGCGACCTTTGGGCTCAAGCCAGTGACCATGGGGTCATGTTTATGATCCCATGCTCAAGCCAGTGACCTCATGCTCAAGCTGGTGAGCCCGTGCTCAAGCCAGATGAGCCTGTGCTTAACCTGGTGACCTGAGAGCTTTGAACCTGGGTCCTCCAAGTTCCAGTCCAATGCTCCATCCACTGTGCCACACCTGGTCAGGCTACATATACAATTTTTAAAAAATATTTATTGCAGTATAATATTTATATAGAGATGTGTACATTTCATATGTAATTTTTTATTTTTAGAAATCAAATTTTAAAAAGTCAGAGGAATCATAAAAGGCATTATAGTTGTGGCCTCAGACATCACTAACTGTTGATGGACACAATGAACCACTGAAAGTGCTTCTGAAGTGGTGAATCCAGGAACATGGGTCTGTGATTCTCAAGCACTTGGAGCTTCTGAGGAAAAGCAATAAACAATTTTATTCATAATTTTGAATAAAGAGTTAACTGTGGCTGTCTCAGAAAACTGGCTACATTCTTTAAAAAAATCTTAACAGTCTTAAAAATGGCTTTTAAATTGTTCTTAACAACTCATTTTAGCTCGTTAAATATTAAATATATAATGCAATTTAATTGAATACAGTTTATGTGAACCACAATGCTTTTGAGTTATTTCTATGTGATTGTTTACTTTTGTTAAACTAGATACTTTATCATGTTGGCAGTGCTGCCCTACCTCCCCAATCATCTAATATATCAATCAGTGAGACATGATTCTTAGAAGCTTAAAATCAATAATAAAAGTAATAACCTAAATACTACTGCTTAGAATAACTCAGCTGTTCTAGGCACTTAAGATCATCACTTGTCTGGGCTCGGCCTAAAATTAAGGTTTTAACAATGAGCAGTAAGTGGAAATTTCAAAGCACCAAGGAACCAATAAACTAGTCTGTTACTCTGCTACTTTTTTTTTCCACAGTAGTGCCCTCAGTCTTGTCTGCACATTAGAATCATGAGGGGAGCTCTTAAAATTCCAAACCCCAGGCCGCACCTCAAACCAAGTGAACTGGAATCTCTGGAGGTGGGACCCAGGCATTGGTATTGTTAAAATGTCCTAGGTGCTTCCAGTGTGCTGCCAGGGTTGAGAACTACTGCTCTTAGGAAAACCATAATGAAAAACATTCAGATGCTGCCACACTAGTTTCAGTCCTTTCTTCAATACTCTCAGCCTTTAGCTTGTGATGTCTAAGCAGAATTTGACCCTTCATCCTTTTTAGGGAGATGATGTTAAGGGAGGGGAGATACCCCTTTCAATCAGACATCTGCTTTGAAGGAAACGGTTGCTTCAACCCCATATAAAACCACATTTAAGGCAGTAAAGATTGGCAGGGATGACATCCAATCATATACCCATTACCACTTGAGCTATGTTTTATCAGCACGTCTCTCCCAGTACTTTAGTTGCAATATTAAAGAAAAAGTTGGCACATTTTTTTAAAATACTAGTTTAATTGATATATAGTTTACAAACAATAAAAGTCACCCATTTTTGCCTGACCAGGCAGTGGTGCAATGGATAGAGCATCAGACTGGGATGCGGAAGACCCAGGTTCTAGACCTCAAGCTCGCCAGCTTGAGCGCAGGCCCATCTGGCTTGAGCAAAAGCTCATCAGCTCGGACCCAAGGTCGCTGGCTCCAGCAAGGGGTTGCTTGGTCTGCTGAAGGCCCCCGGTCAAGGCACATGTGAGAAAGCAATCAATGAACAACTAAGGTGTCGCAAAGGCAACGGAAAAACTGATGATTGATGCTTCTCATCTCTCTCCATTCCTGTCTGTCTGTCCCTATCTATCCCTCTCTCTGACTCTATCTCTGTCTCTGAAAAAAAAAAAGTCACTCATTTAAAGTATACAATTCAGTGGTTTTGGGTATATTCATAGAGGTGTGCAATCATCATCAATTTCAGAATATTCTCATCACCACAAAAGAAACCCTACACCCTTTAACAGTCATTCCCATTTCCCTTCAAGGGAAATGTAGACAGTTCCTAGGCAGCCACTGTCTACTTTCTGTCTCTATGGACTTACCTACTCTGGACAATTCGTATAAATGGTATAATTCAGTATGTGGTCTTTTGTGACTGGCTTCTTTCACTTAGCATGCTTTCACAGTTCATTCGTGTTGCAGCAGGTATCAGTACTTCATTTACTTTTATGAATGACTAATAATCCATTATATGAACATACCATATTTTATCCCTTCATCAGTAGTCATCCCAACTTTGGCTATTATGAATAATGCTGCTATGAAAGTTGTGTACAAGCTTTTGCATATTTTTATTTCTCTTGGGTATATGCCTACATATGGAATCGCTGGGTCATATGGTAACTCTGTGTTTAACCACATGAGTTTTTTACATGCCAGACTATTTTTTTGGCACAACTTTTGAAAGAAAGATTTCTTCTAGTAATGTTGCAGGTATTAAATGTTTTCTTTGTTAAAATAAACTAAAATTTAATTGTTCAAAAGATGTTCATTGATTTTCATCTTAAGAACTGTAAACAGCTGTCCTCAAATTTTAACTTTCATCTCTTTCCCTACCCCTCTCTGGTCAGGAGATAAATGTTTTATGGATGATAAGAGAAGTTAAGGCTTAAACAAGTGGATTTAAATGAGTCCCTTGATCAGTTGTCACAAGTCTCCAGAACAAATGTGAAATGGAACACAAGTGGGTGAAAAACTATGACTAAACTATGACTATCTGAACATTTTGGCAGGAGCTCAGCAATCCATTTGTCTCTCAACCACAATACACAGACTGTTTTGAAACTTGGTCAATTAGTGGTATGAGTTCATCAAAACATTGCTTTGTTTGCAAAGAAACAGTTACCTTGCTGGTAAAAATCTATTGAATTTTTTATTGAGTTAGTGTGAAATGACGACTTCCAATATTGCTAATGGATCTTGTTACAAACATAGGAATGAGACCAAAACTAAACAAACAACATTCAAAGTTGCATTCTGAGAAACAAAAATAGGAGTAAATTCCATAATCATCAAAAAGCTTGGAAATCCATCCAACAAAGTTAATGACAAACATTAGGCTTGGAGGGCTAACAGAACTATTGACAAAATCTATATATTAAATGAAACTTTTAGAAATAGAAAATAAATTTCCAAAATGTATACATTCTCACAGCTATTTAGCTCTTTAGTTAGACAAAACTATTTATGTAGAGCAAGAGTTAATTCTTGGCATATATGAAGGAAAAGTGTTCAATGACTTGTTCTACTTATAACTGAAAACCCACATTTTAAGAGAATGTTTTGTTTTCTAGGTTTGACCTATCTCACCTTCATCCCCTTTCTTCCCTAGGGGTGGAGAGACAGCCACCATAGCTGGCTCCTTTTGGGTTTATATCAAAACCAATACTAAAAAGCTGTAAAAAAAGAGAGCTCCTCTGTCTTTATGTCATGTCTTTCCCCATGCCGTAGCACTGATAAGCAGGACAGATGAGATCTTGTGGACCCATGGATCCATACGTCCTTGGTCCATTTCATAGGTTGTAACTGTGCCAATGGGAGAAATGATAGGTGTGTACATTAGCCAAGATACTCAGGAACTTATAGGCACAGTGTATTCCTTTGATGGAGAATCTGTGTCCTGCCCCTTGATGATTTAATTTTTTATCTTTTCCTGAAACTCCTTCTAAATGTTAAGCTCAACAGACCTCCTAAGCACCCCGTCAGCTTTATTATATATTTTATTTTATTTTTATGTGATTGTGCTTATTATAATTTGCATTGACAGGGGTCTTTAGTATGCAATCTGTTCTCATCCTAGACCTTCATTCCCTTCAGTCAGATCTCAGCTCTTGTCTCATTTCATTTTTATTTTTAAGAAAGAAAGAGAGACAGAAAGGGAGAGAGAAGTATGAGGAGAGAGATGAGAAGCATCAACTCGTAGTTCCTTCACTTTAGTTGTTTATTGATTGCTTCTCATACGAGCCTTTGACCAGGGGTTTCAAGCCAAGCCATTGACCCCTTGTTCAAGCCAGTGTCTTTGGGCTCAAGCCAGTGACTTGGGCTTCAAGCCAGCAACCTTTGGGCTCAAGCCAGCGTTCTTGGGATCATGTCACTGATCCCAAAGCTGGCGACACCACGCTCAAGCAGCCAATCCTGTGTTCAGGCTGTCCAGCCATGCTCTAGCCAGGGAACTCTGGGTTTCAAACAGGGGCCCTGAGTTTCCCAGGTCAACGCTGTATCCACTGCTCCACCACTGATCAGGCTCATTTCACCTTTTGACTATAAATCTGTAGAAACTAAACTACCTCTTCCTCATTACCTTGCCTGTGCCCTCAAGTATTTTATTGATCAAAACATTCATCTAATTCTAGTGACTCAATTATTCAGTTACTAATTTAACTAAGTTCTTCACAAAACATTTTTCACCAAACATTCCCAAACACATATATGATTCTATATTTTTCTTTCCAAATCCTGTATTAAGTATGAGTGATATACTTGTTAGCTATCCCATTTGAGATATATATCCCAAAACAATAAAATAAATGTGCCTTCTAGTTAATGTTACATATTATTTATTATAATATTGAGAACCTGGAAATGTACTTTCATATTAGTACTTATGGCACACCAGATATATGGACAACAAGAAAGGTATCAACCTGCAAATAAAAAAGGTGGTACTGAATATGAACTCACATACTGCTTTAGTCACTGGGAGTGTGGGAGCATCAAGGTGCTCCATACCAGGAAGGCTGCCGCCATTGCAAGGTCCAGAGCTCTCAGCCACTTAAGACCTATTGACAAACAGAAAACCTCACACTAGTCTTCTATTTGAGAAGCCAAATAAGGTTTTTCTTTGTTCTATGAGCTTCAACAAAACATAGTATATTTTAAAAACGGGCATATTAGTGCTACTCACCTAGCACTGCCCAAGGATCCTGATTTGACCAATCCTGACAGCTTTTCTCAACTGAGTGAAGTTTGACCCCGAATCAGGCTCCCTGATAGGCAGCCACAGGGTTTGAGATGCAGGCTGCAAAAAATTGCAACAGCAAACCAGGATGGGTCTAGGCACTTGCCCCACAGCTCCCTTGGAAGGAAGATTATGTGATCTGGAGTCGTTCTGGTACTAGAGAGTGAGGGCTGCGAGGACAGGGGCCATACGATAACTAAGAATCTGGTTTTTTGGTATTTTATTTTGTATTTTTAAATTTTAAAATAGTTTCAAACTTGCAGGAAAAAAATAGAGAGTGGTACAAATAATTTTCATATGCTATTTTTAAATTAAAAATTTTAATTTATTGTGTTAATATGGGTTCAAGTGTCCCACTCAATACAATTCCCTCAGTAATTTCTGTACACTCTTCATCTCAATTCACCGTTTGTTAACATTATGCCTCCTTTGCTTTTGTAGTCTCTCTATCACATTATTATTTTATGAACCACTTGGAGTATATTGCTTATATCACCCCCTTTTACCTCTAAATATTCCTCATTTCTCATGAAGGGAAAGAGATATGCCATCTTCGCCAGGTCTCTTTCACTGAAGGGGCTAAAATCTGCTTACATATGTTGTCATCCTGCCATCAGTTAATTTCACAAATAGTAGAACAAAGGATTGTAAGAATCTAAGATGAGCCTTTTTCTCTCTCTTCAATTTTATATTTTCCCTCTAGTAACTATGAGTTGATAGAACATGATGTGGTATTTTAAACTAATATTCCCTTATGCTTACATCTTTAGACCAAATAGTCTATTGAGTGAGCTAAAAATGTCTGGATCATTAGAGGGAAATCAGGAGAAAATGTCAAGTACAGAATTTAAAGTTTGGGGAAGCTTAATTTTAAAACTTTTGCGGTGGGAATGGTAACTTTTTGTTATGATTGCTAACTTGCAGAAAAGTTGCAGGATAAGTACAAATACTATGATGGTAGATAAATGTTGTTATACACTTGTGCAAACCCATGAAATGTTCAACACCAATTGTGAACCTTAATGTGAACCATGAGCTTTACTGTGATACATATACACAATGGAATACTATGTGGCCATAAAAAAGAAAGAAATCTTACCTTTTGTGATGGCATGGATGGACTTGGAGATTATTATGCTAAGTGAAATAAGCCAGGCAAAGAAAGACAAATATCATATTATCTCACTTATATGTGGAATCTAATGAACAAAGTGAACTGAGGAATGGAATAGAGGCAGAGGTGGGGTCACAGGGAGCAGAGGGACAGCTGTCAGAGGGAAGGGGGATGAGGGGATGGGGTCAGAGAAGGTGAAGGGATTAGTGAAACTATATACACATAACACATCGATACAGACAACAGGACAGCAAATCCCAGAGGGAAGGGGGGAGGGAGTTAGAGGGAGCAGAGGCAAAGAGGAGGTAATGGGGGTAATGGGAGACAAGGGAGTAGGGGTGGAGGAGTTAATATATTGAGTGGGACACTTGAATTCATGTTAACACAATAGATTAAAATTAATTTAAAATTTTTTTAAATGTGAACTATGAGCTTTAGGTGATAATGATATGTTGATATAGGTTTATTCATTGTAATAGATGTTCCTCTCCTGTGTGGGTTGTTGACAGTGGGGGAGGTTGTGCATATGTGGAAGGCGAGGGGTATATGGGAAATTTCTATACCTTCTGCTCAATTTTCTTGTGACTCTAAGCTGCTACAAAAAATTCAGTCTACTTAAAAGAAAAAAAGTACCAAATATAACTAAATTTTCCCACTGAAACATCTTCCTTTTGAGAGGACAGGTGCTGACATCAATCTTTTTAATGAAGGATCGCCTTAATACATTTCTGCATATCATCATTAATGCCAGATTTCTAGAGGTGCACCTCAGTGGTACATGTACTATCTTCACGAGTGTCCACACAGCCAACATATTACCATTGTTAATAATGAGGATACAATTTCTCGAGAAGATCAAATTGAGAAGATCAGTAATTGAGTGTTCAGTCCCTTCTCAGCAGTAGATGATTGGATACATCAGACAATCAAGTGTATATATCAGACAAGGCAAGTGTGGGGCATATTTATAAAGCACATCTAATTCTGATACCTGAATGTCAAGAAATCCAAGGCATAAAGCAACCATAAAACAGATTAGGAACCCATTTTTTTATGTTTCTCAAGTTGATATATTTTCCTTCCTAATTTCAGATCTATGTTCATTGATTTTTTAGAGTGTGCAAATGGTATCAGTGAGAGATGCTCAGTAATTTGAGGATTCACATTTGATTATAATACCTAGCAGTAGCCGACAGTGACACCCAAATCAGGCTGCTCTGCTGGTCCCAATGTTCTGGAGCAGAGTTTAGGTCATTTTCTTGAGCAGAGATAACATTAGAAAACAAACCAAAACAGAAAAAAAAAACCCACAACTAGATATAAAACCTGATCCACAAATCAAGCTATTTAAAGATTCCTTTGTATATCATCTGCTTCACAGATAGCCACCTTTATAACTATTCATTATAAAAAGGAAAATGAATCTTTTTTATTATTATTCATTTTAGAGAGAAGACACAGAGTGAGTGAGAGAGAGAGAGAGAGAGAGAGAGAGAGAAAGGGGGGAGGAGCTGGAAGCATCAACTCCCATATATGCCTTGACCAGACCAGTGCAGGGCTTTGAACTGGCGACCTCAGTGTTCCCAGGTCGACGCTTTATCCACTGCACCACCACAGGTCAGGCAGGAAAATGAATCTTTTAAGAATTTTTCCTAAATGTGGTGATCCACCAAAATCCTAATGGGCAAAAGCCATTGAGTAACCTATGTACGTAGAGGGTTTGAGATAGTATTTGAACTGTGAGGGTTGGAAATATTCTAAGCTAGCCTCCAATCTATTTGGGGCCACTGATGTTTTACATTTTTTAAAATTCATTTATAAACATTTTAATAAGGACTGTGATTTTTTTCATGATTTAAAGTTATTTTTAATTTGAAATCATTTCAACCTTACAAAAAATTGCAATAATAATACAAAGAATTCTCACACACACTTTACCTAGTTTGCTGACTAATAGTTTACCACAATAATTTATATTTTATGTAGTTTTATTATTATTATTATTATTTTTAATTTTTTTTACAGGGACAGAGAGAGTCAAAGTGAGGGATAGATAGGGACAAACAGGAACGGAGAGAGATGAGAAGCATCAATCATCAGTTTTTCGTTGTGACACCTTAGATGTTCATTGATTGCTTTCTCACATGTGCCTTGACCGAGGGCCTTCAGCAGACCGAGTAACCCTTTGCTCAAGTCAGCGACCTTGGGTCCAAGCAGGTGAGTGCTTTTTTTTTTTTTTTTTTTTTTGCTCGAGCCAGATGAACCCCCCCCCCCCCCCCCGCGCTCAAGCTGGCGACCTAGGGGTCTCGAACCTGGGTCCTCTGCATCCCAGTCAGATGCTCTGTTTACTGTGTCACCACCTTGCCAGGCAGTTTTATTTTTAATTATAAAATTATTACATGCTTATCGGAAGAAATTAGAAAAATACAGAGCAAAATAAACAACATAGATATCATCCATAATCCATATGAAAAGATAACTAGTATCAACATTTCTTTTATCTATAGACTAAAATTTTTTATTAAATGTATTGGGGTGACATTGGTTAATAAAATTATATAGGTTTCAAGTGTACATTTCTATGATACATGATCTGTATATTGCTTTGTGTGCTCACCACCCAAAGTCATGTCTCCTTCCATCAGCATGTATTTGGCTCCCTTTACTAATTCCCCACTCCCGTTCCCTCTGGTAACCACCCTACTATTGTCTATGTCTATGAGTTTCAGTTTTATATCCCGCATATGAGTGAAATCATATGGTTTTTAGCTTTTTCTGATTGACTTATGTCGCTTAGCATGTTATTCTCAAGGTAGCATATTATTCTCAAGTTCCATCCACGTTGTCACAAATGGCAAGTATATTGTCTTTTGTTATGGCTGAGTAGTATTCCGTAGTATGTATGTATATATATGTATATATACATGGCATACCTTCTTTATCCAATCATCTATCGAATGACACTTTAGTTGTTTCCGTGTCTTGGTCACTGTGAATAGTGCTGTAATGAACATAGGAATAACTATATTTTTGCGAGTAAATGTTTTCAAGTTTTTCGAGTAGATACTTGCTATTACTTGACTTGCTGATGTTTGTCATTCTAACAGTTGTGAGGTAGCATCTCATTATAGTTTTGACTTGTATTTTCCTAATAGCTAATATCTTTTCGTGTATCTACTGACCATTTGTATGTCTTCTTGGGAGAAGTGTTTGTTTAGGTTCTCTGCCCATTTTTTAATTGGATTGTTTGTTTTTTGGTATTGAGTTGTATGGACTCTTTATACATATTGGATATTAACTCCTTTTCAGAGCTGTTATTTGCAAATAACATCTCCCATTCCACTAGTTACCTTTTTGTTTTGTTGGTGGTTTCTTTTGCTGTGCAGAAGCTTTTTAGTTTGATATAGTCTCATTAATTTATTTTTGCCTTTACTTCTCTTGCCTTTGGAGTCAAATTCATAACATCTTCTCTTACACCAAGGTCCATGAGTTTAGTGCCTATATTTTCTTCTATGTAATTTATTGTTTCAGATCTTTTATTTATATCTTTGTCTATTTTGAATTAATTTTTGTACATGGGGACAAAGTGTAGTCTAATTTCAATTTTTTTGCATTGGCTTTCCAATTTTTCAGCACCTTTATTGAAGAGGTTTTCTTTTTACCATTGTATGTGCTTGGCTCCTTTGTAAAATATTACTTGCCCATACATATGTAGTTTTATTTCTGGGTTCTCAATTCTGTTTCATTGGTCAGCATGTCTGTTTTTCTACCAGTCCCATGCTGTTTTGATTATCATTGCTCTGTAGTATAATTTGAAGTCAGGTAGTGTGATATATACCTCCAGCTTCATTCTTTTTTTTCTCAGGATTGCTTTAGTTATTTGGGTTTTCTTGTATTTCCATACAAATTTGATGATTTTTTTGTTCTATTTCTTTAAACAATGACATTGGGATTTTTTTTTTTTTTACAGGGACAGAGAGAGAGTCAGAGAGAGGGATAGACAGGGACAGACAGACAGGAACAGAGAGGGATGAGAAGCATCAATCATCAGTTTTTTGTTGTGACAGCTTAGTTGTTCATTGACTGCTTTCTCATTTGTGCCTTGACCGTGGGCCTTCAGCAGACGGAGCAACCCCTTGCTGGAGCCAGCGACCTTGGGTCCAAGCTGGTGAGCTTTTTTTCTTTTTTGCTCAAACCAGATGAGCCCATGCTCAAGCTGGTGACCTCGAACCTAGGTCCTCCACATCCCAGTTCGATGCTTTATCCACTGCGCCACTGCCTGGTCGGGTGACATTGGGATTTTGATGGGGATTACATTAAATCTGTATATTGCTTTGGATAGTATGGACAGTTTAACTATTTTGATTCTATCCATGAACATGGGATATCTTTCCATTTCAATGTGTCTTTTTCAATCTCTTTTAATAAGCATGTAATTTTCATTGGGAGGGTGCCAAGTATCAAAGATACAAAACTAGCATAGGCTGGTTTTGAAAGGCTTCCAAGACATGCTGAAGCCTTCCCAAGATGAGTTGGGTACAACTCAGGACACTATGGAAGCCCCATGGTCATAGAGAAAAACCTGAACCAGGCTCTTTTGGATCTGCATGCCCTGGGTTCTACCTACACAGACCCTCATCTTTGTGAGTTCCTGTAGAACAACTTTTGGAATGAGAAAGTGAAACGCATTAAGAAGATGGATGACCATCTGACTAACCTCCACAGGTTGGCTGACGCCCAGGATTTATTTCAAAATGCTCACCCTCAAGCATGACTAGTTGCCTCTGGAGCCCAAAGACCTTGAGGGGCCCCTCTACATTGCCCTGGTATCTGGCTTTTGCCTGAGCCTCTCCCTAAAACCACTAGGCATCCTTTTAACCACCTGAACCCCTCTCCCATGCATGGGATTACATGGAAACAATAAAGCTTTTTGAAGAAAAATAAATAATTTTTATTATTAAGTATTTTGTTTTGTTTTGCCTTTTTAGCATAGAGAGATGGACAGACAGCCAGACAGACAGGAAGGGAGATAGGAAAAAATCAACTTGTAGTTGCAGTACTTTACTTGTTCATTGACTGCTTTTTCATATGTGCCTTGACTGAGGGGCTCCAGCCGAGCTAGTGACCCCTTTTCTAGCCATGGGTTCATGTCTGTGATTCCACACTCAAACCAGTAACCCTGCGCTCAAGCTAGTGACCTAAGGATTTCGAATCTCGGACCTCAGTATCCCAGGTATACACTCTATGCACTGTGCCACCACTAGTCAGGTTATTAAGTACTTTTTTATTTTTATATTTTGGTAATGATTCATATTTCATTCCAAATCTAGGACTAGCATGAGGCAATTGAGATATCTAGGGCACAAAATTTAGGAGTCACTCATTCTCAGGGTTCTGAGAGTCAACATTTCTGATTCTGAAAGTGAGTGCTTCCTAAAATTCCATGATCTAGGCATCTCACTTGCCTCATTCTATTCCTGGCTCTGTTTTTCTTTTCTTTTTTTTTTTCCTATAATTTCTGCCAACCTTCAACCTTCTCTCCCTATTTCAAGCTATAACAACATAAAGAGAACAAAATGTCTCTTCTTCACTTGGTAGTTTTGAAATACTTAAAGAGTGAAATGGCCCAAAATATAAACAATGTTTGGGAGAGGGAAATGGGATAATGTAAGAGCGAACTCCCGTCTTGTTTCTAAATATGATTCTAAAAGTAGAGGGGAAAGGAGAAAGGGAAAAGAAATCCAAAATGATGGAAGTTTAAATAGAGATGAGAACTTGGACCTTGTTTAGCCCTGGGCAGATCTTGGGAACCAACCTGCCAGAATACACCATGTCCCAGTGAAGTATGGGAGGAGCAGACAGAGCAGTGGGACACAAAGGTGTCTGGTAGATAGAAATGAGGGACAACTCAGCAGTGAACTGCCCATGTCTGATACCCCAGGTACCAGATGATTAGATGATGGTGAGGATCAGGTGTCCTACGAAATTCCCCCAAAAGAAAAAGATCTGGCAAGGGAACACATTCTTTGACCATGATTAAATTTCACTACCCCGGCTGAATGGAATCTTACAAGAGCAATTATACAGCGAGTTATACAGGAAAATAAGCATGTAATGGTTTTCGCATATCTGAACATGTTCTGTAAGACTGTACCCATTAAACAAACACAGAATGACTCACTGACACTCATCATAGCATAAGCTCATGGGATGTGAGTGGCAGAGGGATCATTATATGGCAGGGATTCAGTCTTTCAGAAAACAGAATGTTAATGAACGTAAATGACATCTCTTACTATTACAGCTTTCTTTATCCTCTCAACTACGCATGCTCAATTACCCATACTATTTCCTCCAGTTCATCCACTCTCCACTTCCAACTTTTTGTTTGGAAATCTTATGTCGTCCTCCAAAACCAGCATGTAAGACCATTAAGTCATGAGCACTCCTTCTCTATCTCTTTGAGATTTCATCACATGTACATGAATATTTTCAGCATGAATAAAAGACACATGGTTTTATATTACTCTTATGGCTCTCACTAACCTAGCTTTTACTTTTCCTGATGACAAAGACTGTATTATACACATGACCACAATTGTTTCTTAATAGTACCTAATAGTTATAGGAGGTGTTCAGTGTGTGTGTATGAAAAATGAATTCCCAGAAGTCAGAGAATACCTAGCATTTTTTATTGGGTTCTCTCTGAAGCAGACTAAGCCACAGATTGAAGTGGAAGTGCTTTATTAAGGAAGGGCTCCCAGGAAAGACAAGTAAGGGAGTATGGAAAGCAGGACGTGGAAGGGAAGGCAGACAAGCAAAGGTACAATTGTAGACAAATTCCTGAACTTGGTCTGATCCTGTGGGAGATCTGGAGCATAACTTGCACCACTGAGTTCATTCAGTCTTGAGGCAAAAGAGCTGGGCTACCAGCCACTTTGGGGGATATAAACTCCCCCACGTCTCCAACCTTCCAACTGGAGGTGGTTCCAACCCTTTTAAGAAGGTTGCTGGTTAGCCTGAGAAGATTCTGAGGGCATCTGAACAGGGTGTCTATATGTGTTCACCACACCTGACAAAAACAGTCTTCGAGGGCTTCTTTGATTTCTCTGTGCCCAATTAATCCTTGTTTTTTTGGTTTGCTTGCTAAAGTATATGCTACCTTGTGTTAGTTTATACAAAACAATAAAAAGATATTTAAATTATTCTTAAACAAAAACAAATACCATATTGTAGAATTGGTATAATTTTATTAACCATTTTCACCCCAATAAGTTCAATATAAGATTGTAAAAAACAAAAATAGACCTGTTTGGATAGCTTGGTAGGTTAGAACATGGCCCCACAGTACAGAGGTTGCCGGTTTGATCCCCAGTCAGGGCACATACAGGAACTGATTGATCTTCCTGTCTCTCTCTAATTCTCTTCCTTCCTCTCTCTAAAATCAATACAACAAACATTTGAAATAATTTAAAAACCACAAATACCATATATTCCAAAGATTTATATCTAAAAAAGGAAAGCAGACAAGTACTAGATGAAGACTAAGCTGCTTTGGGAAGCAGGAGCTCAGGAAGGTTAAACTGCTCTACAGAAGGAAGTGGAAAGAATTTGCTTTTTATGTTTTTTTCTTCTGAGAGGGCAAGCACAGAGGAGTGAGTACAACAAGAGATGTAGCAAAAGACTGCTGAGAATGAGTGATTGTAAGTGATTTGATTTTAAGATGCTTATGTGGCTTCATCCCTCTAAACACTCATTGTAGACAGTTACAAGCTCCAAACCTTAGGTAAACAGGTAGGAAGACTAAGGAATGGATTGAAGATAGGGTAGAGATCAAGGGACAGCTTCAATCTGCACAATGAAGAACAAGAATTCAGTGGTGGTACTCAGAGCCAGCAGGGCCATGAGACCATAACTCCACAGGGAATTCACAGAAATCTTGGCGAGGGCATTGGTTTCATTTTCCCCAAGGCATGGAATATGAACACTCAAGCCAATCTTTTAAAATTTTTTTTTATTCATTGATTTCAGAAAGAGAGGAAGAGAGATAGAAAGGGGAAAGAGAGAGAGAGAGAGAGAGAGAGAGAAACTGATTAGTTTTTCCACTCATGTATGCATTCATTCGTTGATTCTTGCATTTGCCCTGACCAGGGTCAAACCTTCAACCTTGGCATATTGGGACAATGCTCTAATCAGCTGAGCTACCTGGCCAGCAAGTCCAAGTCCATCTTATCTCAATTCTTCTGATATCTGGACCACACTAAGCAAGCTAAAAGCATTTCAAAATATTTTTATGAGGTACTTTTATAAAATAATATTCAACCACAATATAGGACAAGTTATGTGAGTTGTGTGAAAACACAGAATAAGGTGGAGACAAAGACAGACTCAGAGCCCAGATATTAAGATTCCTAGCCCAATCTTCTCTACCGTATATTGTTTCCAGTGGCAGTTTTGCGCAATGGCATCAGCAGAGTTACTGATTGCATCTGAAGTTTCTCTGAAAACCTTAATAATAAAGCAGGGAGTCTCAAATGAGTTAATTTATATCTTCTCTCTGTCATACCTGTCTGTCTGACAAGCTGTTCACCCACTGACGTTGGCTCAGTTCCAAAAAGAAACCTAGAAAAAGCTAAAGCTTCATTTCTTATGATATGTAAAACTTCCTAGTCCATCCTTCTCTGTAAAAGTTTAAAAGCTTTGATATTTGGAAAAGTGGGCGGTTCGTGACCTGAAAACTTTTAGGATGTGCAGAGCAATTCCTAAGACCAGCAAGTCATAATATGTATTTCACTGAAATAGGGTTTAGAGTTTTCAAGAAACAGCAATTAGTGATTCCCTGTGATTAGAGAGATAAGGTATATGAAAGCTGGGGAGATTGTAGGAGCTAGGCCAACAGTATATAATCTGTCTCCTGGAATTAAAGGGTTACTGAAGATTTTGAGTTAAGAAGTAACATCAAAAATCTTGAAAGGGAAAGATTACTGGCGGCAAAGGGCAGCAGAACAGGTCACACGGAAGCCAGGTATCTTAGCTCATACAGACGGCGTGGCTTGTACAACACACGTTTCTCTCTCACAGGTGTGAAGGCTGGGAAGTCTGAGATCAGGGTGCCAGCATGGTCAGGTTCTGATGTGGGTTCTCTTCTTGCCTTGCTTCTGGTGTCCCTCCATGAGTGGGGAGAAGGGAGAGATTGAGGGAGACAGAGAGAGAGAACCAATCTCATGTGAAGATTATAGCCTCATTTAAATCTAAATGTCTCCCAAAAGTCCATCTCCTAATACCATCACATTGGACCTCAACATAAGAATTTTGCAGGGATACAAACATCCATTCCATAATACTAGGGAATCATTTTGTAAGGAGGTTGTTGCCATAGCTCAAGAGGTAAAGATATAGTTCTACTCTTGGAGTGAGATTCTCAATGACTATCAACATTCTGATATTAGGACATCAGGAAAACACAGAATGATTGCATTATCAACTACTTCAGATTCACAGAAGAACAACCTGAAAGAAAAAGTTTGCCTTTGTGCACTTAGCCTGTTGAGTGACAAATGCTATGGTAAGGTAATACAGGATAGTGAAGCTGCCCAGACTTATGACTGACCTTATATCATCTCCCAAACGGGTGTGTCACAGAGGTAGCAGCTCACATCTCGGGTTTAAGCTGAAAACAATAATGAGAAGGTGGGCTGGCAAAAACCACAGGGCACTGGAGAACCCAGGTCCTTTCTAGAGGCTGCAAGTATCACTAACTTCAAGCTAAGTGTTGTCTTTCAGGAAAGTGGGCTTAGTGATACAAGACCTCCCCGTTTTCCAAGAGAAACTAGTAGTCTGAACTTGTATGTGGGCTTCACTCAACTTTAAATACTGGAAGCTAACTTGGATTGAAAAAACATACTGACACTGTACAGGCCAAACTATGCCTATTTGTCTACGCTTAGTCTGAAGGCATCAGTCTGTGACCTCTGGTCTCTTTCCTCAGCTATACTAAAACCTTTCCGAATTTACTGGAAAGTTACTACGGACAAACTGTTATGCTTGGGTCTAAGAATTAATAAATAAATTAGGCACACTCTGCCTTAGAGTCACTCACAGTGGAGTTGGAATGATAATAAAATATGCTGATGCCCTGACAGATTGTTCATAAGGATTGTTCCTGCTAAAATGCTACCTAAATTGACATCTATGTATCTATATTTTTATTTAGTATTTCAGCGCTTATGTCAACTGACCCAAAACAACATATTTCCACAAGGGCTTATACGTAGTATGATTAAAGACGAGGGCATCTGTGACTATCTGTAGGTTATCGTAAATAACATTATTTTGAGAAAAAAATTTTTTTTTGCTGAATTATTTGCCTCACAGGTAGATGGAGTTGAAAGAAATTGGGCCCTAACTGGGTAGCTCAGTTAGTTAGAGCATCATTCTTTTATGTTAAGGTCATGGGTTTGATCCCCTGTCAGGGCACATACAAGAATCAATCAGTGAATGCATAAATAAGTAAAACAACAAATCAATATTTCTCTTTTCTGTTCTCCCCCCCCCTCCAAAAATCAATAAATAAAAATGTAAAAAATAATTAAAATAAAAAAGGAATCGGAAGTCAAGGTCCAGGAACCTGGCAAAGAAGGAAGCAAGATACCGGATAGTGTATTCGTTTTTGAGGGCACTGTAACAAATTAACACAGACAGGCGTAAAACAGAAGTCTATTCTGTCACAGTTCTGGAGGCTAGAAGTCTGAATCAAGGTGTTAGCAGGGCTGGTTCCTCCTGGAGGCTCTGAAAGAGAGTCCATCCCTGCCTCTCTCCTAGCTTCTCGTGGCTGCCAGCAATCCTCGACATTGTTTGGCTTGTAGACACATCATTCCAATTTCTGCTTTTGTCTTCCTCCCTTTTGTTTTCTTATAAAGACACTTGTCATTGGACTTAAAGTCCACCCTAATCCAGGACGACCTCAACTTGAAATCCTTAACTAATTACATCTACAAAGACCTTCTTTCCACATTCACAAATTCCAGGGGTTAGCACATGGACATATCTTTTGTGGGGACACAGCTAAACCCACTATAGACGTTCTAATGCAGTAGTTCTCAAAGTGAGGGAAAATTATTTTTAGAATACTGCTAATACGTCACTTACCTTTTTCATGGGTGGTCATGAGCACAGATAATACACAAGTAATAGTCAGCAAAAGTACTGTTTTCTTAGCATGAATCAATGCAGAGACACCAACTATACCTGAGAGGGTAAGGTGTGAACAATGTGGGGAGAGAAAGCGTGGAAGTGGGAGAAGCAGGTCTGCTCTGGAGCTGGGTCAGTGGAAGCTGAGGGCCACCAAGACTGGCCTTCACAGGGCCATTGTGGACCCTGGCGGGGCTAAGTAGGAACAAAGTCTCTCTTCCTCTCTCTAAAATTCAATTAAAAATGTATTTGTAAAACATATAGGAAATAAATTTACACTATAGAAATAAGATTTATATTTAAAATAGAATTAATAACAACAAAAAAGAATCAACCCATGCATCTCTCTCTCTTTCTCCCCCTTCCATCCTCTCTAAAAATCAGTAAATAAATAAAATTTAAAATTCTCAGAAAATCCCCAGGAGCAGACTTAATAACATGATTGGCATGTTATTTCTGCAATATTTGTTAAACTAATTCATTAAATTAACTATGGTTCCCTCTCTCTTTCCTTTAGAAAGGTGGTTAATTATTGGCATCAGTTGCTTTTTCTTTTCTTTTTTTCTTACAGGGACAGAGAGAGAGTCAGAGAGAGGGATAGATAGGGACAGACAGACAGGAATGGAGAGGGATGAGAAGCATCAATCATTAGTTTTTGATTGCCGTTGCGACACCTTAGTTGTTCATTGATTGCTTTCTCACATGTGCCTTGACCGCGGGCCTTCAGCAGACCGAGCAACCCCCTGCTGGAGCCAGCGACCTTGGGTCCAAGATGGCGAGCTTTTGCTCAAGCCAGATGAGCCTGCGCTCAAGCTGGCGAGCTCGGGGTCTCGAACCTGGGTCTTCCGCATCCCAGTCCGGTGCTCTATCCACTGCGCCACCGCCTGGTCAGTCCAGTTGCTTTTTAAATAAAAAGCAATATAATGTTTTTTTCTTAACAGATTTTCACGTTCACTGTGTTGACAATTGTTCATTTTCTTTCACCATTCATAAATATTCCCTAGTCGAGTGGTCTCTTATTAACTGAGCTGACTTCAGTTCTCTGGAAACCTCACATCTCTCACTGCTGCCACACATAGAAAAACAACAAAATTGCCTTTCACTTCACCTTTCCCCGAATGCCAATGCAAAACATGATAAATGGATTCCTATTTTCCAACTGCAACATAAATTTCTGGAGATGTTCTGCCTATGCTTAACTGAAGTTTGACTTGATAAATGCAGGTTCTTATATTTTCACTTTATGTATTCTTGCCTAAGTTTCAGCCAAGGTGGAGCTAATGTTACAGCCTCAGAGATAGTGTGCTGCACGTAGCAACTTTTTGTACATGGATCAAATTCTTCCATAAACCCATGCATAAGTTCTGAATGATTCAGGACTATAAAGTACCTCTTGCCTTACCTGTTCACATTTTCACTCTCAACATGATGCCTTCAGCTATTTATCTTGAGTATCAACACTAAAATTATATAGTCCATTCCCCTCCCCAAAAATGAACATAGAAATTTGGGGCTAGGTTATCTGGATTCAAATTTTGGCTTTGCCATTTATTAGTTGGGTGAACATGGTGAATATAGGCAAGTTACTTAATCTCCCTTTGCCTCTCTACCCCCATCTGTACAATGGGGATACTAATAGTACCTACGTCATAAATTTGTTATGAGTACTAAATGAGCTAATATTTTAAAGTGCTTAGAACAACACCTGGCTCTTAATATAGTGAAGGCTATCTAAGAGTTTTCTAAATAAAGAACTTCATATATGATGAGTGTTTATTTTATTTATTTATTTATTTTTACACAGAAAGAGGGACAGATAGGGACAGACAGGAAGGGAGAGAGATGAGAAGCATCAATTTTTGTTATGGCACCTTAGTTGTTCATTGATTGCTTTCAGATGTGTGCCTTGACTGGGGGGCTCCAGCCAAGCCAGTGACCCTTTACTCAAGTCAGCAACCTTGGGCTTAAGCCAGTGACCTTGGGCATCACACCAGAGACCTTTGGGCTCTAGCCTGCAACCATGGGGTCATATCTATGATCCCATGCTCGAGCCAGCAACCCCATGCCCGAGCTGGTGAGCCTACACTCAAGCCAGCAACATTGGGGTTTCGAACATGGGTCCCCTGCATCCCAGACCGATGCTCTATCCACTGTGTCACTGCCTGCTCAGATTAGTGTTCAGTATTTAATGTGTACTTTCCCTTTTATGATTGGTGCTTTGCATGGGTGAGCTGGAAACCAGAGCTGGGAATAATTTCTTTACTGAGACTGTCATTTGGTGGGAGGGTGTCTGGACAATTGCATTGAATTATTAAGGGGTCTCATTCTAACCTCTCCTCTTTTTAGATCATCTCATCTATTGCTGTTAATAGCTCTGGTCGTGTTGCTGGTTTTTCAAAAACATTAATGACTCTCCATCTTCATTATATGACTATTAAGTTTCTTACAGAACTACACAGGAAAATGAACATCTGTCACAAGATATATAAGCTAAAGCAAAAGGCAAAAATAAGAAATGTCTTTGAATCCCAGGCTCTTAACTTAAAATTTTATGCCAACTTTACATTCTAATTTATTTTTTATAAAGATTTTTTAATAATTATTTTTAGATTTTATTTATCCATTTTTAGAGATAGAGTAGAGAGAGAGAGAGAGAGAGAGAGAGAGAGAGAGAGAGATAAGGGGGAAAAAGCAGGAAGCATCAACTCTCATATGTGCCTTGACCAGGCAAGCCCAGGGTTTCAAACCAGTGAGCTCAGCATTCCAGGTCAATGTTTTTATCTACTATGCCATTACAGGTCAGGCTACATTCTAATTCTTAACATGGCCATGGTTATTTTAACTTAAGAAACATTTTAAATTTCTTGCCATCAGGAAAGTTTTCAAAAGATTTTCCGTACTTGTTTTCTTAGTTAATTGATACGAGTTATAACATCAAGTACCTTGATTTTGTATAATTAGACTAAATAGCAGAGACCTGATAGCTCATATCATATAATTTCTTTGCTGTTGGTGTAACACTGTTTTTAGAATCTAGATGGTTAAATGTATGGGTATAATTTTTTAACTACCAGTACTTTAGAATTAAAGTAGGTTAAGTCATTACATAGAGATGCCCTGAATGCTGCCAAAGAGGTAGAACAGTACCATCTCTTTTCAGGCTACTGTTGATTAAAATTTTGATAAATATGTCTTCATACTGACAGGCTGTACTGGTCAGGGTTCTTATGGTTGCAGCAATAGAAACAACCCAAACCAGCCAACGCAGAGCTAGGAATCTACAGCTTAGTAAGTTCAAAGTCCACGGTTGCAGCTGGCTTCAGTTTTGGCTGTTTTCAAGGGTCAAATGATCAGGGCTTTGGCTTTCCATTTCTCGGATGGGATCTTTCCACATGGTGATCAAGGTGGTGTCCATGGTAAACTGTGCAAATTGAAAAGAGTTCATTTTCTCTATTACCTCCAGAAAAAAGTGTCACAGACAGACCTGCTTTCTTAAAATCCATCACTCATTTAATCACCATGACCATGTGGGTAGGATGCAGCGAGCTATCAGACCTTGATCAAGTGCCACACCTATGGTCAGGGAAGCAAGGAGCAGCTTGGTTGTCAGCCTCTTACCTTTCCACATCCAACACCCTTAGAGTGACCAATTCTTCTTGTTTTACTAGGACTATGGGGTTTCCCTCTACACAGAACTTTAAGTGCTAAAACTGGGTGGGGGTAAACCGGGAGGTTGGTTCCTCTACCGCTATCACCCAAAGGAAAAGATGTTGTGATCCAAAGGTGGACTAAAGAGGGCGCTAGTTAGACCAAATCTATAGCTACCATCATGTGCCCCTGAGCCCAACTGCCAGTGGCTTATTGGCGGACAAATCTGATTTCTGATCATTTTAGCTCTCTTATTACTTTAGGATACTTATCAAAGGATTTTTTTTTTCCAGTGAAAAAAGCTGATTGATGATTGTTAGTCTGTCAGTTTCTTATATCTGATGGAACTGAACCAAAAGTCTCAAACAACTGAAAGTTCCACCATGAAGTCTCCTCTAATCAGACTTTATTTGCACTCTAGTAGTCTTGTCATGTGCAATAAAAATATTAGCATTCCTTTGTAATGGTCATTTGAGAGTTTAGTTTTCAAATGAGCTACTTTATTAATAAGGAAGACATATGAAAAATCTATTCATTTAATCCGAGTTTTACCCTATATCATGCCATTTTTTTCATAAAGAAATAGAACAATTCAATTATAAGTTAGAAACTGATTAGTAGCTATTCCTGTGTAATAAAGCAAGCTTTTATTTTATTTTTTGTGACAAAGACAGAGAGGGACAGATAGGGACAGACAGATAGGAAGGGAGAGAGATGAGAAGCATCAATCCTTTGTTGCTGTTCCTTTGTTGTTCATTGATTGCTTTTTCATATGTACCTTAACCGGGAGGCTATAGCAGAGCGAGTGACCCTTGCTCAAGCCAGTGACCTTGGGCTCAAGCCAGCAACCTTGGGCTTCAAGCCAGCAACCCTGCACTCAAGTCAGCAACCTCAAGGTTTTGAACCTGGGTCCTCAGCATCCCAGGCTGACCCCCTATCCACTGTCCCACCTTCTGGTCAGGTGCAAGTGAAATTTTTAAATGGCACATCAAATATAATGGTTTCAGGAAATTATTGCTCAACTTCCTCAAAAAGCAAGGGCCTACTTTTAGGCTCATTTACATATCCAAAATAATGGAAATTTATATCAAAGTAAACATCTAATTATATCCTGTACATTTTAGATAGACT
Source organism: Rhynchonycteris naso (assembly GCA_037038555.1). Lineage (NCBI taxonomy): Eukaryota > Metazoa > Chordata > Mammalia > Chiroptera > Emballonuridae > Rhynchonycteris > Rhynchonycteris naso. Next base: position 60,386,509 of record CM073004.1, on the reverse strand, counting down.
TCAGTTCATTAAAATGGTAATTGGAATACATCACTCAAATTAATTGTGGGGAGGACTTGGGTAGTTCTGGCTGTCAGTAACCTGAGTAATTTCAGGTTTTTCTAAATCTCTTCTCACTGTTTCAAAACTTGCAATCAAAACTTACTCCTTTTAACTATTGATTCCTATTCCCATTTGGAAATACAATTTTCAAAATTTAAAAAGTATCACAGTTAAAAAGACAGTGTTCTAGTCAGCCTCCAAAATGGTCCCCATCCTGTGTCTCCAGTTTTTCACGCCCTATTCCAGTCCCCTCCCACACTGATTAGGGCTGACCTGTGTAAATAATGGGACTATTGTGGAAATGACGGTGTATGTCTTCTGCGGTTAGGTCTAATAGACCTGGTGACTTTCTCCTTGGTCTTGTATCACTCACTTTGCAGGAAGTCTGCTGCCATGTCATGAAGATAATCAAGTAGCCCTGTAGGAGGACCTCATGAGGTGAGGAACTAAGCCTTCCTGCCAGTAACCATAGTTATCAATAACCACCTGGAAAGTGAATTCTTCAACTCTCATCAAGCCTTCAGATGACTGAAGCTCTGTCTCATGTCTTGATTACAACTTCATGAAAGAATCTAAGTGAAACCGTCCAGCTCAGCTGCTCCCAAATTCCTGGCCCAACAGAATCTTTGCAATCATACGTATATATTGTTTTAAACGATTAAGATTGAGGTAATTTGTTACTCAGAAATAGATAAAACAGAAAATTAGACAGATACCAAAGTTTCAAAAAACAAACTTTTCCATACTTTTTTTTCTTAGAAAACTCACCGCAAAATTAAATGGAAAAGTGCCATTTGGAACAAAACATCCAGTCACAGGCAGCTGGGCAGGGATTCATTTTATGGGAGTGAATGGATAATTTTTTTTATCTTAAAAATGTTTTTAAACAGTCTATCATGAGGTAGAACCCTTATTTTTGAAAATACCACTTTGGTATTTTCTTATTATGATCCTTACAGACTGGGCAAGAAATTGTACATCAGTGCAATGGCTCCCACTGATATTTTCAAAACAGTTCTTACCACAGTCAAACTCATCTTTGACGTGTTTAACAGGAAAATATCACTGGACTCCCTGATAACATCTAAGCACCAAATTTGCCTATTGTTCATTGTACATCAAATTTTTTATTTTTCTAGGCTTTTATGAAAAACAAGGTATTGGCTGCCATGAAAAAGTGGTATCTTGTTTCTTTTCCTTATAGAATGCACATGACAAAGCCTTTTTAGGACTTAAAAATGACAAGAATACCACCATATAGGTTCCAGGAACCAGCTGAACTGGCTTGGCCATAGTTGCTGAGCTCAGCCTGGCATTTCCTGCCTCTGCAACCAGATTCCTTCTTATTCCTGCGCTCCCTTCCCTGCTTCTCCTTGCTGAGTCATGCCCGTGCTCCCACTCACCTCATTTTCTCCTATTGAAGAAGTTTCTCTTAAATCTATCACATGGCCCTGGCCAGATAGCTCAGTTGGAGCATTGTTCCGAAGTACAGAGGTTGCTGGTTCGATTCCCTGTCAGGGCAGATGCAGAAACAAAATCAATGTTCCTCTCTCCTTCCTCTCTCACTGAAATCAGTAAATTAAAAACAAAATTCTTGCCTGACCGGGTGGTGGCGCAGTGGATGGAGCCTCGGACTGGGATGCGGAGGACCCATGTTCGAGATCCCGAGCTCGCCAGCTTGAGCATGGGTCCCTCTGGCTTGAGCAAAAGCTCGCCAGCTTGGACCCAAGGTCGCTGGCTCCAGCAAGGGGTTGCTCGATCTGCTGAGGGCCCGCGGTCAGGGCACATGTGAGAAAGCAATCAATGAACAACTAAGGTGTTGCAATGGCAATGAAAAACTAATGATTGATGCTTCTCACCTTTCTCTCCGTTCCTGTTTGTCCCTATCTATCCCTCTCTCTGTCCCTGTTAAAAAAAATTTTTTTTAAATCTGTCACATGAGAGTAATCTTTCCCATACTGAACTACACCCTTTATGAATAATCCCACGTTTATCATTGTAACATATACATGTTTGGAGTTAAATTATTCTCCCCAAGAAGAATTCAGGGTCTTTCTGGATATGAATTATCCTTTACAGAGCTTAACTCAATTTCTTAAAAGTGGTAGGAGATACAAAGTTATTTCCCAACTGAAGGGTTACATGAGTAAGTCCTTCTGCACTACAGGGACACGATGGGAAGCTAGGAGAATTGAAGCCACTGGTGGTACACAGTTGGGCAGAGCAGTCCCAATAGGCAGGAGGATAGAAACTCTACAACCCTGTCTCTATTTTAACTTCTAGCCCCTTTCTTCAACAAAGTATTCCACTCATTGGGAAACTGCCTTTGACATACTTACACTAGAAATCAGTGAGAAAATATTTACTTACAGCAATAATTTTACACCAAACATTGCTGGGACAGGTAGGTCTATTTTATCATTTATTAATTTCCAGAGCAATCAATAATGATTTTTTTTTACCTTTTTAGTTGGTCTGCCTTAATATTTGAATTTCATCTGTCAACATCACCTAATATTGTTTTACAAATATATTTATGGAATCTTTTTAATTCCTAATGAATTTAAGTTGATCTTAAAAAACAAAAATCAAAACCTTTGGTAATAGGTAATGAGATTTCATTTTACCCTACGTACAAGCTCTCATAACTTGGTCTGGGTCCAAAGACCCAAGACTCCTGTGTTCAAGATAAAGGACTCTCTTACTCATGGCACATTAAGCAGCATGAGTTTTATGTTTGCACTGGTCCCCTTTGCTACCAAATCTCATGGGGCTGGTATTACAGGACAGAAACAGAATTGGAAAACCCTTCATTTTATAGTGAGCAGTAAGCAAACCTGTTCTTTGTTCTGTAGGGGAATATTCTTTCATCCCTCAAAGTCTCTTGCTATAAACATAGCCCTGAGAAGTGGCCCAGGTAGACCGTAGTCAGGGCCTTCCATTCTTGGCATATCCAACAAGACATATGTGATGACTCAGAGAAGACTATCTCCCTCAATGATTATTATTAATCACCTTTAGTCTAAAGCACTGAAGCTCGGAGAAGTTGATAGATAACTTTATTACGTTTGCACAGCTAACCTGGCTGGTGGTGGATCAGGGGATAGAGCATCGTCCTGGATGGTTGAGTTCCCAGGTTTGAAACCCTGAGGCTGTTGGCTTGAATGCTGGCTCATCCAACTTGAATGCAGGCTCATCTGGCTTCACTACAGCTTGAGCATGGGCTCAACAGCTTGAGCGTGGGATTGTAGACATGTCCTTATGTCACTGACTTGAGCCCAAGATTACTGGCTTGAAGCCCAAGGTCCCTGGCTTGAGCAAGGGGTCCCTGGCTCAGCAGGAGCCCCCATCCCCTCCATCAAGGCACGTATGAGAAGCAATCAATGAACAATTGGAGTGCCATAATTATAAGCTGATGCTTCTCATCACTCTCCCTTCCTCTCTGTCTCTCTTGCTTAAAAAAAAAAAGGTTACACAGCTAGTAATATCAGAACTTAAATTTTGGAATTCTAAACTGGTGCTCTATTTTCAACAGACCTGTACTGTCTAGTATGTAAAATATTGTATTAATTATTTTTAATATTGATCATGTTTAAATGATATTTGGGTATTAATTAAATATAATAGATAAAATTATTAAATATGACATCTCCTATACATCTAATAAATGTTATTTTTATATCTTATAAAATATGGTGCACAGAGAGGTGTTGTAGAATTGGGCTCCTAAAACCTGTATAATTATGTTAACCAGTGTCACCCCAATTAAAATTTTAAAATATCATAAAACATAATCTTTTTTTTTTAGAGAGAGAGGGACAAACAGGAAGGAGGAGAGATGAGAATCATCAATCCTTTGTTGTGGTTCCTTTGTTGTTCATAGATTGTTTTTTCATATGTACCTTAACCGGAGGCTACAGCAGAGTGAGTGACCCCTTGCTCAAGCCAGCAACCTTGGGCTGGCGTCTTGTGCTCAACATGGCATTTCTGAGATTCATCTTCATTGTTGAGTGTTATCACTTTTTTTATTGCTTTGTAGAGTTCCACTGTGTGATAGTACCATAATTATCTGTTTTCCAGTTGGTGAACATTTGGGGTGTTTCCTGTTTGAGCTAATATGAAGTTTGGTCTGAACATACATGTGCATGTTCCTCTTAAGCTTTGAGAAGGGATTGTGATCTATCTTTGGGAGGCTGTCCAATGCCCCATGCCCACTCTGCCTAACCCAGTGCCCCTTTTTATTCTGTCACAAATGGCCTTTATTATGTTGAGATGTTTTTCTTCTATACCCATTTTGTTAAGTGTTATTTTCTGTTTGTTTTATTTATTTAATTAATTGTGCCCCAGTTCCCCTCTTGATAGGTATTTGTTGAAATATGATTTCCAGCCGACAGCGTGGTGATTTGTTTCTCGGTCTTTGTATGGAAAATAAAGTCCGGTGTCAGAACAAAGCCCACTCAAAGTTTCCGCTATTATCACAAATAATGAACAAATAGGTCAGGAAGTCAGTCTCCTGTATTTAAATTATCTATGTTAGTCTTGTTGCCAGTTAAAAATAGACTTTTGCTCCCAGATATATTTTAGTGACTGATTATGAAGGAATGTAGATGTTTTCTACACTATTTTGTTCCCTAATATTCTTACCCATTTCCTTCACCACTTTATTCTTTTGTTTTTAAGAGGAATTCAGAGAAAGGAAGGTTCTAAGTTAAAATATTGTATAGATATCTAAAGAAAGACTGCGTGTACACAAGAAGTGTTATTATTTTGGTAGTTTATCTAAACTTTTGTTTTCATTTTCTTTTCTTTAAGATTATTTGGGAGATCACAGAAGCCAGATATTCTGGGTTTAAATCATGGATCTGAAATCATGAACAAGACTGGAGATTTATCCTCTGAGCCTTAGCTTTCTCTAAAATAAGGATATAATACCTTCCATACAAGGCTGCCTGAAGTATTAGAAGACCTAACATGTTAAACTGAGCTTTGTTGGCAACAAACAGCCTTTGTGAAGCCCAGTTCTCACTGGACCCAGGCCTTTTTCCTGCATGAGCTACTATTTGCATCTCTATTGTCTCTCTGATAATTTGGGCATCATCAGGCATCTGTCTGCCAAGTTTCCTAAATTGTGTAGTCAGGTACTCCAGAGTGCTGCAGCAAATCACCACGAACAGGATATTTTACATCTTAAAGGGAAACAGTGTCATCTGTTAAACATGGAGTGAACTACTGGCTCCAAGGAGTTCACAGTTTCAACATTAAATTATGATACATTTCTTCCCCTGATATATCTTTGCAAGGCTGTATTTTCTGAGGTTGCTCTGATAAAAAGCAAGTACTGCATGACAATCCATGTACAACAGGGTGATGATGGCAGTATCTAGCCTGATTCCAAGGCTGGAGAAGTTGCACGGTGACCAACAGGCAGGCACAGGCATCTCACTAATACGTAAGTGTGGTCATTTAAGATTTTTTTTTAAAGTATCTTTTTCTAATTTATGTGTATCTTTTTTTCATATACCTAATAAGATGTTAGGACATGAATACTCATTAAGTGTTTGGATCTTACTATCCAGTAAGCGGGTTTTGTTGTTGTGGGTTTTTTTGTTTGTTTGTTTGTTTGTTTGGTCTAGGATAGTGATGGGCAATCTTTTGAGCTTGGTATGTCAAAATTTGCCAAAAATCCGAGCATAACTCGGGTGGTGTGTCACTTCAAGAAAAACGGCCTAGCCTGACCAGGCAGTGGCGCAGTGGATAGAGTGTCAAACTGGGATGCGGAGGACCCAGGTTCGAGACCCCGAGCTCGCCAGCTTGAGCGTGGGCCCATCTGGCTTGAGTGAAGGCTTGCCAGCTTGGACCCAAGGTCGCTGGCTCCAGCAAGGGGTGGCTCGGTCTGCTGAAGGCCCGCGGTCAAGGCACATGTGAGAAAGCAATCAGTGAACAACTAAGGTGTCGCAATGGCAACAAAAAATAATGATTGATGCTTCTCACCTCTCTCCGTTCCTGTCTGTCTGTCCATCTCTCTGACTCTCTCTTTCTGTCCCTGAAAAAAAAAAAAAGAAAAAGAAAAACGGCCTAATCGGAAGTCCCAGAACTAGACGCTCTGTGCCCGAGTTCTGTTGTTTTGGCCTACAGACCTCCCGCACAGAGTGTCTACACTACAGCAAATGTTTTATCCTCGGCTACTGCCCCTGGCCATGCAGGAGCCGAGGATGAAACGTCCTTCTCGGCATGCGGCCCCATACTTGTCTGGTATGTGGCCGTGTGTCATTGAAAATGGCTATGCGTGTCAGTGCTGACACGCGTGTCAGTGCTGACACGCGTGTCATAGGTTTGCCATCACGGGTCTAGGGGGTATGTCAAAAAACAGGATAATAAGAGTACTGTGAACTAGAAACTGAAAACTTCCTAGTCTAATGATATTTAACCTAGGACAGACAACAGCAATATAGAGAAGTATGTAGACTTTATAATAGGTATCTAATGATAATAACAAATGTTAAATGAAAAATAGTCAAGACTACATCTTGTAAATAAGCGTGTTATTCTCCAGAAAACACTTTTTAAAAAATTGATTTTTAGAGAAAGAGAGGAAGGAAGAGAGAGAAAGAGAGAAGGAGGGAGGGAGGGAGAGAGAGAAACATCAATTTGTTGTTCCACTTATTCATTCATTGGTTGATTCTTGTAGTATGTGCCCCAACAGGGGTGGGGCAGGGGGTGGGGGGTGGGAGGATGGGGGGCAGGGGGTTGAAGCTGCAATCCTGGTGTATAAAGAGGATGATCTATCTAGCCAATAGAATTACCCAACCAGGGCAAGAAACCACGTCTATAATTTGCTAAGTCCTACACATCCTTAAAACTCAATTAAAATATAACCTCTTCTAGGAAATCCTCTCTGATTTACAATTCTCCTGCCTCACATTATCAGTGCCATCCTGATAAAGAGCCTCTCATCTAGACTTCCAAAACCCTCTGCCCACCTAGTGGTGGGATTAAAATAATTTAACAACTGGTTCTCTGCCCTAATGACCGTTTTAAGTATAAAAAAGGATATACTGAAAGCTAGTTTATTATTTCATACATTAAATACTTAAATAAAAATAATAAAAGAGGTACACAAAACTAGATTGTTATAAGAGTTTTAAAATATTAATGAAAATATATTAAATAATACCTGACAAAAACCAATAAAACTGTTACTTAAGATATTTCCAATGACAGCTTGTCACCCTCTGGTTGTTTGGCACTTTTTTTCTTTATGTTATATGTTTGTTTACTAAAGTAACAAACATGAGGGAATTAAAATGTAGTGTTTCATCAAAGGCATAATGAGTTTTATGAAATGAATAAATAAATATTACAAGCATAGTTCCATCAATTTTTTTTCACCTATGGCAGAATGAATATTACTATAGGCACTTATATGCTGTTGCACAGATGAACGTTAAAAAAGAGTAAGAAATGTAAATTTGTGATTTCCACACTGGGTGGCTGCCCAGAAGCCCACCTTTTGGAGAACCCTGATTACAAGTGCCATTTTAACAACTGGTTCACCAAACTCAACAAAAAATTAGGTATTGATTCTGCTGAACTGGTGCGAACTGGCTGAATCCCACCATTGTGCCTACCCTATCATAGCATCCTAGAAATGTTGATTTTCCTGTCTCTGTTTGAGTTTGTTGTGGGCAGAGACCAGATCTAATAGATTTTATATCTATAGAACCTGGTACAGTGTCTAGTATATAAGTGCTTAGAACAGTGGTTCTTAACCTTTTTTGAGGTACTGAACCCACCAGTTTCATATGCACATTCACCGAACCCTTCTTTAGTGATATATAAAATATGATTTTTTTTTCCAAATTCAAGACATAGGTATATGTTTTTTTACTGGTGCACAAAATCAGCCGTGCATGAACATCACCTTGCTCAAAGAACAAAACCAACAAAGTGCATGAACTCACAACAAATTACGGTATTACTTTATTCTGGCCTCCGTGGCAGAGGCTTCTCCGAACCCCTGAGACGGACTCATCGAACCCCTAGGGTTCGATAGAACCCAGGTTAAGAACCACTGGCTTAGAAGATATTTGTTGATGAGTTAATGAAACACACAGAGGGTATATATAGGTAATAGTAAGCAGTGTTTACTAAGCATTTTATAGGTATTTCTAGTTATTCAAATCCTATCACATTATCTTGTAACTTGGAGACTAATTAGTTATAACTTAAAGACAATCTAGTGTGAATTGACCAGGTGGTAGTGCAGTGGATAGAGCATCAGCCTGGGATGCTGAGGACCCAGGTTCTAAACCTCAAGGTCACTGGCTTGGGCGCGGGCTCATCTGGCTTGAGCATAGGATCATAGACATGACCGCATGGTTGCTGGCTTGAACCCTCAGTCACTGTCTTAAAACCCAAGGTTGCTGGCTTGAGCAAGGGGTCTCTGGCTGAGCTGCAGTCCCTGGCCCCCCCATCAAGGCACATATGAGAAAGCAATCAATAAACAACTGAGGTGCCGCAACTATAAGTGGATGCTTCTCGTCTCTCTCTCTTCCTGTATGTCTGTCCCTGTCTGTCTCTCTCTCTCTCTCTCTCTCACACACACACACACACACACAAAAAGACCATCTAGTTTTACATGAATGGAGACAACACAGGACTAAGAGCAGCCACCACTTTTGGTCATAAGGACAGGAAGGTTTGAACCTAGAATCCAGTGCTCCTACATTTTATTTTTACTATAATACATATTGCACCTGGTGACTGACAAGTAAAGTGTAAACTTCTTATGGATAGGACCCTCTTTTTATATTCTTCTGCAACCCTTTACAAACAGAACCTTTAGACACCCAAGGAATAGTAAACACAGTTTCCTTGCTTGATGTCCAGTTTCAGAGAAATTATAGTCAATTAAAGATGGAAGAAACTTTACAACATAATACAATGTGAAACAGAAACACAGAATAAAATCTTCAAAATAAACACAGAAAAGAGTTAGGTTTATTTGAATTTGGAATGTATTATTATTGTTATCATTTTGTTATTGTGAACCTTTCAAGTGTCCATTTTCATTCACCTGTTCAACTTAAATTGATTGAAAGCCCATTGTTTGCCAAGTACCATCTAAGGGAAAACAAATGATCTTGGAGCTTTCTGTGTAGTAGAGGAGACGGTATTATACAGATAATTAATATTATTATTTTAAAATTTATTATTTTAAAGAGAGAGGAAAGGAGAGACAGAAACATCAATCTGTTCCTATATGTGCCCTGTATGGGGACTGAACTCACAACCTTGGCATATCAGGACAATGCTGTAACCAACCAAGCTATCCAGCCAGGGCTATACAGATAATGATTAAATTACGGTAGGAAATAATTGGTAGAAAGGTACAGAGTGCATTAAGAATGTATTATAGACCAGAGATTTTCAACCTTCTTACACTTGGAAACTGGTGAAAATATAATTATTTCGGGGACTGCTAAGACAGAAATCACCTTAAGCATAAGCAAATTTGAGTAAGTCATTGGGTCTATAATTTTCAAACAACATCAGGGTGGTTAACTCTTCACAGACCAACACAAAATTTCTGGGGACCAGTGGTGGTTGAAAAACACTGCAACAGACCACTTCACATCCACTAAAATGGCTAAAACTAATACATCCTACCACACTAAATACTGTGGAGGAGGTGGAGCAGCTGGAACTCTCAAGCCCTGATGGTGCGAGTGTAATATGGAGCAACTGCTTTGGAAAAACACTTTGGCAATTTCTTCTAAAGTTAAACATACACTTACAAGACCTAGTAATTACAGTTGAAGGGAACCAGAGTTTTGTCTTTTGGGATACTGTTTTTTAAGCTGGTTATTAAGTTTCAGAATCTTTGACTTTTACCCCCTTTCCTGCCTAGAAGATTCAGATGAAAAACTCGCTCCAGGAGAGAAATCTTATCCTCAGCTTAATCTGAATGGAGTATGGTAGATGAGAGGGTGTCAGGCAGGGGCCTGTTTATTCGATTTTCCACTGTGTCTCACTGTTTCTGAGTTGCATAGCAAAAGTTAACCTGCCTTGTGTCCTGTTCTTTCTTACCTACAAATGGCCCATTCTCACTTTTCAAATCTCATATCCTCTTCTCCTTTGTCCAAAATGACATATATAGCCAATTTAACCTCATTATTTCTGGAATTTTCATGCTTATGTGTGCATGTATTAAAATTAGTTTTCTTCTGTTAACTTATTAGCCCAACTAAAAGACCTTAGAAGATGGGAAGAAAGGTTTATTATTTTTTCGCCCCCACAGTCCTTGGTATTTACCCCCAAAAAATGAAAACAATTGTCCACACAATGATTTGAACATTGATGGTTTTAGCAATCTGGAAACAATGCAAATATCTGTAAAGAGATGAATGAGTCAACAACTGTGGTGCTTTCATACAATGGATAATATTCAACTGTATGAAGGGAGTACTGACCCTGGCAGGGTGGTTCAGCGGATAGTCACTGTTGGGTGCCCCGAGATGTTGGTCAGATCCCTGCTCAGGACGCATAGCAGAACCAACCAGTGAGTGCACAACTAAATAGAACTAAGAGGAGCAATAAATTAATGCTTCTCCCCCCCCCCCCATGACACACACAAATGAGTGTGTGTGTGGGGGGGTATTTTTAAAGGGACTACTAACACAGCAACACCACGGGATGAATCTCAACACGGTAAACTAAGAAAGAAGCCAGACTCAAGAACAGTACAGGCTGTATGAGTTATGTAAACTGAAAGAACAGGAAAAACTACGCGGAAGTGATAGATATCAGATTAGAATTGCCTGGGGAGCCAGCGGTTATTGACTGGGAAGTTCCTTGGGGTGGTTATTACACTGAATACATTTATCAAAACTCACATAGACTGTACACAAAATCTGTGCATTTTACTCTATGGAAACCAAACTTCAGCTTTACAAAAAAAAAATAGCATTACGTGGTTACCCAACCAGGGATGGTGGTGGCTGGAAAAAGAGGTCATCATAGCTTTTATTTCTTTTTTTTAAATGAAGTGTGTTGTATCAGGTTAAAAAATGGCAGTGGGCTGGTTAAGAAGGGTTCCAAATACTTTCTCAAGTATTGATTTTAAGGGGAGAGAAACTGGTAAACGTTCTATATTTTACCGAGCGAGGGCAGGGTGTTGTGACAGCGGGGTGGCGGAGAAAGGTGGGGCTCCAAGGTTTGCCGACTAATTCCACACCCACGGTCCACCGCTGTCCGTGTTCTCCCAGGGCTTCCCACATTCGCCACCACCGAGCTCCAGTCCGACGGGCGGGCGCTCGCCGACGTCGCGCTGACGTCACGCGCGCGCTGACGTCGCCGGCGGCCGCGGCCTCTGAAGCGGGCTGGGTGGCGGGGGGCGCCGAGTTTGACTAGTTTGGGGGCCGCTCGGCGCCTGGCGCTGTTCCTGCCGCCCGCCGCGCCCCGCGAGTCGCGCCTCGGTCCGACCCGGCGCGTCCCGCTTGTTCCCGCGGGATCCCGCACCGGCGACTGGGCGGCTCTCGGCGAAAGTTGGCCCCTCACGGGCAGGCGGGCAGGCGGGCGGGCGGCCGCAGCCATGGAGCCCCGCAGCATGGAGTACTTCGGCGCCCAGGTGCAGCAGAAGGACGTCGGCGGCCGCCTGCAGGTCGGCGTGGAGCTGCTGCACCACCTCGGCTCCCCCGGCGCCATCCCGGACCTGGAGGAGGACCTGGGCCGCCTGGGCAAGATGATCGACGAACTCACCGGCTGGGTGGGCTCGAGCAACTACCGGGTAAGCGGCGGCGGCGCAGCTGGGCCGGGCACGCCCTCCCCGGCCGGCCCTTTAATCCCGGACGTGCGGGGCCCGCCCGGCGAGCCCCTCGGGGGCGCCTGTTCCCCCCAACCACCCCGTTAGGGGAAAACCCGGGGACACGCGGGTCCTCGGGCCAGCCTCCCTCCCCGGACCGCGGCAGCGGACTGACTTCCCACTACGACCGAGTTTTTTCACAATCGTGAACAATGACAAATTGAGCGATTCCTTGACACGTTGCTGCATTATTGGCATTAGGACACGCTGTTTAATCATTACTTTTAAAAAATCAGTGATAATGTATATACGTAAAGGACTCGAAGACTTTTTTTGTATGTTCCTATGTAAACACTGCCTAGACCAAGACATAGGGTGTGAGAGTACAGTTTTTAAAAAGATGTCAGGTTCATCTCTCTTTGATAAGTGATTTTTTAATTCTTAATTTCCTGATCTCTTTTTAAAATTTAGTGCCTGGAAGTTTGTGCTCTTCATCTCTAAGGCATCTTTTAGAGCTTAATCAGGCGCTGTTAAATGTAATAAAAAGATGCTGACCCAGGGCATTACTTCTTTGCTTTTTATTTATCGTCAACAGAAAGGAATTACAGGTACTTGAGTGTTCTCTGTCATTTCGTTTGGACGCAGTTAAGGACTGACTCAGACTTGAAACCGTGTTCTAGCAGGATTGCTGATGCAGAAAAAAGAAAAGAAAAGAAGGAGGTACAAGAAGGAATGAGTGTTTCTGATGAGCGGGTAGTATGTAGCTTGTAATGCAGCCACGTTGGGAGACCAACGCGAATATTCTGTAATTAGCCTGTACTGTAGTTTTTAGCAGTTACTTTCCTTTCTAGTCTTCTGGGGGCACTGTTGCTTTAAAATGCTGGCCTTAAACCTCCTATTGGTGAAGTTGAAGTGATTCTTCTTAGTCATATCTTATAATTTATAAGTGAATAGGCTGTACTTTGAAAACTATCCTTTTAGAGAAGACAGGCATACTCTAGAGTTATTATGAACATTTAATTGTGAAATTTATGTGAGTTTTGGAAGAGATTGACTTTTACAGAATAATAAATAGTTTGAAAACTATTACCTTGATGCTCCATTATGTACTATCTCTTTATTATTTATTTTAACTTTGGAAAAAGCTAATATTTAATAATATGTCATTACTGTTACGGGATTATTCTTACTTCTTTTACTTTTTTGGAAAAAACAAGCTAAATTTACTTAAACTGTAAGAAGGGCACGTAAACACTAAGATAATTGATTTTATGTTGCAGCATAGGCTGTTATAGAAAGTCAACTCTTTGGTAATGCTACTGAACTGATCTCAGTTCAAAGACAGGAAATAGTTGTCAACCTGACTGACTAGGTGGTGGCTCAGTAGATAGAGCATCAACATAGGACGCTGAGGACCAGTATTCGAAACTTTGAGGTTGCTGAGTGTGGGGTCATCCAGCTTGAATGCAGGGTCACCAATTTGAGTGTGGAATCATAGACATGACCCCATGGTCGCTGGCTTGAGCCCAAAGTTGCTGGCTTGAGCAAGGGGTCCCTGGCTCAGCTGGAGCCCCTAGTCAAGGCACCTATGAGAAAGCAACCAGTGAACAACTAAAGTGCCACAACTACCAGTTAATGCTTCTCATTTCTCTCCCTTCCTCTCTCTCTTAAAAAAAAAAAAGACATGGTTGTCACAATGTTGTATTTTCCTTCTACTTTTTCCAAGTGAGAGGAGGGGAGATAGAGAGATAGACTCCCACATGTGTCCCAACCAGGATCCACCCAGCAACCCCCATGTGGGGCAATGCTCTGCCCATCTGGGCCATGCTCCCAACCGAGCTGTTTTTAGCACCTGAGGTGGAGGCTCCACAGAGCCATCTTTAGCACCAGCTGATGAGCTTGAACCCTTGAACCGTGGCTGCAGGAGGGGAGGAGAGAGAGAAAGAGAAGGGGGAAAAAGAGGGGTGAAGAAGCAGATGGTCACTTCTCCTGTGTGCCCTGACTGGGAATAGAACCCGGGATATCCACATGCTGGGCCAACGCTCTACCAATGAGCCAGCCAGCCAGGGTCACAATGTAGTTTTATTTATTTGCTTGTAACAAGTATAAAGGAGCCAGGGGATTCATACCCAAAACTCTTGTCTCTGAAAGGAGGCTTAAGCATTGCTTATATACTCTTTTTGGTCATTGACATGCTGATTACTTATTTGCATTTGGCTGCACTTAACCCTGTTGAGTTCTGAAACTCATCTTGTATACAGCTGCATCTGCAAAATACTGTGCTACATTTTTAACATTTAGCAAGAAGGACATTTAGTAATAACATTTAAAACTGCCCAGACCTTGAGAGCCTTGTCATGTCCAACAGTAATGCTTACTCCCCTTCTCTAGTGCTGGCTATGGGCCATTTCACTCTTCAGATGTTACCATCAGTGAATGACAGTTGAGCAGTCCCATCTCTTGGAACACTCTTGGCTTCTGTAATACCGCAATCTCCCATTTTTTCTTTAAGTCTGTATGCACTATGTCACCCAAGTGCTGTGTGTTTCCTTTAACTGGTCCTTAAGAGTTAGAATCCATCAGGCATCTGAGGCAAGTTTTCATCTCTTGACTACACATTCTCTTCATGCTCCTCACTGGATACTGTAGCTTAAGACAGTTGCAGCAATCAGAAGAGAACTGCCACACGCTCCTATAGCCTTATCTACACACTTCCTTGTAGTTATTCCCATATATTCTAATTTCTTTGCAGTTACAGTGAATAAATTATCTTTCTTATACCAATCCCTCCAGATGTATATTAGAGCCTATACCCACTGCCTGTTCAAAGACATTATTTAGCTATTCTGCTCTCCTTCCTGAATCATTAGTTTTCTCCTTTCTACAGAATGCTATATAGAAGTTTTTCTAACATTGTTAGAGAGATGATATCTAATTCATTCGTTATTTAGGTTTTTTTTTTACAGAATTCCATTTTATTTCTTTTTATTTATTCATTTTTTTTTTTTAGAGAGGAGACACAGAGAGAGAGAAAGAGAGAGAGAGAGAAAGGGGGGAGGAGCTACAAGCATCATCTCCCATATGTGCCTTGACCAGACCAGTGCAGGGTTTTGAACTGGAGACCTCAGTGTTCCCAGGTCGACGCTTTATCCACTGCGCCACCACAGGTCAGGCGTCGTTATTTAGGTTTTGTAAACTTAGTTACCAGACTAGGTCATCATTTTTGCTCAAGATGCAACACAACATTTTTAACTCTTGAAAAAAGGGCATCACAATTTTTTTGAATGCACACACAATAAATTATAAGTTATGCTGAACAGAATATGACTTTTCTTGGATTTGACAGCACCTCACAATTGAGTGTCTTAAGAACTGTTATTGCACCCTGACTGGATAACTCAGTTGGTTAGAACATTGTCCCTAAGTGCAGAGGTTGCTGGTTTGATCCCTGGTAAGGACACATACAGGAACAGATCAATGTTCCTGTCTTTCTCTTGTTCTAAAATCAATAAAATAAACATTTAAGAAAAATAAAAACTGTTAATACTTCAATAAATTTGAGTGACTATACTATATGCAGGTATTATTCCAGATACTGATGGTCTAGTTGTGAACAAGATTAGCACAACTCATTCATTCAGCCCCATTTGGATACTTGTTGAGAACCTACCATGTGCAGGCGCATGCTCTAGGCATTTGGGGTACAATGGGGAAAATGACAGAAATCCTTGCCTTACAGATTTAGGTTCTAGTCGGAAAGAAGAATATGGACAAGATAAATAACTAAAATCAGTATGTTAGATAGTGATACTTACTTTGGAAGCAAGCAATGAAGGGGATAGGGAGTGTTGGCAGGATGCAGATGTTTGCATTTTAATTAGCTGGTCACTGATGACCTCCTGAGAGAGTGACTTAAATGAGATTGGAGAGTGACATCCCTGCTGTCGTGGAGATCCTATTAGAAAGAGGGAGGTGGATGAGTATACAAATTAGATAATTTCAGTTACAGGTGCTTTTAAATCAACTGCTGTGAAAGTGAAAGTGCAGCAAGACTATTTTGTGTAGCCAAGGAAGTGATGTGGAATTTGACTATAGACATGAACGAAATATAGGAGTGAAGGATGATTTAAGCAGAGGAAACTGCAAATGCAGAGGCCCTAGTTCCATTGAACAGAAAGAAGGTCAGCTTAGCTAGAGCTTACAAGTGAGTGAAATGTTAAGAAAGATGAAGCTGGGGAGGCAGGTGTAAAGAGACTTACAGGATTTTATTCTAAATCAGTGGAGAGTTTTGAGTAGGGCAGTGATGGGCAATCTTTTGAACTTGGTGTGTCAAAATTCGCCAAAAAACCGAGCATAACTCGGGTGGTCTGTCACTTCAAGAAAAACGGCGTAACTGGAAGTCCCAGAACTAGAGGCTCTGTGCCGGAGTTCTGTTGTTTTGTCCTACAGACCTCCGGCACAGAGTGTCTACACTACAGCAAATGTTCTATCCTCGGCTACGTGTCATCAAAAATGGCTACGCGTGTCAGTGCTGACACGTGTGTCATAGGTTCGCCATCACAGAGGGAGTAGCTTCTTTGTGGAGAATGGACTCTGTAGAGGAGCAACAAAAGAAGCATAAAGATGATGGTGGCCAAGGCTGGCTGGTCACATTGGCAATGCTAAGAACTGGCGGATTCGGGATATGATTGGAAGTAGAGCCAACAGGACCTCCAGTTGGAATGAGTGGGAGGGTTGAGAGAGGAATTAGGGATAATTGCTTTGCTTGGCCACCAATACAGGGTGCTGTTGACTGAAGTGGGGAAGACTGAGAGAAGAAGTTGAGTGAAATAAGTAAAATGCTTGGTTTGGCTGCATTAGGTGAGAAGGTTCTTAAAATCCAGGTGGAGATTTAAATAGGCAGTTGGGGACAAGTTCAGTGGAGAGGTCAGACTTGGAGATTAAAAATGTGGAAAAAATATTTATATAATATACTTTGGCATTTGACTTTTCCTAAGGACAGCCCTGTGGTTTCAGGAGTCCCCAAATTTTAGAATGGTATTTTGACAATAAAATGTCCTTATAAACTGTAATTAAATAAGATAACCACCGTTTAAAGAGTTTTTAGTATCAAGTATTGTCTCAAAATGGTTTATTTGTATTACCTCATTTTAATCTTTAAGATAGTCTTAGAAAGTTGGTACTTTTATTCTCATTTTGTAGTGGATGTATTTTGTTCTAGGTTATAGACCTGGTAAACTGTTGGAGATTAGGATTTGCCTACTCCTTTTTCTTTTCTGTACTTTTGTAAACCTCTTCAATAGCCTATCATTTGTCAGCTCTACTTTCATTTTTTTATATTGTCTATCTGCTACTGTAACAGTAAGTTGATTCTAAAAATGGAGAAAATAATAACTAGCATTTTTATTGTAACTATCTAATGCTGGGCTAACTAACCGGCTAGGATTTCAAGTCTTTTTCAGATTCAGAATCATAGCCCCTTTGCCTTTTGAAGGATGATACTTTCCATGATTGTATTTTTTAATAAAACCTCAATTTCTTAAAATACAGCATTTTAGTTTGCTAAAAATAGGTGTTTGAGATTTATCTATTTATGTATATTGATCTTGCTTAGTCCTTTTACCTGCCATATAAGAACATCCAGATTGTTTGAAATTATTTATGATTAACGGTGTCTTTTTGCCTTGTCACTTGTCCATGTGCGTGAGTTTGTCTCAGGCAGTTATTGTATTCTGAACCCCATCAGATTCACTGCCCTCTTTTACAGCCATGAAGTAAATTTTATCAATAATATCCAATACACATAACTTTTAAAAATCCCAGTAATGTCCTAACTGTACTTTAAAAGAAAATTACACATAATTTAATGAGATAAAATTATTTCAGTGTGAAAATGTGCCTGCCTGTCGACCCAAGAAGATTACGATAGTGAGTTGGTTGTACCAGTACATATTATTGCAGTTAATTCTACCACTGCCAGTGCAGACCAGTGGTAAATTTATTGGAGTTGCTGAACCAACTGTTGTTGATTGTGATAATTCTAGAGCTCTAAATTCTGAACCTTCTTTGAGTAGACCAACTTGAAGAATTTGACCATTCCACACCATATCCGATCTATTTAGCTCTTAACTGTCTTATTTGAGCTTCATATCCTTGTCAGTCACATTCTAACATTAATTCTTAATTCTCCCTCCTCACTCTTGCTTATGCTCCTCATTTGATAAAATGCATTCTTGGTTAATCTAACTCTGCCTACCATACCTGCACCAGTGCAACTGAAGGTGGACGGAGAAAAACACAAAACCTCGAACTGATTTTTAAAATCCTGATGTTCCAGTGGGCCCTTAATGTTGCTTGGCAGTCATATTATATTTTGTTAGTTCGTTCATTCATTCTTTTACTCAAGACAACTATTTTACATCTGTGCCTGTCCCCTCAGACATACCAATATCTCTTCTTCTATCATCACTGTCACCTGATGGCCTTGCTTCCTACTTCACAGGTACATTTGAAGGAATTGGAATTTCTTTTTTTAGAAGTGAAAGACAGACAGGTACAGACAGAAAGGGAGAGAGATGAGAAGCATCACCTCATAGTTGTGGCATTTTAATTGTTCATTGATTGCTTTCTCATACGTGTTTTGATTGGAGAGAGTGTGAGGCTCCAGCTGAGCCAGTGACCCCTTGCTCAAGCCAGCAACCTTGGGCATCAAACCAGCAGCATGGGATCATGTCTATGATCCTGCGCTCAAGTTGGTAGGCCGCTGGCGACTGCCGGAAACCTTGGGGTTTTATACCTGGGTCCTCAGCGTCCACTGCCCCATTGCCTGGTCAGGCGGAATTGGTATTTCTTAAGACTCCCATTACTGTATGTGCCCACCTTCCAGCATTTATACCCATTTGCAGGTTCTTGATATTTGTTGAATCAGTAAAGGAAAGCATATTTGTCCCTTGATATACCTGTTGGCTGCAGTCCTGGAAAACTTGTATACTAAAACCATGAAAAAGGAAGATTTCTAGATTCTGGTAACTTCTTCACAGAGGGTTTTCATTTACTTGAATAAGTGACAACAGGGCTGCCACGTAAAACCATGTACCACTGGGCTGCACAAGCCCAGGCAATAGTATTCTGTGTTGAGCTGTGCCATTCCTGTGCAGCCCACACCCCAGGGGAGAATAATTGTTCTCGGGTATAAGTCTGGAAGTAGAAATACTGGCTAATACTTTCCTGTCTTGCCCCCTCACTCCATCTAGAATTAATCAGCATCTTATAATTTTAAGTCATTTGTTTTCCTCTTCCTTGAGGGAATTGGTTTTATTATTTATATAAAAATAGCCCTGTATTTCTCGTCAGGTTTTGAAAATGTATAAGCTATCATGTTTTATTTATCTGATCTGTGTATATGTGTCCGCTTGACAATTATTCTATCCCATACTGTCACTCATAAATGTCCTGTAAAATGTATTTCCTAATGAAAGAAGGAGCATTACAGGAGTATGCTTGTTATGACCACTACTTGCCTTTTTTCTGTTCTATGATAGAAAAACATCCATGATTATGAATTAAGTTTCTGTCCTTCCTCAATTTCAAAAACTCTTGTTAGACTTTCTCACTTACATGGAAAGTTTTTAGCTGTAATTCCTTAAATTGGGGGTAGTCTTTAATATTGCATGTAATTACTTAGCTCCATTATTAGTTGACAACATTTTTTTTTTTTCTGAAGTGAGAAGCAGGGAGGCAGAGAGACAGATTCCTGCATGCACTTGACTGGGATCCACCTGGCATGCTGATTAGGGGGTGATGATGCTCTATCCATCTGGGGTGTTGCTCTGTTGCAACCGGAGCTATTCTAGTGCCTGAGGCAGAGGCCATGGAGCCATCCTCACACCCGGGCCAACTCCGCTCCAATGGAGCCTTGGCTGTGGGAGGGGAAGAAAGAAATAGAGAGGAAGGAGAGGTGGAGGGGTGGAGAAGCAAATGGGTGCTTCTCTTGTGTGCCCTGATTGGGAATCGAACCCGGGACTTCCACATGCCGGGCCAACACTCTACTGCTGAGCCAACTGGCCAGGGCCCATCCACCATATGTTGACTAGCCTGACCAGGCAATGGCACAGTGGATAGAGAATCAAACTGGGATGCGGACGACCCAGGTTCAAGGCCCTGAGGTCACCGTCTTGAGCATGGGCTCACCAGCTTGGGCACAGGGTCACTGACTTGAGCATGGTATCATAG
Organism: Rhynchonycteris naso; assembly: GCA_037038555.1. Taxonomy (NCBI): domain Eukaryota; kingdom Metazoa; phylum Chordata; class Mammalia; order Chiroptera; family Emballonuridae; genus Rhynchonycteris; species Rhynchonycteris naso. The sequence continues at coordinate 60,366,432 of CM073004.1, read as the reverse complement.
ACATGACCCCATGGTCACTGGCTTGCGCCCAAAGGTTGCTGGCTTGAAGCCCAGGGTCGTTGGCTTGAGCAAGGGGTCACTCACTCTGCTGTAGCTCCCTGGTAAAGGCACGTATGAGAAAGCAATCAATGAACAACTAAGGTGCTGCAATGAAGAATTGATGCTTCTCATCTCTGTCCCTTCCTGTCTCTGTCTGCCCCATCTATATCTTTTTCTGACTCTCTCTCTGTCTTTGTCAATATATATATATAGAGAGAGAGAGACACACACACACACACACACACACACACTCACACTATTAGTGGGTCTTTATTAACCATGTGAATAAATAGAACCAGTCAAGTTGTGCCAAAAAAATTGGACCGTTTTATTGGAATTACATTGCATATAATCTTTTTTGGGGAAAACTGGATATATTTATAATGATCTCTCTTTACCCACGGAAATTGTTTAGTCTTCTTTAATGTCTTTCATTATTGTCTCCAAATAGGTCTTATGCACATTTTTTTTAGATTTACTAATATATATAGCGCTTGAGAGTATTGTAAATGCTATTTTTCCTTTTTAAAATGGTTTTCTGGCATTAGACATTAAATGGCATTTTATATATTGATTTTTGTATGGCCAGCCTACTTATTATATAATGCAAAATATTTTCTGCAATTCGTGGATTTTTTTAGCTTTTCTTACATACAATAATATCTGACAGTAATGACAGTTTTGCTTCTTCTTTCTCGTCTCCTAGTTTTGCTTTGTTTTTGTGCATTGGCTAGGACTCTTAGGACGAAGTTGCAGAAAAGAATGTGGGCATCCTTGAATTGTTCCTAGGTTTTCAGTGTATGTTCTCACACTTCACCATTAGGAATCATGCTTGCTTTACTTTTTAAAAAACTTTATCGTGGAGAATTTTGAACATATATAAGGGTAAATAGAATAAAATAAATTTTACCCTCAACACTTATGTCTGTGACCATTGCTACCCAATCACTTTGTCATGAATCACAGATACATTGTTTCATCTGTGAGTCTCTCTAGTTAGTATCCCAAAGGTAAGTGCTCTTTAAAAACAAATTAACATAATTCTATACATTATCATATAAAGAAAGAATTCCTTGATATCAAATGTCCAGGGTTCATGTTTCCAATTTTTAAAAATGTTACACTTTTAAATTCAGTTATTTTAAGAAAAATCAGAATCCAAATAAGGTTTACACATTGTGATTTGTTATTATGTGTATTAGTTCCCTATTGCTGCTTTAACAAATTACCACAGTACTTTAAAACAATATACATTTTTTTTTTAAAACCATTCTGGAAATTAGAAGCCCGAAATGGGTTTTGCTGGGATGAAGTCAAGATTTCAGTAAAATTATATATTCTTTCTGGAGACTTTAGGATAGAGAATTTTCCAGTTTCTGAAAATTACCTACGTTTCTTGGCTACAGACTTTTCTTTCATTGCTAAAGCTAGCAGTATAGCATTTTCAAATCTTTCTCTCTACCATTGTTTCCATCATCATATACACTCTTACTCTCAAGCCTTCCTCTTAAAGCGATCTTGTGATAACGTTACGTCCAGGATAATCCATGGTAATGTCTCTATTTTAAGACCTTTAATTGCCCTGGCCTGTTATCTCAGTCGGTTAAAAGTGTTGTCCTAAAACTACAAGGTTGTGGGTTTGATCCCGGGCCAGGGCATACACAGGAAGCAACCAAGGAATGCACGGCTAGTGGAACTACAAATGAGTGCTTCCCTTTCATCTCACCTCTCTCTTCCTTCCTTTCTCAGTCTCTCTAAGAAAAATAAATAAAATAAAATAAAATAAAAATTAAGCCCTGTTGGGATAGCTCCATTGGTTTAGAGCAGTGATCAGCAAACTCATTAGTCAACAGAGCCAAGTATCAACAGTACAACGATTGAAATTTCTTCTGAGAGCCAAATTTTTTAAACTTAAACTATATAGGTAGGTACAATCCTTAACGAGGTAGCGCCCACACGTGGAATTTTGTGGAAGAGCCGCACTCAAGGGGCCAAAGAGCCGCATGTGGCTCATGAGCTGCACTTTGCTGACCAGGGGTTTAGAGTGTCATCCTGGAGCTTGGGGGTTGCCAGTTTGATTACCCAGTCAGGGCACATATAGGAGCTGCTCGATGTTCCTGTCTCTTTCTCTCTCTCTGCTCCTCTTAAGTAAACAAAAACAAAATTTAAAAAACATAAAATAAAAAGACTTTTAACTTAACCATATATTTAACCATGTAAGGTAGTGTAGTCACAGGTCCTGGAGGTTAGGATAGGAAAACTTTTGGGAGGCCATTCTTCTGCCTTCTTCATTTCACATTGTTTATTAAGTCTCTTTGAATCAATCTCTCTTTTTTTTTTATTTTCTTTGAGAGTCAGAGAGAGGGATAGATAGGGATAGACAGACAGGAACGGAGAGCGATGAGAAGCATCAATCATCAGTTTTTCATCGCAGCACCTTAGTTGTTCATTGATTGCTTTCTCATATGTGCCTTGACCGCGGGCCTTCAGCAGACCGAGCAACCCCTTGCTGGAGCCAGCGACCTTGGGTCCAAGCTGGCGAGCTTTTGCTCAAGCCAGATGGGCCCGCGCTCAAGCTGGCGAGCTCGAGGTCTTGAACCTGGGTCTTCCGCATCCCAGTCTGACGCTCTATCCCCTGCGCCACTGCCTGGTCAGGCAGAATCAATCTCTCTTTTTAAAAATTATTGAGACCCTGGCCTATGACTCAGTAGATAGAGTGTCAGCCTGGCACATGGATGTTCAGGTTTCATCCTCAGTCAGGGCACACAGGAGAAACGGCCTTGTGCTTCTCTCCCCTTCTCTTCCCTCTCTCTCCTTCTTCCCCTCCCACTGTCAGTGGGTTGAATGGTTTGAGCGTGGCCTGGAGCACTGAGGATAGCTCAGCTGATTTAAGTGTTGTCCCCAGACGGGGTTGCCAGGTGGATCCCAGTTGGGACACATGCAGGAATCTGCCTCTCTATCTCCCCTCCTCCCCTTAAACAACAACAACAACAAAGAACAAACAAAAGAAGAAATTATTGTATTTTATATGTGGCCTACAGCCTGGATTTTGCTGATTTTATTCCTGTGATGTTCTTTGTTCCCTCTGTACTTTCTGAAAATTGATAGTTGGATCTAAAGCTTGATCATTCAGTCTCTCTCTCTCTCTCTCTCTCTCTTTTTCTTCCATCAAGAGTCACGTTAACAGCCTGACCAGGTAGTGGAGCAGTGGATAGAGCATAGGCCTGGGATGCTGAGGAGTCAGGTTTGAAATCCTGAGGTTGCTAGCTTGTGGGCTCCCCAGCTTGAGCACGGGGTCACCAGCTTGAGCATGGAATTATAGACATGACCCTGTGGTTGCTGGCTTGAAGCCAATGTTGCTGGCTTGAGCCCAAGATCACTGGTTTGAGCAAGGGGTCACTGGCTCTGCTGAAGACCCCTAGTCAAGCACATATGAGAAAGCAATCAATGAACAACTAAAGTGCCACAACTATGAGTCAATGCTTCTCATCTCTTTCCCTTCCTGTCTGCTGTCTGTTCCTCCCCCCACCCCTAAAATTAAAAAAAAGGCACATAACATTAGGAAGACACATAAGTTCTGATAGTCTGTTTTTGTGATATGAGCAGCCATTGATGTTCAGTGTTTACATCTCTTTAATTCATTAGGATTTGCAAAGTGATATTCTAATGTTCATTTCTTCATTTATAAGCTGGAATACTTTCATAAAGAGAAGCTTCCCCCATTTATTACTATTTGGTTACTCAGTGGTATAGTTTATATGGGAAAGCTGGTATAGTTTATATAATTCTTTCCTTTCATTTACTAATTGCCTGAAGAATGAGGTTGTCTTTTAGTATCCCCCAGTGTTAGTCAAATAGTTTTTGTTTTTGTTATCATTATGAACTCTTGTATTTAACCATATCTAATGCATTTCAAGACAGTGCAGTTATTATCCTTATTGATAATCAAACTGTCCTGTCTTGACATGACCCTAGTAATCTTTGATAGTCTTTGCTAGCTGGTTTCACCAAATGTCATATTTCCTGCTCCTGCCCTGGAATTAGTCACTTCTCCAAGAAGCTCTGGTTCTTTTGGTTGGAAATGGTATGTTGAAAATACAATGTGGGTGATAGTGGAACTCATTGTTACAGTTGGTTCATTGTTTCTAGATTATTTTCAATGGATAGGGTTAGGTTTTATTTTAATTTTAAAGAAAAATACACATAATTTCATATTGATATTCTAATTTGGATTCAGAACTATAGTTTTTACTGTTTCTTTTACTATTTCGTTATATTTTCTTTTTTAAAAATTTAAATTTATTTTGATTTTAGAGAGAGAGAGAGAGAGACAGAAACATGGATCTGTTCCTATATATGCCCTGACCTGGGATTGAGCCCATAACCTTTCCATATCAGGACAGTGCTCTAACCAAACTGAGCAGTTCGGCCAGATCTTCTGTATATTTTCTATCAATAAGATTTCTAAAAATACTTACCTTTTCTTTGTTGTTTTGTTGTTGTTTTTATCATTAGGGTATATGCCACTAGGAAAATACAGTCAATTTACCATATTTTAGAGTCACTTGGAATAGTGTTTTCTATGTTCATGCTCCTAATTGGGCATAGATCTAGGTTCACTTATTTTCAGTGAAATTAGTTATTGCTACAAAAAGGTATATTCAAAATAGTCTTGTTTATTTCTTTTGTTCCTTATAGCCCAGTGGTTCTTAACCTGGGTTCTATCGAACTCTAGGGGTTCAATGAGTCGGTCTCAGGGGTTCGGAGAAGCCTCTGCGGCGGAGGCCAGAATAAAGTAATAGCGTAATTTGTTGTGAGTCCATGCACTTTGTTGGTTTTGTTCTTTGAGCAAGGTGATGTTCATGCACAGCTTATTTTGTGCACCAGTAAAAAAACATATACCTGTGTCTTGAATTTGGGGGGAAAAAATCATATTTTATTTATCACTAAAGAAGGGTTCGGTGAATGTGCATATGAAACTGGTGGGTTCGGTACCTCAAAAAAGGTTAAGAACCAATGTTATAGCCTATTCCCAACCGTGAGAATTTTTTCTGATTATTTTTATTTTTCATAACTATTTATATTTATTTGTAGTTCCCTTTTTATTATATACATACATTTCCCCAGCTTGTTTCGTTTATGTAACAATATCTTGGAGGTCACTGTTAGCAAAATTAGGATAGATTTCATTTTAAAGTGTCATAGTACCCTGTAGTGTGCGGCTATACCTTAATTCATTGAATCTGCCCCATGTTGATGAATGTTTGGATAGTTTCCATTGTCTTCCAGTGACTAATCTTTCGATATTTTCTTATAATTTTGCTGATCTATTTTAGGGATAGACTTCTAAGTGAGATCTTAATAAATGTACATGTTTTTTCTGATGATTTGAGATACTGCTATTATTATCTGTTAATTTTACGTGTGAGCCTATTTGTAGATTTTTAGTTATGTTTTTAAAGAACTCATTGATAAGATTCACTCATCTAAAATGTACGCTTTATTGGTTTGGTCTTGGGGTGGGGGTCAGGTTTTATCAGAGACCTTCCCCAGCTGCAGACCTTGAATCATCTAAGCCCAGGATGGTTTTCTGCTCCTCCCCCTGAGATAGGGAGGTCTTTTCTTTCTCAAAAAAAAATTTAATTTTTGAATCCATATTAAAATAAATTTTATAAATTAAAAAGATTCTATTTTTTTAATTAATTTTTTAAATTAAAATTTTTTTCTTTTTATTCAGTAGTCTTGAGTTTTTAAACTGTGATCTGGGGGTGACTGTCTTTCCCTCAGTATCTTCAACTTTTGTTTCTTACAGGGCGAGGGTGAGGGAAAGGCTTGTGCTTTTCTTGCAGTGGAGACTACTCTCTGCCTGGGAGAACTGTACTACCGAAAGGGACTTTCTCCACTCTCCTGCCCTGGCCTCAGTCTTAATTATGAGCGTCCAGTGGAGGTTTGTGGAGAAAGAGCCTGCAAGTGGGTGTGAATTCTCCTTGTGTCTGTGGCTACTAGGGTTTCTGTATTTCTGTGCTAGTCCAGAATCAGCTATGAACGAGTTAAATTTAGCTGAATTGTCTTTACCCACTTGTACAGCTACTTCACTTTTTTTCTGTCCTCTGTCACATACTGCTTATGTCCTGTCTCTTCTTGGGGCATCTGCGTTTCCTTAGATCTCATTCAGGCTAGCTGATTATTCTACAACCTAAACTTTCTGATGGATTCAAGAATAGTTATGGTTTTGTAGATTATTTTTCTTTTTCTTGTTACAATGGGAGCGATGTTTTTTCCAGTTTCTTTATCCCTAGACAGAAGCTGGAATTCCTCCATAATTAAAGGTACTCATTTAATTGTTAACTGTTTTATGTTGGAAACATTTCAACATTACAGGAAAATTGCAGGTATAGTCAGTGAGCTCCTGTGTACCCTTCACCTAATTTACCAGTTATAAACATTTTTGCCAAATATGCTTTATCTTCTTGCATATTTACATATTGTTATTTTTATAATAAAATTGTTGAAACATTTGAGAATAGGGTACCTTAACCTCATGACTGTTCACTCCTGAATATTTTAATTAATCAAATCAATCTTATATTTTGAAAAACTGGGTAATTTTATATGAAGGTTTTGTATGTCAACAATTATAAACTGATATTAAAGTATGCATGGGTAATTTGTATTCATTAACATTTTTTTCTGTCTATAGGTATCATTAATGGGATTGGAAATTTTAAGTGCCTTTGTGGACAGATTATCAACACGATTTAAGTCATACGTACCAATGGGTAAGTTAACTTTATTTATTTAAAAATTATACCTGACCAAACAGTGGCATAGTGGATAGAGTGTCAGACTGGGACACAGAGGACCCAGGTTTGAAACCCCAAGGTCACCGGCTTGACCACAGGCTTATCCGGCTTGAGTGTGGGATTGCTGGCTTGAGCCCAAAGGTTCCTGGCATGATGCCCAAGCTCGCTGGCTTGAGCAAGGGGTCACCTGCTCTGTGGGAGCCCCCTGGTCAAGGCACATATGAGAAAGCAATCAATAACAACTAAGGAGCCGCAACAAAGAATTGATGCTTCTCATCTCTCTCCCTTTCTGTCTGTCCCGATCTGTCCCTTCCTCTGTCCTCTCTCTCTCTGTCTCTGTCAAACAAACAAACAGACAAACAAACAAAATCATTGTAGAGCCTGACCAGGTGGTGGAGCAGTGGATAGAGCATTGGCCTGGGATGCTGAGGAGCCAGGTTCGAAACCCGAAGGTCCCTGGCTTAAGTACAGGCTCATCTGGCTTAAGCATTGGCTCACCAGCTTGAGCACAAGGTTGCTAACTTGAACATGGGATCATAGATATGACCCTGTGGTTGCTGGCTTGAGCAAAAGGTCACTGGCTCTGCTGGAGCCCCCCAGTCAAAGCACATATGAAAAAGCAATCTGAACAACTAAGGTGCTGCAACTAAGAGTTGATGCTTCTCATCTCTCTCCCTTCCTGTCTGTGTCTATCTGTGTGTCTGTCTATGTGTCTGTTTCTCTCTCTCTCTCTCTCTCTCTCTCTCTCTCTCAAAAGAAATCATTGTAGGTTTGAGGCCTGGCAGATTAGCGCAGTCAGTTAGAATGTTGTCTCAAAACACCAAGGTTGCAGGTTCAATCCCAGGTCAGCACACAAACAGGAAGCAACCAATAAATGCACAAGTGGAACAACAAATGAATACTTCTCTTCCTCTCCCTCTGTTCCTTTCACTCTCTCCCTCCCCCTCTTTCTCTCCCCCTCTCTCCTCTTCCTCTCCCTTTCTCTCCCTTTTTTTCTCCCCCTCTCCCCCCCTTGCCCCCTCTCTCTATCCCCTTCTCCCTCCTCCCCCCTCTCTCTGTCTCTCCCTCCCCTCCCCCTCTCTACCTTCTCCTCTCTCTCTCCCATCTTTTCCCTTCTTCTCTCTGTCTTTCTAAAATCAATCAATTAAAATAATAAAAATCATTGTAGGTTTTGACATACTTACTTTTTCTTATAGTTTTTGTTTAACAGAATCAATTGTCTATAATGTGAAAATACAATTTTGTACAACTCAGATATCTGGTACTTAGCATTATATACTGCTCACAAAAATTAGGGGATATTTCAAAGTGAATATGAAGCTATAAAATATCCCTTAATTTTTGTGAGCAGTATAGTTTACCCAGACATAAAGGATTTTAAGTATATTCAAATAGATAATTCTAGGCCCTTTGAGACAAGGAAACAAAAGCAAGAAAATGAATACAGTGTCAATAGATTTTTACTTTCTATTTTTATATTTTTACTTTTTGTAACATTAAAAATCTATACTATAACTTACAGCACCACCTTTCAAACTGTGGTGAAGGGCTAGTCCTTTCATTGCTAGTCTGTTGCAGACCTACATTTTGTAAAATGAACTAAAAATAAGTTATAGCAAAATTAAATTAAATATTTTAATTATCAGATTTAACAAACATAAAATTACTTTGGTCAGATTGTTTCAAAACTTTATTTTATAAAATCTCAATTTTTCTTACCACAAATAGTTTGTAGACTGGTTCTGGGCTACCAGCTATACTTTAAGCTGCACTTATTTACAGTGTGTTTGCAGAGAAGAGCATTATACCAGTATAATGCTCTTCTTTGTATAGTAGTTAGGATTACAGAATTGGCTCTGACCTATTTTCTAAACCTGAGTGACCTTCATGCACCTTTGGAGTGCTTTGGTGAATGGATTTGGTTCCTGTTATATAGAAACATTTAAGGGTAACTTCAGTTGTTTATTAATTTCTTTTATGGATTAAGTTAATGTCTCATAATGTTATCATCACACTTATTTTTGAATTACCTTGGGTCAGCTTTTTTCTTCATACTTGGTATACCACCAGATTCTGCCAGTTTCCACTTTTATTGTTCAACTATCCTTTCAGCAGAAGCATCTTACTGAATTTCTGTGTCTTTATTATTCCTTTTAAAATCAATACCTGGTTTCACTTTATTCTTTGTTTGAATATGTTCTGGAAAGATGATATTTTATACTGTGTCAGTCGCTGCTTAAAATCCTATGCTTGGTGTTTAAAACTTTGCTCTGTGAATCTTTTACTTATATATTTTCTTAAACCATTTTGAATCAATATTCAACTTTAAGAAGTTTTACATTAAAAATTCAGGCCTTGGCCGGTTTGCTCAGTGGTAGAGCATTGTCCTGGCACGTAGATGTTCTGGGTTCAATTTCTGGTCAGAACACACAGGAGACTTGACCACCCACTTCTTTACCCCTCTCCTTCCCTCTTTTCTCTCTCTCTCTTTCTTTCTCTTTCTCTCTTTCTCCTTCTCTCACCTTTCCCCTTTCTCTCCCTTTCCCAAGCCCTGCTCCTGCAGCCATGGCTTGATTAGTTTGAGCGAGTTGGCCCCAGGCGCTGAGGATGGCTCTGTGGCCTCCACCTCAGGCACTTAAAAAATAGCTCAGTTGCTGAGCAATGGAGCAATGCCCCAGATCGGCAGAGCATTCCCACACAGGGGGCATGCTGGGTGGATCCAGGTCAGGGCACATGCGGGAGTCTGTCTCTCTTCCTTCCCTGTTCTCAATAATAAAAAATATATATTTTTTTAATTCATATTTACGGCTTGTCTTGAAAAATTGACCAATGTGGCAACCACTCCCACATATATGCATTGGCTGAAGCTGTGTCGTGGCTTCCCTTTTTCTGAATCATGAGCATTTCAGTTAAGTCCCTTCCACCTCCTCTTATGTCCTAATGACTGAGAAAGTTAATTATAATGCAGCAAGGTTGGAATACGGCAGTTCTTAAACCTGGTTCGTTTTCTGCATTTCCAATGCCTCCCCGCCTTATACTATTAGCTCCCCATTCTTAGTTGTTATAGACAGTAGTTATACTTGAGAGTAATTCTAAGCATTACGTATATCACTTAGCTTTCAGATGGAAGGAGGGCCAGATGAGGTTCAGTGTACTGACTGACCACATTGAAGCAGTGGGAGTATTGGGACCAGAATACTAGTTTGTTGCCTCCAAGGACTGTGCTGCTTTCAGAATTTGTGTTTTGCTCTCGTTGGTATTCCAGTTCTCGGCCTGTGTGTCTCTTTTCCATCTCGGTAGCCTTGTTTATTTGTGATCTTCAGGAAGTACTCTCTCCCTTCTAGTTAATCAGAACTTGCTCACTCTTGTTAGTTCTGGCTTAACTTGTTTATGCCTCTGCTGTGCTTTCTTTTTGGAATTCTATCCTTTTTTCCATGGTCCTTTTTCTTTCAAATATTTACTTGAGATTTCAATCTGTGGGAGCTTTTTAGATTAATCTCACTTTATACTGAATTTTTCTTTACTCCATGATTCGTTTTGTTTTTCTTTTTTTTTTTTTTGGTGACAGAGAGAGGGACAAACAGGGACAGATAGACAGGAAGGGAGAGAGATGAGAAGCATAAATTCTTTGTTGCGGCACCTTAGTTGTTCATTCATTGTTTCCTCTTATATGTCTTGACCAAGGGGCTACAGTAGACCGAGTAACCCCTTGCTCGAGCCAGCGACCTTGGGCTCAAGCTGGTGAGCCTTGCTCAAACCAGATGAGCCTGCACTTAAGCTGGCGACCTCAGAGTCTCGAACCTGCGTCCTCTGCATCCTAGTCCAACACTCTATCCACTGTGTCACTGCCTGGTCAGGCTCTTTCTATTTTTCAGTAGTTTTTTTTTCTCCATTTCTTTTTAAAAAATTTATTTACTTTTTTATTCAGTGAGAGGAGGGGAGACAGAGGGACAGACTCCCGCATGCGCTGGGACTGGGATCCACCTGGCAAGCAGAGCAAACCCAATGCTCTGCTCATTTGGGGTGGTACTCTGTTGCTCTGCAATCAGGCTCGTCTTAGCACCTTAGGCGGAGGCCATGAAGACATCCTCAGGGCCAGGGGCCAACTTGCTCCAGTCAAGCCAGGCCTGCAGGAGGGGAAGAGAGCGAGGGAGAAGTGAGAGGGCTGAAGGGGAGTAGTGGATAAGCAGAGAAGCAGATGGACGCTTCTCCTGTGTGCCCTGATTGGTAATTAAACCCAGGACATCCATAGTCCTGGCCAACGCTCTACCATGGGCTAATGGGCCAGGGCCTTTTCTTCATTTCCAAGTGAGAGGAGTAGAGATAGACAGACTTCCGCATGCACCCTAACCAGGATCCTCCTGGCAGCCCCATCTAAAGCAAATGCTCTGCCCATCTGTGCCCGTACTTGCAACCAAGCTATTTTTAGCACCTGAGGTGGATGCTCCACAGAGCCATCCTCAGCACCTGAGGCTGATGTGCTTGAACCCATCAAGCCATGGCTGTGATAGAGAAGGAGAGAGAAGGGGGAGTGGTAGAGAAGCAGATGGTTGCTTCTTTTGTGTGCCTTGAATGGAAATCGAACCTAGGACATCCATACACCAGGCTGACACTCTGTACCAATGGTCCATTGAGTAGGACCATTGGTTGGCCCAATGGTCCTACTCAATGATTCTTATACCCAACTGCAAATAATAAATAAAAGGTTGCTTTTGTTGCTTAGTGTATTTCATGAATTTTCCACATATCTATATGTTCTTATATATATAGATTTTAAAAAACTTTTTATAGCCTGACCTGTGGTGGCGCAGTGGATAAAGCATCAACCTGGGAACACTGAGGTCGCCAGTTCAAAACCCTGCACTGGTCTGGTCAAGGCACATATGGGAGTTGATGCTTCCAGCTCCTCCCCCCTTTCTCTCTCTCTCTCTCTCTCTCTCTCTCTCTCTCTCTGTGTCTCCTCAAAAAAAAAAAGGAATCAGGAAGTGGGACCCCACTAGACACTGGATCTGCCCCCCCCAAAAAAAACTTTTTATATTAAAAATGAGATATTTTAGGAAAATTGAGATTCATGTTCAGTTTTAGATAAAGTTCAAAAAAAGGTATGACCTCAATTTAAGTAATTCTTTAATATGAAAATTTAATTTTTTTTGTGACCACATATACTCTAGAAAAATAAAAATTTCAAACAAAAAAATTTACAGTTTACGTTTAACACTGTTCACCTACCCTGGTTTTATGGTAATTGAATTCAGCAAAGGGTCTTATATATTTTACAAATCTTGCAACAGTTTTAATCTAAAATGGTATTATAGAAAGAGTACTAGAATAGTCAGGATAACTGGTCATCACTTTTGCATCTTGTAAATGGTGTGCATCTTGTACTATGCTAAGAGAATAAAATACACTAACAGCTGTACTTGAAGCTCCTTGCGTGTTTCATTGTCCACATTCTAGTCTGTAATAGGTGTATTCATTTGTTTAAATTCATTTGTTTATTGAGTGTCTACAGGGGAAAAAGTTTTGTTGTGGATTCCCAGTAATGCTCTGTTGAATGAATGTTCATCGGGATGAATGGTAATTCAGTGACCATTCTATTAGATGCAGATTTTTTTAAATTTCTTTTTATTTTATTCATTTTAGAGAGGAGACAGAGAGAGAAAGAGAGAGAGAGAGAGAAAGAGAGAGAGAGAGAGAAAGAAAGAGGGGAGGAGCTGGAAGCATCAACTCCCATATGTGCCTTGACCAGACCAGTGCAGGGTTTTGAACTGGCGACCTCAGTGTTCCCAGGTCGACGCTTTTATCCACTGCGCCACCACAGGTCAGGCTAGATGCAGATTTTGAAGGAAGACTGCTGACGTTTCTGAGTACTTGTTCTGGGCTTGGCCCGGGTGCTTTTCTCCAGTTGTACTTCGTCCTCTCACTAGCCCTGTGAGGTCTAGACCTGCGTCCCCCCTCATTTCACAGACAAGAAAACTTGGAAGTTCAGAAAAGTTTGCTATCATGCATAATTAATAATTGATAGAGCTAGGAATAAATCTTACTCTGTTTGACTCCAAGAGAGCATGTGTTAAAAAGGGATTTTAATGCAAATAACTTATTAATGTTTGTGTTTAATAGCTGTGATAGTTACTAAGTTTATGCAGTGTAAATAGATTTTGTTTTATATGCTTTATAAAATTTTGATTTTTAATGTTGAAATGAACCTGTTTGAACAAACACTTTTCTTTTTTGGAGTTAAATTCTGCCTCACAGGAATGAAATGTTTGGTTTTTTTTTTTCTCCCTTACTGTTATGTAGATTATTAAAACACACATATTGGCCCTGGCCAATTGGCTCAATGGATAGAGCATTAGCCCAGCATGTGGACATCCCGGATTCTATCCCTGGTCAGGGCACACATGAAAAGTGACCATCGGCTTCTCTTCTCCTTCTCCCTCTTCTCTCTTTCTTTCCCAGTCAGAGCGCAATGAGGAGTCTATTTCTCTATGCCCCCTTCTCTCACTTAAAACAAAAGACAGACATACATACACACACACATTCATGCATGCATGTAAGCAAAACACCTCAATCACAAGTAAATGGAAGTAGTTGTGACTGGGACCTAACATTGGGTAGATTATTTAAATCCTGGTTTCATTACTTGCTGATTCTGTGACTTTAGGCAATGTATTTAACTCTTCTGGGCCCTCTATCATAAATGGGCACTATTTCATAGGACTGTTATGAGGATTAAATGAGATAATTCAGTGCTTAGTATACAATTATATCTAATGTGAAGGTTTATTGTACTCTTCCACCTCTCAGAAGCTATCAGAACCAGAGTCCCACAATAGCCAATCCTATAGATATTGATGAATTTCTCTAGTGATGACAGTACCTCTAAGTAAGAAAAAGTTTTATAAGTATTGTTCTAGTTGATAGATACTTGTGCTGCCTCATGATTAGGCTTATGATTTTTAGGGTGAGGACTTCTTGTTTTCTTATACAATCATTTCCTTAATTAAATTTAGATTTTGGGATATCATTCCATTTGGTATAGTTGGCTTCTCACTCTAGTCATTTTCTTCCAAAAAGAATGTACTGGTAATATCTTTTTTCCTTAAGTGCTGTTGATCATTATTACCTCAGCTTGGTTGTCATATTGGAGACCTTGTTACATTGTAGAATAAATTTGCATCAAATTATATATACATATTTAATTATATTCGTCTGTAAATAATAGAATAACTCTCTTAGTCTCTTTTCTTTTTTCTTGCTTTGATTAAACTAGGACTCGGCTTCCATTGCCTCAAGGAAAGTAAGGCTGTAGTTGTAATGTCAAAAGAGAAACAAAAGTTAACATCTTTGCTTTTGAACGTGCAGGATGATAGGGTTGAAGGGTATAGCAGGTGACTCTCTAGAGTGCTTACTCAGTGCTCTTCACTCTGAGTTGTTAAATGTATAATCTTATAATTTTCAGTACTCTTCTGAAGTGAGTACTGCTACAGACATTTATGTGTTGAGGAAATAAAGCCAAAAAGAGATTAAATAATGTGGTCACACACCATAGTAAGTGGCAGTGATAATCTAAGGGATTACAGAAAAATGATTTTGACTATATTTTCGCCCTCTGAGCTGACTTTAGAACCTGTACCCTCCAAGTTCTAGCCCCCTATCTGCTTCTCTGCCCTCCACCCCATAATGTGGTTTCTTTGTGTTGCCTTGTTGATTTATAGTTACAAAAACCTTTTTCATGAATACTCCCTAGAAATGGACTCTAACCTTCCTTTCTTCCCCCCCCCTTTATGGAATAGTGCCAAAGTCTTGGACTTGGTAGAGAAAGACCTCAATTTTAATGGTCTAGGCTTTTTTTTTTTTTTTTGGTCAAATAGTATGTCATACATATAGATGAATGCATAGCAAACATGTACAATTTGAAGAGTAATTATAAAGCCAGCACCTGCCTTGGCCCAGGTCTAGAAACTAGAATTCTGCCAAACCTACATTTCTTGATGATACCTTCCTCCTTGAACCTGAGGTAACCGTCGTCATGACCTTTGGGATAATTATTGCTTTGCTAAGCTGTAGACCTTGACTATCTATACATATCTCTAAATGGAATAATGATTAGTTTTGCCTGGTTTTTGAACATTATTATAAGTGGATATCATACTGTGTGTGTTCTTTTGGAACTTGCTTTTGTTAGTTTTGGTTAGACTCATGAATAAAGAAATGAAAACAATTTGCTTATCTCATAAGTTTTTATTTATGGAAACAATTGCTGTTTGTAATTTTGTAAAATAAAGCTTATAATGGAGATGAATTTTAAATATTTATTCCTTTTCCTCTCTCTTTCTCTAGTTATTGTAGCTTTAATAGACAGAATGGGAGATGCCAAAGACAAGGTTCGTGATGAAGCTCAGACTCTGGTATTGAAGCTAATGGATCAAGTAGCAACACCTATGGTAGGCCTACCTTTTAAAATTCTTATTTTGTTAATTAGTGATGAAATATTATTGAGTGTCCTGGCCTGTTGGCTCAGTGGTAGAGTGTCGGCTCAGCATGTGGATGTCTCGGGTTCGATTCCCAGTCAGGGCACACAGGAGAAATGCCCATCTGCTTCTCCACCCTTCCCCCTTTCCTTTCTCTTTATCTCTCTATCTCTCTCTTCCCCTCCCACAGCCAAGGCTCCATTGGAGCAAAGTTGGTCTGGGCACTGAGGACGGCTCCATAACCTCTGCCTCAGGTGCTAGAATGGGTCCAGTTGCTGTGGAGCACCGCCCCAGATGGGCAGAGCATTGCCCTCTAATGGGCATGCCGGGTGGATCCCAGTCAGGCACATGTAGGAATCTCTCTGCCTCCCCACTTCTCACTTCAGAAAAATAAAAAAAATGAAATATCAGTGAGGATAGATGGTAATCACAGCAAGTCGGTCCCCAGGGGACATTAATAGTTGCTAATGTTTTCAAGAGGTTGAAATTTAAGATAAAATGTCTATATTTAACTTTCTGACTTTTCGCTTTTTTCTTATTTTACACTCTAATGCTTTTCTAAAAAGTTAACTTGGAGATTTTAGTGATTTGACAACAAACTGATAATATATTTTGGGGGATTTTCTGTTTTTCCTTACCTGCATTATTATAAATTGCACAGTTAAAAAGCTTGTTTTGAGCAATACTGAATGTTACATTAATTTCTGCAGCTTTTACTGAGATAGGAAGAAGGTTTTTTTATTTAACAAGTCGTTACTAATTCTTCAAGGCATATAGTCTGTGTTAGCGACCTGTGTTTTATGGTCACAGTAAAAGTAATTTGCTCTTACGTGTAGGTGATTTGAAAGGAGCAGATCAGTTAACATGTATACAAACATTTAAAGAGTAGCCCATGATAAGTGGAAAAAATCAGAATTTGCAATATATTTAATGATATAATGTGTTACTTAAAATACAGTTTAAAAATTATAATATCACATGATTTATAAAAAGTTCAGGGTTTTGTATTATAAAAGCAAACTATTCTCCCAGATTTGATCTAAGGCCTTGTTAATACTGTGGCGGGTATCCTTCAACACTTGCTTAGTGGTTCAGATTTTAAGTTGTTTTGACATGCTATTATTACTAACAATACTATAAGGGACATCCTTGTACATGTATCTTTGTATGTATACATGTAGAATAGAGATCCAGAGCTGCTGTTGCTGAGGCAGGTGTTTTGTTTTTGGGGTTTTTTTGTATTTTTTTTGTAAACTTCCAGGGTATCTTCCAGAAAGTCTGACAGAGAGAGAAAGAGAAATATATTAGTAGAACTGAATATAGAGTCCAGAATTAATAAATAGAGTCTAGGTAAAGATGTGTGTGTACACTGGAATTTAATAAATGGTAAGGGTGCTGTTTCTAAATATGGAAAAATAATTGATTGGGACAATTGGCCATATAGTTGGAAAAATAAAGTTGGATTCCTTCTGTTTATTTATTTATTTATTTGTTTGTTT
This sequence comes from Rhynchonycteris naso, assembly GCA_037038555.1. Taxonomy (NCBI): domain Eukaryota; kingdom Metazoa; phylum Chordata; class Mammalia; order Chiroptera; family Emballonuridae; genus Rhynchonycteris; species Rhynchonycteris naso. The sequence continues at coordinate 60,349,617 of CM073004.1, read as the reverse complement.
GTTTTTATTTTAGTGAGAGGAGGGGAGGCAGAGAGACAGACTCACACATTTATCCCAACCAGGATTCACCTGGCAAGAGCACTAGGAGGCAATGCTCTGCCCATCTGGGGCAATGCTTTGTTGCTCAGCAGCTGAGCTCTTCTTAGTGGCTGAGAGGCAGAAGCCATGGGGCCTTTCTCAGCACCCGGGGCCAACTTGCTCCAATTGAGCCATGGCTGTAGGAGAAAAAGAGAGGAGGGAGAGGTGGAGAAGCACATAGGTACTTCTCCCGTGGGCCCTGAGCAGAATTGAACCCGGGACATCCACATGCCAGGTCAACACTGTTCCACTGAGCCAGTCAGCCAGGGCTGGATTCCTTCTTTTTTTTTTTACAGGGACAGAGAGAGAGTCAGAGAGAGGGATAGATAGAGACAGACAGACAGGAACGGAGAGAGGTGAGAAGCATCAATCAGTTTTTCATTGCCGTTGCGACACCATAGTTGCTCATTGATTGCTTTCTCACATGTGCCTTGACCGCAGGCCTTCAGCAGACTGAGACACCCCTTGCTGGAGGCAGCGACCTTGGGTCCAAGCTGATGAGCTTTTGCTCAAGCTAGATGGGACAATGCTCAAGCTGGCAAGCTCGGGGTCTCGAACCTGTGTCTTCCGCATCCCAGTCCAACGCTCTATCCACTGCGCCACTGCCTGGTCAGGCTGGATTCCTTCTTATACCAAATCCATGTAATTGTTGTGGATTATTTATATAGGTTTATCTTGCTTTTTCCAAAAGAAAATGAAAGTGGTAGCAAAAATGATTTGCTCAAATATGTTTTTGAATTTGGACCTAATCTTAAGAGGAGAAAAGCCTGAGTTACAAAATGTTGAAAAAGCCTGTTCCATGTGACAGTCTGCAGTAGTTGCTAGGCAACATTGGACCTTTTAAATGCTTACTGGACTACTGGGCTTATAATGGTAGCATTGTTATTGAAGATGTCTAAAGCTTAGAACAAATTCTGTGTCTTTGGAAATTGCAGTGTTTTAGATGCTGAGCAAAGTTTTCCTGAGAATAATTCTAAACTGAAAGATATAAAATAAAACCTAAAAAATGTAATTAACGTATTAAATATTGAATAAGAGCAGCATAAGGCAAATTTGGTTTAGAAAAATTTCCAGGGAAGTGAACAGTCTAATGGGAAAATTAATTTACCAATAAGGTTGGTAGTAAGGTGGAAAACATAAAATATTATAGCATGGGTAATTTAATTTTTTGTTATACATGTTTACTTTTCTTTTAAATAGCACATTTGGGAACAGTTGGCTTCTGGTTTTAAGCACAAGAATTTTCGATCTCGAGAAGGCGTGTGTCTGTGTCTTATTGAAACCTTAAACATGTAAGTTTTATGATTACTGAAAGAGCCGCCTTTGTTTTTCATTTTTTCTCAAAAAAAGCAATATCCATTTCACAAAGGTCAAAGAAAGCCATGGAAATAAACTTTAAGTCGTTACTAACTGATCTCTGATATGAGTTTTTATTTCATTTGATATTTTTATCTGTTAAATTTTGTGTACATACTATCTTTCATGTTATTAATTTAAAATTATTACTTGTAAGAAGTGTTTTTTATTTTTCTTTAGCATCTTAATATTTGCTGCCCAAAATAGATGGCATTTAGCAAATATGTTGATATAACTTAGGATCTACTTCTGTTTTGGACTTTTTGGACACAGTTTGGAACTGTTTTTAACTCATGGATATTTCAGATATTGTAGCCATTTTCCCACTTAGGCATTCTAGAACAGTGTGGGAGGTTATGAAAATCACAGAGTGAACAGGGCTCTCCCAGGTAACTAGACAGTGACTCTGGTAGCTGTATGCAGAGCTCTTGATGGCATAGATGCCATCGGGCTCTGAACCTCCAGTCTGAAGAAACTATAAACTGGAGCTTTTGTTCTCTTTCTGGATTGCTTTTTCAAGTTCTCTGTAACAAGATAGATAATATATAGTAGCTTTCAACTTTTCTTGCAATGTTACTTCTTTTTCTCTAACTATACCTTCATTTATTTTCTTTTACTCCTCTATGGTCCTTTCTGCCATCTAGAGCTTGTAAGTGCGTCCATCTGCACAACTTTGTGGTTTTTGGCTCTCCTGTCATTTGCTTTCAACCCATGGCCTCATCAAAAATTAATAAGCATAAATAAAGATTTTATTGGAATGCAAATTTGAGACCCAGAGTTTAAAAAAGAATCACTATTTTAAAACAAAATTTCAAATTTTCTTGAATGAGAGGTTGCGAGGTTTAAGAGTGCCATTGGTTGAACATTTTGCTCTGTTGGATCTTGTATGGACAGTTTCCATTGTCATTCATGATTACTCAAGTTTGCATATTTGACATTGTTTAGAATTAGTTTTTTGCTTGTGTCTCATATCCTTCATGTTTTAATTATGTGTCCATGCTCTCTACCATATTTGTCTTATTAATACAGACAAGAAGAAAATATAAGGATATTTTGTTTATTGTTTGATTAAAATGGAATTCTCTTTATTTTTTCAAATTACATGTAGGTTTGGAGCTCAGCCACTAGTCCTCAGCAAGCTGGTACCACATTTGTGTACCCTATTTGGAGATTCTAACAGTCAGGTAAAATTTTATTTACATGTAAGCGTTGACTGATATTTTGGCTACAGCTTCTTTGCTAGGGCTCTTACTCCATTTTAAAAGGAAAAAAAGAGTGAGAGTGGAAAAGAATACTGAAGTTTAGATTTCACCTCATTTTTTCCTTTAAAATTCACCAAAGTTAGTTGTCAGCTTCCTTTTTTTCTGAATGGTTGAGTAACCACTTTTTTTGCAGCTGTCATAACCCTTATATAACAAAGGGAATTTGTGCCAGTGGTGTATCACTTGTTAGAAATTTCTTTACCTGAGCTGCATATTCTATAGGCATAATGCAGGGCTGTGTTCTGGATCTCGTCCCTTCTAGTAGAATTGAACCTTTCTTGAAACCGTTTTCACACAGTTTGTGCATTTGGAATTACCCTGGATACGGTTTTCCCAGCTTTTAGGTGCTAACTAGTTCTGCCTTTGGTTCTTTGCATTTGCTCTTTAGGCCACATTTTCCCCTTTAATTGTGGTAAAATATACACAACATAAAATTTACCATTTCAGCCGTTTTTAAGTGGACATTTTACTGGCATTAAGTGCATTCGCATTACTGTGCAGCCACCCCACCATCCACCTCAGAACTTTTTCATTTTACCAAATGGACACTGTCTTCCCACTAAACAGTAACTCCCCATTGCCCTCAGCACCTCAGTTCCTGACAAGCACGTTTTACTTTCTCGCCCTGTGAATTTGACTACTCTGAGTATTCCATCAAAGGGGAACCATACAATGTTTGTTCTTTTGTATATAGCATATCTCACTTAGCACGTCTTCAAGGTCTGTCCATGTTGTAGTGTGTCAGAATTTCTTTTTTAAGACCAAAGAATATTCCATTGTATGTATTGTACCAATTTTTTAAAATTCATTCATACATGGACATTTGGTTATTTCTACTTTTGGCTATTTTGAATAATGGTGCTGTGAACACTGGTGTATAAATTGCCTGTTTGAGTTCAGGCCACATTCTTAAAAGGCTGTTTTGTTCCAGGAAAATATATTAACTTTGATAATGATTTGTATTCATACAGTTATTCGCAGTTCTTTATATAATCTTATTAGAAAAAGAAGACTTTTAAAAAGCCACATTAGTAATTTTTATTGACATGTTTCTTAGATTTTTGTAAAATTTTTTACAAGATTTCTCTAGAGCAGTGTTTCTCAAACTTTTTGAAGTCAGGGTGCATTTAAAATCTTACAAATAATTGTAGGCACACTATATACAAATTTCTGAGAAATATGTTATGATAATTAAGTCAGATATTAAAAAATATATCTATAAAGTCCAAGCGTGCTTTTATGGTAATTAAACAAAATAAATACGACAAAATTAAATTTATTCTGACATTAAAAAATATTTTTATGTTACATTTTTTGAGGTATGTTTTATAGAATTTGTAAAAAAGAGGGGTTAAAATTAGAAAATGACAAAAAAGTTATCTTTTTATATATGTATAGATACATTCTTAGTAAGATTTAGTAAATTCAGCTGGTCCTGGCGCAAATGTGTTAAGTTTCTTCATTCTTGTGTTTATGAGAAACATGCGCCTGTTGTGTCCTAGTGATTTCTTTAATGTTTGGGCATATATTTGAAAGACAAACTCTCATTTCCTCGTCACTACATTGAAGAATTCTTCTCTTTTCACTCTTAATTGTGTTGAGTACAGAAAACCCCACCATACATATCATCTTAACTTTACACAAAACAAAGGATAGAAGAAACTTGCCTCCAGTCTTTCCGGGGAACATGGAGGGTAGTGTAAACAATACAGCTCCACAGACTAACAGTCTTTTGCAACCTAATCAGGCAGGTGAGGTGGGGGGTTGGGCAGACTGTCAGCTTACAGCCAATTCCCCACACCCCTGTCCCCCAAAAATCTAAACTCCAAAAACCCTGTTGGTTTTTTGGTCCCCAACAGGCACATATTTCTCTGGAATAGCATAGGGCACATCTGGAAATCTTCTAGGGCGTACCAGTGTGCCCTGGAGCACACTTTGAGAACCACTGATCTAGAGGTTTCTTGGCCAGTTCTCGTGGTTTTTGTTAATGACCTGCCAGAGACGTTAAAACCGACTTGGAACTATAAGTCTGTGTTCTGGTGTAACTTTACCTTAAGGTGGATTATTTATTGTATCTGCTGTCGTTTCTTTAATGCTGTGCCTTCTCTGGCAGGTGAGGGATGCGGCAGTGTCCGCCGTCGTGGAGATTTACAGGCATGTGGGGGAGAGAGTGAGGGGAGACCTTTCTAAGAGAGCAATTCCCCCTGCGAGGTAAGTCTTGCTAAATGTGTTTATTTTTTGCCACTAGTTTTAAATTTTTAATTTCATATGTTTATTTGAAATGGGTTCAATTTTCTGAGATGTTTTAAAATTCAAAAGATACAAAAGGAGACCCTGGTCAGGGGCTCAGTTGGTAGAGTATTGTCCTGATCATCTTAGGCAGTGGTTCTTAACCTGGGTTCTATAGAACCCTAGGGGTTCGATGAGTTGGTCTCAGGGGTTTGGAGAAGCCTCTGCTGCGGAGGCCAGAATAAAGTAATACCGTAATTTGTTGTGAGTTCATGCACTTTGTTGGTTTTGTTCTTTGAGCGAGGTGATGTTCATGCACGGCTCATTTTGTGCACCAGTACAAAAACATACCTATGTCTTGAATTTGGGGGAAAAAATCATATTTTATTTATCACTAAAGAAGGGTTCGGTGAATGCGCATATGAAACTGGTGGGTTCGGTACCTCAAAAAGGTTAAGAACCACTGATCTAAGGTTGTGTGTTCCGTTCCGATCAGGGCACACACAAGAAACAACCAATGAATGCATAAATAAGAGGAACAACAAATCTCTCTCCCTCCTGCAAGTATGTCGAATGCTGCCTCTATTTGGCTGCTTCTCTTACCTGAAGAAGGATGGGTTTTGTCTCTTCAGTGAGTGAGTTCGTTGTAAGAGTTGTATTGAACTAACTGAATCCCTGAAACTGTTTTTCTCAGGGAGATGGTGAAAGGAATTGTTTCTTTTTAAAGTGGTTGTAAAACAAACAAAATTTATTCTTTATTTCCAGATTAGATATAATATTTGCCAAATTTGATGAAGTGCAGAATTCAGGCGGTATGATTTTGAGTGTCTTTAAAGGTAAGAATAATGACGTTATTCCAGTTCTTAAACATTCCTAAGTTTGATTATTTACTAAACTTAGGTACACTAAACATGTTTTCGAGTCAAATGTTAGATTTGTTTTTGTGGGTTAAAACTTAGGGTATAACCAAGTCTGTATATCCTGTTGATTATTACCTATTATCTGACTCTCTTGGAGTAGGTGAAAATTTAATAATGGTTGTGCTCAATTGTGTGAGATGATCCTGTTCTTTGGCCTATTTTTTGTATTTTCTGGGTTGAAGATACGGTGACCTTCTTTCTCTCCATGTTCCATGCTTGAAAGTGGTTTCCCCTCCCGCCAGAGTAATTGTTTTACTTAGTTGTTTTTAGTGGAAATTGTGGGGCTGGTTGGGCTCTGTTACACCTGTGTGTAGACGATCAGTGATGACAGTGGTGAAGAGATGCAGATGTAGAAACTTCACCAACATAATCATCTTCGGCTTCTTAATTAGAAGTTGGAATTCACAGAGGTTGGGGTTATTTAGCATCTAGCATTTACTTGATTTTCTTTGCTCTATGTTTTGTAAGGATACTAAATTGTATTTGGTAGTATTTACCTAAACTTAAATCTTTAATTATTGTTTTTTTAAAGTGTCATTTATTTTATTATTAAATTTTTATTAATTTTAATGGGGTGACATTAATAAATCAGGGTACATATGTTCAAAGAAAACATCTCCAGGTTATCTTATCATTCGATTATGTTGCATACCCATCACCCAAAGTTAAATTGTCCTCTGTCACCTTCTATCTGGTTTTCTTTGTGCCCCTCCCCTCCCTCCCCCCCACCCCATAACCACCACACTCTTGTCCATGTCTCATAGTCTCACTTTTATGTCCCACCTATGTATGAAATCGTGCTGTTCTCAGTTTTTTTCTGTTTTACTTATTTCACTCTGTATAATGTTATCAAGGTCCATCCATTTTGTTATAAATGATCCGATGTCATCACTTCTTATGGCTGAGTAGTATTCCATAGTATATATGTACCATAGCTTTTTTTTTAAAAAAAAACCCATTTTCTCTTTTTTTATTTTTCTTTCTTTCTTTTTGTACCAAAGCTTTTTAATCCACTCGTCCTCTGACAGACACTTGGGCTGTTTCCAGATCTTCATTATTGTGAACAATGCTGCCACGAACATGGGGGCGCATTTCTTCTTTTCGAACAGTGCTATGGTGTTCTTAGGGTATATTCCTAAAAGTGGGATAGCTGGGTCAAAAGGTAGTTCGATTTTAAATTTTTTGAGGAATCTCCAAACTGTTTTCCACAGTGGCTGCACCAGTCTGCATTCCCACCAGCAGTGCAGAAGGGTTCCCTTTTCTCCACATCCTCGCCAGCACTAATTCTGTGTTGTTTTGCTGATGAGCGCCATTCTGACTGGTGTGAGGTGATATCTCATTGTGGTTTTAATTTGCATTTCTCTAATGATTAGTGATTTTGAGCATTTTTTCATATGCCTTTTGGCCATCTGTATGTCCTCTCTGGAGAAATTTCTATTCATTTCATTTGCCCATTTTTTGATTGGATTGTCTTCCTGGTGTTGAGTTTTATAAATTCTTTATAAATTTTGGTTATTAACCCCTTATGAGACGTGTTGTTGAATATGTTCTTCCATTGTGTGGTTTGTCTTTTTATTCTGTTCTTATTGTCTTTAGCTGTGCAAAAACTTTTTAGTTTGATATAGTCCCATTTGTTTATCTTGCCTTTTATTTCATTTGCCCATAGAGATAAATTGGCAAATATATTGCTGCTACAGATGTCGGAGAGCTTGCTGCCTATGTTTCCTTCTAAGATGCTTATGGTTTCATGGTTTACATTTAAGTCTTTTATCCATTTTGAGTTTGTTTTTGTGAATGGTGTAAGTTGATGGTCTAGTTTCATTTTTTTGCAGGTAGCTGTCCAATTTCCCAACACCATTTGTTAAAGAGGCTGTCTTTACTCCATTGTATGTTCTTTCCTCCTTTGTCAAATATCAGTTGTCCATAAAGCTGTGGGTTTATTTCTGGGTTCTCTGTTCTGTTCCATTGATCTATGTGCCTGTTCTTATGCCAGTACCAGGCTGTCTTGAGTACAATGGCCTTGTAGTAAAACTTGATATCTGGAGGAGCGATACCCCCTGCTTTATTTTTTCTTTTTAAGATTGCTGAGGCTATTCGTGTTCTTTTCTGGTTCCATATAAATTTTGGAATATGTGTTCTATATCTATGAAGTATGTCATTGGAATTTTAATTGGTATTGCATTGAATTTATAAATAGCTTTGGGTAATACAGACATTTTAATGATGTTTATTCTTCCTAACCATGAGCACGGTATGTGCTTCCACTTGTTTGTATCTTCCTTGATTTCCTTTTTCAGTGTTTTATAATTTTCTGAGTACAAGTCCTTAACCTCCTTGGTTAAATTTACTCCTAGGTACTTTATTTTTTTGGTTGCAATAGTGAAGGGGATTGGTTCCTTAATTTCTTTTGCTGACAGTTCATTGTTGGTATATAAAAATGGCTCTGATTTCTGAGTATTAGTTTTATATCCTGCCACCTTGCTGAATTATCAGGTCCAGTAGTTTTTTGACTGAGACTTTAGGGTTTTCTATATACCATATCATATCATCTGCAAATAATGACAGTTTTACTTCTTCTTTTCCAATTTGGATGCCTTTTATTTCTTCTTCTTGTCTGATTGCTGTAGCTAGGACTTCCAGAACTATGTTGAATAAAAGAGTGGTGAAAGGGGGCACCCCTGCCTGGTTCCTGATCTTAAGGGGATTGCTTTTAATTTTTGCCCATTTAGTATGATGTTTGCTGTCGGTTTATCATAGATGGCCTTTATCATGTTAAGGAATGTTCCCTATATTACCACTTTACTGAGAGTTTTTGAGTATGAATGGGTGCTGGATTTTATCAAATGCCTTTTCTGCATCTATTGAAATTATCATGTGATTTTTGTCCTTCCTTTTGTTTATTTGCTGAATTACTTTGATTGCTTTGCAAATATTGAACCAGCCTTGCCTCTCCAGAATAAATCCCACTTGATCATGGTGTATGATTTTTTTCATATATTGCTGGATCCGGTTGGCTAATATTTTGTTGAGAATTTTAGTGTCTAAATTCATCAGGGATATTGGCCTATAATTTTCTTTCTTTGTGTTGTCTTTGCCCGGTTTTGGGATCAGAATTATGCTCGCCTCATAAAAGGAGTTTGGAAGTCTTCCTTCCTCTTGAATATTTTGAAATAGCTTGAGGAGGATAGGAGTTAGTTCTTCTTTGAATTTTTGATAGAATTCACTTGTGAAGCCATCAGGCCCAGGACTTTTCTATTTTGGGAGTTTTTTGATAACTGTTTTGATCTCATTTGTTGTAATTGGTCTGTTTAGGTGTTCTGATTCTTCCAGATTGATTTTTGGAAGATTATATGATTCAAGAAATTTGTCCATTTCACCTAGGTTGTCTAATTTTTTGGCATAGAGTTCTTCATAGTATTTTCTTACAATGCTTTGTATTTCTGTTGTGTCAGTTGTTATTTCTCCACTCTCATTTCTAATTTTATTTATTTGAATTCTCTCTCTTTTTTTCTTGGTGAGTCTAGTTAAAGGTTCATCAGTCTTGTTTACCTTTTCAAAGAACCAGCTTCTGGTTTCATTGATCCTCTGTATTGTTTCCTTAGCCTCTATGTCATTTATTTCTTCTCTGATCTTTATTATTTCCTTCCTTGTACTGGTCCTGGGCTTTATTTGCTGTTGTTTTTCTAGTTCTTTTAGATGCAGCATCATGTTACTTATTTGAGCTCTTTCTAGCTGCTTATGGTATGCCTGTACCATAAGTACTGAGAGCTCAGTTCATAGTACAATGAACTTCCCTCTCAGTACTGCTTTTGCTGTGTCCCATAAATTTTGAGTTGATGTATGCTCATTATCATTGGTTTTTAGAAACTTTTTTATTTCTTCTTTGATCTCATTGTTAATCCATTCATTATTTAATAAATGCTATTTAGTTTCAAAATGTTTGAGTATTTTTCAGTTTTTCTTTTGTGGTTAATTTCTAGTTTCATGGCATTGTGATCAGAGAAAATGTTTGATATGATTTCAATCTTCTTAAATTTGTGGAGACCATTTTTGTGTCCTAATATGTGGTCTATCCTAGAAAATGTACATGAGCGCTTGAGAAGAATGTATATTCTACTGCTGTACGGTGAAAAGTTCTGAGGATATCTATTAAATCGAGTTGATCTAGTGTATCCTTTAAGTCTGCTGTTTCTTTATTAATTTTCTTTCTTGAGGATCTATCCAGTGATGTTAGTGGGGTATTGAAATCCCCTACTATGATAGTATTGCTGTTAATCTCGCCCTTTATATCCATCAAAGTCTGCTTTATGTATGTCGGGGCTCCTATGTTCGGTGCGTAGATATTTATAATAGTTATATCTTTCTGTTGAATTGTTCCTTTATCATTATGTAGTGTCCTTCTTTATCTCTTACTACAGCCTTTGTTTTAAAGTCCATTTTGTCTGATATAAGTATTGCTACCCCGGCTTTTTTTTCCTTTCCATTTGCATGAAATGTTTTTTTCCATCCTTTTACCTTCAGTCTATGTGCATTTTTTGTTTTAAGGTGCGTCTCTTGTAGACAGCATATGTATGGGTCCTGCTTCTTTATCCACGCAGCTACCCTATGTCTTTTGATTGGATCATTTAATCCATTTTCATTTAAGGTTATTATTGATATGTAGTTGTTTATTGCCATTTTATTCTTTAAAGCTGTATTCTTCTTTTGCTCTATTTTTTCCTCCATTTGAACTGTTCACAACAGTCCCCTTAGTATCTCTTGCAGAATTGGTTTGGTTTTATTGAATTTCTTGAGGCTTTCTTTGTCTGGGAAGTTCTTTATTTCTCCTTCAGTTTTAAACGTTAGCCTTGCTGGATAGAGTAGTCTTGGTTGTAGGTTCTTGTTCTGCATTACGTTGAATATATCTTGCCATTCCCTTCTGGCCTCAAGTGTTTCTGTTGAGAAGTCGGATGTCATCCTTATGGGGGCTCCTGTGTAGGTGATAGCCTTGTTTTCTCTAGCAGCTTTTAAAATTTTCTCTTTATCCCTTAGCTTTGGTATTTTAACTGTGATGTGTCTTGGTGTAGATCTTTTTGGGTTTCTCTTTAATGGAGTTCTGTGTGCTTCTTGAATGTGTGAAATGTTTTCCAGCCTTAATTTAGGGAAGGTTTCTGCTATGATTTGATTGAACAAGGTTTCTATTTCTTGTTCTCTCTCCTCTTCTTCCGGAACCCCTATGATGCGGATGTTATTTCTCTTCATGTTGTCACAGAGCTCCCTTAGAGTTTCCTTACATTTTTTGAATCTCTTTTTTTTTTCTGCTCTGCTTCTGTGCCCTTGTTTATTGTGTCCTCTAACTCACTGATTCGACCCTCAGCCTCATCCATTCAGTTTTTAATTCCTTTCATTGTGGTCTTCAGTTCTGATACTGTATTTGTCATTTCTGTCTGATTCTTTTTTATTATTTCAATTTCCTTTTTTATACTTATATCTTTATTTAGGTGTTCGTAATGACTATCCATTGTTGCTCTAATTTCTTTGAACATCCTAACTATCATTTTAAATTCTACATCTGGTAATTTGGTTATGTCTGGTTCATTGAGGTCCTTCTCTGGGGATTTCTCTTGATTCATTTGGTTTGCATTCCTCTGCCTTCCCATTTTGTCTTTGTATAAGAAGGTTGTGGCCACTAGAGTCCAATGGGTGTTGCCTTTGTGTTCTCTAGGTGTGGTCTGTCTGCAGGCCCCCCACCCCCTCTGCCGTTGACTAGGGTGGTTGGGTATGGCCGTTGCCAGTGCTGGCCCACTGCTGCTGTTGCTGTGATTTCCGCCTCTCCTCCGCAGGAGGGGCTGTGTTCTGTTGCCTGGCTCTACAAGTCTTAGCCTGCCTGGGCCTTCGCCTTGCTCCCATAGGTTGGGTTGCACACTGCACTCAAGCCACAAGCCTCAGTACCAAGGGTAGAGGTGAGCACCTTTACTCAGCTGCGGACCCAGCCTGTTACCGGGCTTCCGCTCAGCCCCCACGGTCAGAGCCTGCTCTCCACAGTTTCTCAGATGGGACGGGGCTGCTCTTGTGCACTCAGCTGTGTGCCTCCGGCCCTCCGGAGCTTTACACCCGCCCACGAGGCCAGGGCCCGCCTGTGCAGGATCGCACACCACGGTTTATCGTGGCTGGGCAGGGCTGCTGGCATGCACTCAGCGGCGAGCCTTCACCTGTCCCTGGTCCTAGCCCCGCCCCCTTCCCGGCTTGCGCAGGGTCCAGGGTCGCATAGCAGATCTCTGTCTGTTCCTGGCCTTCCTCTTTTCCCCCCACAGGTGGAGTTGTAAGCGGGCCCGCAGCTGCCAGACCGCTTTTGCGCATCCCCTCCACCCCTGCTGGGCTAGACCGAGCTCACACTGGCTGGGCCTCCGCCCCTGTGGACAGAAACGCGTTTCAGCATCCCGCGGCAACCGTCCCTCAAGCAAGCCCTCAGCAGTGTGGGTGGGTGCACTGCAGTTCAGACCCTAACACTCCATACTGTAGTCCTGGAAGCTCCCTCCGTCTTAGCAGCTCTGCTCTAAGTGCCGCAGGAGAGCATGTTTGTCTGGTGTCCTGTCTCCCTTTGCTGGTATTGCTAGTTCCAGGGGAAATATTCGCTTTTGATTAGGGAAGTGACTTAGCCCAGGCGTTAGGGTGGCTGTCCCTCAGAGTGTTTCCTCCTGTGCCTTCAGTCCACACTCTTTTCCTGATGCTCTGGTCCTCCCCTCTGTCCCCGTTCCCCAGAGCCCGGGGTGCGTGGTTGTCAGAGAGGTTTTCTGTGCTGTCCCTTTAAGAAGAATCTTGGGTCTGAGAAAATTGTCTCTTTCTCACAAACAGTATCTTCACTTGTTTCACAGCTTAATACTGTCCCAACGCCTCTTCTAGGCTCTGGGGCTGCAGGCTGGGGCTTTGTTCCTGGGACCCAGGTCCCTCCCTCTCCGCCAAACTCTCCTCCCACCACGCGGGTCTCTCCGGGCTGCCGTTTGCTCCAGGGAGCTGGGCAGCCCTCTTCGCGTTTTCGCTATTCCTACCAGTCTCAATGTGGCTTCTTCAGCGTTCCTTGGTTGAAGAGTCCACTTAATTTAGTTCAAAGTTGGTTTATCCAGATGATGGTTCTTAAAATTAAGTTATAATCCACTTTGGTTCTGGGATTTGGAAGTTGGTATGTCCGCCTACTCCATTGCCATCTGGCCGTCCTCTCCTAAATCTTTAATTATTAATTAGCCTTATATGTAAAAAAAACATATGCTATTTCTAAAGATAGTACCGGTAGTTTTTCGCCTAGGAAATTATGTTCATATTAATAAGAGTCTGATTAGTTTAGTAATATAAATGATGTTGGAGAAAAAATTGGTGTATGAATTATATGTTTAATAGGAAAAATAGTGTCTATTATAATTTTCTTTTTCTTCTGGATCAAACCAAGACTGAGCCTTGTTTCATTGCAGGAAAGCAGATGGAGTGAGAATTCAGTGTTAAAAAGATCGGGTCTAAACTTAGTTTCAGAAGCATAAATTGACTACACTGCTGCCTGTCCTCACCCTGACTGCCAGCTCTTTCTCACTCCTCTGAATAGAACGTGTTTTATTGATAAGTGCTTTATCAGTATTTTTCCTGTAGTTACAAAACAGCAGGAAGATGGAGAGTTGTTAAAATTCCTTGAATTAAGACTTTTATGTTTTTATACCAGTTACAGTACATTTTCATTTGTGTATTCCAGACTATGTAGTTCCAGCTCTCAGATAAGGCTATAATGCATATTATACATTTAATGTATTTATTATTTGGTGTGGTCTATTTTGAAAATACATACTGTCATTCTTGTATTTTGAGAGGTTATTTCTGTTACCTTCAAAATAGATTATTTTTTTCGTTCCCTATTTTAGCTCTCTTTTCTTTTTCTCTTATTTATCTCTTCATAAACAAGGAGGTTTGGGGTTAGTATCTGCCATTTATTTCTCTTGGAGTCTTCAGAGATTTTTTTTTTATTGGAGGTTATGATCTGAATAGTGTTTAAGTATGGTAATGCGAATGTTAAAGTCTGTAATATATGTATGTTTCGGTGTGTAGAAATTGGTCACGATGTTTTTGATGACAGTTTTATGTTGTCATTGGAAAATACTTTAATGGAATTATTAAGGGAGGAAACTAGAAGAGGGAAGCCCATTTATCATGTTGGCAGCCCTCATTCCCCTCCTCTCCCTTGTCTTTATTCTCCTTCAGTGATCTAATCTAATCCACCCAAAGGCTTTAAATGGTAACTATTTGCTAATGACACTTAAATATATACTTCTAGCCCTCATTCATCTCTCCCTTATGCTCTAGATTTGGTAGCCTGTGGCCTCTAGACATTTCCATTTGGCTGCCTAATGGACATCTCAGGCTCAATATGTCCAAGATTGAAAACCTCTTGTCTCTTTCTTTTCTTCAAATCTGTTTTTCCCCCTAGTTTACCCATTTCAGTTAGTGGTACCACTATCAGCTCAATCTAGACATTTGAATTGATCCCTAATTAGACATTTACTGATTAGTCTAATTTGTCATTTCTTCCTCTGAAATATTTTTTTTAAGTGAGAGGAGAGGAGAGGAGATAAAGAGACAGACTCCCATTTGAGCCTCGGTTGGGATCCACCTGGCACAACCCCCATCTGGGTCCAGTGCTCAAATCACCTGAGCTGTCCTCAATGCCGGAGGCTGATGCTCAGACCAGTTGAGCCACTGGCTACAAGAGGGAAAGAGAGAGAGAAGGGGAGAAAAGCAAATGGTTACTTCTCATGTGTGCCATACTGGGGATCAAACCTGGGACATCTGCATGCCGGGCCGATGCTCCATCCACTGAGTCAGCTGGTCAAGGCCCTGAAATCTTGGTATATGCCAAATTTGTTTCCATCTTCACTGCTAAGACCCTACTCTGTCTTTTTTAGTTTTTATAGTAAACTTCTGTGATAGATCTATTTTTTATACAAACGTGAGAATTATCTTAAAATTTAAATTAGATCATATCATAGCAGTAAAGAAGATGGTTAAAGATTCTCTCTCACCAAGTCTACATTCCAGTAAGGGAGAGTAGATCATAGACAAGTAAATAAATGGTTATCCAGAGTGATTACAATTGGTGCTGGAAGAAATATAACTACCCTTTGTTTAATGAAGTTAATTTAAATATTTCTAAAATCCTTGCTGCTAAATCAGAAGCCATTAAAAGAAAAAAATTGTTCCGACTAATACAGTATTTTTCATCTCATCCTAAGATACTTGAACAATTTCTATAAGTAGAAAAATGTATCCCTGGTTGAATAGCTTGATTGGTAACCCATCAGCCCAAAGAGCGGAGTTTGCCAGTTCAGTCCCTCCCTAGTCAGGGCACATACAGGAATGGACCACTGTTCCTGTCTCTCTTTCCCTTCCTCTCTGGCTGAAATCAATAAATTAAAAAAGTTTTAAAATATATAAACTGAACACTGAAAACAAATTTTCTTAAGTAACAATTTAAATGCAAAAAAATTGTTTGTACCTCAAGTAATAATGTAATAAAGGTTTATTCAACTCCTTTTTTATTTCTGCACAATTTTCCCCCACAAAATATTGAGCCCTTTGTTGGCTCATTGTTATTGTATACCCCCTTAAATTGTAAGATAAATTAGAACAGGAAAACACTTTAGGTCAAAATAAAGTCTCAGTGTGAAAACTTATGGAAATAGTTCACACAGGTAACAGACTGAAGAGTCATTAAGGATACCACCACCTTCTATTTTATTCACTTGTGTACATATGCAGAGCAAATTGTTGTGAGTTTACCCAAACATGGCATTTAATTCAAATTTGTTCCATATGATACTCTGTGACCAGAAACTATTATGATAAGTAAAAATTTTCAGTGTGCCTTTGGCTGAAACCATCATAATGAAACATTACACTTATATCGACTTAGAGTGTTTGGGGATGGAAAGTCTTGCTAAATATAGACAAAAACCAAAACCAGAGGATTTGTTGTAAAGATGATAGGATTTTTTAAGAGCCATGATAGCTAAAAGCTGTCATCTTAAGTCATTAAGTGAAGTAAACAGGATATGGACTTGGTAAGTAACTTAGTAGTGCCACTTTATAACGGTGGAGAAATCTCTCTGAGAGATGACATATTTGAAATGACATAAGGGAGAATGAGCTAGTCATGGGATAAATGGTAGGGAAAAGATTTTGGGTAGAGAAAACATGACCAGAAGGCCCAGAGGTAGAAAGGGACTTAGTATATCTGAAGAACAGAAGGGAGGCCATGGCTGACTAGAGCCCCGTTAGACTAGGGACGGATCGGAAGGGAGACCATGTATGAGATGTAATTGAAAAAATAAGTAGGAACCATGATATGGGGGCCTTGGAGGCCATGGGAGGAGTTTTAATAAACTGGAAGTAACAAAGGGTTTATGCAGGAGGGGGATATGGTGAATGGGAGGGACATGGTCTTTTTTCCTTACCTACTTATTTACTGTTCTGTGAAATGGTCTATTTATTTTTTCTCTTTAGTCTACCTCTTCTCCCCTTATTTATATCCTGGTGTATAACTTTACGCCTCTTACCTTTGTCTCTGACTTCTTTCATAATTGTCATATCTGTCCTTCTTTAAGTTTTGATTGAATTCTTTGACTTAATTTCTAGAGCATTGGTTTATCACATTCAGGAACACAAAGTAATTTGTAGCACCTGAGATTTTGGAATGTCATTTAGTTTAGAAATAGTGAGAAGTGCACAACATTTTTTTGTCTTGAGGCTTTTTCAAGCCCGACTTTAACTCCTGTATCACAAAGTAAGGCAGAATCCCTAAGTGCAATGGAATTAGCTCTGCTAGTAGAAGGACACTGGATTTAAAATTAATCAGATTGTGGCTGAAAGGAGGCAGCAGCAGCCCTAAAGGAAAGAAGAGACTGGAAGTTGCTGGCCCTCTGATGATAGCTGGGCCTGCTGTCGTCATGGAGCTTTCTAGACGGCCTCCTACGCTAATGGAGATGTAAACACCAACAGTGTTGGCGACTCTGACTGCAAGTCTTTCATTGTGAAAAACTGTATAATTCTGATTTGTCTAGTGTGTTTAGGACCTAATGCAGTCTTGGCATCTAATCATTGTGAAATATTTTCCAGTTCTCTGTTTGAAACAGTTACTAAAAAAGAATTGATCTAGGAGGCTGGCTATAAAATAAAGCATAAAAAGTCTTTCAAATTACCTTGTTATTTGGCTTATTAGAGGCAAAAAGGTAATTTACAATTTAGCTTTTTTATATGTTTATAACATACCCTTTTTTGAAAAGCAAAGCAACTCTTCTTAGGTTGATTTTTAAAGGTATCTATTTGTGATGGTGAGCCCCAGGGCTTTCTCTGTTCTTGACAATGTGCCGATGGTTGTGCAGCTTGGATGGAGGGTGCTCCGTGTGTCCCTGCAGCTGCGCACTGGCGGGGCTCTGTCTCCTCCAGAAGCAAGCTTTGTTTCGTGTGGCCCTGCTGTCCGCACACAGAGCAGCCTTTGATGGGCTGCCTTTGACGTGATTTGTTTACGGCAGCCAGAAATGCTTCCTGCATAATGAGAGCAGTTAATCATGGAAACTGAGCTATTCCTGTTTGTGCACTTCTAGCAATCTTCTGTTGTAAATATTAAAAGGATGAAAACCTTTTAAAAAGGCGCAGATCAGTTAATCCATCAGATCATGTGATTGCTACTGATTACATGGATATCTTTAGGGAAGCAGAAAATGATTGCTGAACACATGCCTTGTGTTTTGATGATTGCATTAAAAGTCCCCCAGTGGAATGGCATTTATTGGCTCCCAGAGCTTTTCTTACATTAAATTTCAGTTGGCTACTACAAGAAGAAACATTTTAACCTGTATCTAACTGCCTATGTGCAGTTAAAGAATAATCTTGATCAAGCACTGCTAGGCTCTGCTAAATAGGCAAGGGTTTTCAACAAGACCCCAGACTTTTATTTTGAAGTGGAGTAGCAGCTGTTGGCTATTGCGGTGCAGAGCTGCAGCACGGCCTGGGTCACACAGTGCTCCCGGTGTCTGCAGGCTGCAGGCCGAGTCCAGTGGCGCAGGCACTAAGCTGCATTTATTTGCTGTGCTGTTTGACCTCTTGGTTTGACAGAGCTCCCTGGACAATCTGAATGGCTATGGGAGATGGTGAGTAAGATTTATTTTTCTTCTTTTGCTTGTATTATACACTTCCTTTTAAAGTGACGATCATTTGCTATGTAAGGAATATATTTCTTCCTAAAGAACGAAGGATGTGTATGTGTGTATATATCCCCCCTGTATGTATGTATGCACGTGTGTGCTTACTTGTCATTTGGTATCTTTTTCTACTTGATATGTCTGTGTGGGATCTGGTAGATATAATGACAGTTTACCTTGCATCCTAAGCAAGCCCTCAGTGTTTGGTGGTAGATGTGAAGAAGCGATACTGGACGAGACGTAAAACATATTCAGAAGCTTTAAAAAGAGAACATGGCCTTTGGAAGAATGACAGATTTTGTCAGGAAGGTTTGGTTAACTAGCTTGACATCTTTCCTGTTGTATTTGACAACAAGTAGAATTCTGTGGTATAAAGTAGTTAATTTAAAGAAGCAAAATGGCTTATCATAGACATTATTTTAATTTATATGCTTGTGGTTTGTCAGAATCCCTAGTAAATAGTTCTCTAGAAAACATTGAGCCTTTTACAATTTCTGTATAGGATATAATTTGATTAAAAATTTATTTTGCCAGTGCTTTATTGTGATAACAATAATCTAAAAAGAACATTTCTAAAGTACATTTTAGTTTCTCAAAACACTTTTTATACTTAGTGCACATTAACTCTTTAGGTACAGATAACTCTGTGAAGTATACAGAGTATTTTGGTGTTTCTATTTCACAGATTGGAAAACTGAGACTTGCTAAGATTTTAAGTCCCAGGCAGAGAGAAAAAACTATAACCAAATCCAGTGTGTTTGGTATTGTCTTCATAACAGTTAATACTTAAGCTATTTCCCCCATTACTAAACCTTTTGTTAAGATGCTTAGAGGTATACTTTCTAATCGCATCTAAACCAGAGATATGTATGAGCGAGAATTTGAGCTTACTCGAAAATGTTTTGTGTATTTTTTCCCTAGATTTTTAAAGAAGACTGACAATATTGGAGAGTTTAACTCCTAAGAGTTTCAGCCTTCCTTATGACTATGTAATGATTTCCCTTTAGAGGAGTTTGTCCCCTTGGGACAATGAAAAATAGGTTGCAGATTTCTCAAAATGATGATATCAGTAAACGGTCATTTAAACTATTACGTACATGTTAATGGAATATGATAGTAAATTTGGTTTTGCATATTGTTGTGGTTTATACCAAGAATTTATGTGACTGTTTTATATGTCCTTATATAAATAAATAATAATATAATTTTAACTACTAATTTTTAAGGTAAAAGCAATCAAAATTAGCAAATTAAGTTTTCATATACTTAAAGACATTGCCAGGTTTGTTTGATTAACTCTTTAATTTATAGGCAACTCTAAATTTTGTATTTGGTTAAGACCATATCCACATTTTATTTCTTTCTTAAATATGTAGGTTCAATGGCTATCAACATATATTTACTTAGTTTTTCTTTTTTCAAGTAGCACCTAAATACATTCAGACTGTTTAGGAGTGTCTTCATTTAAAAAAAATCAAACAACCTCTTAGAAAGTTCAGAGGGTAACCTTCCTATTCATTCTTTCAAAATGGAAATACTTTCATTGGATTATGTTGATAATTAAAGTCATATATCTTTATTAAAATATTTTAAATCCACATAATAAATAATAAAGATATGTATATATAGGGTGGGGTAAAAGTAGGTTTACAGATGTGAGTATACAAAACTGTTTATTCTTGTATTATCATGTGTTATTTTCATTATGAAAAACTATAAACCTACTTTTGCCCCACCCCATATATGTTGGGATTTATAGTTATTAACATTTTCATATATATTCCTCTCACATATAATGTAAATATGCCATACTAATATCATGTGAACATATATAACAAGTGGGTTACGTGGTTCCTAACCTATGTTGTTTTTATTCTTTCATTTTTAATTGTGAACTTAACACAAATGCAATCTTCTCCTTTTCAAAATTCAAACAATGCAGATAGAGCAAAAATCCCCTCAGAACTACTTTTAAGCCTAAATCCCAGGCAAAAGCAGAGATGAACACTTAGTAGTATAGAGTTTGTCTTTTCATACCTTTTACTATGCCTTACATGCATATTAAGTATCGAAATAAATGGTTTTGTTTTTACTAAGTTTACATAAATTATTTGCAGTTTGCTTTGTACTCTATATACATGGATTTTTAAAATGTAATCATGTGTAACCGCCTCATTTGTTTGAACTGTTGCATAGAATTCCGTACTATGGATGTATTAACAGCCATATCTACATTTGTGGAATTTCAGATTGCTTAATCGCATACAATTTTTCTAAATAATTCTGAAAAAACATCTTTGTATAAAACGTGTGTATATATACACATATGCCCACACATATATTTCTTAAAATTGTCTAGAAGTAGCATTTCTGGATCAAAGTTGTTCTTTAATTCAGGTTGTGTTAGCTATAGCTTATTTCCTCCAAAAGAGGCTTCACCACTTGCCATCAACAGTGTCTACTATCCTGTAGTCTTTCAGTTTTTGTTGTATTTATCTTTTTAAAATTTGCCTATCCGATAAGTAAAAAAATATCTCACCCTTTTAAAAACACCTCTGCTTTCCTATAAGGTTGATAATCTTCATACGCTTGTTTATTTGTACTTCTTTTTCTGTGGATTAATTTAGGTCAGGGGTCCCCAAACTTTTTACACAGGGGGCCAGTTCACTGTTCCTCAGACCGTTGCAGGGCCGGACTATATAAAAAACTATGAACAAATCTCTATGCACACTGCACATATCTTATTTTAAAGTAAAAAAACAAAACGGGAACAAATACAATATTTAAAATAAAGAACAAGTAAATTTAAATCAACAAACTGGCCAGTATTTCAGTGGGAACTATGGGTGCGGATGCATCCTGTGCTCCTCTCACTGACCACCAATGAAAGAGGTGCCCCTTCCGGAAGTGCCGTGTTGGCCAGATAAATGGCCTCAGGGGGCCGCGAGCCATAGTTTGGAGACCCCTGCCTTAGGGCAACCTTAGGCAACTTTTTGGTTATTTGGCATTTTGTTGCTTATTTATAGTTGTTCTTCATATATTCTGGTTATTAATCTATAATATTATCTATTAAATACCTTATGTAAGCTTAACTTCAGCCAAGTTGGATTTATGAAGCACTATAAAGACTATCATTTGAAGAGTTTCAGGTACCTTTCTGTTTAATTGTATTTATCCGTACCCAAGAGTATAAAACTAATCAGTCAGATGATAGTTGGATAGAAGGCTGGGCAGTCAAACCTGATAGAGTTAAAGTCTGTAGGGTTATTGTGTGGCACTGAGCCCTGCAGTCTGCTTCAAAAGCTCATGAGAGGAATTTGGCCTTTTGTTGTAATGCTCACAAGTGGCTCTAAAGAAATAAGGTTTTGTTGTAAAGAGATTATTTGTAAACGTTTAACATTTCAACACAGTTTATTATTTTAAACATGAATTGTCTAAAAAATATTATATAAGTGATAATATAACCTTGGCTTCCTAGAGGTAATCCTTCTGGGACCGCTCCAAATTGACATATAACTACTGGATTTTTTGGGAGGTGTAGGGAAAAATGGTTAAGAAATTATGCTTAAAAGACCTCTTCTATACCCTGGATTACTCTGTAATTGGGTAATTTAAATCACTGAAAGCAGCTTTAATTTACTGGCAAAAAGACCAAATTTTTCTTGTAGGAGCAATGAAGGGAGGGGGGTCTATAAGGAGAAAATGACAATTAGAAGAGACAAAAGATTGAGCATTTAGCAACTGCATAGGTATTAAGTGGTGGGCACTTAGATTGAAAATCTTAGCCTTTTAGAAGCAGACCCATTTACCCATTTGGGTGCATGGTCTTGGGCACCAGGAGCAGCATATCCTCAAACATCATGTTGCTAATGAACCAAAATCCTCAAGGAAAAGTTTGTATCTTTTCTTTGTTGAATGGTAGAGTTGATGTTCTTGACAGCTGTTACGACCAACCTGTAGCTATCATGAAAATTTACCTGAAATGACTAGATTTTGTTCTAAATCAATCTTATTATGAGCTGCATTTATTACTTAGTTTGATATTATGTTTTCATGAAATATATTAATTTTATAAATACCAAGTACTGGTTTAAATTGTGTTTGTTCCTTCATTGAACAGTTGTAAGTCTTGAATTTTCGAAGGGCCTCTTTAAAGAAAAGGGTACATTTATTCAAATATGTTTTAACTAGTTAACACCTACCTAGAAATTTTTATGAGGTTTTATCAAATTTCTTGACCTCTTTTAAACTTTGTATGGAATGGACTTTTATTCTTTTAAATAAAATAGTTTTATTTAAGACTAACTGTGCAGCTGAGACCACAGCATCTTCAAGTGGATATTAAATTTGCCCATTGCTTTATTTTGAAGCACTTGGATTTTCAGTTTTTAATTATTTTACTGAAATTTTTTGTTAGTGTAAGTGAAGACATTGAAAAGTTTTACTAATTAATTATTTTACTTCTAAAGGTTTGTGATTTCCTTTAGCTCTAGGAAATCAATTTTTTATAAGTTTTTCCCCTTCGTTAGCTTTAAGTCTGTCCTTACAGAATTGTTATGTCAGATGTTGAAGTTCCTGCATTGATTCACTGTTTGTTCTTTTGTCTTCTAAGTTCTATATCTTTCTATTTTTCTCTGTATTCTGGGAGATTTCCTTGACTCTCATCTAGTCCTTTTATTAAATTTTAATTTTGTCAGATAAAAGTTCAGATGGTTCCAAGAAACTTTGTTTTCCTTTTCTGGTAGCTCCAGTTTTACAGAATTCTGTGTGTGTATGCACACACATGTAAGCATGCACACATAAATGTGCATGTAAAATATTGAGCTTCTTGAATTGAGTGTGTGAAGAGCTTTATGATGAAATCATTCTGTAGATTTTCAGTTCCTTGCCAATCATTCCTATACTTTCTAGCTTAGAAATGATCAGTTCTCTGTCATTCTCCAAAGTAGGTCAATTTTCTCTGCTGTTTTAGCTGGCTTTTGAGAATTCTAAGTTGCAGCTTTGCTGTGGTGCTTTCTTCAAAAGCCTTCTATCCTTTTAATTTGCATTTTAAGAGAGTTAGTTGCTCTCTTTTAGGTGCTGACTTCACAAACTCTCTGCCCCGCCTCATTTTCATTGCTCTTACGATGTTATCATTTTATTGGGATTACATTGCAGAATTTTAAGAAAGAGAGTAAAGTGATTGAGATTATACTTTTTAATGAAAAACTTCAAACATACCCAGAAACAGAGAATATTATGATAAACCTCCATAACCACCCATTATTCAGCTTCAAGAAATGATCAGTGTGTACATAGCTTATTTTTATTCATCAGTATTCCCACCTATCTTCCCAGCCCTGCTGTCCAGCTGGACTGGGCTATGTGTGTGTGTGTGCACATGCATATTTCCTTAAATGTTTCATAAATATGTATCTTTTTATATTTTGAATTGGGATTCATATAAGTTTTACCACTGTATTTGGTTGATATACTTCTTAAGTATCTGTTCATTTAAAGTAATTTTCTGCCTGACCTGTGGTGGCGCAGTGGATAAAGCGCCGACCTGGGAACACTGAGGTCGCCAGTTCAAAACCCTGCACTGGTCTGGTCAAGGCACATATGGGAGTTGATGCTTCCAGCTTCTCCCCCCTTTCTCTCTCTCTCTCTCTCTCTCTCTCTCTCTCTCTCTCTCTCACTCTGTGTCTCCTCTCTAAAATGAATAAAATAAAAAGAAATTAAAAAAAAAAGTAATTTTCTGTCTTTTCTTCTCTTGCTATTTATTTGTTTGAAGAAAAAACATGTCAGGTAAAGTCCTCCTACATACTAGGTTTTGTTGACTGCATTGCTATGGTGGTATTATGTTTTTATATATTCTCTGTATATCCTGAAACTGAAAATTCTGCTAATGGCTTGATCAGAATTGGGTCTGATTTTTTTGTTTTTGTTTGTTGTTGTTTTCCTTTTGGTACAGATTTTTATAGGTGGTATTGTATATTTTTGTCAGACGGTATCCACTTTCTGATTGTCTTTTTTTGTGGTATTAATATAATAGTGGATTCAGGTGTTACCAGCCTCATATTAAAGTTCACTATCAGTCTTCCACTTAACAGCTTTGGCAACCATTGGTCCACATTATTGTTTTAGAGCAGTCCCCAAACTATGGCCCATGGGCCGCATGCAGCCCCCTGAGGCCATTTATCCGGCCCCCTGCCGCACTTCCGGAAGGGGCACCTCTTTTATTGGTGGTCAGTGAGAGGAGCACAGGATGCATCCGCACCCATAGTTCCCATTGAAATACTGGTCAGTTTGATGATTTAAATTTACTTGTTCTTTATTTTAAATATTGTATTTGTTCCCATTTTGTTTTATTACTTTAAAATAAGATATGTGCAGTGTGCATAGAGATTTGTTCATAGTTTTTTATATAGTCCGGCCCTGCAACGGTCTGAGGAACAGTGAACTGGCCCCTGTGTTAAACGTTTGGGGACCCCTGCTTTAAGAGGATACATTGTCTGCTTTGTGGTTGGAAGGTCAGGAATGGAAGCAAGCAGACTAGTTAAGAAGTTGTAGTAATCTAGGCAGCGATGGTACTGGTCTGGTCTTAGATTAGGAGTGACAGCAGAAGTAAGGAGAAATAGGTGCTGGGGTCCCACACAACAAGAACTCTTGGTAGATGATCCATGTGGGGAAGAGGAGAGAATGGCGCTCCCGGCTTGTGAGCAGGAGCTGACTCGATGAGGTTGTTATTTACTGGAATAGGAGAGAACAGGTTTGGAGATCATGTTGGTGTTGGGTTATATCAAATTAGGGACATCTTTGAGATATTCATAGGGGAGATTTTTAGTAGGCCGTTGAATATACAGGTCTGAAATTGAGAGATGGTGTAGGCTAGAGACAAACATTTGAAAACTTTCAGCATATAAAAGATACTTAAAACTATTGAGAGTGGATGGAAACCATTTAGAAAATGTGTAGTCTGGAGAGAAGGAGGATATTCAGCATTGAATGGTTGGGTAAAGGAGGAGCAGACTGAGCAAGAAGGACCTATGAGGTCAGAGGAAAGCCAAAGGGAGTAGCCTGTTATAAAAGCAGAATGGGGGAGTGCAAAAAACTAAAATCTGTTTGTGTTTTTGAGATATCTGTGATAAAGTAGCCTATAAAGATTATTGTTTACTAGTATCAGCCGCTAATTTAGCTGTTAGATATAACCATGATCATTGCTGGATATGCAAGAGTGTAAAACAGTTCAGAAATCCAAAGTCCTATTGCTCATTTTAATTAGAATAAGGAAGGATGTAGCTTCAAGTGAAAAGAGGAACTTTGGTGTAAGAAACTACTTAATATGAAACAGTCTATTTTATGCGTGAAAGTCCATCATGTGTGGGTTCTTCTTACTGAACTGGCTCATTGGTTCACTAAGGAAAAGTCACAAAATGAAAAGAATTTTTTATGAGACGTATAGAATTTTGGCTTGCTCTTTTGTTTGCAATGTAAGATGAAGCAATTTTTCATCTAAAATGAAATCAGAAGCAGAAATTTCTTTTTTTTCTTTCCTTTTTCTTTTCCAAGTGAGAGGAGGGAAGATAGAGAGACAGACTCCCACTTGCGCCCCGACTGGGATCCACCTGGCAACCCCATCTGGGGCCATGCTCGCAGTCAAGCTATTTTTTAGGGCCTGAGGCGAAGGATCCACAGAACCTTCCTCAGCACCTGGGGCTGATGCTGATGCACTCAAACCAAAGGAGCCTTGGCTGTAGGAGGGGAAGTGAGATGGGGACAGGGAGGGTGGAGAAGCAGATGGGCGCTTCTCCTGTGTGCCCTGACTGGGAATTGAACCCGGGACATCCACACAGCAGGCCGATGCTCTACCACTGAGCCAACAGTCCAAGGCTCTGAAATTTCATGTTTTGTAATACATGTATCTACAAAAGTGAAGTAGAAAGTTTGAATAACCATTTGAATCTGTATATGACTTTTCTTTGAAGTGAAAAAGATAAAAGGAAAGAGACTGATTATGGTAATATAAATTTATAATTTCTTATCTGAAATCTTGGGGACCATTATTATTTTGGAATTCAGAATATGTCAGACTTTAGAAAAGTAATATGATAGTACACTGTACATTCTATAGCAACCACAGCTGGGTTTGGGGCTGCACCTTATAATCAAGCACATTAAAACTTTGTTGTAGGGGTGCTCGCTTCGGCAGCACATATACTAAAATTGGAACGATACAGAGAAGATTAGCATGGCCCCTGCGCAAGGATGACACGCAAATTCGTGAAGCGTTCCATATTTTTGGAGACACTAGATCAACTTGATTTAATAGATATCTTCAGAACTTTTCACCCTAAAGCAGTAGAATATACATTCTTCTCAAGCGCTCATGGTACGTTTTCTAGGATAGACCACATGTTAGGACACAAAAATGGTCTCAATAAATTTAAGAAGATTGAAATCATATCAAGCATTTTCTCTGATCACAATGCCATGAAACTAGAAATTAACCACAAAAGAAAAACTGAAAAATACTCAAACACTTGGAAACTAAATAGCTTGTTATTAAATAATGAATGGATTAACAATGAGATCAAAGAAGAAATAAAAAAGTTTCTACAAACAAATGATAATGAGCATACATCAACTCAAAATTTATGGGACACAGCAAAAGCAGTTCTGAGAGGGAAGTTTATTGCACTACAGGCATATCATAAGAAGCTAGAAAAAGCTCAAATAAGCAACCTGACCCTGCATCTAAAAGAACTGGAAAAACAACAACAAATAAAACCCAAGACAAGTAGAAGAAAGGAAATAATAAAGGTCAGAGCAGAAATAAATGACATAGAGGCTAAGGAAACAATACAGAGGATCAATGAAACCAGAAGCTGGTTCTTTGAAAAGGTAAACAAGATTGATGAACCTTTAACTAGACTCACCAAGAAAAAAAGAGAGAGGACTCAAATAAATAAAATTAGAAAGGACAGTGGAGAAATAACAACTGACACAACAGAAATACAAAGCATTGTAAGAAAATACTATGAAGAACTATATGCCAAAAAATTAGACAATCTTGGTGAAATGGACAAATTTCTTGAATCATATAACCTTCCAAAAATCAATCTGGAAGAATCAGAACACCTAAACAGACCAATTACAGCAAATGAGATCGAAACAGTTATCAAAAAACTCCCCAAAAAGAAAAGTCCTGGGCCTGATGGCTTCACAAGTGAATTCTATCAAAAATTCAAAGAAGAACTAACTCCTATTCTCCTCAAGCTATTTCAAAAAATTCAAGAGGAAGGAAGACTTCCAAACTCCTTTTATGAGGCGAGCATAATTCTGATCCCAAAACCGGGCAAAGACAACACAAAGAAAGAAAATTATAGGCCTATATCCCTGATGAATTTAGACGCTAAAATTCTCAACAAAATATTAGCCAACCGGATCCAGCAATATATGAAAAAAATCATACACCACGATCAAGTGGGATTATTCTGGAGAGGCAAGGCTGGTTCAATATTCGCAAATCAATCAATGTGATTCACCACATAAACAAAAGGAAGGACAAAAATCACATGATAATTTCAATAGATGCAGAAAAGGCATTTGATAAAATCCAGCACCCATTCATGCTCAAAACTCTCAGTAAAGTGGGAATACAGGGATCATTCCTTAACATGATAAAGGCCATCTACGATAAACCGACAGCAAACATCATACTAAATGGACAAAGATTAAAAGCAATCCCCTTAAGATCAGGAACCAGGCAGGGTTGCCCACTTTCACCACTCTTATTCAACATAGTTCTGGAAGTCCTAGCTACAGCAATCAGACAAGAAGAAGAAATAAAAGGCATACAAATTGGAAAAGAAGAAGTAAAACTGTCATTATTTGCAGATGATATGATATTGTATATTGAAAACCCTAAAGTCTCAGTCAAAAAACTACTGGACCTTATAAATGAATTCAGCAAGGTGGCAGGATATAAAATTAATACTCAGAAATCAGAGGCATTTCTATACACCAACAATGAAATATCAGCAAAAGAAATTAAGGAAACAATCCCCTTCACTATTGCAGCCAAAAAAATAAAGTACCTAGGAGTAAATTTAACCAAGGAGGTTAAGGACTTGTACTCAGAAAATTATAGAACATTGATAAAAGAAATCAAGGAAGATACAAACAAGTGGAAGCACATACCGTGCTCATGGCTAGGAAGAATAAACATCATTAAAATGTCTATATTACCCAAAGCAATTTATAAATTCAATGCAATACCAATTAAAATACCAATGACATACTTCAAAGATATAGAACACATATTCCAAAAATTTCTATGGAACCAAAAAAGAACACGAATAGCCTCAGCAATCTTAAAAAGAAAAAATAAAGCAGGAGGTATCACTCTTCCTGATATCAAGGTTTACTACAAGGCCATTATACTCAAGACAGCCTGGTACTGGCATAAGAACAGGCACATAGATCAATGGAACAGAACAGAGAACCCAGAAATAAACCCACAGCTTTATGGACAACTGATATTTGACAAAGGAGGAAAGAACATACAATGGAGTAAAGACAGCCTCTTTAACAAATGGTGTTGGGAAAATTGGACATCTACCTGCAAAAAAATGAAACTAGACCATCAACTTACACCATTCACAAAAACAAACTCAAAATGGATAAAAGACTTAAATGTAAGCCGTGAAACCATAAACATCTTAGAAGAAAACATAGGCAGCAAGCTCTCCGACATCTGTAGCAGCGGTATATTTGCCGATTTATCTTCATGGGCAACTGAAATAAAAGGCAAGATAAACAAATGGGACTATATCAAACTAAAAAGTTTTTGCACAGCTAAAGACAATAGGAACAGAATAAAAAGACAAACCACACAATGGGAGAACATATTCGACAGCACATCTGATAAGGGGTTAATAACTAAAATTTATAAAGAACTTATAAAAAGCAACACCAGGAAGACAAAGAACCCAATCAAAAAATGGGCAAAAGAAATGAATAGAAATTTCTCCAAAGAGGACATACAGATGGCCAATAGGCATATGAAAAAATGCTCAACATCACTAATCATTAGAGAAATGCAAATTAAAACCACAATGAGATATCACCTCACACCAGTCAGAATGGCACTTATCAGCAAAACAACACAGAATAAGTGCTGGCGAGGATGTGGAGAAAAGGGAACCCTTCTGCACTGCTGGTGGGAATGCAGACTGGTGCAGCCACTGTGGAAAACAGTTTGGAGATTCCTCAGAAAATTAAAAATCGAACTGCCTTTTGACCCAGCTATCCCACTTTTAGGAATATACCCTAAGAACACCATAGCACTGTTCGAAAAGAAGAAATGCGCCCCCATGTTCGTGGCAGCATTGTTCACAATAGCGAAGATCTGGAACCAGCCCAAGTGTCCGTCAGAAGACGAGTGGATTAAAAAGCTATGGTACATATATACTATGGAATACTACTCAGCCATAAGAAACGATGACATCGGATCATTTATAACAAAATGGATGTACCTTGATAACATTATACGGAGTGAAATAAGTAAATCAGAAAAAAAGAAAAACTGAGAACAGCACGATTACATACATAGGTGGGACATGAAAGTGAGGGTATGAGACATGGACAAGAGAGTGGTGGTTATGGGATGGGGGGAGGGAGGGAAGAATGGGATAGGAGGAGGGGAGGGACGCAGGGAAAACCAGATTGAAGGTGACAGAGGACAATTTGACTTTTGGTGATGGGTATGCAACACAATTGAATGATAAGATAACCTGGAGATGTTTTCATTGTACATATGTACCCTGATTTATTGATGTCACCCCATTAGAATTAATAATAATAAAATATATATTAAAAAAAAAAACTTTGTTGTAGGGAAATAAAGACAATAAGTAGCATTGTGCCAGTTCACATTACGTTCTGCCATACACTGACTTCAGGTCAGTTCAGATTTTGCCTGACCTGCGGTGGCACAGTAAATAAAATGTTGACATGGAATGCTGAGGTTGCCCGTTCAAAACCCTGGGCTTGCCTGGTCAAGGGACATATGAGAAGCAACTACAAAGAACCCAGGAGTTGATACATCCTGCTTCTCCCCCCTTTCTCTCTCTTTGTCCTCTCTCTAAAATCAATCAATAATAATAATAATAAAAGGATATTACCAGATCAGTTCAGATTTTGCTGCCAGATGAATTTCAAAGGCAAAAGAGTTCTAGAGCTTTTGGCTTTTAGACATGCAGATATGGAATTGTGAACCTATAGTAGCTCAGTGCTTACTGAGGACAGTTTGCAAGTGTAATATGAAGGCAACAGAAGGTAAAGCCTTAGCTTACCTGGGTTCCGCCCCTTCTGCCTGTCCCTCTTGTCTTCCCTCTCTTACTCCCTTCCTCTTCCTGTCTCCTCCTGCATTTCTTCTCCCTTTCTCCTCCATTTCCTCTTGTGTATTTCTCTATCTCCTCCTCCCTTCTTTTTCCTCCCCAATGTCTTCCTCTGCCATCTTCTTTATCTGTGTCTCCATCTCCATCTCTTTTTCCTCTTATCAGGTCCTCTCCCCCTTTTTCTCTACTTTTCTGTCTCCATCATATACATAACCACCACAGCCTGTTCACATTATTAGTTTGTATACTCTACTACTTTCTAATATGTTTATCTTGATCTGTTTCTGCACCAAACCATAGTATTGTCTTTTTTGAAACATTGGAGTGAAGGCCCTGGTCAGTTAGCCAAGTAGATAGAGTGTTGGCTCAGCGTGTGGATGTCCCAGGTTCAATTCCCAGTCAGGGCACACAGAAGAAGTGACCAGCTGCTTCTCTTCCCCCTTCCTCTTTCTCCTTTTACCCTCTTCCCCTCCCACAGCCAGTTGCTCAATTGGTTCAAGTATTGGCCCTGGGTGCTGAGGATAGCTCGGTTGGTCTAAGTGTGTCAGCCTCAGGTGCTAAAAATTGCTCAGTTGCAAGCATGGCCCCAGATGGGCAGAGTGTCAGCCCCCAATGGGGTTGCCAGGTGGATCTCGGTCAGACACATGCGGGAGTCTATCTCTTCTCAAAAAAAAAAAAAGCCTGACCAGACGGTGGCGCAGTGGATAGAACGTCAGACTGGGATGCAGAAGACCCAGGTTCGAGACCCCGAGGTCGCCAGCTTGAGCGCGGGCCCATTTGGCTTGAGCAAAAGCTTGCCAGCTTGGACCCAAGGTCGCTGGCTCCAGCAAGGGGTGGCTTAGTCTGCTGAAGGCCCCCAGTCAAGGCACGTGTGAGAAAGCAATCAATGAACAACTATGGTGTCGCAATGGCAACGAAAAACTAATGATTGATGCTTCTCATTTCTCTCTGTTTCTGTCTGTCTGTCCCTACGTATCCCTCTCTCTGACTCTTTGTCCCTGTGTAAAAAAATAAAAAATAAAAAATTTGGAGCAAGAGCAGAGATGTCAACATAATTATAATTTATAGGTTGCTTTCTGAATTTGCTTTTTTGTTTATTCAGTAAATATATATTTTATTTATTGATTTTTGGAGGGGGGGGGAAGAGAAAGAGAGTGGGGGGAGAAACAGGAAGTATCTACTCGTAGTAGTTGCTTCCTGTATGTGCCCTGACCAGGCAAGCCCAGGGATAAGAACTGGTAACCTCAGTGTTCCAGGTCGACACTTGATCCACTTTGCCACAGGTCAGACTATTCAGTAAATATTAAAACTAGTACCTGCTATATGAAATCGTGGGTGATTTTTTTCTGATTTATCTTGTAATTCAAGAATGATCTCCTGAGCTATGTCTAATCTGTTGTGCCTGCCCACTGAATTTAAGTTGCAGTTATTTTTATTTTTAGAAATTCTGCTTGGTTGTTTTTAAAAATAAATTGATGTCACTTTTTTATAATTTTCTCATCCCAGAAGTTGTTTTCAAGCTTGCCTAGTAAAAATCTCCTAAGTATAGATATTTTATAGTCTGTTCTTGATAATTCTAGGATTTAAAGTAGGTCTGTTCCTATTGTCTGTTTCCTTCTATTCATTCTTGCTTGTGGTGTCTTGTTTCCTCTCATGCTGAGTGACCTTTGAAAAATTATTTTACAAATTATGTAAGGTCAGAGACTTTCTTCTGGGAAAACTGCATTTGCTCTGGCTGTCACTTGGGAGTATTGCAAGTTTAGGCCTGCCGGGTGTAAGGGCTTGAGCATCTTGATCACCCAAGCAGTCGACCTACCACATCCCCCAGGTATAAGACGCGCCCTTTCCCAGAAAACTCAGGGTCTAAAAACTGGGTGTGTCTTATACAGTGGTTATAGATTTTTTTAAGTTGCATTTCCTGCTTTTTTGCACTTGTTTTTGCGCTCATTGTTGAAGACAGTGATACGTCATCAGACGCAGATGAGGACAAGTTTTGACAGTGATGTAGTTGTATGAATTTTATGATGAATAAAACTTGAGTTCAATAACTTTATGTAATACATTGTTTTCAATTTTCGGGCCCCCAAATTAAGATGCATGTTATACATAGAAGCATCTTATACATGGGGAAATATGGTAAATGACGTACTCCATTTGACTTACTTTTCTGTTGCCCTCTTTTGAGAAAAGTTTGAAAAGAATTAAGGAGTATAAGAAGTTGAGGACTTATTGATGGTTCCCTCTAACCTTGAGAGTACACTTAACCTTAAATGACAATACAACCCCTCCATGCAGTTGAAAATGTGTATATGACCTTTGACTCCTCTAAACCTCCATTACCCTCAGTATATAAGGGTGTTTGTTCTAGAACCCCCACTTATATCAGAATCAGAGGCTGAATGCAGAATGCTGTAGAACAGTACATGCAGTAGCCCTCCGCATCTGTGGACTCCCAACTGCAGATCTAAACAGTACGGGTATTTATTTTAAAAATCCTTATATAAGTGGAACAGCACAGTTCAAATCCGTGTTGTTCAAGGGTACCTGTAATTTCATTTGGTATATCAGCTTTTGGTGGGAAGACTCTCATGTTACTTCTTATGTAGGTATTTGAATTTTGTTCCCTTTGCCCCACAGCTTTCAGAATAGAATATTCAAATGTATAATGGTTTTATTCTTATATTTCTTACTATTTTGTCAGATATTCATTGTTTTTTAGGAGATATTTTAAAATGTGTGTTTTATCCACTGGTTATTGTTTACTTTTGGTGTTTGTTTCAAATAACCTACTAATGCTTTTACTGGAGACCAAAAGTCTCCTTGTTATGAAATGTACTATTCTGATCATTGTTCCACATGCTGAAGATACTGAAATTGGCAAAGTAGACAAAAAGTTCTCACCCTAATAGGCAATACATTTCAATGGAGGAGAGAAATAATAAACAAAAGCAGCAAGATATGTAAACAGTAAGTGCTGGAGAGAGAAGCAAAGGATGGAGGTATAGGGATAGAACAGCAGTGTCCACATTTGGTAAGGGTTACAATTATGTAATACTATCCAGAGAAGACCTTTTTGACAAAGTGATCGATGAGTAAAGATTTGAAGAAGATGAGTGACTATTGTGGCTAAGAAGGTGAAGGCTATTATTCTAGGCAAAGGGAACAAGTGTAGAGATCTGATATGAGTCACAGCAAGGAGACTGGTGAGGTTGGATTGGAGAGAAAGGTGACTGGGGGGTAGAAGGTGAGGTTAGGAAGATCTGCATGATATCTAAGATCTTGCAGATCTTGGAGTCCTGGTAGGCCTTTTCATGGAGTCATAGTATTTTGAGCATCAGTGTGACATGACTTTGTTCACCTCAGGACACGTTATATTGAGAGTAAATTTTGGGGAGTGAGTGAGGGTGGGAAGCAGGAAGAGAAGCTAGCTATGACAGTTATCTTGGGATTGTTTTAGGGAATGGGTTTATAGCATAAACAAGAAAAAGCTCTGCTTACTTCCAGTCCAGCTTCTAGTTCACTCATACAAGTATCTTATTTCAGGAAGAGGTGCTAGGAAAAAATATAACTTATTTGTTCTGTAGTTATTAGGAATTTTATTTATTTATTTATTTATTTTTACTGGAACAGAGACAGGGATAGATAGGGACAGACAGACAGGAACAGAGAGAGATGAAAAGCATCAATAATGTTTTTCGTTGCGAAACCTTAGTTGTTCATTGATTGCTTTCTCATATGTGCCTTGACCGTGGGCCTTCAGCAGACCAAGTAACCCCTGCTCGAGCCAGCGACCTTGGGTCCAAGCTGGTAAGCTTTTTGCTCAAGACAGATGATCCCAAACTCAAGCTGGCGACCTTGAGATCTCGAACCTGGGTCCTCCACATCCCAGTCCTATGCTCTATTCACTGCGCCACCGCCTGGTCAGGCAGGAAAATATTCTTAATAAAAAGTATATTCTTTTAGTGTATGCCTCTACCCTACCTCAGAAATAACACTGACTTATTTTAGTATATAGATTATAAAAATAATTTAAATAAGTACCTGAGATTTAATAGACTTGATATTTCTTTTAATATATTAAATGAGAATGACAGCCCTGGCTGGATAGTTCGGTTGGTTAGGGCATCGTCCCAAGGCACAGTGGTTGTTAGTTCCATCCCCAGTCAGGGGACATACAGGAACAGGTCTATGTTCCTGTGTGTGTGTGTCTGTGTCTGTCTGTCTCTCTCTCCCACTCTATCTTCTTCCTACTGTAGCTAAATCTATCAATAAAATTTAAAAAGATAATGACATAAAATAGCAAAAAAGAAAATATTTTAACCTCAAAATAAATTACAAACTTTTTATTTTTTAATGTGTCTTTTTATTGAATGTTTTGGGGTGACACTGGCTAACAAAATTATATAGGTTTCAGGTGCTCAATTCTACAACACATCATGTATACACAATTGTGTGTTTGTGTTTACTATCCCATGTCAAGTCTCCATCCTACAAACTATTTTTAATTAGAGGCTTGTGATGTAGTTCTAGGAATTCTTTTAACTTATAGTCCAAAAAAATATAACCCTATTGGAAGTGAGTAAAAATTTATTTCCCTCTATGGTTGTAGATTGCCCATTTTTCTTTTTAGTCCTCATTTTTCGCTTTATATATTTGAAGCTGTGTTACTGGTTTATAAAAATTTGAGATTCTTAATTAGGGTTCTGAATTTATCCCCTTTATCATTATTAAAAGTTTCTCTTTATCTCTAATAATGTTTCTTCAGGCTGTATTGTTTGAAGTTAGTATAGCTGTACCAGCTTTCTTTTGGTTGGTGTTTGCAGTGGTCTTTCTCTATCATTTTACTTTTCATTTTAATCTGACCTCATATGTAAACTATATTTCATTTAAGCAATTTATTTTAAAAATTCTGTCGTGGCCTTTTACTTGGAATATTTTTATTTATATTTGAGATCGTTATTAATATATTTGGTTTTATTTTTGCCACTTTGTTTTATTTATTAATTTATTTATTTATAGGCGGGACGGGAGAGAGATGAAGAAGCATTAACTCACAGTTGCGGCATCTTAGTTTTTCGTTTCCTCTCTCATACGTGCCCTCCCAGTGACCCCTTGCTCAAGGCAGCAACCTTGGGCTCAAGCCAGTGACCTTTGGGTTCAAGCCAGAGACCATTGGGTCCTGTCTATGATCCCATGTTCAAGCCCACAACCCCACGCTCAAGCTGGTGAGCCCGCACTCAAGACAGATACGTCCACACTCAAGCCAGTGACCTTGGGGTTTCGAACCTGGGTCCTCTTGTTTTGGCTTTTTTTTTGTCCCCTTTCCTGCTTTTTGATTAATTTTTAATTTTAGTTTTATTACTTTATATATACATTTACTTTTATTATAGTGGTTGCTCTAGAGGAGCAATTTTAAACTTTTTAAATCTGATAGCACACATATACTAAATACTAAAATTCCATGGCACACCAGAAAATAAGTTTTTGCTGATCTGACAAAGAAAAAGGTATCGCTTTAATTCATTCACACAGATGGCTATTGTTGTATTAACTCTAGTCATTTCTTTATTTGACAATCTAAAGGGGAAACGGCCAGGACTCCTGACTAAGTAGTCAGGTATGGCATGTTTTAAAATTTTTTGCAGCACACCAGGGTGCTGCAGCACACTGGCTGAAAATCTAGAGCAGGAATTGGCAAACTGTTGCTTGCAGGCCAAATACAAATGCCCACCTGTTTTGAATATAAAAAGTTATTGAAACACAGTTACACTCATTTGCTTACATACTGTGTTATCACTGCTTTGGCACTATAGTGGTATAACTGAGTAGTTCCACAGAGACACATATATATATGGTTTGTAAAGCCTAACCATATATATTGACCTTTATAGACTAAGTTTGCCGATTCCTGGCCTTTTATAGACTAAGTTGGCCAGTTCTTGGTTCTTAGATGTAATCATGCATCAGAGTCACTAGGTGATTGGGCCGCTACCCCCAGAGTTTCTGATTTAGTAGATTTGGGTTAAGGTCTGAGAATTTGCATTTCTAGCAGATTGCCAGGTGATGCTCAGTTGCTGGTCCTGGATCACATTTTGAGTACCATTGCTCTAGATCAGGGGTGCTCAACACGTCTATCGCAATCTACTGGTCAGTCGCGAAGGAAGTGTGGGTAGATTGCATGACATTAAAAGGACATTTGTTGTTTTTTTTTTTTCTTTTTTTTTGTAAATTTTTTTAAATTTCTTTTATTCATTTTAGAGAGGAGACATAGAGAGAGAGAGAGAGAGAGAGAGAAAGGGGGGAGGAGCTGGAAGCATCAACTCCCATATGTGCCTTGACCAGACCAGAGCAGGGTTTTGAACTGGCGACCTCAGTGTTCCCAGGTCGACGCTTTATCCACTGCGCCACCACAGGTCAGGCGACATTTGTTTTTTGATTGGCATACAGGGTAGCCAATCTGACGTCTGAACTTTTGACACCCTACGCATGCGCGTTAAACCGCGCTAACTTGTTCAGATACATTGCTGCGTAGTTAGCCTTCAATTTATTTAAACTAAATACAACAAAGGGTATAAAAATGAGTGCCGTAGCTGGTCCGAGTAAGAAGCCTAAAACCTACCACTTTCATACAGAATGGGAGGGGATTTTTTTCACTATGTCATATTCTAAGTGTGTTTGCCTCATCTCTCTGTGTGCCATTGCTATTCCAAAGAAGGGAAATGTGGAGCGGCTTTTTCGGACTGTTCATAAAAACTAAGACATTGACTTTCCTCCGAAAAGGGAGCTGAGAAGGAGAAAGGTGAAAGAAGAATACACAATATTAAATATTAATAGTAACTTAAATAGTGATAATATAGAAGAAATAAATTTATGTTTTACGTTTTTATTGTAGATAAATCATTTTGACTTGGTCATCTTATAAGTAGCTCGCAAGCTGAAAAAGTATGGGCACCCCTGCTCTAGATGTTACAATATACATCTTCAACTTATTACAACCTAAAGTTACCATACTTCGGGAAGTTTACTACTTCTGCAACAATGGTTAAACACATAGCACCCTTTAATTTTATTTGCTTGCCTCTTAGGGACACTATTTTATAATAATCTTAACCTGGCAACAACTCAAATACTAGTAGAATGGATATTAATAAATTGTTATATATTCATATACTAGGAAATTAAGTAATGAAGACAAATCTTCCAAGCATTGCATTTATTATATTGAGTGAAAAGAAGCCAGGTACCAGAGTACCTATTGTATGATTCATTTTTTATTTAATTTTTTGTGGTGACAGAAACAGAGAGGGACAGATAGGGACAGACAGGAAGGGAGAGAGATGAGAAGCATCAATTCTTCATTGTGGCACTTTAATTGTTCATTGATTGCTTTCTTATATGTGCCTTGACTGGGGGTCTCCAGCCGAGCCAGTGACCTTGGGCTTCAAACCAGTGACCATGAGATCATGTCTATGATCCCTTGCTCAAGCCAGCAACCCTGTGCTCAAGCTGGTCCATGCTCAAGCTGGATGAGCCCTCACTCAAGCTGGTGACCTCGGGGTTTCGAACCTGGGTCTTCTGCGTCCCAGGTCAACGCTCTATCCACTGCGCCACTACCTGGTCAGGCTGTTCGATTCCTTTTATACGAAGTTCACAAATAGATAAAACCAACTTACAGCGTTATAAGTCAAGACTAGTTAGCTTTGGTTCAGGTGCCCACAGGATGCTGATAATGGTCTATTGGTCAGGAGACTGGTTATACTGGAATGTCTATTTTGTAAAAATTAATTGAGCTGCATAGTTATGATTTGTATATTTTTTTCTGCCTTATTTTGATAAGGATTTGAAAACTGATTTTCAGAAGTTTGAGAATGTTAAGAGTTAATTTCTTTTTAAATAGTAGAGGCATTTGCTCTTTTTAATTCTTATGTGTTTGTAGGAACAGAACACTGTTTCCATGGGAACCTCTGGCTACTCGGTGTTTCAGTACTTATCTTTCAGTAGATTTGTGTGTCCACTGTCTTTCTTAGCTACATTTTTTATATGGTGGCGGCAAAGAAAGTTTATTTGTAATTGTATTAGAGTTTTTAACAAAGCAGTCTACATAGAGCACAGGTCTTAAGTGACTCAAACTGACTCACTTATGGTATTATGCTAAGAAATAAAAATATAATTTTTACTAGAAGATTCCTTTTTTCCTACAAGTTGTGCTATTTAAGAAAAACACTTGCTGAAATGGAATATGGCTTTCTGTTAGGGTGTCTGTTTAGATTCTGTTCTTTCTAATTAAACTGTCTTTTAATACTTGTTTGGTGTGTTTCCTATAAATACATATTTCATATTGTAGGGATGATTATACCTCCTTGATTTGAGTATTCGTGTAGGTTAAGGAAGCAGATTGAAGGGAAAAGATTCTGGTGTATTGATCTGAAGCCTGTGGTAAAGCTGCCTCTGCCTCGCCCATCTTGTTTGTCATGGTTGGATTGTGCGGGGTCCTAGAGAAAACCAACTTCTCAGATGCGAAAAATGCATACATCTTGTGGGGATGGTGTGGATGTGGGGGAGTTTCATTTTATACAAGGAGATGATACTAGTGTGGTCATTCATAAATATTCTAAAAGAAGCTTTATAGAATATTGTAAAATCATTTATGAGAACACATTGTTCAGTTTGGTTTCTATGACTTAAATAAACAGCAAATTGTTAGGTTAGAGTTAATTATGCACACTAAGGAGCACTGTGATAGTCCATGTTTTACTGATGCAATAATAAGCACAGCAGCAGAATGAATATTGCAGAAAACCTTATTTTCTCTTTGTATAAATTTTTATGTGAGCTAAATAAGAGAACACAAGTTTAGGTTTAGAAACCTTTAGTATTGAATGCCTTTGAAATTTTCATACAGAATAAGGATTACGGCTGCATAGAGAATTTTTAAAATACATGAAGAATTTTTACCTTTCATCTGGCAGTAGCTGCCATAAGATGATGTCACCTTGTAGCTGATTGGCTGTTACAGTACCTAGGGCAGGGAAGAGAAAGAAAAATGCCGGCACAAACCTCAGTGGTGGTTCTGTGGTTGTTTCTCTCTATTTTTGATAAAATCTTTGATTAGTATTACATCTACTGTATTTGGCCATGTGAATCATTGGGAGCATCCTAGGGTGAGGATAATTAAGAGCTTTCAGAGGAATGAGGCGACTGATTTGCAAACGGATCTGTGATTGTAAGTTGCAGAATCTGGGCATAAGGCGTAAGACAGGGTGTGCTGGAAGATGCACTATGGGAGGAGCTGGCAGAAAATGCTTATATTAGTAGCAGAAAAATGAAAAATGCTTTTTCTATCTTTAGAGTTAATATATTTGATTTTATGTTTTGACTTTATAGATATAGGTAATAAATATGTTAATAATTGCAATCTGGTTTTAAATTACACAGGGTTATTTTATATAGTGTTAGCCAATATATAAATGCTTATTCAAAGGAGCTTTATTTTGTATTATATATCTCACAGAGTTATGATTTTATTTATAGTTTAATTTGATTTCTAAGTCTTGTGGAAAATGGAGCAAAGCTTAATTCTCTTAAAATACATTTTCCTAATGCTTTGTACAGATAAAAGCTTTGATGATGATGAATCAGTGGATGGAAATAGGCCATCATCAGCTTCTTCAGCCTTCAAGGTTCCTGCACCTAAAACATCCGGAAATCCTGTCAGCAGTGCAAGGAAGCCTGGTTCAGCAGGTGGCCCTAAAGTTGGAGGTAATGTAAATCCATTTCAAATCTGACGTGCCCTTGATATGGCCACACATACCTAGAACTACGGAGCAATGTGTTTATTCATGACTGCAGCATGGTTGCTGGTCTGGAGGGTCTTTTGCAAGGTGCAGAGGAGTGTGCTGCTTTTTCTAAATGTTTAAAATATTGTATACTTGAGCATATTTATTTTTCAAATGCCATTTTTAAAGAGAGATATGTAAGGGAGGTTTTTTTTTTTTTTTTAAAGAGGAAGCAGGTTTCCTAGAATTTGACTATTAATTTTCAGGTGCTGTAGTGGTTAAAGAAATACTGATTAATTAGATGTTTTTATACATTAATCTAGGTAGTGAGTCTTAAATTCACGAACATTGGAAAAATGGTTGAAGATACTAGGTGTTGAATCATTTGTCACAATAGGAAATGGGTGGTGGTCAAGTAAAATTGCCTCAGAAATGGTTTCTGAATTAGATAATAATAAATAGGAAACACAGGTTTATGCAGTTATGCTACACATAATACACTCTTTGATCATATTAGAGCTATTGCTAGCATATTGTTTAGTTTGATTTTTAAAAATTTATATATTTTTATATACTAGGTAGAAAGCCATGAGTACTTTTCACATGCTGGTTTCTGCCATGTCTTTCTAATACACTGAATCCTATACAAATAGGGTATATATTTAACACTAAAAGGGCAGTTTCTTTTTCTCTATTTCTTTTTGTTGTTGTTAATTTGTTTCTAAATTTGGGAAAAGAGATTTTTTTAAAAATTTACGATAACTGGTGGGGAAATCAATCTTTAGGATTTTTGCTTTTTCTCTTTTTGTCTATCGTTCATTTATTAAAAACAAAAAGGAAATAAACTGTGTATTTTCACCAGGTTCTGTAAGCTGTGTTCTCTTGATCTTTATATACAACCAAACATTATTTTGCAAGTGGTATGATATTCTAAATTATCATAAATATTTTATTTTAACTACCATTAATGTGCCATATAATTAGCAAAAAAGGTGGTATGGTAGATGTACACATACATTTATATATGTATGAATAAATATATACATCTGTCTACTTATATACATATTTATCTGTATATACATAAATAGATACATAAAATACTGTAGAATAGAAATGTCTTACTGATTTCTCTGGATAATTTGAGTAATTAACACTTTAGTATTTTAATTATTTCCTCTTTGCAATTATAGGAGCGTATTCTCATCTAAGTATTAGTTATCGTATTCTATTACATATTCTTTCTTATCTCTGGTAAAAGTATATGATATTCTATGGTTTGTTATTTTATAACAGGCTACCTTTAGTTATCACAAGAGGATTTTTTTTCCTGAGTTATAGATTTCTAATCTATGATAGTTCATAATTATTTCATGCAATTGTCTTACTTGTCTTAAAATGGATAATATTTGAAATAGTTGGTGATAATATTTAATATTGTTGTGATTCTGAGCTGTTGGTTTGTAATCAGCTGTGATTCGTGTTTTACTTTTTTAAATGCAAATTGAGATTGTAATTTACCTACCAAAGGTCAGTTAATTCTGGTGTTAATCAAACTGATAAAAACATATATTTTTTAAAGAAACAGAGACTTTTTAATGTCACACTGCCCCCATTCCTGCCCCACCCTTTTCTGGTTTGTAGTCCTCCCCGACATGAAAATGTTGGTAACTTCCATGATTGCAGTCATTAGTCACCACACAGCATTAATCACAGATTGCATCGCCATCTAGGCAGTGGGTCTTCCGTAAAAATAAGGAAGAAAGAGTCCATTTCTCCTTCCTCCTCCTGCTGCTGCTTCTGGCACTTGCAGATTTACTCTGTAGTTGTCTTGTTTGTTTGTTTTTGTTTACCACAGCTCATTTCAGTTCACTGCCCACTTTCTGTCTAAGGAAAGGGCTCTTAGCCAGAGGATATTGATGTTTCTTCAGAAATTAATGTCATTCTTGGCTGTCAGTCCTTTGAAAACTTAACTTTAGATTTTCTGTTGTTGGCAGAGGCTCATTGATTTTTAAATTAGTTGTAGAAAGTTTTATTAAGAGAATATTTGAGTTAGAAGGGACATTGGGAGTCATGTAGCTCATTTTACTATTCAAGAATAGTAGTTTCTTTCAAAATATTTGTGGTGATTATTCAGCATCTGATTAAAGTAATATGTATTCATGGATTAAAATTGGAACAAAAAGCACCTGCAGGACCACTACATATAGAAATAATCAACTAAAAAATTATGATGTACTTTCTTCCAATTACTTTTATAATTACTTTTCCAAGTATTTTTACACATGTAAATGTTTTCTTAGGAGGACAGAATTGTCATCACTCATTATGTAGTATTATATATGTTTTTTCTACTTGTATTTTATCCTGAGCATTTTCTCACTGATTAAATTATTAATTGAACACTCCTCATGGCTAACCAATATCTAGGTTGCTTTCAGTATCTTCTTCTGTTACAAACTGTGCAATCCTTTTATGTATGTCTTAGAGCACATCTCCAGTCATTTCCTTGGAATATATTTTAAATTAAAGTTTACCGAATTAAAAGGTGCAAGGATTTCTCATGTTCTTTTAGTTTGTTATAGTGTCCTCCAGAAATGTTATAAAGCCATTTCAATTCTGGATAAATTAATTCCTTTTTATATTAAAATCTTCCTTGTTAGAACCTAGCAGGGAAAATGAATTATATATTGGTTACCATGATACTTTCAAATACTTGAAGGTTGCCTGTCTCTCTTTATACTATTCTGTTTTCTAGACTGTACAT
Organism: Rhynchonycteris naso; assembly: GCA_037038555.1. Lineage (NCBI taxonomy): Eukaryota > Metazoa > Chordata > Mammalia > Chiroptera > Emballonuridae > Rhynchonycteris > Rhynchonycteris naso. The sequence goes on along the minus strand of CM073004.1, from coordinate 60,306,634 downwards.
TTTTTTTCTCATAAATTTACATGGAATATAATGGTGATTCAGTCCAGGCAGTTCATTTGGTACTACGAAGTATATGATAAACACATACTCTGATGGTGGGTAGGGGTATAAGCCAATCACAGTTCACTAAGTTTACCAAATTTCTTTCAGATAAAATTGCCAAAATAAAAGTAAAGTGAGTGTCCTTGAATCCTGACTGAATCTACTTTTGAAGTTTGAGAGTTTAATTTACTTCTAGAGATGCATGTGAGGATTAAAGAGATGTATGCTATATTTAGCAAAGTATCCTGTCTAATTAATTAAAACCAATAGGGCCTGTGTTTAATCTTTAGTGTGTGGTAGTGTTGCTTTGTTTTTTGGCTCTGTGGTTCAGCCTGCTCTGATATTATAAATTTTTTTAAATTTCAAATTTTATTTATTAGTTGTTAAAGAGAGTAAGAGAGAGAGAGAGAGAGAGAGAGAGAAAGAGACATTGATTTGTTGTTTTACTTGTAAGGTATTTCCCCGCTGAGGAAGAAAGAAGGGCGTATTTATCAAGTGTGGATAAGCAAAAGCTTTAGTTAGTAGAGCACTTCCCAGATGAGGTTCTCTGGTCTGGGAGACAGGGGCCAGAGAATTGCGTGGATTCTCCTGCATGGGGGTAATTTATAGGGTCGATAGGGTGATGGCGAGTTGATATGTGGCAAAATTTCATTGGCTGACAGACAGTCGTTCTTTTTCAAAGGGCTCCTGGGAAGTTTCTTTTGGCACACACGGGTGTGGGCGGTTCCAGCCAAAGTTTCCGGGCCTGGTTCCCCACATGACCTTCCCTCATTGCCAACCGACCTCATATTCTGACCTTTTATGTTAGATAGGAGCATTGCTATGCGTCTGGCTACGTCCTACTGGGGAGGGGAGGTCAGAAGGTGGTGGCTCTGAGGGGAGTCGCGTGTATGGGTGTAGGAGCATCTGTTTGACCCTGACTCGAGAAACCTCGCGAATGCGGCCCTGTAAGGATTTTAAAAAGAGGAATAAATATGAGTAATATGCTGATAATTAGAAGTGGACCTAGGATAGGGGCAGCCCAGGTGAGGATGGGTGGCTGCCACCAGGAGTTAAGCAGGTTGTAGAAGGAGAGGTCCTTGTGCAGTTTCTCTTGTAGATGGTTGAGGACCCCGATGCTTTCTTCCATTGGGCCAGTCTCATTGAACAATAGCATTGCTTGTTGCTTCAGCTCACTCTGGAGGCAGGTCCAGGTGAGAGGGACAGGAGCAATAGAGCAGGGGTCCCCAGACTACGGCCTGCGGGTCACATGTGGCCCCCTGAGGCCATTTATCCGGCCCCCGCCACACTTCCTGAAGGGGCACCTCTTTCATTGGTGGTCAGTGAGAGGAGCACAGGATGCATCCGCACCCATAGTTCCCATTGAAATACTGGTCAGTTTGTTGATTTTAATTTACTTGTTCTTTATTTTAGATATTGTATTTGTTCCCGTTTTGTTTTTTTACTTTAAAATAAGATGTGCAGTGTGCATAGGGATTTGTTCATAGTTTTTTATAGTCCGGCCCTCCAACGGTCTGAGGGACAGTGAACTGGGCCTCTGTGTAAAAAGTTTGGGGACCCCTGCAATAGGGGGATCTGCAGGGCCCAACCTTTTGGTGAGCCAGAGACGGTTAGGTCCCAGTGGTTCCGACTGCCAGCAGTCATGCATGGGGGCAAGCTTGAGGCGAGAGACATGGTTAGAAATAAGGGTATTATTGATTTTGGGGGAGCCCTTGGTAGTGAGGAAGATGTTGTCAGCTTGATAATGCCTCTGAGACTTTTTAGAATGTCCCGACCCAGGAGGGGTACAGGGCATGATGGCATAACTAAGAAGGAGTGAGAAAAGGGGATTCCGTCCAAACTGCATGTCAGGGGTGGCATTCAAAGAGGAAAAGAAGGGGTCCCATTTATTCCCATAACCGAGACCTGTGAGGGAACTAGAGGTTCAGAGTGTGATGGCAAAACAGAGAAGGTAGCCCCGTGTCCACAAGAAATGAGATGAACTTACCTGCTACCTGCAATATTACCCTGGGCTCAGCGAAGGTGATGGGGTTCTCTGAGTCTAGGCCACATCAGTCATCCATAAGGTCTAGGAGTTCAAGCGATGGGCCCACCTGGCTGACTTGGCCTCCCATTTGGGTGGCTTGTCCTCCATGTAGAGGCGTTGAGGAAGAGCCTGTTGCCCAAAAGGGGCAGTCGCTCTGCCAGTGACCAGGCTGCTTGCAGTTAGGGCGGGGCTTAGTGGGCAGCCTTGGGCAGGGGCACTGATGGAACCAGTGACCCTCCTTGCCAATTTCGGCCCGGACTTGGGTCGAGCACCTCCTGTCCCTTGCGCCTGTTGCTCTGCCGGCGTCAGGGCTGCCACAAGAGCCTGGGTTTGGAGCATTACCTTTTGCTCCGTGCGGGTCTGGTGAGCAGCCTCGGCCTTTTCCTACTAGCCGCGACCATTAAAAACTTTAAATGCCATGTTCATCAGGTCTTGGATAGGGGTTTGCGGGCTGAGAATAAGAGGAAGGCGGCTCCTGCGGAGCCCGGCACCCAGATCCAGCCGAAAACGCTGGAGCCTGAAGCAGGACAAGGCCAGGCCTTCCTGCAAGAAGACTGGAATTGTACCGTGGGGTCAGGAACCCTACAAACCTGGGTGAGGGCCAATGGCTGGCAGAGGAGGGCCTGATGGGGGAGGGTCTTAAGAACATAGCGGAGAAAGGAGGGGCTCCTGGCCGGCAGGAGAGGGGGCTTTCTGGAGGGAAGAGACCTGAGAGGAAGAGGTTAGCAGAGAGGGTTCCCAAGAGAGAGGCTCCCCTGGGGGTTGGACAGAAGGGGGAGAGAGCTGGGGGTCAGCGAAGGAGGAAAGGACAGGAGTGGAAGGTTTAGTTGAGGTTTCTCTGGCCAAAATGGGCCTGCGCCGTAGAACAGGCGGCACAGAGATTAGAACAAGAGCGCAAATACAGAAGCCCTGAATGTAAGGGATCTTCAACCATTTACCAGTTTTTTTGGTAATAAATTGGTGAGGATGTTAAAATCGAAAGTTTCTTTAGGAGGCCACCTGGTCTGGTTATCTAATGGGTTCTGTGGCCTGGCCACAGGGGAGAAGGAGAAGTTTCTTCTTCTTTAGGGAGGGAGAGATTTCGGATAAGGCACTCCCGGAGTGTTTTTGGATGAGGTTTAGATTCCTGTGCCTCTATGGCCGCCCTCACTCCTTGGAGTGGTAAGAGATGAGCATTGGCGTCCCGCAACTCAAGCTCTGGTCACCAGACGGTTAGGTAGAGTGGGAGTGTCTAGGACATCTCAACGGGCACATATGCACTTGGAACGGCTAAGAGGTCCCTGGCGCAGCTGTGATTATGGACAGGGAGTCTCAGCAGAAGGAACCGAGAGGAGGCTGGAGGCAGGGGACTTACCACACCATGTGCTGAAGTGGATGGGAGGTCAGAGGTCCTGTTCTTCCTCGGAAGGGAAAGGGAGAGGAGCAGTCCCTTTTGGACTTCAAACTCCTCCTGGGTTTCAGTGCCAAATGTAAGGTATTTTCCCACCAAAGAAGAAAGAAGGGTGTATTTATCAAGTGTGGATTAGCAAAAGCTTTATTTAGTAGAGCGCTTCCAGGACAAGGTTCTCTGGTCTGGGAGACCGGGGCCAGAGAAGTCGCGAATTCTCCCGCGTGGGGGTAATATATAGGGTTGGTAGGGTGATGGCGAGTTGATATGACGTGGCAAAATTTCATTGGCTGAGAGACAGTCGTTCTTTTTCATAGGGCTCCTGGGAAGTTTCTTTGGGCATGCATGGGTGTGGGCAGTTCCAGCCAAAGTTTCCGGGCCTGGTTCCCCATGTGACATCCCCCATTGCCAACCGACATCATACTACTTATTTATGCGTTGATTGATTGATTATTAGATGTGCCCTGACTGGGGATTGAACCTGCAATCTTGGCATGTCGTGAGGATGCTCTATCTAACTAACTGAGCTACTGGGCCAGGGCTCCATTCTCATATTATAAATGTGTGGCCCTTAAGCCAAGGAAAATAAAGTGGGTGGGGTTCCATACCAATATATTGTTGTAAAAACTCTTATTACCTTTGTGCTTTACTAATTTGAATAAGGGTAAAGTATTCCCTTAAATTGTCCATTTTCTGACTAAGATTTATAACTTCATTATAGGAATTTAGGTAAACACATTTCTCACACCCCCCCCCTTTTATTTACTTAATGGCTTGAATACAATTGCTGAAAATACCTGATTGTTTAAAAATACTAGTATTCTAGGTAACACTTTTCAAAAAATTGAGTGTTTTTACTTTTTATTTCTCTTAAGCCCCAAAATCCTTGAGTTAGATACTTTATTATCCTGATTTTGCTGATGAGCAAACGAAAGTTTGGAGAATTAAGTGACTTGCACAAGCTCATGTATCTAATTAGTGGGCACAGTATGAAAATAACTTTGCTATTCTGCTACTCACACTAATGTCACTGGATAAATATGGATTCTTCTAGATTCTGTAACTCTGAGATTATAATCCACAGTAATGATCATAACTTTAAATATCTGTTAAGTCTGTTATTTTAAAGCTCAACTGGGCCTGATTGGGCAGTGGCACAGTAGTTGATAGAGTATCGGACTGGGACGCGGATGACCCTGGTTTGAAACCCCAAGGTTGTCTGCTTGAGCGTGGGCTCATCTAGTTTGAGCAAGGCAACCAGCTTGAGCCCAAGGTCACTGGCTTGAGCAGGGGTCACTCGGTCTGCTGTAACCCCCCAGTCAAGGCACATATGAGAAAGCAATCAATGAACAACTGAGGTGCTGCAGCAAAGAATTGATGCTTCTCATCTTTCTCCCTTCCTATCTATCCGTCCCTACTTGTCCCTCTCTTTGTCTCTCTGTCTCTGCCACACACAAAAAATAAATATAGCTCAACTGGTATGATTCTCAGAAAAATAGACTATTTTTGGAAATAAGCAAACCTGTAATTTTTATTGTAAATAGTATACTTTTAAAAGTATTTTCTTGTTGAAATTGCCTTTTTAAAGTTTAATTTCTGAGTTATAATATCCCTGTTCCTGTAACAATCCTTTTGGCTGCTAGTTTTTTTTTTTAAGATTGAATTAGACGATGACATACTTGTTATTGTTTTATAATTAGTATCACATTTTGAGGTTAGTGATTTGTCATTGAGGCTTGGATATAATTATTGAGATATGTCATTGAGCAAGTCATCAATTCTTAAAGTTCTTATTCTTTCTCTTTTTTTCTCCATCTAAAATCAAAAACTATTTTGAAATGGTTTTAACTTTCAATTTCTATAATTAGGTCATTACTACCTTTTCAAGTTCAGTAGTACTTAACACATATTTAGAATATTTTATGTTTGTTTTATTTCATTTATGTCTGATCTGGGTTTTAAGAATGTCCAACTGTCTGTTTTACTCAAATTATGCTGATCATGCTAATTTTTTATGCAGACAACAGAATTTTTTTTAAATGAAGATTATGAGAATTGATACATATTTAATAAACCATTTCACAGAATTTGTTGAATCTTTGAATTCAAATTTTTAACTGGTAAACCTCAGTTTTTTGTTTTTGAATTTTATATAAAACCAAATAATTTTTTAATTTGTGTTTTGTTTTATTTCCCTCATCTTCCCCTAATAACAGTGAAAGATACTAAGCTCAGAAGATTTTAACCCTGAAAGGGTGAGGTCTTAAAGATGATCTGATCCCAATTCACATGAAGAGACTGAGCCACATAGAATTAAATGATATATCCAAGATCAGACAATTGGTTGTTAGCAGAGATGAAATGAGAACCCGGTGCTTGGCTCACTGTCAAGAGCTTCTTGGTTCATCTCTGGGCTACCCTGTAACAAATATTGCATGTGATACTTTTTATTTTTAGCCATATAGCAAAAACAATAGGGCTTACATTTGGAATTTTGGGATTGGCCAGTCACCATTTTGTCTTAAATTGATGTGAATCCCATATCATTGACTGTCTATCATAAGATGCCCTTACGATATTTTTCTTGGTTTTAAGGTAAATATTCAGGTTAATAACAGATTTTTTTTGTTTTCTTTTCTTTCTTTCTTTCTTTCTTTCTTTCTTTCTTTCTTTCTTTCTTTCTTTCTTTCTTTTTGAGAGAGAAAGGAATGGAGATAGATGAGAAGCATCAACTTGTAGTTGCTTCACTTTATTTGTTCCTTGATTGCTTCTCATACGTGTCTTGATCAGGGTGTTCCAGCTGAGTCAGTTACCCCTTGATCAAGCCAGCGACCTTAGGCTTCAAGCCAGCAACCTTTGAGCTCAAGCCAGTGACCCTGTGTTCAAGTGGTGATCCTGCGCTCAAACTGATTGAACCTGTGCTCAAGATTGTGACCTTGGGGTTTCGAACCTGGGACCTCCATGTCCCAGGTTGATGCTCTATCCACTATGCCACCACTGGCCAGGCAGCAAAAGATGTTATCAATATAAATCAGTAAGTTACTTACTTGCTTACTATGTGTAAGACTGTATGTTTTGCTGTACATTGACCTTCATTTCATTGTTTTACCCCTTACCCAAAACTTAAAGAGATAAAGGAAATTTCATTGTGTATGGTTTCTTTCTTAAAGCATTTATAATGTTTAAGAGAAAATATATAAATAGCCAAACTACTTTGATTGAAATTAAAGGCAAACTGAAGACCATCTCTCCACAGATTAGTTATATAGCTGTATAGAGCCTACTATGTGCACAGTGTTGTGTTTGGCATTGAGGAGACCATATGGAAAGTTCAAGGTTTTTAACTTATACAGATAATATCAGTCAATGCCAATGTTAACTTTGTTAACATTTGGTCCTTCCATTCTGCCTTGGCCTATGAATTTTGACTGAGACTTAGGTGTTAGAAAACTGTAATCTTATACAGGTAGGCAAATTGATTCAAGGTTTGCCTTTGAAAAGAGTAAAATATCATTAATATAGATCGCACATGTGAGGAATTTTGCATTAGTTAGACTCATTATAACTTCATCTGTATAAAATAGAGTTTGTAACTATTGTAATTCATGCTTATATTTATCATATATACTGTATTATAGTTGGTTGGGTAAGAAGCGTTTCTATGATGGGCATGCTGAGAATTAATTAATTAATTTATTTATTGAGAGAGAAAGAGAGACGGACAGACAGGGACAGACAGACAAGAAGGGAGAGATGAGAAGCATCAATTCTTTGTTGCGGATCCTTAGTCTCCTTAGTTGTTCATTGATTGCTTTCTCATATGTGTCTTGACTAGGGAGCTACAGCAGAATGAGTGACCCCTTGCTCAAGCCAGTGACTTTGGGCTTCAAGCCAGCAAACTTGGGCTTAAGCTGGTGACCATGGAGTCATGTCTATGATTCCATGCTCAAGGCAGCGACCCCATACTGAAACTCTTGAGCCCGCACTCAAGCCAGATGACCCCACGCTCAAGCTGGCAATCTTGGGATTTCAAATCTGCGCCCTCCGCATTCTAGTCCAATGCTCAATCCACTCTGCCACCGCCTGGTCAGGCGAGCATGTTTAGAATTGAAACTAATTTTTTTCATTAACTCATCATTTTTCTTTTTTAGAACCAATTTATATGTTTCTTACTAATGAAAATAACTGAAATGCATAATATGTGTTTTTATAATGTAAAAGGCATGCTCACTGTTTACAAATCAAGAAATGTTTGGAAAAAATCTTTAATAATACCTTGCCTCTCTAATCCCATTGTCTTGAGATAACCAGTGGTAAATTTGATATGTATTCTTCCACATTTTACTCTATGTTTGTTTATGTAAGTATTCAGATATTTTATTTTTGCCCACATTAAATGTACTAGTAAACATTTTGCAACTTGCTTTTTTTTTTTACGAAACATCTGTTTGTCTATTCTTCAACATTAAGAATGAGAGTTGTTGCATTTTTTAAATAGATATCCAGTATTCCACATTATTGATGTACCATAATTTAATAAACTCTTCCCCTGTCAGTATCATTCAGCTTATTTGCTACTTGATGCTGTTACAAAAAAATGCAAATCTCCATGTACTTAGAGATGTATTTAGACATTCTGGTATTTTTAATCTGTAGAATAGATTCCTCTTAATGAGATTGCTCATTCAGAGATTTTGAGTGTTTTTAATACTATTAGAGTCATTATTTTACTTTCTCCAACACTGATCATAACAGCCTCGTTAATTATGGCCATTTTGATAAGTAAGAAAATGGTGCTTCTTTTAATTTGCATTTTTTAATCCACCTATTCACTCAACCAGCAGCCAGCAAATACTTACTGAAAGTTTTTAGTATACTGCTAAATTTGTAATCTCTGGGAAATGTCACTGAACAAAAATAAAGACTCTGCCCTCCTGGAGTTTATATTCTAGGGCAGTGGTTCTTAACCTTTTTTGAGGTACCGAACCCACCAGTTTCATATGCGCATTCACTGAACCCTTCTTTGGTGATAAATAAAATATGATTTTTTTCCCAAATTCAAGACATAGGTATATGTTTTTTACTGGTGCACAAAATGAGCCGTGCATGAACATCACCTTGCTCATAGAACAAAACCAACAAAGTGCATGTACTCACAACAAATTACGGTATTACTTTATTCTGGCCTCCGCGGCAGAGGCTTCTCCGAACCCCTGAGACTGACTCATCAAACCCTTAGGGTTCGATAGAACCCAAATTAAGAACCACTGTTCTAGGGGCTCAGAATATTTATATTCATTAGTTATAATTAGCATATCCTCTTCTGTGACTTACATGTTAATATTTGCCCATTTTTTTAATTGGATTGTTTTTTCTCATGAATTTGTTACAGTTTTTAAAATATTAGGCCTTTTGTTCTTTTGTTAACACAACTATTTCCTTAGTTTCTTCTTTGTCTATGACATTTTTACATCAAAATTTTACATTTTTTTGTTGTAGGATGGAAATATCTGTCCTTTTTGACTAGCAAATTTTTTGTCTTAAAAGAAGGACTGTTGTCTACTCCCAAGTGGACAACAAATACAAATAGTCTAATTTATTCTAAAACATTAACTATTTTACATTTAGTTTATTCAGTACACCTGGAATTTATTATGAAAAAGTTTGAGTTTATAGCAAAAATGACATGCAATGAGCACATTTTACCTAGATTTAATAACTGGCATTTGCCATATTTCTTTTTATTCTTTCTATATAGCGATATTACCACACATTACATTTTTAAAATCACAACTTCAAAGTTAATTGTAGATATTATGACATTTCAGCCTTGAATATTTAATATACACCTTCCAAGACTTAAAGGCATGATAAATTTTAACCATAATACCTCTATATGAAAGAAAATACCACAGTATGTATAAAACAGTTCCTTTGCCAATTTTTACAGCCAAGATCATATTGACTCTTTGTTTCTGTATTTTTCCAAAGTGAGAAGCGGGGTGCGGCAGACAGACAGACTCCTGCATTTGTCTGACCAGGATCCACCCGGTATGCCCACCAGGGGGTGATGCTCGGCCCATCCAGGGTATTGCTCCGCTGCACCAGGAGCCATCCTAGCACCTGTGATGGAGGCCATGGAGCCATCCTCAGTGCCTGGTCCAACTCTATTCCCATGGAGCCTTGGCTACAGGAGGGGAAGAGAGAGACAGAGAGGAAGGAGAGGGGGAAGGGTGGAGAAGCAGATGGGCACTTCTCCTGTGTGCCCTGGCTGGGAATCAAACCAGGGACTTCCACACACCAGGCCAATGCTCTACTGCTGAGCCAACTGGCCAGGGCCATATTGACTCTTTTTGAAGAGTGTAGGCCAGTTGCCTCTAAGATTGTCCCATGTTCTAGATTTTCCTGATTTCTTTGTGATGTTATTTAACTTGTTCTTTTAGCCCCTTAATTTTTCTGTAAATTTATTCTTTATTTAAAAATGTTTTATTTATTTATTTATTTTATAGGGACAGAGAGAGAGTCAGAGAGAGGGATAGATAGGGACAGACAGACAGGAACCGAGAAAGATGAGAAGCATCAATCATTAGTTTTTCGTTGCCGTTGAGACACCTTAGTTGTTCATTGATTGCTTTCTCACATGTGCCTTGACCGCGGGCCTTCAGCAGACTGAACCACCATTTGCTGGAGCCAGCGACCTTGGATCAAAGCTGGCGAGCTTTTGCTCAAGCCAGTTGGGCCCCGTGCTCAAGCTGGCAAGCTCGGGGTCTCGAACCTGGGTCTTCCGCATCCCAGTCCGGTGCTCTGTCCACTGCGCCACTGCCTGGTCAGGCTGTAAATTTATTCTTACACTATATACTTACCTCTTTTAAGCACTACTCTTCCATATTCAAATTTCCTTAAATGTCCTAAGAATATTTTTTTATAACAAGTGGTTCTGTTGGGCCAGGGAGAAAAACTTGACTCAGTTTCTGAGTTCAACACGCCCTCTTCTGTTGCTATAGTGAAGTGCTTCTTCTCGACTAAAGGATACACGGGGCTTTCTGCTTCTGATTCTGTGAAGCCGTTTTGTTTCAGCAAGGCCTTTCTCTTCTCTTTCTTCCTTTTTTTACCTGCCAGGCCCTGAAAGGACACCTTCCCCTTCTAAGTACCACTGCTTACCTGTAGTCCTGGGGGAACCTACATGATACCTGTGTCCCACTACTGAAATCCCCTCTTCTGTACGATTTTCTCAGATTTTTCTCTCCTGTAAGGACTCTGTAGTTGACATTGCTAAACTTGGATGTTTATATTTCCCCAATATAACTTGTAGTCCAATATGTGAATTGAAGTTTGAAGTATTATTTTAGTTGCATTACAGTATGTGCTGTGGGTCATTTTGTTTGCTCTTCTTTTTGGTCTCTGGTTTCTGAAGTACTTATTTGAACATCTGATTTGAATGTGGATAACTACTATTTTCCCATGAGAATCATAATATCTACTATAAGTTACAATATTTGATAAGAAAATAACCTTTTTTTAAAACTTGATAATTCATTTTCGCAGCATTTTGTTGATTGTTAGGATATACATATTATTGATTCATTTCCCCTTTCCCCATTGATCTGAATTATTTCTTTGTCATGTGTCAGTTTCATATTTTAAACTTTGCATTTTGTTCAGTTGGTCTATTCTTGTGCTAAATCTGATTGTCACAATTATCTTCGCTTTGTAAATCTGGATATCTGGCAGGGAGGTACCCCTTCCTTTACTTCTGCAAGTATATTTCAGCAGTTCTTGTCTCATTGCCCTTCCAGACTTTAGAATCACCTTGACAAGTGCCATAAGAAACTCATTGGAGGCTTTATCACTATATTACTTTAGGAAGACTGGACATCTTTATGATACTGAGTCTTCCTGTCCATGAACACGGAATATTTCTCTATTTATTTTAGCATTCTTCTTTACTGTCTCATTAATATTTGTTATTTTTCCCAAAAAATATTTCACATTTTTGTTTGGTTTGGTTTGTATCTCAGATTATATGTTATTGAACCTAGTACTTTTTTCTTTTTTTAAGTAAGAGAGAGAGAGATAGACAAAGACAGACAGGAAAGGAGAGAGATGAGAAGCATCAATTCTTCGTTGCAACGCCTTAGTTGTTTATTGATTGCTTTCTCATATGCGGCTTGACCCAGGAAGGGGGTTCCTGCAGAAAGAGTGACTTTTTGCTCAAGCCAGTGACCATGGGGTCATGTATATGATCCCGTGCTCAAGCCGGCAAACCCCGTGCTCAAGCTGGCAACCCCCGTGCCCAAGCTCGTGAACCTACACTAAAGCCAGATGAGCCCGCACTCAAGCTGGTGACCTCAGGGTTTCAAACCTGGGTCCTCTACATCCCAGGCCGATGCTCTATCCATTGCGCCTCCATCTAATCAGGTGAACATAGTATTTTTTTAATTATAAAACTTTATTGAAAGAAATCTTAAAAGGCATAAGTAAATGGGCATACTACTTTCCTGGGTAGAAAGACAGTATTACAAAACTCTCAGTTCTCTCCAGATTCATCTGTAGATCCAGTGCATTGCCTTTTTCTTTTTTTGAGGTATAAGTGACATGTAGCATTGTAATAAGTTCATTTGTACAACAATAAAGCTCAAATTTTAGTGTCCATAAATAGAGCTTTATTAGAATCCAGCCTTGCTCATTCATTTACATGTTGCTGTGGCTGCTCTGGTGTGCAGTGGCCAAGCTGGGTAATTGCAGCAGAAACTTTATATATAGCTCCAAAGACCAAAAGTATTTACTGTCTGAACCTTTACAGAAAAACTTACCAACCTCTGTATTAGAGTGGTTAGACAATCGGGCAAAGCTCTTATGTTCTGTTTTAGCACATTAATATCTTTCAGTGTGATTGTTGACCCAGTTACATGGAAAGAATCAAGCTGGAAGCCAACATTTCTCATCCCTTCAGCCCAGCCTCCTTTAGTGCTCCTGCTCTCAAACTTATCTAAATATGTCTCCTCTTGGGATGTACACTCACTCTCCTTTTCTTGCTTTATTTAAGATTTGACATTAGGGCCCCTTACTCTTTTTGTTTCTCTTACGGTGTTTTTTAGATGAACTTTAAAGCTGTATCAGAATGGAATGATTATTGTGAGATGAAACAGTTTATTTAACATATTCTTCTATGCAGGGGTCTTTCTTTTATACTGTTGGCCAGACAAAACCAGACAAGGCGAGGGAAAACATAGGCAAAATAGGACTGTAAAAAGAGCTGTATATGTAATGCATGCAAGAGATAAGGAAGGCTGGAATGGGGAGCTCAGCATGTCCTATGTCGTTACACTGTTCACCCAGTACCCGGTAAGCTCCCATTAGCAACAGCTGTGCTTATACAAAATGATTTTCAAAGATAAGAGTGAGGTAGATTGGGTCAAACCATGCAAGTTCTTGCTAAATTGGTAATGTTCATGTGCAGGCTTAGAGACCTAATTGTCACATCTGAAATAGTCATAAGGCTGTATGTACTTAGTGATATTTGTAGGCTTTCATCTCTGCAGCCTTTATGGGACTTTTAAAAGCCATTTAATTTCTTTTTCCTTCTCCCCACTACTTTATTTGGTCCTACTGAAGACAGAACTTAGTATTATGATTAGAGTAAATTTTCAAAGTTAGACTTTCCTATGTATGTCCCTAGTCATTGGCCCTGGGATTTATTCAGGCACTCGGCATTCCCTTGAAGAGTTTTGGCATTGTGCTAGGGCTGATGGGTTGGCAGTTAACATTCTGTCCTACATATGATGTCTTTTGTAAACTACGTGTATGCTGTAGTAAGTTCACACAGATCTCTCCTTTGCTTTCCCTTCCTCTGTAAAGTTGTCTTCTGCTCTACACTTCAGCCCACTGGGGTTGTTGACTAGTTCTTCTCTGGTATATTTGTGCATGTCTCCTCTACCAGCTGAAGGAGACTTTCCAGAAATCAGTTGTTCTCAGACACACCTGGTGGTTGCTCTTGTTACTGTAACAAAGTAATTTGCAAGAGGTGGTATATAAATGAACAAAATAGTATATTAATGAATATGGAAAGTATTTTTTTCCATGAAAACTGTGTTAAATGTTGAGGAACTACTCGAGAAGGACAAGTCCCTAAAAGAAATTTGTTTAGTGACCTCTGTAAGACAACTATGAAAGATTGGAAGGAATTTTAAAAACCTAGACTTAACATTCCTATTAGGGAACTCAATGTCAAAAACAATAAACCTCTCTTTTTTAGTTTATTAAATTGTCATTGCTTTTAATTTGCATTTTTTATTAACTCACAACTTTGTTATGCTGTTCTGTGGTCAACTCATATCTCACATACAAAGATCTTCAAAGGTGGTTTGTTTAGGATGAAGAGCTTCTTACATACCGTTCAAAATCCTGAGGTTTTCTGTTCTGTTTTTTTTTAATTAGGATGATACTAAATTTTTAAATTTATTTTTGAAGTACATGTACTGATATTTTCTTTGCCAGATGATAGATTTAATTGGGGACCTATTTTTTATTTAACTGAAGAGGTTTTCTTTTAGTTAATTGTCACTTGTTGAAAACATCTTGTGTATTTGAAATCCATTTCATGTGTTGAATTCTTACCATGAAGGATTAAATAGTTGGAGTAGAGTTAGAAACTAAGTACCACCTGTGTCAGGCAGGATTTGGTCAGGAGACGGAAACCACAACAGATATTCTCACAGAGAGAATTTTAATATAAAGAATTGTTGAATGGGTATTGATGAATTAACACAAAAAGAGAACACTGAAATGTCCTGAAGGAACAGTTACAGCACACAGCTCTGTCACTAGAGCTGGAGGAACAAAGTGAGGAGGTTAAAATTATTAAAACTTAGAGTCTAAAAGGGCATCCCTGAAGAGCCTTGATTCAGACTTCTGGGGGCGGAGGGAGGGAGTATAGCTCACTGACGTCTCTGATGGGTGAAGTGAACTGGTTTAGTTAGAAAAAGTGCAGAATGAAACCAGGCGCTAGTAGAAACGAAGGTCCTTCCAGAATTTCTAGGTTTTTTGACAAGAAGAGGATGAGCAGTCAGGAAGGGGCACGTAGATCCCTTCTTTCTTAGCTTCTAGTCTCTCTCTCGCAACCCCCATTGGCAGAGTTTAACTGGAAAGCACTAGCGTCAGCAGCAAATGATTAGCTTAATCCTAGGCCCACTGCCACAGAATATCACAGAGTGGCTCTGAAGTTGAAGGGCAGTGGGTTAACTACTGGCTCTTAGACAACAACTACCTATTAAGTTTACTGTTTGATTGTCTAGGTGCAATAAAGCAAGATTGGTTAGCATATTTAAGTTTTAATTCAAGGCCCTCATTTTTTTCACATTTGCTTTTCTGACCACTGGGACACACATGGATCCTCTACATCACATGTGCCATCATTAATTGACATTTTGTTTCATTTAAAATTGCTGTTAAGGGAAAATGAGAGTGAGAGAAAGAAGCATCAATTTATTCTATTTAGTTCCATTTAGTTGTGTACCCATTGCTTGCTCCTTGTATGTGCCCTGACTGGGGGTCGAACCCGTGACTTCAGTACGCTGGGATAATGCTTTATCCTGTATTTTAAACATTCTCCTTTCACCTGTATTTCCTGCGTCTTTGCACCGGATAAGGGAAGGGAGGGCTCTGTTCTTAGTTTGAATTTTACTCAGCCTACTACTAAGTACTACCTTGACTTTTCTGAAAGCTGGAGATTTTTTTCATTGCTGTTTTATACATATAATGGAATGTCTTTCAAAGATATGCTCAAAAGAATTTTATTTTCATGTTCTTGATGCTAAAATGCTTAAAAAGTAAATTTTTTTGTTTTAAATTAGCGGGTGCTTCTAAGGAAGGAGGTGCCGGAGCAGTTGATGAAGATGATTTTATAAAAGCTTTTACAGATGTCCCTTCTGTTCAGGTAAGGATACCAGTACACGGGCACTCCCCATGAATGTTGCCTGTGTGCCTGTTCATAGAATTATTTTTGTCCCTCTAAAGATATCTTGTCCTTAAATGACTTAGGAAAAATGAACTACTGGACTTATTATTACCAAGCTATTATTTGTTGGTACAATTAGGTTTTCAAAATATTTTTCAGTGAGGCTGAGATAAAATTGAATTCATATTATTGAATCTTATATAACATGCAGTGTCCAACTGCATGCACGTTTTCCTTCTAAGGTGCTTGAGATGCAGTGTTCTCCCTTTCCCTCCTGCCTTTTGTTCGCTTCATGTCTATCCTTTGTAGGTGCACCCTCCTCTACTTATCTATTGTATATTGGCGTTTCTTACAGAGTTCTCGGCCCTGTCTTCTCACCCGCCACTGTCTTTTTCTCTAGAAGTAATTTCTTTTAATGTTTATTTATTGATGTTAGAGAGAGAGGGAGGGAGGGAGAGAGACAGACAGGAACATTGGCCTGTTCCTGTATGTGCCCTGACCGGGAATCAAACTGCAGCCTGTGCTTCGGAGCTGCGCTCTGCCCAGCCGAGCTACCCAGCCAGGGCTCACTCTCCACTTTCTTAGAGTCACTTCCTTCAAACGCATGGCTTCAGTCTTCTCCTTTCAGAGATAGTGCACACGTTTTTTATTTCTAAGCCAGACCTCTCTTGAGCATCAAAATCATTTCTCCACTGATTGTTTATTTGACATCTCATTTTAATGTCTCAAACTCTGCCTGTCTGAAATGGGGTTCAGGATCCTCCCCACGCACACCTACACTTCTAGTGTTTTATATGTAGAAACCATTGCTTAATCACTTACAGAAGTCAGAAACCTAGGAGTCTGTCATTGTATTGCAACAGATTCCTTAGTTGTCTTAAACTTCTTTTGTTTGTATACCCCCTGAAAGAGCACTTAAAGTTATATATTCCCTCACTAAAGTAAATTTGAGTTAACCCTTTTTTTCCCTTGTTTGGGGGTGGTGGTGTTTTTATTATATTCCAGAATAATGCATCAAAATAAGGTTAGGAGTGGCATAGGGAGCTGCCTTTCTTCCGAAATGTGGCAGAAGGGTTAAAGAACTAGGTTAGAAGCCTCCTGAAATTATTCTTTAGCACAATGTTACCTGGTCTTCCTTCTACCTCTTCACCTGTCCAGTCCCTGTGCACCTTTGTACTCTTGTTTTGGGGGTAAGGTTTTTTTTTTTTTTTAAGTAAACGGAATTTAATGGCTGTTGAACATGTAAAGTATATGTAGGATTGTTTTGATGAAGGTATCTGGTACCACCCACCTGGATGATATCACTAGGACTGTTTCTCTCCATCTTTAAGCTTTGGGTCGCTGTGCATTGTTTTGCCCTTTTGGTTAGCAATATGTTGGAGCCTCACCCCCTCATTTCCCTCTGGCTCTTTTCTGGTTGATCCTGCAAAATATGTGAGATTCATTATGACTGAACTGATTTGGGCCACACGCCCACCTCTGAACCTTGATTGCAACGTAGAGAAATAGGCCTGGCTCATTGGCTCTTCCCCTGGTCCCCGTTGCACTTTTATACTCTTACACAGGCTGCCTTTCAATTCCTTTCTGTCCCAGAGCCTTTGCACGTGCCCTTTACACCAGGAAGGTGCATCTCTCTCCACTTTGCCTAATGGTGTTGGACTTATTCTTTAGGTCTCAGATTAAGCTTGACTTTCCCAGCACCAGTTCAAACTTATTATTATATATAGACTTTCACAGCACTGCATAATTCTCCTTGGTGTTCCTCTCTGTTTGCTATTTCATATTTTTTATCATTTAATTAATTGTTTGTTTTTTCCCTGACTGGGTTATAAGCCCCATAAGGCAAGGAACATGCCTGTTTTTGCTCATCATAGTATCCTTAGTGCCTAGTGTAGTACGTTTCTGTTATGGGAATATTTGTTAAGTAAACGAAAGGGTAATGGTTTTTGGCAAATGGCTGGCTCCAAAGGAAACAAACATCTACCTATTTTCCCATAAGACGCACCAGATTATAAGACACACCTAAGGGTTTTAAGGAGGAAAGTAAGAAAAAAAATATTCTGAACCAAATGGTGTATTAAAATATTTAATGAAATACCATATTTTTGCTCCATAAGACACCTGGGCATTTTCCCCTCCACTTTTGGCGGGGGGGGGGGGGAGGAGGGGAGTGCGTCCTATGGAGCGAAAAATACAGTAGCTATCTTGGTTACAGTCTAGTATGTGGATAATGGGGAGGCTAAGAATATATCCTTTTGCAATATTGTATAAGTATATGAATGCATAGATATGTTTTACACCTGAGGTCATTTTGAGAAATTAGGCTAGAATATTTGTGTCTTATTTGTAAATGACCAAGCATTTTAAGTGTATGTTTGAAGTTACTCCTGAGTGGAGAAATAGCACAAGGGTGACAGGTAGGGAAGACAAATTAAAGCACTTTATTATTGTCCAAACTGTATTTCCATTTTTCATTAAAAATGGTGCTAGAACGGAAAATAAATAATCTTATTACTTAAAAGATTATTTTAAACAGGATAATTTTGATAATTGCTCATGGTAAGAAATATTAATGTTACAATTTTGCATCTTTAAGATCTATTCTAGTCGAGAACTTGAAGAAACATTAAATAAAATCAGGGAAATTTTGTCAGATGACAAACATGACTGGGATCAGCGTGCCAATGCGGTAAGTTTCTTATTTTCTTATCTCTCTTCTTTTTTTCAGTATCCTTTTTCAAAAACAAGAAATTCAGTAGGACTACTATCCTGATATTTCGGATATTTATAAAATAGAGAGTCTGATAGGTAATTTTTCATTCCTTTCTGGAAAACACATTGAAATAGTTGGCATTTCTGATTTAGGGTCGATTTTTATTGTTTTTGCTCATCAGGTGGAATCTGTCTCACCCATGTGTTAGTCTTTCTACGTGTCCCATGTTAACTGACCAGGAAAGTGTGAGCTAATAGAATACCTCCGGGCTGTGGCCTCAGTGTGGGGCTACACAGCTGTTTATCAGTACTGTCCTCGATTCTGCCCAGTCTCTCCAAAAACGCAGTTCAGTTTGCCTACATGCTTGATTTTGATACTGTCGACATAAATTCTCAACAGTATGTCCATTTGTCTGACGTTTTTCTTTCTTTTCTCACATATCTCTCTCTTAGTGTGGTAAGTATTTTCACCCATGATGGAAAAAAAAGGTTTGGTATTTTTGAGTTAAAATTTTTTTTTTTTTTGTATTTTTCCAAAGTTAGAAGTGGGGAGGCAGGCAGACAGACTCCCACATGCACCCGACCAGGATCCACCCGGCATGCCTACAAGGGGGCGATGCTATGCCCATCTGGCAGATGCTGCTCCATTGCCACTGGAGCCATTCTAGCGCCTGAGGTGGAGGCCATGGAGCCGTCCTCAGCGCCCAGGCCAACTTTGCTCCAATGGAGCCTTGGCTGCAGGAGGGGAAGAGAGAGATAGAGAGGAAGGAGAGGGGAAAGGATGGAGAAGCAGAGGGGCATTTCTCCTGTGTGCCCTGACCGGGAATCAAACACGGAACTTCCACACACCAGGCCGACACCTGACCACTGAGCAAACCAGCCAGGGAAGAATATTTTATTTAGCTTAAATTCCTTGAGAAACAATTTGATAAAATTTTAAATTATATTTGCAATGACAAAAGACTTTATCTCAAATTTTGTGAATTTGTCACATTTACATCTGAGGTATCAAATGAGTACCTCAGTGTCTTCAAGAAGCCAGAAAGGGGTTCCATTTGGAAACTCTTCTGTTCTTAGCTTACCAATCTTTATTTTGATGACTTAATGACTGGTCCTGCTGTTTCTTTACTTTTGCTTATGGATGAATATAGTTTCCAAAAATTTGGCCCTTTTAAAAAATAGTCTCCTTAGTATATAGTGGTAATGGTTGTACAACATTTTGATTGTATTCAATGCCACTGAATTGTATACTTTAAAGTGACTAAGATGGTAAATTTTATGTAAATGTGTATTTCATAAAAAAGAACTTTTTAAAACTTTAAATCTTACTTTTGTATTCATACATTATATAATGTTTGTTATGCATATAACCAGATCCATAACGTTCATTTCCAGAGAGCTTTTTTTTGGATTTGCATATTTTAAGGGATATTTAATACTGTTAAAATACCTGAATATAGTTTTAGAAATGTGATGAAATGTTATTTAAAAAATTTTGTTCAAATAACGTTTAGGTAGCTCTAAGAATTCTTTTTGCACTGCCACTCTTGTCAGTAATGGAAATTCTCTTTATTTCAGCTTAAGAAAATTAGATCACTGCTTGTTGCTGGAGCAGCACAATATGATTGCTTTTTCCAACATCTACGCTTGTTGGATGGAGCACTTAAACTTTCAGCTAAGGATCTTAGATCCCAGGTGGTTAGAGAAGCCTGCATCACTGTGGCGTAAGTATATTCTTTATGTGATAAGTATTTTTATGAATGAATTTAGTACTCATTGATTCAGTGCTTATTAAGTAAAGCACTAGCAAGATGGCCACCAAAAATCATATCTGTGATCCAAAAATTTGTCAGTATCCAATTTGTGCGATTTAAAAAATACATGTTTTCTTAACAGCACATTTTACTAACCTTAAAATGTGTTTAAATGTCTGACGCCTGCTGGTGGATTTTTGATCACTAACCCTTGAATATACGAAGAAAGTGAATGGGTCTGAGAACTGACTGCCTTCAATTTTCTCTTTACTGATTTGGATATTAAGCTCTCTATTTCTGATATTTTAGCAATTATTCTGAAATTGTAACGTGCATCCCTAACTTACCAAAATATATTCTGTGTGTTTATATTGTTCAAAAATCCAGTATGGTAGAACCCCAAAATTCCTTTTGCTACTATCCCCCACCTGAATACTTTTGTTGTATATGTTTTTAAATAAGCATCCCTTTGAAGGTAGGAAACTCAAGGATGCCTGCTACTGAAAAAAATCCCAGGAAATAAAAACTAGGAAGATTCAAGAAAAAGAACAAAACTCCCATTTTTAATGGATGATATAAATATCCACACAGAAAACTACAAGACTCTATAATAAATTATTATAACTAAGGGACTTAGCTAAGATTGCCAGGTACAAGTCAGTATACCATTGCACCAAAATAATTAAATATCTCTTGATTGCAAAACACAACAAAAATCCACAAAATATAAATATAATGAAAAATATTCCATGACAATTCTTCTGGTTGATGCAGAAATGACAGCCTGTATAAAACACCTTTTTATAGATAATGGATAGCAGTCAGAGCAGGACTGTGATTCTTGAAAGAATCAAATTGTGAACAGTATGATCAGCAGTTTTGACCTTGAGGCACTTGCTGGAACCATGGGGAAAGGAGGGAGAACCCAAGCAGAGCAAGGCAGTCTCACTGAGTTGAGAAGGAACAGTGATTGGAGTTTCTGAAGGGTAAAGGAGCTAAAATTTACAGTGCAGAATACTGAGGGGAAGAGAGACACAGAAAAAAGAGCTGTACGAATCCGCATAGGAGATTCCATGAGTCTAGCTGAATACCAAGCCGTGCATATGAAAGGTGCAATTCCTTGCATACTAGTAAGAACTGCAACAATTCCCAGACCTGTTTTAATAAAGAACCTGAAGTTTTGGAGTTAACTGTATCCTAAGCATCTATTTTAAGGTATAAATATATAGAAATTAACCAATACCACAAGCATTGTCAGAACTGTAGTGATGGCAGCATGCTTCCTGTTTTAACTAAAATTATACAATTAAAAGTTGAATTTGTTTAACTACAAATTTAGAAAGAAAAGACAGATAGATGTCCTTAGGATCTTCTAAGTAACTAGTATATGATAGAGTTGTATTTTTAATCAAGAATTCTGAAATCCTCCTTCAGAGATGTCGAGGAGTATTTGTGACTGATGCTGTGGGGGTACCGTTAATAGAAATAGAGAATGTCTTGAAGGTTATTGATTTGGGTAAGATTTTGAACTTGTTTGTAAAATATGTTGAATTTAAGATTCATATTGGGGCATTAAAATGTAAATATCTGATGGAAAAAGGTCAGCTGATAAACAGTTGAATTTTTCAGTTGTGATGTTAATGGTTAAATTTCAAGATCAGGTAGCTTCTCCAAGTGTCATTGCAGGTAGATGGTAAAATGGCAAATTTCAACTTTGGACTTAACAGTTAGAAGATGGGAAAAAGAAGGAAATATGTACTATTTGCACTTCCCTAGCTCTCTTGTTTTTCTCTGTTAAAAGCTGATTAAAATAAAAATTTTAAGTGTAGTAAAAGAATAAAGTTATATGGTCATACCCATATTTAATGTTAAACTATTTTTTAAAAAACATATTGTCTTTGCAGCCATCTTTCAGCCGTTTTGGGAAACAAGTTTGACCATGGCGCTGAAGCCATTGTGCCTACCCTTTTCAATCTCGTCCCCAACAGTGCGAAAGTCATGGCCACTTCTGGGTGTGCAGCGATCAGATTCATCATTCGGGTAGGTTCTTTCACTTCATTTTCTTTCCCTTCTCTTCTATCTTCCTCACTTCTCTTCATTTTTTTCAATGTACTCAAATAAGCCATTGGCATTTATTTTAATTCCAAGAGAAAATTACTTTTGAATTCTTTTTCTGATAGTAAAAGCAATATGTGATAATTATAGCTATTCTAAACATTTAAATAATGCAGAGGGTTACACAGTGGATAAGATTTCTGACTAAAATGAATTTCCCTTAAGTTTATGTTAATTTTCATGAATTGTTTATTGCTTCTGTTTTCTTTGCCAAATTTTTTATTACTCTTGTTGTACAGATTTTGGAAACCTCAATGTCATTCATCATTTTTGGATAATTTTTTGTCTCTTGTATTACAGTTGATATATGTTCTCAGGGAAAATTCCTTTAAATTTTACTTGCTTGACAGTACACATTTTGCTATTCCTTTTTTTCTTTGTTTGTTTTTGTTTTGAGAGGGCCAGGGAAAGAGAAACAGGAACATCCAACTGCTCCTGTATGGACCATGACCAGGGAGTCAAACCGGCAACCTTAGTACTCTGGGATGATGTTCCAGTCAACCAAGCTATTTGCCACAGTTTTTTATTTTAATAGATTGATTTTTTTAAACAAAGAGTTCGGAAGGGAGAGGGAAGGGAAGCATTCATTTGTTGTTGCACTCAGCTGTGCATTCATTTTTGCTTCCTGTGTGTGTCTTGACATGGGATCAAACCCACAACTTTATTGTTTCAGGATGATGCCTAAACCTACTGAGCTAACCCGCCAGGACCCATTTTACTGCTCTTTTTTTTTGCACTGTTGGCATTTAAACTTTATTTACTATACTCTGAAATGACCGTTAAATAATGGTGGCCTCTTTATATCCAAAGTTTTGCAATGTAGGAGCCATAGGGAAATGAAGTTATATATTAAAAACAATTTACTACTATATTTATTTACAACTAAACTAGGGACCAGACACGTTGCTGTGAGCAACACTCCTGGACTACAACCTTTATCAGGAGCAGTAGGACAGTGGGTCACAGGGCTGCCCGCAGGCCGGAAAACCTGGCTGGCGGCTGCAGCTCCTGTTCAGGACCTAGGCAGAGCAGCGACTGGAAAGCCTAGAGACGGAATGGTTATTTCACTCCATAAACTCTCTTTCCACACCACCTAGATGCTTTCTTCAAACAAAGCACTTTGCTATGCTTAGGCTTTACAGTTTTTACATTATTTTCTAGTGGCTCATTATTCATGAGCTTGTCATGTTACTGATGTATGATTCTATAATCTCACTGAAAATACAAAGCAGGTGGAGTTCTTGTTTGTTTATTTGTTATCTTTTGTTTCATATATTTTGTTTGTTTCCTAGGGGCTACTCTCTTAGATTTCACTATTTGAATCTAATTCTCTTTTTAATTCTAGCAAAACTTTTTAAAGTTATCAGCTAGTATTAATAAAGTATAAATTGTTCTTATTTAATGCTTGGTTGAATGCTTTGTCTCTTACTATGGGGGTCATTTTTTAGTTTCCTTTGGCACAGTTCCTCCTGAAAATAGTGCCACAGAGGTTAGAGCTCTCCCCATTCGTGCCATTGTGTTGAATGTGGACTCATCAGCACGAGGGTCTGAGGGACAGTATTGAGAGAGAAGCAGTGGCAAGTGAGAGATGGTGGTGTGTGTGGTCTCCGTGGGCGTTAGTTGTGGATGTTCTAAGTAAGGGAGCAGGTCCACAGAGCCCTTCCATGCTGAATGTAACAGCTGAGTGACAGGCAGGTCAGCACTCTCTTGCATTATTCTCCTGAACAGCTTTAGGTCTGTGGGTGGTTCCTCTCTATAGTAGCTGAAGAAAGTTTTCTCTTTGATTTTGGTTGAGTTGTGGCTGACACTGACTGATGTGCCATGCACATTCTCCTTCAGTGGAAGACTTGCACTTAAGCACTGCTGGCAGAGCCTTCATGGAGAGAGCTGCCTTCCCTGGGGTCTTACTCCTTCCCAGTGTGGCCCCCTGTCCAGTAACTGATTTGGAAGTGGAAAGGTTTGGCTGTGTTGGACCAATTCAAGACTATGAAGGGCCATTTTAATTCCATAGCTCCCTAATGGCTTTGGGCAAGAGAGCCTTGGGCCGTATCAGAGATGAATTTCTTTCTCTATCCACACCTGCGTCCTTTCCATGCCTTCCACAGGTATTAATGCCCAGGGCAGTTCTTAATATCCTGCATGCTAAACTCCATCTCAGAGCTTGCTTCACAGGTAATCACACTTGTACCATTAGTACAGAAGAAAAATAGAGATTTAAAGCATCAAAATTGTATACTTCAGGCCCTGGCCAGTTGGCTCAGTGGATAGAGCGTCAGCCGGCAAGCAGACATACCGAGTTCGATCCCCAGTCAGGGCATACGTGAGAAAAAATCATCTGTTTCTCTTCCCCGCCCTCTTTTCCTTCTCTCTCTCTTCCCCTCTTCCAGCCAATGGCTTGATTGTTTTGAGCATTGCCCCAGATGCTAAGGATAACTCAGTTGATTGGAGCATCAGTCCCAGATGGGGGTTGCTGGGTGGATCCCAATCAGGCCTGTGCGGGAGTCTGTCTCTCTTATCTTCCCTCCTCTCACTTTAAAAAAAGAAATACACACACACACTTGTTACTATGTCATTATGTCTGTTGAACTTTTTAGTGTTTGCATCACTGAAGAAGAGCATAAGAATTAGAAGTCAGAAGATTATACCTAAACTTCACCTGACTTGAGAGAGCTGTGGTGCAGCCAGAATGACATGGTTTTCAGTGAAAACTGTCGCAGTGCATTCTCAATAGTTAGTTAGGTCTGTGAGTCACACCAATCACCTGCTTTGATTCCACGGCCGTGTCTACCTCCTACCAGCAGGAGCCGTGCCCTTCAGAAAGCACGACGACTACGTGCCCAGTTTCTCAGAGCGCTTCTCCCCAGAATGACACTGTCCTGGCAGCTCGTTGCAGTTCTACACTTAGCTTGTCTTTATTGTATAATATATCAGGCGTACCTGCCCTTCTGAAACTCCGTCATCATTGCTGTTACTTTAATTCGGGGAAACTTTTTTGACCAGTCTTAACTTCTTTCCAAATCAGATTTTATGATCTTTTGTGTCCTGTACTGATTAATATAACTGAATATGTGACTGTAAGACAGATAGAAGAAGGGATTATGAGAAGTACCCAGTATTTTTCAACCTTTTCTAAAACATCTTTTTCAGCATACTCATGTACCCAGACTTATACCCTTAATAACAAGCAATTGCACATCAAAATCAGTTCCTGTAAGAAGGTAAGTTTAAAAAAATTTTTTAGAATGGCTTTAATATTACATGATGTTTAATTCTTAGTCTGTTGCAAAAATTAGGTATTAATTTCTTGTCTTCTAGAAACCTTAATAAAATTCTCATGGCATGTAAGGGAAAACGAATGAAGCAATTACAGTGCCCACCCGTATTTCTCAGTTTCATCGTATGATGCTTTGGTTTATTTGGGCCACTGGTAGTTAGTTCGGTGTTTAAAGGGAATGGAGTCTGGCGTCAGGCATCCACGAGAGTCCTGCAGCTGCCACTGCCGGGCTGCTCTGCTCTGGGCTCTTACGCACTTGAGCCTCAGGGTCGGCATATGTTACAAAGGCTCAAGGTCTCAGCCCCATAGGATCCTGAGGGAGTGAGTTGTGTATTAGTAGATTTGAACACAGTGTGTAGAACAAAGTAAACAGCCATAACAGGCCAATTGGTTAGTCTCTCTCTCTTATGATTTCTACAGTTTTTAATACACCATCAGTAATAAAGACAGCAAAAAAAGATATGCGTATTTGATGTTCAAGAAAATTGTAAAAATTCTCTTTTAAATTTGATAAATATCTTTATTTAAATTCTTTGAATGTTAAGAAGCAGCTAAGTAAGACATCATTATTACCTTTCAGTGTTTTGGAGTTTTGTTCACAGTTGTTCACTTACCTCTCTCTGTTGGAGGAGGAGATGACAGCTCACTGGCCAAATCTGGCCAGCAGTCTAGTTTTGTACAACCCACAAGCTAAGGCTGTTTCTAACAGTTTTGAAGGGTGGTTGACAGGGGGAATGAAGAACAATATGAGATAAAGATGGAATGTGGTTCCTAAAGCCAGAAATATTGTCTGTTCTGGCCCTTTACAGAAAACGTTTACCGATCTCTGACTTACGTTGAGGGAAATGGTTAATTAGGAAATAGGAACGTGACGGAGAAGAGGGAGTCAGGAAGTACATCATAGAATTGCCGTGAAGGTGGGAAGCCATTCAGTAACTGTAGGAGAAGTGAGTGGGGCGTGACCTAGAGATGTAAAACCATGCTGCATGCTACAGGGCCACCAGACAGTCCCTGAAGCCCGGCAAACGGGAGGTTTCAGACGGAAAAGTACCTGATGGGCAGAGGGGGCAGAGGAAGGGCCAGGAGTAAGCTGAAGTCAGCATAGAGGGCTTGGAATATCATGGAGAGAACTTTTGACATTGTTCCCTTCTTGTACAGTTTTTGGTGAGGAAGTAATGTCATCATCCTAGTTTTTATTCCAGCCATGAACAGTGATTAAGAAAGCACAATGGTTTAAATAAATGGGAATTTTTATAACTCATTGAAGAGAGGGAGAGTCTGAACTAGAGCTGTATTGATGATAACTGATTGAAGGAGATTTTGTGCAATAAATAAATTCAGGGGATTTCAAGTGTAGAAATGAGACCTGATAACTGGATATGGATGAGGGAGGTGATATTGAGTGTTTTAGGCAACTTAATTTAATCTACTTATTTCTCATTTCCTAATCAGTATTATATGGGCTAAAAGAGTGTATGAGAGGGATAAGAATTAATTTGTTCTTGTATATATAATGTTTGAGTTGCCTTTCACTGCCTGTGTAGAGATGTTGAATTGAACCAATGCTGGCAAGATAGGACTAGATGGAGAAGTATAGTTCATAGTCAGGTATAAGGGTACGGATAATGGTGACTACAAAAGAGAAGTGGGCTGAGATCAGCACCAACCAGGTGAGCACCTGTTTAAAGGTTGGTGGAGAAAAAGTGTTAATATATTAAGGAATAAAATCAGGATAAAACTGAATCATGTAAAAGAAGAGCTTACGAATGAGACAAAGAAGTTGAGAACTAGAGGGTTTAAGAGAAAACATACAAATAATTTAAAAAACATACATATACTACTCACAAAAATTAGGGGATATTTCAAAATGAATATGAAGCTATAAAATATCCCCTACCCTGACCAGGCGGTGGCGCAGTGGATAGAGCGTCGGACTGGGATGCGGAAGACCCAGGTTCGAGACCCTGCGCTCGCCAGCTTGAGCGCGGGCCCATCTGGCTTGAGCAAAGGCTCGTCAGCTTGGACCCAAGGTCGCTGGCTCCAGCAAGGGGTTGCTCAATCTGCCGAAGGCCCACGGTCAAGGCACATGTGAGAAAGCAATCAGTGAACAACTAAGGTGTTGCGACGGCAACGAAAAACTGATGATTGATGCTTCTCACCTCTCTCCGCTCCTGTCTTTCTGTCCCTATCTATCCCTCTCTCTGACTCTCTCTCTGTCCCTGTAAAAAAAAGATATATATCCCTTAATTTTTATGAGCAGTATATATTCTTTAAGGAAACTTTGTGGAAATAGAAGATTCATCACATCCTTCTTGATCATCATTGTATAGCTTCAATTTATAGTGCATAATAGGTATTTAATAGGTTTTTTTAATTAAAAAATTTGGTAATTTTACATTTGGCAAGTATTATAAGTTAAACTTATAGGGAACTCTTAATCTTTTTGAACTATTTAGCATAGACATAGTTGGAACCTTAAAGTAAGGTAAGTATTTGACAATTAAGATATCGAAAGACATGTCTTATGCAGTCATCTTTAGGAGTCATCTTTGGGAGATTGGTTCCAGGACCCACCTTGGATACCAAAATCTACAGATGCTCATGTCCCTAATATACAGTGGAGTAATATTTGCATATAGGCTACAACAGGGGATGCCTGCACATCATTTCATTCGTGTGAATTCAGCATAGTGGTTGTGTGTGGCAGTTTCAGGTTTTGCTTTTTGGAACTTGATGGGATTGTTTTCTCCAGTATTTTCAATCCCATGTCATATCCACAGATATGAAACCCATGGATTTGAAGGGCTGATGGTCCTTTAATTCAGGGGGCAAAGTGTAGTGCTATAGAAGAAAGTGTTCCTCAGTATTTACTTATAAATTAATATAATGTTATAACATTTAGTTTTAATTAACTTTTATTTTTCAGGCGTTCATTTGAATTTTTAGATTTATTGTTACAAGAGTGGCAGACTCATTCATTGGAAAGGTATGCATCACCTCTCTCTTCCTCTCTCCTTCCCCTCCCCATTGTTACCAGTTCTTTAGAAGTTAATGCTATTGGATTTGCATTATTGCTCATTTTGCTTTAAAAGCTTTTTGTGCTGGCTTTCCCTTAAAGCTATGATGTGGTGCCCCCTTTATTTGTTGCAGCTGTGAATAGTGTGATTTTCTTCTTTGTGGAGTGAGTGAGGGTCTCTTCAATAGGATGAGTCATATAAGACACTCCAGGTTAAATTGGGAAAAAGTTTTAAAATGTACCTTTGGTCGTGTAAGAGAGGTTTACCAAGGTGAAATTAACAAGTAATGAATGATTTAAGATAGAAGGAAAGCACTGCCTTTCAGAGGAAATAGATACAAAATGTTTCTCCATACCACTGTCAGGTGTCTTTTGGTCAGGTAACATCTTGGTGGTGTTTCATGTAGTTCTGAGATGACCAAGAGGAAAATGTGGGCAACTAGGCAGTCAACGGCTATTTACAGGGCTGGATTTCTTGGTGGTGTCAAGTTTGAAGCTTGGAATAGACCTGCAGTTATGTTGAAAATGATGCTGATTTTTCATTTTAATGGAAATCGTTAAATTTGTCCATGGTTCCTTTTTTAAAAAAATAGAATGTCATTTAATGTCATGGTATAATTCCAAGTTTCTTTAAGTTTGTGGCAGCTACTACTCAATTTAGTCAGATTATAATTGATTGTACTATTAACAAGTCATCTACATTGGTGGGTTAGGGAGGGATCACACAGATTATTTTCTACTTATTAAAAATGTAAAATTTGAGTACTATTTATTTATACTTTGTTTGGACTTTACATAAAAATAATTATTTTCAGGTTCATAACGTTTAACTTGTCATTGGACTTTACTTAAAAATAATTATTTTCAGGTTCATAACGTTTAACTTGTCAGAAGGAAACTGTATGAATGAAGTGCATGAGGTGGATCATTAGAAAATCCTGCAGCCTTAGGTTTATTATTGTGCACTAATTCATCGTGTTACCTCCCCTTCCTCTTTGTGATTAATGTGTAATGCACAGGCTGTAAGCATTACTTGTGGTGAAATACAGTTTTACACACGAATCCAAAGATGTTTTGTTTTATAGACATGCAGCTGTCTTGGTTGAAACTATTAAAAAGGGAATTCATGATGCGGATGCTGAGGCCAGAGTGGAAGCAAGAAAGTAAGTCTGTAACGAGTTTTTGTAACAGTTTGAACAGACTGGTCTTTTCATTGAAAGGAATTACATTGGGAGAATGAAAATATTAGAAGTCTCTCAGTTCTACTTTTAGTTAGTTCTTTTGTGAAATTGTTTCTGATTTTCCTCCATTAAACCTGTACGGGGTGTCTAACAGAGGACTTTGTGTTGTTGTGTGCACAGTCATCAGGATTCCTAGTCCACTTTCATTGTGAATAGTAATGCCTCATTTATTGGGCATGTGTTATGTCCCGGACACTGTGTGGGGCCGTCGGTAGTCATTCTTTTCTAATATTTAAAATGCAAAGGTGGCAGCCGAAGTTTGGATACTTGGGATTTACTCGAGCCACACGAACATTAAGAGCTACAGCCAGATTTGGAACTAAGATCTACTTTTCTCAAAAGCCTGTCATTTTTCCACCAAAACTTGTTAAATTTGGAAAGTAAGCACAAGGGATGTATTAAAAACTTACATGCTCATCTTCATTCTTGAACACGTTTTACTGTTAATGTCTAATAGTGTAAAGGTATTATTTGTGCTCTTTTCTTCTTTTCATTTTTTATTTGTTTTTCAGGACATATATGGGTCTAAGAAATCACTTTCCTGGTGAAGCTGAAACACTGTATAATTCCCTTGAGCCGTCTTACCAGAAGAGTCTACAAACGTACTTAAAGAGTTCTGGCAGTGTGGCCTCTCTTCCACAGTCTGACAGGTCTTCATCGAGCTCACAAGAAAGTCTCAAGTAAGGTCATATGAATGCTAATTACTGATTTCCTCCCTCCCCAACTCCCCAGAGTTCCTAATTTGGACACTTGAATGTGGGCTTGCATAAAGCCTTGAAAGAGTAGTGATGTGAAGCACTTGTTTTCTTTGGTCTACTGACTCAGGAGTTGGATTGCATGAGAGTGTAACTTCTCTTCGGGTAAAGAGTTTAGTAATTCAAATTTTGTGTCTATATGCTTGTGTGTCTGAAAAAGATTGGGAAGTACTGGTTTATATACATTTTATAAATACCCACAAAATAGTTTATAGGTTTCTAGGGCATTGTAATGAAGGAGTTGAACGGAAATTCAAAAGTCATCTTCAGAACTGTTAGGCACAACTGGTAAAAACGCACTGCCCTCCTTCCTTATCTCTTACACAGCTTCAGATTTCAGCAGTTACCTCCAGCGGCAAAATTAGTGTCGGGCTCGCTTCTCTTTAACTCCATTCTCATCATTGTCTTGGCTGCCACGAACCTTCTGCCTTGGCAGCCTTCACCCTATTTTCTGGCTCTCTAGCCCTATGAGATTGCTATAGGCTCAGGTATTTTCTGCACTCCCTAGTAGTAGCCACAGATATCCGCAGATTTTTCCAGGGAAGAACAGCTCACAGAGTATGAGCTTACCTCTCTGTAGTTTCTGTCTCTTTGGACCCTGGCCCACAACAATCGCTGGTTGCCTTGGCATCTCCCTGATGCAGGAGTAGGATCAGGGTGAGGCAGATGAAGAACCTAGAGTATAAAATTCAAGAAAGCATTACATGGTCTTGCCAGTACTATACCAAAGTTGAGTGACTTACAAGTTTTCAGAATAAATGCAGGATCTGATTGTAGGAATAACTAATTACCTGTCTAAACTCTATTTAAGCTTGTGATCAGTCCTTCACCTCCAATGAGCATTGTTGCTTTTTTCCTTTTACTTTTATTTACTATGCTCAAACTTAAAGAGCATATTAATCACCTGAAGATGTTTAAGTGCAGAGTTGGATTTGGTAAATATCGGGTGTTCCCTGAGGTTTTGCATGTTTTACATTTTCTAGGTGATGTCATCAGTCAATACTTCTTGTCCATGGATTATACATTGAGTAGCAATGATCTAAACAAGATATTTTATCTTAACCTTAGTATAACATCCTTAGACATAAAAACCTGAAATTCTGTGAACCTTGAAGTTGTCTACTTCAGTCTAAGTTTACAATTTTAGGGGACAGCTATAAAAATAATATACTGTGTTTAATAACCATCAAATTTACTATTTGATAATAATAACTCAAAGAATATTATTCAATAGCCTGACATTGACCTGGGGTTTTTGCTTCTCTCTTCCCTCATCTTTAAAATTTATAGATATACTTTTTAGATCTTTCTTACTTGCTTACATATATATTTTACCTATTGGCTGTACAATTCCATTGCATAGATAACTAATCAAAAGAGTTAAGAGAGGTGGTGGATTCTTTGAGATGATTGGGGCTGTTTTTCTTTCTTTTTTTACAAAGACAGAGAGAGAGAGAGGGATAGACAGGGATAGACAGACAGAAACGGAGAGAGATGAGAAGCATCAATTTTTTGTTGCGACACCATAGTTGTTCATTGATTGCTTTCTTATATGTGCCTTGACCACGGGCCTTCAGCAGACTGAGCAACCCCTTGCTGGAGCCAGCGACCGTGGGCTCAAGCTGGCGACCTCAGGGTCTCAAATCTGGGTCCTTCTGCATCCCGGTCTGATGCTCTATCCACTGCACCACCGCCTGGTCAGGCTGTTTTACTTTCTAATTGTACATGTTATCCTTAGCAGTATCTTCGCCGCCTTTCTCAGCTCACTAGTAGTGTGATACCTACATGTGTCTGCATGGATTGCCAGTGGCCACAACCAGTATGACTTAGGTCAGAAAGATTTCAGTTATTCTGAATTCCTTGTGTGCTGATAATAACACTGCCCCTCTTCCTCCAAGTATAATATCTCGGAATACAAGTGTTGGAAAGTTATTCAGTTGTCTCTGGTGAGCGCTACAACATGTGCTGAGGACCAGAGTGAACAGCAGCAAACTGGTCCCTGTCTCCATAGAGTTCACAGTCTTTATTCACTTTGGCTGGTTTCAGTTTTGCTTCACAGCTAATTTAGATTCTATTGATACGTAATAACAACTGTTGAATCCTAATTTGTAAGAGGGAAGTTAAAAAAGAAGTACTTCTCAGTTCTTTGGGACGTTCAGTGATATTTTGCTAATTGTTACCAAAGGAGTGATAAATGACATCCTTTCACTAAAAGTATTTCTTTCTACCTTGCAGTCGCCCCTTTTCTTCTAAGTGGTCTACAGCAAACCCGTCCGCTGTGGCTGGAAGAGGTAAATTGCCTTTTTAAGTAAGAGCCATGCATATTTTATTTAATAAATAAAGTAAAACCTACTTTATAAATATAGTATATATATTATTTTCTCACTGTGGGTCACAATAAAACAGTTAAGAACTGCTTTGAGTTGTTTAGCTTTTAAAAACAGTTTTGATGTGCTTTTAAAGCTTTTAAATGGTTCTAAACATTTCTAAACTACATTGAGAAAATAATATAATATAATTTTATATAATAACCTAATATCACACATATGCACTGTACCTATATTTGTTTAATATACATATACTACATATAATATGTACGATGTGATATGTACTATTTTACACATTAAGTATACATACGCTATGTGTGTGTTATATACATGTGTACATATATAGTATAATCTGAAGCTTCAGCAGGTACTGCTTACACTTAGTTGTGATGAATGTACTCTGTTTTTTGTTCTGTTTCATTTTTTAAAAATGCTTGTCATGACCCACTCAGTTGATTTCACAGGCTATTAATGGTTTACAGCTCACAGTTTGTAAAACTTCATGAAACTGAAAAGCTAAAGATCAGAAATATTTTTTTGTTTTTGTTTTTTTTAACAGGGACAGAGAGAGAGGGATAGATAGGGACAGACAGATAGGAACAGAGAGAGGTGAGAAGCATCAATTATTAGTTTTTCGTTGCCGTTGCGACACCTTAGTTGTTCATTGATTGCTTTCTCACATATGCCTTGACCGCGGGCCTTCAGCAGACCGAGCAACCCCTTGCTGGAGCCAGCGACCTTGGGTCCAAGCTGGCTAGCTTTTGCTCAAGCCAGATGGGCCCACGCTCAAGCTGGCAACCTTGGGGTCTCGAACCGGGGTCTTCCACATCCCAGTCCGACGCTCTATCCACTGCGCCACCGCCTGGTCAGGCAAGATCAGAAATTTAATAACTCTAATTTACCTAAGGGTGGCAGAACCTGCATTATTTTGTGGATGGCCCCACTCCTGGGTTAGTCCTCCTTGCATGTTTCTGATCATAAAAA
This sequence comes from Rhynchonycteris naso, assembly GCA_037038555.1. Taxonomy (NCBI): domain Eukaryota; kingdom Metazoa; phylum Chordata; class Mammalia; order Chiroptera; family Emballonuridae; genus Rhynchonycteris; species Rhynchonycteris naso. The sequence continues at coordinate 60,273,045 of CM073004.1, read as the reverse complement.
CCAGCACTTTTGCCATTGTACAGTGCTTCATTTTAATGGGTTAGACGTAAGGGCCATCTTTTCTTTTTATTTCTAAAGTGAGAAGCAAGGAGGCAGAGAGACAGACTCCCGCATGTGCCCTACTGGGATCCACCCAGCATACATACCCACCAGGGGGCGATGCTCCATTGCAACCGGAGCCATTTTAGCACCTGAGGTGGAGGCCATGGAGCCATCCTCAGTGCCCAGGCCACTTGGCTCCAATGGAGCCTTGGCTACGGGAGGGGGAGAGGGAGATAGAAAGAAGAGGGGGAAGGGTGGAGAAGCAGAGTTGCTTCTCCTTTGTGCCCTGAGTGAGAATCAAACCCAGGACTTCCACATGCCAGGCCGACGCTCTACCCCTGAGCCAACCAGCTAGGGCCATAAGTGTCATCTCTTTACCTATGAAACAGTCCTATGAATTTTACAAGGTACAGTTATTTTTTCAATTTTATGGGAGAGGAAAATGAGGCAGAGAAATATTGAGAAAATTATTCAAGAAGATTTAGTTGTGTCAGGGTTAAAACAGGCATTCTGGATAAAATACTATTAATTATTTTCTGATGTCCATTTGGCCACTTGCTTATTACATTTTGACCATTTCTCATTATGTATTAGCTCATTTTAGTTTCAAACTTATGTAAGTTCCATACTCTTTGCAGTGATTTAAATAATACAGGTTACCTTTGCTCTGTTTTCCGTAGTGTCAGCAGGCAGCAGCAAAGCCAGCTCCCTTCCAGGAAGCCTGCAGCGTTCACGCAGTGACATTGATGTGAACGCTGCTGCCGGGGCCAAGGCTCATCATGCCGCGGGGCAGTCCATGCGGAGTGGGCGGCTAGGTGCAGGTGCCCTGAACCCAGGTTCCTATGCATCACTCGGTGAGACAGCTAAGTGTGGGACATTGTCGTGTCTTCTCCCTGGTCTCGGTGACGGCAGAATGGTGGCGACAGCGTGATTATTTCTATTTTATTCCTGTCAGTTACGGATAGTTCGTATGCTTTAGTATGATTCTGTACTTGGGGCGTGTTCTGAGGTGTGGAAGCTGCCGCGTTTTGACTTTTCTCTCTTACCTTCCTGATCATCTTGATCAAAGGAATGATTCCTGATTCTATGACTTGCTTGTAGAACTGTCGTAGCTCCACACTACTGCCACATCCAACCTCTGGTCACGAAGGAAGTTTGGGAGGCTTTGTATCCACCTTCTCTGTTCTTAATTATAATTCAATCTGAAACTTATGTTTCCTAAAGCTAGTCAGAGTTTGTTTTTTAAGTCCGTCAACTTTAGAGTTTGAGGCTGGTTACCGCATTGCTTACCCCTGTGCTGTGCTTCGTTTTTTGTCTCTTGGCAGTGCTGCTGGAGCACTAGGCAGACAGACGGTTGGAGCGCCGTAGGAAGTGGAGAGGTTTTAGTGTGAAGGTCGTACTCTGTACTTGATGAAGACGGCGCAGCTACATTAAATAAGGAAAGGGTAGTAAGTGATTCAGAAAATGATGCTTAGACATTTGGCTTACAATTTGCTACGAAATTAAGTTAGAACCATGTTTTACGTGGTACTATAAAAATTTATTTCAGGTGACTATAATGTTAAACAAAATCATAAAGCAACTTAATGAAAGCATGGTAGTTGAATATTCGTCTAATCTCAGGAGGGAAAAGGGATTACAGCCCTGCTAACTCCAGACATGTAGAGTTTCCACACCAACCAGGGCTCCTACGCCAGGTGGGTCTCAGTTTAATTCCTACACAAGCCGTAGTTAGCACAGACTTCACAGGTTAAGGGCTCAATCCCATAAGACTGTCCCACTTATACTTCAGACATGAATTGCAAGTCCAAGTTGTCCCCTGTGCTTTTGTCAACTGGCGTAAATCGGAGGTTCCCATAACCCACTCAGTTAATTTGTTAGAACAGCCTATAGACTTGGGAAAACAGTCTACTTACTAGATTACTGGGTTAGTACAAAGTACATTAAAGGATGTGAATGAACAGCCAGGTGAAGAGATACATGAGGCGAAGTCCAGAAGTATCTCATGTGCGGAAGCTTCTGTCCCTGTCGAGTTGGCTTGTACCACCGTCCTGGCACGTGGGTGTTTTCACCAGCCCGGAAGTTCTCTGAACCTATACTTGTAAGGTTTTCATGGAGGCTTCCTCACATAGGCGTAATCAATCATTAGTTCAGTCTCCAGCCCCCCGTCCTGGAGAGTGGGACTGAACATTCTAAGCTTCTAATCATGGCACATCCTTCTGGTGACCAGCCCGTCCTGAAGCTGCTCAGGAGCCTGTCAGGAGTCACCTCGTTAGAACTAAAGACCAAATACAGAACAAAAGACACCCCTCGTGTTCTTACCATTGAAGAAATTAAAAGGGTCTTAGGAGCTCTCTGCTAGGAATGGGGAGGGCAGAGAGCTTATCTGTGTTTTTATGTGCAGGTGTGTGCACACACACAATCAGTTTGCATGATGACAGGCAGGGGTAGCATATACTTCCTGGCTACACTGTACAGAAGGATGACTGACATCCCAGGCAGGCCAGAGCGGAACAGTGCGCGATTCATCACACTACTCAAAATAGTGCACAATTTAAAACTTACAAATTATTTCTTTCTGGAATTTTTCATTTACTGTTTTCAGACTGCTGTTGCCTACAGTTAACTGAAAACCTGGAAAGCAGAACTGCAGATAAGGGGTCTACTGCACATAAAAATAAAGTACTACTAATGCGTGCTTCCAAGATGGGTGGACCTTGAAAACATAAGAGGTCAGATACATGCAGCCATATATTGTAAGATTCTGTTTGTCTGGAACGCCTAAACTAGGTGAATCCACAGAAGCAGTAAGCTGAGCTGTGGCCAGGGGCTTTGAGTAAGCGGACTAGCGAGTGACTCCTGATGGGTACGTGATTTCTTTCTGGAGTGATGAAACGTTCTGGAATTAGAGAGTAATGAGGGTTGTATAATCTTAAACATTAAATATATTTAATATAGATTTTTTTGTTTTAATTTATTGTGTTAACATGAATTCAAGTATCCCACTCAATATAACTCCCTCACCCCCACCCTCTTGTTCCCGATTTCACCCTAATATCTATTATTTTTAATTCCACAAAAAATATTGTATTTGAAATGCTTTAATGTGAAGGAAAAAGCCAATTTGCAACCATATTATTTTCATAAGAAAACCTGTAATCCATGAATTTGATTTAATTTTTCTTTTGCTTCTTTGAGGTTTGAATTCACATGTTTGCTTCATTACAGAAGGGAAAGGTGTCCCTCTGTCCTCTTCTTCTCATCTGGCACAGGTTCACAGTCTGGGACAATGAGCTAGTTTCCTGTGGCTCTTTCCAGGACTTAGACTAGGGGTAGTCAACCTTTTTATACCTACCGCCCACTTTTGTATCTCTGTTAGTAGTAAAATTTTCTAACCGCCCACCGTTTCCACAGTAATGGTGATTTATAAAGTAGGGAAGTAACTTGACTTTATAAAATTTATAAAGCAGAGTTACAGCAAATTAAAGCATATAATAATAATTACTTACCAAGTACTTTATGTCAGATTTTCGCTAAGTTTGGCAGAATAAATTTTTATATAACAACTTACTGTAGTTAAATCTATCTTTTTATTTATACTTTGGTTGCTCCGCTACCGCCCACCATGAAAGCTGGAACACCCACTAGTGGGTGGTAGGGACCAGGTTGACCACCATTGACTTAGACAATGGATCTTCTCATTCTCTCTCTCTTTCTATTTCTTTCTCTTTAACTCTTTCTTTTATCCTTTCCTTTTTCTTTATTTCTTCACCCCTCCCCCGTTCCCCTCTTATATACAAGTGACTGGTGGATACTCTCTGTTTTCTTCTACTTTGAACCCTGCTTATCATGGCTGAACGTTTATGGATGAGAGGGAGTTATCCATTGTTTTTCAGGGAACCCTTCAACTAACACTTAGTTTTGCCTGGCACCCTGCTAGATACCCAAGATCCAGAGATGTGTGCTTCTGTACTCAGAGTCTCTCAGTCTTGTTGCGTTTATGCGTTTGAATTTTAAGTCCTTGTGAGACATCAAACTGGAGGCATTCAGGAGGCATGCTGGTATAATGAGATAAACATACACACCCACACACATAAATACTGTACTTATACATTGGTGACACTGAGATGTAATGGCATAGAATTTACAAGAGGAATGTGTGCTTGAGATTAGATTTGGAATTCATTAGAGAATTGTTTTTACTGTAATCTTTCAATATTTAACTAGTACATTCCTTAAAGCAGTAGCCACTGGATGGTTTTTTTTTTCCGCTGAAATACCAAATCCTTTGGGAACAGGAATATCATGAGTGATTTGAAGTTTACCTTTAAAACTTCATCCTGAAGAGGAAGCTCGGTGTCATGGGAGACAGGAATTTGTGTTAGGGAAACCTTGCTATATGTATGCGTATTTATGAATATTTGTTCTCAACAACTGTCTTTGTGGAATTGCTTAAGTGGAAAAGGAAAATGAATGGTTTCATTGGTATCATGTGGACAGAAGTAAAATTTCAGTTAATTCTGAGAGATACTGGAAGAAGAACTTGGATAAATTTTTGCTGTTCTTGATGGTCAAGAAAAGAGCTGAAAGAACATCGTAGGAATTTTCTGTAGTTAAAGAAAGGTAAATGAACTTTATAGGAAAGATAAAAAGAAAAGGTTAATGAATTTTCTGTTTTTTAAGATTGGAGGAGTTAACTATATTTGTATGCTAAGGTAATAGAGTCCATAGAGAAACAAAGTTAAAATGCATGGATGAGAGGAAATAATTTATGACCAAAGTTTTATGAAAGGCTTGAGGATGGGGAGTATAGAGCGAGGCTGGAGAGTTCGCTGTGGATGCAGAAGGGTCACCATTTTACTGAGGTGGAAGGGAAGGAAACGAAGGTAGTAGTTTCAGATATATTGGGGATGTGGGCACTAAGAAGTCTGTCATGGAGTGGGGAGGTTGTTGAGAGTTCCCTTCTGAAAAGTCAGAGTCAAGGATCATGTGTTAATAAAAAGCTGGGTGTCTGGTAAGTAGCTTGAGGTTTGGAATAGCCCTTGAGGGGCACAAGAGGTGGGGCATTCTTTTGGAATTCCTACAGCCAGCTACACGTTTGGGCACTGGATAGGATGCACAGGACTCAAAGGCAGATGTATCCGTGGCTGAGGGTAATGATAGTGAAAGGACACATAGCGAGATCAGGAAAGAAGACTCATCACGTAGCCTGGGGGAGTGGCCACAGCTGGGCGACATCCTCCCTCCCAGAGGTGAAGATGAGGGCTACACCGAACATGCTCTTTTCCGCAGCAGGGACAGGCAGGCACACACGCACAGTGTTTCTGCCCAGGGAAGCTCACGTAGGACTCGGAGTCCAGGATCAGTGTGAAAGAGGTTACTTTATGTGAGCACTTTGCCATCCAACCAGCCTCAGTTACCAGAGTGGTCACAGTAAATTACGTTGCAAAAACAGTTCGGCATCCCTGCCGCTACCCCTCAGCTCCCACGCAAAAAAATAACCTTATCGTTGACATGGGGAGCATCCAAAACTATGTTCCCAAAGGCCAGCCAAGGGCCAGCCTTATAGGTAGATCCTTAAGATCAACTCAACCCTGGTGTTAATATTTTCTTGAACAGGCATCAAAAGCGAAACTTGATAATCATTCCAGGTTTTGGTAATGCCAGTCTGCATGATTTCATGGTTTTCTAATTCTTCTTTTGCGCACTTCAACTAGTGGAGTAGAAAAATCAAGTAGATTTATCCAGACGTAAGGTTTTCTAGGGACTGAGGTTAGGACAGGGGCTTTGCTAACTTCTCTCTCCGCACTTGTGCAAATCAGACACCCTGCTGGGTTTGTTCTGTTGTTATTGTCTGTATCTTACATAGGAACCTCATCTTGTTCACTGTGTTTCTGTTGAAAACAAGCTTCATATATATGTATTTTCTATGAATTCTGTCTTCTTTTAAGTAATGTTTTCTGGATTTTAGAAATCATTTTTTTAATATACTAAGTTTTCCTCTGTTCTTTACTTGCTTTTTCAACAAAGAGGATACGTCTGACAAGATGGATGGTAAGAACTTCCTAATTCTATTACTAATGATTTTTACGGCTCTTGGATTCTATTTACTATCTTTGTTTATTTTCTAATTTCTTAAAAGAGATTGTTTATTTAGTGTGAAAATGGCTGCATAATATTCTGATTTTATTTTAGGTTAGGCATATCCATTTTTGGCTTTCCTAGTCTACTCAAATACTAGGTTTCTGTTTGTTGTAAATTAAGTCAGTTGTCTTAAATTTTTTGACCTGAGCTCTTAGAAATAATCTTGATTTCTTAAGTCTTCCTCTGAAATAGCAGACTCAGAAGGATAAAAAGGAATCTCATAAATCATTTGATTCATATCTGTAGTTGCTTGGTTCAACATGGTATTTTTTATCTGATGCTAGACAGCATATTATCTACACTTCCCCTTCACTTCATTAGGTAACTTAATGATATCTAGAGACTTGAGCTTTTTAAAAGAACTTGTAAGAACATACTGAATCTGTAAGTCACAGTATGAGATCTAGGAAAAATGAAGAACTATGAGTGTTTCTGTAAATTTTTACATAAACTCTGAAATTGATATACAGTATCTCCTATTCTGATTAAATGGATCATTTATTTAATCATGGGTTGGGTACATGAGTGTTACCTGTGGTAGTCTCTGTGCTTCTCTGATGTTTAATATAATTCATAAATTAAAAATATTACTGAATAAAATGAAAGCTCACCAGACCTTTCAATAGGACTTCTAACACTGAGATTCTAGACCCTTTAAAAACAAATTATTCTCTTTTTACATTAAAATATTATTTTGTTTGGGTCAAAACCAGTCTATTTGAAGAACCACCTCTGTTATGTGATGCTCGGTTCTATATTTTAAAAAGCATCTATAGTATATACACACAGACGTATCTGTTACTGCCTTTTAGTAGTGGTGAGCTACAGCATTTGTAGTTGGTCATTTTTGCTCATTTTCACTGACATCTTAGGAAGCACACATAAATGTTAAGTATAGCTGATGGATTGTAGGTTTTTAGAATACTTTGATAACGATACTGTACAGGTTAATGAGCGCTATATCATAGATTTGAGTCCCATGTTTGTCAGTTAGCTTTTCTAGTTATTTTATTGGCTAACTTTGAAAATGCACGGAAAGTATTCTTACTCTGGAAAGATCTATAAAAATTTTCATTTCAAAGAGAAGTAATGACATAGTCGCATCTTTCTTTAATGATTAATTTTTCTAATTTTCTTTACTTCAGATTTCGAGTATGAAATACAGCAGAAAAAAGTTAATGTTTTGGAATTTTTCCATTTTCAATTCTTTAGTTTTAACCATTTTTATAATGTGAGTTATTGGGTTACCTCAAATTTGTTTTTTCTCATAATGAACTTTAATTTAAGGCTATCAGATTAGAAGGTTCTTTTTACCCTTTCATTTTAGTTTTGGGTGGGAGTCACTAAATAGGTCTGAACATTAGCATCGGCAGAATTTGTTGAAACGTTATTGTTTTATTTCTCTTATTTAGGAACAGCATCTGAAGATGGTAAGAATTATGCATTTTGCTAGTAACACAGATAACTCTACATTAATATTTTTATTAATAGGAATTATTAAAGACTAAAATAGGCTAATTTATTTGCAAATCTATATAATTTGCCAGCTGTGGTAGCTTCTACATTTTTATGTTTGGTTGTGTTAGTTATGTATGTTGTTGTTTTTTTTTTAATTCTTCATCTGGAGTTTTGCTTTGTATCTTGGATCATCTCATGCTGGAAACATATAATTGCTTAACATGTTTAATAACTTCTAGTGTAAAGTTAGCACAGTTTCATTTTGTTTCCATAGTGGCATTCATGCTTTTCTTTTCTTTTTATGTTTTTTTAATTTGTGCCAATTCGTTTATACTTTGGGGAAGCATGTGCCATTTCTTTATTGGAGTTTAAATATATCAGCTCTTAAATGTATCTTTGTTTTTTAATTAGTTACTGAGGAATTGCATATGGGATTTGAATTCAGGTGTACAAAAACTTGCTAGATATTGTATTCTATTTTACTGAACCAGTTTACTGAAAAAGTTATTATTTGTTGCTTTTGAATTTATAGAGAGAGAAAAATTCAATTTTTATATTTATCTTGCCTGAAGGCTATCTTCTAAAATCTCTGATTGGATACACATTTTACTTTTTCCTAAGTTTGACATGGATGTGACACTTTCTTGTGATACAAAACCAAATTGAAATAATATTTTGGTCCTCTATTTATTCTGATATATTTGACACCTTTTCATATTTTAGGTTTTAACTTGGAATTCTCTATAAAAATTGGTTTCTGGCACTGTGTCATTATAATTTAGAATGGTAGTATTGAAATACCCTAATTTCTTTGTTATATTGGATAAATTGCCCATTTCAAATATAATAATTTTACCTTTCTGTTTTATTTCTTAGTTAGGAGAACATTGTGTCCTACTCTAAACAGACTCTAAAAGGGTAAAAGCCTGAGCTGTGGGCTTCATATGGGGCCTTGAGGGAGCTGGTAGAGAGCAGAGCTCTACCAGATGTTCTTCTGGGTTCACTTTTGTTTTACACTTAGTTCTCTCTATTATCTTCATTTTGTAGTTTCTTAATTTAAAAAAGATTTCTTAATTGTTTTGACTAATATAGCCACATCGGAGTAGGCAATTTATTGTAATTGCCTTACAAATTATACCTTTTCATAAAATAGATTCTAAGCTGTTCTTTATGATTGATATTGGTTCTGATTTGATAGTGGTTGAAACTGTTGCTTAAGATCACAAAAGTACCTGCTAGTGATATATTTTGGGGGTTTTTTGTTTGTTTTTACTAATGATAGTTAAGGGCTTTGGTAAACATTACCTTCTTTAGTTCAAAAACTCTAGAAATAAATGTTTGTGGCTTGGTTTTGTAGAGGAAGATGAGTCAGTAGTAGAGGAGAATGGAGGACAGTTGGGAGGTAGAGAAGGAAATGTATTCAGATAAGTGCCACCTCTTGTGAGATAACTATCCTCAAGTCATTTTACAAATGACATCAGTTGGTTCGGGAAAGAGAATGGTGAACATGTCCATAATCAGATGTTTAGCACAAAGTGAAAAGATTCAACATTTTACCTAGTAACATATTCTTGCAAATCCCTTTAGAAGAAGTATATTTTCAGTCAAATGGATTGTTTGGGTTGTTGTTCCTAAGATTAGGTTTATATTTAAAACTATTTGCTGGAATGAAGTTCATAGATACTGAAATTTTAGATTGGAACTGCCAATTTAGAAACAAGTGGAATGTCTATGGTAATTATTTTAATTATAACTACAGGCCTAATCAAACCAAGAATGGAAATATTTTAGTTTTACTTTACTCTTTTTCTTGACGGAAAGTTAGCTTATAGTACAACACATATAAAAGCAATATGTATTTTTAAACAGTTAAGAGAAATGTAACCTATAAGTGATGGCTGTATTATTACAGAGTTTAACAATATTTGAAAAGCACACCGAGTTAGAAAATTATAGTGAGCTTTTTTCCCCTCATTATTAAATATTATTATAGAAAACTATATTTATGTAAAAATTTTATTCCTTAGGTCGGGTAAGAGCAAAGCTTTCAGCACCACTTTCTGGCATGGGAAATGCCAAGACGGATTCTCGAGGAAGAAGTCGAACAAAAATGGTGTCTCAGTCACAGCGTACGTATTGCCTATCAGTTCTGTGTTTGTAATACGTTAGGATAAGTGTGTCGCTTATATATTACCGTATTAGGAGATTGACCGGTGGATAAAGACAAAGCTAATTTCAAAAAGACAAGCCACATACTGAGTTCTTGTTCTATACTTTAGGTTCATCATCACCTGACAAAAATGAAGGTATTTTTTTTTCAATGTTTTGGGTCAGTTGTGCATGATTTGGAATTTTTTTGAGTGGGTGTTGTCTTGTCTTTGGTGTGTTATTAGGGCTGCATCATTTATACCTGCCACTTAGAAAGAAAAACTTCATCAGCTATAAAAACTTTTGCATGGAGATACTTTAAATAACACAGATCTCTTAGCAGTAAGGCTTTGGCAGTCTACTCAGAAACTTGCAGATGTGGAAAGTTGTGCTTGTAGGGGTAAAATAATTGCCTTACATTAATGCCTAATCTGTTTGCTTCTAGCAAATGCCATTCAAGGACAGATAAATGATATCTTCATCTTCCCAAAATCTATTAGACTACAATTAGCATTTCTGGCAGCTATACACCGATTCATAGTGAGGAAACAAATTAAAATGGCCATTTCTTTTATATTCCTTGTTAAATTTACAATTTACATTTTTGCTATTTCTTTGGAATCTGAATATCTCTATAAGCCCAATTATTAAAAATCACAATTTTGAGGCCTAGATAAAATCAGTGATCTATTTCTAAATGTTCCAGAATATGCACTTAGGGTGTTATACACTTAAAGGGGTTTGTTCCCACTTCTTTACAAAAGATTTTCATTAGTACTTATCTCTGAAAATAGAAATTTTTTCCAAGGAGGTCATTAACTGTCTTCTACTGTTGTTTAGGTGTGTATCAGGGTATAGAAGACCTATCTGTCTCTTTTTAAATCTGATTTCTGAATCTTGGAATTAAAGAAAGGACAGCTGGCTTGGAGGAGACCAGGGCGGTGATTTTCCAAGTCCTACCTAGCAGATTTTACTCTTCTCTTTCCAAAACCAAAATATCTAGGCAGAGTAACAATGGGAATACTGACCAGTGTCACCTCAATAAATTCAGTAATAAGGGAGAAAAAACACAACAATTGAAGTACCCAGCAAGAGTCCTACAAATAAACAGAAATTTCTGCTTAGTAAAATTACAAATTTTACAAATAGAAAAAATGGGAAATGCCCTCTACGTAAGGACTCTTCTCCCAACCAAATTAGTAATAGCTCATATAACATTCTTCCCTGATCTTGTATATTTTTAGAATAATATTTTTAAAGTAACTTAATCTTTAGCAGCATAGCATAGCAGTTGAGAGCCTTGCTACTCCAAATGTCTGCCCAGACCATCATCATCACTGATGAACTAGTTAGAAATGCACAGTCTCCTGCTGCCACAAAGCTACTGAATTCGGCCTATATAAGATCACAAAGTGATTTGTATTACAAAATTAGTTTGAGAAATATTTATTTATTTACTTGTTTATTTGTTTTTAGGTGAGAGGAGGAGAGACAGTGAGGCAGACTCTTGCATGTGCCCTGACTGGGATCCACCTAGCAATCCCATCTTGGGTTGATGCTCAAGTAATGAGCTATTTTTAGTGCCTGAGTCTGATGTGCTCCTACCGAGCTTTTCTCACCGCCTGGGGCCACACTCAAACCAATCTAGCCACTGGCTGTGGGAGGGGAAGAGAGAGAGAGAAGGCAAGGTGGGGTGGAGAAGCAGATAGTAGCTTCTCCTGTGTGTCCTGACCTGGAATCGAACTGGGACATTTATATGCCAGGCCATCACTCTATCCGCTGAGCCAACCGGCCAGGGCTGAGAAGTATTGATTAAAATCCCAGACTCTAGAGCCATACTGCTCAGATTTGAATCATGGCTCTTTCAGATTTTTAAAAGTTGTATTTGTGTGCCCTCATCTATAAAATAAAGAGGATAATTTCAAAGGATTGTTGTGGTGACAAGGCCTTAAGACAGAGCCTGGGCCCAGAGTAATTGCTATATATTTTAGTTTATAAAATTGTCCTCTTTGTTATTTGTAATCTAACGTCAACTGAATTTTATTCAGTTCGTAATCTAATATCAACTGTTCTTTACTTCTATACCGTGTTATTCTATGGGAACAAAGAAATAAATAATGGTGAAGTTAGTAAATTTAAAGCATGAAGACTGAATTCATGGCACAGATTCAAAGTGCTTTGTGTATGGTTTGATATATTACTTAAAGGACCTCTCTTTTAGGTATTTTATAACTACTGGTTACTTCAGTAGAATATAGCATAATTTTTTAATTTCAAAACCCAATCCACAATACTTCAAAACCTTTCATAAAGAGTGAGAATGTAATGATAGGTTTTTAGACCTATGTAGGATTTTAAGAATAGAGGACATTTTCATTATACTTAGGTTTTAAATCATATTGGAGAGGTTTTTGTTTGCTTGCTTATTTACTTGAATGACTACATGTTCCATTACAAATTCTCTTGAAAAGAGATATTGTCACCCGATAGACGTTGATGCAAGTTTCTTTATAGTATAAATATAGAATTATTGCTGTGATATCCATCTTCACTTTGTTGTAAAGTATTTCATTAGGGTTTGCATGGTCTTCCCATATTTTTATGTCACCATTTAGAAAAAAACTCTTGGCTCAAAGCAGGTGTGTTCTGATGGTTAACCAAAATAAAAGCAGACCAAGTGGAGAGACTTCCAGATTTATATTTATGTCAGGATTGTGTCTTTTTGCTGTTGTTGGTAGTGACTGGTGTGTACAAATGATTGTACATCCTGTCAGAAACTTTGTCTCCCCACCCCAACCCACCCTCTGACACTTGGGTTTTTTTTTCTGTCTTAAGAAAGATAAAATGTGTGGCTTTTTCATGTAATTTTTCTTCAGCTATAAGATGTTATATAGTTCTTCCTTAACCTATAGTTTAAAATTAAATGTTTAAATAATAAAAACTGAAATATTTAATTACTTAGATTTTAGGCCATCAGAAGGAAAGCTGAAGAATTTACATTTATTTGTGCAGCTTCATTTCATCTGCTTTGTACATGAGTGTCTGATTTCAGTTTGCCAGCTGTAAAAGCTACTAAATGTACTGCTGTCGTTACAGACATCTATGGTTGGGGACTTTGTATTTTTCTTTCGGCTTTGCAGGTTTTTATTTGCTAAGAACTGACTAAAGCTTTCTTATTTCCATCTGCCATCCATTTTAAATCTGCTCCTCCCCTACATGGATTATAACCCTTACCCTAATTCTGCCTTTACACTTGTTCAGGATCACAATCTGCTAATACCATTGGTGGTAAGAATCTATAGACTCTTTGTGTGTATCTATTGTTTAATCACCTACTTTCATTATCAAGAATGGGTTCTATTCAGCAGAAATTCCTAACATATAATAGTGCATCATTTCGTAGCCATAATGCCAATTAAGAGTTTCCCTTGGCCTTTTATTACCAAAGCCCTGGGTTTTGTTATCTGGGTAGATCCCACAGGTATACACATTCAGAAGCAGAGGAGCTTTGGGTAATGCCTTGAAAATATCTCATGAAAATATGAAATGGTAGTTTGAAAACTTTAGGCAACATAAGAGAAATTAGGCATCCATTTTTAAGTTTTACAAATTCGTGTTTTCTAGATAACATGCTGTTTTCATCAACTCTATGGTCTTCTTAGAAGAAATAATTAGCCTTGGTAGTTCTTGCTGAGGAAAGAGCATTGATATTTTTTTCTAAGTATAAATAATTTCAAAGGAATCATAGGCACTACTGTTATCAAACTCTTCGTAATGAGCTTGTATTATTTTGATAAATTCAATAAATCTAGAATAATAGTGGAGTGGCTACTGCTCTTCTATGCTGCATGTTTCCTGTCTGCTGAATAGACCCACACTTCAAGGAATTCTGTAGTCTCCTACCAGTACCTCCACCCCCTAAATTTACATTAGTTTTAACTGAATACCATAATGTACATTCTCAGTTCATTATTTACACTTTTTATATTATTGTGATTGTTCCCATCAACTATCCCATCGGCTTATCTTGCATTGTGAGTTTGTGGCATGTTGGGTGTTTGGATATTTTGGTGTATATCTTTAGTTTAGACACTGCATGGAGAAATAGGTGCCTTGTGAGTATCATTAAGGTATAATTTAAAGAAATCTGATTTAAAGATTCTTCACTTTCTGAAACATCATGAAACAATTCATATGAGCCATCATTTTAAAGTGGACTTGAATAATTTTCCTACAATACTTTAGAATTTCGTCGACTCAAATATTAAGTTGTTAATTTTGTTAGAAACACTGCTTTGTTTTATAGTATTGCTATAACCAGTGGAAGTTAAGTTTCATTTTGTGTGCTGGTCAAGTTTACGAATTAAGCATAAATTTAAATTTGATCCACTAAGACCATGCAAAGAAAACTATAGCAAGAGTACAAATCAGTGGCCATGGACCACATCCCATTTGCCTCCCGTGCATGTATTATTTGGTCTACACAACATGATAAAAACCAGGAAATTTTAAAGCTTTCATTAAAAACAAAGAAAACCCCTAACCTAGCCAGTATTATCTCAAGATAGAGCTGGCTGGAACTAAAAAGCCACCACTCCCTGCCTTGCACTCACACGATGTCCTCATTGACATCCCCTACTTTTCTCATTTGGCATTTGAGTCTTTCATCTTTGCTCTGTGGAAAGTAAGTGTGATTGGGTAATATTATTTCAGGTGAGCAGGGACTGCCCTAGTGGTGGAGAGAAGTAATGCCAACAAAGACGGAAAGTAGCTTTCATGAAGAATCACTTGAGTGCATGTTTAACTTTTCTATAATGCCACGTACTGTTCAGAATCCAGAGCTAGGGTACATCTTGCCCGTATATGGTCCGTTTTCCCATTCAATGCAGACATAAAATGTTTTGGCCAGGAGCTTATCCACTGAAATATTAACCCATGCCATTCTAGTTTTAAACCATGTTTCAGATATTCTGTTAACCCTTGCCCTCATCTCGGAGAATTTGGCCAGCTCCCGCTCTATCTTCCCAACCACAGATTCTCTTCTTTTGAGACTGAATATCACTAGGTTGGAAAGGGTCTAACTTCTTTGAGATTTGCCTGTTAGTCCTCTTTTCCCCTCAGTACTTCTTTCTCTACTTTCCCGACTGTGGCCCCGCAAGCTCCCTTTGCTATTTGAAGGCAAATAGTGAAAGCAAGTGTCTTTTTCAGCTGGCCAATTTTGTAAACATTTTAATTCTAATTTTGTAAACGTTAAAAAAATAACTTTGTCACACCCATTTAGAGGTATTCTTAGCAGGCAAACTTAACATCAAGAAAATTTTTATTTTATTTTAAACAAAAATAATAGCAATTATAGAATTATTAATCTTTTCCCTTTTAAATATATGGCTTTAGCCATATGCAGTGTATCATCAGAAACTTATTTCTTTGGAAATCTTTTATGCTATTTGGGTTTTTATTTCTTTATTTTCTTTTTTTTTTTTGACAGAGACAGAGTCAGAGAGAGGGATAGATAGGGACAGACAGACAGGAATGGAGAGAGATGAGAAGCATCAATAGTTAGTTTTCCGTTGTGACACCTTAGTTGTTCATTGATTGCTTTCTCACATGTGCCTTGACCACGGGCCTTCAGCAGACCCAGTAACCCCTTCCTCGAGCCAGCAACCTTTGGTCCAAGCTGGCGAGCTTTTGCTCAAGCAAGATGGGCCTGCACTCAAGGTGGCGACCTCGGGGTCTCGAACCTGGGTCTTCCGCACCCCAGTCTGACGTTCTGTCCACTGCGCCACTGCCTGGTCAGGCCTGTTTGGGTTTTGAAAATTATAATAGTGTTGTCCTTATTAAACATACATAGTATCTTGTACTCCTCCCCCCAAAAATGAAAATATTTTACATGATTTATCATAGTATACCTTTTTACCCAGGTTATGATTATATTTCAGTCTTTTTCATTCCATTTCCTTTGAACTTGCTATGCCAGCAGTTTTCTCAGATGTAGTTCTTAAATTTTTATCCTTTCAACAAGTTCTCTTGGAATTCACATCCTGACCTTTGCGCATGTGTTTGCTGTTCAGCTGGCAGCCGGTCTGGGTCTCCAGGAAGAGTTCTGACCACAACGGCCCTCTCCACTGTGAGCTCTGGTGTCCAGAGGGTCCTGGTCAACTCCGCCTCCGCCCAGAAGAGGAGCAAGATACCACGGAGCCAGGGCTGCAGCCGAGAGGCCAGCCCCTCCAGGCTCTCTGTGGGTAAGACTCTCTACAGGAGGCCTGCGACCTTTGCTTTGCTTTCCGGCTTTGGTAGTATTGGAAACTTTGATTAGGCACTTATAATTTAGAAGAAAACAATGTAAAATTTAAGAAAAATTAAAATGTAGTTTATAAATGGAATTAGATAGCTTCATTTAAAAATATAATTCATTTATATTTTCAATCTTTTATTTACAGCCTTCTTGTTTTAGTAAACTATTATTTTACCCTTCCAATCTGACATAAACTAAACGACTGTATTTAAGAAATTTAACCATATACCTGGTAATGTTTCATTTCTGGGAAGAGTAATTTCTTCCCAGCCTTAGATATACTTAAGTTACTAATCAATTTTTAAGACAGAAAAACAAAACCAAAATATCAAAAATGCAAATTCTGTCTACTGTTGTCTCCCTTTTCCGTTGCTGCTGCTGCTTTGTGCCAGCCCGCAGCAGTCGTATTCCCCGACCCAGTGTGAGTCAAGGGTGCAGCCGGGAAGCCAGTCGCGAGAGCAGCCGGGATACGAGTCCTGTTCGCTCTTTTCAGCCCCTCGGTAAGTCCAGGCGGGGGTGGGGGTGGGGGGAGAGGAGCGCCGCTTCCCCGCATTGCGGGTTGTCACCATCTGACGCCCGCCACACGCCCTGGTTGGCTTCCCTGGCGGCTGTGCCTTCTTTGCCCGTCTCTTTTCTGCCTTTTTGAGGAGAGACTCAGAAGAAAATTTTATATTTGTGACATACTTTTGATGTTTATTTACCTTAAGTAAGCAAGTTAGACATTGTATAAACAAAGTGTTCTTATAATCAAGTAAATAGCACACGGATTTAAACTATAGGATATGGAATTTAATATTTTTCTTAATAAACCTAAAATATTTAAATACAACATTTAGATATTTACTCTCAAGTGAAATATGAACTATTTGATAAAATAAATACTTTTGTGCTTTTCAGCAGAAATATTAGCATTTCAACCAACACATTTAACTTAGATTACTAGAAAGAGTACTTAAAATAACATGAAATACTTATTAAAATGGGAAGAATTAACATTTTTATAGTGTTTTACAGTTTGTTGTTTTCCCTATATTGTATTGCTCATGTCATATCACTACTGTAAAATCTATCTGTCCCTGATTACAGAGATTTATAGCCTTGATTATAATACTATATTTATCTCAGTTATAAATATATTAAATGATACTTTTAAGCTTTTAGTATTAGAATAATTGGAGAGGCAGAATTTTTACACAGAAAATCTTCAGAATTTCTGCATGGCCCTTTAACATTTTATCTAGTACTTCGTTTCTATGCCTATAACTAGCCATTTCAGTTTTTTTTTTTAACTTTATAAAATTTAGGTAACTATAGCACTTAGTTGCTTTTCTGACTCTGTGACAATTAAGTAGAATGCAGCTCTATAGCCTATTGGAGTTATTATTTCCTTCAGTAGACATGTTAGCATAGAGATTAATTTCTTGTTCTTCGGGTCACCTGGCTCAAATACATCATTAGAGTCTCTGTACTGGACCTACAAAACCTCATTGCTCTAGAGACACAGACAGGGATATATATCCTCAATGCTTGACGTTCAACCATGTGTCCCTGGTGCCAAAGAGTTGCCTTTTCTGTACTTTACCAGATATATTTTTAATTCATATACAAAAGTCTTAGTCTGTGGAGTGTCTATGTGTATGCATACGTGTACACACATGCATTAAGAAATTAAATAAGTTGTGCATTTGTATAAAATAAGCATACCACTTTCAAGAATTGAAGGAGGGGCCTGACCTGTGGTGGCGCAGTGGATAAAGCGTCGACCTGGGAACACTGAGGTCGCCAGTTCAAAACCCTGCACTGGTCTGGTCAAGGCACATATGGGAGTTGATGCTTCTAGCTCCTCCCCCCTTTCTCTCTCTCTCTCTATCTCTCTCTCTCTGTGTCTCCTCTCTACAATGAATAAATAAAAATAAAAAGACTAAAAAAAAAAAAAAAAGAATTGAAGGAGGTATGCCCTGGCTAGTTAGCTCAGTTGGCTAAGTGTGTCATCCCAAAACAACAAGGGGCAGGTTTGATCCCCTGTCAGGGCACAAATGGGAAACAGCCACTGAATGTACAGCTGATTGGAACAATAGATGCCTGCTTCCCTTCCCCCTCCCCTCTCTATCTTTCTGTCTCTCTGAAAATAAAAAGAAATTAAGCCCTGGCCGACTAGCTCGGTTGGCTGGAGCATCATCCCAGAGCGCAGAAGTTGTTGGTTTGATTCTCGGGTCAGGGCACATGCAGGAGCAGCTCCATGTTCGGGTCTCTCTCAGAAAAAAAAGAAAAAAGAATTGAAGGAAGTAGAGTGGGTATGTGGTTTCTAGGAGCATATGTTCTAGGGTCAGATGACCTGGGTTATACAGCTCTGTAACTTCTTAGGTTGTTTTGAAGATGCTGTAAATGGGAGAATATATGAAAAATTCCTCAGAGCAGTGCTCGGCTCACAGAGGTCGTACTCACTGCCCTCACTGCTGCCCCTCCTGCTCCTCTTCTGCTTCCCCCTTCTTCCCCCTAAGCTGTCCTTGCTTACCTAGAAAGAGAGTTATTATACTCCAGTGCATAGGAGCTTAGATGTTTCAATGGTCTATCACCTGCATTTGTATAATGATAATATTGCAGAATTATTAGAAAATGTGAGATAGCAAGAAGAAACCAAAATGTGTCTGTACCTTTTAAATCTATACAGGTCAGAGATTAGAGGAAATTTAGAACCTACAGTTAATTAATTAAAAATAAATATTGTTCATATCTATTTTTAAGAGATATGTTGTTTAGCCATTAATTTTCTAGATTCATCTCAAAGCCTCCATTTGACAATTTACATTACTTACATTTTATTTTTAAAGGAAGCCGTTTTCCTAATTCTAATGAAACATCCTATTTAAGGATGATTAAGTCTTTTAATTACATACTGTAGTTTTAGAAGGATTCATTTTTATAGCCCTTTTGTTTACACGTGGATACTGTGTAGTGAAGGTAGCAGATCAATCCTGTTTATTACACGGGGGTTAAGAGTAGCATTTCCAGAGATCAGGTTATTCTTCCTGTTCCCATTTTCTTCTCTGCTTGCCTGTCCTTACTTTGGTGAATCCTTCTGTTGCCTCTGATTTGAGTATTGCCTTTTAGGAGGTGAATTCTATAGCTTTCCATTCAATGGTAACCCAAGGCTAGTGTGAAGGCCCTAAGACATCGGAAATAAATCAGACCTGAGCAAAGATGAACTTCTCGGGACTTGCACCCTTAGTTTCCATTTATTTCCAGAACTAAGGTTCACAAAAAAGACTTACATTAACAGGCCTTTGAATGGTGCCTCTTATCTGTTATCTTCAACCACAAGTAACTATTGATTCCTTAATGTTTTTCAGAGATTTACTTCCATTAGGCATTGCCATATTGGTTCAACTCTTTCTCAGCACTTTGGAAATGATTTCTATTGGGTAAAATTAAAACTAACTGTATATTACTATGTTTTTCTAACAATAGCAATCATCTTTCAGGGTCTGATAAAACATTTTGTGTAACTGTTTTTGTTTAATCCTTTTTCTCAATCTTTTTGGTCATTTTTTTATTCATTAAGGTCCTGTGGCAAAGGAAAGAGTGATTCGTGTAATAAAAGTATTTTAACTGCTCTGATTAATATATGTGAAGAGCAACTTTTAGAATAAAAGTGATATATTTCATTTGATATTAAAATGAAATTTTTCTGGCATATTTGTTTCTATATATAAGAAGAAGGTTTACATTATGGTGATCTTATGGATTGTTAAGATATAAAATTTTTAATATGGTAAATATAGATTTAGAGAAACATTCCATAAATGTAGGGCAATGTCTCACACATTTTTAGGTTTTTAAATCAAATTAGTAATATTCTTTTTTGATGTTCAAATGTGCTTTGATATTTAAATAATCTACTGAATGTAGAACTTATATTCTGTGAACTATACTGCTCACAAAAATTGGGATATTTCAAAATGAATATGAAGCGATAAAAAAAGAAGCATTTTTTTTATTAAATAAGAACATCAGAAAAGCAAATGATAAGTCAAAGAAAGTTGTTTGATTATGCAAATGAAATGCAAACCAACTTTTATGTCATTGGTGAAAGTGCAGTATGCAAAAGCTGTAAGTACTGGAGTATGCACATTTCCTGATCCCCTGATTTTTGTGAGCAGTGTACATGGAAGGTAATTATGCTAACATAAATAAAGTATGTTATCTTTTGAACCATGTGAAGATGTTAAGTGTTAGATATTTAAGAGCAAAGGCCTTGAAAGAGTAGATACTGAGGTATATCTCTTACTAGTAATTATGGTTTTGATCAGGTTAATTAACCTCTCTCAATGCTTTAGTTTACCTATTTATAAAATAGAATAGTCATAACTGTTTCATTGGGTTTAGGGTTGGAGGAGCTAAGGTTATTATTGATTCCTAGTTACCATAGTGGTTTTTTTTTTTAACTGCAGTGTTCATTTTTTGTTTCATGCTTGTATTTTTGACATTTCCTTCCATTTGAATACTTACTATTTTTGTCTCCTGTGGGCTCGTCTGTCCCCTTAGGTATAAGATCTGTTGTGTGTCAAGGGTGATGTTGCAATGCTAATGTTCAGTTGCCCTAGTTGGCAATATTCTGCTCCTTAACTATTAAAAATAATACCAGTGTTAACTAGCTCTCCTTGCCTGACTGTCGTGCCGCCACTATTCCTTGTTTCTGTGGTACTAGATGAGGTTTATATGGTCCTGTTATTCCAGCCTCCAGACACCATTCCAGATCTACTGGTGCCCTCTACGCCCCCGATGTGTATGGGGCCTCAGGTGAAGGATGAGTACATTGTCACTATCATCTGTGCATTCATCTCAGAGTTTTGTTTCTTTTCGTTTCCATTGAGTAATATTCATGTTATGGAGTTCATTTGTTTTTTACTTAAGTTTAATTTGTTGGAGATTAAATCATTTGTGGTATTTTTATTTTCCCCCAAGTAACTTTTTCCCCTTCAGCAACCTTTCTTGAACATTTTTTCCACTGGCAGATGGACGTTTTTCTTTTGTGTACCTAAGTTATGTCATTTTAAAATGTAGAATCGTTTTATGTTTTCAGTTACGTACCTCATCTTTGTACATTAAAAAAAAAAAACCAAAATGGTGGAAGAAGTGTTTTAATTGTACATGAGTATAGAAAGTAGTTGAGGGGGAGCAGCCATCTGGTTTATCTTCACATACCTCAGAATGTTGGGCACTTACTAGGTGCTTGACAAAGATCAAATGATATGTTCTAGTTATAGAATGAAATCAACCTGTCTTGAAGGAAAAGAAAATAATTATAGGGGTTTTCTATTGTAAATCTCTGGTGTGGCTTCAGTGAACTTTCTAATCATTATCGGTTGGAGGATTGAAATTTGTGCTAGTCTCACCAACATGCGTGACATTTGCCTGACTGACAGAGCTGGATTAATTACAGCGCTGCGGACTTGCAAGCTGTTGGTCAGCAGCCATGCTTTCTTCTATCTTCTGGTTGTAAATGTATCATAGCTACTATTCTTTAAATTTAGTTTTCGTACGTTATCAGTAATTTTAATTGCCTTTACCCTTCTAGTTGACCAAAAACTAGATGTACCCAGAAAATATGGTATTACTTTTAAAATGCTTTCCCCATTGGGTTTTTTTTTCCTCCCCTTAAGGATCTTAAAGTTTCTAACTTGACACTCTACATTTATGACTTTCTTAAAGCTGTTTCCATTCTTCTCATGAATTAGGTCCGGGGTATGGGATCAGCCAATCAAGTCGACTGTCATCTTCTGTCAGTGCCATGCGAGTCCTGAACACGGGTTCCGATGTAGAGGAGGCTGTAGCAGATGCCTTGGTACTCTTCTTTTTTTCCTTCTATATGGATGTTCCTATTATGAAACTGATGTATAAGTAAGCTAGTCCAGCATAGTCGGAAAAGAGGTGTTTAATTTCTTGTACATCACATCTAGGAAGATGTGGGCAATGTCAAAAGCAGTAAAATTAATTCTTGAGCTTTATTTCTTGGTCAGAAATTTCAGTGATAGCTGGTAGTAAGTGATGGGATACCAAAAACATAAATATTGATACCCTTAATCAGGTGATGTGTTTTATTCACTATCTAGGACACTGAGAGTCAGGACAGATGGAGTAGAATAAAAATACACTGCTCACAAAAATTATGGGATATGTTATTGCTTCATATTCATTTTGAAATATCCCCTAATTTTTGTGAGCAGTATCTATACACTATTAGTATATAATTTCTAGGCTGGCTTAACCTTGTATATTTAGAGATTGTTTTAATTTGGAGTAGGATTTTGTTTATTCCTTTACTTAAGTATATTTTCAGAGCTAAAAGAAAGTACAACTTCAAGAGATATTATAATTAAGATATTTTCCTGGCTCTTTATGCCTGACACACTTTTTTTGTTGTTTTCTGGGGTTATATTTTTTGTATTTTTCTGAATTGAAAAGCGGGGAGGCAGAGAGACAGGCTCCCACATGAGCCTGACCAGGATCCACCCAGCATGCCCACCAGGGGGCGATGCTCTCCTCATCTGGGGTGTTGCTCTGTTGCAGCCAGAGCCATTCCAGCGCTTGAGGCGGAGGCCATGGAGCCGTCCTCAGCACCTGGGCCAACTTTTGCTCCCATGGAGCTTTGGCTGGAGGAGGGGAAGAGAGGGGGGGGGAGGGTGGAAAAGCAGATGGCGCTTTTCCTGTGTGCCCTGTCTGGGAATCAAACCCAGGACTTCCATATGCTGAGCTGATACTCTACCGCTGAGCTGGCCAGCCAGGGCCTTTTCCTGACACATTTAACAGTAAGCTTTAAACACGTAATCTAGAGACCCCTAGGAGTTTTTCAGAAGAGTGTGGTACATTTATCACTGCTGTCTTCTCATTTAAAATTGTGGAGGGAGTATCATTTGAAACAATGAATATAATGGGCTTGTGCCAGTTTTCCAAGTCAATTCTGTATGACAATCACTGCCTTTCTCAAATTATATTAATTCTATGTTTGAGAAACGTTTTTTCAGTTTCTTACCTAGAACTTATAAAAGGCTTCGTCTTTATTTTTAGATAAGAAAGTACATTGTGCCTTTTAAAACCATACCTCAATCTTAACCAGTGTTGTTATAATACTGTTTTGCCACAAAAATTTGAAAAACAAGTTTAAAAAGTATTCATCAGCCGTAACTGTACTATAGTAAATGTAATGATATGTGTAATTCTTCTCTGACAATCTATACGTGTTTAATTTCTACTTTTATCTCAGCCATTTGATTACTTCTTAATAGATTAATATAACGGAATAGGAAATTCTTGGGCATGGGTTAAACTGATCATGTCTTGTTCAGATGATACTAAATTAGTCAGATACATTAAATAGACTGTTTCTTATCAGTATATTTTTCAATTTTTTCTTTTTTTCTGAAGTGAGAAGTGAGGAGACACAGAGACAAATTCCCACATGTGCCCAACCAGGATCCTCCCGGCATGCCCACCAGGGGGCAATGCTCTGCCCATCTGGGCCATAGCTCTGCTACAACTGGAGCCATTCTAGTGCCTGAGGTGGAGGCCATGGAG
Organism: Rhynchonycteris naso; assembly: GCA_037038555.1. NCBI lineage: Eukaryota > Metazoa > Chordata > Mammalia > Chiroptera > Emballonuridae > Rhynchonycteris > Rhynchonycteris naso. Next base: position 60,249,383 of record CM073004.1, on the reverse strand, counting down.
CCATCCTCAGCGCCCGGGCCAACATTGCTCCAATGGAGCCTTGGTTGCGGGAGGGGAAGAGAGAGATAGAGAGGGACGAAGAGAGGGAAGGGTGGAGAAGCAGATGGGCGCTTCTCCTGTGTGCCCTAACTAGGAATCGAATCCGGGACTTCCGCACACTGGGCTGATGCTCTACCGCTGAGCCAACTGGCCAGGGCCATATTTTTTAGTTTCTTTTTAAACGGATGATTTACCCATTAAATTCTGCTCACATAAATGTTATAATTTGAATGGGATATTCTTGAAATACTACTTATAATACTAAGATGTTGATATGTTGTGAATTATATAGGGAAAATTTAACCACTAAGGCTAAAAGCTGACTCCCCCAAAATTGATTTTATCTTCTTCTGTTATTTACATAGGTATTCCAAATAAGACTATCAATTTTTAGGAAAAGACTTTCCAAGCCCAGTTTGAACCTTGGGAATAATTATAGAAATAAAGTTAAGTTTGGAAACAACAAAAGAATCCAAATCGGAAAAAGATTTAAGTTTGGAAAATTGGTTAAGGGAATATTTTTGTGCCATAGACATTTTTTCTTAGGACCAAAGGGTATTAGCAAGAGCAAAAATATAGCCTGCTAATAAGTTGTTCTTATGTATCTATATTTTAAACAACCTAATGTTTCTGATTATGAGCATTGCTTATGCCTACTTGTGCTGCTTAGCAAACTGTTCTTCATTGTTTTCAACTTTTCTTTTTAAAAATTTACTGCTCTCAGCTCTTAGGAGACATACGGACTAAGGTATAGACATTGCTATTTTCTGAAATTTTTGATACCATTACTGATTTTCATTACTTTATCAGCTTAACAGATGATAGTCTTCTATGAAAACTTCAAGTGTAATAAAATCCTTTGACATGTGTCATGCTTTATTTATGCATATGGTTATGAATTCGTAGATATTGTGGTTTTCATCCTTTATTTAGTACTCCATACAAATGAAGTGATGTCATTCACACTGGTATCTTTAATAACATTGGTCCTGGTGTCCAACACAGAAAATGTCACATTGCTGCTATTCTGAATTAAGTTGGTGTCTCTAAATCAATATGAGGCATTTAATGGTGGAAACAGCATTATGTAACTATTTGAATTTTGTTAAAATTATATCTGTTTTAGATTTTAGAATTTGGAGAATGTATATACCACCTGGACCTATTGTATATTATTGTGTTTAACCTGTTTTATAGAAATGTCTTCATGTCTTTATTGAAAGATTAGATTACATAAAGATTTGTTTTTAATTTTCCCAAGGAAATTTTAAATAACCTATTTACTCTTGTCATTTCACTTTTGATATGTTATAATTAGCGGTTGCATATATTAAATAATAAACTTCAGCTGTAAAGAAATCAAAGGAATCTAAACATGCTTTCTCATATTGATTTAAATAGATGATATAAGCACCTGGGGAAAAACTTGGAGAACCCTCCAAGAGTTAGCCTCCTAAAAATAATAGTAAGCAAAAGGGGTTCTCATCATTCTTTGTATTTTACTTCTCGAGGAGACATGAGTGTTGGGTATGAGGGAAGAAAAGTGGCAAGGGAAGTGATAGTGGAGCTAAAGGAGAATAGAGCCTGACCAGGCGGTGGCGCAGTGGATAGAGTGTCGGACTGGGATGCAGAGGACCCAGGTTCGAGACCCCAATGTCGCCAGCTTGAGCGCGGGCTCATCCGGTTTGAGCAAAAGCTCACCAGCTTGGACCCGAGGTCACTGGCTCCAGCAAGGGGTGGCTCGGTCTGCTGAAGGCCCGCGGTCAAGGCACATGTGAGAAAGCAATCAATGAACAACTAAGGTGTCGTAACGAAAAACTGATGATTGATGCTTCTCATCTCTCTCTGTTCCCGTCCGTCTGTCTGTCCCTATCTATCCCTCTCTCCAACTCTCTCTCTGTCCCTGTAAAATAAAAAGAGAATATAGAAAAGAAAATAGAGCTTTACATAGCAGGAAAAGTGAGTTTTCCTTTCATTCATTGTCCATTTCCTGATCCATCCTTTTCCTTTTAAAAGGTAATTTTTCCTTTTACTGATAACTCAGATTTCCAGTACAGTTTCTGCTCATTTATAGTTTGGTTGTTCTTGGTTTTCCATGAAAAAGAGAAAGAAAAGGAAAAAAACCTGTATCTTTTATTACTTTCCACTTACATATCTAAACTCCCAGATAGTCTTTTTTTGCTACAACTTCATGTAAAGAATATTTCATCTTCTAATTTCTAAAACATGGTTTTTGAGGAAAAATTAAATATTGACATTTTATTATTACAATGACTAGCAGCATGTTTTTCACTGGTTTTGAATAAAAACCAGTCCTTTTGTATCAGTGGAAATTATGAAATACCAGCATTCTTTTTAGCTGCCGCTAATAGGAGTCTTCATGTATATGACAGAAAAAACCTGCTCGAAGAAGATATGAATCCTATGGAATGCATTCAGATGATGATGCCAACAGCGACGCATCTAGTGCTTGTTCAGAACGCTCCTATAGTTCTCGAAATGGTAGTATTCCTACATATATGCGGCAGACCGAAGACGTGGCAGAAGTCCTCAATAGATGTGCTAGTTCCAACTGGTCAGAAAGGAAAGAGGGCCTCCTGGGTCTGCAGAACTTATTAAAAAATCAGAGAACGCTGAGGTGAGTTGTGTTGTCTTATTTTAATTGTTCTGTTAAGCACTTTTTGACTTGACTTTGTCTCTATAACATTTTTTTTTCTATAACATTTTTTAAGATACTACTGGTATAGGAACAGACTTGTCCTGAATTCAGCAGGTGGCATCAAGTTATTTTCTCAACCTTCAGTCCTTTAGGACCATCTGTACTATTATTATTAAAATTTTTTTAATTCACTTGCTCTATTTAAAAAAAAAATTAAAGGAAACTAATTTACAAGTAGATGTTAAATGAAAATATAACTAATTTTTAAAATTAAAATAAATAAAATGTATATAATATTAAAGCTGACTTGTTTATTAAAATGTATTCCTAAAGTTTTCAGTAAGAGGAAAAGTTTATATTCACTGGAAAATGAAGAGTGTGTGTGTGTCAAACAGAGAGAGAGAGGGACAGACAGGAAGGGAGAGAGATGAGAAGCATCAGTTCTTCATTGTGTCACCTTACTTGTTCACTGATTGCTTTCTCATATGTGCCTTGACTGGGCACTAAAGGAGAGTGAGTGACCCCTGCTCGAGCCAGCGACCTTGGGCTCAAGCTGGCGACCTCGGGGTCTCGAACCTGGGTCCTCTGCATCCCAGTCTAACGCTCCATCCACTGCGCCGCTGCCTGGTCAGGCGAAGATATATTTATAGTATTTATGTAATATGTGAATCTTGGAGAATATGAAATGAAATTGGAAAGAATTTTTATACCGAGAGAATTTTATATTTTTTAGTTTGGTTTTGTGGGGGGTTTCTTTTGTTTGTTTTTTAGGTTTAGTTTCTTTTCCTAATAACTTTTGCTTGCTTTCCCCCCCAAATTTTTTATTTTTATCTGTGTAATGCTTTAAACCTCTATAGTCTATCCCAGGGGTCCCCAAACTACGGCCCCGTAGGCCGCATGTTGCCCCCTGTGGCCATTTATCCTGCCCCCACCGCACTTCCGGAAGGGGCACCTCTTTCATTGGGGGTCAGTGAGAGGAGCACAGGATGCATCCGCACCCATAGTTCCCTTTGAAATACTGGTCAGTTTGTTGATTTAAATTGACTTGTTCTTTATTTTAAATATTGTATTTGTTCCCGTTTTGTTTTACTTTAAAATAAGATATGTGCAGTGTGCATAGGGATTTGTTCATAGTTTGTTTTATAGTCGAGCCCTCCAGTGGTCTGAGGGACAGTGAACTGGCCCCCTGGGTAAAAAGTTTGGGGACCCCAGTCTACCTCTTTAAGAAATTAGTTTCAGATAAATTATAAGGATGAGTGTGGTAGAAAATAAAAGCTTTCTTACTCTTGATACCTAAAATCAGGGTTTGACTTACTGGCTTTGTGTTTATTTTAGGAAATATTAGTGCTATATAATTTAAAATAAAAGTTTATGTACTACCTAACATACTTTAATGTTTGTATATCATGCTACATGAATCACTGCAGTAAGTCTCCAGTCTTGTCAAGATTGTGTTAATGTTAGTTTCAGTATATCAGTTTAAATGGCTAGGAAGTGGGCATAGTTTGAAAAACTTTTGGCCCGCGGGTGACAAAACTTTTTTTAAAATATTTTTATCTTATTTTTTTTTACAGGGACAGAGAGAGGGATAAATAGGGACAGACAGACAGGGACAGAGAGAGATGAGAAGCATCAATCATTAGTATTTTGTTGCCATTGTGACACCATAGTTGTTCATTGATTGCTTTCTCACATGTGCCTTGACCGTGGGCCTTCAGCAGACCGAGCCACCCCTTGCTGGAGCCAGCGACCTTGGGTCCAAGCTGGTGAGCTTTTGCTCAAGCCAGATAAGCCCACGCTCAAGCTGGTGAGCTCAGGGTCTCGATCCTGGGTCTTCCGCATCCCAATCCGACGCTCTATCCACTGCGCCACCGCCTGGTCAGGCTCGGGTGACAAAACTTTAAGAAAACATGTTGGCACCTGACCTGTGGAGGCGCCGTGAATAAAGCGTGGAACTGGAACTCCGAGGTCGCGGGTTTGAAACCTGGGCTTGCCCATCAGGGCACATCTGACAAGCAACTAGGAGCTGACACTTCCAGCTTCTCACCCCACTCCTTCTCTCTAAAATCAATAAACTAAAAAAGTCTTTTAAAAATGAAAAGTAAAGAAAACATGTTGGCATTTAAAAGGATAAGATTCATGTGTTGGGAATGTCGTTTGTACAGTTTCATTTGTACATTAATGAAATAAAATTCTATTTCTTTTCTTAAAAACTTTCTACCTTTAAAATACTATCAGTTGTGCCTGACCAGGCAGTGGCGCAGTGGATAGACCATAGGATCGGGATGTAGAAGGACCCAGGTTTCAGACCCGAGGTCGCCAGCTTGAGCACAGGCTCATTTGGTTTGAACAAAAGCTCACCAGCTTGGACCCAAGGTCGCTGGCTCCAGCAAGGGGTTACTCGGTCTGTTGAAGGCCCGTGGTCAATGCACATATGAGAAAGCAATCAATGAACAACTAAAGTGTCACAATGAAAAACTGATGATTGATGCTTCTCATCTCTCTCCTTTTCTGTCTGTCTATCCCTGTCTGTCTCTCTCTCTGACTCTCTGTCCCTGTGGAGAAAAAATAAAATAAAATACTATCAGTTGTAAAAAAATTATTATTGTATTTGGTAAATTTGTACTTGGTGCTAAACAGTAAATCCCACAAATTATTCCATTTTGAGGGCTTATTTTTTAAAGAAGCCCAATTTGTGTGTGTGTGTGTGTGTGTGTGTTTGGTTACTATTAAGTGACTTTTTCGGATGGCAAGATACTAATTAGCTACTTTATTACTTTGACAGTCGAGTTGAACTAAAAAGATTGTGTGAAATTTTCACAAGAATGTTTGCTGATCCTCATGGCAAGGTATGTTTTAGTATTTAAAATGATTTACCCCTGTAGGTGTCATTTGTATGTTTCCCCCCAAAAGAAATAAATAGCAAAAATAATCTGTAAGCCATTTTTGTGTTTTTATTGCCCTAGAATGGTAATAATCTTTTCAAACATAATTGAAATTAAGTGTTTTATATCCTACATAGTCTAGAAGTTACTCTCTTGTAATCATTTAAGCTTCTCGAAAGAGTGATTGTCTAAGGTTATAAACAGAAGAATATGGTAACAAGGAGAACCCTTATATAATTAGGGTGAGTGTATGTATTTATATTATTAAAAACAGTTTACTATTTATAAAAAAAATGTGGTTAGTATATGACTGACTTTTTTATTCAATTTCCTTTTATGATTATTACAACATTAATGTAAATAACCACTATTTTAAAAGTTTTGTAGGAGAGAATTGCCGTTAACACAGAAGCACAAAATATGGCTTTAGCTGTAGTTTTAAAGATTGATATAGTTCATAAAAATTTTAAAACATTATTTAACTTTTAATATTGGTTGAAATATATTTGATTAAGTACTTCTGCGTATTAATATGCATGTGTGCTCTGGAATTTTGGTTTACTGTGATGAATAATACTATTGTATAATGTATTTATTTTGTTTTCAGCAATGTATTTGACAATGGTGAGACTTTATTGTGTATCTTTTTTTAGGACAGACACTGGGTATCTACATGAGAATTTCTAACCTAAGTGAAAAAGAGATGTGGAAGGGAAATTATAAGAAAAATGTTAATGAGCCTTTCTTTGCTTTCTTTTTATTGTCTTCATTTTATTGCACATAATCATTTTTTAATTTTTCTTCTATTTTCAATATTTTCATTATGACACTAGTTAAAATATTAAAATTCTACTTTATACATAATCTAAAATCCAGCCAAGGATTATAAATTATCTATATTTTAAAACAATAATTTTCAAAGATTATCTTTATCAGAAGTTATATTTATTTTATCCAAGAATGTAAGAATTTCATCAAAGGCAGATTAAAATGCAGATAGGTAAGCAATTTATTTACTAAACTGTGTAAGATTTACAACTTTTAAACTAAACATGTAGGTGGCTATACCATTTTATTCTGACATTGCTACCACTAATTATAGCTGTAAGATTTGGTTTAATGCAAAAATTTCCATAAATTATAAATTTACTGTTGAGATACTTGGTTGGCAATACAAACCAAAGGACATGGCAGTTATGATCTGTGTGGGCTTGTTTTATCGATATTTTAATTAATAATCTGTACAACTTTAAAATAGATTTTTTAAACATCTTCAATAATTTATTTCTGCTGGAAGATAGAAGAATGAGACTGGTTTGTTCCTTGAAGTCACAATTTTTGATTTTTTGTTAAGATAATAATGCAGTTTAGTTGGATGCCAGAATTTATATAGGAATAAAGAGAAGCACATTTTATTTTTTATTGATTTATTTTTTTTACAGGGACAGAGAGAGAGTCAGAGAGAGGGATAGATAGGGATAGACACACAGGAACGGAGAGGGGTGAGAAGCATCAATCATTAGTTTTTTGTTGCCGTTGCGACACCATAGTTGTTCATTGATTGCTTTCTCACATTTGCCTTGACCACGGGTCTTCAGCAGACCGAGCAACCCCTTGCTGGAGCCACCGACCTTGGGTCCAGCTGACGAGCTTTTGCTCAAGCCAGATGGGCCCACACTCAAGCTGGCGACCTCTGTGTCTCGAACCTGGGTCTTCCGCATCCCAGTCCAAAGCTCTATCCACTGCGCCACCGCCTGGTCAGGCGAGAAGCACTTTTTAAAAGAATCTCTTGGAAATGAATTAGGAAAGCTGCGTTTGATGCTGACAAAGGAATTGAACTGAGCACAAACGTTTGGCCTCCCTTCGTAGATGGGGAGAACCCCCTACAGTCCTCCCTTGAATTCTCAGGAAGTAACTTTTTAGTTTTTCCTTATAGACTTTTTTTAAACAACGCTTAGTGGCACATCTGGTTTGGTTTGATTTTTGGTTTTGTAGTGAGTTCAGTGAGGACAAGTGTAATTGGAAGATTTTTATTTACCTTGTTTTCTTTGGCTTTTATTTGGTGATTGTCCATCAGAGGCTCTACCAATAATGTAATTTATTAAGAATAAATAGGATGTGTCACCATTTCCTGAGTGTAAAACGTCATGGTTTGATTTCAGTTTTTGTATTTTATCCTGATATTATTAAAATAGCAGGTATTTCCCACCCCTTTTTATAGTGTATCTTTATAAAGAACCATCAGTTGCACCTTCATTATCAAGCAACTGTTTTTGCTACTCTTTTCTTTCAAGAATCTGTAAAGGGCCAGATAGTGAGTGAGGCTTTGTGGGCCAAAATCGTATCTGTCACAGCTACTTAGTTCTGCCATTTTAGTATGAAGGCATCCAGAGACATTGTGCAAACAAATGAATGTGGCTGGCTTGCAATAAAACCTTGTTTATGAACATTGAAATTTTAATTTTCATATGTCACCAAATAGCCTTTTGATTTAAAACAAATTTTAAATGTAAGAACCGTTCTTAGGTTACAGACCATAGTTGGATGATGCCTGCTCTGTATCAGCTCTTGGTTATGGACACTAAAATGTAACAGGGTCAGGGCCCTCTACTGGAGGAGTTCATGCTACTGGTTGAAGGTTGAGACTGTTGAAGAGCAGTAATGTACTCTGGCCGTGCTGGGTGAAACCATCCCTGTGCATTCCGGTATATTCTGGCCCTCTTCCAGTTCTGATCTGTGATTTTTGTCTCAAGTGCTCAGTGCTGCCTGGTAATCTTCTTCCTCTCATTTTTCTCTTTTGTTGTTCATGGAGACTGTGTCAAATAGTCTGTCCTCAAAACTCTAACCCTGGTCTCCTTCCCACCCATTTCATGCCCCAAGTATGTGTCCTGGCCTATAGGTTGACTAAGAGTATAAAAGCCATCAAGCAGAAACTTTATTTCCTGCCTCCAAACCAGTCAACTTAACTGCACATAAATCTATTCTTCTACATTTCATCATATTCAGATGGAAGAAGGGCTTACTTACCTTGAAGTTGTTTGGCTACATAAATGAATATCCTGTTTCTTGCTAATATGGTCTTATATTGGACAAGAATTTTTCATAACTTCCAATTTGCTGATCAACATCCTTTTTTGTTTTTCAAATTTGTTACGAGTTTATTCAACATGTCTTTTCCATCATTTTAGGGAGTGCGCTATGGGAGAGGGGAAAGAGGTCTGCTTTATCTTCTGTATGCCTACTCAGTCTCTTTCACATTATTTCTTCTGCTCTTATTTTCAGACACCTCTCTATGTGTGTTTTACTAATGTGGGTGCTGCTTAGAGTCTTGTCCTTGGTCCTCATCTTTCACTATACCTTCGCTGAAGAATAAATTACTTCATCCCAATGACTCTGAAATATGTCCTTAAAGTGGTTAATGTTCATCCTGCATCTTAGATACATGCCCATTGGTTATCTTCGACTTCAGGACTACTCTTTCTCATGCATCGTTTTATCTCATAATATGAAACCACCACCCTTTGCTGCTTAAGTGAAGAATTGGGGTACCATTCTAGAAACCTCACTTAATTTTTTTTTTAAGTGAGAGAGAGAGTGAGATACAGAGACAGAGAGAGGGACAGATAGGGACAGACAGACAGGAAGGGAAAGAGATGAGAAGCATTAATTCTTCGTGTAGCACCATAGTTGTTCATTGGTTGCTTTTTCATATGTGCCTTGGTCAGGGGGACTCCTGCTGAACCAGCGACCTTGGGGTCACGTCTGTGACCCTGTGCTCAAGCCTGATGAGCCCGTGCTCAAACCAGCAACCTTGGGGTTTCATACCTGTGTCCTCTGCGACCCAGGCCAAAGCTCCACCCACTGTGCCACCATCTGGTGAGGCGAAACCTCACTCAGTCTTAGTTGATTTAACCTTTCAAATATCTCTCTGTTCTTAGGCCCTGCCCAGGTAGCTCAGTTGGAACATCATCCAGACACACTGAGGTTGAAGGTTCTATCCCCGGTCAGGGCACATACACAAGAATTAACTAGTGACAATATGATTGAGTAAAACAACAAATCGATGTTTCTCTCTTGCTCGCTCTCTCCCTTCCTCTCTCTCTAAAAGACTTTTCTTAACTATCTCTCTACTATTATCACTAATTCAGCACACAATCATCTTTTGCCTGTTGTATGTCCTTCCCACCTGCTATCCCGAAATTCTCCACACTGCATTCTTTCCCCATCTTTCTAAGAGGTAAATCTTCTCTACTAGCTTAAAGCACTTCAGTGGCCTCTTCTCAGCCCAGTCTGAATTATGTTCATTTCCCCAAATGTGCTGGGCACTTTTCCTTGTAGCCTTAAAATATGCTATATGGGACACGTCTCTATTTCAAGTTTGGGTTAGTTAGCTCTTTGAACTGGAATCACTTCTCTAAAAGCTTACAGGGCAAAAAACAGTCTGAAGCTTTGCCCCAGAATGGGCCATAGTATTTGGTAGATACCTCATACCATGGGCTTGGTTGGGTGAACTTTTCCATGTCTAGGTTGAAGTGAACATACCATCCTCTATGCTAACAGCTTCTGGATAGTAGCTGGCTTCCAAGATAACTGAAAGTTGTTATCCTCCCCACCATGACTGAGACCATCTGCTATCCCCAGCAGAGAGGATACTTGGAGAACCGGGTTATGAGCATCCATGAAAGACCCATCTCCTTTCCTCCATCGGTCACCTTCTTCAGCCCCAAGAATATTTCCCTCTTATATATATTAGGGTAAGGATATGAGACCAGTTAAATATTAGGCAAACTCCAGTATATAGTGCCTATATCCCAGAAAGGAAGGGTTAAAAAAGAGCTCTTTCTGAATACAATTGAAATGAATGCTAGATCTTTCCTGGGTCAGGAGGGATGTGTTTAATAACTATAGTTTGCAAGCTGAAATTATTTGATGTCTATAACTTGATAAACGTTTTTTACTTCAGATACCAATTTGAGAGTAAGTGATCCAACCATAATATGTGTATGACAGTAATGTAGGCCATAAACCCACAACTATAATTCAAAGCCCTTTAATAATTTTACAAGAGAGGTAGCACAACACAGTGATAGGAAGTGTGGAGAGTGGGGCTAGATTGCTTGGGTTCCTATTCGACCTTCAACCCTTCCTAGTGTGTGTATTTGTTTCCTAACCTATAACATAGAGTTAATAGTAATCTCCACCTCATAAGATTATGATGAGGATTAAATGAGTTAGTATATTATGTATTGTATAAAAGCCCTTAGAACACACCAACTACTATGTAAACTTCTAAAAACTAAATTTAAATAATTATGAAAAATTAAGGACTTCAGGGATGATTTTTATTTTGACTGCTTTAGACCGTTTTTCCCTCAAATGTAAGGAGTATTATGCCAAAAGCTATCCTGTGTTCTAGCATTTGACTCTGAAGGAGCTAGTTGAAAGAGCCACCTTCACTGAGGTATATGCCTTGAATTGGCATTTTATAATTTGTGTAGTCCTTTCTACCTCTTAAAGTCATGCTCTTGAGTCTTGCAGAGCTGGAGTAGGAATTCAGTCTAGGACTACTAAAATGGGACACTGTCAAGTGTCCTAGAAAGTCGTATCTGGTCTCCTGGAGAGTGTTCTAGGCAGCTGAGCTGTCTACGGTCCCTAGGATCAGGAGCCCACGGCACACATTTTATCTATAGAAAGTTAAAGGCTGAGAGGATAAGCACTTAATTTTTACCTACAAACCATAGTAATTGTTCCAAACCTTCACAGAAATAATTTGTAAATCTGTGGCTTCTGAGAGGGGAAAAATTCTTGACACTATGCTTTGGAAGCAGATGCTGGCACTGCCCAGAGTGGGGACAGGGGGCAGGTATCTGTTAGTCTTAGATTTCTTCTAGAAGTTGAGCTTCAAGGCCATAGGGTCTAGAAAAGAAGCAGGTTGTTTTTAATTTCCTTGGTAGGAGGTGAGGGAGAGACACAGGAAAATCACATGATCTTCTCCCATACTATTCATTAACTATTTTGAGTTTGTCATGAAACTGGAAAACATTTGTCACTTTTATTTTCTAAGTGTTTTTCTTCCACACAGGAATTTTGCATTGATGGCGACTAATTTGTGTGTTTTTCTTTTTTTTCTTTTTTTCTTTTTGCATGCTGTCCCCTGTGTTGGAACTCTCAATAGAGAGTAAGTTGGTTCAATATTTGTTGGAAACCTAACTTTACTGCATGACTGTGCAATTAACCCTTTTTCTCTATTTTCTCTCCCGAAGAGTTCATGCAGTGTTGGACCCTTTGCAATCCACGAAATGCTATTCGCAGTTATGCAAACTGTCATTCTGTTTGGAGATGTGCTTTTTAATCTACTAATTAATCTAATTTGATTATGTTCTTCTGTTCTGTATTTGATGACTGGCACACCTAAGATATAGACAAGGTTAAAAAAAGGCTGCCTCAATTGTAATAACTCAAACAATAATTCTTTTCCAGTCGATTACAGGTGTGAGTTACGTGGAAGCAAAAATTAATCCCATTGATGTTTGGTTCCATTGATTATAAAAAACATAATTCCCAAGTTTCATAATTATTTTAAAAAATTTAGTCACAGCCTCCGCATATGCACTTTCTAATATTCTGTTAATGCCATTCCTTGAAAGCAAGCAGAGGAGTGAGTGTCAAAACTTTCTTCGAATTTTTAGCCCTAGTATTTTATTAATCTATTCACTTTTCAGTTTCTCCTTTAAGTATAGATAAGAGAACTGGGAGAATATCAGTATCTTACAGTGAACTCTTTGTGATAGGGTAATCAATTAAGAAACATGAAATTCCCAATATGTATTTTAGATAGATACATGTAGACAGCTGTATTATCATTTAGTAAGCATTGATAGGATATTAGTGTTTTGAAAAATAATAGTACATTTCTATACATTTTTATTCAGCTATGCTCACATTATATTTAATCAAAAGAAATTTCTACTTAGGAGACTCAGAGAAGTCTTCTTGAAGGAAATGGCAGTTCAGAGCTTGAAAGAAGCATCAACTTTGGATATGCTGGCAAGAGCAGAAAGAGCCTGATGGGAATGACATGAGTCCAGAGAAGTGGGAGACTCAGAAAGTTTATAGGAAAGAAAAAGAAGTTAAATTTCTGGGATAAAGGGAGTCTTACACATCTGCCCTTGCATGGGGGGAAAGGGTTGCCTATCAATTACAGGGTAAGTTTCACTTAAGAGAGAATTCTTACTCTTTAAGGAGCTTTTCCTACATATTCATTGAACAATTTTTATTTCAAGACAGAGAGGGGAGACAGATGAGAAATATTAACTTATAGTTGCAGCACTTTATCTGTTCACTTATTGCTTTCTCATACATGCCTTGACTGGGGGGCTTCAGCTGAGTCAGTGACCCCTTGCTCAAGCCAGTGACCTTGGGGTTTCAAACCTGGTCAGGCATTTTAACAGCTTTATATTCAGTCCTCGGTGAGCTTGGTTCTTATACAGTATATGAGACTGTAAGGAAGATAATGTAAATATAGAAGAAATTATATAGCACCATAAAGTTAGTCACACGACAAATTTCAAATAGGGAAGATCAGTGGCTATTGTCTAAGAAGCTTCTGTGGCGCGACTTAAGTGATATTTGCGAGTCACATACTGTGCGTAAATAGAATGGGGGGGGAGTAGGGAAGGACATTGGGAATGTGTTCATGTGTTCAGGGATAAAGAGTTTATGTTGCCAGATAGTCTTAAGATCAGTTTGGAGAGTTAGAACCTTCTCTAAGGTTTTGAGACATTGTGTTATAGATAGTAAAGGGGCATTAAAGGATTTTGTATCTACAGAGTGATATTACAATTTAATTGTGAGAAAGAAACATGAGTTGGCCCGCTGCCTGTCTTGTAAATAAAGTTATATTGGAACAAAGCTTAGAAAATATACTATCTGGCCTGTTACAAAAATGCTTTTCTCACCCTTGACATATATGAGATTGAAAAACTAAAATCGGGCTACTATAGAAATTCAGACCTGAGGTCAGAAAGGCCTGGTGCCTCCAATGGTGGTGTGATTGACAGATTTGAGGAAGGCCAACAGAGAGCCAAATCAGAGAAGCCCTGTAAAGGAGGTCACACTTCCTATGAAAAGAGATTCAGGGTGAAGACTGGTGCTTAAATCACCCCACATTTGGGATGCAAAAGGAAATGCCTGTCAGCAGGAAGGGAAGTAATAAGACTAAAGCAGTGTCTAGCTACAGAATGGCCAAGCATACTAAATTAATGAAAAGCTATTACGTTTCATGAGTAGCAGATTATTGGTGGGAGCAATAGAGTGGACCCTGAAGGAGAAATTCTTAACATGGTATCTTCTGCATCTGTAAGGAGAGGATTTAAGTTAAGAATACAAATATATATAGTAGGTGAGACCACACTTCAGAGAGCAAGGATTCAGAATAGAATGATTAGTCCTAAAAAGGAAATGGCTGGTTGCCTGACATGTGGTGGCGCAGTGGATAAAGCGTCGACCTGGGAACACTGAGGTCGCCAGTTCAAAACCCTGCACTGGTCTGGTCAAGGCACATATGGGAGTTGATGCTTCCAGCTCCTCCCCCCTTTCTCTCTTTCTCTCTCTCTCTCTCTGTGTCTCCTCTCTAAAATGAATAAATAAAAAAAAAATTAAAATAAAGATTATTTTAATTAAAAAAAATTTTTTTTTAAAAAAAGGAAATGGCTGGTTTTGGAGGAACAGTTATCAGAGTGAGAGCTATAAATGAAATCAAAGTAGAAGAAAAGACAGTGGAGAATTTTATGTTGAATGACAGTAGAAAAAGTTAGTTATCCAGCAATCAAGTGGATGGAACACAGTTGAAACCCCGCTATGGAAACCTTGAACGAGTCACTTTTCTGGTTCTGTTTCCTAAGAACCTGATAAAATAGCAGAGTTGACAGAGGCATTCTCATGTGAATGGTTTTCAGAATGGATTTTGGTGTAGTGGAAGCTTCAACTTGGAATCTTCGGGAAAATAGGCCGAAGTTAGAGAATGGTGTGCTGTTAAACCAGGTTTGAGAGGAGGACTGGAAGCCCTGATTTGTAGTGTTTGCGATAATTCCAGAAATGTAAATACTCTCACAATGGCTGATTTCAAACTGCCAGCCAGCTCACAAAATTCCTAAATATGGAATAGCTGACTTTCTAGGCAGGTGCTGACTGATTATAGCATATCTGGCTGAATAGATTTGCTAGGTACTACTAGTACAAGTGCTAGATTAGATTCATACATTTGTCATAGAATTAGTCTAATAAAGCCCCAGTCTTGTGGGCCCCGAGTTGAGGGCCAAAGACAATTTTAATGAAGCAGTTGGCCAAGTTTTGAATATACTAGAAGCCAGATTTTCTGGCTCTGTTTGTGGGGCGAGACAGAATTGAATGACTGCATCGTGAACAGAACAGTGTATATGCAGATGCTGGGATAAGTGAGTGCTAGAAATTTAAAGTAGTCCGAGTTTCTCCTTTTACAAATACAGAGCATTGCTCTTTAGCAAATAATGAACGTGTATTTTTTCTAATTCGGGCTCAGATATTAAAGCTTAGTTATAATTCTGATAGAAAAAAAATCCTTCATTTCTAACATGAAAATAATGGGAGTTCATATATAACTGTATAAAGGAAACCAATAAAGAAAATATGTATTGAGAACAAAACAATTTTCAAATGAAAATAGTTACTTTCAGATGAACTTTTTTAAACTATAGTTTCTATAACTCTGTTGTGATGATAGATTGTCTCAATACAACATGCCTGACATTGTGTTAAGAGTTTTTTTTCCTGTTTGCCTAGAAACAAATTTTCCAGTATGCTGTGGAGTTTCTTGTAAAGAGATATAATACACATTAAGTAAGTCACTTTTCATAAGTATTTTAATGACCTACATCACTTATGAATATTAGCATCTCTTCATCTTACAAAATCTTTTAAGCTAGAGAGTTAATATTGGAACCAAGTATAAACTTATCAGTAAAAATGGAGACTAATAGCATGCCACTGGGCCTTTTTAGAAATCATTAAAATTTAGATGAAAACTTGTATACTAAATTTATTTTTAGTTACAGTTACCATTATCTCAAATCATTTAAAATTACATTTGGGGCAGTTTTAGTAAATAATATATCTTATAACAAAAATAAATCTGTGACAACTGACATTTTGAGAACTCTAAGGAGCCTCTAATTAGCCCATTATCAGATCCTTTAAGTTAACTGTCAGTATAGTCATCTTCTGATTAACTCAATGCCACTCTTTCCAAAGAGGTGAGAGCCAGTAGACGATAGGTATTTTCATGCCCTAAACTTCAGATGAAGTGGATTTCAGAAGTTTAACCAATTTAAGCTGTAGGTGTGCCAGTCATTATGGCCAAAGTTTCTTTACCAAGTGATGCTGCATGGAATAGCTAATTGTCGAACTTCAGCAGAAGTTGGATAACATTTCACATGTACTCTTGTATCACAGAGTTCAATGAAAAGCAAGAGAGATTGTTTTTCTGCTTGGCTGCCAATCGCTGTGCCTCTGATTCCTATATTCCTCTCTATTTCAGTTTGAATTGATCATAAAGGTCAATATTTCCTCCTTTTTCTTCCCCCTCCCCTGTTTATCAACTATAGGTATTCAGCATGTTTTTGGAGACTCTGGTGGACTTCATACAAGTCCACAAAGACGATCTTCAGGATTGGTTGTTTGTACTGCTGACGCAGCTACTAAAAAAAATGGGTGCAGATTTGCTTGGGTCTGTTCAGGCAAAAGTTCAGAAAGCCCTTGATGTTACAAGGTAATATTTTCTTCATAGAGTTCAAATTTACCTGATAACAATCAGAAATATTTAGTTCTGTGTTAAAAGTTCAGATATTTGAGTCTTTTCAAACCATTTGGACTGCAGAGGCTCCATTTTAAAATTGTTAATGGTGCCCGTTCACATGGAATAGTTCATGCAACATTGATCTTTAGATAAAACACTGCTTTCTTTTATAAAAATTTCATTAACATTTGTTAAATAATTTAAAGTGGCATTTTATCATAATTAAGATATGTTTGCTAACTCATTGAAGATTTTATTCAATATAATATAAAACTAAAATATTTTCTAAATTTCAAAAGAATATTTTTATTATACAGTGAAATACTCAGAATCTTTTTTTCTAGAAGATTTTGAACCAATGATGTATTTTTACTTTATTGTTTAGATTGTTGAAGTGACATTTCTATTTTCCATTTACTAAGTTGAAATGAGTCTAGAATTCAGATATTAGGTATGGGGAAACATCTCTGATAATGCTGAACTTTTTCTGAATATATTTTTTGATTAAATTTATAGTTGAGGCAAGAATTGACCATTATTTACTACTATAGTGTTGCTTTTTAACCCCCCTAGAGAATATAAATTCAAATGTTCAGATTTTTCTGAGAGTAGCTTTTATTGTGTACTGTATCACATAGACTATACTAGTGGTTTTCAACCTTTTTACACTAGGGGACTGGTGAAAATAGAAGAATTATTTTAGGGACCGCTAAGCAGAAATCACCCTGAGCATAATAAGCAAATTTGATTTAAGATCACTGGGTCTATAATCTTCATACATCAGGGCAGTTAACTCTTTCATGGACTTGCACAAAATTTCTGGCAGATGGTTGGTTGATAAACATTGGACTATACCACATACAGATACTTATACTTCGTGTATGTTTTTTGTATGACATTATGTTTTGGTATTAAGTGTAGTTTTCTGTTAAGTTTGCTAAATGCTTACTTGCTAACTTAATTTTTGTTTTGCTTTTTCCCCCTTATTTTAGAGAATCTTTCCCAAATGATCTTCAGTTCAATATTCTAATGAGATTTACAGTTGATCAGACTCAAACACCAAGTTTGAAGGTAAAAATTTGAAGTCTTTTGAAGACTTCATAAGGAGTTGAAATGTTTTATTACCAAAGTTATATTGATGTGTATGTTTCTGTCACATGAGAAGCTTTTCAATCAGTGGATTTTGTTTTTATGAACTTTCAGACAGTCAAGCCAGCACTACGGGACCAGCTTCACTCTTTTTGGAGCTCCAAGGTTTTTTTGTTTTTGTTTTAATATGCATTATTTCTTTTTTTAACTCTCTACAAATTCTGCAGTGTTTCAGATAATGTTTGTATGCATCTGTGTTCAACTACTAACCTTTGTAAGCCTTGAAAGCATGCACATCATTTAATTTCCGATGTAATTCAAATGCCAGGCTATCTTCTGGAGAAGCTAACTGGGGGAACACGTTTACAAGGCAACACAAGAATGGCCGTCTAACACTAAGCTCGTATGCAAACTCGCTCTATAAAATCTTATCTCAATTTATGTTTGTGATTTCCCAATACTTTTTTTTTTAATATATAGTCTGAATGGGTATTTTCGGGGAAATGTCAGTTTTACCTGTATTTATTTTAGTAAACAAAGAAAGTTAAGTTTAATCTCAGTGCTGTTCTCCTTAACTGAAATAGTAACATTTTTTCTTTTTTCAATGTGATATTTCTGATGTGTGCATCAGAATCAGGATTAACTTTCTCAATTGTTATTAGCACACATTTTCTAATTTATGTGAAAACTAGGTAGATTCCAATTTGTTATAAAAGTAATTATTAAATTTAAAATGAAAAATAATTTAATATGAGCAAAGAACTCCTGAATTCTTTACTAAAGATGTTTCTTATGGGTATTATTAAATGAGATTAAAGTCAGGGAAATAACAAGCATATGTGCATTTACAATCTTTATATTTTTCTGCTCTATTCTGCACGAAATATATTTCCACAAGCATTACTGCCCAGGGCTGATTTCCCTTTAAGTTTCTGAATATGATTTTGTCTTAAAATCACACTTTTGTTTTCTACCAGGGTTGACTTACATTTAACATGTTATTTTTTCAGAGCTGCTTTGTGAAAGCGATTCCATCTGTTTAAATTTGAAAAGTGACCTGCTGAAGAGAATAATTTACTTAATAGTGTTGATAAATATTTTTAGAACTTATTCTTTGTCCAAGGCATTTTAAATTTATAATGGCATATAGAACTTATAATTATTTTATCATTATCTACAATAACTGATAAACTATAAACTAATAAGGGTTATGATTTAAGTATGGTGGTAGATATTCAAGTATTGACAGTGTATGCAGAAATGTTTCATGAGCAAGTGGCAATGGCGGTCTAAACCATTAGCTTAAAAAATAAGGGTGAATTGAGAGAGGGAATCAGGTGTGTAAGACCTAAGGGAAGAGGGAAATGAGAACTATGCAGTTTAAAATTAGTTTTGCTATTGGAAAACATACTGGAACCTGGAATCACAGACTTCATATATATATGGCTTTTTAAAATTATATATTTAATATTACATATATTTATATCCACATTATGTTATATGTTATATATACATACACGCAAAGCTCTGGGGGAAAATGACTCTTCAACTCTTAAATTGATGTTTTAGGGATAGCAAGAAGTTATATTGGAGCCATTCCTACCTTATGCCAAAAATAGAAGTAATGCTCAGAGAGGTGGCAGGATTAAGAATAAAAAACTTATTAGGTTATAGAAAAATACAGATAACAAGTATGAGATCTGTAAAAATTCTTTTGGAAAAATGGTAGATCTTTTAGATGAAATATGAATGTTTGGCCTGACCAGGCGGTAGCGCAGTGAATAGAGCATTGGACTGGGACTCGGAGGACCCAGGTTCGAGACCCCGAGCTTGCCAGCTTGAGCATGGGCTCATCTGGCTTGAGCAAAAAAATAAAAAAGCTCGTCAGCTTGGACCCAAGGTCACTGACTCGAGCAAGGGGTGGCTTGGTCTGCTGAAGGCCCGCGGTCAAGGCACATGTGAGAAAGCAATCAATGAACAACTATGGTGTCGCAACGGCAATGAAAAACTGATGATTAATGCTTCTCATCTCTCTCCGTTCCTGTCTGTCCCTATCTATCCCTCTCTCCAACTCTCTCTGTCCCTGTAAAAAGTATATATATATATATGGATGTTTATATAAAATTTTATATCTCTCAAAGTGTGCCTTGGTTAAATATCAAAGTAATAGAATGGGAGGAAATGGCAATACAGAATGGTTTTATTTAAGTAATATTTTAAATAATAAATGTAATTTGTTGACCTCTTTTTCTAGGTTTCGCAGACATGTTATAGTATTATATACATCTTAGCAACTAGATTATTTTTTTCTCTGAAGAAGAATGCATGTTTGTGTTATTAAAATTACAGACTGTGTATAACCTTGTGAAATATCCTACTAAAATGTAAACTTTCAAATGATTATATGTGTATTGTGGTTATTTTGCTTATTGGTATAGTATGCACACACGCCTTTTCTGTGACACTCTTAAAACTTTGCATACTTGCATAAATTGCTAAGACACTGCACTAATTGAATCTCATCATGCAAATAAGTTATTCAATTATTAATGGAGTCAAGTTGGAAACAAAGTACATTGATACTCATTTTTTAATTCACTATAGCAGCACCTTTTAGGTGTTAACACTGCTATAAGGTAACATGGCTTCAAAAATGCAGAGTGTTATGTTCTGCCTTAATTTAATGAGGCCTGCAACTGCATGATTAATCATAAATCTCTTTCGCTTTCCACCTTACATTTTACCCAGGATGGCTGAAAGTTTAATTCTTGATTTTTCTCAATCCATTTTATAAAATTATAATTACTTCTTAAAATTCATTCATTAGAAAAGGGAGACTTAATTTGCTCCCTTTTGTTTGTTTTACTGGAAGCAGAAAAGGGAAAATACACAAGCATCAGAATCTTATTTTAATATCTTGTATAATAACGTACTTTTCAGAGACCTTATTTGTATTAAGAGAAAAATAACATTTACTGATAGCAAATACTAAGGAAAGAAAGAGCATAGAAAAACATTACCTTAATCTTCAGCAATACATTTTTCAAAGTTGCTGTCTTCATTATACATTTAAACCTTCCTTTTTCTAAGTCAGGAAATTAGCATTTTAGTATGTGTCTGGCATCTTAAGTATCTAAGAATTGTTCACTATGCCAGATGCCATTTCTAAAGCACACTGGTCAAGTTTTAGAGAACCATTATTTAGAAACCCTGGAATGTTTGAAGATGTGACTTTAAAACTGGTGGTTCTCAACCCATTTTTCTAGCCCAGCATACCTGAAAGAAGGGAGATAATTTAACCGTGGCCTTTTATAAGGATGAAGAAGTCTGATTCTAGGGAGGAAGTATGTGTGCTGTGCCCCATCTCCTGCTGATTTTGAAGCCTACATCCCACCTTGTAGCCACACATCAGGAATTCCTTGGAGAATAATAAGACTTTTTAAACCCGCATATAACTCTTATACAAATAAGTGTTATCTTTTCTCCATTGGTACTTGTGTAAAACTTTTTTGTGACACTTCTGTTGGAAGGTAGTTCTAGCGCTTGATGGACTTATTAAAGAACTTGATCTTACTGTGAGTCTTACTGTAGATTTGACAAAAGTCCTATACTGCCACCTCAATTACTTACTTGATTTGTAATGCCTTATTTTCACAACACCTTGGTTCATTTCCTCAAAAGCCAAGTCGCATTCATTTCTATAGCACCTGGCTCTCAGGGAGTCTAGTCAAGAGTCAGCTATAAGCTCCGAAGGCAGACTCAAGGAGAGCTGTATAATTCTGTCAACTTCAGCACTTGTTAAAACACGGGCAGTGAAACGTCTGGGACTTAAAGGTTCTGCTATGTGTGGAAAACAAAAATCCACATTATCATATACTTGTACCTCAGGTAGGTAGGTGGTTATTTAATTCTTTGTTGTTGTTTTCTTCATTTTTTTCTTTGTTAAAAGAAATAATTGTCTAATTGTTTTGAAGTGTTTCCTTGTCCCTCAGTGACCATCTGATCGCTGTCTCTCATTGTGCTAACCTCTCCAGGTGAAGGTTGCTATCCTTAAATACATAGAAACTCTGGCCAAACAGATGGATCCTGGAGATTTTATAAATTCCAGTGAAACTCGCTTGGCAGTTTCTCGGGTTATCACTTGGACAACAGAACCCAAAAGTTCTGATGTTCGGAAGGTATGTTTTAGTATAAGGTCTAGAAGATAAGTTAGAAAAGCATGTCAGTCATTTTTGGATTGTCAGTGAAGGAAGCTAATATTTTCAGGACGTTACTAGTTAGCATTGAGTTATTTACCTGTTAATATGAAGACCTTTTTAAATAATCTTCTCTTTGAAATTATTTTAAAAGGTTTATTCACTTAATATAAATATAATTTTCAAACTTAGAAAAATTCTGTGGATGAATTTAGTCATTTTGTTTCTATCTTCCTTGGTAAGTAACTTAGCTTTCCCATATTATTCCTACCTCCTTTCCTAGGTCTTTCCCCTTTACCTTCAAAATACTTAGGAATAAATTGTTGGTCACCTATGGAAAAGATTTACATTTTGACTTTCGAAGTATTATCTCCTATACCACATGGTTTGCTACTGCCTTTTTTCTAATGTTTTCGAAGTACCTGTTAGTATTTTCAACATCCCAGCCACATACCTATGGCTAATATTTTCCATATGCTCAAAAATGTAGATTATTTTCTGGCAAACTTTTTTCTACACCCTCTGTTCTCTTCACCATATTCCTGAGACTTCTCTTTACCCCTAGTCATTTATTTCATGCATCCTATATCTAGTTCCATTTACTTTCTTCCTTGATAAACAATTTTCCTCAATATTTTCTACAATATTACTTTTAATTGAGGGCTTGAATTATTTAAAAATAAATATTAAAATGTATCTAATAAAGCAAAGATATTTTAAAATTATAATTAAAATATAATTTAATATAAAATATTAATAGTTTAATACAAAAATAAAATAGAATTAAAATATAAACTTAATAGAAATGAAAGACATCATTGAAATATTCTAAAGCTATTTCAATTTAAATTATATATTTTAAACCTGTATTATTGAATGCAGAAATAGACATGTAGATCAGTGGAACATAATGGAGGGCCCAGAGACACTCAGGTTTATATAGGAGATTAGTTCATGTTAAGAGTGTCACCTCGCCTGACCTGTGGTGGCGCAGTGGATAAAGCGTCGACCTGGGAACACTGAGGTCACCAGTTCGAAACCCTGCATTAGTCTGGTCAAGGCACATATGGGAGTTGATGCTTCCAGCTCCTCCCCCCTTTCGCTCTCTCTCTCTCTCTCTCTCTCTCTCTTTCTCTCTCTCTCTCTCTCTGTGTCTTCTCTCTAAAAATGAATAAAATAAAAATTTTAAAAAAAAGAGTGTCACCTCAAGTCATGAGGAAAGGACACACTCATTGGTAAATGGTTTTGTGAACAGGTGGGCTGTTTGTCTCTAAGGGGAAAATAAAACTGAATCTCATACACCAAAATAAAGTCTAGATGGAATAAAGTATACTATAATAATCTTTGATTCACTTGTTCTAATTAACATGAGGTCCTTTCAGTGTTGTGGTTCCAGAAAAGATATAGGATCATGGTTTCAAAATGCAAATAACTTTATTTAAGCACATGTTTAGAGAATGCATTGTATACTTTGTTGTTTTTAACAAAGTGAGCTTATGTTGTAGCTGCTCTTTTTTTCTTCAGCAGTACATGATAATCCTGTCCCCATTTCTTCCCGTATAGAGCTACATCTTCCTTTCAGGCTGTGTCGGGTAGTGTGCCACTGCTCCAATGTAACGTAGTGCAATCATTCCTCTAGTGTGGTTTATTCTAATGCAGTTGACATAGAACACAGGTCTCCATAGGGTGCGGTGGGAAAAGGTCCAGGAATGGTGCATATGGACGCAGGTCATTGTCGTGAACCATTGTGTTTCTTTCTTCTCTCAGTTATGTTCTTTTGTAATCTGAATTTCAAAGTTTGGCTTTTAATAACTCAGTCAGTCCTTTAGAGGAAGAAAAGAAATGTGAGTTTTCTTAACCTATTCTGGATAAGCTTTGTTTTTCCTTTTTCCATAAAAACATTAGACCAGTTTAGCTTCAAATTGTGGATTTGTTAGGTTAGCTGCTTGAGAGAAGACTAGATCTGGCCAGTTAAGAATCACATATTAGAAAATGAAATTTAAACAACCAGGTTGCTCTGAATGGGCTTTGTATAGCTTAGGGATAGGTGTCCTTATTTTTATCCATCTTTCTTCTTATAGGAATAAGTGTCCTTATTTGTATCCATCTTATAGTCGTTTTTTAGGAACGCTGAAGTAGTAGTGTATATTGATAGAGTAAACTCAGAGCTGTCGAGTTAACTTTTGCCATTTATTTTTTTAGGTCCTGTTTGTTATACTTTTCATATTTCCTTATTTCTTTCAAAAAAATAAATAGATTAAAAATATTTGTATTCTTCCAACAAAGAAAATTTAAGGCATATAAAAACATCTTCTCCCCCACCCCCGGGAAAGAAGGCCTTGTGCTATTGAACCAAAAAGTTGAGTAAAGAAAATGGTCTCCTAGAGTAACCAAAATACAGTCGTCCCTCGCCATATCGCGGTTCACTTTTCAGGTCTGACTGTATCACAGATTTTTAAATTGTATATATCTAATTTTGTGTTGCGGATTTTTTGCTATATCGCAGGATTTTGTGGTATATAGGTATTTTTGGGGGTTTTTTTTTACAGGGACAGAGAGAGAGTCAGAGAGAGGGATAGGTAGGGACAGACAGACAGGAACAGAGAGAGGTGAGAAGCATCAATCATTAGTTTTTCGTTGCCGTTGCAACGCCTTAGTTGTTCATTGATTGCTTTCTCACATGTGCCTTGACCGCGGGCCTTCAGCAGACCGAGCCACCCCTTGCTGGAGCCAGCGACCTTGGATTCAAGCTGATGAGCTTTTGCTCACGCCAGATGGGCCTGCGCTTAAGCTGGTGAGCTCAGGGTCTCGAACCTGGGTCTTCCGCATCCCAGTCTGACGCTCTATAACACTGCGTGCCACCGCCTGGTCAGGCTGGTATTTTTATATGTTGTTAAAATTATGTAGGTTTTAGAGTGTAGAAAGTGTTTAAGAGCATAGGAAGTGTTTATCAGAGAGCGGGAAAGGTTTTTAAGAGTGTGGGGAGGGTTTATAAAGCCTTAAAATATATATAAATAATAAAATAAATATAAGGTCACTACTTTGCGGATTTTTGCCTGTCGTGGGGGGTTCTGGAACCTGACCCCCGTGAGAGAGGAGAGACTGCTGTAGATGTGTCTACTTCTTGTGTGTCTTTGTTTTCTAGGCGGCACAGTCAGTGCTGATTTCCCTATTTGAACTCAATACCCCAGAGTTTACAATGTTACTAGGAGCTTTACCAAAAACTTTTCAGGATGGTGCTACCAAGCTTCTTCATAATCACCTTCGAAACACTGGCAATGGAACCCAGGTATTCTTTAGTTATTTTCTTGGCTATTGTATAATGTGATGGTTGGTGTAACAATAACTGCTTTCTTTTATATGACGTAAACTTTTGACCCTAGTGTGTCATTTTTGCATCTACACTGGATAGCATTTCCTGAGCCGAATTAAATGTTGCTCTGGGAATACTGGAGTCCTTAGGCCTGTCACATTTATGTTATAATTTGGTGTACATTAGGATGATAATGAATGGTTGCCAGAGTATGAACAAGGAAAAGAAAATCTGATTAAGAACTTAGATGAAGGTAGCGGCTTTGCAAGCCATTAGAATTAGGACATACCCTTTAGATGAACTATTTTTTTTCTCTTTTTTTTTTGTGACAGAGACAGAGAGAGGGACAGATAGGGATGGATAGACAGACAGGAAGGGAGAGAGATAAGAAGCATCAAGTCTTCATTGTGGCACTTTAGTTGTTCATTGATTACTTTTTCATATGTGCCTTGACTGGGAGGCTGCAGCAGAGCGAGTGACCCCTTGCTCAAGCCAGCAATCTTGGGCTCAAGTCAGCGACCTTGGGCTTCAAGCCAGCAACCTTTGGGCTCAAGCCAGTGACCATGGGGTCATGTCTATGATCCCATGCTCAAATCAGCAACCCCACGCTCAAGCTGTTGAGCCCGTTCTCAAGCCGGTGACCTCAGGGTTTTGAACCTGGGTCCTCTGCATCCTAGTCTGATGCTCTATCCACTGTACTACCGCCTAGTCAGGCAAACTAATTCTTATTTGAGGACTAAAGGGATGACTTATTCTGGGGTTAACAAGCCCAAGGAGGGTAGTGTTTTAAAAAGGTGTGTTTACATTTAATAACTACAGGCTTACTGGTCCAAAGGTGCTTAGATATCCTGAATTTTGTTTGGGGGAAATAGGGTTTGAGTAAATCAAACATTCCATTGTTACATATCTAAATGGTGTAGGATCATTTATATAATATGCTAAAGCAGTGGTTCTTAACCTTTTTTGAGGTACCGAACCTACCAGTTTCATATGCGCATTCACCAAACCCTTCTTTAGTGATATATAAAATATGATTTTTTTTTCCAAATTCAAGACATAGGTATATGTTTTTTTACTGGTGCACAAAATGAGCCGTGCATGAACATCACCTTGCTCAAAGAACAAAACCAACAAAGTGCACGAACTCACAACAAATTACGGTATTACTTTATTCTGGCCTCTGTGGCAGAGGCTTCTCTGAACCCCTGAGACCGACTCATCGAACCCCTAGGGTTCGATAGAGCCCAGGTTAAGAACCACTGTGCTAAAGAATTGAACTTTTTGAAAAAAATGTGTTTAAAAGACAGGCCTTTGATAACGAGTAAAGGAGAAAATAGATTCACTATGGCAGGCATAAGGTATATTCTGAGGGTTAAAAACAATCAAAACAATTTCCTGGGACCAAAACCAGTTATCTTTTTTAAAGGAGAAGGAATTATTTTATTACATCTTAAGAAATAAATTCATAATATGACCAAATTTTTATACTTTTTATGTCTCTATGAAAATCATTTGTAAAGCAAACTTGAAGAATAAAATTTGAGTATTAGTAATGGTTGGTGGAAGGAATTTGACTCTGAACAGGAAACTAATTTAAAATCATTAATTTGGGATTGTGTTGAATCTTTAAGGAAAAGATCAGAATTCCGTGAGAACAAAAAATGGCTAAAGTTAGATTACTGAATGGGAAGAAAGTTTTTCCTACAAAAATCAGAGATAAGTACATGACTATTTAAAATATAGATCTATAAATATGGCTTTTTTATTGTCCAACTTCTTGATTGTATGTCTTCCTTAAGAGCCTTTTAGTTGAACTTAACATAACTGTCATGTTAATATTATTTTACTCCCTCCATCAGAGTTCCATGGGTAGTCCTTTGACAAGACCAACACCACGTTCACCAGCCAACTGGTCCAGTCCTCTTACTTCTCCTACCAATACATCACAGAATACTTTATCTCCAAGGTAATAAAGGGGTAATTTTCCATCATGATCTGTTATTGTAGATTTCTATTAGAAAAACAGACAATATAATTTTAGTTGATTTCCACTTGACTTGAAAGGTCTTAAACACATAGAAACTTAGTAGATTCAAAAACTGTAACATTCATTTCAAAAGTAGTTTTTTTAATGATAATGTATCCAATTTTAACAAGTCATAAGAACAATACAGCGCTTTTGTAAATTACTGCTGTTTCACTAAATAGCAGAGTTATATTTCTCAGAGATGCTGTACAAATCCATAAGTTGCAAATCCTTTTAGTTATACTACTTAGTAAAAATGATGAGGTCAAGTTGTAAGATGAATATTTAGATCTAATATTTGCCAACCACATGGAAAAATAGGAAGGAGGAAAAGGCTTGTAGGCAAAACATACAAATAAAGAAGAAAAAATACAGAAGGGATAGATATAAAATGACACTTTGTATACTTCTTAGGAAAAAATGTAACTGTGATATTGGTCCTTAGTATAAAATATAAGATGTGTAATTTTCACACACTTGTGCAATTCAAGCATGGGCTGTGTTTCAGGTGAAGTTCTTGACTGATTAATGAGCTAATAGTTCCTTTCTCCTTTTTAAAAAATACATAGTAATTCATAGTAGTTCACGGTTGTAGTTATTAGCTTAATTTTCTGTGATTAGCCATATATACCATAGCATGCTTCATCATATTAATTATAATTATAGGATACTTCATCAGCATCTAAAGAAGAAAAATATATTGCATGCTTATCTAACTTATTTCTCCCATGTTATACATATGTAACAATCTTAATAGCTACATTCTAGTCTCAGTTGAATTTTAGAATTTTATTATAGAATTCATATTGATATATCCAGTGAAAAGTTCTGTTAATCACAGGAGTTAGCAAACTTTTAGTAAAGAGGCATGGGGTAAATACTGTAGGCTTTGCGGGCCATGCAATCATTGTCACCTCTACTGCACTCTGATGTTATAGGGTGAAAATAGTCACAGAAAGTACCTAAACAAATGAGCGTTGCTATGTTCTAATACAGTTTTAGTTGTGCACACTGAAATTTGAATTTTAGATAATTTTCATGAAATATTATTTTTATTTTTCTCAGCTATTTAAAAATGTAAAAAGATTTTTATATCTCAGGGGTCAAACTTTGCAGACCCCTGGTTAAACAGAAAAATTTTAAAGGTGAAAAGACAAACCAGTTTTTACATTGTTAGCCATTGTAAGCTGCCCTTAATGGGTGGGCAAGGGGACATGGACTTTAACCATTTATAACTCCTGAGTTTTATTTTGCTTTGGGAAATATACATTCTCTAATCCTATCTTTATAAATATACTGCGTACTGCCTAAATGTGTTTGTATTTTAAAACAGTATGCAAGTAAAAATTAGCTCTTGTCTTTTTTTATAGTGCATTTGATTATGACACAGAAAATATGAACTCTGAAGATATTTATAGCTCTCTTAGAGGCGTCACTGAAGCAATCCAGAATTTCAGTTTCCGTAGTCAAGAAGATATGAATGAGCCGTTGAAAAGGGAATCTAAAAAAGATGATGGCGATTTAGTGAGTATTTGAACACTTTTACATTGCAGACTTTTTTATTAAGAATTTTGTTTTGGTTTTTTTCTTCTTAACTTTGCTTTCTGTCATTTTCAAGCATAACTCCCTAGGGGACAGTCACAAATATTTACTGTATCTACCATGTGCCAGGCACTGTTCTGGGTCTTAGATTTAGAAGGTAGAGTTATGCCTTCAAGTTCCTTGTAGCCTGACCTGAGGTGGCGCAGTGGATAAGGCGTCGACCTGGGAACACTGAGGTTGCCAGTTCAAAACCCTGCACTGGTCTGGTCAAGGCACATATGGGAGTTGATGCTTCCAGCTCCTCCCTTCTTCCTCTCTCTCTCTCTCTCACTCTGTGTCTCCTCTCTAAAATGAATAAAATAAAATAAAAAAAAAGTTCCTTGTAGATTTTTAGATAGAGCTGAGCTGAGTACTGTGGAGTTCCAGGTTAAAATGTAAAATGAATCTATTTAAATGGTCAGGGAAGACCTTTATTAGAAGGTGACGTTTGCGTTGAGACATAAATAAAGGAGAAGAATATTCCTTAAAAGAAATAGCAAGTGCAAAGACAGTGATAAGAGAACAAGCTATGTACAGTTGACGACCAGGGGGAAAGCCAGTGTAGCTGGAGCATTATTAAAGAGTGCGGGGTGGCACACGGGCCAGATTACACGGCTCTTACGATACAAAATAAGGTGGTTACATTTCTTTTATTTTTCCTGATGGTGGTTTGCATTATTAGTTGTTTGTGTGGTTCCACTAAGAATATTACGATCTATTTTCCTGATATTTGTTTTATTGTGCAGTTTGATCCTTCTGCCATTATACAAAGAGCAGTTATTTTTTACTCTACTTCTAGACTTCTCTCTGACAGCTTAACTTTTCTTAAAACAAGCCATCCCACTCTTTCCTAAGGAATCGGTGGTTACTCAGTGTTTCCAAAATTGTAGAACCTTGCAGTGTTTGAACCCATCTCTAAAGGGCTCTTCTTCCTTCCTTACTTCTTTCCTGTTACGAGTTTTCTCCCCATGCCTGTCGGCAGAGAACCTGAGATTCCCTGTCCCAAAAGCTGCATGTGGTAGTAATGACAAGTTAGTAAGAATCACTGCTTCACTGAGACATTTTCCCCCAGAGATAGAGTATATTGTGGGGAGCCCAAGAAATGTGTTCTGGAATGAGTGAGTTTGAATCCTGGTTCCTGGCATTTATTAGCTAGTCAGATTATTACTTCTAAGTCTCAATGTCTTCATTAGGAAGACAGGGTATTACTGCATACCTTAGATCAGAGGTCCTCAAACTACGGCCTGCAGGCCAAATTGCGGCCCCCTGAGGCCATTTATCCGGCACTGCCGCACTTCCAGAAGGGGCACCTCTTTCATTGGTGGTCAGTGTATGGAGTACTGTATGTAGCGGCCCTCCAACGGTCTGAGGGACAGTGAACTGGCCCCCTGTGTAAAAAGTTTGGGGACCCCTGCCTTAGATGTTACAGTGAGTAAAATAAATCACATTACTTCATCCAGCCCAGAACTGAGCTCTCCTGGCTCCAGGTTCATACATCAAGCCGCCTGTTTATATGCCTGATCTTTTCCACCTTGGACAAAAGAGTTGTTTTTACTACCTCTCTCTTTCTCATCCTCCATACTCAATCTGCAAGGGTATCTATTGACTGTATCTTCAGAATATATCCAAAATCTAACCACTTCTCACAATGGCCTTTCTGGTTCCAGCTATCATCATGCTGAAGTCTCTCCCTTGGTTATTAAAATGGGCACTTAACTGGCCTCCTTGATTTTGCCGTTGGCCACCTGTAGTCTATTCTCACTCCTTCTACTCACAACCCAGAGGTCTCTGTCTCAGAGTAAAAGCCAGTCTCCACAATAGACATTTTCCCTTGTTACCTCTCTGGCTTCATCGCCTATTGCTTTCCTCTCTGTTCACTCTTCTTAAGCCACACCGGCCTCCTTGCTGTTTCTTGAACTTCCTGGGCATGCTCTTGCCTCAGGGCCTTTGTCTTGGCTCTTCCCCAGTAGCACCATGCCTAATTGCCTCAGTTCCTTTAGTTCAAATCTTTGTTCAAATAGCTCCTTAGTAAATCCTGCTCTGACCACTCTGTTTAATCTGCAACTTCTGTACTCACTCGTGGTCCTTTGAATACTGCGCTGCGTCCCATGCACTAATCAATTTCTGCCAAACATATACTTCACGCATTTATTCTTTTAATGTCTCTCCTTCCAATAAAAGGTAAACTCCTTTATAGTACCCATCATTCTCTCTTTTGTTCTGTCTTATTCTAATATATCTCTGATGTAAAGAACAATGCCTGGCATGTAATTGGTAGACAGTAAACATTTGAAGAATATTTGTAAAGTGCTTAGTTAGTGGCTTGATATATAATTGCTTAATAGATGGTATTGATATTGATGGTGATAATGATTTTTCCCCTTTTTTATTACTTTTAATTTTTCAATTAGAGTTGATGTGCAATATTATATTAGTTTCGGGTGTGCACCCCAGTGTTTAGATATTATGTAACTTACTAAGTGATCATCCCAATAAGTCACATATCCATCTGACACCATATATAGTTACTAGAATATTACCGTATTCTCTGTGCTGTGCTTTACATCCCCAGGACTGTTCTGTAGCAGCCAGGCTGCACCTAGTCCTTCACCTTGGCAGCCTTCACTCTCGACCCCTTCTCGTCTGGCAACCATCAAAATGTTTTCTGTATCTCAGTCTGTTTCTGTTCTGAGTGTTTATTTTGTTTTTTAGATTCAATTTTTGATAAAGATGCATTTTTTGCCATTTTATTGTTTATATGTTTTATTTCTTTTTCTTCTTAAAGAAGATCCTTTAGCAGTTCATATAACACTAGTTTGATGGTGATGAACTAACTCCTTTAGCTTTTTCTTACCTGGCAAGCTGTTATATAATGTACACTAACTCCATTAGGCATCTTTCCAAAAATTATGCAGTACTTTTAGGCCATTTTTATTAAGCTGGCTTTTTTTTTGTGTGTGTGTGTGTGAGTGACAGAGACAGAGGGACAAATAAGGAGAAACAGACAGGAAGGGAGAGAGATGAGAAGCATCAATTCTTCGTTGAGGCTTCTTAGTCCCCTTAGTTCAGTGGTTCTTAACCTGGGTTCTATCGAACCCTAAGGGTTCGATGAGTCGGTCTCAGGGGTTCGGAGAAGCCTCTGCCACGGAGGCCAGAATAAAGTAATACCGTAATTTGTTGTGAGTTCATGCACTTTGTTGGTTTTGTTCTTTGAGCAAGGTGATGTTCATGCACGGCTCATTTTGTGCACCAGTAAAAAAACATATACCTATGTCTTGAATTTGGAAAAAAAAATCATTTTATTTATCACTAAAGAAGGGTTCGGTGAATGCACATATGAAACTGGTGGGTTCAGTACCTCAAAAAAGGTTAAGAACCACTGCCTTAGTTGTTCATTGATTGCTTTCACATATGTGCCTTGACCAGGGGGCTGTAGCAGAGTTTGTAACCCCTTGCTTCAGCCAGCAACCTTAGGCTTCAAGCCAGCAACCTCTGGGCTCAAGCCAGCGACCATGTCTGTGATCTCACACTCAGGCTGGTGAGCCCGTTCTAAAGCCAGATGAGCCCATGCTCAAGCTGGCGACCTCAGAGTTTCAGACCTGGGTCTTCTCCATCCCTGTCCGACACTGTATCCACTGTGCCACTGCCTGGTCAGGCTAAGCTGGCTTTTTATTTGGTTTTCTTATACTTTATTGATATACTGTCATTGTATAATTTACTTCCTTATTAATGGAATTTCACAGCTTTTATGTCTGTGTTGCTAATGAAAGTCCTTTTGTATCTTTAACTGGAATAGAGAAGTTAGCTGTTGCTAATCACACGAAATATATTATTTGGCCAAGCCTTTGGCAGGGGCATTGTAAGAATCTTTAGACAGTATTCTTTTGTGGCTTTTATTTGCCCTCAACAAGTTTCTTTACATCTTTACTATAAGCTTTGACCTTTGGGATGTAAGTTTTAACTCATGTTGATTTCCATTACATAATTTTTTTCCAGCTGGTTATTATTACCTTTTTAAAATAGCCTTTTATGCAATGGGAAATATTTTTTTAGAATTTTGAATTGATACTTGAAAATGAGTTAATTTGCTATGCCATCCCCTTCCCATTAATAGATGTGTGGTGGTCCTGGGATGTCTGACCCAAGAGCAGGAGGTGATGCTACGGACTCAAGCCAAACAGCCGTTGACAATAAAGCTTCCTTGCTCCATTCCATGCCTGCTCACTCCTCTCCACGCTCTCGAGACTATAATCCGTATAACTATTCAGACAGCATCAGTCCCTTCAATAAGTCTGCCCTCAAGGAAGCCATGTTTGATGATGATGCCGACCAGTTTCCTGATGGTATGTATGTTCTGTGTCATACTGCCACCACCTGGGTTGTGCAAGACTGGGAATCACTGAAGCAAAAGAAATACATATGCTTTTTTTTTAACCTGAAAAGGATCTTTGGGATGGTAATGTGTTCTCCCCTCTTCTAGGAGCTGATTTCTGATGGTTTGGTAGATATCTTCCCAAGGAAGAGAAACAAGAGTTATCATCCTAAGATCATCCACAAAATGAAGAAAACCTTAATGGCTTTCCAGAAATAACTGAAACCAATTTTAGCTTATTAATTTATCTTTAGACACTGTTCAGTCATTTTTATACCAGAATGACAAAACTCTTTGAAGTAATACCCATTTTTTACAATAGCCTTTGAAGTGTTAAGCCATAAACAAACTCGATAATAAGATATATCCAGGACCAAATATGGGAAGAGCTAGCATTAAGTTTTGGAGTTGGCTAGGTCTAAGCTGTAATGCTAACAATGGGCTTAAGCCTGACCTCAACATTACTAAGCTGCATAGCCTGATAAATTGCCAGACCTTCCTGAGCCCCACTGTCAGCCTCTGAAAGAGGAGGGAGGTGTAACTACCTCCCTCCCTTCTGATCACAGCATGTAGTATGGTTTAGGAAAAAATCTGTAGAAACTGATCAGAAAGTATAACGCACTATAAGTGTTTTAATTATTTTGAATAATAAGGAATTATATTTTCCCCCTACAAAGAACATTATCCATTAATATTTTTTTAATTAAGACTCAAGTAATGTAATGTATAATTATATGTGGATAAAGTTGAAAGTTTCCCTCTCAACATTATGTCATGTTTCTATACTTAGGTAGTTTCTGGTTTTCCTTTCTTCCCCCAGTGTTGCTCTCAGTGAACATACTTCTGTATAAGCTTTTATATGTACATAATTTACTCTAAGAGATTTCTAGAGGTAGAATTGCCCAATTAAGGGATATGTACATTTAAGTTTTGCAAGTTACTACCCAGTTAAAAGTTTAAAACACCTGGCCAGTTTAAGTAATGCTGATTTTCTCAACACAAAACATGTAAATGTTTTAAATTTTTGTTACTATGCTGGTTATAAAATAGCTCATTCTAATAAGCATTTTCTCAATTTTTAAGAAGACTGAGAAATTAGGTATCAAGTCTTTTTTAAGTTCTGTATTTTGATGAGGGAAAAATTTTCTTTATTTGTATATCTTTGATTACTAATGAGTTTGTTGTTTTCCCTACATTGTATTGCTAATGTCATATCACTACTATAAAATCTATCTGTCCCTGATTACAGAGATTGTTTTATAGCCTTGATTATAATACTATATTTATCTGTTATAAATATATTAAATGATACTTTTAAGCTTTTAGTATTAGAATAATTGGAGAGGCAGAATTTTTTACATGAAAAATCTTTTTATTATTATTAATTTAAATGGGGTGACATTGATAAATCAGGGTACATATGTTCAGAGAAAACATCTCCAAGTTATTTTGACATTTGATTATATTGCGTACCCATTACCCAAAGTCAAATTGTTTTTTAATCACCTTCTATCTGGTTTTCTTTGTGCCCTTCTCCTTCTCCTCCCCCCACCCCTCACTCTTCTTCCTCTTCCCCACCCCAAGTAACCACCACACTCTTGTCCGTGTCTCTGAGTCTCATTTTTATGTCCCATCTATGCATGGAATCATATAGTTCTTAGTGTTTTCTGATTTACATATTTCACTCCATATAATGTTATCAAGGTCCATCCATGTTGTTGTAAATGATCCGATGTCATCATTTCTTATGGCTGAGTAGTATTCCATAGTATATATGAACCACATCTTCTTTATCCAGTCATCTATTGAAGGGCTTTTTGGTTGTTTCCATGTCTTGGCCACTGTGAACAATGCTGCAATGAACATGGGGCTGCATGTGTCTTTACATACCAATGTTTTTGAGTTTGGGGGGTATATACCCAGTAGAGGGATTGCTGGGTCA
This sequence comes from Rhynchonycteris naso, assembly GCA_037038555.1. Classification (NCBI taxonomy): domain Eukaryota; kingdom Metazoa; phylum Chordata; class Mammalia; order Chiroptera; family Emballonuridae; genus Rhynchonycteris; species Rhynchonycteris naso. The sequence continues at coordinate 60,214,450 of CM073004.1, read as the reverse complement.
TATGGTAGCTATATTTTTAATTTTTTGAGGAACCACCATACTTTCTTCCATAATGGTTGTACTACTTTACATTCCCACCAACAGTGGATGAGGGTTCTTTTTTCTCCACAGGCTCTCCAACATTTGTTATTACCTGTCTTGTTGATAATAGCTAATCTAACAGGTGTGAGGTGGTATCTCATTGTAGTTTTGATTTGCATTTCTCTAATGGCTAATGAAGATGAGCATCTTTTCATATATCTGTTGGCCATTTGTATTTCTTCCTGGGAGAAGTGTCTGTTCATGTCCTCCTCCCATTTTTTTATTGGTTTGTTTGCTTGTTTGTTGTTGAATTTTATGAGTTCTTTGTATATTTTGGATATTAGGCCCTTATCTGAGCTGTTGTTTGAAAATATCTCCCATTTAGTTGGCTGTCTGTTTTGCTGTCAGTTTCTCTTGCTGTGCAAAAGCTTCTTAGTCTGATGTAGTCCCATTCATTTATCTTTGCCTTCACTTCCCTTGCCTTTGGAGTCAAATTTATAAAGTGCTCTTTATAACCAACGTCCATGAGTTTTCTTCTGTGTAATTTATTCTTTCAGGTCTTATATTTAGGTCTTTGATCCATTTTGAATTAATTTTGGTACAATGTGACAAACTGTAGTCAAGTTTCATTCTTTTGCATGTGGCTGTCCAGTTTTCCCAGCACCATTTGTTGAAGAGGTTTTCTTTTCTCCATTGTGTGTTGGCCCCTTTATCGAAAATTATTTGACCATATATATGGGGGGGGTTTTGGGGGGCTTTCTATTCTGTTCCATTGGTCTGAGTATCTATTTTTCTGCCAGTACCATGCTGTTTTGATTGTCGTGACTCTATAATATAATTTGAAGTCAGGTATTGTAATGCCCCCAGCTTCATTCTTTTTCCTTAGGATTGCTTTGGCTATTCAGGTTTTTTATGTTTCCATATAAATCTGATGGTTTTTTTGTTCCATTTCTTTAAAAAATGACATTGGAATTTTGATGGGAATTGCATTAAATTCATATATCGCTTTGGGTAATATGGTCATTTTGACTATATTTATTCTTCCTATCCAAGAACAAGGAATATTTTTCCATTTCACTGTATCTTTTTTTATTTCCCTTAACAATTCTTTGTAGTTTTCATTATATAGGTCCTTTACATTTTTTGTTATGTTTATTCCTAGGTATTTCATTGTTTTTGTTGCAACCATGAAGGGAATTATTTTTTTGAATTTGTTTTCTGATGTTTTATTGTTGGCATATAGGAAGGCAATGGACTTTTGTATATTAATTTTGTATCCTGCAACCTTACTGTATTGGTTTATTGTTTCTAGTAGTCTTTTTGTGTAGTCTTTGGAGTTTTCAATGTACAGGATCATATCATCTGCAAATAGTGACGCCTTTACTTCTTCTTTTCCAATATGAATGCCTTTTATTTCTTTGTCTTGTCTGATTGCTCTGGCTAGAACTTCCAGCACTATGTTGAATAAGAGTGGAGAGAGTAGACAACCTTGTTTTGTTCCTGATTTTAGGGGAAAAGTCCTCGGTTTTATGCTATTTAATATGATGTTAGCTGATGGTTTATCATAAGTGGCCTTTAGTATGTTGAGATATTTTCCTTCTATATCCATTTTGTTGAGTGTTTTAAACATAAAATTGTGTTGTATTTTATTGAATGCCTTTTCTGCATCTATTGATAGGATCAGATGGTTTTTGTCCTTTGTTTTGTTGATATGATGTATTACGTTAACTGTTTTACATATGTTGAACCATCCTTGTGATTCTGGGATGAATCCCACTTGATCATGATGTATTATTTTTTTAATGTGTTGGTGTATTCGATTTGCTAGTATTTTGTTTAGTATTTTAGTATATTCATTAGTGATATTGGTCTGTAGTTTTCTTTTTTTGTTTTTTCCTTGCCAGGTTTTGGTATGAGAGTTATGTTGGCCTCATAAAATGTGTTTGGAAGTATTGCTTCTTCTTCAATTTTTTGGAAGACCTTGTGTAGAATAGGAACCAAGTCTTCTTTGAATGTTTGATAGAATTCATTAAAAGTCCGTCTGGCCCTGGACTTTTATTTTTGGGGAGGTTTTTGATAGTTGTTTCTATTTCCTCCCTGCTTATGGGTCTGTTTAGGCTTTCTGCTTCGTCATGATTCAATCTAGGAAGATTGTATTGTTCTAGGAATATATCCATTTCTTCTAGATTGTTAAATTTGGTGTCGTATAGTTTTCATAGTATTCTACAATAATTCTTTGTATATCTATGATGTCTGTGGTGATTTCTCCTCTTTTCATTTTGGATTTTGTTTATCTGAGTCCTTTCTCTTTTTTCCTTAGTGAGTTTTGCCAAGGGCTTTTCAATTTTGTTGATCTTTTCAAAGAATCAGCTCTTTGTTTTATTAATTTTTTCTATAGTTTTTCTGTTCTCTATTTCATTTATAAGACTTTAATATATCACAAAGACAAAATTATGACAAATCTAGTCTAAATTACATATGAGTCTATAAAATTGCCACAATTATGCACTTTGGTGTTTTTGTTTGTTTGTTTGTTTTTTTATTATTCACTTTAGAGGAGAGAGAGAGAAAAAGAAGGTGTGGAGGAGCAGGAAGCTTCAACTCCCATATGTGCCTTGACCGGGCAAGCCCAGGGTTTTGAACTGGCGACCTCAGCATTCTAGGTCGACACTTTATCCACTGTGCCACCACAGGACAGGCCCACTTTGGTGTGTTTTAATCTGTCACAAATAGTTTACTGTGGTACTGAGTTTTATTTAGAATAGCAGCATAGCAGGAGTGAATAAATTGATAAAGTCCTTTGAACCCTGCATAGTAGCAACAGCCTGGTAAATTGAGACCTACCTGTAGCAGCTTTAACTGTATTAAAATTATTCCTTCATAAAGGTCACAAACCAGTAGACCATATTGGACATACTGACATTTCTTGCATTAGTTTACATATGTATATTTAATTTTAAGATAATCAAAAGCTAATAGTTGGGGGTACATACAGTACAAAGAACTTCTTTTCCTGAACTATTTGAAAATAAGTTGCCAAACTGATGCTCCATCACCCCAAATACTTTAGGATGCACTTTCTATAAACAAAGACAATTATTTTATATAACCAAAATTTATTTATCAAAATCAGGAGATTATCACCAGTGTGTTAATAACCACCTATCCTAAACCCCATTAGAGTCTTTCAATTGTCCGACTGATACTGTATAGCTAGAGGATCCAGTTCAGAATTTCACCATGCATTTAATCATCATGTGTCTGTAAATCTCCATCAGCATTGTTTCTTTGGCTTTTCTAACCCTGGGACTTTTGAAGGTTAGACCCGTTATTTTGTAGTATTTCCCTCAACTTAGTTTTCCCAGATGTTTTCTCAGGATTGGATTCAGGTTATATACTCTTGGCAGCAGTATCACAGAGTGCTAGTAGTGCATTCCTTTAAGTAACTCATGGTTTCTCTTTGCCCCATAACTGGCTACATTAATTTGGATCACTTGATTATGGTGGTGCTTACCAGGCTTCTCCACTGTGAAGCTACTATTTTTGTAATTAATATGTGTTTTGTGGAGATGCACTTTAAAACTGTGTATATAGCTGTTGCTCATTAAATTTAAATTTTATTCACTAAAATTCATGTATTTTTAACTGTATGGATTCATGGTTTCCTATTGTATTCAATAGGTTGTAAATTGTAAGTATCATTACTTATTGCTTAAATTGTCCTTGATTTAACCAGCATGATTCTGTTCAAATTGGCTTTGTGTCCTTGTGGCATGTCTCCATCCTTGCATTCTGGCACAACAAAATATCGTACTGTCCCTGATTCAGTCCCAGGATCAACCATTTCTCCAAGGATCAGTCCTTGGTTTCTTTGAATAGAAATGAGTGCACTGAGTGTACTCACTGCTAGTAAGATATCTATCTATACTGCCCTGACCTCTCAGAGGCCAGAGCTATCTGATGCACTAATTTACAACACTTATTTCTATATCTACCCAAAGCTATGTTTTCACCAGTAACTCTAATTCTAATCTGGCACCGTGAGATTAACTCTAGTTTCCTCGCTTTGCAAATGGATAACCACAGTCTTTTCCCATAAGAGGCCAGTATGTTCACTCCAAGTGGACTAACAGTGAATACAGCTCCCTGGTGGGACTCAGGAGAGGGAATCCCAAGCTCAGGCACCATATACTGTGGTTTTTTCCAGAGAAGTTTGCAAGGAAAAGTACAATGTGTCCGTAAAGTCATGGTGCACTTTTGACCGATCACAGGAATGCAACAAAAGACGATAGAAATGTGAAATCTGCACCAAATAAAAGGAAAACCCTCCCAGTTTCTGTAGGGTGATAATGGCAGCATGTGCGCATGCGCAGATGATGACGTAACACTGTGTATACAGCGGAGCAGCCCACGGCAATGCCAGTGGAGATGTGGACGGTACAGAGGAAAGTTCAGTGTGTTCTGTGGCTCGCTAAATTCGAATCCATGACCAAAGTGCAACGTGAATATTGGCGCATTTATAACGAAGCCCCACCACATAGGAATAACATTACTCGGTGGGATAAGCAGTTGAAGGAAGCTGGCAGTTTGGTGGAGAAACCCCATTCTGGTAGGCCATCTGTCAGTGACGAGTCTGTAGAGGCTATACGGGATAGCTACCTAAGGAGCCCTAAAAACTCTGTGCGTGGGTGTACTCCACGATTACATCTAAGCAAGACCACAGTTCATAAGGTGTTAAAGAAACGTCTCTGTTTTATGGGGTACAAATTGTGGCTGTTGCACGCTATCAAACCTGCAGATAGACCCACACGATACGCATTTGCTACAGATAAGCTTCATGAGATCGACAACGATGCAAGATTTTTGCAGAAGATTGTGTTTAGCGGTGAGGCGACCTTCCATATCTGTGGACATGTTCATCGCCATAATGTCCGAATGTGGGCTGCTGAACATCCTCATGCCAACGTTGAGTACGAACGTAACACCCCTAAAGTGAAGGTGTGATGTGGCCTGATGCATGATAAGGTGATAGACCCATCTTTTTCGCAGAGCAGTCTGTGACGGCGAACGCCTATCTTGACATGTTGGAATTGTATGTAGTGCCACAATTTCCAGAAGGTGTCATCTTTCACCAGGATGGTGCTCCTCCACACTATGCCACCATTGTTCGTGAGTTTCTGGATAGAACATTCCCCAGGCAGCGGATAGGCAGGGGTTCTGTCAAGCCATGACCACCATGATCCCTGGATCTGACGCCCTTAGACTTTTAATTTACTTTTTGGGTTATGTGAAGCAACATGTGTACATTGAACGTATCAACGACATTAATCACTTAAAACAGAGAATCACAGACGTCATTCACTCTGTTACACCAGACGTCTTTACCCGTGTATGGCAAGAACTTCACTATTGTTTGGATGTGTGTAGGGCAACAAATGGAGCCCACATTGAACTGCACTGAATAGGTATGAAACTGGGAGAGTTTTCCTTTCATTTGGTGCAGATTTCACATTTCTATCGTCTTTTGTTGTTTTCCTGTGACCGGTCAAAAGTGCACCATGACTTTACGTACACACTGTATATGGCACAAGCTCAGGCTACTGCCTGTTCAAGTAACTCAACTTACCATGTATTTTTTCATCAAAAGAATTTAGGAAGAACTCGGCTATTTTGTAATGTTCTAATAAGAACTTTTGGATTTAACTGACTTTCCAAAAAAATGATTCAAACCACTATCTGATGACTTGTAAAAAAATAATAATAGTAAGTGTCCTTTAATATTCATAAACTTCATGAGTTTATAATTATACTTTAAAAAAGCAAAAACAGATGAAAATATTGGGCCCAACTCTTGACTGTCAAATTTAAAAGGAAATATATTATTTAGTCTGCCTTTCTATCAGACTGTATTCCAGGTAATTAGCTCATGTTATAACATTACTCTCTGCAGAAGAATTCCAGCCCATTTTTAACCCCTAAGGAAAAAAATATGATTCAGCAACAATCAGTGGGTGAAACCATTAGTAAAAGATTGACAGGGAACTTTATAGTGGTGGGAGAAAGTTGCTACCATTTAAATCCAGTGACCACTGCTTCCTGGGATGATATCATATAAATGCATCTTAATATATAAGAATGAAATATTTTGTCTTTGTAAAATACGTTTCAAGATAAAAGGTGGGGATACAAAGATAAAGTAAGAATGGTAATAATATATAATTGTCAAATCTGGGTGATAGATAAATGGGGGTTCATTATACTATTCTCTCTCTCTCTCTTTCTCTCTCATGAATTATTATAAAAAGTTTTAAACCAGCACTGGTGTTTTGGAAGTAATAAATGGAAAAGAAAATTACTTAGTCGTTCTTTTGTTGTTGTTGTTTTTTACAACCAACATTGTTTTGCATGTTATAAAGTTGTTATCCCCATACTTGTGAGAGTTGACCTATAGAGTTACAGAATTAATGTCATGTCCTTTTGACAGATCTTTCCCTAGACCATTCTGACCTGGTGGCAGAGTTGTTGAAGGAGTTGTCTAACCATAATGAACGTGTAGAAGAAAGAAAAATTGCCCTCTATGAACTAATGAAACTAACACAGGAAGAATCTTTCAGTGTTTGGGATGAACACTTCAAAACAATATTACTTTTACTGCTTGAAACCCTTGGGGATAAAGAGGTAAATGGTATAATGTGTATCCAATAGTCTGTTTATCCTGTCTTGGGTTGCATGTCATTGCCAATTAACCAAGCACTACACAGATTTAGAAATTGGGAAAACAAGTCTCTTCTGCTGCTGCTTTTTGCTATAAAGTATTTTTTCTTTTAAACCAAGTAGCTCAGAAATTTTGAGCAATTGACAATGGGAAAAATAAGAGGTTGCTGACAGATCTTTCAGAGGAGAAAAGAGGTTACTTGTTTTGCCTGTTTAAATTAGTTGAGAAGTAAAACTTACTTTTTAATAGAATTCATTGGTTCTCAGTTTTATACATATTTAATATGCGTGATAGTTTTCAGCTAGAGATGGGACAACTTAATTATGCACTATATTGCATACTTTATGCAGTTGTCTGATTGCCATGACCCCCACCCCAATATTAAGCCCCTTATGTTTCAGATGTGGAAAATGTAGATTATCTACAACTCAAAGTATTGAAAACATTAAAATGTTTCTTCTTAGCCTACAATCAGGGCTTTGGCATTAAAGGTTTTAAGAGAAATCCTAAGGCATCAACCAGCAAGATTTAAAAACTATGCAGAACTGACTGTCATGAAAACATTGGAGGCACATAAAGACCCTCATAAGGAGGTAAGTTACATGACGCTTAAGTTATTTTTTTCTTAGTGCTTCTGATATTACAGTAGTTCACTCATAATTATCCTCAGAAGATATGCTCAAGACTCCCCACCCCTCTTCTCCCCCACTCCCAGATGCCTGAAATTGAGGACAGTACCAAATCCTATATAGACTGTTTTTCTCTGTACATATATACCTATCATAAAATTTAAGTAATAGCCTGACCAGGTGGTGGCGCAGTGGATAGAGCGTCGGACTGGGATGTGGAGGACCCAGGTTCAAGACCCCAAGGTTGCCAACTTGAGTGCAGGCTCATCTGGTTTGAGCAAGGCTCAACAGCGTGAGCCCAACCTCGCTGACTTGAGCAAGGGGCCACTCAGTCTTCTATAGCATCCTGGTCAAGGCACATAGGAGAAAGCAATCAATGAACAACTAAGGAACCGCAACAAAAAATTGATGTTTCTCATCTCTCCCTTTCTGTCTGTCTGTCCCTCTTTCTGACTCTTTCTGTCTCTGCCACACACACACAAAAAAAGTTATAAGTTAGGAACAATAAGAGATTAACAGCAATAACTAGTAATAAAATGGAACTGTTACACCTGACCTGTAGTAGCACAGTGGATGAAGTGTTGACCTGAACAATGAAGTCACTAGTACAAAACCCCAGGCTTACCTGATCAAGACACATATGGGAGTTGATGTTTCCAGCTCCTCGCCCCCTTCTCTATTTCCCTTTTTCTCTTTTCCTCTTTCTCTCTCCTCTCTCTCTAAAAATAAATAAAAATATATAAAACTCTGAAAATAGAACCATTATAACAGTATACTATAATGCAGGGGTCTGGAACCTATGGCTTACGAGCCAGATGTGGTTCTTTTGATGGCTGCATCTGGCTTGCAGACAAATATTTAATTAAAAAAATAATAACATTAAAAATATAAAACATTCTCATGTATTACAATCCATTCATTTCCTACCGCTCATGTTCATGGTTACGGGTGGCTGGAGCCAATCACAGCTGTCCTCCAGAAAAACACCAAATTTTTATTGGATAATGCCTAACATACACAAGTTGTAAGCAGGAAGTAAACTTCCTTCCTTTTAATCAAGTAATCAGTTAACTAATTGCAGAAACCCTTTTGACGAAAATGGCTAAAAGAAAAATGATGAGGAGTATCATACTTTTCAGAAGGAATGGGCAGAGGAATTCACCTTTGTGGGTAGAGCAGGTTCTGCATTGTGTCTGATATGCAATGATAAAATTGCATCGATGAGCCTGACCAGATGGTGGCGCAGTGGATAGAGCGTCGGACTGGGATGCTGAAGACCTAGGTTCGAGACCCCGAGGTCGCCTGCTTGAGCGCGGGCCCATCTGGCTTGAGCAAAAGTTCATCAGCTTGGACCCAAGGTCGCTGGCTCCAGCAAGGGGTTGCTCGGTCTGCTGAAGGCCTGCGGTCAAGGCACATGTGAGAAAGCAATCAATGAACAACTAAGGTATGTCCCAACAGCAATGAAAAACTAATGATTGATGCTTCTCACCTCTCTCCGTTCCTGTCTGTCTGTCCCTGTCTATCCCTCTCTCTGACTCTCTCTCTGTCCCTGTAAAAATAAATAAATAAATAAAAATTGTTTTAAAAAATTGCATCAATGAAACGGTCAAATATAAAGCAGCACTTTGACACACACCGTACATTTGCATCAAAATATCCAGCGGGGTACAGCAGGAAGAAAGCATGTCAAGAGCCAAAGTACTGTGCAGAGTGCAAGCTAGTCAGCAGTAACTTTGTGTTTGGACCCAACAAGGTGACTGGAATTCGGCTAGCTTTGCTGCTGCTTTAGCAATTGTGAGAAACGGAAAGCCATTCACAGATGGGGAATATGCCAAAACATTCATGCTTGATGTTGCCAATGAACTTTTTGACGACTTTTTGGATAAAGACAAGATAATCGCCTGACCAGGCGGTGACGCAGTGGATAGAGTGTCAGACTGGGATGCGGAAGGACCCAGGTTTGAGACCCCAAGGTCTCCAGCTTGAGCGCGGGCTCATCTGGTTTGAGCAAAAGCTCACCAGCTTGGACACAAGGTTGCTGGCTCCAGCAAGGGGTTACTCAGTCTGTTGAAGGCTCACGGTCAAGGCACATAGGAGAAAGCAGTCAATGAACAACTAAGATGTCGCAACGGCAATAAAAAAACTAATGATGGATGCTTCTCATCTCTATCCATTCCTGTCTGTCTGTCCCTGTCTATTTCTCTCTCTGACTCTCTGTCTCTGAAAAAAAAAAAAAAGGACAAGATAATCAAACAAATAAAAGACATGCCTCTGTCGGCAGGAACTGTTCACGATTGTACCATCATGATGGCAAATTAAATTGAGGCAACACAAGTGAAGGACATAAATGCAGCATCATTCTTTTCTCTCGCTTTGGATGAGTCAACAGACATAAGCCATTTATCCCAGTTCAGCATGATTGCAAGGTGTGCTGACGGTGACACACTACGTGAGGAAAGTCTTGCTGTTTTACCTATGAGACAAGAGGGGAGGGTTTATTCCAGTCTTTAACTGAGTTCGCTAAAGAAAATAATCTACCGATGGATAAACTTATTTTGGTGTGTACGATGGTGCTCCGTGCATGGTGGGGAAAAACAGAGGATTCGTAGCGCTTCTTCGTGAACATGAAGAGAGACCCATCCTAAGTTTTCACTGCATCCTACATAAGGAGGCATTTTGTGCTCAGATGTGTGGCGAGCAGCTTGGTGAGGTGATGTCGCTGGTCATTCAGGTGGTCAACTTTATTGTTGTCCGAGCTTTAAATGATCGCCAGTTTAAAACACTGCTGGATGAAGTTGGGAATAATTATCCTGGTCTGCTTCTGTACAGCAATGTGCGTTGGTTGTCAAGAGGGAAGGTGCTTAGCTGTTTCGCGGCTTGTCTGAGCGAAATCCGGACTTTTCTTGAAATGAAAAACGTCAAGCATCCTGAGTTAGCTAACAAACACTAAGTGGTTCTTGAAGTTCTATTATCTCGTGGACATGACTGAACATCTGAACCAGCTCAATGTGAAAATGCAAGGCGTTGGAAATACAGTCTTATCCCTTCAACAAGCAGTGTTTGCATTTGAAAACAAGCTGGAACTCTTCTTCGCTGGCATTGAATCAGGTTGTTTACTACACTTTGAAAAACTGGGAGAGTTTAAAGATGCATGCACAGCAAGTGACCCTGCTCAACACCTTCATCTCCAGCAGCTAGCGGGCTTCACATCTAATTTCCTGCAGTCGTTCAAAGCGTGCTTTGGAGAATTTCATGAGCGCACTTGTCTTTTTAAGTTCATTACCCATCCGCACGAGTGTGTTGTGCACAGCGCCGACTTGAGTTACATCCCTGGTGTCTCTGTCAGAGATTTTGAGCTACAAGCTGCTGACCTGAAGGCATCAGACATGTGGGTGAATAAGTTCAAGTCACTGAATGAAGATTTGGAAAGACTTGCACGACAGCAAGCAGAGCTGGCGAGCAAACACAAATGGGGAGAAATGAAAAAACTTCAACCCGCAGACCAGCTGATTGTCAAAACTTGGAACGCGCTTCCTGTCACACACCACACACTGCAGCGTGTGAGTATCGCTGTACTGACAATGTTTGGCTCTACGTATGCATGTGAGCAGTCTTTCTCACATCTAAAGAACTTTAAGACCAACCTATGATCATGTTTAATGGATGGAAGTCTCAACGCCTGCATGAAGCTTAACCTTACCACGTATCAACCAGACTACAAAGCCATCAGCAAAACCATGCAGCACCAGACGTCGCATGAATGGTAAGAAGTACTTTATTCATCATTGGTTAACAACAGCATAACAACATTATTAAAAAGAATTCAGAGACTTGTACTTTAAAAGTGTTGGTCTTACATAAAATGCACACATTTACTTGTATTTAGTGTTAAACACTTTATATGGCTCTCACGGAATTACATTTTAAAATATGTGGCGTTCATGGCTCTTTCAGCCAAAAGGTTCCCGACCCCGGCTTTAATGAGAGTTATGTGCATGTGGTCTTTCTCTCAGAATATTTGACTATATTATTATACTCACCTTATCACTAATGGAAGCACTTTACAGCTTATTTTTGGCATATCTGAATTACCAGCATCATAACCTTTTTTTTTTTCTTTTGTGACAGAGAGACAGAGAGAAGAACAGATAGGGCAGACAGACAGGAAGGGAGAGAGATGAGAAGCACCATTTCTTCATTGTGGCACCTTAGTTGTTCATTGATTGCTTTCTCATATGTACCTTGATGTGGGGGGATACAGCAGAACGATTGAGCCCTTGCTAAAGCCAGCAACCTTGGGCTCAAGCTGGCGACCTCAGGGCCTCAAACCTGGGTCCTATTCGTCCCAGGCCGATGCTCTATCCACTGCGCCACCACCTGGTCAGGTTCCATCACAACTCTTGCACATCAGGGTCATTATTAAGTCAAGAGCGACTTGAACACAAGTGCTATGATGTATCACCATAGTGGATATGATAGCCGAGCTGGCTACTAAGTGACTAACAGGCTCGGTAGCATATATAGTGTGGGCTCTGCTGGACAAAGATGATTCACGTCCTAGGCAGGACGGAGTGGGATAGTGCGAAATTTCATCGTTCTACCCAAAGTAGCATGCAGTTTAAAACACATGAATTGTTTCTTTCTGGAATTTTCTATTTACTATTTTCATACCAGGGTAGATATGACAAAGTTAAAAACCTCTATAATTCACTTTTTAAAACATATGACTGTGGCCTAACCAGACAGTGGCGCAGTGAATAAAGCATTGGACTGGGATGCAGAGGGGCGGGCTCAGGTTCAAGATTCCGAGGTCGCCAGCTTGAGCCTGGGCTCATATGGTTTCAGGAAAAGCTCACCAGCTTGAGTCCAAGGTTGCTGGCTCGAGCAAGGGGTGGCTCGGTCTGCTGAAGGTCCGCTTCTCATCTCTCTCCATTCCTGTCTTTCTATCCCTATTTGTGTGTCTCTCTCTCTGTCTCTATAAATAAATAAAACATATGACTGTGAACCTCATAGGAGAGTGAATCATAACTTTTAAATTTGTCTAGGTTTTTATTCAGATTCTTTGTTGTTGTTCAGCTGGTGTTTAATAGTGTCTCACCTGTAGCATTTGCTGAAGATCTAAAAAACTGATATTTCTAGTTTAGTTACCCAGCTTCTGACCCAAATAATGCCTGTCTCATCCCTATTTTTTATAAAAGATAATGTTGACATTCTTAAGATATTAGAACTGACACTAGCCCTGGGACTTCTGACTTCCTATGTATTTTCCAGTGTACCTTTCTGAGCACCTCACAGATTGAGATCATAAGGGACACACTGCCGAAGTAGCATCAAAAGCAATAATTTTTACACGTTTTCACGACCATCTTTATTTTTTTTAAAGACTATATTTAGAGATTACAGATTCTAATAAGATTATCATTTCTTCTATTGTAAAACCATTGTCTCACCCTCCCCAAGCCTAATACAGAAGGAAAGAAAATCATGAACTGAAGAAGGATTAGCATGTTAACTTGATAATGTATTGAATGTTTTACATTGTTATAACGTGAGGGGGGTACAAGCATTCTTGTTGCTGAGGACATTAATAATGAGCAGCATCTCACTATGGCCAATGCACAAGACTCCACACTGTTGTCTAGCTAAATAGAGCCTTCACTTCCCTGCACAGCTAGACCATGATATGATTTAAGAATAGTTTTAGCCAGCATTAAAAGGCACAAAAGAAGGAAAAATAGTGTAATAAAGCCCCATGAATCTTTTTTCTTTTTTTTTTTATTTTTACAGAGAGAGTCAGAGGGATAGATCGGGACAGACAGACAGGAACGGAGAGAGATGAGAAGCATCAATCATCAGTTTTTCATTGTGATACTATAGTTGTTCATTGATTGCTTTCTCACATGTGCCTTGACCACGGGCCTTCAGCAGACCCAGCCACCCCTTGCTCCAGCCAGCAACCTTGGATCCAAGCTGGCGAGCTTTGGCTCAAGCCAGATGGGCCCACGCTCAAGCTGGCGACCTCAGGGTCTCAAACCTGGGTCCTTCTGCATCCCAGGCCGATGCTCTATCCACTGCGCCACCGCCTGATCAGGCCCATGAATCCAATTTCTAGCTTCAGCAATTACTGACATTTAGCAAGCCCTGTTCTATCTGTACTCTTACTTTTTATGTTTACTGTCTAGTTTTTTTTAAGCAAATTCCAATATATTATATCCTATTACCTATTTCATGAAGTTTGTACTTTCAGGACACAGTATAAAATTTTGTTAAAATTACTTCCCTGCTCATTTCCTCTGTTTCAGGTGGTGAGGTCGGCCGAGGAAGCTGCATTAGTGCTGGCCACTTCCATCAGTCCGGAGCAGTGCATCAAGGTGCTGTGTCCTATCATTCAGACGGCGGACTACCCCATCAACCTGGCTGCGATAAAAATGCAAACGAAAGTGATCGAGAGAGTGTCCAAGGAAACTCTTAATCTCCTCTTACCAGAAATTATGCCGGGCCTCATACAGGTGAGCAACAAGCTTGGAGGACTACCTATGATAGATTTGGGATTCAGTTATTTTAGGCACTTTACAGGTAACACGAATGACATGACCACACCTGCCTACGTCTTAAATGTTCAGAGCAAAGGTTTTCCAGAAGTAGCTATGTGTCTGTCTGTCTGTGTTAAAATATACATAATAAAAATTTTACCATTTAGTCATTTTTGTGTGCAATTTGGTGGCATTAAACACATTTTGTGTAATTTGGTGGTATTAAATATATTTATAATGTTACACAGGCCTGACCTGTGGTGGCGCAGTGGATAAAGCGTCGACCTGGGAACACTGAGGTCGCCAGTTCAAAACCCTGCACTGGTCTGGTCAAGGCACATATGGGAGTTGATGCTTCCAGCTCCTCCCCCCTTTTTCTCTTTCTCTCTCTCTCTCTCACTCTGTGTCTCCTCTCTAAAATGAATTAAAATAATAATAATAATAATGTTACACAGTTATTCACTATCTATTTTCAGAACTTTTTAGCCTGACCAGGCAGTGGCGCAGTGGATAGAGCATCGGACTGGGATGCGGAAGACCCAGGTTCGAGACCCCGAGCTCACCAGCTTGAGCGCAGGCCCATCTGGCTTGAGCAAAAGCTCGCCAGCTTGGACCCAAGGTCGCTGGCTCCAGCAAGGGGTGGCTCGGTCTGCTGAAGGCCTGCGGTCAAGGCACATGTGAGAAAGCAATTAATGAACAACTATGGTGTTGCAACGGCAACAAAAAACTAATGATTGATGATTCTCACCTCTTTCTGTTCCTGTCTTTCTGTCCCTATCTATCCCTCTCTCTGATTCACTTTCTGTCCCTGTAAAATAAATAAATAAAATATTTAAAAAAAAAAAAAAAAGAACTTTTTAATTGGTAATTCCCCATTCTTTTTCCCCCCAGCCCTGGCCACCTCTACTTTCTGTCTCTCTTCTACTTCCTAGGTTCCCCCATAGGTAGAATCATACAGTATGTGCCCTTTTGTGACTGGCTTATTTCACTTGGCATAATTTTTATAGCGTTTATCCATATTGTAGCATGTCACTCTTTGGCTGAATAATATTCCATTTATATTTATACCATAATTTGTTTACCCATTCATCTATTGATGGATATGTAGGTTGTTTTCTTTTTAATTAACATAACTATTACAATGACATTTCTTTTAGTATCTTCTTGTGCTTATATGTATATATCTAGAAGTTGAATTTCTAGGTATTACCATATTTCTCTCTAAAGCGGTTGTACTAGCCTGACCTGTGGAGGCGCAGTGGATAAAGCGACGACCTGGGAACACTGAGGTCGCCAGTTCAAAACCCTGCACTGGTCTGGTCAAGGCACATATGGGAGTTGAGGCTTCCAGCTCCTCCCCCTTTCTCTCTTTCTCTCTCTCTCTCTCACTCTGTCTCCTCTCTAAAATGAATAAAATAAATAAATAAATAATAAATAAAGCGGTTGTACTAGTTACAGTCATAGATGTAATGTGTTATTTTCTATGCAGACAAACTCATTTATATAAACATTGTAACAAGAATGGAATTATATTTTATAACATGTGTTGCTTAATTTAATTACAGGTTGTGCAATTTTTTTATCCAATAAATAATATTCTGTTATGTAACTTTAATGAATAACTAGTATTACATAGTATATATATTAAGACCCCTCCTGAAGAGAATTAATCATTTATTTCTTTGTGCATCTGTAGCATTACATTTGTGACTATTATGCTAAGCCTAAAATTTTTGTGAGGTCCTTGAAGATAAGGTCCATATATATTTCTTCTTGGTCTGTGCTTTGATACTACGAACAGAATATACATAACGTGCATATGTCACACATATAATGTGTATGGAATGCATATTTGTTGGATGAGTAGTTTAGAGTAGTGTTAGGGATGGGACCGAGACTAAACTCAATTTAGCCGGGACTATGTGAGTCCCTGGACTGCCGTGCCAAGGAGTTGAGGTTTTATTTGATAGTGAGGAGCTATTGAGTTCCCTAAAACTGAATGCTTTTAGGGCGGTTAGTCTGGAGACGTTTTGCAGACTGGGCTGGCAAAGGAGCAGCCGCAGTCAGAGTCAGAGACTTGCAGCTTTCCAGGCTAACTAAGAAAGAACCTGGGAAGGAGGGCTAACAGTGGAGGTGCCAAAAGGGAGACGGAAAGAGACAAGAGCATGTCTCTGCCTGAAAAGGCTGAAAAGTTAACCAGTCGGTAAAGCGTTAGATCTCATCTTTGAGTCGCACCTTCTGTCTCTGCTAGAATGGCGCTTTTCTCAGAAACCGCAGGTGTGCTAATAAGGGCTCTTCTCCCTAGGGGTATGATAATTCAGAGAGCAGTGTTCGGAAAGCCTGTGTCTTCTGCCTGGTGGCTGTTCATGCAGTAATTGGTGACGAACTAAAACCACATCTCAGTCAGCTCACCGGCAGTAAAGTAAGTAGAGCTGCTTCATTCCTAGGGTGGTGACTGTGGTACATTTTTCAAAATTATTTTGTGTCTGGGTTAAAGTATACATTTGTATTCAGCTTTAATAAGTCACATGTTGAGCATTCAACTTATTCATCCTACTGTTTATATTTTCGTTGTTTCTGCTTTCATATTTGTCACTCAGGTGAAATCAACAGTTTGGTAGGGTGGTTGGTAGATTCCTATGAAAGAAATGCCAACAGTTTCTGGTTATTTAAAATAGCCAGGTTACTTCTTTGCCACTCCCACAGACTATTTAAAAATATATAGGGTTTTCGCCTGACCAGGCGGTGGCACAGTGAGTAGAGTATGCTGAGGATCCAGGTTTGAAACCCCAAGGTCCCTGACTTGAGCACGGGTTCATCCAGCTTTGAGAGTGGGATCACAGACACAACCCCGTGGTTGCTGGCTTGAGCCCAAGGTCCCTGGCTTGAGCAAGGAGTCACTGGCTCAGCGGGAGTACCTCCCCTTCAAGGCACATATGAGAAGCAATCAGTGAACAACTAAAGGTGCCCTCCTTTCCTGTCTGTCTGTTTATCTGTCTCTCTCTCCATCTGTGCTTCACTTAAAAAAAAGTAGATAGGGTTACATATACATGGGTTATTTATATATATCTCCCAGAATATGGAACACTTGAACATATTTAGATTTTCTCCTATGAACTATGGTAAATAGTTGTTCTCTTTCTATTCTTATTTTGATCCAGAAAAGTAAGTGTACAACTTTGATTTGGTATGTTAAAATTTTTAAATTATTTTTTAAGACTTAAAATGTAAATAAAATAAGTCTTGCTTTTATTATTTCTTTGATAATATCACAATTTTGAAATTTGTTCTAGAGGGTGAGGATATAAACGAGTTAATAGAAGACAATTGGCTTCAGTTAAAGAGTTTCCCCAAATCCTAATGATGTCATTACTTGTTGATGATTAAATGATCATATTTACTTTTAAAATAGCAAAACAGCAGAAAAAATACACATAAAGGAAAATGAGCTCAGATATACATCTTACATTAAAGTTTTATGTAAATTATACATAGATTAAAGCAGTGCTTCTTAACCCTTTTTGGGTTAAGATTTTTACCTACTTAAGATTAGGTAAAAATTTTATCTCAATTAAAATAAATACATACAGAAATATTTTAAGTTTATTTTAAAGAGAGAAATACTGATTTGTTGTCCCTCTTGTTTATGCAACCATTGGTTGATTCTTGCATGAGCCCTGACCAAGGGTCAAACCTGCAATCTTGCCGTATCTGGATGATGCTCTAACCACCTGAGCTAACTGGCCAAGGCCTACAAACAAAACATTTTATACATGGTTTTCAGAGGATTCAGTGAGCCCCTGAATCCATGGACACTGGGTTAAAACCTTTGAATCAAAGAGTTAATGTTTAAAAAAAAGTAAACTTTCAACAATAAAGTGATTTCAAAGAAAATTGTGTCCCAAATTTTATGATGTGCTTAAATTGGGTCCTGATAATCCAGAGATATCTGTAGAAGAATTAAAATGCAGCGCTCTCGGCCTGGCCTGGTTACTCAGTCGGTGGAGCATTGTCCTCGCACGCCAAGGGCACGGTTTCCGTCCCCAGTCAGGGGCCGTGGAAGGAGCAGTCAGTGAACGCACAACTAAATGGAACTAAGTGGAACAATGAGTTGATGGGTGTATTTCTCTCTCTCTTTCTTAGTCTCTCTCTCTCTCTCTCTCTCAATCTCAATGTAATGGAATTTTTTTTAATTCTGCACTTTATCAGAATAACAGTTAGCCAGTAATAATGTTTACATAAGAAGACAGAAGCTAGGTGGGGGAAAAATATTTGGAAATAACATTAGATGAATAAAGTAGAACACAATTGTATATGTACTGATTACATATAAAATATGTATATTTTATAAAAGTATGGTCTCATACAGTATAGACTGAAAAATAATGCAGAGAAATAAAAAACATCTTTATTAGGACAGTGGCATAGTTGTCTAAGATCTTGCGTCCTGGAACCCAGGTGTCTAATTTCCTACCGTGGCCCACTTCTTACCTAGCTCTGAGACCTTGGGCAGTGGCTCACACATTCTGTATCTCAGTGTCCCCATCAATAAAATGTTTGGAAGATAAAAAGAGATGATGTGAAGCAGTTAGTACATTGTATAGCACATAGTGCTTTACATGTTTGTCACCATTGTCCTAATGATACAATGTTTTTTCTAACTTGACTGGAAGTTTTATGTTACCACTACAACATTTTTTGAAAGGACATGCTAAACTACTCAATAATGAAGAAACAAATTAGAAAAAAATTTTTTACTTTGTAATTGTCAACAATAACTTGGGCATTATAATAACCACTCAGTTTAAAGTCTATCTTTTAAAGCTCACATGTATGTAATTTTTTGATGAGCATTATACTATAATTTAGAACAGCTCACTCAGATGACATGTTTGGTTTCAACCGCAGATGAAGCTACTGAATCTTTACATCAAACGTGCACAAACGGGCTCTGGAGGAGCTGATCCCACTACTGATGTTTCTGGACAGAGTTAGTGGAGCTGCTCGAAGTGAACCAGGTCTCTCCAAGAAACCACAGACGGACCACCCTCATCAATGAAAGGAAGTTTTCAAATACATCTTTTTGAACTTACCCTTGTTTCCTAGTTTTTGTTTTCTGTTTTGTATTTTCTGTAACAGACGGCTGTCCTCAGTCTGCATGTAACTTTTATGATAGCTATCCCAAACTCAAGAAAAAGCAGTATTAACAACAGTTGATCAATATAAAGTAATTTTAAATCTCATCATTTCACATGTTTGTGTCCTTTGTCTTCCCATTAACCTTTGCCAGTGTTATGATTGTATAAATTTTTTTTAATGCTGGTTAAACAGGAATGCTTAAAGCTTTAAGAGTTTAACAGTCTAAAACATTTTTTGCTTTTATTCAAATGCAGAATAATATTTTTATTGCTACTTTGACTTTTATTTCCTATCATGTCCTATGCTAGAAATACTGAAATGACGTGAAACAAAGCAGGACTAATTTAAACTACAGGTGGACTCTGTTGATGTGATGGTGATACATGTCATTAGTTGCAACTTCTTTGAGGTAATCTGTAGTTTAAAACTAAGACCTCAAAGAGAAATGTTACAGAAACAGCCAGTTTTGTAAAACTGATATTGTTTGTTGGTTACTGATCTTGCCATCTTTATTTAAAACCATGTTCCCCGCCCAAGGTCCCTTAAGAAAGCTGCACCAAATCATCTGCCTGGTTTTTTCTTGATACTTATTAAAATAGAAGGTTTCATTGCAGGATTTTTGGTTTGTTTATCTTTGTTGTGAATGATGCTTTTTTATATTTATTAATATCAAATTCACTTATGAATAAACTTGATAATGGAAACACAAAAAAAATCAAGTGCATGTGTGTCCTTAACAGTCTTCTGTTTCTCATTTAATAAACAAACTAATTATTGAGACATGGGAGTCGACCAGCACCTTTTGTTGAAACGGTGGAACCTGGTTTCCTTTTACCATGAAATTGTCTTACTTGAACAACGTTGATCCTGATGAGAGAGAAGATGGTGCCAAGACTATTACCTTGTATAATGGGCTCAAATTCTCTACCTCTTCAGGGCTAATGCTTTTAACTGAGCTGCTGCCTCTAGTGTCTTTTGGAAAACTATTTAAAGGGTGATTTTCTGTTATTTTTTTAATCACCTTTTGCTACATCTGTTCTTTTCATGTGCAGCCAACTTGTAAAATTTACCAGTTTTGGTGAAAGGGAAAGTAGAAAATTTGGAACCAGGATACTAATGATTGCTTATCTTGACTTTTTTTAATCCTAACATAAAGTGAATTTGACTGGAAAGGCAAATGGCTATTAGGAAAGCAGTTTGCTGTTGTTACAGAGTTATCTGTACCTTCTTTGTTTAATTGAGAAAACAATGTAGAAATGTATGTAAAGAATTTAAGACAAGAGTACTGAATGGATGATTTGTCATAAGCTTTTACCTTTGTTTCTGTTTTAGCAGCAGGAAAAGTCTCTCTGTTCCTTCCCTTTACCTGCAACAATTTTGTTTTCTACTGTTAATTACATTGTGTATTTATAGTTCTATGCTTACTGTTGTGCATATACTGGCAATAAAACTGTACATAACATTACTTGAAAAAATTAACAATGTGTATCAGTTGTTTTTCTGTCTCACAGTATGGCATGTCTCTTATCCCCATAATTAGGTTTTAAAATAATCTTTAAAAGGTCATATATTGCCTGACCAGGCGGTGGCGCAGTGGATAGAACGTCGGACTGGGACGCGGAGGACCAGGTTCGAAACCCCGAGGTTGCCAGCTTGAACGCGGGCCCATCTGGCTTGAGCAAAAAGCTCACCAGCTTGGACCCAAGGTCGCTGGCTCCAGCAAGGGGTTGCTCAGTCTGCTGAAAGCCCGCGGTCAAGGCACATATGAGAAAGCAATCAATGAACAACTAAGGTGTCTCAACGGCAACGAAAAACTGGTGATTGATGCTTCTCATCTCTCTCCGTTCCTGTCTGTCTGTCCCTATCTATCCCTCTGTCTGACTCTCTGTCCCTGTAAATAAAAAAAGTTATATATCATGAATTTTATAAGTGCATCTAAGGGAAAAAGATTTATCAGGAGTAGCAGCCACAATCAAATATATATTGTAATATACACGTATAAATGACAGCTTTAAAACAAAAAGGCATTTTAAATATTCAACACTTTTTAGTAATGTTTTACGTTCCAGGGCACTTGGTATGTTTTATAATTGTTTTTTAATCTAAATGTTGATTTAATTTTGACCTGTTCTTTAAGGCCCTGCTTTACCTACTGTTGACAACTACGTAGAGTGACTTAAGCTGAATAATAACTCTGCTTGAAAACTTAGATCAAGTTTCTGGCATCTAGCCTGACCAGGCGGTGTCGCAATGAATACAGCATTGGACTGGGATGCAGAGGACCCAGGTTCAAGACCCTGAGCTTGCCAGCTTGAGTGCGGGCCCATCTGGCTTGAGCAAAAGCTCGCCAGTTTGGACCCAAGGTCGCTGGCTCCAGCAAGGGGTGGCTCGGTCTGCTGAAGGCCTGCAGTCAAGGCACATGTGAGAAAGCAATCAGTGAACAACTATGGTGTCGCAACAGCAACGAAAACTAATGATTGATGCTTCTCATCTCTCTCCCTTCCTGTCTGTCCCTATCCATCCCTCTCTCTGACTCTCTGTCCCTGGAAAAAATAAAATAAATAAATAAGTTTCTGGCATCTAAAGGCTGGCAATCAGAAATGAATGAACTGAGTAATAGAAAAGTCTGGTTTAATGTGACTAAGTGAAAGCTAATATATGAAAACATTAAAAAGTTGTATATAAAATTTTATAATTTTAGTCAATATGACTTTAAGAAAGTTATTGACTATTCCAATTGCTGTATTCAATATACTCTTTTTTTTTTAATTTTTTATTTTTTTTACAGGGACAGAGAGAAAGTCAGAGAAAGGAATAGATAGGGACAGACAGAAAGGAACAGAGAGAGGTGAGAAGCATCAATCATTAGTTTCTCGTTGCCGTTGAGACACCTTAGTTGTTCATTGATTGCTTTCTCACATGTGCCTTGACCGCGGGCCTTCAGCAGACCGAGCCACCCCTTGCTGGAGCCAGCGACCTTGGGTCCAAGCTGGCGAGCTCGGGGTCTCGAACCTGGGTCTTCCGCATCCCAGTCCGACGCTCTATCCACTGCGCCACCGCCTGGTCAGGCTCAATATACTCTTAATTTCTTCATTCCAGAAACATATTTAGATGTCAGGTGTGAAAGTATGGTGATAAAGAGCTTCTGGTTAAAATTATTTTCCTGCTTTTCTCTCCTAAACAGGGTCACTCCATTTACTGCACTGCTCAGAAGTAATTAAAAGCATTTTATTTTAGTTTATAAAACATGTTTATTTCTTGTGAGTTTTCAATATCTATAATAGACTTCTGACATTTTCATGTAAATATATGATTTCAACCTGAGGTTTCAAATTTGGAATAATAAACTTTAGGTCAAATGGCTTTACACCAAGGTATATCATCAAGACTGGACTCTTGTCACTAGACCAGGTGTTTGTAAATTCAAGTCTATTTGATAATTGTTAATTGAGAATAACATGTATGATCAATAAAAATGAGGATTAGTATATTACTCCATAATACATGAGGGTTTTTTATTTAATCTGATATCTTCCTGTATTGTTCATTTTATTGCAATTACTATAACTTTACAGCTATGCGAAAGGAAGGTCTATAATTAAGCTTTTTAAAAAATCTAGTTAAAAGTATTTTAACATCTTTTAAAAATAATGAAAACTAAAGAAGAAAATATTTCCTGTAATAGCCACTTGATAGAATGTTACTATTTTCTGGAGTACTACAATAATAAATTTGATTTAATACTGAAAACTATAAGGTACTTAAATTTTGTTGACCAGAAAAATAACAAGATTAAAATTAGGTAATATTTTCAATGCTTTCATTCTATGCGTGGATTTACAATATATTTTGAATATCTTAATGCTTTCTTTGTTCTTCCATAGGGTGACCTCTAATGGCAGCTAAGTATTCCTTTGTATGTGTGCAGCACACTCCTGGCTTGTTGATCTTCACTGAAGATTCTTATAACAAATAACTACATCTTTGGCAAATCTCCAGTTATTTCTTAGTAGGCAAGTCATTTTTTAATTGAATTTATTGAAGTAACATTGGTTAATAACATAAATTTAAGGTATACATTTCCTTCTTTTTAAATTTCTTTTTATTGTATTCATTTTAGAGAGGAGACACAGAGTGAGAGAGAAAGAGAGAAAGGGGGGAGGAGCTGGAAGCATCAACTCCCATATGTGCCTTGACCAGACCAGTGCAGGGTTTATTTTATAAATTTCTTTTTATTTTATTCATTTTAGAGAGGAGACAGAGAGTGAGAGAGAGAAAGAGAGAAAGGGGGAGGAGCTAGAAGCATCAACTTCCATATGTGCCTTGACCAGACCAGTACAGGGTTTTGAACTGGCAACCTCAGTGTTCCCAGGTCTACACTTTATCCACTGCGCCACCACAGGTGAGGCTAAGGTATACATTTCTATAATACATCATTTATATATTGCATTATATGCTCACCACTCAAAATTTAGTCTTCTTCTGTTACTGAACCATCTGAAATAGCTGAATCTAACCCAGTGACACTGATTTCAGACTTCTGGCCTCCAGAACTAATACATTTGTGTTGTATTAAGCCACCAAGTTTGTGGCAATTAGCTTGATGAAACTAATAGTAATCATCTTGAGAGAAATGGAATTGAGTTGTCCTGTAGTATAAAGAGCAATTTTTCAAGGTCATCTTTCCCACTTCAAGATGGGCAACTTGCTTGACCTGTGGTGGCGCAGTGCATAAAAGCAGGGGTCCCCAAACTTTTTACACAGGGGGCCGCCAGTTCACTGTCCCTCAGACCATTGGAGGACTGGACTATAAAAAAAACTATGAACAGCCTGACCAGGCGGTGGCGCAGTGGATAGAGCATAGGACTGGAATGCGGAAGACCCAGGTTCGAGATCCCGAGCTCGCCAGCTTGAGCGTGGGCCCGTTTGCCTTGAGCAAAGCTCGTCAGCTTGGACCCAAGGTCGCTGGCTCCAGCAAGGGGTTGCTCGATCTGCTGAAGGCCCGTGTACAAGGCACATGTGAGAAAGCAATCAGTGAACAACTAAGGTGTTGCGACGGCAACAAAAAACTAATGATTGATGCTTTGCAACTCTCTTCGTTCCTGTCTGTTCCTATCTATCCCTCTCTCAGACTCTCTCTCTGTCCCTGTATATATATATATATATATATATATATATATATATATATATATATATATATATATACACATATATGTATGTATATGTGTATATATATATATGAAAAAACTATGAACAAATCCCTATGTACACTGCACATATTTTAAAGTAAAAAAACAAAATGAGAACAAATACAATATTTAAAATAAAGAATAAGTAAATTTAAATCAACAAACTGACCAGTATTTCAATGGGAACTATGGGTGCAGATGCATCCTGTGATCCTCTTACCACCAATGAAAGAGGTGCTCCTTCCGGAAGTGCAGCGGGGCTGGATAAAGGGCCTCGGGGCTGCATGTGGCCCTCGGCCCGTAGTTTGGGGACCCCTGGCATAAAGCATCAACCTGGAATGCTAAGGTCACTGGTTTGAAACCCAGGTCTTGCCTGGTCAAGGCACATATAGGAGTTGATGCTTCCTGTTCCTGTCCCTTCTCTCTCTCCCTCACTACTCTCTAAAACAAACAAATAAATAAAACTTCTTTCAAAAAAAAGAACTAAGAAAAAGTATGTAAAATTAAAAAGAAAAAAACGGCAACTTGAGCTTCTTAATGACCACTTTCATTAAGATCAGTTATCACCATACTAGCTTCAGAGCTTGAAGTTGAATGTTTTTGTAATCTGGAGCGTGAATGTAAACAGACAAAGAATGAGGACCTACACCTTCAGTTCTTTCTTAAGAACCATTACTTACTCACCTAGAGCCCTGGGTTGCATCTAGTGGTGTCCATGCCTGAAGTGCATCTGTGTTTAGTATGTTACAAAGGCTGAAGCAAAGGAACACTGTTGTGACTTTATAAATATGTATATCCTTGTATGAGTGTTTTCAGATGCCTATTAGAAAATACTCAACACTCCCAAATGAATCTATTTTCATAGAAACGAGTTGACATATAAATAACACCTTAAATCAAAAACTAAATATATTTGGATGTAAAACAGAACAATGTGAAACAGAGTTGACAGCACAAAGGAGGGAAATTTAAGAAAAATCTCAAAGATATTCAGAAAAGAAGACAATTAAAATATCTAAGCTAAAAGAGGGTTTTGTTTTTTTGTTTTTAGAATAAACACCTTTGTGCCTGACCTGTGGTGGTGCAGTGGATAAAGCGTCGACATGGGAACACTGAGGTCGCCAGTTCAAAACCCTGCACTGGTCTGGTCAAGGCACATATGGGAGTTGATGCTTCCAGCTCCTCCCCCCTTTCTCTCTTTCTCTCTCTCTCTCTCACTCTCTGTCTCCTCTCTAAAATGAATAAAATAAAATAAAATAAATTTTAAAAAATTAGAATAAACACCTCTGTGACATGAGCTAAGAAGGGGAAAGGATTTGCTTGCCTTTTCAGGCCTTGGTTTTTGTTTGTTTGTTTGTTTTTTTAAGTTTTTATTTTCATTATTTTTTTTACAGGGACAGTGAGAGGGATAGATAGGGACAGACAGGAACGAAGAGAGGTGAGAAGCATTAATCATCAGTTTTTCGTTGCCGTTATGACACCTTAGTTGTTCATTGATTGCTTTCTCACATGTGCCTTGACCGCGGGGCTTCAGGAGACCGAGCAACCCTTGCCGGAGCCAGCGACCTTGGGTCCAAGCTGGTGAGCTTTATCTCAAGCCAGATGGGCCCGAGTCTTCCGCATCCCAGTCCGACACTCTATCCACTGCACCACTGCCTGTTCAGGCCAGGCCTTGGTTTTTCTCAGCTATAACTCCAGCTCTCGCTCTCTAGCACAGAACCACCTGCTTGGCCACGTTGGCCTGGTCTTGAGCGTTGCATGCAAGAGCTTGCCCTGCTGGAATTGCTCTTCTAGAACGTTGCTGATTTGGGCATTCTTTTTCCTTTTATCCAGAGGCAGCACATAGTGGGACTCCCACCACTATTCATACAGTGTGCTGTCAATGAGCACGATGCAGTTCTTTACTAGGGTCTTGGTGCGGACCAGTTCCTTGTAGGGTGCATTGTAGGCAACCTCAGTAGTCCTTGTTTTGCGCATGCAACACTCCAAGCCCCAGGAGAAGCTGCCCATGACCAGCCTCAAGACTGGGTACTTGTTGTCTCCCCCACATGAAGTGTGTGTTTACGGCAGGGCCAGTCTTAGTGTTGGCAGTGTGGCATCCCAGCTCATATTTTTGTTTCTTGTGTTAAAGGCTTTATGTTGCCCTCAGTCTTGTGGTGCTTGTGCCAGTTGTCTGGAGAGAGGCCTGTGGCTTGGCTCCTCTTGCAAAAAGGAGATTAAAAAGAGTTCTTGGGAAAATATAATGAGATATTGCAGAGAGAAGTGAAAACGACTAAGAAAATTAATTGAAATAAGGAGAGAGGTAAAAATGATCACAGAAAAAGTAACTGGTAGAAAATGGGAAAAAGGATCCATCATCCTCACAATGGGGAGTTTATAAAACACACCAAAAAGGAATAGAATAAATATTTAAAATCTAAGTGTCTCTCAAAAGGAAAAGAAGATCTGAATCAAAATACTGAAAAGGCATACCATGTTCCTGGAAAAACTCTTCTGAACAATTCTTAGACTTATCCTAGTAAAACTATTCGATTTTAATGGTAATGGGGGAATTTCCTCTGGGCCTACAAGCAAAGGGGTTAGTGACATATATAAAAGAAAAGCAGGAGGGCATTAGTCTTCCTGAATACAATATAAAGCAAGACAACAGTAGAGGAAAAAAATCAGTGAAATTGAAACAGGAAAATAATAGAGAAAATCAACAAAAACAAAAACCTAGGTCTTTGACAAGGTTAAACTTCTAGCCAAACTAACCAAGAACAAGAGAGGAAAAAATTACCAGTCAGAAACAAAAGTAGGGAAAACTGACAAACATTACCTCAGCCAGGTGATCAAGGTCAATAGCAACATTGGTAAATCCTGCTAATATTGTGGACCCTTGATCCATGTGATGGAGGGGCACTTTACAAACCCTGTGGTTTTCTTTCTCAAAACCAACAGGATAAGTCTAATCACGAAAAAAACTTACAAAAAATTTCAGTCAAGGGCCATTTCCCATTTCCCTCCCCTGACTTGAGATGCCAGTTGTCATTGCATAGTAGATGTCCATACGCATACTGATCTGTCCCTACACATTCATCCTCTTCCCTTGCTCCTCTGTTCATTCAACAATGCACACACTCTTTAAAATATTTAGGTCTTACAGTTTTTGTTTTTGTTTTTTTGTGGGAGAGACAGAGAGAGGGACAGATAGGGACAGACAGACAGGAAGGGAGAGAGATGAGAAGCATCAATTCTTCATTGCAGTTCCTTAGTTCACTGATTGCTTTCTCATATGTGCCTTGGTGGGGTGGGGGCTACAGCAGACCCAGTGACCCCTCGCTCGAGCCAGTGACCTTGGGCTCAAGCTGGTGAGCCTTGCTCAAACCAGATGGTCCCGCGCTCAAGCTGGTTACCTCGGGGTCTTGAACCTGGGCCTCCACATCCCAGTTCAACACTCTATCCACTGTGCCACCGCCTGGTCAGGCGGTCTTACAGTGTTTTAATACTTTTTAACTTTTTCCAACTGTTCTGGACTATTTTTGCTCACTTACTGTTCCATATTAATCTTAGAACCAGATTGTCCAATTAAAAAAACTTAATATTTTTATCAGAATTACATTGAATTTATTGGTTAGTTTAATGAGAACTACTATTATAATATTGGATGCAGTATTTTTTATGTTCATTTTGCTCATATAGTTCTTATTTGGTTACTACCTAGATATTTTATCTTTTTAAATATTATAAATTGATCCTTTCTTCCATTATATTTTTAGACCTGTTTGTTTATGTAAACTTACGAACATTCATGGGATGCCAGCATGTTATTAAATTTTTACTTTTTTCTTAAGAGATTTCCAGGTATTTGACCATACTGTCTATGAACAGTGATAACCTCTCCTTTCCGTGTACATATCTCTAATTTGTTTTTCTGATCTAAATCTGTGTTTCGTGCCTTCAGAAACCTAGTAATAATGACTAATATGGCTGTTCTGACTAAAAATATATCTAAGTTCTATTATATTTATGCCTTCAAAATGTGGAAACTAATGATCCTTTTCTTGGAGATTGGACTGAGTGAATTGCTTCTGTGTAACAGAAGTAGAAGAATGGCGTGTGGCTCTGGATATCAGGTCATAAAAGGCCCTGCAGCTTCCTTTCTCTCTACCAGTTGCCATGTTTTGAGGACACTCAAGCAACCCTGTGGTCCCAAATGTTGAGACACTGAAGCTTCTGGCTAATAGTCATTCAAGTGAGCTTGAAAGTAGTTCCTCTTGCCTCAGTTAAGCCTTCAGCCAACATCTTGACTCTAACCTTGTCAGAAACCCTGACCCAGAACAATACAGCTAAGCCGTTCTCTTGTATATGTATTGATGTTGTCTTATTTATTGGTGTAGATCAGGGGTCCCCAAACTACAGCTGCCGGCTGCATGCGGCCCCCTGAGGCCATTTATCCCCCCTTTCCCCCGCTGCACTTCTGGAAGGGACACCTCTTTCATTGCTCCTCCGTGAGAGGAGCACAGGATGCTTCCGCACCCATAGTTCCCATTGAAATACTGGTCAGTTTGTTGATTTCAATTTACTTCTTCTTTATTTTAAATATTGTATTTGTTCCCGTTTTGTTTCTTTTACTTTTATTTTTAAAGATTCTTTCTGAGTCTTGCATTTTTTTAAAATTTCTTTTTATTTATTTATTTTAGAGAGGAGACACAGAGTGAGAGAGAGACAGAGAGAGAGAAAGGGGGGAGGAGCTGGAAGCATCAACTCCCATATGTGCCTTGACCAGACCAGTGCAGGGTTTTGAACTGGCGACCTCAGTGTTCCCAGGTCGACGCTTTATCCACTGCGCCACCACAGGTCAGGCCTGTTTTTTTACTTTAAAATAAGATATGTGCAGTGTACATAGGGATTTGTTCATAGTTTTTTTATAGTTTGATCCCTCAACAGTCTGAGGGACAGTGAACTGGCCCCCTGTGTAAAAAAGTTTGGGGACCCCTGGTGTAGATTATGAGTTCACGAGAAACTCACAAAGTTTAAATTGATCAGCTTGGACTGGGACAGTGACAGTCCAACATGAAGAGAGGATCCCTGCACAACTATAGACAGGAAGCAGCTAAGAAAATTATTGACCTGTGAACATGGGCTACTTGTCTTGGATCTTGGAAAGGTAACTCATGATGGAAGCAAGATTCCAATGGATGGAGATAAGAGGCCCTTGGGGCCTGACCTGTGGTGGTGCAGTGGATAAAGCGTCAACCTGGGAATACTGAGGTCGCCAGTTCAAAACCCTGCACTGGTCTGGTCAAGGCACATATGGGAGTTGATGCTTCCAGCTCCTCCCCCCTTTCTCTCTTTCTCTCTCTCTCTCTTAGTCTGTGTCTCCTCTCTAAAATGAATAAAATAAAAAGAAATTTTTTAAAAAAAGAGGCCCTTGGGTTCTCCCAGGAAATATGATGGAGTCCTTATCAAAGAACTGGCAATGTTTATCCAATTGAATTTCAGAATTTATGTTGACTAGTGACCACAATGTGCCTTCTATTCACCCCTCTTTTTTAGGGAAATGTTTATAAAGGTATAATTTCTTATGCTGCTCTCACCATTACATGCAATGTATGTGGTAGTGGTTGGGGCAGATCACTTATCTTTTTTATTATTTTTAGAGAGAGGAGAGAGAGAGAGAAAGGGGGACAGGGAGCAGGATGTATTAACTCATAGTAGTTTCTTCCTATATGTGCCTTGACCAGGCAAGCCCAGGGTGCCGAACCAGTGATCTCAGGGTTCCAAGATGACGCTTTATCCACTGTGCCTCCACAGGTCAGGCACTTGTTATTTTAATTCCCAGTTCTTCATGTGGAAAGGAATCACTTAAGGAGTTACACCTAAGGAACTGCCTTCAAAGAGCCTCACAAGCTTCAGTATGGCACAAGATCCTGAACCTTAATGCGGTAATAAAATGATAGTCTGTAAGGGTCTGGGGAGGTGATGAGTGTATATTTCATGTGGGAAGAATTTAAAACATTTGTGGCCAGAAGGTGGATTTTAGAAATTTTAAAACATGACCTCTGACCTATCAATCTGATTCAGTGGCTGCTTGACTAACAGAATACAATACAGAACAAAGATTTGCATTAGTTTCTGGTCCCAGGCCTAAGTGTTAAAGAAAAAATGTGCAGACACTTGTTAAAGATGGTAAGGCAGACTTTATTCAGGAGTATCACATTATAGGGACCAATGCCATAGAATTTTGCAGTGGGGATTTGGGCTCCATACTAAGTGGGAATTAAGAGCCAAGGAGCAAGTTGGAGGTCAGGGCATGGAAAATTACTAAGAGAAAAACAAGGTAATAAGGGGTTTCTGGGTAAACCCACCTTGCAGGATTCTTGTTGAAGGCATTCCAGCAGCCCCAACTGAGGTCCCAGTCAACAATCAGCATCCAACTATAATCAGGTGAGTACTGTTGACCAATGGCAAATGAACCAGGAGACCTAGGCAGATTTATCCAAGGGTTTGCAAACCAGAAACACAACTGGATGACATTCAGACTGTTCTGAACAAGAAAGAAAAGCTAAGGATTCTTATAAATTAAAAGTATATTTAAGAAGAATCAGCCTCTGATTGTTCCAAGATTGTAATCCTATAGGTGTCAGGTGGTTTGGATGCATGAACAGCCTTAGTCCTGCAGGAGGTAATTAGAGGTGTATCCGAGGTTTGATGCAGATACCTAAGGCACTGAGACAGAACTGTTGCGTTCAAACGTTTAAGTTCGCAGGATAGTTAAAACAAGAATAGAATGGTTTCCTCATGTCTCAACCTACTTAATTTTAGTAATTGGGCAGATTGACTATAGAGACTCCATTTTATTTTGTATTCCTCAGTACAGAAGCCCTTGAGGTTACTTTAACCCCAGGCATCTGACTGCACCCACAGAAACACCTCTGAGGGAGAATCACTTAGCTACGTCAGGTGAGTCCCAGAACCACACACGACAACCACAGGATACCAGCTGTTAGTGCGACTAACACTCTAACTCAAGTCGGCCATATGGCTCCCAGCAATCAGTATTTGTGGGAAGACTTTCTAGAACCCTTTCTCGGGAGCGTTCATTGGCTTGTATTTATGTCGATCAGTATTTTCTGCCCAATGGGCCTTTCGGGCCTCAGATACAGTGCGAGCCTATTGGCTAAGACTCCAAGCACTATCTCATCTGTAGTGTGAACAAATTCCAGAGACTACCCACAAAGACCATAGAGAAGAAAAGCACCACAGGAAGTGGCGTTTAGGGTCTCTTCCTCTGGTGCGGCCGAATGAACTCTTCCGGTGTGGCGGGGGGGGGGCAGCAATATCAGTCCTGGAGCCCGCCCAAGAGGAAGAGCACTTATTGGTTATTCAGTACCGAGCCACAGAGACTCACGGGAGCTTAACTAAGCACTGGCCATTATTGTCCAGTTTACCTGTCAATCAACAAGCCTCTCCGGATAGGCGGATACCGGCAGTCCTTTTGGCACCGCCTCTTCCTGGGCTGGTGTTCAGAAAGGCAGCAAGGCCGCAAGGGCTGGGAACTTGCCGTGTGGGCGGAGTCGCGCCGCACGGCTGGGACAGGGACTCCGCCGTGAAGCGCAGGGAGTGCTCCAAGCGCGAAGCCCTGAGGGGCGGGCCGGGGCGAGGAGTGATTTCGGGGGCGGGCCTTGGGCGGGGCCGCAGGAGGCGGAAGCGCGAGTGAGCTCGAGCCGGAGCTGTACCGAAGCCGTCGTCCGCGCCCGCGGAGAGGCGTCGGCGGGGTTGGCCGGGGCGGTAGAGCCTGGGCGGGCGGGCCGAAGCCTGGGGGTCGAGGCCGGGGTTCGGGTGACGGGCGGGCTGAGCCCCGCGCGGTTGTTGGAGCGGGCTGAACTCCCGCCCCCGCGCAGTCCTGGGGAGGATGCAGCCGGGGGCCCCGGGGTGGGGCGGGCGGCGGCGGCGGCTGCAGCGCTAGCGGCGCAGGGGGCGGGCGGCGGCGGCATGAGGCGCGGGGTCGACCCCCGCGGGAGGGAGGCGCTGCCGGCGGCCCTGCCGTTCCCGCTGGAGCTCCTCGCCTTGCCCTGCCCGCGGGGCCCCGGCCGCTCTCGTCCCGGCCGCCGCCCGGGCCGCCGCTGGTGACCACTCGCCGCGCCGCCGGAGGCTTCACCCGCGCCCTCCCCCAGGACGCTCCCGCGGAGCTCTGGCCTCCTCGCCCCGCTCGCGGAGGCCGCGCTGCGCGCCGGGCGACGGCGAGGCCGGAAGATGGCCTGGGTGCTCAAGATGGACGAGGTGATCGAGTCCGGGCTGGTGCACGACTTTGACGCCAGCCTCTCGGGCATCGGGCAGGAGTTGGGCGCCGGCGCCTACAGCATGAGGTACCGGGCGCTCGGGGCCGGCCGGGCGGGTGGTATCCTCGGCCTCCGTGGGAAAGGCCTGCAGAACCCCGGGCCCTTGCCAGGCGCGCTGCCGTCGGTGGCACCACGGCCTACCCGGCGTGGGGTCCAGGCCCTGCCGCGTGGCCGTCAGGACCATGGATCCTCACAGGCCTGTGCCCAGCCGGGCGGCGGGCGTAGAAGGACGGCCCTGCAACCTTCGACCCGGGAGCCGCGCCTGAGAGCTTCAGTTTTGCTGTAAAACACGCCCGGCTGTTAGGATAGTTGATGGGAGAAGGGGTTTCGTTTCCTTGCAGGTGGTTTACAGAGGTGGGATACAGTGTACGGAATTATAGGACTTTCCAAAGTTTTGATATCAGTTCCTAGTCTGTTCTACATTGTAATCTTTCCTAGTTGCAAATTTCAATCACTTGATGTTACAGTACTAGTAATCATATATGAAAACAGCCACCGGGCAGAAAAGCACGTCAACTTAGTTATTACGGGTTTTCGATTGTCTCAGAGTGAAATTTTGAATTTTGGGAACTACCCACTTTAGGCTGTTTCTTTTGAAGAAGGCTTTAAGATGCAGTGATTACACCACAAGCAAGTTTGTTTAGTCCTCACTGCCTGCACCAGCAGCTGTTTAATTTTGAGGGGTTGAAACCGACCTGAGTTTAGTCTCTGGCCTTTACCCTGAATAACACTTTTTTTTTTTAATTTCTGTCAGTTTGGCAGCTCTTTATTTTTATTCGCTTTTTTTGGAATATAGTTTGCGTACTATAAAATCACCCCATTAAAGTGTAATATCGATGATTTGGTAGCTTTGCGTTAATACGAGTTAAGTAAGATTTTCCAAACATGCTCTTTAAAGTAATGCCTGATGACTTTGAAGTGCTGTCCAGTGTCCCCGTACCTTCCGTGCGTCTCACTAAAGCGCTCCTGGTGGACCGGGAGCATAATGGTCCTAACGAAGAAAGACTCTGGGTCAGAGTAGGTCTGGGCTGGCCTGAAATAATTAGGCTTTTAGATCTTATAAAAAAAGAACTCTCAAAAAAAAAAGGTGATGTTTCTTAGGGTGAGGAAGTGTTCGAAGGAAAACGTTCCTTCAGCGGTGTGTCTGCCCGGATCCGTCTCCTGAACTTGGCAGCTGTTCTCTGCAGTTGTGCAGCGTGAGGGTTCTGGATGAGGCGGCTTGTTTTCTGGAACAACAGTTTTAGTTGAGGAAACTGAGCTACTGAAAGTCATAGGGTCGGCCTGTGCGGGAGTGCTAACGGCAGTGATTTTCTTGTGAAAAGGCGGGCCTGGGCCCTGCTTCTCTTCCCTTGAGACTCAGCTGGACTTACCCTTAAGGAATAAGGGGGCACGTGAAACAAAGTTGCTTCTCAGTTATGAGAGTGAAAGTTTGCTGCTGAGAATTTCCTTATTGAGTTATTTTGAGCTTTTATTTTTCTTGAGTTCTGTTTTAGTGATATGACCTACTTACTAGTTAACTTTTGTTTATGGTTCACTCTGTGAAAAGGAAATAAAATCTTGGTATTAAACCTTTCCTTGACCTTTTTATTAAGTAATGTGTGACGCCTATGTAATCGTGTGTGTGTGTGTGTGTGTGTGTGTGTGTGTGTGTGTGTGTGTGTTTGTGGTTTGTTTCTCTCTTTTTTTTTTTTTTTAATACTTTCCATGGGGAAACTCTGTTGATTGTTTTTGGTTGTTGGATATGTGGGGTGTGTCATTTAATCTAAATTTTTAAATATATTTGAAGGCAAGTACCATTTAGGATTATTTTTTCATATATTTTTCCTCCTCAACATTTGCTCCTCAGCAACTCAGAGGAGCCATGAGAGTTTTTGCCTCTTGTAAATTCAAGATCCTTTATTTGAAATTTATATTTAGGAAATTGCAAAACTGAGTTATCTGGAGAAAGTCTGAAGAAGGCTTTAGGCTGTTTTGGCCCTTGACTGCACATCCCCCACCCGGAGCTCTGAGGGGATGCCCAGTGTCCGTGTCTTTCCCTGCTTGGGCAGTCTCCTTTCCTCTGGTATCAAATGGGAAGGAAGGCTTTGATGCTTGGCTTTCTCTTTCATTTGTTCTCTCAAGTTCAAGGAGTAAACTTGAGGTGCTAAACTTGAACTTATTTGAAAAGTGACATCTTGATAAGTTTACTTTGTAGGAAGCTTTGCGTTTTTCTTTCAAAGTGAAGTATACTTAGTGTATTTGCTTTTGTCATGGTTTAAAACAAGAGGGAATTTTAAAGACTAGAAAATCATTTCTTAGGGTTTGGGGTAGCTGACTTGAAATAGACAGTTTCTCTCAATAGTCTGACTTCACTTAGAAATCCAGTTCCCTTAAGTGATGTAGGTTGGTAGTATTGGGATATGTTGAGGCTGATTTCTCACGTTATCTTTGCTGCTCCCTTTTCCCCCAATTCATGTGTTTGTGCTTGTGTTCCTCTGTGTGTACTGTTGTATACCACATTTGTATGTGCGGTATGAGCTGAAACCTGAGTGGTTTTTTGAATTTTAGTTACAACATCAGGATTCTAGAGATGAATGAAGGACCTTAGAAAACTAATTGGGGTGGCGAACATACAGTGCAGTATACAGATGATGTATTATAAAACTGTTCACCTGAAACCTGCATAATTTTATTAACCAATGTCACCTCAGTAAATTCAATTTTAAATAAAGGAAAAAGAAAACCAAAAGACCAGTCCTTTTCTTAAATGTGAGTAAACCTAAGTTCACAGATGTTACAGTGATTGGCCCAAGTGGCCTGTAGTGGCACGACTATTACAAATGAAGGCTGAGTTCCCATTCACAGAATGAACATTGGCTGAAACCCATTGTAACTTGAAATCTGGGTCATGTTTTGTGAAGAAGGACCAGATAACCAAATAATTTTAAAAAGTAAAACTCATTAAAACACCTAACGGTCTTTGGAGCTACTGGTAATTTTCTTTTTATCTTACTGTTCACATAAAATTTATAATTTGTAGCAAATTAATATTCCAGATTTAAGAAATGCAACTTCTTTAGATTACATATAAAAACTTTGATGTCAAATTATTACCTTACAAAGGACATTGGTCTGAGCCTTGTTAAACTTCCCTATAATAGTATGAATCTGTTTCAAAACAAAAGTTATACTTTATATATTCTTTGGGAGGTGTACCTGTAGTTTACAGATCATTTGCAAAATCAAAACTGCTTTGAGATGAAGACAAATTTCCTATATTGATTGATAGGTTAAAATGTCAGTTTACAGGCTTTATGAGATAATGGGAAATTTTCAATTTAGTCAGTGTTAAGTTAGTAAAAGATTCTAAGGATATATATATATATATATATATAGTTTATTATGGAGCTATTATTAGCAGATGATTTTCTTTTGATCTTATGCTAATACAATGTTCTTGAGTAGGTGACATGTCTTGGAAGTATAGAAAAGTTTTAGAATAAGTGAAATTTTAAAATTTTATTATAGTGGTGCTTGAGACTACTTCCAGAATCGGGACTAATTTCTATAAAATGTCTCATTTCAAAGTTTTATAACTTTTTCTGGATTTAATCTTGGCTGAATTATAGGAAAGAATTTATAAGTTGCTTATTTAAAAGTATTGATTTCAGCCTGACCTGTGGTGGCGCAGTGGATAAAACGTCGACCTGGGAACACTGAGGTCGCCAGTTCAAGACCCTGCACTGGTCTGGTCAAGGCACATATGGGAGTTGATGCTTCCAGCTCCTCCCCCCTTTCTCTCTCTCTCTCTCTCTCTCTCTCTCTCTCTCTCTCACTCTGTGTCTCCTCTCTAAAATGAATAAAATAAAAAGAAGTTTAAAAAGAAAAAGAAAAAAAAAAGTATTGATTTCATTCAGGCTTTTGTGTGTGTGTGACAGAGAGAGTAAGAGAGAGGGACAGACAGGAAGGGAGAGATGAGAAACATCAATTCTTTGTTGTGGCATCTTAGTTGTTCATTGATTGCTTTCTCTTTTTTTTGTTTTTTGGTTTTTTTACAGGGACAGAGAGAGGGATAGACAGACAGGAACGGAGAGAGATGAGAAGCATCAATCATCAGTTTTTCATTGAGACACCTTAGTTGTTCATTGATTGCTTTCTCGTATGTGCCTTGACCCCTGGCCTTCGGCAGACGGAGTTAACCCTTGCTCGAACCAGCGACTTTGGGTCCAAGCTGGTGAGCTGCCTTTTTTTTTTTTTTGCTCAAGCCAGATGAACCCACGCTCAAGCTGGCGACCTCTGGGTCTCGAACCTCCGTCCTCTGCATCCCAGTCCGACACTCTATCCACTGCGCCACCGCCGGGTCAGGCTGATTGCTTTCTAATATGTGCCTTGACCAGGGGGCTACAGTAGACTGAGTGAACCTTTGCTGGAGCCAGCGACCGTGGGCTCAAGCTCATGAGCCTTGCTCAAACCAGATGAGCCTGCGCTCAAGCTGGCGACCTCGGGGTCTTAGACCTGGATCCTCCGCATCCCAGTTTGACGCTCTATTCACTTTGCTACCGCCTGGTCAGGCAAAATATATTGATTTCAGATAATAGTATTTGAATTAGTTTTAAAGTTGGCAAACCTTTTCTATAAAAAGCCAGATAGCAAATATGTAAGACTTTGCAGGCCAGAGGGTTCTGTCACACTTTGTTTGTTTGTTTGTTTGTTTATAGGCCTTTTAAAAAATGTGAAAACCATTCTTAGATCATAGTTGTACAAAAACAGTCTGGCTGAATTTGACCCTTGGACTGTAGCTTGTTGACCCCTGCTCGAAAGGATAGACCCTAACATTAGGCTTTGGTTGCCTTGGGAAAAGATTTGTTGAATATTGAAGTCTTATCTACAAGAAGTAACTTTTATGTAGACTAAGAATTCTCTCAACTGACCATACTTTATTGCTTGTCCATAGGTTTTGTGTTTAATTTTGAAAATTAGAATGTCTCCTCTCCCTATTAAAAATAACATTCAATACTGTTTGTATCTTTTAATTAGGGCTGTTTGAATGAAACTTGATGGCTTATTGAATCTCAAACTTGATGTTTCATTACAGTGACACCTGTCAGTTTTCCAGGACATACTTAAACATTTGCTATTGGTGGAAATACCATCTGATGCCTTGTCATTGTTTGCTTTAGGTTCTATGACTGAATTTAAGAGGAGTTCTGTAATAATTATTTTGCTTGCTTTGAGACATAACCAATAGATGGATATGAAACGAATCTCCTTGAACCTTGGTGTGGTGGGCTTTTCTTTTAAAACTTCCTGAGGTTTTTTGTTTATGTCTTGTGTTTGTGAATTACCTTGATATGAGCTATGACAAAAACATTTTTTTTTTACAAAAATATTTTTGTTTATTTGTTGGTGGTTGAAATTTTTATCTTAAAAAATTTTTACTCTTAAATAATTTTAGGTTCACCAGTTACAAAAATAGTCGAGTGCATTGCTGTGAACCCTTTACCCAGCTTCTACTTCCACAACCAGAGCACAGTATTAAAAGCTGCCTTGGTGCGGTATTATTACATAAAGTACAGAATTTACGTATTTGGCTCACAGTTTTCTTGTCTGTTGTCATTTTCCTAATTCCAAGTTTGAATTTAGGATACCATATTGCGTCTTTCAATGATAATTCCTTAGTCTTTTCTTCACTTTTATGACTGATAGTATTGCTATGTAGTGTCCAAAGCTGTTGTTTTAAAACATGTAAGAATTTTTGGAAGCAAAGATAGAAAATACCTGTGAATATTGATTAGTTTTTAAAGGATTGTCATTTTCGCATAATGACTGAGTAGAGTAGGACCACTGTGGGTGTGATTTTTATTCATTTATGGGTACTTTGTCTCAATCTCAAATTACTTTGTTTCAGTCTCGTTACTTTGTCTCAACTTCAAGTTACTTTGTCTCTGCATATAATAGTATGCTGTTTTTTATAGTCTCTTCATAATCAAGAAATTTTAAAAATAACAATTACAATCCATTATATATTATCATTCGTGTTTTCTATTTAAAATAAACTTTTTCTAGCCTGACCTGTGGTGGTGCAGTGGATAAAGCCGTCGACCTGGGAACACTGAGGTTGCCAGTTCAAAACCCTGTACTGGTCTGGTCAAGGCACATATGGGAGTTGATGCTTCCAGCTCCTCCCCCCTTTCTCTCTTTCTCTCTCTCTCTCTCTCTCACTCTCACTCTGTGTCTCCTCTCTAAAAAAAAATGAATAAAATAAAATAAATAAAAAGTCTATAAAAAATGTTTTTAAAAAAAAAACTTTTTCTAAACAAGTGAGAAAGTGTGCCATTATCTTATGCTTTTTGCTTATCTTTTTACTGTCTAGCTTAGAAAAACAAAGATTCTCATATCTGCTATTGGAGTATATTGTTTTGGTTGACATACATGAAGAAGATCCAGCTTCATATAGATATGCAGTTGGAAAAAGGAAGATTATTTTAATAGCCCTTTTAAGTAATTTTGGATATTCTTTTTTATTATACCAGCACTTGACAAGTGGTGGTTTCTTCAGGTTGCAGCTTGGAATTTGCAACTGTATCAACGTGCTTTTTGTATTGTTACATTAGAATCAATTGGTTTGTCTTAGACTTTGATCCCATCCCTTAAACCTGCATAATTTTGAAATGTGCATTGTTCATTTGGAAAACAGTGGTTTCCTGAGTTATGCAGATCTTCTAAGTTTTGACACTTCAGTATGCAGTATCAAAAAAAATAACATTCCTTAATACCTCCACCATCTCATCAAAGAAAGCACATGGTGGAGGGTTCAGATTTTATTGTTGGAAACAAATATTATCACAACTTTATATGCTGGGCTCACTCAGTTTTGAGGAAATTTTTGTCAGATATCATAGTCAATTTTTCTTTCAATGTTATTCTGTGAGAGAAACTGCTAGGTCAGCTTACAGAGCACATTTGTGTAAAATCTTTCTCTTGAGACAACCATTGCTTTTAGGTGTGCAACAGAAATACATTGTACCTACCCAAGGACTAATTTATAATAAAATGAATTTTTATACCATGATTATTAGAACAGCTGGTGTACTACCTTGATTCATGACAGAGTACCCCGGCAGTTTTCATCACCATAGGCTTTGTGCCATTAGTACAAATGTCAACAAAGAGAAAAAGGCAAATAATGTATTAATTTGAAAATAGTTTTGACCTCCTGAGCCCCCTGAAAGTCTCGGGGTTCCTGTGGATTACAGGGACCACACTTTGAGAACATTCGATCTAGTGTGCCCAAGCAAACCCATTTTTAGAGCTTCGAGAGGTTAAGTAGCCTGCCATAGTGTCATTCAACAAATGGCAGAGCTGGGATTTGTAGCTCTGGAGCTGGGGTTTGACCTCCATTCCTTTTCACTGTACCCTCTGACTGCCTACCAATTAATAATTTAAAAGTCTACCTGACCAGGCAGTGGCACAATGGATAGAGTGTTGGACTAGGACGCGGAGGACCCAGGTTCGAAACCCCATGGTCACTGGCTTGAGCAAGAGGTCACTCGCTCTGCTGTTGTGTCCCTCCCCCATCAAAGCATGTGTAAGAAAGCAGTCAATGAACAACTAAAAGGAGCCACAACAAAAATTGATGCTTCTCATCTCTCCATTCCTGCCTGTCTGTCCCTATTTGTCCCTCTCTCTGTCACAAACACACAAAATAATAATTAAAAAGTCTTCTCAAGGTAGTAGAT
The DNA here is from genome assembly GCA_037038555.1 of Rhynchonycteris naso. Lineage (NCBI taxonomy): Eukaryota > Metazoa > Chordata > Mammalia > Chiroptera > Emballonuridae > Rhynchonycteris > Rhynchonycteris naso. Next base: position 60,174,182 of record CM073004.1, on the reverse strand, counting down.
TATGATTGTTCTGGATAGGAAGACTTCATTGGGAATGCTATATATACACATATATTTTTCTAATTGTTGTATGTTGCTGTTTTTTTCCTCCTTGCTAAACTTATTTTAGATAATATCTTTAAATATTAATACTTTCCATATAACTTTCCATTTCACTTTCATGCCTTAGTGCATTGGCTAGGGCCTCACTGGGACATTGGTGCAAAATCTATTGTTCTTTCCCACTTAATGTCTCTTCTGCATTTTCCATCATTTTGCTCTCTGTGCTGTCTTCTGGATAACCTTTTTACCAGTATTCCAGTTTTATTTATTTAAGAAAAATTTTTAAAGATTTAATAATTGATTTTAGAGAGAGAAGGATAGGGGTGGAGCAGGAAGCAGCAGCTTGTAGCTGCTTCTCATTTATTTCTTGAACAGGCAAGCCTGGGACTTCAAACCAGCAACCTTAGCGTTCCAGGTTGACACTTAATCCACTGCGCCACCACAGGTCAGGCCCTAGTTTTCTTATTTTCTCTTCATTTTTCTGAGCTGCTGTTAGACCTGAGTTCTTAATTTTAGCAATTTTATTTTCCAGTTCTGGAAGTTTATTGTTTTCAATTTTGCTATTAAAATTTTCTGTTCTTGAAGGTCTTTTCAGACTTATGTTTTACATGTCTTTAGACAGAGTAAGTATAATTTTATAGTATGGGTCCAGTAATTCTAGCATCTTTGGGGATATCAGTCAAATCAGGAAAATAGAAGCCATTTAGATGTGTCAAGCAGAGATGGTTGTAGGGAAGTATCTGATTGCAGAGGTGCCAGAAAGATTTGGGGGAGAACCTGTTACCTAGTTGCTCCTGGGGAACCTGTTGGAGGCATGGCTGTTGCTGCCGTGGAATTTCCTGCACCTGCAGTTTGTGCGGTTGCCTACCTCTGCCTTTCCTACTCCCTTTTAATTTTCCACCATTGCTTTCCCTTTGGAGCAACCTTTCAAGACTCCAGCTGGCAAGAAGTCTTGTTTGTATCGTTTTCAGGCCTCTCGCCCTCTGTAACAGAGGCAGAAAGGAGCTGAATACCAGTGGACAGAATGTGGAACTGGGTATATGCTATCTGTTGTTTTTGTTTTGGGTTCTTGCTCCTAGAGTCTTGTTTGTCGTTGTGTGCCTAGATATTTTTGGGTACTGCCATTTCAGAATTACTTGGAACAATCTGAAGGTTTGAGGCTTTTCATTTTCTTGCGGATTACACAAACAAGTATTAAAACTTTCTTATTGTTTAGCCTAGTACAAGTTACGGTCCTAAATTATCAGATGTTGTTTTCTATTTTAGTAATAATTGATCATGAATACTGCAGTTGTTTCTTTGCATCAGTACATATACTGCTCACAAAAATTAGGGGATATTTTGTTGCTTCATATTCATTTTGAAATATCCCCTAATTTTTGTGAGCACTGTTTTTAAGCTCTATGCTAGATCAGCGAAAAGAACCAAATTGGAGATGGTTGGCTATATATCTGGGGGGGATATGAACTTAAGTCATGTACACTGTTTGAAAGTGACAAGCTTCGTGGATAAATAGAGCAGGAAAGGGGGATTTGGCAGTGTAGATGGGAGAATTGTGGTTGTGAAGTTGTCACCAAGGTGACATTTGAATGAAATGAGCCAGTAGGACATCAGTGGGAGAGTGGAGCCAGTGCAAAGACCCTGACAAAGGCCTGGAAGGAAGCTGATTTGGCTGGGGCAGAGGAAGTGAGGGTGAGCAGAAGAGGAAAGGAGCAGAGTGAGTGAGTCAGGCCTTGCGGGACCCTGGTTGAAAGTTCAAAGGAATGAAAGGATCTGACTTCTGTTTGAAGAGAAGCACTCTGGCAGCTGTGTTGATTGGAATACATTATCTTTCTAATTAAGAAATTAATTGGGATTTCAATAGTAAACAGTCTTTACATGTCTGTATGTTAAGCTTATTTAAGAATTATTTAGCATCTACCATGAACAGAGTATTTCCTATATGGATCATCCAGGCTGTACCCAACTGAATAAAATGGTGGCTGCCTTCTAGGATCTGAGGGAAATACTATTTTATTTACCATGCGTGAGTTTATTTATAAATAGCCATTCTTATGAAGTTATAAGTCTTATTTGGGTCAACTCAAGCAGTTAGCACTGAGATCTGAAAATTGTTCCTCAAGGCCCTGGCTGTGGTTGGCTCAGTGGTAGAGCATCAGCCTGGCATGTGGAAGTCTCAGGTTCAGTTCCTGGTTAGGGCACACAGGAAAAGCACCCATCTGCTTCTCAACTCCTCACCCCCGCACCCCCCCTCTTATCTTTCTATCTATCCTCCTCTCACTTGGAAAAGGGAAAAAAATTGTTCCCATGTCACCTTTCAGTATACAGGGGGTCCATGGGTTACAACAGTCTCGACATACGACATTTCTAGTTTATAATGCTCACTCCTATAAAAACTTAAAAATTGAGACACGAGAGTTTCTGTATCCACCATTAGCATGATACTTACAACCCCATTGGCGAACTAGTTTGGTTGTGCATGACAGAAGAATACACAATACAATGTACAGTACAGTGTATTTATGTCCTGTTCCTTTTTCTGTGGCTTAGTTGTTTTTATGTTCTAGATCAGGGATGCCCACACTTTTTCAGCTTGCGAGCTACTTATAAGATGACCAAGGCAAAATGATCTACCTACAATAAAAATGCAAAACATAAATTTATTTCTTCTATATTATCATTATTTAAGTTACTATTATTACTATTTAATATTGTGTATTCTTCTTTCACCTTTCTCCTTCTCAGCTCTCTTTTCGGAGGAAAGTCAATGTCATAGTTTTTATGAACAGTCCGAAAAAGCCGCTCCACATTTCCCTTCTTTGGAATAGCAATGGCACACAGACAGATGAGGCAAACGCACTTAGAATATGACATAGTGAAAAAAATCCCCTCCCATTCTGTATGAAAGTGGTAGGTTTTAGGCTTCTTACTCGGACCACCTACGGCACTCATTTTTATACCCTTTGTTGTATTTAGTTTAAATAAATTGAAGGCTAACTACGCAGCAATGTAACTGAACAAGTTAGCGCGGTTTAACGTGCTTGCGTAGGGTGTCAAAAGTTCAGACGTCAGATTGGCTACCCTGTATGCCAATCAAAAGACAAATAAATGTCTTTTTAATGTCATGCGATCTACCCACACTTCCTTCGCGATCGACGTATTGAGCACCCCTGTTCTAGATTATGATTTTACAAGTTTGTTAGGATAGGTAAGTAGGCTAGGGTGTGTTTCGACTTACACTAAAATCGGGTTACGTCACTATCTTAGGAATGGAACTGTTGTTACCCAAGGACCCCCTGTAATTAACTAAATTTTGAGTCATAGTTCTCATTCTTTTACTTCTCACCAAGAGGCCTTTAAATGTTTACATATATATGACATAGGAATATATATATTACCATCTATGGTAGAACCAATTTGACTGTTATGGATGTTTTCCATAAAAACAGCTGCTCTGAGTCTTTGTAAGTCTCCTGAAAAGTTTTTATATCTATGTAAGGCTTTTCTATCTGTTCACTCAAGTGATACAAAGCCTCTAGGTCACAGTATTTAGAGGGCTGGGGACCATCGCTGTGCAAGAGGAGTGTTTTCATTGTTCCTAGGTATAAATAAAAGAGAAGGAGAACTAGTGGTGATTTATTTTCTGAATAATCAGTCATTGCTTTAATAGAAATGTATGCTAGAAGGAGGAAATGCAGGGTTTCCTCCCATTTTATTTCCACATTTTCTTTGTAAATTTAAATTTATTAAAATGGGCCAGCCAAATATCTGAGTTAGTCAACTTGAAAAAAACAGAAAGGTAAATAATCAAATTCAGACAAACCTTTGATGTTAGTATACAGTAGCTACTTATTTGGATATTTTATTTTCATTGAGGAATAAACATAGAAAAATTATCAGTATATAAATATGCAGCTTAGTGAGTTATGTTAATTACTTCATACATAAATGATGGGAATGTGAAGTTGTGCAGCCAGTTTGGAAAACAGTCTGGCACTTGCTTTATAAAGGTAAACATAGTTACCATATAACTCAGTAATTCTTTCCTGGTTGTGCATATACCCAAGGAAATTGAACATGTCTGCACAAAAGTATATGCGAGTGTTCATAGCAGCACTGTGGGTAATAGCCACAACTTGGAAACGGCTGATAAATGGATAAATAGAAGGTGGTATATCCATACAGTGGAATATTGTTCAGCCATAAAAAGGAATGAAGTACTGATAAATGCTGTAACAATGTTTGGTGGGCTTTTCAAACAGTCTAAGAAACAGCAGCTAGTCCCAAAAGGCCACATGGTCCTATTTGCATTTAATGTCTAGAACAGGCATATCCACAAAGACAAAGTAAATCAGTGGTTGCCAGGTCTGGGATATGGTGGAGGGAGAGGGAGAGGTTGCCAGTGGGTACGAGATTTCTTTTTGAGATGATGAAAATGTCCTAGAAGTAGTGGTGATGACTGTACAACTCTGAATATACTAAAACCCTCTGAATTATGTACTTTAAAAGCATGAATTTTATGGTATATAAATTATATCTCAGGTGTTTTGTTTTTAAGCAAACCAAACATCCATGTATGTTTAACCTCCCAGGTTACCAGAGATATAGATAATGCCCAGAAGACCCCCTTCCAGTCCCCCCCGAATGAATTTTTTTTTCTCTTGGGAGAAAAAAATAGCAGCTGTTTTTGCTACTGTTGTGCTTCTCAGAAGAAACCATTGTTTTAGACTAAGCATGAAGCTTTATGCTCTCAGCATTGCCAGGCCTAGCAGGAGCTCTTTGTAAAGTACCGTTTTACTCAAATGCTTTGTGATTTCATGGTGCTAATGTGATCTACCTTTGGCAGCAATAATAGTTTCTGCCTTTCAAAATAGGTAGCACTCTTCACTTGCTCTTTTTTTATGGAGACAATACAGTGTTTAAAGTATTTAAAGAATTTTTTAATTCCATTTTTATTAGCGTGGTCTCTTTATTAGTAACATGGACTTTATTAACTATTAAATGCTTATTTATCTGCCTTATCATATCATAGTCACCCCTCCTCCCACAGCCACACTAGAGAGACAGGTTTAATATCATTATTTGGATGAGCCAGATTAGCATTAGTAGCTTTTTTATTCTGCATATCATTTCTGATCTTAAATTGTAAAAGAAACTACTCCTAAATGTGTTTATATGCTTTTAAATATTTTAAACTCACAGTAAGGTCAGTGTTGATTTTTTGCATTTCAGTGATGTCTTGGCATTGCCCATTTTCAAGCAGGAAGACTCCAACCTTCCATTGGATGACGAAACTAAAAACCCACCCTTCCAGTACGTGATGTGTGCCGCTACATCTCCTGCAGTAAAACTGCATGATGAAACACTCACTTACCTGAACCAAGGTTAGTATGGCTAGGTCATATTTTGATACTAGAATTTGCAATAATCCTAAATGAATATATTGGCATTATAACCTAGATTATGTACTGTCTGTAACTTCAAGTTAGATTATTTTTTTTCCTTAAGTTTTATAACTTTCATTCACAAAAATTGTAGGAATTTTACTGTGGGCCAACAAAGTTATAGTTTATAGAAACTGATTTAGGGGATCTGTGGAACAAGATTTATTATAGGGTTTTTCAGACACAATCCAAAGGAGGAGTGAGTAGGAAAGGATGTCAGCTATTTTTAGGAACAGCAGTTTCAGTGTGGAACTTGAGAATGAATCAGAAGTCCAGCTAGCAAGGAACGTGGGTCTCAGGCATGAGGCATGTTGTGCTGAAAATAGACATAAGCTGTACCAAGATGGAGACTGTGGCTAACATAAATCATGTCAAATTTTGTCTACCCATATCTTGTTTACACTTGATGAGAACATTATATTTTGGTGCTGGAACAATGAGGGTGGGTAAAATGGAAAATAGAGATAAGGGTAGACTTTACCTTTGGGAAGTATAAGGGACTTTTTTTTTAGGTGCTCTTAGAGGGTTGGATGCAGGCAGTGTTACTTACCACTGTAATCAAAGTACTTTGTTATGCAGGAATTAATGTGTTGCATACATATACTGAAGGCCTATTAAATTCTTATTTTTTGGAAGTTTGAATATTTTGTTATAAAAATAGTGCATACTCAGTGCAGAAAACATGGGAAATATGTCCAGGGCTGAAGCAGAAATTTGAGTTGCATTCCACCAAGATAACTACTGAACATTTAGGTGTATTTCCTTGTGTGCAGACCTATTCTATTTTTTTAATTGGAATTAATATCTATTCACTTAAGAGTATAATTATTTGTCATTAAATAGAATCTTTACTGGAAAGAGCTACAGGTTTAGACTGTATGCTTGTGACCACCATTCAGAAATGGGAAGTGATAGCTGATATCCCTCAGTTCTTCAACTGAGGAAGACAGTGGTGCAGTTTAGGAAGGGTTACATCCGTGACTGCGTTAGGAACCCTGCTTGGGATGACGTCACCAAGGAGTGTATGAATGGCATCTGGAAGAAGACACTGAATGTTATTCCATGACTTCAAAGGATTTGCTAAGGATGAGGAGGTTTCCAAAATCAAGTCTGTGGTTGAGACGGCACATAGCTTTAACTTGGGTTTGGGTGGGGATGACTTTGAGGAGCCCCTTGCAGTGGTTCCTGAGGGACTGACTAAGGAGGAGTTGGTGAAACAAACAGGAATGCATACCTGAAGAAGAGGCAAGAGATATGGAAACTGAAGAAGAAATGAAAAATTCTCAATTCACAGTGAAGGTTTAGCAGGAGCTTTTACAGACCTCAACAAGCTCCCTTAAAAGTTTGAAAACATGGTCCCCAACACTAACAGGTTTTCACTAATACAGGGGAATACTCATGCTACATTATCTGTATACAAGCAAACCACCACTAACATATTTCTGTAAAGAGTGACATCTCTTCAAGAAGAGCCTCACGCAGGCCCTTGGAGGCTGTCCAGAAGAAGGCATTGTTATAGGAGATGGCAGCTCCTCTGTATTGTCCCTGCAGACCTTCCTGTGGGACAAGGTGTGGAGATGGAAGACAGTGATATTAATGATCCTGACTCTGTTTTCTGTTTGTTTGTTTTTTTAATCAAATTTAGGCTTAGGCTAGATTTTATTTACTATAAAGATTAATCTTAAGCTGCATGAACTTGAAAACCATTTGGTTTAATTTCTATATTTCTGAGAATTTTAGAATGCTCAATTCTTAAAAGTGCTTGCCTTAAATTAATTTTTTTTTCTTTTGATAAAGACAGAGAGAGTCAGAGAGAGGGATAGATAGGGACAGACAATAGGAACAGAGAGAGATGAGAAGAATCAGTCATCAGTTTTTTGTCGTGACACCTTAGTTCATTGATTGCTTTCTCATATGTGGCTTGACCACGGGCCTTCAGCGGATCGAGTAACCCACTGCTCAAGCTAGCGACCTTGGGTCCAAGCTGGTGAGCTTTTGGTCTCAAACCTGGGTCTTCTGCATCCCAGTCCAATGCTCTATCCACTGCACCACTGCCTGGCAAGGCTGCCTTAAATTAATTTTGACAGTGCCATCAGAGGTAGAAGATTGTTTCACATTTACAAAAAATACACACGCATGCACTCATGGACAAACACACAAACATAAACAGAGACCCAGACAGACAGACATGTTCAAACAGACATTCACAGAGACTCTTTATCCATGGGGTAAACTCACTATTTTATGAAAGAACAACTGGATCCACATTTTGCCCTAGGGGCATTAGCAAATCAAGTTCCAATTGACCTTCCCCCTTTTAAAAAATAAAGATAGCCAACCCTGGCTGGATAGCTCAGTTGGTTAGAGCATTGTCCTGAAGCGCAAAGGTTACTGGTTTGAAACTCGATCAGAGCATATACAGGAACAGATGTATGTTCTGTATCTTTCTCTCTGTCTCTCCCTTTCTCTAAAATGAATAAGTAAAAACTTAAAATAAGGGAAGCCATTTTTAACACCTCAAAATTGGGTTGGCCCTAACTAACCTCATAAGTTGATCTACAGTGTGTCCATAAAGTCATGGTGTATTTCAATCTTTTTGAAGCTTCAAAAGACCAAATGAAATGTTTTCCATTCATTTAGCCTAATTTTACACAGAGCTTTTTCTAATATTGTGCACAAAAATCAACTTGCAAATATTAATTTAATACTAGGAGGCACTGTTTCCAGTGTTAATTCTGAGATCTGTAGAGTCTGAATGAATAGTAGGGAAAACCAGCCTTCAAAGTCCTGGCTCCAAACAAGCCAGTGTGAAAATCCCTATAAGACTGCTTTACAACCAAAAAAAAAAGACTGCTTTACAACCTAGAGCAGTGGTTCTCAAACTTTTTGAAGTCAGGGTGCATTTAAAATCCTACAAATAATTGTAGCTGCACTATATACAAATTTCTGAGAAATATGTTATAATAATTAAGTCACATATTAAAAAAAATATATAGCCTGACCAAGCGGTGGCGCAATGTGTAGAGTGCCGGACTGGGATGCGGAAGACCCAGGTTCGAGACCCCGAGGTTGCCAGCTTGAGCGCAGGCCCATCTGGCTTGAGCAAAAGCTCACCAGCTTGGACCCAAGGTCGCTGGCTCCAACAAGGGGTGGCTCGGTCTGCTGAAGGCCCGCGGTCAAGGCATATGTGAGAAAGCAATCAATGAACAACTATGGTATCGTAACGGCAACGAAAAACTAATAATTGATGCTTCTCATTTCTCTCTGTTCCTGTCTGTCTGTTCCTATCTATCCTTCTCTCTGTCCCTGTAAAAAAAAAAAAAGTTTTAAAGAAAAAATATAAAGTCCAAGTGTGCTTTATGGTAATTAAATGAAATAAATAGAACAAAATTAAATTTATTGTGACATTAAACATTTTTATGTTACATTATTTGTTATGCTCTTTAGAATTCGTAAAATGGAGGGGTTAAAAAATAAAAAAATGACAAAAAAGTCATCTTTTTATATATATAGAAACTTTCTTAGTAAGATTTAGTAAATTCGGCAGGTCCCGGCGCAAATGTGTTAACTTTTTTCATTCTTGTGTTTCTGAGAAACATGAGCCTGATGTGTCCTAGTGATTTCTTTTTTTTTTTTTTTTTTAATTTATTTTATTTTTATTTTATTCATTTTAGAGAGGAGACACAGAGAGAGAGAGAGAGAGAGAGAGAAAGAGAGAAAGGGGGGAGGAGCTGGAAGCATCAACTCCCATATGTGCCTTGACCAGACCAGTGCAGGGTTTTGAACTGGCAACCTCAGTGTTCCCAGGTCGACGCTTTATCCACTGCGCCACCACAGGTCAGGCTGTCCTAGTGATTTCTTCAGTGTTTGGGCATATATTTGAAAGGCAGACTCTCATTTCCTCGTCAATACGTTGAAGAATTCCTCTCTTTTTACTCTTAATTGTGTTGAGGGTAGAAAATCCTAATTCACATAAATAGGATGTTGAAAATGGTAGTAAAATATTCAAAGCTTTTTAAAATATTGCCACATATTCTTCTTTTATGGAAATCCAAAAGGCTTTAAGAGACAATTCCTTATGTTTAATCATCAATCCAAAACGCCCACCATACATATCACCCTAACTTTACACCAAACACAGGATAGAAGAAACTTGCTTCCAGTCTTTCCTGGAACATGGGGGGTAGTGTAAACAATCCAGCACCACAGCTTAACAGCCTCTTGCATCCTAATCAGGCAAGGGAGGTGGGGGTTGGGCAGACTGTCAGCTTACAGCCAATTCCCCACACCTCTGTCCCCCAAAAATTTAAACTCCAAAACCCTTTTGGTTTTTTGGTCCCCAATAGGCACATATTTCTCTGAAATACCATAGGGCACACCAGTGTGCTCTGGTACGCACTTTGAGAACCACTGGCCTAGAGGAGTTCTTTTCCTCAGAACCCTACAAAGATTCTGAGTCACTTAAGAATACCTGAGCAAGGGCCAGCAAAAGCCAGAATCATGACACTTTCTAAGGCATGGTCGCCAATCTCAGGCCCCTCTGTCAGCGTCAGCCCATTCCAGGGCACCCTGCCCTTCTGCCTGGGTTCCTTCCGGCTTCTCTGGAATCCACTATGCTACCACACTGGGTGACTCCCAGCCCCCATCTCCACCACTATGGATTCAGGGATCTAAAACAACTGTTGTCACCCTGTTGACTATTGAGGTTGGGGAAGCAAGTGTCCTTCCTCTTTCTGAGCTAAAGAGGGTTCAGTCTTATTTAACCAGCAACGATTTTGTTCAAACTGTCAGTAAGTAATCCAATTTAAAAGCCAAAATTAGCCTGACCGGGCAGTGGCGCAGTGGATAGAGCATCGGGCTGGGATGTGGAGGACCCAGGTTTGAGACCCCGAGCTCACCAGCTTGAGCGCGGGCCCATCTGGCTTGAGCAAAAAGCTCGCCTGCTTGGACCCAAGGTCGCTGGCTCCAGCGGGGGGTTGCTCGGTCTGCTGAAGGCCTGAGGTCAAGGCACATGTGAGAAAGCAATCAATGAACAACTAAGGTGTCGCAAGGGCAATGAAAAACTAATGATTGATGCTTCTCATCTCTCTCCATTCCTGTCTGTCTATCCCTCTCTCTGACTCTCTCTCCCTGTTTAAAAAAAAAAAGAAAAACCAAAATTAAAAGCAGCAACCCTTTCCCCCCTCCCTTGTTCCCTAGTTATCTCAGCCCTGTCCACCTGGAGGATTTTCTTAGAACAGCCCAAATAAATGGCCTGCTGCTTAATTCAAGGAGACCCGGAGTTTTGAGAGAAACTCACCTAAGTTCACGCAGTGTGAAGTGGGAGCCGATGAGGCACAATGGGTCCTTGTACCAACCACCAGGTCCAGGTCTGCAGTGTAGTCCTGGCTGGCTTCTTGAAATCCTGCCAGATATGCCAAGTTAAATGTCAATGTAAGAATGTCCAAACCTGTGGACAATTTTTATGAGAGTTTATTTGAGTCAAACTGATGATATATTCCAGGGAACAAGATCTCAAATGCTTCCTTAGTGTCTTTGTTGTTAACAGAAAGTTTAAAAAGTCAAAAAACTTTTAAGTTTAGAAAAAAATCAAAAAAGCAAAGAAAAGTAAAGTTAGAAAAAATCTTATAGGGTAAAGATAGAAAGTATTTTTGTACAGCTTTGTAATGTGTATTTTAAGCTAAGGGTTATTACAAAAGAGTTAAGTTAAAACAAAGTAAGCCTGACCTGTGGTGGCACAGTGGGTAAAAGCATCAACCTGGAGCACTGAGGTTGCCGGTTCGAGACCCTGAGCTTCCCTGGTCAAGGCATATATGGGAGTTGATGCTTTCTGCTCCTCCCTCCCTTCTATCTCTCTCTCTCTCTCTCTCTCTCTCTCTCTCTCTCTCTCTCTCTCTCTCTCTGTGTCTCCTCTCTCTAAAATGAATAAATAAAATATTAAAAAAAAAAAAAACAAAGTAAAAAAGTTAATAGTGCCTGGCCAGGCAGTGGCGCAGTGGATAGAGTGTCGGACTGGGATGCGTAGGACCCAGGTTCGAGACCCCAGCTCGCTAGCTTGGACCTAGGGTCACTGGCTCCAGCAAGGGGTGGCTCGGTCTGCTGAAGGCCCGCGGTCAGGGCGTATGTGGGAGGGCAATCAGTGAGCAACTATGGTGTCGCAACGGCAATGAAAGACTAATGATTGATGCGCTTCTCATCTCTCTCCGTTCCTGTCTGTCCCTATCTATCCCTCTCTCTGACTCTCTCTCTGTCCCTGTAAAAAAAAATTGATAGTAAGCTAAGGTTAATTTGTTATTGAAGAAAATTTTATTTTAACGTAAGTACGTTTTATTGTGAAAAAGATTTTTTTAATTTATAAATTAAATTTAATGGGGTGACATTGATCGATAAGAATACATAGGTTTGCAGTAAACTTCTCTATAGCATTTGAACTGTTCATTGTATTGTGTGCCCACCACCCAAAGTCAGATCATTTTCCATTGTGGTATGTTTGTCTCTCTTTACTCCCCTCCCCCAGATACAGTGTTTTTAAAGTGTACAGTAGTGACAGTAATGTCCTGGGCCTTCACATTCACTCACCCTCACTCATTGACTCAGAGCAACTTTCAGTCCTGCAAGCTCCATTTCTTTTTCTTTTTTTTGTGGCAGAAACGGGGAGAGTCAGAGAGAGGGACAGACGGATAGGAAGGGAGAGAGACAAGAAACATCAGTTTTTCGTTGCAGTTCCTTAGTTGTTCATTGATTGATTTCTCATATGTGCCTTGACCGCGGGCCTTCAGCAGACCGAGCAACCCCTTTCTGGAGCCAGCGACCTTGGGTCCAAGTTGGTGAGCCTTGCTCAAACCCAATGAGCCTGCATTCAAGCTGGCAACCTTGACATCTCGAACCTGGGTCCTCCGTGTCCCAGTCCGACGCTTTATCCACTGCGCCACCGCCTGGTCAGGCACAAGCTCCATTTCAATTCATGTTAAGTGCTCAGTGTAGGTACCATTTTTTATTTTTTATACTATAATTTTACTGTGCCTCTTCTTTGTTTAGATATTTTTAGGTACACAAATATCACTGTGTTACAATTGTCTGTAGTATTAAATACCTATAATGCTGATAGGTTTGTAGCCTAGATGTGTAATGGACTATACACCTAAGTTTGTGTAGTACACTTTGATGTTTGCTGGACAAAATCACCTAACTGCATTTTTCAAAACTTATTCCTGTCGTTAAGTGACACATGACTATACTTGAAAATAACAGTGACCATTAACAAAAGCATAATTATTCCTATTTTATGATGATATTAAACCTTAGGAGTAATTTTTTCTATAGTTATCTATTTAGATGATTGAATATGCTTTTTATAAAGATTTAAACCCATAGTTTTCTGATTCCAAATTTCATTTTATTAAAGTCTTTTTACTAGAGTATTTCCCATGTTTTCTAAGTTTTAGTTAAGTGTAGCATTTTAAATAAATGATTTATATTCATGGTTCATAATTGAAAAGATATGACAGGGTATATTATAAAGGTCTTCTTCCCCTGTCTCCCTGTTATCTGATTGGCTCATCTCAGGTAGCCACAAATGAGAACCGTTTTTTCTAATCATTTCTCATGACAGTCTTTGTATAACCAAGATATTGAATAGTTACCATTTCATTGAATTTATTCCAATAAGTGTAGTAGTTCCTGTAATGAGTGAATTACATGCTTAAATGTGCTTGTGGTAAATGTAATGGTTTTGTCGCTAATGGATGAAATTTAAAAGAGAATTTCCATCTCTAAGGTGATACCTGGTAGAAGCCATCATACATACTTGCCAAAAATGCCCAGGATATATGCACCTCTACTGCATATTGCATGTCCTGTGTACATTATTTAGAAACCTTTCTGTTTCTTTTCATTGTTTCAGCTAGTCATAGTGAGTATTTATCAGCAGTCTCTAGAGTCGGTCTGCCTATGTTTAGATCCCATTCCACCATTTGCTAATCTGGGCAGGTTTCTTAATTTAATACCCTCACATAAAGTTGAGAATTAAAGTGAGGAATCTATGTAAAGCATTTATAAGCAAGCCAGCATAATATGAGCCTTTGTTGCTATTACTATTATTAGTAACTAAGTAGTCTTTAATGATTCCTGATTGTACTGGAAGAAGACCAAATATTTAGATATTGGTTGATTATTAGTTTCAATGAGCAATTTTTAAAAACGGTAAATCAGCAACTCTGGGGTTAGATACCTATGTAATGACTCAGGAAGTTTGCCGGGTTTGTTGGAAAATAATCATTATAATCTTTTAAATAAATCTGTAACAGTCAGAGTTTTGAACTATAGAAATAAATAGCATGTTTACACTGCTTAGCAGTTGGTAGGCAGAATAATGGTTCCCCAAAGATGCCCACTTCCTAATCCCCAGAACCTGCAAACATTTTACCTTATATAGCAAAAGGGACTTGGCAGATGCGATTAAGTTAAGGATATTGAAATAGATTATTCTGGATATTCTGGATAAGATGAGTACACTGAAATCACAAGCGTCCTTAAAAGTGAAAGAGGCAGGCAGGAGAACAAGGAATCAGATTTGAAATGCTGTGTGCATCTGTCTTTAAAGATGGAAGAAGGGGCCATGAGTCAACAGTCGTAGGCTGTATCAAGAAGTAGAAAAAGGCCCTGGCCGGTTGTCTCAGTGGTAGAGCATCAGCCCAGCATGTGGATGTCCTGGGTTCAGTTCCCGGTCAGGGCACACAGGAAAAGCACCCATCTGCTTCTCTACCTCTCCCCTCTCTCCTCTCTCTTCCTCTCTCTCTCTCTCTCTCTGTCTTTCTCTCTTGCAGCCATGGCTGAATATGGCTCAAGCAAATTGGCTTTATGTTCTAGATTATGATTTTACAGCTGTTTTAGGATAGGTAAGTGACTTAGGCTACGGTGTGTTTCAACTTACACCAAAATTTGGGTTACGTCACTGTCATAGGAATGGAACTGTGTCGTAACCTGAGGACCCCCTATAGTTTCAAGCCACTAAGTTTGTGGGAATCTGTTACAGCAGCAGTAGGAAACTAACATGTCAACCAAGGTAAATGTATACTAGCTAGGTGGATGCTCTTCACAGTAGTGCAGGGTGAACCACTGTTACTGTGCATCCGTGTGGTTTCATAGGGTGGCCATCATTTACTCTAAGACTTTAGGCAGACACTGCATCCTCCAGCACTGCCGCCTCCTAGCTTATCTCTGAAGGCCCTGTCAGAGTTGGGTCTTGTAATGGGCATCTGATGAACCCTGACCCTTGGCTTGTGTGTATAAAATGTGTGCATATATGTATATTCAAATGTATGGACTGTACATACATGTAATGAATCTATGTAAACATAACTGTATTTGGAGAGCACACACACTGTAATGGAGTGAGAGCTGTCCTCAGCCTTTGCAAGATTTGCAGTCCTGTCAAACTTTAATGAAGTTTAGCTGCTTGTAAAGGAATCATCATGCAGTTTACTTTAAATAGCTTTAGGTTGACTTAGTTCTTAATTTACAATTGACACATTATTTGAAATAAAACGGACTTTTGAAATCTTATTACCTGTAATGCTTTATAATGTCTCATATAACACTGTATTAAATCTTATGCAAAATAATGCAAATATATAATCAGCCATTCAAATTAGGCCATTTTCTCTTTAGAAGAGTTTATGATAACATATCCTACTGTATTTGTTCAGCTTCTGAGAAATGATGGTTCTTAGCAGTTTACTCAGAGCTTTTCTGAGTGTTGTTATTCCCAGAAGAATGTTCTGAACACTTTATGTTGGAAAAAGTAATGATTGGATATGTGTAGCTTCTCCAGCTCCAGCTTCAGCATGCATTGATTGGTGTTATTACCTAGAGGGCTTGTCAAAACATGATTGCTGGGCCCCATAGAGTTTCTGATCGGTATTTCTGGAGTGGGGCTGTGGAATTGGCATTTCTGCTA
Organism: Rhynchonycteris naso; assembly: GCA_037038555.1. Taxonomy (NCBI): domain Eukaryota; kingdom Metazoa; phylum Chordata; class Mammalia; order Chiroptera; family Emballonuridae; genus Rhynchonycteris; species Rhynchonycteris naso. The sequence continues at coordinate 60,158,738 of CM073004.1, read as the reverse complement.
ACTTTCCAGGTGATACTGATGCTGCTAATCTGGGGACCTTGCTTATGTTTTTATTTTGAATATTCAGGCAAGTATGTGAGCTTTCCCTCACCATCGTGTGTGTGTGTGTGTGTGTGTGTGTGTGTGTGTCCGAAGTTGGAAGCGGGGAAGCAGTCAGACAGACTCCCGCATGCTCCTGACCAGGCATGCCCACTAAGGGGTGATGCTCTGCCCATCTGGGGCATTGCTCCATTGCAACTGGAGCCATTCTAGCATCTGTGGCAGAGGCCATAGAGCCATCCTCAGTGCCTGGGCTAATTTTGCTCCAACGGAACCTTGGCTGCAGGAGGGGAAGAGAGAGATAGAGAGGAAGGAGAGGGGGAAGGGTGGAGGAGCAGATGGGCGCTTCTCCTGTATGACCTGACCGGGAATTGAAGCCAGGACTTCCACACGCCGTGCTCACACTCTACCACTGAGCCAACTGGCCAGGGCCTCCCTCACCACCTTTTATAGATGGAATTGCACAGAGGAGAATTGGCACATAGCAGGTGTTATGTGCCATTCTTTTGCCATCGCTTGGTCACTTCTGGAAGCTTCCTGTTAAAGTTCATTGCTTACCTTCTGCCTTTTGGGCAGCTGCTATTGAAGAATAGTTACCATGGTGTAACACTGTAAAGAAAAAAAAATGAATAATGTGTAGTCTTAGTCAGAAATTGGAACAAGTTTTCCAAGTTGTATTATAGATGCCTTCAAGTGTCAGTTTTTGTATTATTTTGAGCAATAGAAACACAGAGTTTAAAAACTTTGTGTTTTTCTGGTTATGCCTAAGCAGCTATCTGCTCTTAGGTAACAAGAAGAGTTAAGTCTGACTGTGTGAAGTAAAAACTGTAGTCTGAACATGGAACCACGAGAGGCTGGAGTGAGCACAGCTGGCTGGCTCTGCCTTTGAGCAGGGATAGGGCTGGAATAGATACGTTCTGAGAAATGCCTCATTAGGTGATTTCTTAGGCGTATACTCAAACATAGATTATAGCCTACTATCCTAGCCTATATATATTGTAATCGGTCCTCCGATTACAATATAGTTTCATTCCTACGACAGTGACGTAACCCTAATTTGGTGTAAGTCGAAACACACCGTAGCCTAAGTCGCTTACCTATCCTAACACAGTTGTAAAATCATAATCTAGAACAGGGGTAGTCAACCTTTTTATAAAAACCGCCCACTCTAGAACATAAAAACACAACTAAGCCACAGAAAAAGGAAAAGGACATAAATATACTGTACTGTAGTAACAGGAAAAAGTGACAAAAAAAATGAGTGTAAAATAAATCCTTATCTTTATTCCTGTGGTTGGCTTGCACGCTGGAAGGGACATTACGAGGTGGGAGAGAGTGACCTATTGGGAGGAGGAAGCTAGAGATACTGGGTCAGGTGAATCAGGATTGCCTAAGGAACGTGCAAGAGACCCTGAGATGATTCTACCTGTACTACAGGTGTTTCATCTCGAGAAGCAGCTGGTGTAGGGGGTACAGGCTTTGTTGCAGGCCTCTCTACCTTTTTTTTTTTTTAACTTTAGAGAGGGGGGAGAGAGAGAGAAGTGAGAGGGGGGAGGAGCAAGAAGCATCAGCTCCCATATGTTCCTTGACCAGGCAAGCCCAGGGTTTCAGACCAGCGACCTCAGCATTCCCAGTTGATGCTTTATCCACTGTGCCAACAGGTCAGGCCCTATCTACCTTGTTAAAGAATTGTTCCAGGCTAGCCTGGAAAGTTGATAACTTCTTCTCTTCCAAACTAGTTTGCCCATGTAGTCCGTAAGTATGATGATAACAGTGTGAGCTGAAACACTCAGTCTCAGGTTTTTTTTAAGTTCTTATAGCAGTGAGCATTGTAAACTTGAAAAGTCACATGTTGAGACTGGTATAACCCAAGGTCCCCCTGTATAAGCCTACTGCTCCTAGGCTACAAAACTGTCCAGCATGTTAACTGTGCTGAATGGTGTAGGCAGTTGTAGTACAATGGTAAATATATGTGTATCTAAATGTAAAACATGTACAGTAAAAACATGGTATGAAAGGTAAATGTTACAGAGCCCTTACCTAGAATAGAGCTTACAGGAGTGGAAACATTGTTCTGGGTGAGTCTGAGTGGTAAGTGAATGTAAAGGCCTGTGCATTATTGTAATGCACTATGCTAGAACTTGAGGATGGCTAGGATGTCACTAGGTGATAAGGATTCAGTTAACAGTATAATTTTACAGGACCACCTTTGTATATGCAGTTTGTAGTGACTGAGACATCATTATGAGGTGTGTGACTGGGTTTTTTTGTTAATTTCATTTTACACCATCGTAGATTCCTTGAGGTTAGCTTTGGTTCTTGTTTTTTGTTGTTTTTTTTAAAGGATCTCTTTATTTTTTCTTTTAATTTATTCATTTTAGAGAGGAGACACAGAATGAGAGGGAGAGAGAGAGAGAGAAAGGGGGGAGGAGCTGGAAGCATCAACTCCCATATATGCCTTGACCGGACCAGTGCAGGGTTTTGAACTGGCGACCTCAGTGTTCCCAGGTCGACACTTTATCCACTGCGCCACCACAGGTCAGGCTGGTTCTTGTTTTAAAGCTCTGTTTTAGGACCTTAAAAATAAATGCTTTGAATTTAACCAAGGTAGGGCTGTCACATCTTGAATTCCATGTTGCTCGGAATTTCATCTGAGGAAGCTAGACTTAGAGTCTACAGTCAAAGGTTATCGGGGATGTGAACTCACAACAGTTGTATTTTTCAACTCTGTCCGTACTTTCGTATTTCTAAACCAAAAAAATGTAGTGAAAAATCAAAACATGAATGGTAAAGTCAGAAGCTAAAACTAAAAGGACTAGCAACAAGTATACTACATACTAAAAACAAGTTGTATAATAGAATATTGCTGTTAACTTTGTACTTCATTCATAGTAAAACCTTCTTTACACTCCAGTTAGAACTAGATGGATATTTCAGGAGGCTATGTTACTAAAAGGTTTATGGAAGGGGATCAAGTAGAAGAGGAAATTAAACCTATAAAAGTCTAGCAATTTACTCAGTGGATAGTACTATTGAAGAAAATTGTTGGTGGGGAGGGATTTCTTAATGAGTTGAAGACACAGTGTCCAGTAGGAAAATCAAGTGAAGCATAAGAGTTACAGGGCTTTTTTTCCTTAACCTTTTGATTTTAGAATAAAATTCTGCACTGTTTTAATACAGGAGCAACAAATCTTAAGATGTATCAATACTTGTGGAAACCATCTGTTTCCACAATCGAACTTTATACTGAGCACAGAAGTATCCTTGTTTAAGTTGGCTAGGGAAAATAATATAAAAGAAGATAGGGCCATCAGGGTTTCTTCCTTAATTTGATTTTTTCAGTCCTGAGAATTTTGAGTTTTGAAGATCACAAGATTATCCTGGTGAGACAAGTTTTCTCTCCCTTCTTGGCAATCAAATGAAAGGGTTTCCAGATCACTATGCAAATTATATACCTGCCATCTCACTGGCTGCTTTATTTAAGTTACTCTCTTTATCCTTGAGCCGTTTCTTGGCTTTCTTTCTTTTTCTGCTCACTCCTTAAATGATCCTGTCTTTAAGTAGCTTTATCTAACAACTGTGTGCTGAGAAGTCCCCTGTTAACCTCTCCAGCCCGATCTCTTCCCCTTAGCTCCATAATTGTGAATCAGCTCCATGCCCCCAAACTACCTCAGACTGAACGCCTTCAGTTGCACTCTTGATTTTCTCCCGTCAGTCAAGTCCTTGTGCTCTTCCCTGGGTCAAGAAGTTCCTTGGGTAAAAATCCGGAGTCGTCCTCAACTCTTCTCCCCACTTTGTATCTGCTACGCAAGGAGGGGCTCGCTTACACTCTCACTTCAGAACACCTCCAGAGAGCGCCCGTTTCCACTCGGCTGTCGTTACAGGACTGCGGCGCTTTCCCCTCAGCCTGACCGCTCAAACCAGGTGGCACATTTCAGTGTGGCTTTACTTTCCGTTCTTCTGGCGGAGGTGGAAAGTCTTCTCATACGTGTAAGAACTGTCGCCTTTTCCTTCTTTTGTTATGTATGTTCGTGTCATTTTCTCATCTTTTTCTCTGCTGGATGTTGGATGTTTATTACCAACTTTGTAGATGTCTTTATCCCTTTGTGTGTATTGTGAGTTGCAGGCATTCTCTTTTTTGCATTTTTTTGTTTGTCTATCAGAATCCCCAAGTTGAAGGATATAATTAATATTTAACTTAACTGATGAAGCCAGATGGCCTTTCAGGAATACTATGAATTTTTTAATTAGTTAATATTCCACCCATATTTTACGTGCTTATTTCTCTTCCATTTTTACCTATTGATTTTTAATTAAACATTTTTTATCTGATAATTAGCACAAACATTTAAATTTTTATTCCCTGAGTCCTTGTGAGGTTGAGTGTAATTTTAAATGTATAATGATGTATTTTTCCCATCCAGGTACTAACCAGGCCCGACCCTGCCTAGCTTCTAAGATCAGACGAGATCAGGTGAATTCAGGGTGGTATAGCTGTAGACAAATGGTGTATTTTTCAAAGATGTCTGTTCGTATGCTTTATTTTCAAAATTATTTCTTACTGGTCTAAGTTCAGATCCATTGTTAAGCATGCTGCAGATTTAACTTTTAAAAATTGTCTCTTGCCATAAAGGTGGTTTTTGTTAATCTCTCACAATCTGTTGAGTGAATTTAAAGACTATTCCTTAGGAACATAGTAGATATAGTTGTTTTCCTTCACCAGCCTTGGAGTAACTGTTGTATTTTGATGACTGTTGTATTTTGATCTTATGATCGAGTACCCTTTGTATCCTTCTTGTAAGCTCTATTGGGGTGTGGACAATATGTATTGTAGTTATATGATAAAGAGCCTCAACTTCGTATGGTACTAATAGCACTCTTTAATTCCTACTGATTTCCTACATGGCAATTATATTGTTGTTTTTATTATTTAATAACATGATCCAGAAATAATTTTTGTGGATTTGAAAGTACATTGTAAACTTTTGATAGCTGCTTATTTTCCTAATAATATGATTGGTGTATGAATATCCATTTGTATTTTCTTATGGATACTAATTGAGCAGTGAGAAAATAAGAGTTGCGTTTATTGGATATAAGGGTGTGAAGGCTCTAGAATTAAAATTTGACCTTGGCACCTGACCAGGCCGTGGTGCAGTGGCTAGAGCGTTGGACTAGGATGCAGAGGACCCAGGTTTGAGACCCCGAGTTTGCCAGCTTGAATGCGGGCTCATCTGGTTTTAGCAGGGCTCATTAGCTTGAGCCTAGGGTTGCTGGCTTGTGCAAGGGGTTACTCTGTCTGCTGTGGCCCTCTGGTCAGGGTACATATGGGAAAACAGTCAATGAACAACTGAGGTGCTGCAGAAAGAGTTGATGCTTCTCATTTCTCTCCCTTCCTATCTGTCTGTTCCTCTCTCTGTCTCTGTTACCTAAAAAAAAAAAAAAAAAAAAAGATTAAAAACATTTATTTAGCCTTGGCTCACACAAAAACCTGTACACATATGTTCATAGTGACATTATTCATAATAACTAAAAAGTGGAAACAACACACACGTTCATCAACTGATGAGTGGATGAACAAAATGTGGTATACTTTTGCAATGAATAATAATTGAAATAAAAAGGGATGATGCCTGACTAGGCGGTGGCGCAGTGGATAGAGCGTCAGACTGGGATGCGGAAGACCCAGGTTCGAGACCTCGAGCTCGCCAGCTTGAGTGTGGGGCCCATCTGGCTTGAGCAAAAGCTCACCAGCTTGGACCCAAAGTCGCTGGCTCCGTCAAGGGGTCGCTCGTTCTGCTGAAGGCCCGCAGTCAAGGCACATGTGAGAAAGCAATCAATGACGGCAATGAAAAACTAATGATTGATGCTTCTCACCTCTCTCTGTTCCTGTCTGTCTGTCCCTATCTATCCCTCTCTCTGACTCTCTCTCTGTCCCTGTAAAAAACAAAGAAAAAGAAAAGGGATGAAATACTAACACTGTGTATAAACCATGAAAACATGGTTAGTGAAAGAAGCCAGTCACAAAAGACTACTAATTATATGATTCCATTTATATCAAGTGTCCAAAGTGGGCAAATCTCTAGAAACAGAAAGTCGATTGATTAGTGGTTGCAGGGGCTCGGAGATGGCAGTGGAAAGTAGTAAGTGCTGATAGCATCTTTTTAGGGCGAAGAAAATGTTCTAGAATTGGTAGCAGTGGTGGTCGCACAGCTCTTGATATACCAAAAGCCACTTACATACTTTAAAAGGATGAATTTTATAGTATGTAAATTGTATCAATAAAGCTGTTGAAAAATTGGTCTCAGTCAATGGATGTATGTTTAATGTAAATTTAATGTGAGAAGTGAAAATAAATTGACAGAAACTTCAGTCTTCTGTGATAGTGTAAGACGAAAAGGATTGTGTGTTTTGCAAAGAGAAAGGTAAACCTTTCTAGCAAATTAACATTAGGTAATTATATGTTTTGAGAGATAATTAAATTTTTATATTAAACAGTGACGTTCTTTATAGGGATTGTTTTTGATGCGCAATTTCTTTACATAGGTCAGTCTTATGAAATTCGGATGCTAGATAATCGAAAACTGGGAGAAATGCCTGAGATCACTGGAAAATTGGTTAAGGTAAGGTAGATCCATTTACATTCCTAATAGATATTGCCATGTTTTTTAAAAAGCAGTTTTGCTGCAAGAGTTTTTATTAAAAAATTATTTAATTTCACTTTAAGAAGTAATGGTTATTCTAAAGCTTCTTTTTGAGGTGATGTGAAAGTCCTTTGGAAAGGTACCATAGAAAAATTACTTGCAGTTATGTGGGCAAAGACCTGCCAGCACTACAAAAACTTTGTTTCTCTTTAAAAGTAAAGGATAATGGGAGGGAAATATAACTGTTAAAATGAAACTTTGTAAAAGTTATGGTCCTGGCCAGTGGTTCAGTGGATAGAGCATCAGCCTGGCATATGGACATCCCAGGTTCAATTCCCAGTCAGGGCACACAAAAGAAGCGACCATCTGCTTCTCTCCCTCTTCCCCTCCCGCAGCCATTGGCTCAGTTGGTTCAAGCATGGCCCCAGGTGCTGAGAATAGCTCGCTTGGTCCATGCACATCAGCCTCAGGTGCTAAAAGCAGCTCGGTACTAGAGAGTCAGCCCCAGATGGGGTTGGCAGGTGGATTCCAGTCAGGGAGCATGCGGGGCGTCTGCCTCACTATCTTCCCTCCTCTCATCGAAAAAAAAAAAAAAGTCCTTTTATTTTACCTCTTAAAACTTCTTAAGTAAAATTTGAAATCTCTGTTAACCCTCCCTATTGAGGTATCTGAATGAAGTAGTCACTAGTCATTGTAGGCATTGGCCAGCCAACCGCATTGCTTTTAGGGTATAGGTTCAGAACTGTCCGTACCACCTCCATTCTCATGCAGGGTGAGTCCTTCTACCCTCTCTTTGTCATGCACCGTGGTTTGTTATAAATTCCGTAGCATTACAGGGTAAGCATTATGGAAGAAGCTTAATTAGGAAAAGCCAGAACTTCAGTGTGGTCAAGTGTTAGCAAAAGAAATGTAGGCCTGAGTTCTCTTGATTCTTCCCTCTCCACAGAGAGGCACGTGGGGTCCCAGGTGCTGCTGGGTCCTCAGTATGGAGAGACATTATGTTGGAGAGGCTCTCCCTTATGTGGGCTGTCAGTTTGGAGAGCGAGCATGTAAAAGGCAGCCTTGGAAGGGGAGAGTGGATTCTGTACTAATACTAGTGAATTGGGGGTGTCTGGGTAAGCCAGCTGCTCAGCACCTGGAGGCCTGAGAGTCTTTGGGATGTTTTAGTGCTCCTCCCACTCCTGGGGCAGGAAGACCCGGTGAGAGCTTCAGGGAGAAGGTAAGGGGTCTGGTCTCCACCTGGTCATTGTCTTGCCAACCTGGAACGAGCCCCGAACACGCCTGGATTAGGAGAGATTATTGCCCATTTTCACATTTGCCGTCTGCTCTTTGAGCCTGTCGTGTCTGTGCTCAGTCAGTGGGTATGGCCATTTCCCTAGAGGGCGCGTCACATGGTCTCACTTTCATCTCCCCCTAGCCCCCATTGTCATTCTGACCTATAGCAAACACTGATCAGATTCACCATCTTAGAAAGTCATCAGCGTGCTTCTCAGAGAGACTGGACTCTAGTGGCAAATAGCTACTGCTTGCTCAAGGAGCCGGTGTTTGGGAAACAGTGTGAAATTGTCAGTGGCCTGTTTAATCCTATCCCTAGAATGAAGTAGTAGCTGGCTCCCCGGACCTGTGGGAGGGGAAGGAGGGGGATGACAGGTAGAGAACAGAGACTTGGCCTAGAGTTTATGCAGTTGACTTTAAAGCCTTTCCTTAGGAACTTGAGTGTTTGGAGAAAGTTACCTTGTTGTGTTTTTGTTTTGTGTTATTTCTGGCTTTTTCTTGCTTACCTTAAAAAACTTCACTTTCAGGTAAAATAGTTGAAGTACATTTTACATGTAGGTTCCCAGGGTGGAGGCAGATCTCCCCTCTTCCCCCTAGTTGACCATCTTTTTTTGTGTGTGTGTGTGTGTGTGTGTGTGTGTGTGTGTGTGTGTGTGTGTGTGAGTGACAGAGACAGAGAGGGGGACAGACAGGAAGAGGGAGAGAGATGAGAAGCATCAATTCTTCATGGCAGCACCTTAGTTGTTCATTGACTGCTTTCTCATATGTGCCTTGACTGGCGGGCTACAGCAGAGCCAGTGACCTTGGGCTTCAAACCAGCGACCTTTGGGCTTCAAGGCAGCAACATTTGGGCTCAAGCCAGAGACCATGTCATCATGTCTATGATCCCACCCTCAAGCTGGTGACCTCGAGGTTTCAAACCTGGGTTCTCTGCATCACAGTTCAACACTATCCACTGCACCACTGCCTGGTCGAGCTCTAGTTGACTGTCTTTTTAAAGACACTCAATCTCTTGCTGGCTAGCTCAGTTGGTTATAGTGTTGTCCTCATATACCAAGGTTGTCGGTTTGATCCCCAGTCAGGGCACATACAGTAATCAACCAATTAATGTATAAATAAGTGGAACAACAAATCAGTCTCTCCTTCCTTACCTTTATCCTCCTCCCTCCCGCTTTTCCTCCCTTCCTTTGTCTCTCTCAAATCAATAAATAAAAATCTTTTTAAAAAGACAACTATTATTTTAAATCAGCAGTTTTACCATTGTGCCTGGGTTTCCTCTACTTTATACTATCTTTTCATTTTAGTAATTGCTATATTCATCCACTGTTTTCTTCATAGGAATGTTACTCTTGCTCATGAATCTTGTGAACATGTACCTTAATTTTAGAGAGGAGAGAGAGGGAGATAACGGGGAAGGAGCAGGAAGCATCAACTCCCATATCTGCCTTGACTGGGCAGCCCAGGGTTTCAAACCGGTGACCTCAATGTTCCAGGTCGACACTTTATTCACTCGCCACCACAGATCAGGATAATATCAAATTTTAAACAAAAGGTATACCTGCCTGACCTGTGGTGGCGCAATGGATAAAGCGTTGACCTGGAACGCTGAGGTCGCCAGCTCAGAACCCTGGGCTTGCCCGGTCAAAGCACATACAAGAAGCAACTATGTACTATGAGTTGATGCTTCCCACTACTTCTCTCCTCTTCTCTCTATAAAAAAGGGGGGAAAAAGTTATATTCAACTATTTTATTAGGCTTTTTATATTTGAATTTGAATTTTTTGCACCAAATAAGTATACCCATACAGATACAGAAGAGCAAAACAGTTAACTTATCAAATTGTTAAAGCAGAATTTGTTTTTGTATGCTACTCTGCATTTTAGCTGGAAGAGTTAAAAGTACTCATTGTCCCCACTTATTCCCTAGAGCATCATACGAGTTGTATTCCATGACAGACGGCTACAGTATACAGAGCATCAGCAACTTGAAGGTTGGAAGTGGAATCGCCCAGGAGACAGGCTTCTTGATTTAGGTACAAGTGACCAACAGGAGGCCATAGAGTGAGATACAAAGGCATTTTAGCTGTTCCCATGTGGGCACCATGTGTAATTGTGTGGGGAGAGTTATGGTGTGAGCAGGTTCTGTGTGCCATGAGTTGTTTTATAGTTTCAAATGTTGATCCTGGAATGAAGCTGGGATTGGGGAACCGACCGCCATGCAGTCAAAACATTGCACTTAACTGGACTCCCCCAGAACTTAACTACTAATAGCCTGCTGTTGATTGGAGGCTTTACAGATAATATAAACAGTCAACGCATTTTGTATGCAATGTATATTTTATACTGTATTCTCACAGTCGAGTAAGCTAAAAAAAAAAGCTGATTTTCAGAATCATAAGGAAGGGAAAATACATTTACAGCATTTATTGAAAATAATCTGTGTGCAAACACGCCCGCACAGTTCACACTCCTATTGTCAAGGCTCAGCTCTACTCTTCAGTGCAAAAGGACCGAGCCAGGACTTGGCTGGGTTCAAAACCACTTACATAATTCTCTGTCGGCACTCTCCGTCACATTCTGATTTAAGTGAGATAGAAACCGTGATGGGAAACAGTATGATACTCACTAGGTAGGTTTCCATGTTGAGGTGGTTGACCACGGAGAACACTGAAGAAAAAAGTTCAGCATGGAGGAATAACATTTTCAGTAGAACTAATAATAGTAAGTTGTAAGCTTTTAAATTCTTCTCAGTAGATGCGTTTCTATGTAACTTCTTTTTAAAATGTAGATATTCCAATGTCTGTGGGAATAATTGACACAAGGACAAATCCAAGCCAGTTAAATGCGGTTGAATTTCTGTGGGACCCTGCAAAACGCACATCTGCTTTCATTCAGGTTTGGATTTTTTACATTACTAGACATGCACTAGATTAGTCATTGAGAAGGCCGTGGATGAGATTGAATTCTTGAGGTAGGGTGTTTCCTTAAAAGCATATTTGTAAACTTTTGTAATGTCTTAAAAAATATACACCTAAATTGGAGTTACTCTACCAAAACCATCATTACAGACTACACTTTATAGAGGCAATTGGATATGTAAAACATTTTTCAGATGTTACTGTTACCACTGATATTAACAATAATCAAAACTTCCATATTCATAAGGTGGATTTCTCTTGAACTAAAGTTGCCATTTAAAAGGATGTGATTGAAAAAGTATACTGTTTTAAGATTCTCTGTTAAAAACATTCTAATACTGAAATTTCAAATGACTATAAAAGAATAATAATAATGACTCCCCATTTTAACTTACTGATGACTACTTTGAAGCAACCCTGAGGCATTTCATTCCACCCATAAATACTCAGTTTCTTTCTCTAAGAAGTGAGTTTTTTAAAAACAAAAATATATTATTATATATAAAATAAAATCCATGGTAATTCTAATGCCCAGGATGTTCAAATTTGTAAGTGGTAGAATTAAAATGATTGAGTAGGTGCTCTTATGTAGAAAAGACTACTGCCTGATTGCTGACCATCCTAAGGAGTCTATGGTTTTTGTGAACAGAATCTTTGGTATTTTGAGTTTTTGTGGTCTGGCAGATATTGTCTCCTATTAATTGTCACTAGGGATATGGTTCATATTTGTTGACTGTTTTCTCATTTCATTTGTCTAACAAGATAAGTACTGATGGGTGAATGAACGTGATGTAAGAGCTGGCCTTCGATCTCGGGTCGTGTACGACACACTGCAGAGATCAGTTTTAACTTTGAGAGTCATTCGGAGGCAGGATGTGTACCAGTCAGAAATTGCCAAAATCTGTTTACTAATCCTGTGAGGTATCCTAAAGCTGTCTTCATGGTGCAGAAATGGTGGAAGATGAGCATGGTCGTTAGGACCCTTTGAGGGGTGACAGAATAGTTTAGATGGATACAAGTAGGACAAGTAGTGGATTTTCTGAACTGTGCAAGTTCTCCAGGCAAAGTGTCCCAGGTTGATATAGGTTGGAACAGCAGTAAGATGGTTGACTGGGTAGAGCTGGGATAATGGCGGTAGAGGGCAGACAGTGGAAGCTCTGAATGATGAGGTGCGGATTGCTGTGAGTTTAGCCACATGGAAGACTTAGGACCACAGGTCTGAGAGCAGCATGGGGTCTGGGTGGGGATGGGGAAGGAGGCAGGAAGCTGCTGCGCTCGGGTACCCATGATCAGAGCAAGTCCTGCCTGAAAGGAGAGGCATTGGAATGGGGAAGAAGGGCTCATTCCCAAAAAGTTCTGAAAGGCTCAGCTGGATTTGTGAATGGAATACCATATATTAAAAGCAATCAGAAAAATTCTTAACGGCCAGCTGGCTAAGATGTGGGAGTCTGTTTTAAAGCATATTGAATTATAGAGGTAGCAGGGCATCCAGTGGATGGTACTTTGACTCCGTTTCGAATTGTTCAGGTACACTGTATCAGCACAGAATTTACTCCACGGAAGCACGGGGGTGAGAAGGGGGTGCCCTTCAGGATCCAGGTTGACACCTTTAAGCAGAACGAAAGTGGAGAGTACACCGATCACCTCCACTCGGCTAGCTGCCAAATCAAAGTTTTTAAGGTAAGAGGTGGAAACCAGGCTTTCAGTAATTAAGGCCCGGTTTTGAGTGTGAAGTTGTTTGTAACCTGATGGATGAAATGTGCTTTGTTTTTTAGCCTAAAGGTGCAGACAGGAAACAAAAAACAGACCGAGAGAAGATGGAGAAGAGAACTGCTCACGAAAAAGAAAAGTATCAGCCATCCTATGATACCACAATCCTCACAGAGGTAATGCAGAGCAGCGTCTCGGTGTCTGAAGAGAAGCAGAGGTTTGCATATTTGCACTATTTCTAAGGATGAGTTTCTCTACAGAGGTTGGGGAAGATTGGGGGGCAGATTGACATTTCTTTGTGAAAGTTGTGTGGGAAATGTTTTATTTAAATTCTGGGGTTTTAGTGGATTAGTTTCCTGGGTGGGAACTTGAATGAAGATGCTGAAATCCCAATCACGTCTCAGAAACAGACCTTAAAACCTTGAGGTTGGCAAGAGATTAAGTTGGGGCCTTAGAAAGTGTGATTTTTGTCACTGCTGGGGTTTTGCATTTTCTTTAACTTTGAATCCTGCTAGTCATGCAATTGTTTAATTAGACTACAGAGGCAAAAACAGGGTAATAGGTCTTTCTTTGTATAATGAAAAGACATTGATCCCAATCTTTGGTGTTTGTCCAGATGAGGCTTGAGCCTATAATTGAAGATGCAGTTGAACATGAGCAGAAAAAGTCCAGCAAGCGGACTTTGCCAGCAGACTACGGTGATTCTCTGGCAAAGCGAGGCAGTGTAAGGGACTTCTGCTTCTCTTTTCATTGTGCAAGAAACCTTGTGCAGTGTTAGATATAGGACCTACTTCCACAAAAAGTAAAGCCAAATTGGTTGTTGATGTCCTTGTCTTGATTTAATTTGCTCTTGTTTAGACTTCCTGCTTTCTGTTTGTTCCTCACTGAGGAAAATTTCCTAAATCTAACACTTTAAAACGAAGTTGACCTTATTGGGTGGTTTTGGAGGGAAAAAACGACACTGAGAAATGTGTTCCCTCACTGACTGTCTCCTTCCCTTTCTCACCCCCCTCCTTGGCACACACACTTCTTCAAGAGCACCAAAATTAAAAATACATTCTCTAGTAAAACAGTTACCATTTTTGTGTAATTTTAAAAGGTTTTGCTTCCTCAGGTGTGTAAGTGATAAGAAAATTTCATGGCTGTTTAGAGAAATGATGGCAGCAAGCTTGACAGTACCATGTGCAGTACTTGTGCCCACTCCCTGCGTGCAGCGTAAGAGTGTGTCTGTGCTTCTAAAAGCTGCTGGCCGCACTGGGGGACAGCCGGGCTGCACCGGCACTTCCTCTTGGCACTGCACTGCGGACTGTGCTTCAGGCGGGAAAGTGCGCGCTGCTCTCTACTGGACCCGCTTCCCCCAGCATACGGCCAGGGGGGTTCTGGTTGAATGTGAGCTTTGTCTGCTTAATTAAATTGCAGATCCTTACTTTACGAGGCAACCCTTCATCTAACAGCCCAGAACAGTGATATTTCCACAAGAAATGGGAGCCCGGAGCATTAAACCTCTCCTTACATAGCTGTCATCTGTATTAAAGGCTACTCGATTCATCACTGCAGTGTCCATAACATCAAGTCGCCAAAAACAGAATGTTCCCCCTTAAACTTATGTCTGCACACATCTGTAGATGATGAAAGTCACAAGCACTATCACTAGAACTTCATTTCCAAATTAAAAGCATTGAGTGAAAATGTTTTAAATACTTCTCTATGAAATAAAATTGAAAATGTACTCATTTGAAGGAGGGGAGCATGCTTGTTGCATTTTAACTGGGTTGATGCTAATCAGAGGTTATACAGAACAGCTGCACACTCCTTCCCCAAACACCTGCCCCTCCACTTTTGTCCGTCTCTTCTGATTTCCCAGCTGAAGACTCATACGTGTTTCTTAAACTTCTGGAGAGAATCCTTGGTAACTCAAATCACTTTTCCCCTCTTGTTAAAAGTTACTGAATTCAAAGGAATAGGTTCTAATCATTCACAGATGAAAGAAAACTATTCAAGCCCAGAGCTAATATGAAGATGGTAGAATTATTGTGATAAATTATTAATGATTCTTAACTTAAGTCTAAAGTATGCAAAACGTCAGCAGTTCATTGGCCTGGGATTTCACATCTTCTTCCTAATGTGTGTTGCCCGCTGCCCTGGGCTGCATTTTGTTTGGTTAAGATATTTCTAAGGGTGGTTAGAGCTCCTCTTAGAAACCCATTTTTAAAACAGCAAGGTACAAGTTAATCCCTTAAGAAAGAAGGTCTGTAGCATTTCGTGTATTTCTTCAAGTGCCCACAGAGGAAGTCCAACAGTTCGTGAATAGTTACAAGCTGGCTGTCAGTAGAGAGAGCCCTCCAGACTGGTCAGTCAGAAGGTGCTGTGTGGATGGTCCCGCGCTGAACAGAGGCACTGTTGTTGGTTCCTAAGAGCTGCTGCACAACAGACCCGTGCTCAGCATGTCTGTTGTCTTTGCCTCTGAGCTGTATTTTATTGTCACAGATCAGTCAGTGCTGCCAATTTCTGTCATCATTTTCTAGTGCACCTGAGGCAGGACTTTGTTTGCAGTAACCGAACCGTGACTACAAGAGCCTAGGCCAGGTAGTGCTGGAGCCATAATGGATTCCCCGCACCGTTGCTTACTCTTAAGGACAGGGAAGAATGACAAAATAGTCCTTGGTAGGCCTTCACCCTCCTGGGCTGAGGCTGCTAGAGAAACCTATAAAAACACAGGCAGGCAGGTCTTGCTGTTTCTCTCAGCCTGGCCATTTGAAAACTTGGAATCCGTTATTTTCTAAAACGAGAAGCTTCCCCCTAGAACCAGTTTTGTAGTGTTCAGTGAATCGAGTCTCACATTTATTGGGTCAGTATTAGATGTCAACTATCAACAACCCTATTCTCTACTGCTAAAAGAGTCTAGATGTGTAAAAGTGAAAAGAGGTATGTTTATGAAGGTTCAGTTTGGTGTCTGTCATGTTCCTCTGCCCTGTTAACGTGAAGCTTTTGATGGCTTCATTTCCTTGGTAGACAGCTGGCAGTAATCACCAAAGCAAACTTTGGGAGGCTTGACATGAAAAGGTTTGTTATTTAGCTGTGCATGTTATGCTACATTGTAGTTACTAGTATTTTGTATCTAAGGAGCATGGGACACCCATAAGTTATTTGATCTGACAGTTTTGCTCACAAGGTCGTGGGTTCCTCAAACTGTATAAACTGTAAGGTAGAAAGTAAAACAAGGGCCCTAGTATACAAGAGCAGTTGTATAAAATTTATAGTGATACTGGTATGCCCCACAATATGCTTAGCAGTGCTGTCCAGCCAATAAATTTCTCCCTCCATCCCTCTCTTCCTTCCTTTTCATTCTCTCTCCCTCTCTACCTCTCTCTCTCTTTCTCTCTCTCTCTCTCTCTCCCTCTCTCTCTCTCTCTCTCTCTTTCTTTCTCTCTCCCTCTCTATCTTTTTGAAAGTTGATAGTAGAAACAATACATGAAGTCATTTCCCCCGTCTTCGAAGGGACATATGATGGGCAGTTGTGAATAATAAGGTTCAAACTTTGTCATGTATTTTCTTAGCATCTACACTAACAGTTTTTTTACTTGGATTTGGGGAGAGTCTTATACCCCATGGCCATGGTGAGAGCTGAAGCTTGTTGGCTATGAAAGGGGACCTTTGAAACCAAGGGCACTCTCAGGCAGATTAGTTTCTGAAAGAATCCATGGAGTGGAGTGATTGGACTCCCTTCAGAGCTCAGGTTTGAAGGCTTCGACTTGCTACCACCCTGACCTGCTCAGCATGCGTTTGACATCAGTGTGCCTTTGTATCTTTGCTCTGTCTTTGGTCAGAATTGTGCCTAAGGCTTAAGAATATTTTTAGTTCCCCACGCCCCTTCCAGAAACTACCGATAGTAAACGGATGTGGGTAGGTAGGCAGAGGCAGTTAGTCCCGTACACAAGTTGTATTGGTACTGATCCATTCACGTATTATTGGGGGATTATTAATCTTAGAGAAATCAAGGACACGTGGGTCCTGGTGAGGACAAAAGGAGCACTAGGTAGGACAGACACTGTCCCGGTCACCATGTGATGTCAGATGTCGCTTTTGAATCCTTTCTTGCCTCTGCTATTCTTCAATCCTGATAGACACCTTTTGGAGAATTGATAAAGAGAGGGAGGCAAAAAGTCCTTGAAAGCAAATTGTATATAAGCGTAAATTTTAAATGCCTTCATAAAGTTTTGCTGCTATCATCACTTCCCGTCTGCTAAAATTGATCAGTGTCTAGATGCATACCGCAGGTAAACATTTCCTTGCCACACAGAAGGAAATTCGATACATTCCCATGAGGTTGCTTGATGAGTGTCACGTGTCTCTTATTTCATAATCTTCTTACTTGGCCAGACTAGAGAGTGAAATACGAAGTGTTTCTTCCACATCCTTTAAAAGCACATCACTAATTTATTTTTGTTTCTATCCTTAGTGTTCTCCGTGGCCCGATACCCCGACAGCCTATGTGAACAACAGCCCATCCGCCGCGCCCACGTTCACCTCCCCTCAGCCGAGCACGTGCAGCGTCCCTGACAGGTACCTGCCTGGGTCACCGTGCCCGAGGCTGGCTGCTGCTCCCGCTCCTGTGTTTCCCTTTCCCTCCTTTGCAGCAGCCGTCACAGGAACAGCCTCTGGGATTTCAGAGGAGAACCATCTTTTCCTCACCTGCCAGCCTTTGCCCTGCCCCTTGCCTCCCACATTCACAGACTTTGGGCATTGTGGCAAGGGGGCACTTTCAAGACACATGCTCTGTGAGATAAAAATAACATTAATGGGGTTCATGGAGGAAGAGCAGTGAGATTTTAAGATGAAACTATGACTTGACTATGTTAAGATTGCAGTTACTATAAAGTACATTTGTCATTAATGCTCAGCATATCAAACAAGGGTTATTTCTGCTCCCCTTTCTCTCCCCTCTAATAGATACACTGCTTTAAAAGCCAGTGTTTAAACTTCAAGGAAGGATTTTGTTTCTAAGGACTTCCAGCCATTTTAGAAATGGGAATGTGGACTTGGTTTATTCTGGTACTGGCCTAGACTCGCAGCTCAGATTCTCTCATGAGCGCCGGGTGGGAGGGAGCAGGGGCTGTCTCAGCATCCTGAAGATGCCCCATGTGCCCCAGGGGAATTTCCCGTTAGGTCAGATCAGAACTTTCCTGTCGTCCGGAGGTTTAGGCCCCACTCCTAATACTGTTTGTCACACTGGGGGGTGAGGCCTCAGCGTATGGTTTTGAGGGAATGCAAACATGGAAAGCTGGTGAGGCAGCTTATTTAGGTTATGTGCTTTAAGTCTAGAGACACGCTCCTGGACCCAGAGACAGGGAGGAGACCTGGAGGCCAGCATGTTGCCACATAGTCGGGGCTCTTCTCATTTCAGTGGAGTCCAGCCTGAATTATCTCAGAACATGATTAGGATACTAGGGATAAGCTGTGATTCATGTCCTGGCTGACAGTATTTCCTGAGCCCACAGTGCCCTGCACTGTTCCAGGTACTGTGATATTTAAGTGACAGATCCCTTCTGAGGAGCTCAAGTTCTGGTGGGTAAAGGAGGATGGTAAACAGTCAACTTTCAACATAATAAACCTACATAAAATAAAACTTGAGAACAAGCGCTAAGAAAGGAGGCAGACGCCCAGCGGCCACATTCCCTGGGCGTTGTTTCATTTTTGTTTTACCTTAGAAACAGAAGGACAATGGTATACATTTGTTTCCTTTGTTCTCTTGAATTTCACCCTTTTTAATCATGGCTAAATGTATTAATTAAAGGGACATCATTTTCCATTTTCATTTAGGATTATCATACCACTTCTTATACTTAGTTGTTTTCATTTATTTATTTAAATTTATTGATTTTAGAGAGAGACAGGAACATCGATGTGTTTCTGTATGTGCCCTGACAGGTTCAATTCAGCAACCTCTAAGCTTCAAAATAATACTCTTAACCAACTGAGCTATCCCGCCAGGGCCATTGTTTTCTAAAAGTGCAGCTGTTTTCAATTGTTTTTCTTTATTGATTTCTCACATTATTTTTTCCAACTAAACTAAATGAGTATCCTTCATTTTCCCATGATCCCAGAGCCTTTGGGTTCCATACAATTTGAATCTCGTAGTAGGACAAAAGAGGCCCAAATTAACAGCATCTTCTATCATAATATCATCAGCGTATTCACTCCTGACCAGTTGTGCCAACATTCTTATTTCAAGTTGATACTGTCCTGTCACACAGTGTTTTCTTTTAAATTTACCTAGTTAAAAGCCTTTACTGTTTTGATTGTGTGTGTGTACATATGATTGATACCCATCTGTTCCTTCCCTTTTTCTTGTCCTCAGCAACTCTTCTTCCCCGAATCATCAGGGAGATGGAGTTTCACAAACCTCTAGTGAAGTAAGTTGCTTGTTCCTGAAACTGTTGGACGCTTTCTGGCCCTGCGTTTTTAAGGCTCTGACAGGGCCCCACTCACTGATTGTTCGGGTCACCGAGTAGCCAGACCTAGGCTAGTCTTGGGCGGATTATTTTGTTTTTTTACTTCAAACACGGAGGATTTTTGTGTTTAGAACATGCTAGTGACCTGGGGTTCTTTTTGTTTGTTTGTTTGTTTGAATAGTTTATTTATTTTAATTTTCTTTGTTAATAGCAACTTCAGCCTTCAGCCACAACCCAGGAAACACAGCAGTGGCTGCTCAGAAACAGATTTTCTTCCTACACAAGACTGTTCTCCAATTTTTCAGGTGTGTGTGTGTGTGTACATGTGTGCAGGCTTGCACGTGTATATTTTATATACTTGTTTGTCTCTCCTTTTCATTAGCTTTTTTTCTTTTTGTAATTTTAAAGTAATTATAGATTCATGAAATGTTGTCAGATGCTGTGCAGGGAAGCCCTGTGTGCCTGTTCCCAAGTCCCCCAGGGGTGACCTCTTGCATACCATCAGGGTCAGGAAGCCAACCGCACTACAGCCACCACGTCACCAAACTGGCTGCCCTCATTTGTGTACAGGCGCATACACTCCTGCACAGTGTTTTTCACTAAGTTTTATTCTGAAGTAATTTTTGCTTTACAGTAAATCGCGAATAGTAGAGGTGTTCCAGGGTACCGTTCACTCACATAATTCTCGTACAGTATCAGAGCCATGAAATTGATGTTGGTGCAGTGTGTGCACAGTTCTGTCACTGATCACATGCAGATCCGCACGCCACCACTGCCACTGACGACGCAGAAGTGCGCTGGCACAAGGGTTTCTTTTCTGAAACCCCTCCACCACCAGTCCCCTAATCCCTGTTCTCTGTGATTTTGTCATTTGAAGACGTTAAATAAATGAAATATAATACAGTATGTGACCTTTTGAGATTGGCTTGTTTTTTTTCACTCTGCATAATGCCATTGAATCTGCCTGAGCTGTGTGCGGCAACAGTTTGTCCCTCTGTTGCATGGTGTGAGCACACTCAGGTATGGTTTGTCACACTGAAGTGGAGTGTTGTACGGTACGTTAAGAGAATCCTTAGTGGAATTTTACAAGGGACCAAGCAGTGCTTCTTCGGGTGGTGCAACAGGGAACATAGTTAGAGGGACAGTAATAGGTACAGCAGGTAGGAGATTTTCCCCAAACGTATTTGGCCCTGGGATCCTTTTCCTACAAAACACTGACTGACATGTCCTGGCCACCAAGTCCTGAGAAACGCTGTCCTTTGCCCGCCTGGCTGTGGGGCCAGGACAGTGCAGCTGTCGAGCTCTTTAAGAGGACAGAACGTGTGTGCGTACCCAGCCTGAGGAAGGCTTGACTGCTCCGGGAACGTGGCTTCCTTTGTGTCCATTTACTGCAGTGCTTGTGTGATGGTTAGTCGTTCTTGTGTGCCCTTTGTCTCTAAAACTAAAGCACTGGATGGAAGTCATGCTTTTCTGTAGTAAATAAAACCTCTTAGCTGTGGAAACAGGAAATTTACCAATTTCAGTGGATGGGATAAGGAAAAGCAGCTGTGCCCCCATAACGAAGGTGAAGAGTGAAGAGTGAAACCCATATGACAGGGAAGTCCCTGCCTGCCTGTGAAATCAGAGGGATAGTACTTCCACCTAGACTTCGGAGCTCTTTCCACTGTGACCAGTGCGTGATCACCGGGCGTGGCCTCTTGCCTTCACCCTGAGCCTCGGGCAGTAGAATGGTGAGGAATGGAGTTCTCGCTCTCCGCCTCTTGAGCCGTCACATTTTGGAAAAAGTTGTGCAGTGAATGTCCAGTTCTGTGGAGGGGTTCAGGATGTGCCCACACGCACCTCTGGTCACAGCTGCGAGCCCTGTTTCCAGAGGCATGGAACAGGCCCCGATAGGTAAAAGGGCCTGTCTTTGTTTAACTGGCTCCATCAGTGCTCGTGTCTCAAGGAATGTGCTCCTCTGGCCTCCACTTCTTTTACGAACTATTAGGCTCTCCCATTCAGAGCCTCAACAGTAGAAAGATAGCCCCATTGCCCTGTATGTAGGTGAGTGGATTAAGGCTAGTAGATTCAGGCACGGAAGTCATGCCTGAACCGCAGAGGGCATCTTACTTCTCCCAATGCAAACTACATCTTGAGTCTTAATAAAAGGGAAAAACAAAAGATTGTGGACACATTCAAACAGAAAGTACAGGGTAGACTATGGTAGACTACTATATAATCATCCCCAGCTTCAAAAATGACCAACCTTTGGGTAGTCTTGTTCTCTACCGCTCCCTCCCACTTTTTTGTTGTATTTTACAGCAGGTCTAGACGTGTCACTTACACTTACCAGGCATTTGTGGGGGAGAGCTTAGGGCGTAATGTGCAGTCCTTTGCCCGGCTTCACAATACAGCAGACCGCTCTGACAGCTGTTACAAAATGGTGGACCCTGCACTGCATGGTGCAGGAAGAGGCCTGTATCTAGGTGACCTACCAATTCGGGTGTGACTTCAGGCAAGTTCCCAAAACTCTGCACTTCCATTTCCTCTTTTTGTAAAATAAAAGGTTGGTCTGAATGATCTCAAGGTAAATAATCTGGGGTCAGAATCATGTTTATCCACACAACCCTCTACATGGCCAAAATAGTTGAGGTGGTGACATCCTGTCCTGGGACAGACAGTCCTGTTGGCCCGCTCGTCAATCTGATTGACCAGCTTCTGGGTCACAGGCTCCTTCACACAGGATGTGGAAGAGTGAGCGTTTTTCTCTGTCTCTGAGAGGCAGGAGTGTTCGTGATGGGGTATCTGTGTCCTTATGTCGTTTACAGGAGACCGGGATGGTTTGTGCATGTCTGTGGGTGTATTCTTGTGTGGTTCATATGTATGTGTATACACAGGACATTTAACTGTGTAAAGACAGGTATCATAAAGCTGCCAGTCCTGCTCGCTCTTTTTCCATTTCTTTGAGAAGACTCTATGCTGTTCTCCAGGTGCTGACTTACTAAAACTGACAAAGGAAGACTTAGTACAAATCTGTGGTGCGGCCGATGGAATTCGGCTCTATAACTCCCTGAAGTCAAGGTAAAGTGCCGCGTGTAAAGGAGCTGTCTCGCTCCCTCGGGGGGTTCGGGCAGAATGGGTCCCTGCACTCGGTGGGCGTGGGCCCGCGCCGTGCTCACGAGAAGACTTTTGTGTGCACCTTCAGGGCAGGCCCAGATATGATGCGGGCACTGATGAGGGCAGAGGTAGACTAAGACTGGTAGCATTGCACATGGGCAGTACTGAGTTCTTGAAGACGACTGGGTCTGTGGCCAAGAAAACAAACTCCTCATTTAGGTGAGCTATACAGAATCTATGGTTTTCAAGGTCATATGACTCCTACTAAACGCTTACTTAAGATGTAAACTCCTAACTATGAATTAAAATGAAAGAACTGTAAACCGCTGGCTTTTAAGATTCATTTACTATCATTGCTATTTCTAGACTTGTGTGAGAATTCCATTAAAATTGAATCATACTGACTTTAAATTGCTGACTTTATCTTGAAACTTAAATTTACCAGCATCTGACAGACCATCTCAGTGGTTTAGAGTCTGGATCATCAGATTAGACCACCTGTGATAGTTGGTGTGAGGTGTGTGTTTTTATATTTTTATTAGTAAATTATTCTGCATAATGAAATAACACTGTCAAGTTCTCATAAGGAACTAGCACTTAGTTGCCTGTAGTTGTCATCTGTACGTGTAGCAAGGCAGCTTCCACTCCCGGGCTCAAGAGCGGCCTCTTGTGATTGCAGGTCGGTTAGACCCCGCCTAACCATCTACGTGTGCCAGGAGCAGCCAGGCAGCTCTCCGCTGCAAGGGCGGCAGGCTGCCGCCAGTGGAGCCGAGAACGGCAGTGGGACAGCCTACGGTGGGTACTGAGGGCATCCCAGCTTCCCGTCTCTCTCTGGCGCTGGGGGACAAACCAGAAGGACCTGCCCAGGACTTTGACGGACTCCTGTCCATCGGGACCGGGGAGTTGCTGATGGGGAGTCTTGGCAGCATGAACTCGAGAGCCGCGGCCTGTGTTGGGGACTTCCGCCGGACAGACAGTGCTCTTTTACATGGCCCTTTAGGCCAGAATACCTGATGAGGAAGGGCGGGACTGAATGCTTTGAGATTTTGCTGCCTTTTTAAAAAATACCTCAGATGCAGTAATGAATATGACATTGGTATCTTGGCAAGAAAGCAGGCCAGGAGGGTTTTTCTTTCTAACCATTTTGCTGACTGGGGGAGAAAACCTGTCACATGTGTATAGATGCATCTCTGCAGTGCTGACTGTAGGCCTTGTTTCAGACGAGCCTCTGGCAGGCATGGTGAGCTCTGTGTGGTGAGTCCAGTGCCGGGTCCCGTGTCTCTGTAAATATACTGCTGTCATCATCCTTGCATTGGGCGGCTTCGCTATCCTGCAGATTTCCTTGATTATATAAGAGTGGATGGGGGCAGAGACCAAAACCCTGCCCCCTCCTCTAAACATGGTCCTTGGAAGGAAAAAAGCACGTGTGTATTCTCATTGTGAAGTGGGTGTGTGGTAATCTCCCCTTTCCACGTTCCGAAACAGAAGGCAACAGATCTTTTCAGGGGAATGGACAAAGGCAGTTGCTTGCTCTAATTTGGCTAGAGCTCCGAAAGCTACTTTGTGGTTTGAATCTTACTAAAAACTCCCCAGGAAAAGTATCACTGCTGTGAGCTCTCCCATTTGGCGTCATTTTGATTTTGAAAGCTGTGAATTTTAAGAGTTCTTCATGTATCATCGCAGTCTTCTGTTATCACTTACATGTGGTCAGGAGTGAAATATACTGCTCACAAAAATTAGGGGATATTTCAAGGTGAATATAAAGTGATAAAATATCCCCTAATTTTTGTGAGCAGTATACTTGGAAGGTGTGTCCTCGAACATGCGTGTTTGTGGAGGTATGTGTGTGGAGATACTGGCGAATTTAACCCGAACGCAGATCAGCAGACTTTCTGTTAAAGGCCGGCAGTCAACATCTCGATGTTGCAGACTTTGCAGACATCTCTGCCATTGTAGTGTCAGAGCCTGAAGGCCTGGCTATGTTCTAAGTTGGTGACCCTGCACCCTCATTACAGTTTCAAATTCTAAGCTTCTCATAGTATATAATTGGCAAAGGTTACTATACTTAATACACAAGAAAAAAACTCTCCTTTGGAAAAGCAGAGTTCTAGCACTGATACTCCTGATGAGTGTCTGGCTTGAATCACTAGTATTGAGCCAGACCTACAAGAGTCAGTCCGGCCGCGGGATTCTGTGTTCAGGACAGTAGCTGGACTGCCTGGGACCCTCTGTAAAGTAGCAGGAGTCTTCACTGTCCACATCCTTAGCTTGCCTTTCGTGTGCTGTCTTTTTAATTTTGTGGGGAGGGAGAGACAGCTTTTATTCCTTAACATAAAGTCCCAGTCATAGGATTAATGAATCAAAAACTATGACCTTTTTAGGTGTGTTAATATATTGCTAGAAACTCATCGTTTTTGAAAAGAGCTTCCTTCAGATACAATTTATATGCTATAGAACCCTCCCACTGTAAGTACATAATTCAGTAATATTTTAGTAGGTGTGCAGTTTTGCAGCCATGACCACAGTCCAGCTTAGATCCATTACTCCAGAAAGAGCCCGGGGGCTCATTTGCAGTCAATTCCTGTTTGTTTTTAAGAAAATTAAAACCTCAAATCCTTTTGTACAAAAATTACTGTTAATGTTTATGTTTTTAGTACTTTAAAAGTCGTGATCTTCCTGTAGACCCAAGTGGGAAACAAAGATTACTGCTAAGATGCTGTTATCTTTTTTATTTCAGTTTATCATGCAATCTACTTGGAAGAAATGGTTGCGTCCGAAGTTGCTAGAAAACTTGCGCTGGTGTTTAATATTCCTTTCCACCAAATCAACCAGGTTTACAGACAGGGTCCCACGGGTATTCACATTCTTGTTAGTGATCAGGTAACTGGAGCTGGCATGCCCATTTGCTTTCCCCATTGCACTGGTGTCTACTTTTATACATACCACTGAAGAATTACAGAAAAATTCTGTGACTTTTACAAGTACTCAAGAAAATCATTTCAAAATGTTAGGGATCAAAATTTGTAAAAATTTATAACCAAGTTTCAGGTATCCCTGTGATATAAGGACTACAGACCACAGAGAACTGTGACTCACCTCCCCTCTTAATTCAGACACTCAGTGGGGGTGGGGGGGATACTGCACGTTAGTGGGGCTTTGACCTCTTTATGGAGAGAGGCATTTGGATGTGTTTTCCTTTTGTCCACTGTTTGATGACTAATTTTAAAAAACAGTGACGTTGGGAGCACAGTTATTCCCAGGACCTAGGCAGAATGCTCCCCAGTAGGTCAGCTGGGTGACTGACATGACCCTTGAGGGCCACCACGAGCAGGCTGCTGACAGTGCGGCAGGTGTAAATTTCTGCCGCCTGACACTGTTCATGAAGTGCCGTTTGGGCCATCAAGTCCTGTACTTGTGCAGCAATATGTATATTATGACCATTTTCCTTTACTTACTAATTTTAATCTTTTTAATTGGCCACAGAAAGACAGTTGGATCTTAACTACTTCTGCTTTCTCCTTCTAGATGGTTCAGAACTTTCAGGATGAGAGCTGTTTTTTATTCTCCACAGTAAAAGGTACATTGAATGTGTGCATGTGTCTTAAAATGCTAGAGTTGTGGAAAATAGTGTGTGCCTGTAGTCAGTGCTCATCTTGTGTTTACTTTTGAAATTCTGGCTTTGCTAATTTTAAGAAGAGTTTGAAAAATGAATCCAGAGAATAATATCTCTAATGGTTGTAATAGAAATTAACTGCCAACACAGAAGAGAAGTCAGTCCTAGATGACTGGGGGAAATCTGTTTATTCAGCCAGTGTCTCACTGAGCCCCTTTGTCAGACTCTGTGCGTGTGGTGCTAGAAAGGTCTTGAACGAAACAGCCCAACGAGCCCTTACTCTAAGGGGGAAAGGGGGAAGCAAACCGCAAGTGGCCAACCGATGCACATACAGTGTACTAGACAGTATATAACTAAGTGATCATCCTGATAAATCTCTTAAGGTGGGTCATTTTTTAAATCCATTTAGCCATCCTATATCTTTTTATTGCTGCATTTATAGACTTACTTATTTTTTATTTTTCTGAAGTAAGAAGTGGGAAGGTAGGGAGACAGACTCCAGCATGTGCCCAACTGGGATCCACCTGACGTGCCCACCAGGGGGCGATGCTCTGCCCATCTGGGGCGTTGCTCCGCTACAACTGGAACCATTCTAGCACGTGAGGCGGGGGCCATGGAGCCATCCTCAGCGCCCGGGCCAACTCTGCTCCAATGGAGCCCTGGCTGCAGGAGGGGAAGAGAGAGAAAGGAGAGGGGGAAGGGTGGAGAAGCAGATGGGTGCTTCTCCTGTGTGCCCTGGCTGGGAATCGAACCCAGGACATCCACATGCCAGGCCGACACTCTACCACTGAGCCAACTGGCCAGGGCCTAGACTTATATTTAAAGTAATTATTGATAAGTATGTACAGATTGCCATTTTGTTGATTCTTAAAGTCTGTTAGAAGGGATTTTAAAATGCACAATTAAAATCTGTTAGGTTGGCACAAAGGCTGCACCTTGAAGAGTAGGATGTCACTGTCACCCTTTCTTGGGAGTCACTCTGGAAGGGAGCAGCCCAAAACAGTGCTGAAAGCACAAGCTGGCCTTTGGCCTGACGTGCTGCATATTCTGTCAGCTCGCCTGGGGGGTTGGGTTTTGACTCTAAACTGGTTCCCTTTATCTTTTACTCCTACAAACATCTTCACTTTGATCCTGTCTACTCAGAGCAATGCAGGTTTCCTCTGCAAAGCTCACATTTAATAAGGGGCGTTCGTACTTGAATTAGTTGGATGGTAGTGCTCTGTGACGTGGAGGACAGCCCTCTCATCAGGCAGCACAGGGTAATCCTTCCAGTCCCTGAGCCATTTCTCAGGCTTCAGTCCTCATGACAAAATTCCTTTGTTCCTTGATGAATGCCTGTACTGCTTTCCCCCACTTCCTAAGACACACTAGGGCCCTGGTTGGCAAACTGCGGCTCGCGAGCCACACGCGGCTCTTTGGCCCCTTGAGCATGGCTCTTCCACAAAATACCACGTGCAGGCGCTACCTCGATAAGGATTGTACCTACCTATATACAGTGTGTCCGTAAAGTCACAGTGCACTTTTGACCTGTGACTTTATGGACACACTGTAGTTTAAGTTTAAAAAAATTGGCTCTCAAAAGAAATTTCAATCGTCGTCAATGCACCGTCCGCATGGTGCAGAGCTGGTTGTCCCGCCCGGCACGGGGCTCTCTCTGCTCTGCCTGCAGCCCCCTGCTGGAATGGGAGGGCCTGTGGGTGCTGGGAGCCCACAGGAGAGTGGGCAGTGTCTGATGGGGGGCAGCTGCCTGAGGAAGCAGGAGTGACAGCACAGTCATCAGTGGGCTTTGTTTTCCATTTATTCGAAGGGAACCTCTGTAGTGGGGGAGGAGCCTATAGATTTCTGTGAGTTTTCAACTTAATTTTTATTGTCCTAAGTCTGGCTAAAAAAACTACGTCTCTTCCCTTTTTCTGCAGTTGAAAATAGTGGTGGTATCCACATCATTTTGAAGTGATGTCTAACATAGTCGGAACTCTATTCAGTACCAAATAAAGTCACACTTAAAAGTGTGTGAAGACTGAATCCAAGAAGTCTTGGAATTGGATTTTACTGTATGAAATGTTTCATATTGAAAACACAAGATGACCTTTCTAATGAGCTGTGTGAGAGGCGAACCTCCTCACCGTCACTGCCATAGCCAAGCGTCCTCGTGGGGGTGAGCACGTCAGGACAGCAGGCTGCCTGCCTCTCTGGCGGAGGCCCAGGACCGACCTCCCAGAAGCAGCCTCTGTCTTTTTACACTGTATGCGGTTTGGAAATGAATGTAAAAACGTCTGTGGGCATTTACCTTTCTGTGCCAGTCCGGCCTTGATTGCCTGACCTTCTGACCTGGGGCTGGGGACAGTGCTGTTGTGCAGCCAGCACGGAGTCTGTCTGCGGGGACGCGGACGCTGAGACGGTGACTGCGGGGCAGGTGAGAGGCGGGCGCCTTCTCAGAAGAAATCATGTCTAAGGCGTGCGTCGCACATGACCATGCGTTTGGGGAAGAGCCACGCGGGAGGACGGGCTGGAAGCAAGCTGCATTATCAGAGTACCTTGACGAGAGGATCAGCGTAAATCCTAATAGGTACAGAGACTTCTGTGTTTCTGCTTTGTCACAGATTTACTGAAAAACTTCTTGCTTCTGCTTCCATTTTTAGCATTTTGTTTCTGGTTTTCATTTTTGAAACCCCATTGCCTTTTAAGCTTATGTGGTTTTCTTTCTCTTTTTCCTCCATCTCTCTGTCCTCCACTGCCCTTCTCAGCTCACCCCGCACCTTCCCCTTAAACATGTTTAAAGCCTTACCCCGACATCGGAATAGAGACCTAAGCAGGAGGAGAGGTCGAGTTTCTGACTAGGTGTTAAGGGGTCTTCATTATCGACAAGTGGAAATAATTCTTGGAACACTAGACATCACAAATCAAACACTAAGTTGTACCGTGAAAATTCCTTACACTTCTCAGATACTGAGCTTTAGCAC
This sequence comes from Rhynchonycteris naso, assembly GCA_037038555.1. Lineage (NCBI taxonomy): Eukaryota > Metazoa > Chordata > Mammalia > Chiroptera > Emballonuridae > Rhynchonycteris > Rhynchonycteris naso. Next base: position 60,130,032 of record CM073004.1, on the reverse strand, counting down.
AATCATGAGTAAACATTCTAATGATTATTTAGAGGCTTTTTTTATACTCCACATAAATTTCTTTTTCTATAAAGATTGCCTCTTTCACAAAACCGAATCCTTGCCTACCTGTACGCTTCTCAAAGGGAACCCACTGTTTCTGCAATTTTTCCTATCTTTATCTCTTCCCTTTACCCCAAGCCTTTCCCAAAAGTCATCAGCAAGCGTTTTGAAGCCTGTGGTGTAGCACGCCTACTTTGTTTTTAAACTTCAATTCCATTTTAATTAGAGCATCTCTGCCATTTAGCGGGTGTCTTGGTTTTGAATGTATTATTTGATCCTTATCTTTGTGGGACAGAAATAGGAATGAGTCATTTGGAATTTAAAATCTCTCCTAGAAGATAAACTACTTGAGTGGGTAAAAGCTTTGACACTTTGTTTTATTCATAAAGGGAGTTTATCTGATACAAAGAAGCACTGTGTCTAAGTATTTCCATCTTTGGTTTTAAATATCTGTAGCTCTCATAGACCATAAAGTAGGAGAGCCTTCCGTTCTGTCATCTCCCCTTGCTTTTGTATGACCCATGTTTTCTGTACCAATCACTTGGGAAAGAAATGAGCTTCTATTCATTGTTTTAGTTTTGCTTGTCTATTTAGCATTCCTTTTTGAGTCTCAAGATATATGGAACAATAAATGTCATATAGTGCTGTGTGCTACTTTGAATTCCTCATCGGGTTTTAGAAGTTGGATAAAAATAATTAAAAGCTCATCAGACTTGAAATTACACTAAGTGGTGTTGAGCATTGTTAGTCTGTCCCAGTGAAACAAGTTAAATTATGGCACCAGCAAATTTGCTACTTTGTTTTCTTTTTTTAAAATAGTAGGATGTATACATTTCAGTATAATAAATGTTTTCAGACTGTTTTGCAAACCTGTGTCTCATTTAAAATGCACGTTCCTGCCGGTGTCACAAGTCATAGAGTCTAGAGGTCCTGTGTTCCAAGTACACACCAGTCCAAATGTTAAGTAAGAGGTGAGGCCCGTGTTGTTTTCTCAGAGCTCATGCAACTGAGGATGTGTTATTCCAGTAACTTCTACACCTGAAGCAGAAGCAAGCCTGATTTTCTTTTCGGAGGAGCTGCTGTTTTGTGAATGAGGTCATGGGTCTTTGAGCAGTGAGTACAGTAGCTGTGATCGGTTGTGTCCTGACTCAAAGGAGATAATGTATAGAAGACCCTGGTCATTTACATAGTGTAGAAACTATATCATTCATAATCACTGAAGCACATCTGTGTTATGTTTTATTTAAATAGTGTCCTGCATCAGTCATTTCTTCCCCTCCTGATGGTGCAAATGTATATTTAAGTAACTGCTATGGTATACACATTATTTTCAGAACAGTGAATACCAGAGTATATCATAAAGCAGTAAAATTGTCAGGATTTAAATGCCAATTGTGGTAATCCCAGTTAAATTGATTTATGGGGTTGTATATATATATGTGCCCTCTCTTCCTAGAATGCAGCTGAGGCACTGTATCCTAAATGCTTCTAAAACTTTCCATCTAGTCATGAGAAATGAACACCGTTCTTGGTGTGTTTGTTACTCCAGCTTCTCATGATCTCCGTCAGCTACCATTAACACAAGGTCACCATGAAGGTGGTGTGGTGGGTTCCTAATCCACAAATGTGAAGAGCGCAGGCAGAAACTAGATCATCTTATCAGATTTTAGATAACATTAGGAAGATCCTGAATTTGGAAAATGGTTTTGCTCAGATAAATCTGCCATAGATTATAGCAATAAACCCTCTGACTTAAGCATTGAAATGGATCATTCATTTTTATATTTTGAATCTAAAAGGTGCCAACACTTGACTGATCTAAGTTTAAGTGTGTGAAACTCTTGAATAGTCCTGGTGTAATTTGATTTCTAACATTTTAAAATAAACTTGGAAAAAAATCACACCCATTCTACATGCATCCATTCATTATTTTTAATTGATTATATTGTAGGTAACGTAAGCCTTTTTCAATTCTATTGCTTTAAGGTCCCCCAAATTTTGTGAGATATGACATGATTAACTTTCTCCGGTAATGAAACTGTGCTGTAGCACGTGCCAGAACTTAACATTTCCGGTCAAGCAACACGAACTCAGAGTTGACTTTTTTCAGTTCTTGTTTTTTTGGTCCCCAAAAGTGTATATGACAAGTTACAGAGGTGAAGACTCTGCTCCGCCCAGTTTAGAGTCCTCATTTCTTTGGTTGTCTCATGGAAACTTCTTAACGTGTCTTCCACTTAAGTCTCTACATATAAAACTATCAGGTATTACGAATTTGCAGTATAGTCACTTTGATAAAGTTGCTATTTAATCTTCAAAGTGGAAAAGTCCTGCTAATCAAAATGGAATCATTGTGGATTAAAGTAGGCCACTCTTAAGTATCAGGTAGAAAATCAGCAGCTTGTTTTCTCTGCTCAGTTTGTGCTAACACTGGTGGTCTGTTTGAGGAAGGCCGGCAAAGCCGAGGGCAGGACTTTGTCCCTAGGAGGGCACACCCGCCTCTTTAAGGATGCGGGTTTCTTGCACAGTCCTGGCTGCACTGAGACCACTCTTGCCACAAGGCTTCTGATTCGATTGCATCGCAGCAGAATAAAGGTGACAGCTATCACCAGAGTTACTACAGTCCCTACAGAAGTCTTTACCTGTACGCGCCTTTCCCGGTGGACAGTCAGCAGATTGTGGTGACGGGGGTGACGGTGGGGAAGACTTGGGTCTTGTCTGGAGGAAGGGACAGCTAGCTCGTCGTGCCGGGGCCCGGGCAGCTGCTGTCAGAGGATGACACAACATCTGCACAGCCGATGCCCGCTTCCTCCCACTGCTGTTGGGGGCGTGACAGGTGCGAAGTAGGCGTGGACTTTCACATGAGGGAGTTGAGCCTGGAAATGAAGCGGAATCATCGTAAGGCTGATGGTTTTGGGGTCACAGGCACAGTCCTAAAGAAGCCCATAGCTCTCCATGTAGAATCAGCCTCACTTTACTATTACGCAAACGATAAAGAATTTCTGGGGTGGGCTAGAGCTCTTCCTGTTTACATCACACAACCCCTCATACAGACTGAAGACAAGGAGCACAAATACTGCTTCTGCCCGTGGGTGGTCACCAGCCCTGGGTGCACAATGCGGCGGTTCTCGGCTGTGCCGCGTCCTGGGACTGTTTCGGGGTTAGAGGCCAAGGTCAGGAAAACGATGTAGGTGAGCTATCTGTAGAAAGAAGGCCACATTCTTCCTCCTACTGGTAATGACCTCAAGCCCCTTTCCTTATAAGGGTGCTGATCACCTGTAATGCCAGTGGCTGAGGCCAGGCAGGTCCACACTAGATTCGGGCAGATGGTAGAGAAACCCCAGAGCCAGAGAGCAATGGGCCGTTCCCATTTAATAGAGTTCCCCAAAGGCAGACAGACAGGGGAAAACCGCTTCTCAGGCAAACAAACAGCAAAATGGCCCTGCACAGTGGCGGGCAGGCAGTTCACAATCTGTGGTAGTGTGAGCATGGCACTACCACATGCTCACACACTAATCAGGCAAAGCACAAGTGAGCAGGCCTCACAGCTGCTTCCCCAACACCAGCAGACTACAGGGAGCCCATTCTGGAAGTTGAAACCTCCAGTGTGGGCTCTGATTAAGACACTAGTGTAGCACATCCGTGTGCATGACCATGGGTTTAGGACAGGACGGAGAACCTGGATGTGGGTTCTTGATGTGTTTGTTGCTTGCTTAGGAGTTGTGCCAGGTGTCCTGACTCCTGCCCCGGCTCACCCGCATGCGCTTGATGCCCGCGCGGGTGACCTGCTGACAGTCATACAGCTCCAGGCGCTCCAGGCCACGGCAGCTCTCCAGGTGTTCCAGGGCCACATCGGTGATGAGGAGGCAATTGTCCAATTCCAATACTCGCAGCCTCTCGTGGCCACAGGTGCTGTTGCTCAGGTGCAAGATTCCATCATCTGTGATGAGCTCACAGTGGGACAAACTCTGCAGCAGGGAGAGGAACAGAGGTTTGCAAGGCCCTCACTCCAAGGCTCGTGGCCCGGCAGGAAACGGTACCTGAGCCACCACTTATCAACAGGAGGCTCAAACACAGAGCTGCAGCTGGGCAGTGGTCTCCCCTTTCATACTGTTAAAACAAATAAACGTTGCAAGAGTTGGTCTGGCTCAAGATGGCGATGTAGAGGATCTTGACCACTTCCCGTGAACAGTCTACAGCTACGTATGGAACAACTTTCTCTAGAAAAAAACGTAAAAACTGGCTGAGCCACTTGTACACATTGAGCCTGTGAGAGAAGGCCATGTGAAAGCAGGAGAGAGGCTGGGACACAATGTGGCCGTCAGTGCCACTCCCAGTGCAGCAACCCGCAGCTGGACAGAATGCAAACCCCGGGGCTTCTCCCTGCAGACTGAAAGGCTAAAATCCCATACTGGGCAACCCCAACTTTTAAGACCTATACCTGAGAGACAGGACCCCCAAAGAACTAGCTTGGAAAACCAGCAGGCTCAAGGCCACAAGACTAGCAGTCTGAGAAACCGTTCTTAAAGCGCATCACTTGGCCTCACCAGCCTCCAGGCCCCCGCATGGAAACCGCCAATCGGGGGGCATTGGGACAATGGAGAGGTGCGTTTGTTTTCCTGGAGCATCAGCCTAAGAGGCAGGCTCTGACTAGACACCCACTTGGGGGTCTTCTGGGGGTTCTCTGGTGATAGAAACTAGGGTATGATCTTGAGCACTCCTGCCTGGCTCTAGCTGGAGGCTGCTACATTGTTTTTTGGATTTGAGGGTTCTTCCTCGTGGTACCATATCTTTGCACCCCCCTGCCTCTCCAGCTGGTGGGCACCCTCTCTGTACTCACCCTCTGCCACACTGTGAAGTGCCACTCTGTCTTGGAGGAGAACTTTTACATGTCTGGTGTCCTGGCCGTATTTGTGGTGCCCAGTTACTGTGGCCAGTCGGGCTTCCACTGGTAAGTCCCATAGGACTGTCACCCACAGAGACAGACTCTTAAGCTGCTGCCACCTCAAGGGCACAGCAAGCTCAGTCTTCCCACAGAAGAGGCCTGTTAGCTTATCTTCCTAGCTGCCTCCAACAGGCCGGCTTCTAAATGGCATCCACGCCTAAGGGCTGACTTGTCCCTTCCGGAGCCCTGGGAAGGGGGTGCTGCCTTTGTGCTTGCCCCTCTGCCACACTGCAGAGCGCCAGGCTCTCCTGGGGGTGGGACAGCTCTTCCACACACCTGGCGCCAGAGTCACTGGGCAAGGGACAACCGGCATCCAGACTGGAATGGAAGAGGTAGAACTTGCTATTTACAGAAAATACTACACGTGGGAACTCCTACAGAGGCTACCAAAAGTACTGTTAGGCTAACCAACAAATTCAGTAAAGCTGCAGTATACAGTCAATATGCAAAAATCTGTTGTGTTTTTATGCACTAGTAACAAGTTAGCAGAAATTGAGAAACTAAGAGAAAACAATCTCATTTACATTTGCATGAAAAAGAATAAAATACCTAGAATTAAATTTAACCAGAATGTGAAAGGCCTATTCAGTGTACTGAAAACTTTTAGGCATCGATGAACAGAACTGAAGATACAAATTCCACGCCGGAAAATTGTTAAAATGTTCAAACTACCCAAAGCAATACCTATCGAAATTCCATCGGCATTTACAAATAATCCTAAAATTTGTATGGAATTACACAAAAGACCCTGATAAGTAAACGCAATCTTAAGAATAAAGCTGGAGGCATCATACTCCCTTATTTCAAAGTATATTACAAAGTTACAGTCATTTAGAACAGTACAGCATCAGTGTAAAACACGGAAAAGACAAGGTAAAACAAGTATTGGTGAGGATGTGGAGAAAGGAGAACCCTTGTGCATTATTGGTGGGAATGTAAATTGGTGCAGTTACAACTGAAAACAGAAATTTCCTTAAAGTAAAAATAGAACTATTAGATGATTCAGCAATTCTACTTTTGAGTATTTGAAGAAAACAAAAACACCAATTCGAAAAGATTATATGCACCTCCATGTTCAAGGCAGCATTTGCAAAAGGCAAGATATGGGAAGAATCTAGGAGTCCACCATGGGATAATGGGAGAAGAAAGTCAGACACACACACAACGGGATATTCAAATACTCAGCCACCTAAAAAGGAAATCTTGCCCTTTGTGACAACACAGATGGACCCTGAGAGCACTGAGCTAAGTGAAACAAGTCAGAGAAAGATCTAAACCTTATTATGGTCTCACCCATGTGGAATCCAAACCAATTCTGAAGTCAAGACATTAGAACTACAGAATTATCTGTAATGTGTGAATGGGAAACTATTTAGTCCTGTGATGGCGAACCTATGACACGCGTGTCAGCACTGATGCGTAGCCATTGTCGATGACATGGCTGCATACCAGAGAAGTATGGGGCCGCATGCCAAGAACGACATTTCATCCTCAGCTCCTGCATGGCCAGATGCAGTAGCCAAGGATAAAACATTTGCTGTAATGTAGACACTCTGTGCCAGAGGTCTGTAGGCCAAAACAACAGAACTCCGGCACAGAGCGTCTAGTTTTGGGACTTCCGGTTAGGCCGTTTTTCTCGAAGTGACACACCACCCAAGTTATGCTCGGTTTTTTGGCAAATTTTGACACACCAAGCTCAAAAGATTGCCCATCACTGATTTAGTCAGAATCTCGATACAGGTAGGTTCCTGACATCTCTGAACTCTGACCCCAAACTTTTATACAAGTCCCAGAGCTGTCCAAAGGGCAGAGAGATGCGGAAATAAGGAAAATGGTGGGCACAGTATCTCGAGGCCAAATGGGACCTTAATGATGTTATAAGATTCTAGCCTCGGGGACATAGCTGTTTCAAAGACAACAGAGAAAGTTGGCTTTAGAAAAATCTGTTGTATCAGGACTGGGAAGACCAGACCCGGTGCTGGTCAAGAGGTCTGGGCCTCTGAGCAGCTGTGTAACTTGGGGCAAGTTCCTTAACCGCTCTGAGCCTCAGTTTTTCCAATAAAATGGGATGTCCCCAAGCCACTCAGGGCTGTGGACGGGACTGAGACAGTGTCTAGCTGGCGTACGTAGCAGTTTCCAGGGCCGTGATTAATGAACAGGGCTTCCCCTGCTCCAGGCTCCCGGGCAAATAGCTGGGTGTGAAATGTGCGTGTGAGGGACAGTGTCACCCTGCTCTGCTCACTTTAGACCCTTTCATTCTACATGGATGTGGACATGAAATGCAGGTGCAGCTTTCACTCTACCTGACACGACGAACAGGAACTTGAGTGAAGTGGTAAGGACACGGGTCCCTACGTTAGGTTCATATTCTAAAATGGAAGCAGTTAACATTTAGATACCCTTCCTCCCACGTGCGCCCAACTAACAGATCTCTGGAACCAAGAATGAAGCCACCTTTACTGGAAGGAGCCCGATCCCTGCCACTGCGGAGGGGCCTTCCCACAGCAACGCACTCACCAAGGCCTGCAGCTGGGGACAGTGGATGGAGAGCTGGATGAGCGTGCTGTCGGTGATCTGGGGAGAGACAAGCGGCGTCAGCGTGGTCCCCTCCGGGGCTTCCCACCCCGTCCTGGCACACTCGGGCAGGGAGGGCCTCTTGTCATCAGCAACCTCGGCTCTCCCACTCCTGGGGCCGCTGTCCCCTGGTCTCTGCTCTGCTGGCCCACGGGGGTCTAGGGTCGGGACAAAGAGGGAGTGGGCAGCGAGGACCCCCGGGCAGTCTGTGCGGTCACCTCATCACGGACATGCAAACATTTCTCTCAAGTTCTATGAAAATGGGACTTTTTTAATATTTGGCAATAGAGCTATTCTGAACTTGGCTGTAGCTGGCTGATGATTGAGAATCGTCCAAAGTTCACACGTCTCACTGCCATGGCCTTCACGAGTCCCTAGGCCCAGACCCCCATGCTGGGCAAGGAGGCTCCGAGCAATGGCCAGTCGGCTTGTCTGGCCACCCCGGCTGGCTGGCAGTGGCCGAGAGGCAGCTCCGCAAGGCTTCTGGTGTCCACTCACCAGAATGCATTCTTCAAGATCCATCTTTTCCAGGTCGTGGCAATTCTGAAAGAGTCCACGAACATCACTCACCACACGGTCCGTTGTGAGGGCTACCCCGGTGGCTTGCCCTGTCCCTGAGTACTGGCCCAGTGTCCTGTTCCTAAGTGACCAGTCAGCCAGCATTTCTAAACAGGCCCTTTGACCATTTTCACTTTGGAAATGGGATGAGCCCTGCCCGGCTGCGTCTCCTTCCTGTCCTGGAAAGGCTCTTGCTAGGCCTTCCTGGCAGACAGCAGCGCAGGACGGGTTCCTTGAGGGTAGGGGGTGGGGCACTGAGACACAGTGCAGGCAGGTGAGGGCTGGCGTCGGAGGAGTATCAGCATCCCCCGCCCGGAGGACAAAGCACCGCCCAGGTAGGGGCAGCCGTCAGAGGCTGAGCTGGGGTCTGTGTGAGGAGGGGAGGCCATCCTCTGCTGCGGCCCCACCTGACCAAGTGAGACCGGCCTAGACGCGCCACAAACCCTCTACAGGACCACGCTCACTTTCTGACCAGCTGAAAACAGGCAAAACACAGCCCAGGACTCTTCTGCCTGGTGCCTTCCATATCCAAAGGTAGGTGTGTGCACCCTCCAAAACCACTCCAAGTCACTCTGATGAGGGGGTGAATCAGCGTTCGGCTACCTTTTAAGACCTGTGTCTTACCCGAGCTAAAAGTGTAAAGCCTGCGTCAGTCAAATGGGAACACCGGGCAGCCTCCAAAATCCTGGGAGTGCATGGGGAAAAGACACGACTGGTTAGCAGAAACACATGCTCAGTGACACAGGCTCGTTCATTATGCTCCTGGGGAAAGCCATGCAAATATACATGCCCCAAGCCCCCATGTCCCACCCCAAACTCGGGACAGGGAATCCAGGCATCTCCCCACAATACCGGTACATTGTTGCTACTGTATTTTTTACATAATTCTCTAGTATTTGTTGATTTTTAAACACAATTAAATTGAACTATTTCTCAACAAAATTTTGATAAATACCACATTTATTGAAATTCTCAGTTACCATATAGGGGAATTTAAAAATTTACAGCCAATGAAAGAGTTAATTCTCTATACCCATGCTTTACAGGGATGGATGCATCATAAATAATATTTTTATGTTAAATACTCCCTTATAGCAACAATTTGACCTCATTTCTGACCAGTTTTAATCACATAGATTCCTCCTACTATCCACAAATACCAAAATTATTTAGACTCTTCCCTAATGTAACAGTAAGAAAAATGGGCAATGGGCAAAAGACAAAAGTAGACAACACTCAGAAGATTTGTAACTGATGTAAGCATAAGAAATGGGAATGTTTCATTGGCAAATAAAAAATAATAAAACAAGTATTCTTTTTTCTGCCTGCTGTGTTGGGGTGAAGATTGCTGGATCATAAGCCCCCGCTCAACAAGTCCAAGTTCTAGTTTTACTTCTTACTGATCATGTGATCCAGGGAAAATTATGTGATTTTCTTTGAATCTCAGTTTCTCCTCTTCAAAACAAGTGAGAATAATAGTACTTACTTCCCAGATGTGGGGAGGATTAAATGAGATACTGCTTATAAAAGTGCCTAACAGAGCCTGGAGTTCGACTGATGTTAATTAACTATGATTAGTATTCTAAGCCGTGATTAAAGATTTAATATCCACAGTATTAGGGGGGAGATGTCACAGTCCTAACAGGATGAGGCAGCTCAGGGGGGGTCAGGAGTGCACTCACTCCCCCCTTCCCAAAATGACCAGGATGCTACACTGTCCCACCCTGATCCATCCAACAACAACACATCCACTGCCTCCCCCGCCAGCACCTGTTCCACCGGCTGGCAAGCCTTTCCCCTCCTACAGGAAGCCCTCCTGGTGGAAGGCATGCGCACTCACTGAAGCCTCGGGCAGTTCAAAGCCAGGGCTGTGAGGGAGGCGTCCGTGAGGTTGCTGCAGCCGGAGAGGCAGAGGGCTTGCAGCCGGTGGCAGCCCCTGCAAATCTGTACCACGCCTTCATCCGTGATGCGCTGCGGACCAGAGAGGAAGGCAAGTCAGAGGCCCCAGCAATGCGGCGGGGGCTGTGGAACGGGGACCTCCCGTCGGCCTGTTAGTTTAGGGTGCTAGTTACAAGCATTTTATCCTAGTCACTGAAACAAAACAAGGTGTACTTATCCTAGTCATTGAAACAAAACAAGGTGGATTTATCCTAGTCACTAAAACAAAACAAGGTGAGGTACACGGCAGACTTGTATTTATGTTATTTCTGCACAGCTACAAAAATATTCTCACATTACTGATGAGAACAATATTTTAAAATCCCACTTCCCTCCCCAGATTCACTGGATTATTTTCAGGAAAAGTCATAAACTTGTATTCAAAATCAGATTAAATAAAGAGCTCATGAGACTTAACTGACGTTAATTTTTGGTTGAATTTCTGTAGATTAATGCTTTCGTTACCTACCACATAACTCCTGTGTGTCTATAACATGTCCTCAAGTGTTTAGGAAATAGCAAAATTAAATCACTAAATTGTTGATAAATGAGAATTCAAAATATCTTTAAATATACTAATCTCTGCGGAGACAAACATGCACATTTTATCTTATACTTCAGAGATGGTCAGTGTTTTACCCTCCGTGCGATTCAAGGTCTAATTCTGAACAGTGCAGGCCACAGAGTCAGTGTATGTCCAGAAAGTAGTTTCTCCTTTACCTCCCAGTATCAGGGACCCTAAGATTTATGATTCATTCAGTAAATGCCAGAGGGAAGGGACCTCTCTTCATTTTCTCAGCGTCAATGTCTGCCTTGAGAAAGCCAGTGGGGGGCAGACGCTCTCATGAAATTACACCTTGCTCCTGCATATGCTCTTTATAAGCACTTTCCTATCTGTTGTTTTTAGTTACTGAAACATGAGAATTATCACCATCACCAGCTATAAGTTAGAAAAAGAAAAAGCAAACAACAAAACCGCGGAGATCTCACCATGATTTTGTTCAGGTTAGTAACAGCATTCCTGATATCTTAAAGTAAGCCCGAGACCCCGATCTATATTATTTGTAAGGGAAATGGCAGTGGCTTTGGAGTGGCCTCTCTGTTTAGACTGTTACTGTTATCATCCTGCGGCAAAGGGGCAGGGCTAAGAAATGGAGGGGTGGCCACCGTCCCGCCCGCGGGCGGGCGCTTCAGGGCCGCAGCGGCTCCCGTGGGAGGAAACCCGGAGCAGCAGGGTGCACTCGGGAACGCAGTACTTACTGAGCAGGACTGTAAGTTGAGGCTCATGAGCTCGTGGCAGTAATTCTGGATGTGTTTCAGAGCTTCATCTTCTAGCTGAGTAGACAGAGAAAACAGAAGAGGGATGGAACCAGGTGAGGGGACAGTGGGGCACCAAGGAAAGCGCAACAGCAAGGCTCCTCCCGAAGCGCCCCCGCGGGACCTCACACAGCCGCTAAGGGACCAGGCTGCACTGACCCCTCGGTACCTGCGTGCGGCCCCGCAGCAGCAGCAGGGCTCCTCCCGAAGCGCCCCCGCGGGACCTCACACAGCCGCTAAGGGACCACGCTGCACTGACCCCTCGGTACCTGCGTGCAGCCCCGCAGCAGCAGGGCTTTCAGGCCGTGACAGCCGCGCACCAGCGCCTCAATGCCATCCTTGGTGATCTGGTCACACCACGAGAGGTTCAGGTACTCCAGGTTCCGGCAGCCCTCGCTGCGAGAACAAGAAACAGAACTACGCATGTATAGTCCACTGTGCAGAGAATTTTTTTTTACATTTTTATTAATTTTTAATGAGAGAGCAGGTAAAAACATCGATCTCTTGTACCACTTATTATGCATTCACTAGTTGATTCTTGTATGTGTCCTGGCCAGGGATCGAACCTGCAACCTTGGCCTATTAGGATGCCACTCAAACCGACTGAACTACCTGGCCAGGGCCTATCCTGCAGAGACTTCATTACCAACTTTGACTTTGGTAAATTGTAAGCGATTCAGGGGAGAGAAGCTCTGTGACTTGTACGAGTCACCTATTTTCTGCTCCTCTGGGACCATTAGAAAGGTTTCAGACACACTAAAATATTCATAGTTTTGGGTATTTCTCTTGATCGCAAACTACAGGCACTCTTACCTGATCCCCTTTAAGGAGCTGTTGGTGATGGACACACAGGAAGTCAGGTCCAGATGTTTCAGCTTGGAGCAGAACCTGCTGAGGCTATAACACGTGCTGGGAAAGAGCAGAGACACTAAAGGTATTTTCAACCGTGTTTCTCTCCTCTCTGTCTCCCACGGCCGATTAGTCACCACACTAATTTTCATCACTTACCTGTCAGTGATTTTTGTGCACCCATTGAGGTTTAAATGTTCGATGTTTCGACAGTTCTGTGCAAAGGTCCTAAAATGAGAAAAACATTTAAGAACTCCCTGCAAGTTGCTGGGTAACCACTAGAGGGCATGTGTAATCACATTTAGAACAGTTCTCAAAATTTTATTTTATTAGGCAAAGAACATTAACATGATATCTATTTGCTGAACAAAATTTTAAATGTACATTATTGTTGACTATAGATAATAGTGCTGCTCTAACTTAAATGTACACACAAAAAGCCTGGGTTCTTATCCCAGTACAGAGTCTGATGGCAGATCTAGGCAAATTGTTTGATAGCCAACAGCTGGAAGAGGCCCCAGGTGATGCCAGGACTGCTGCTCTGGGAGACCACACTTTGAAAAGCAAAGCTCTAGACTATGTCTCAGCTGTAATTCCTTCAAAGCAGTCAGAGGGAAAATGACATGTTTCTGTATAGAGAAACAAAAATAATGGTGACTGAAAATTTCTCTTTAGTAACAAAAAAGCAAAAAAACAAAAGCAGCATCTTTAGATAACTGAAAAAAAACACTGTCAATATAGAATTCTATACTTGGCAAAACTATTTTTCAAAAATGAAGGTAAAAAAGAGAATTTTTTTTTCAGACATAGATATGCTAAAAGAATTCATCAGACCTGCAATACACAAAATGTTAAAGAATGTTCTTCAGCTGAAAAATGGTGACACCAGATGAACATTTGTGTCTACACAAAGGAACAAATGCCGGAAACAAAGCCAATATTTTAGTTATTTCAATAATAATTGTTAAAACGTAAATATTAATAATCTAGTGTAAAGTTCATATCACATATAGAATTAAATGTTTAACAATAATAGCACAAAGGCTGAGTGAGGAAAATGGAAGTCATATATACTATAATTTGAAGGTAGACTATAACTTAAAGTTGTACATTATAAATTCTAACACAACCACTCGAATTCTGAAACAATGAATTATAGCTACTAAGCAAAATAATAAGAATAATAATCCAAAAGAAGACTGAAAAAGAAGAAAAGGGGAGCCCTGGCTGGGTAGCTCAGTTGGTTAGAGAATTGTCCCAACACACCAACATTGCAGGTACACTTTCTGGTCAGGGCATATATAAGAATCAACCAATGACTGTATAAATAAGTGGAACAACAAATCGATGTTTCTCTCTTTCAAATCAATAAACAAAAATTTTTTAGTAATTTTTTTAATAATGGTTTCTCCTTTTTTTAATGTTTATTTTACTGATTTTAGAGAGGGGGGGGGGGAGACAAAGGAACATCAATCTGTTCCCACATGCCCTGACCGGGGACTGAACCAGCACCCTCTGTGCTTCCAGATGATGCTCTAAAATACCGAGCTATTTGGCCAGGGCAGTAAAAAGAATTTTTACACAAATGAGAACAAAAGAATGTATGTGACAAACAGAAAACAAATAGCATACCATATCAATGACATTAAAAGTAAATTAGCTGAACACCCAAATTAAAAAGCAAAGATTGTCATAATGGATCAAAAACGTAAGACACAACTATATACTGCCTACAAGAATCCAACTTTAAATATAAAGATACAAATCAGTTTAAAGTAACAATGGAAAAATATATACCATGCAGACACTAGTCAAAAGAAAGTTGGATTGGCTATATTATTCCAGACAAAGTAGACATCAGAGGAAAAAATTTTCCCAGGGATAAAAGAAGGCCACATGATAATGGAAAAATGGTCAATTCCTCATAAAGGCATAGTGATCTTGAATGTTTACATACCTAATTTCAAAATACATGAAAAAAGAAAATAATAAAACTGCAAGGGAAACAGACAAATCCAAAATTATAGACAGAGACTTCAATACACCTCTCAATATTTCATCAACCAAGAAGTCAGAAACTATAAAGAACACTATATTAACATTCTCGACCAGCTGGACCTAATTGGGATTTATAGAACACTCCACCCAACAACAGCAGAATACACATTCTTTTCAAGTGCACACAGAACGTTTACCAAAATTGACCATATTCTTGGCCACAAAACAAGTCTCAATGAAATGAAAAGGACTCAAGTCATATAAAGTATATTCTCTGATCATAATGGAACTAACTAGTAATTAATAACACAGAAATCTGGAAAATGTCCAAGTATTTGGAAACTAAATACACCCCTCCAAATAAGCCATGGGTCAAGGAAGAAATCAAAAAGGAAATAGGATGCATTTTGAACTAAAAATGCAAACACAGCATTAGACTTCCTGAAATGCTACTAAATCAGTGCTTCAGTTAAAATTTATAGCACTAATCTTGTACATTAGTAAAGGAAAAGAGGTCTCGTCCTGACCTGCGGTGGCGCAGTGGATAAAGCATCCACCTGGAACACTGAGGTCATCAGTTCGATACCCTGGGCTTGCCTGGTCAAGGCACATACGGGAGTTGATGCTTCCTGCTCCCCACCTCACTAAAATTAATTATTTTTTAAAAAGAATCATCTATTAAGTTTTTAAAAATTAGAAACTGACTCAGCGAAGTGACCAAATTTGTCCCAAGGTTATACCCCTAACAAGGGAGCTCAATTTCTAACCAGGCCTGGGCTCTCTTGCTACTCTATGCAAATTACCATAGAAAGAATTCAACAGAAGAAAAGCCCACAATCTGCCCGGTCCGTTTCTGCTGCTGCAGACGTCAGCTGCCCCCTGCCACGGCGGCTGAGTCACCGTGACCCGACTTACTTCAGGGAGGAGTCCCCGACGCCAACGCAGCCCCGCAAGCTGAGCTTTCGCAGGAACCCGCCGCACCGCTTTGAGATATTTTCCACCACTCGACCCTTGAATCAAGAAAGTTGGAAAGAAACTTTGTTTTTTATGCTGCTTACCTAACAGGACAATAACCTGAAATTTAGAAACTATATTTTTCCAGATGTAACAGAAGATATTTTGGAACATTCCTCCAATACCCCACGCTGTCTCTGACACAGAAAGACGCTGCATGCACTGAAAAATGTTTTCAATTAAAACGTTCAGTATTTTTTTTTTAATGCATTACTTTTCGAAAGCCTCACCCCTGGAGTCAGGCCTTCCCAGGGCTCATAGTGACTCCACCAATTCCAAGGCTCTCTGAGGACCACTGTGGAAATGGGCTGTTGGGCAGAGATCTAAAACAATGCTGCTTAAGGAAATTCTATTTTAGTTAAACATTAGCACTCCAAAAGTTTGAAAATATATCATATAAATGTCTCCTCGTTCTCTTTAGCATTAGCCTATTTAAACATACCTGTTTTGGAGGGAAAAGTATGGCTGACTGGCAGACAGAGAAGGAAACAGAAAATGGACATTTATTAAGCATTTTCTTTTCTTTTTATTGACAGAGATAGAGAGAGGAACAGACGGACAGACAGGCAGGAAGGGAGAGAGATGAGAAGCATCAATTCTTCATTGCAGCTCCTTAGTTGTCCATTGATTGCTTTTTCATATCTGCCTTGACTGGGGGCTACAGCAGACCAAGTGACCCTTTGCTCAAGCCAGCGACCTTGGGCTTCAAGCCAGAGACCATGGGCTCAAGCCAGCGACTCTGGGGTCATGTCTATGATCCCACACTCAAGCCAGTGATCCTGTGCTCAAGCTGGTGAGTCCGCGCTCAAGCCGGTGACCTCGGGGTCTCAAACCTGGGTCCTCCCTTTCCCAGTCCAGCACTCTATCCACTGTGCCACCACCTGATCAGGCAGCACTTTCATTTTTGCAGACTCAATTTTAACACTTTCTTGTGCCTATTATGGCCTATTTAATGTCCACCACAACCTCCCAGACAAGTACTCTACATCAGAGGGAAGGGGGAGCACATCTGGGATTCAGTAGATCCATTAGTGTCAGCATGCCTCTGATTAAAATCAATGGAAAACTACAAGAAGCCAGTCTGGGCGGGACTGCAGATAGCCCCCACACACCAGGAATGGGGTCTGGGTCATCCCGCCAGGTGAAGCACCAGGACCAGCCCAGGAGCTTGCTGAAGACAAAGGGAACAGAGAATGGGTAGTGGGAGAAGAGAGTTATAAATTCCAACGAGGACCACGTGACCAGTTACGGAACTGAGGACTGTAACTGTCATGGTGTTTTCCTCCTGGTGTTGTTGTAAATATGCATGTTTGTGCACACAAGGGGTCCTCAGGTTACAACAGTCTCAACATACAATGTTTCGAGTTTATGATGCTCACAACCATAAAAACTTTAAAAAATTGAGATGTGAGTGTTTCGGCTTCTGCTTACAGACTACGTGGGCGAACTAGTTTGGTTGCACGTGGCAGAAGAATTACACAATAACGCAGCATATGAGTGGGGAGATGGCATCCCCAGCACGCTTACCTAGCCCATTTTGGACTGTTAAAAGCACAAGTGTTCCATTTGAGTTAGGGTAGGGTGTGTTTCGACATACACCAAAATTTGAGTTACATCACTGTTGTAAGAACGGAACTGTGTTGTAACCTGAGGATCCCCTGTATATAAAGCAACTATACTTGTTTTCTTTCCTCTCTTGTTCTCTTATCATGCAATACTGAATGCATTAACTTTATACTATAGTATTTAAGTATGGCTAACTCTACATCATAGTACCTCTGGCACAGGTTATCAAGGAGTAAGTATCACTTAAATACTTGACCTCCTCTTCTAAAGCAGAAGTTAGTGTGTTTTAGGTGGGATTATGACCTTGTTATTTTCTTTATTTAAAGATTAAGTCGTATTTGAGGAGATGCATATAGGTGCCCAGCTGACAAGGAGTGACCTTGTGATGATTAACTTCATGTATCAACTTGACTGGTCACAGTGTGTGCAGACATTAGGCCAAACATTATTCTGGTGTACCTAACATTTGAATCAGCAGACTAAGTAAAGCCGATTGTCCTCCCTGGTGGGCCTCATCTAACCAACTGAAGACCTAAATAGGGCAAACAACGCTAAGAGGAACTTCTCCTGTCTGACTGAGCTTGAACTTTGGTCTTTTCCGGCCTTCAGACCTGTCCTGAAACATCAGCTGCTCTCAGGTCTGAATCTGCCAGCACTCAGATGGGAATTTATACCATCGGCTCTGCTGGTTCACACGCCTTCTGACTCGGACGAGGCTACCTATGGGCTCTCCTGCATCTTTAGCCTGCTGACAGCAGGTCTTGGGAATTCTCAGCCTCCACAGTCACATGACCCAATACCTTACAATAAATCTCTATCTCTGTATCTACATATATACATATCCTACTGGTTCTGTTTCTCTAGGGATCCTGACTAATTCAGATGGGGTCTATTGCCTTCATTTTGCAAATGAAGAAATTAAATAATTAAATTGCCAAGGTTACATTTCATGAGTAGCAGTGTTGAGGTTCTGACAAGTTTAACGGATTCTAAAGCCTGTGTACTACCTCCATAAGAAAGGAGACATTGAAAAAAGTGCCATTTTGTTTTGTTTTTAATACTATTATCCTTCCTTTATAAAACAGCAATCCAGGCACTGACCTGTAACCACTAAGAATTCACCAGGACACATCAAACCATAGGATCACAGGGTTGGGACCCACCCATTCTGTTACCTGGCTAACAACTTAAGTGAAATCCAAACTCTGATATTGCTATTAGCTTTATTTATGCTTCCATATTAAGTTAATAATTAGTTTTTGAAACAAAATTCTAGCCAACTGTAAAGTAAATCACTGTCTTCGGGGGTAAAAATGACAATGACTTGGAAACCCAAGATAAATACATATCAAAAAAACAGCAAAAACAAAACTCTACAGCAATGTCTACAAATGGAGCACACAATAAAGTTTTCTCCATTTCAGGTTAGTTAGATGTATATTAGCTTTCTATTCTTCTTTTCTTTGATGTAAAAGTTTTTGTACTGGAATAAAAAAACATACATTCAGAATGTTCTACTCTATTGTTTCCAACTAAGAAAAAAGTGAGCAAATTTTTTCTAAAAGCAAAATTCAAGTCAATTACTGTCTATTATCTATCAAGTATGTTGCAAGTGTACATCTAGAACAGAGGGCGTTAGAAATAAATGAGGCCTAAATGGAGAGACCCTTTGCAAAAAATTTTAAAACAACGACTCTTCACTAGCCAGTAGAAATAACTACAGTTCAGGGAGTTTGATGTTCTCCTCAACATCACTAAGTAAACACAACGAATAAAGATCCAGAAATTGTCAGTTTGAAGAGTAATTACATGTCAGCACGTCTGGGTGAGGCACTGCTACAATCATTGCTATTAAGTCTGGAAATAGCACCGCAGAACTCCTGATTCAGGGACTACAGTTCAAGCCAGGAATGAGAATTTATTGCTCCAGGACAGGTGTGAAGCCCTGAAGCCCCCCTCCCCACTTTCCAACGCCAGAGGACCTGAGAGGAAACCGAGGGTGGGCAGCCCTGTACTCAGCCCCGCCTGTCGTATGTAGGTGCTCTGCCCACTGGTTAGAGACGGACCCTGGAGCAGCAGGTCACCCAGAGGAGGGGAAGGACTTCCACAACTGGCCATCAGTGCTTCTAAGTAACTCACAGGATATTGTTTGGACCCATTTCAGTTTTAAACACATTAATTTTCTTATCCATTAAAAAAGACATAAAACACACACTTTGGTGAAAATACCAGATGAACACGCTACACACGTAACTGAATTAAAATGCAATTCCACTACTGTAACTGAGCTGGCTACTAGAAATGAATGAGATTTTATGAACATTGGGTAGATAATAAACTTCAGAATCCCCAGACCCTCAAAACAGCACTCCAGACAACTGCTATGGACAGTGCTCTTCATTAAAGCCCTCTTTCCTTCTTTTTGGTTAGAAATGGGACTTTAATATTAAAGTTGTTTTAAAAGAAACTTTTCTCATTTGATCAGGTTTATTTACAACTCTTAAATGGAGATACACATATTTCCAGATGAATAACCAGAATCTAGGAATTACAAAAGACTTTAAAGATGACTTTATAAACAATAACACTGAGGCACTGAGAAATGGCATGGCTCACGTGGCCGGGCTGGAATGACCCCTGCGGTCTCACTCCTGGGCTCTGCTTCAGCCATTCCTCCATTCTTGACAGTGACCAGAACTCTCAGTGGCTCTTTCAGATCAACAACTATGTGTCAACAGTCTCTGAATATTAAGGCGGGGAAGCAGGTGTTAGGAGGCAGGCAGGCATGAGGCCTTAAAAAGCTGAGTGCTAAAACTCAGATTATAAATACGAACAAGGAGGAACAGCAATCTGCTACTATCCAGAGCAAAGGAGAATACAAGCAGAAATTTTATCTTGATGAAATACCTTCTCCACCACTCTATTCTACCTTGCCACCTCAATATTAAATCTAAATGCATGAACCTGGAACGCTGAGGTTGCCGGTTCAAAACCCTGGGCTTGCCTGGTCAAGGCACATATGGGAGCTGATGCTTCCTCCTCCTCCCCCCTTCTCTCTCTCTCTCTCTAAAATGAATAAATAAAATCTTTAAAAATAAATAAACAAATCTAAATGCAGGTACATAATAAAAAGGTAGAACAGAGTGAACCATTCACTTATCTGTTTAAAAAGTCTTTTTTCCAAAACAAAGTTAACTTACCTCTACATCTGTTTGAAAGTTAAAAAGGTCTATTCTTTGCCAGTTGCTTCCATCCAGGGCTAAGATGTTCCAAGCCTGGGAGGTGGGAGTGAAGGAGGAAGGATTGGCAGGAAAGAGAGACACTGATTGAGATCATTAAAGGAAGTCTTGATTCAGCCTTTGTGTTTTCAAACTTCAGTCTTGATATACATTAAGTTGATCATCGAATATGAAATTATGACAATTACAACTGTGTTATGTTACACATAAAAGATGACATTTTAATTTTTAACTGCTTACTTGAACTAAAACTCCTCCTCATTCTAATAAAATTTGATATTTACTGATTAAAAATCTGGTAAATATCCTACCTTGGAAATCTGTGCACATCGGCACAAAGTTACTATATCCAAGAAGGAAAATATTCTAGGAAGAAAGAGGGGGGAAAAAACAAAAAAACGAGATGGTGTTAACATTTAAGGATATTTTTGACTTGAAAGATATAATCTAATGCGTCATTTGGATACATGGTTTTTTTTCCCAAGATTCTTCAATTTGACTGCACAAGTATGCTATAATTTTACATCCTACTGTGAAATATAAAATGTCTGCATGTTTCCAAGCTGCTTCAGACACACTGCACAAATCCCCTTAAAACAAAACTCTTTAAACTTTTATTACCCTTGTTCTAGGCTTGGACAAAGCAGGTCATAACTTGTTCTATTCAAAGATCAGCTCTGTAATCCTGCTGAGAGCTCCCCCTCCTCATCCTGGTGCCCCTAACGCGGCCAAAGCCCTTTTGGTGGCAGCGGCACTAAACAGGTTCAGTTCCCTGAGTCTCAAACAGCATGGCCAAGAAAAGCTCAATGATGAAACCCAACTGGGCAACACAATGGAGCTCAAGGTCTGTAAGTCACTGGGTTCTTTTTTGTGAACAAAAGCCAAGAAGCCACAGAAGATGGAAGTGATGGGGAACAGAAAGGCAGAGAAGCAAACAAAACCCTAGTTGACATCAGTAATGCCCCCAGAGGTGGCAGGAGCTGTCTGTCACACAGGGTCTGAGCCTGGTCCTGACATTCTGGCCATGGAGGAGATGAGTTGCTGATGACAGAAAGGTGGCAGCCAGCGGTGTGTGCCTCCGGCCTGCACAGCGACAGCTGAAAACAAACAACAGCTTTTCTAGGAGAAGACAGGTGGACGGGATGAGGTCAGGGACAATAACAGGATCTCAATTTTTTTTTTTTTTTTTACAGAGACAGAGAGAGAGTCAGAGAGAGGGATAGATAGGGACAGACAGACAGGAACGAAGAGAGGTGAGAAGCATCAATCATTAGTTTTTCGTTGCCATCGCAACACCTTAGTTGTTCATTGATTGATTTCTCACATGTGCCTTGACCGCGGGCCTTCAGCAGACAGAGCCACCCCTTGCTGGAGCCAGTGACCTTGGGTCCAAGCTGGCAAGCTTTTGCTCAAGCCAGATGGGCCCGCGCTCAAGCTGGCGAGCTGGTGAGCTCGGGGTCTCGAACCTGAGTCTTCTGCATCCCAGTCTGATGCTCTATCCACTGTGCCACCGCCTGGCCAGGCCAGTATCTCAATTCTTAAAGTCCTATTAGGTAGATATGAGGCTGTGCCAGTGTGTGTGGAGGCGCAGGAGGGGGAGATAGCAAACAGCCACCTAGAAGTTCTTCAAAATTCTTCAAAGAAATAATCAGGAGTTGACAATCCATGGGCTCAGGGAAGAATGGTAATAAAACACGAGTTGTGCCCTATGATGGTGCACCCACAAGCAGCACCACAAGGCTACTGTTAGCATAAAAATCATTCTACAATCTAGGCTGCAACCCTTTTCTAGTAAACAGCAAAGGACAGACGCACAAGAGCTGCGCCGACCTTAAAAGACACATGGATCCTTGTACACAGGAAAACATTAGTGGCTGAAAATCTGTACTTAAATAAATATGCGAAAACATACTTCAGGGCATCTGCACACTTACATTGCCCCTGTAAGAATACGCCTTGCCCCACCCACAAGCCCTCCTGCCTCAAATGTCTGTGTTTGGTGCCATATGATCATTCCGCAGTGAGCCATAACTTAGCGTCAGCCCCATAAGACCGAGGACGAGCAAAGAAACAAGTCTGCTACAGCAGAATCCTATTTCCTGCTGGGTCTCAGTTCTAAAGTACATGCTGAAGATGGAAAAGGAGTTAGCTAAGTTTTCCTTGAAAATCCCTTAGGAATGTGCCTCCTTGGAGACCACATACTTGATCATCTCTCGGTAGTATAACGATAACGGTAGTTAGCACTGAGTGTGTACTTACCATGTGCTAGCCACAGTTCATGCTAGTCAGCTCATTGTCACAACACTGCTATGAGGTGTTAATATCATCTCCATTTTACAGATAAGGACACTGAGCACACAGGTTAAGTATCCTGCCCAGGCCACACAGATTGTAAGAGAGACGCTAACATTTGAACCCAGGTAGCAGTCTGGCTTGAGAGCCCAAGCCCATAACCACTCTGCAGTCTGCCTTGAATTTAATGCACCTGTTTTCCCTCAGGATTGGACTAGACCAGTGGCTCTTAACCTGGGTTCTACAGAACCCTAGGGGTTCGATGAGTCGGTCTCAGGGGTTCGGAGAAGCCTCTGCTGCGGAGGCCAGAATAAAGTAATACCGTAATTTGTTGTGAGTTCATGCACTTTGTTGGTTTTGTTCTTTGAGCAAGGTGATGTTCATGCACGGCTCATTTTGTGCACCAGTAAAAAACATATACCTATGTCTTGAATTTGGAAAAAAAATCATTTCATTTATCACTAAAGAAGGGTTCGGTGAATGCGCATATGAAACTGGTGGGTTCAGTACCTCAAAAAAGGTTAAGAACCACAGGACTAGAATCTAGAGGTCCCCAAACTACGGCCCACGGGCCAAACTGTGGCCCCCTGAGGCCATTTGTCCAGCCCCCGCCGCACTTCCGGAAGGGGCACCTTTCATTGGTGGTCAGTGTATGGAGTACTGTATGTGGCGGTCCTCCAACGGTCTGAGGGACAGTGAACTGGACCCCTGTGTAAAAAGTTTGGGGACCCCTGGACTAGATGCTATTTCTTCAACTGAACAGCAGATGGAGCAGTCTGAGTTTAGTGAGCATGCTGTACGGAAAGCTCGTATCTTTAAACGGAAGCATCCTAGTAACCTAGCAAGATGCTCACAGTCAGACACCCGGGAGAACCTGCAGCTGAAACACTAGCGCACATTTCTCATTTTATGCTTTCTACTCAATCTTACGGCTGCTGAGCGGAAGAGTAGAGTGGCTTTGGTATTTACATGATTTGGGTTGGATTTTCACAAGTTCACTGGCATGATAGGACTCCACACTGCCAAATGAGCCATATTCCTGAACCATGTGTCAATGAATGAAACAGATGCCATGAATGACAGAGCCTCGGACCCGGGCAGCAGGAACAGGGGTCACCAGAGGAGCTGTGGTGGCGGGACACTGAGTTGTGGCACTTCAGAAACGTTTTTTCTAGAAATTACTTCCTACCTCAACTTTGAGAACTTCACCCTTAATCAGGAAAGTGGTGCAATGGCTTAGGGGTGCAACTTGGTTATCAATACATATATAGGAGGGTACAGGGAGCAGATGTGCTTTTGGACTCTGCATTCTGTCCCACTGGTCTGTTTGTCTACCTCTATGCCAATGAGACCACTTTAATTAGGAAGCTTTGTAAGTCTTGCTGTCTGGTAATGTAATAAGTCTTGCAACTTGGTTCTTGATTCATCAAGATTACCTTGGTTATTCTTGGCTCTTCTTGGTTCTTTGAACTTGCACTTATGTTTTAGAATCACCATATGAATTTTCACAAGAAAACTTGATGAAATTTTTAATGGGATTTCACTGAATTTATAGGAACTTGTGGAGAACTGAGATCTTTACAATATTAAGTCTTCTGACTCAGAAATGCACAATAACTACAAGAGAGGAAATCTACAAACCAGCCTCTCTTGTGAACATAATGCAAAAATCCTAAACAACATATTAGATCAAATCCAGTGATATATAAAAACATTTAACATACGGTCAGGTTTAACACTGATTTAACATTTTAAACCAATTAATACCACTTATATTAATAGAATAATAAAACCGTGTGATATCTCAAAAGATGAACTGTGGAGCAACTATAAAAGATGTAACACACACATAATGGCAATACTAGAAGAAATTCTGGAGGCAATAATGGCTGAGAAGTTTTCAAATTTAATGATAGACACCAAATCATAGATTATAGATTAGGAAGCTCAGAGAATGCCAATCATGACAAATACCAGCCTCTAATTTACCTGCTTTTATAACATCCTCTATCAGTTTGGTATTAGGGTAACTCCTTTTAATCTAGTCTTAAAAATCCCTTTTAATCTATTCTTTAAAATTTTTCAGCCACTTTGCTTCAAATATTATCCCTCCTATATTTTCTCTCTATTCCTCATCTATAATTTCCTTTATACATATGTTGAATCATCTAATCCAGTGATGGGCAATCTTTTGAGCTTGGTGTGTCAAAATTTGCCAAAAAACTGAGCATAACTCGGGTGGTGTGTCACTTCGAGAAAAACGGCCTAACCGGAAGTCCCAGAACTAGACGCTCTGTGCCGGAGTTCTGTTGTTTTGGCCTACAGACCTCCAGCACAGTGTCTACACTACAGCAAATGTTATATCCTCAGCTACTGCACCTGGCCGTGCAGGAGCCGAGATAAAACGTCGTTCTCGGCATGCGGCCCCATACTTCTCTGGTATGCGGCCACATGCAGCTGTGTGTCATCAAAAATGGCTACGTGTCAGTGCTGACATGCGTGTCATAGGTTCGCCATCACAGATCTGATCCCATCTGCTAGGTCTCTTAACCTTTATTTCCATATCTTTCTCTCTCTATGCTGAATTACGTATAAATTCCCTATCTACTTTCCAGTTCTCTAATTTCCTTTTCAGCCTCATCTAATAGAGATTTAATTCATTTACTCTCCCTTATGGCGGGTCACTTCCTCGGGTAGCTTGTAATGTTTTAACATGACCTCATTTTCATCTGATTAATAATATGGAAAACTTACACATCTTGGATTTGAAATGTCCCTAAAAATTTTTACGTTTGATTCTGCCAAGTTCTCCCAAAGGTTTCATCTTTCTGGCTTAAATTTTACATTGATTTGTAAACTTGGAATTTCTAAATCATGTATACATGAGATTAAATTTCTCAAAAAAGACTTTTTCCCCTTCACTTAAAGCCCTGATCAGATACAAGTTTGTTTGTTTTAGTCCCATCTTACTTAACACAGGGAACCTTTCCAGGGTCCCTGCACTATGTCAGGGTCATATGCTCAGCTCCTCCCCTTGTGGACGCAAGGTTTCACCAGCCACTGCTGGTTCGCTAACCACTCCAGTTACGAGGACACTAAGATGACTTATTTTTTTAACTATGTATTTACTTTTCGTTTTAATTGTTTCTTCTTGTGCTTTCATGCTAGCCCAATTATAAGGTTATGGGACCCAGAAGTCCGGTGTTCCTTTTCTTTGATGGCAATTAACACCGTGGTATACAGAATGCTGTCTACGGAGTAGAGCATCAACCATCCTTCACTTCTATTACTATAGCAAAAACAGAAACAAATAAATAACTAGGTACATGGGCTAGTTTATTTTTGATTAGACATACGACCTCTAGTGCTGAATAATTGGTTAAACTGGAAGTCTTTGCTCTGCTGAACAGAATAAAAATTTTATGCCTTATCTTTTATAGGCAGACATATGAAGATATGTGAGGATTTTTGTTTTGGGTAGATTATAAGACTAATATACTGCAAACAATCTTTTTGACTGAAGAGCAATAAAATACAGAAGAAAGAACTGGAGATTTAAAGTCAATAGGCCCTAATTGAAGTCTCAGACCCACACAGACCTTTCAAACTTCAAATCTCATGTTTTTAACAACTGTGGAATCTTGATCAACTCATTCAACCTTTGAGCCTCAGATTTTTCATCTATAAGATAAAGATGATTTAAACTGTTCTACTTCAAAAGATTAGTTTGAGTATCAAGTGATGATTATGAAATTGCTACAGTGTACACATTCTTTTTCCCAAAAAAAATAATAATCAGTAGGAAACATTAGACTGAAGGGGTCGTACAAACTGAGAACAATTTCTAAGAAAAAGAATAAGTGGAAATATGAACAGTTTCTTTCAAACTGGAGGCAGAACCTTAACAGAACTTTTAGGGAAGTGTGGGGAACTTCACCCGTGAACAGCAGCTGTTCTGCAGGAAATCGCTAAAGGTTAAGAGTGGCAATAAGCCCCAGAAGGTGACGACAGGGGCACTTCTGTACTTGCACACCTTGCACACTTCCTCCATATGCTTAGATCAGCTAGCATAAGTGATGCCAGACCCTCCACATTCTTCAAAGAACTACCTACTTAGAGTGATACCCTCAAAGATGAAAATACAGGCTCAGTGCTTTTGTGCAAATGAATAATCTTTCAAGTATGGACACAAAAAACCAAAGCTTTTCCTAAAGACCGCTAAGCCTGTGTTCATACACCAAGGCACATTAGGGAAAATTATGTTCTTTAAGCAAATGTTAAATTTGAGGTTTCAGGGTATTGGTTTAGTGATGTTTTTTAATAGAAATAAAAAACCTTTTAATTCCATGAGTCATCTCTTAAGGGCATCTCCAAAGAACTCAAACTGGGAGACAAACGTGTACATCTACTTGAACTGCTGAAATGAGAAACTTTGTGCTTAATTCTGTCATGCATCCACATAAATGTTAAAAGAAAAAGAGTGGTGATTTAAGTTTTTTAA
Organism: Rhynchonycteris naso; assembly: GCA_037038555.1. Classification (NCBI taxonomy): domain Eukaryota; kingdom Metazoa; phylum Chordata; class Mammalia; order Chiroptera; family Emballonuridae; genus Rhynchonycteris; species Rhynchonycteris naso. Next base: position 60,103,202 of record CM073004.1, on the reverse strand, counting down.
AATGTCTCTAATAATAAGATGTTTCTTTCATTATTGTTATTAATAAGAGCTTTGTCTTCTCAGAATGCTTTAAAATATTTACTCCCAATAAATTCAGTAACATTAAAATGTATATACAGGGGTCCTCAGGTTGTGATAATCTCAACATACAATGTTTTGAGTTTACAACGTTCACTCCCATAAAAGCTTTAAAAAATTGAGAAGTGCCTGACCAGGCGGTGGCACAGTGGATAGAGCGTCGGACTGGGATGCAGAGGACCGAGGTTCGAGACCCCGAGGTCACCAGCTTGAGCACGGCTCATCTGGTTTGAGAAAAAAAAAAAAAAAAAGGCTCACCAGCTTGGACCCAAGGTTGCTGGCTCGAGCAAGGGGTTACTCGGTCTGCTGAAGGCCCGCAGTCAAGGCACATGTGAGAAAGCAATCAATGAAAAACTAAGGTGTCTCAAGGAAAAACCGATGATTGATGCTTCTCATTTCTCTCCGTTTCTGTCTGTCCCTATCTATCCCTCTCTCTGACTCTCTCTCTGTCCCTGTAAAAAAATAAATCAATAAAAAATTGAGATGTGAGTGTTTCAGCTTGCGGACTACCTGGTCCTCTGCTGAGGACTTTGTTCAGCTGGAGAAGCTGTTGAAGAGGAAGAGATAGAAACCCCAGAACCCAAGAGATCTAGCAACGGTTTGGCAGAAGGGTTTTCTTTTTTTTTTTTTCCTTAAGTGAGAAGCAGGGAGGCAGAGAGACAGACTCCCGCATGCGCCCAACCAGGATCCGCCCAGTAAGCCCACTACGGGGCGATGCTATGCCTATCTGGGGCCCTCAGTCTATTGCAACCGGAGCTATTTTAGCGCCTGAGGTGGAAGCCATGGAGCCATCCTTAGCACCTGGGCCAACTTTGCTCCCCTGGTGCCTTGGCTGCGGGAGAGGAAGAGAGAAGGGAAGGTAGAAGGATGGAGAAGCAGATCGTTGCTTCTCCTGTGTGCCCTGACCAGGAATTGAACCCAGGACATCCATACACTGGGCTGATGCTCTCCCACTGAGCCAATGGGCCAGGGCCTGGCAGAAGGTATTTCTATGGTAAAGGAGGGGCTGGCAAAATTTCAGGCTGAGGACCCCAGCGATGACAGATTCAGTCAGGTCTACAGAGCTGTTATGGATGCCTTGCAATGCAATAGGCAGATTTGGGAAAAGAAGAAGCCAAAAACCTTCCAGACTAGCCTGGAACAATTCTTTAAGAAGGTAGAGAGGCCTGCAACAGATCTTGTGCCCTCTATGTCAGCTGCTTCTCGAGATGAAACACCTGTAGTGCAGGTAGAATCATCCCCAGCGTCTCCTGCATGTTCCTTAGGCAACCCTGATTCACCTGACCCAGTATCTCCAGCACCTTCTGCAGGTTCTCCTGCCTCTCCAGCTTCCTCCTCCCAATAGCTCACTCTCCCACCTTGCAATGCCTCTTCCAGTGTGCAAGCCAACCGCAGGGATAAAGGTAAGAAATTTTTTTTTATGTTCCTTTTTTGTCGCTTTTTCGGTTACTACAGTACAGTGTACAGTACAGTATATTTATGTCCTTTTCCTGTTTCTGGGCTTAGTCGTGTTTTTATGTTCTAGAATATGATTTTACAACTGTGTTAGGATAGGTAAGTGACTTAGGAGAGGGTGTGGTTCAACTTACACCAAAATTCGGGTTACGTCACTGTCATAGGAATGGAACTGTGTCTTAACCCGAGGACCCCCTGTACATATTGACTGCATGTAGCACTCTCTATCTGTTGCAAAGCAATCTCCATGTGTTTTTACGTCATCATTAACATCCGAAAGAAAGCATAATAGAAGTAAACACTTAAGGTTAAATTAATATTAAAATTTATAATGTGAGTGTGGGGCCAATATTTGACTCACATAAGACTCCTTCTCTCTCCTGGCCAGGTGGCTCAGTGGACAGTGTTGTCCTGGCACGCCGAGGTCACGGGTGTGACCCCCAGTCAAGGCACGTACAGAAGAAGCACTCACTGAGCGCACAGTAAATGGAACAGCGAGTAGAGGCTTCCCTCTCTCGCAGCAATGGAAAAAAGTTCTTTTAAAAGACACCTTTTCCCAAACGAGGAATGATTTCGTCCAGGAGAATGCCTTTTTTATAATGCAAAATAATTATCCGTTGTTGTAATACCACCACTGATCTGCTTAAGCCCTAGTCGTGGCTGGTTTCACATCCGATGGTACTAAGCGCCTGCCCCTGAGACTGCATCAGTCCAGGTCGATGAAGCACTGGGCTCCGTTCCCTTACTTCCTAATCAGGTTCGTTACTGAGGTACGGTGAGCACCAGCATATGGTAAGGGCCGTGTCAGGGCAGCTTGCTTTTATAGGCTGTCGGCCATTAAAACTGAGTGCACTGTTGAACAGCACTGATTAAGTATTCAGGCATCCAAAATTGATATTAATTAAAAACAATAAGCTAACATTTAGTTAACATTTATTAAATGCCAGGAACTCTAAGCACTAGCAATAATCCCATAAGGTAAGAAATATGTATAGATATGGGAAATTATGGCCCAGAGAGGTAAGTCACTTTGTGGTCACAACTGGCAAATGGGGGGAGCTGGAATCTCAACCACGTCTGGCTCCAATAGTAGTATAATAATGAAGGAAAACATATGTAATGACAACACAACTGACTAGCAGGTATGTAGATTACAAAAATGAAATATCCCCATTGCTATAAGCATTATATAACTGACTCCCAAGAACAGGAAAATGAACGGTGCGAGAGTGAAGAGCAGAGAGGGAGAACTTGAACGCCTTTAACTTATGAGCGAAAGCTGGGTAGAAAAAGCAAAATTGTAAAAACATGTTAAGTAACAAGCTAAAAACGGGTGGTAGATGAAATCTGTGAATGAATAATACTGGGCTGTCTTAAAACTAGCAATAAGATGGTCAGCTGAAAACACCAACTCACAGCTTTTTCTGAGTGATTCAAAGTGACAGAATTGGATGAAAAGAAGCACGTGACCCCAGGCCACACGTGTTAATGGTTCCAAAGGGAAAGCTGAGGCTCCACTTGCTGAGATCAGGATGGAAGCCAGTAGCCAATCTAAGAGGGTGATAAGAGGCAGCCAAAATGGCCAGGGAGCCAAGGCCCTCGGCTACAAGCAAGAAAGATTATCATCAAGTCAGAGTCACATCCACTGATGAAGTAAGACTGAAGGTGATCGAGGACTCACAGGAAGAGGAACGCTGTGAGTCCGCACTGTCACAAAGAAGTGTGCAGTATGAAGTAACACCGTAAGCCCCAGACAGACCAAAAGAATAAAGACAGCGTTTAACTGAGCAAAAATAACCCACACTGAGGCTGCAGGAGGCGGACACTGTGGCACCTGCTTTACTGTGGGATTCACTGATGATGAACACGGCTGCTCTGGTAGTTGGGCTCAACCCCTTCAAAAGTTTGCTTAGAAAGGTTAGCTAGGCGAGGGGAGAGCTACTATCACTGAGAACGGCAAGCCTGAGAGTGAACTGGCAGGAATGTTATAAAAGCCAAAGGAAATTAAAATAGCATGATTGGCTAGAGTTAATTTTGAGACTCGTGAGCAAGAGACCTGTACTGGCAGTAATTTAAAATGTAAATTCCCGCCTGACCAGGCGGTGGTGCAGTGGAGAGACTGTTGACCTGGGACACTGAGGACCCAGGTTCGAAACCCGGATGTCACCAGCTTGAGTGCAGGATCATAGATATGACCCCAAGGTCGCTGGCTCGACGGGAGCCCCGCCCCCCACCATCAGGGCACATATGAGAAAGTGAACAACTAAGGTGCCGCCACTATGAGTTGCTGCTTCTCATCTCTCTCCCTTCCTGTCTGTCTTGTCCTCCCTCTCCCTCTCTCAAAACAAACAAACAAAAATCTTAAATTCCCCTTACAGACTCCAAAATAAGGACAGAAGTGGAAACGCAAACCTATGAATAGATATATCTGCGTATTTGCTCTCATATGGCAATTCTTTTTGGAAAACTGATCTGTGTGTGAGCCTTGTGGCATGATTCAAGAAACTCTAATTCCAGGATTCTAAACAGCTGGCTCCATCAGGGATGTTTAGAAGAACCAAAATTTCTAAAACAGCAGTTTAGAAATCACACTAGCAGAGGAAGTAATATAACCCCCCCTCCTTTCTTGGATAATAGAAACTGTTCCATGGCTGAGTAGTGTAAAAGCTAAACCTCGAAGGGAAAAATATTAAGTTAGCAGCCCTGAGTCAGAGACAGCAGCAGCAGCAGCGTTCAGGAGCACGGGGGATGGAGTTCAATCACACCCCAGTGCTGAATGACTAATACGGCTCTGCGTGGAGCTGGTGACGATTCCCCAGAGTAAAAGTGACATTCACATATAATTGCTTGATATCTGCGCTAGTGTGTTCCGACCAAGAATGAAACATTGCACAGTCCTAGGGACACCATCCATAGACTGCTGTGGATGGCAGCCCCACAGTTGTATACTAACAGCCTGCCCGCCTGAACCCAGCCACATTGGTTCTAATACGTATTGTGCTTAATCAAGACCTTCTGGGCTTATCGGATAAACATATCATTCCTTCCCTGTTACCACTTGCCTAACTTTAAAACAGTCTAAATGCCAAAAACATTGTCTTATCCAAACGGATGTTTGTTTTGTTGAAATATAATACAATCGATCTATTTTTCACATGATCCTGTCATGAGCTGATTTTCTTTTTTATTAACTGAGTTAAATGAGCTCATGACAACATGGACAAACACCTGATGACTAAGGAAAACGCCCTCCGAAGCCCGTGGAATGTGATCACTGCCACAAAGAAGCTAAGTCCTCACCCTGCTTCTGACTCAAGAAAAACAGTCTAACATACTGAGGACAGCAAAGGCTAGTAATCGGTGGCAATTCCAGATGGCGCTGCGGTGAACTCCAATATGTAACAAAATTCACACTCATTCCCCAAAACTAAACATGAGATTTAGCACAGCCCGGGAACAGGGTCATCTGGCTAATCTCTTATTGTATGTCAACATTGCCCCCCAATTTTTTCCACGGAATACTGAAAGGGTCCCACGGTAAGTTTAAAATGTCGCAATTCTCCATCTGGGAGCAGCACTCTGCCTATGAGCTTACTAAGGCTCTGAGAAGTCATGCTGGAAAGAAACTGGTTTTGTTAATCTACTGTTCCCCCATACTTATTTGTTCACAAAACCTGTTTTTGTTTGGTGGAACATCAGTGATATAAGAAGAAAAAGGGACATGCCACACAAAGATTACTATGTATATATGTATTAGATATTTGTAAACAATTAAAACGTAACACCCGAAACTAAAATGAGATGTATTTTGTGACTGCAGAGCAGTAAGGAAGCTGCAGTGGCCTCAGGGTCAACAGATGTTGGTTGGGAGATTTGACGAAACGACAAGGAAAATACCGTTACTGTACATTCAGTGATGCCAAAGACAAAGAGCAAAGGGTCTACTGTATGCAGTACTCACTGTCACATCATAAAATGGATAAGAACGTATCAATTCTGGGTCAAGGACATTTTAAATGCTCAGTAAGAACATAAATGAACTTATTTTAAAACCAATTTTATCAAGAAAACTAAGTGTCCATGACTTCAGAAGCTCATAACCTTAACACTGGTCTCTCCTCTTGTTATTAACTACATTGAGTTATCTACTGGCACCAAAACAATGGCACCAACTGAAGATTATTACAATACTTACCACATTACAAAAAGAATCCAGACCAATGCTATGTACATACTTAGTACATTCTGGATTAGACCAAGTAAAATTTAACAACAAGCTGAACAGCATTCTATAAAACAAAAACAAAAAGTCGGTTAGGCTAATTCTGTCTGTTTTTCTATGCTATGGACTCATAGTGAGAAAGAAGACTCTCTTGGAATTTGATGATGGAATCAAATCTGAATTCTTTTATCTAAAGCTTATTTACACTTACCTTAAAAGAAGTTCTTTTGGTAACTTTTTGTTAATAAGGCCTTCATCATTATTTGCGAAAACCTAAAGGAGGAAGAGAAAAGGAAATTGTTAATGTTAACCAATTAAAAAAATGTTACCTGTCCTTTAGATCAGAACACCCAATCACTGTGCTACAGATATGATACTAATTTGATGAAGCCACCACACTTCAATATTGAAACATATAAGAATAGCTGATACTTTATCACCATTTTATTAAAATGGCAACATAGCCATTTCTATACTATATTGAATCGGAGATTATAGCAAGGTTATTAGGCAAGAACATAGATAAAAGGCATGTTAATCAGAAAGAAAGATGTAAGACAACCTCTAGTCACAGATGACAATCTTGTATATAGAAAAACATTTTTATATCAGAACTAATCAAGGAGTTCATCAAGGTTGCAGGATACAATATACAAATAAATGATGTACTTTAGATTAAATAAATTATATTTCCATACATTAGCAGTGAACAACCTCAAACTGACATTATGAAAGAAATCTCATTTACAACAGCATTAAAAAGAATAAAATACTTAGGAATAAATTTAACTAAAGAAGTGCAAGACTTATATATCAAAAACTTAAATGAAACATTAATGAAAGTTAAAAAGACAAATATACTCATATCCCATGTTCATGAATTTGAAGATTTAATAGTGTTAATAACATTTCTCAAACTGACCCACAGATCGAATAAAATTTCTATCGAAATGCCAGCTATCTTTTTATTGAAAAATTAAGAAGTTGGACCTTTGAAATTCATATGGAAATGCAAGGGACCCACAATAGCCAAAATAAAATCATGTGCTGCATAACAATGTTTCAGTCAATGAAGGACCAACCACATCAACAATGGTGATCTCATAAGATTGTAATGGAGGTGAAATACTCCTATCACCCTAGAGGTATCATAGCCATTGCGACATCGTAGTGTGACGCATTACTCATGTGTGTGTGGTGACGTTATTGTACAATCTTTATAAAATCTACAGTAGTGTTACAATAATGACGTAGGCTTTCACATTTATTCACCATTCCAATTCACTGACTCACCCAGAGCAACTTCCAGTTCCTCAAGCTCTCTTCACATTAAGTGCCTTATATGGGTGTACCACTTTTTATCTTTTATACTGCATTTTTACTGTGTTTTTTAATGTTTAAATATGTTTAAACACACAAATACTTACCATGAGTTACAGCTGCCTACAGTATTTCAGTACAGTAATACGCTGTACAGGCCGAGGAGTAATTGGGCTATACCGTATAGCCTAGGTATAGGCTGCACCATCTAGCTTTGTGTAAGTGCATTCTTTAATGCTCACACAATGATGAAATCGTCTAATGATGTATTTCTCTTAATGTATCCCCTTCATAAAGCAATGCATAACTGTAATCTTGAAAAAGAAAAGTGGTGGGATTTACACTTCCTGATTTCGAAACTTACTACAGAACTACAGGAATTGAAACACTGTGGTACTGGCAAAAGGACAGACATACAGCTCAATGAAATAAAATTAAGTACAGAAATAAACCCTTTGAGGGCAAATGATTTTTGACCAGCGTGCTAAGATAATTCAATGGAGAAAGAATAGTCCTTTCAGCAAATGGTGCCAGGACAACTGGCTATCTACATGCAAAACAACAAAGTTGATCCCTACCTCACATCATATAAAAAATTAACCCCAAATTGATCAAAGACCTAAATAAATATGAGTTAAAACTATAACCCTTAAAAGAAAACAGTATAAATGCTGGTGACCTTGAATTATGTAATGGTTTCTTAGATATGACACCAGACGTACAAGCAACCAAAGAAAAAACAGGTAAATCGGACTTAGTCAAAATTAAAAACCTTTGTGGTTTAAAGGGCATCATCAAGAAAGTGAAAAGAAAATCCACACAATAGGAGAAAATATCTGCAAATCACATATCTGATAAAAGGACTGTATCTAGAATATATATAAAGAATGCTCATAATTCAACAATAAACAGATAAATAAACCAGTTAAAAAATGAGCATGGGATCTAAATAGACATTTCTGCAAAGATATGCAAATCACCAATAAGCACATTAAAATAAAGTTCAACATTATTAGTCCTCAGGAAAGTGCAAATCAAAACCACAATGAGATACTTCACAGCCACAAGGATGGCTTAAATCAGCCAGATAACAACGCATAATGCTGAGAATGGGGAGAAAATAGAACCCTCATATACTGCTGGTGAGAATGTAAAGTGGTGTAGCCACTTCGGAAAACAGTCCGCAGTTCTTCAAAGGTGAAACATAGAATTACCATGTGAACCAGACATTCCAACCATGGGTAACTATCTAGAAGAAATGAAAATGTGTTCTTAAAAAAACTTGTACACAGCCTGGCCTGTGGTGGCGCAGTGGATAAAGCGTCGACCTGGGAACACTGAGGTCGCCAGTTCAAAACCCTGCACTGGTCTGGTCAAGGCACATATGGGAATTGATGCTTCTAGCTCCTCCCCCCTTTCTCTCTCTCTCTCTCTCTCTCTCTCTCACTCTGTGTCTCCTCTCTAAAATGAATAAAATAAAAATAAATAAATAAATAAAAAACTTGTACACAAATGTTCATAGCAGCATTATGCATAATAGCCCAAAAGTGGAATAATCCAAATGGCTATCTGCTGATGAACAGATCCACAAAATGTGGTATATCCATACAATGGAAAATCATTCACCAATCAAAGAACAAAGTACCAACATATACAGTGTGTCCATAAAGTCATGGTGCACTTTTGACCTGTCACACGGTCAAAAGTGCACCATGACTTTATGGACACACTATTACAACAGCAATGAGCCTTAACAATATTATGCCACATGAAAGAAGACGCAAACAAAAGGCCACATACTGTATAATTGTGACCCCACAAAAACTTTCCCAGTGACTGCCCTGTTCTGCTTCCTTAGACACCTGTGCTCCAGTCCCATCCCTTTCAGAGACACCCCAGTGCTGGAAGCAGCAGTGGCTGGGGTGGGCACTACAAGGCAGACGTGAGACAAAAAGTAAGGGGCAGAAGGCAGAGGTCAAAGTGTAGTTCAACCCAGAGCTATATCTGTGGGCGGAGTGGGGGAATGGGGGGCGGGGGAGAGGGAAGCCAAGTAAATCCTGTAGGATGTCATTAGACAACTAGAAAGTTTGTCATAAAGTAAAAAAGAGCTTGACGGCTCCACTGATAAGACACTGAGACTTTTTTTTTTTTTTACAGGGACAGAGAGAGAGTCAGAGAGAGGGATAGATAGGGACAGACAGACAGGAACGGAGAGGTGAGAAGCATCAATCATTAGTTTTTCATTGCTGTTGCGACACCATAGTTGTTCATTGATTGCTTTCTCACATGTGCCTTGACCGCGGGCCTTCAGCAGACCAAGCAACCCCTTGCTGGAGCCAGCGACCTTGGGTCCAGGCTGACGAGCTTTTGCTCAAGCCAGATGGGCCCGCGCTCAAGCTGGCAAGCTCGGGGTCTCGAACCTGAGTCTTCCGCATCCCAGTCCGACGCTCTATCCACGGCGCCACGCCTGGTCAGGCAAGACACTGAGACTCTTAATCTTGGTGTAATACATTCATACCAGGCATGGGCACAATCTTCAGTTTAGAAAGAAGCCATGGTGTAATGGTTAAGAAGCCAGACTTTGAAGACAGGTGGGCTGAGTTCAAATCCTGCCTCTACCACTTGCCAACCACGTGACCTTGGGCACGCTGCCTAATCAATCTGAGAGTTTTAAATAGATATAATGCCTATCTCCTAGGGATGTTGGAAGGATTAAAAGAGATGTGAAGTGACCAGCCTAAAACTAGGCATAGTGAAAGGCTCTATGAAAGAGAATTACTATTACAATTAAATACTAAAAATTATGTTCCGACCACAGTGCAGACAAAAGGGAGACCAACACTGTCAAGAGTTAAAAAAAAATAGAGAAACCTCTTCTTTTCACAATCTGTTAACATAGGTCTCATTATATAAGCTCTCTTGGCTATATCACGTGATGGCAAACAGACCAAAACTGTCTGTAGACCTGGGATATATTTTATTGAAACGTTTCCCCCCACCTGGTGCTCCCCAACACCAGTATACAAAGGGAAGTGCCAAAACGGGAAAGGCCAACAGAATGAAGGAAAATGGGAAAACTGTACGATACAATGTTATTTTATATTTCCAAAGAAGAAATCTGCCTGACAAGCTGAAGTGTTAGTAACAAAAACTTAATGGCAGTAAGTATCCTAATGTATATTTTGATCCATATGAGTTAAAGTATAAACAATTATTTGATGTCTTTTTGCAACAATTTGAGAACACTAAAATAAATGTAATTACTATTAGGAAAAAATCCACAGAAAATAAAATTTTATTTATTAAAAGTTTCATCCCCTGTGTCTAAATGGCTTTAGGTAAAGTACTGGTCTTTGTGATTCTCCAAGAGTAGGTGTCAATTCCTAAACACAAAGTGAAATGACAGGAGAAATTTACAATGCTGTTACAGCCCTGAGTATGAACCCTAATCTAATAACCTGTCTTCATCAATTCCTTTTCATTTCATCTTTGTGAAAGAGGGGAGGGAGAGGGAGGGGGAGGCGAGGCTAGGCACGACTCCTCTGTTCTGTAGTATCTAGTCCAGTGCCAGGAACACCAAAACACAAGTACTCCTCAGTGCTCAAGACATGAAAATCCAAAGAAAAAAGACAACTGATTTCCTAACATATATATGGCAAATATATTGGGGACCATATAAGATACGCTGTACATTATAGTATAATCCAGTGTTTACATAAGCAGGTTCAGCAGCAAACTGCCCCGTTTTGAAATCTGGTTCAGTTTATCAGCTGGGTGACCTGGGCAAGTTACTTTACCTCTCTGTGCTTCAATTTCCTCATGTCTAAAATGGGGAAGTGGTATTATCCTTGGAGGGCTGTTGAGATGGTTAAGTAAGACGTAAAGTGCTTAGGAAAATGTCTCACACATAGAATATATGGTACAAAAATAAATGTCAGCTATCATTATTTTTATAAAGGCGATAGAAACAAGTGACTTAAATGAAGAAATTTTCGTAGAGAAATAGTTAAACAGAGTTCCAAAATCCACATGCAAAGTCATTTATATCAACTGCTGAAGTTGTATGTTTAAATCCAAGCATTTAATAAAGGGTAATGTTAAGGTCTCAAATACAGTTTTGGGGATGATACAGGTGGCTTCCTCAAGCCCCCTGCTACACCCACGATTCATTTCCCACGTCCTTTCGAGGCTAGGCATATAAATCCTTAATGCTTAATGATACACAAAAAAGGCAAAGCATTTCTAAGTTTAGCAAAGCAACCACTAGTGTACAACTACAGTACACTGCTTTTATGTTAGAGTAAATAAAACTCCAAAATTCCTAAATGAATCAAGGTGGACTGTGGGTCAGAATGGAAGAGGTGAAGGAAGGAGAAGAAAAGGAAAATGACAACAGGAAAAATAGGTGACAACAGAGACTTCAGAATTAATTCTTGACTAAGGTGACCAACTTTTTTACAATGAAAAGGACAAAAATAAACTGAAGAAAACAATATCGTAAATAAAAGAAACATTTTATTCATTGCAGCAATAATTTACTATAATATGATAAATGCATAATAAAAACATTTGTAATATTTTATTTTGTAGTTATTCTTACATGCCTATTAACTTTTAATAATTGTAAGAAAAAAGTACTCACTTAGATACAAATACGTCACATCACACGCAATGGATCAACTCTGCATCGATTGAATAGGGACATTTACAGATTAGTCTTCCAATATCAAAAAGGAGGACATGTAGGAGGACACTTTTCGAGGGAGGGCAGAACTCACAAAAGAAGAACTATCCTCCCTAAAAAAGGACAATTGGTCACCTTATTCTTGACTATTCTTCCTTTCTCCTTACTATAACTGTAAGGACTTTTCTCACATATAACCTATAAAAGTAAGTCACTGCAATATTTAAAACACTAGAGCAGGGATCCCCAAACAGTTCAGTTCACTGTCCCTCAGACCATTGGAGGGCCGGACTATTAAAAAAACTATGAGCAAATCCCTGTGCACACTGCACATATCTTATTTTAAAGTAAATAAAACAAAACGGGAACAAATACAATATTTAAAATAAAGAACAAGTCAATTTAAATCAAGAAACTAACCAGTATTTCAATGGGAACTATGGGTGCGGATACATCCTGTGCTCCTCTCACTGACCACCAATGAAAGAGGTGTCACTTCCGGAAGTGCGCTGGGTGGATAAATGGCCTCGGGCCGCTTGCGCATGGGCAGAAGTTTGGGGACCCCTACACTAGAGTTTTGTAAAATTCATTTTCTGAAACTCCTGTTGGCTCCATTCGTTTGTTACTGTAAAGCAGTTTAGGATTAAAAAGAAACAAAATAAAGAAGACATTGCTGTTATTTGCGGGGAATGTTCTCCTGTTATCAACAAGCCACACACCTGGCAGTTGTTTTTCTAGAGTCAGTGAAAGCTGGACTATCCCCCCTTCTCTTCCTTTGGTGCCACCCCCTCCTTGGTTAACAAGAAAAGATAGAGCACCAGCCCAGGGTTCCAAATGGTAGGTTTTCCCTCCAGAAGGCCAACTGGCATTCGGGAAGCACCCTGCATTCTCAGCTTATTAGTACTTCCACTAATCTACACTAAATTGCTGGTGATGTAAAAACAAAAACAAAAATGTTTCCTAAAACCGAGCATTTCCTTATTACTCACCCCACCCCCTCTCAAAAAAGTGTCTGCAAAGCGGACAGTCCAGCTCCTCTCTAGTCTTCCGGCCTCTGGAGAAAACACACCTTAGGTTGGCAGTTTCCTGAATCCTGTCTATTTAAGTCAACACTCAGCTGAGTCTTCAAAGGCAGATTTTCAAAAAGGAGCCAAATGGCCAGGTAGCACGCCCGCTCTCTGGTTTATTAAGTAAAGGTATTGACTTAAGACATCACAGCGTACTAGAAATGAAATTCCTGGGGGTGCTGCCCTCGGATAAAAAAAACTCCAGTTTAATGCCCCCTTTTTTTAAAAAAAAAGAGGGAGAGATCTCCAAAATTACAAATTTATATTTGCACATGCTAACGTACCTGCCTAAAGGATGAATTTGAAAGAAATACACGTATATTTTTATATGTAACTGTAGAAACAAGACAGGAAGCACACAGACTGCAATAAATAGAGTGTTACTATGAATATCTATGATATTGATACATAGCCCTTTTTTTTAAAACCACACCCTCTCTGGGTGGCTTCCCAGGCTCACAGGAGCCAAAGAGCGTCCCCTTGTCCGGCGGTCCACGGGGAGGGTGTCCCAACAGCGGCCCAGACATTCCACGGCCGAGACAGCTGGGTCACAGTCGCCAGGGGCACAGGCGTTCCGCGTCCCCCAGGGTTTCTTCTCCCTGGGCCGGCCCAGCCCTGCCCAGCCCCGCAGGCCTCGCAGCCCGACCCCTCCACGACCCCGCCCGCCCGAACCCAGCAGGGGCCTCATGTTGCCACAACTGGGCGCCAGGAAAGGTGGGGCAGCCCCCAGACTCACCATGGCCGAAGCGCCGCCAGCGCGCCCACCGCCCGGAGTCACAAGGCGCAGGCAACGCCCGTTGTCCTGGTGACGCCAGCTGAGCGCCCCGCCCCATCCCCAAGGTGGGCTCGGGCACTGCCATTGGAGACGGCGATCACGTGACACGACGGGGTGGTGCCCTTAGAACCGCCCCCACCGCCCCCCACGCCTTGAGTGTTGGGCGGGGCCTCTTCGTTTTGCCTAGTTTGTACCTGGTCCAACGTCACCCGGATCACCTTGACATCCCTCACCTGACACATAACCAGGCAGCAGACTGCCCAGCTGGACAAGCCCTTTATGGATTCATTATTTAAGAATCAGCTTACACAGGTAATACATACTAATTGAAGACATTTTAAATTAACTATAACAAGAGAAAGAATAGAACCATGCTAAATCCTGGCACCTGAGGTAACCATTTCTTTATATTCTAGTATATGGGCCTCCAAGCTTGCCACTTAAAAAAAAAATGTTATATTGTATTCTTAAAAATGGAAGCAAACCATATGCACTTTTATAATCCACTTTTCTATTAAAAATTATCTTTGAACGTCAATTCATGGAATAGCATTGTGTATGTACACTTTAATGAATTAAATCAATTGGCAATTTGTTGGATATTTCTAATATAGTCAAAGAAAACTTTAGGTATCCTCAAACCCAGGCCATGAAGTCTGTGAAGAGACATAATCAATACCCACCCTGACATCTTCCCTTGAATGTCTAAGAGACATTTCAAACTTAATAAAGCCCAGATAACGTTTTTGATCCCAGTTTCTCACTCTCCAGTCTTCCTCATCCCAGCCAATGTTCCCACCATCCCCTTGGCTGTTCAGGACAAACAACTATGAATCATCCTTGAGTCTCTCCCTTCCTCGTGTCTCACATCCAATCCGTTAACAAACATTTTTTACTCTATCTTTACATAAATCCTGAATCTATCTTCTTCTCGCCATCTCCACGTCCCAGCCACCATTGTCTGTTGTGTGTATGAGTCTCCATGCCATCTGTCTTCTGTTGTACAGTCTACACAAACAGCAGTGTTGCATGGCTCCTTGTGGCACTTAGGAAAAAGATCCAAACTCTTCCCATGGTCTACAAGGTCCTCCATGATGGGGTCCTTACCTACTGTGCTAAGTTCATCTCCTGCCACCCTGCCCGCTGTCATTCCACACCAGCCATGTTTTATTTCCAGAAGGTCCTCACACATGTCACTTTACCGCTTAAGAGCCTCAGCAACAACTCCTTCCTTTATTTGAAATATTCTTCCTCCAGAACTTCACACTGCCCATTCATTCCTTCGCTTGTTACAAATCTGTTCTCTTCTCAAATGTCATCTTCACAGAAGCCTTCAATGACTGCTCTCACCCGTTCTTTCTCAACCCAGCCATCCTCTCTTAAAATTGTCTTGTTTTCAAAATACTTAGCACTTCTTGAAATTACCTTTTGAATTTTTTGTTATATTAATTACTGCCTGTGTCTTCATCCTGGAATACAAGAGGTCCACCTTGTTCCATCTCCATGTTCCTAGTATTTAGAACAGTTCCTGACCCCCTCATTGGGGGTTAGGATTTTAACACATGAATTTGGGGGTGGAGGTGAGGAGAGACATTGACTCCATTGCCCACCCTTTCCTGGAAAATACAAAGTCCTCAGAGCATCTTAACTCCATTTTGTCCTCCCAACCTATATGCTGTTTACATGAATTTTAGTTTAAGCATTTTAAATCCCATTCTCATTATTGTTGTTTTTATGCAGTCAGTAATCCTCTTTACTTACCTATTGATTAGCATTTATTCTTTCCTGTATCTCTAGTATACCTTTATGGATCATTTTCCTTCTGCCAGAAAGACACCTTTGGTATTTCCTTTAATGTAGGTAGGCTGGTGTTCTGTAGTTTTTTTATGTCTGAACACAAAAGGTCCTTATTTTGCCTTCTTTCACAGAGGATATTTTCACTGAGCCTAGAATTCTATGTTGGCAGTCATTTTCTCCCTGTAATTTCAAAACATTGTTATTTTGTCTTCAGATATTCATTGTCTCTATGGGCAACCATCTGTAGTGGTTTTGTTGTTTCTCTTTTGAAAATAATCTTTCTTTATTCTTTATCACTTTTAGGTTTTTTGGGAGGTGCGGTGGGCAGGGCTTCGAGTTTCAGCAGTTTTACTATCATGTGCCAAGGTATGGCTTTCTTTGTGTTTAACCTTCTTGGCTTTATATGTCTTCTACTATTTCTGGCTTGATGTCTTTTATCAACAGAGAAAAACTCTCAGCCATATCTCTTCAAAATTTTTTCTGCCCCATTTTTATTCTCCTTCCCTTCTAATACTTATATTATTATTCTCTGTATCTGTAATTTTCTTTTTTATTTTAAATATTCTTCCTTTTGTCTCTTTATACTTCATCCTAAATATTTTCTTCCCATATATGTTCCAGCTCACTAAATCTTTCCTCAGCAATTTTTTTTTTTTTTTTTTAGCAAGAGAGGGACAGATAGACAGGAAAGGAGAGAGATGAGAAACATCAATTCTTCATTTGTGGCACCTTAGTTGTTCACTGATTGCTTTCTTATATGTGCCTTGAGGGGCGCTCCAGACAAGCCAAGCTGGTGACCTTGCTCAAGCCTTGCTCAAGCTGTTGACCTTGGGCTCAAGCTAGCAAACTTGGGCTCAAGCCAGCGATCATGGGTCATGTCTATGAAACCACACTCAAGCCAGTAACCCCTGCGCTCAAGTTCATGATCCTGCGCTCAAGCCGGATGAGCCTGTGCTTAAGCCAGTGACCTCAGGGTTTGGAACCTGGGACCTCTATGTCCCAGGCCAATGCTCTAGCCACTGTGCCATTGCCTGGTCAGGCTCTTCAGCAATATTTAATCTGCTATTAAAAATATTCACTGAGTTTTTTATTTCAGTTACAATTTTTAGTTGTAGACTTTACATTTTTGAAATTTTTATCATTTCTAGCACTCTGCCAGATTTCTCATGCTTGTCTTTTATGTCCCTAAATATAATGAATAGAGTTATTTTAAAGTCTGTGTCTGACAGTTCCAATATCTAGTTTCTCCAGGGTTCTCTTTTTATCATTGGCTGTTTCTGTTCTTGTTTTCATTCCTTTTTTTTCCCTTTTGTCTTTTGTGTGTCTGTTTTGTTTTCACTGTAGGCCAGATATTATATGCAAAATTGTTTGTAATTTTTTCTCCAGAATGATGTGTTGTTTCTCTAGAGAAGTTTTCATTTATTTCTGGTAGGCACTTGCCACATTTGGCCAAGTAACATGAGTTACCTTCAGCCAAATTTAGTGACTAAAAGTATTCAAAGCTGAGCTGCAATTTCTCTAAGAACCGGCCTTTTCTTTATAACCTTACTACTAATGTGGTGTGTTGAGATCCCAACTCAAAGCAAAGGAACACCCCTACTTGGTTGAACCACATCATTCTCCTGTTTCCTTAGCCTGATAAAGCTATCCAAGAAATCTTTGGTTTCTCATCCTCTCAACAGTCTCCTCTATAATGAGGAAATAATCCCCCAGGAGAAAGAGGTTTTATTTTTCAATTGAATTTATTGGGGTGACACTGGTTAACATAATTATACAGATTTCAGGAGCCCAACAGCACATCTCTATACACTGTATTGTGTGTTCACTCCCCCCAAGTTAGAGGCTTTCATTGCTAGGGTCATCTCTCTGAGCCCCTGCCCTTCCATGGGTTCTAGTCTAAAAATCAGTCACTATGTTATTAGCTGCCTTATGCCTTTAAGTTCAGAGTTTTACATTGTTCTTATCCTCAGAAAGAGATATTTATTTCTTTATTATCAGAAGTGAAAATTTTCTTAAACCTTTTCTATTTATGTCCTATAGAGATATAGATATCATTCACATAAATAGATAAATATATAGATATAGGAACTATATAGTATTATCTAGAGTATATTTTTTTACACGAACAGTATCAATTTATATTCATTAGATTTTTGTTTGTTTGTTTTCTTAACAGTATGTCTTGGACTTCCTTATTCTTGTTTGAATAATACCCACTAAACTCATACTTGTGTATATATCCCTGGTAGGGTAAAGGTATGTCTTTGACTCAGTTAGTAGTCAAAGAGTACTTTGCCTTTTATGTAACATTTTAATTTTTTTATAAGATGAATAAATTCATTTTGACTTGCATAGTTAAAATTTTGAAAAATAAGTAGAGTTATACTGGTGAAAAGAGTAAGAACAGAAGACCTTTGGAGAAGAGCGTCATTTTGCCAGACTCCGTTAGCACTTGAGGGTTATTTTTAACATGCTGTGTCTACAGTAGCTTTTCCTCTGCAGCATTTCCAAGGATCCTACTGCTCCTCCATTTTTTCCCGGATAATTTGGTCCATATCACCACCTAATCAATCCATCCAGGGCACTTCCTTCACTGGTAGCAGAATATTTTTCTCTGACTACTGAGTCATTCTTTCCATATTTTCCCCCTTTTGCCTCTGTAGGCGCACATTGTACATTTTTGTGGGATCTGAAGAAGCCGAAGTTCAGAATTTGTTTATTTTTACATGTGAATGAAGATAAAGTTCCTTAAAGACCAAGTTGAATAGCTACAGAGCAATCCTTTTATTTGCTCATTTACTCGGGCACAGACTAGTTGGCAGGACCCTCTTGAAAGTCAGTAGACAGGAAAATATGCTGTCTTAAAATATAATGTAATGAAAAACAGTGGGCTTCTAATTATTCTCCCAAGGCTATTTCTAAGCTTTTCAATAAACTAAAGCAAACTTGGCCACCTTTTCTTATGGGTGGCATGAAAAGTAAACAGGGACTGAGACAGCATATGGCGTGCCTTGCAATCCATGATGCAGATAATGCAAGTCTCCCCAGAGCAGGGACACCCTTCTGCGGAATTCAATTGGGCACCAATTCAACACGCCTATACAGTATCTCCCATGTGCTAAGGATGCTCCCTCTTAATCCCAGCCCAGCTTCATCTCCAGTGGTTCCTAACCTGGGTTCTATCGAATCCTAGGAGTTCGATGAATCGGTCTCAGGGGTTCAGAGAAGCCTCTGCCGCAGAGGCTAGAATAAAGTAATACCGTAATTTGTTGTGAGTTCATGCACTTTGTTGGTTTTGTTCTTTGAGCAAGGTGATGTTCATGCACGGCTCATTTTGTGCACCAGTAAAAAAACATATACCTATGTCTTGAATTTGGGGAAAAAAATCATATTTTATTTATCACTAAAGAAGGGTTCGGTGAATGCGCATATGAAACTGATGGGTTCAGTACCTCAAAAACGGTTAAAAACCACTGCTCTAGACTCTACCAGTCAACCTCCTCCAACTTGAATGTGCCTTAAGCCTGCTTCTCAACTTCTTGTTTCCTCATTAGTTGTTTGCTGAATGAATGAAGGAATGAATGAATCCTGAGGATTTGTTCATGATCACATACTACCAGGTGGCAGAACCCACTTGTTTTCCTATTCAGCACTCTAATACTCACTGCAGGAAATAGAGGAGAAGCACATACTGTATTCCTCTGCTTTTCCCATTACCTATCGAGTTCAGGTCAATTTTAGTTCCATGCCTGGGAAATTGTTATGTGTATATAGATGTGTTATTTATGGATTACTTAACCTAAGTCAGCACTGAGCGGTTTCACCTTCTAATACATAATCTTAGAAAGAGAAAATATCTGCACATAACTTGATATATATCTTCAAACAGTAAACTAAGGCTCCAAATGAATAAAAAAATATTTAAATTATTTAAGTTGGTCTGTTAAACAATGGGCATACATGTGATCAAAACAGGAGTTTATTTTTACCACCTATAGTTTCTTCGAACATTATTTAATGGGGATGATCTTCCCTGTTCCCCAACTACCAGTGGGTCCATGTTCCCCCCCACACTTCTAAGTATGGTCCTACTAGCCCTTAAGTTTACAAATACGGTTTTGTTTCAGAAATTGGCACTAGACACTTAACTATTGAAATACACAACTTTGCTCGGCACTAAGTCATCTCCTCTCCAGCTTTTGGGTCCCCTTGTCCCTTGTGAATGCATCTTTGTTTTAGGACCCCTTCCAGCTCTTTGCCCAGTCCTTGGGCAGCTTACATAAAGCTCTGTCCTCTTCCTGCTGAGGCCTCTTTGCCTTTCTACATGGCTTAGTGTGGCAGGACCATGACAACTCCCTTTGCAGCAGGGTCCACATTTGGTGCCATGCTAGGACAAATTTTAGGAACATGGGAGTGGAGACTTCCACTCTACAGGAGCGTATAGGAGACATTCTAAATACAGAAAACAACTATGCATGAAGAAAGGGGCCATTGGACCCAAACAGAATAATGGAAGTCTCCTTATAAGAGATCCCTCTATTGCTGGGCTTTACTGAACAAAAAAAGAAGGGCAAAGTAATGATTAATCCAACAATGGGTACATGACAGACCAAGAGTAGAATCCAGTTTTCTGATGGCCAAGTATCTTGGGCCCATCTATCACACTACTTCTCAAAGTAAAATTTAAAATATCTATGCCTTGTAACAGTTCAGTAAAAAGCAAAATCAACATAGGAGCTAAGATGAGAGATATTTAACATGCC
Organism: Rhynchonycteris naso; assembly: GCA_037038555.1. NCBI lineage: Eukaryota > Metazoa > Chordata > Mammalia > Chiroptera > Emballonuridae > Rhynchonycteris > Rhynchonycteris naso. The sequence goes on along the minus strand of CM073004.1, from coordinate 60,083,041 downwards.
ACACCATTAGATTATGTTTTTCCTCCCTTATCGCCATGTCCGTGCCACGTCCGTCCCACGTACCTGAGGACCATTCTTATGAAAACGAAGATTTGGATACATAGCCTGATGAGTACATGTATACCAATGGGTTCAATGGGACTATAATTAATACATGGACTATGTGAAGAAGATCTGGGATAAACAGTCCTTAAAATAGCAGCCATCATGTGTTTTTGTTGTTGTTGTTTTTGTGGCAGAGACAGAGAAAGTCAGAGAGAGGGACAGACAGGAAGGGAGAGAGATGAGAAGCATCAATTCTTCATTGTGGCTCCTTAGTTGTTCATTGATTGACTTCTCATATGTGCCTTAACCGGGGGGCTACAGCAGACCGAGTGACTCCTTGCTCGAGCCAGAGACCTTGGGCTCAAGCTGGTGAGCCTTGCTCAAACCAGATGAGCCCACGCTCAAGCAGACAACTTCGGGGTCTCAAACCTGGGTCCTCCACATCCCAGTCCAACACTCTATCCATTGTGCTACTGCCTGGTCAGGCAGCAGCCATCATGTTTAATGATGGTGACTTCCACAGAGAATTTAGCAGAAGTTGCCAGTTTGCCTTGCTTTCCCAGAGTAAAAGGACGTAGTTCAGTAGTTACTCTAAGACCTTTAAAAGGAGGGGCTTAATGTTAGAAGACTGGTGGATACTTATCCTTCCTGCTGTTGTAAATTAGCCATGCTCAATTCACCGTCTTCTTATTGGCCACCGACTCTGTGCCATGTATTGAGCTAAAAGCTAAATGCCAACCAGGACATGGCCCTTGCCCTCAGGTGGCTTACAGAGCACTGCAATGTGCTAAGGTACCATGCACGTAGAAATTATTATGGATATCATTTACTTGAAGAAAAAGTTTTTTGATTTTCAAAGTAATTCCAATCTCAAAAACCCTGTAGCACAATCATCTCCATTTTATAGGTAAAGAAACGGAAGCCCAGAGTTATCAAGTGATGTGTCCGTGGTTCCATAGATATTAAGTCGCAACAATCACACCTGAACTCAGTTCTTCCGACTCGTTTGCAGAGCTGTCCCTCTCGGCGGTATTTCCCTAGCAGTAAAGATCAACGTGGTCAGTGAGAGCTGCAGGATTCACAGTGGGGACCGCAGGAGATGTTTGGGAGATTGGGGCACAGGGGTCCTGCCAGGGCCATGAAAAGCCAGCACAGAAGCAACCTGTGGATCCCACCCACCTGGAAATGAGTCTTCTCCTGGGGGGGTAGAACTCCAGCCCCAGTCATTGGCTGCCCTGAACTGCCTTCCTGCCAAAGCCCAGAGCCGGTCTTTCTTTGTGGCTAGAGCTTCTAAATTGCTTTCTGAGGGTTCATTCCTACTTTTCATTAGATTAGGTGCAAACACCCTGAGTAAACGAGAGCTCCCTGTCATTGGCAGGCCGCTGCTAACTCCTGACACCCTGGATGGTTTTCTTTTAGTTAATAATTCAATCTCAAAAAAGGAGAAGGGATTGGCAGGGACTTGGCTCCAGCTGCAAATCAACTTCAGACCCCGGAGAAACTTGAAAGAACTACCAGCGCCCACAATGGCTCTTCAGTGCAGCCTATGTTTACTCAGGACCCAGCCCACAACCTCCATAGCCCCGAAGGCAGCCCGCCTGTAAAGGCTACATTGTGCAGTGATTTTTCAGTTATGTGGCTTCAGGCTGGTGGCAGATGATTTGTGAGACTGCTTCAGATCCATCAGATTTGAAAGTCTACATTAGCTGGACTATATTGCTTTTGAGGCCCATGTAGTCCTCCCTCCATTCATTGAAGCTTCCTGTGTGTGCTAGGCACTGTACAAGTGAGCCGCCTTAACAAGAAGATGCTAAACAGAGACCTGTGTGACCCCTTGGCAAGTTTCTTATTTTATTGAAAGCATTACCGTGATCCTTGACATGCTCTCCGCTCGGGGTCCTTTGATGAGATAAGCCAATAGATCAGAGTTCGTTTTTTTATTAATTTATCAAACAGATTGAGAACCTATTGTGCACCAGGTACTTCTCAAGGCACCAGAGTTAAAAACACAGAAAAGACATGACCTCTGTCAAGGACATTCAGACTAGTGGGAGTGACAGATCTGCAGAACAGTCCTTCCTAAGACAACTAACTGTTCAGGGTACAGGGAAAGCACAAAGGAGAGAGTGGAGAGATTGGACTTAATCACAAAGAAGAACTCTCAGAGGAGATGACGCTAGTATTGAGTCAGGAAAGGTGAATAGGTGTTCAACCAGATGGACTGTGGGAAGTGGAGTGTCCACAAAACCATGGAAAATACCTCTCTTATTCCTTCATCAGACATTTATCAAGTACCTATTGTTATGTGCCAGGCACTGCAATAGCGGCTCCAGTAGACACTGGCGATACAGAGATGATAAGACCCTGTCCCTACTCCCACGGAAAGGGATAGACCCTCAAATATAGCATCACCATACAAGGACCTCATCTATACAGTCACAAGGTGTTCAAAAGATTACTTACAGTTTCTTTCTCACACCTGGACATAGAATGTCAGTATAGGATTCTGCCTTTCTACGATTCAAATCTAATTTAATGGGAAGACATGGTTACAAGATATCTAAGAGGCAGCATGGTGTGAAGGTAAGAGTAGAGACTTTAGCATCACTTACAGGTGGGTTCAAGTCCCAATTTTGCCATACTAGCTGTGTGGCCTTGGGCAACGTACAGAACCTACATAGAAAAAATCTCTCTCTCTCATCTACAAACTGACTTTGCAGTTGTTGTAAGGATTACAATTAAAAAATATAGATTAAAGTGCCTTATTATCATAGGTGATCAATAAAAGGTAATTCTTAGTGCACATACAACATTTAGGACAATCACTATTCATTACTTCCCTGTTAAAATAACTATAATGAATATTAAGCCTTCTGACTCTATGTGCCCAGGAGAAATCTGGACATAATAAATATGAATGAGGCCAGCTAGACTAACTAAATTTTAAAATCTTTATTGATTATACCAAAAGCTTCTACTTAATGATTCAAGCCAATAGAATCCCTGGTCAAACTTTAAACAGAAAATCAACTTCCCCAGCAAATGAGATGATCCATGGATTACACTGGGGAACAAAACTTTAGTTGTATCCACAAAAACACTTGTTCTTACCTAATTCGAGTGTGCTCATCTCAAATCTGACATCAGTTTTTCTCTGTAAGCTACAGTTTTTATTGCAATTCAAGATTTTAGGTTTTCATCTTATCGTAAAATTTCCAACGTTTAGTTTAACATAATGAAGTAGAATGTCTTCTTAGGCATCACCGTTGTGAAAATATAATAATTTATATAATGCAGTAAATACACTAAAAGATATGATTGCATCAGAATTTGTCTACAATTTCAAAATAGAACATTAAAACACTTATTTTAATCATAAAATTTGTGCAAAACTTATTTAAATTCCATTCAGGCAAAAATTTGTGTTTGTAGCTCTTGCGTTTTTGTACTTGTTGAGGACAATCTCGTTTGATGCTCCAGCAGTAGTCTGCTATCATCATATTTCTGTCCCATCGCCCTGATAACGCCCTTCCATCATTTTCAGATCTTGATAAAAGCGCTCTCCCTGCTCATCACTAACAGCTCCAAGATTTTCGGGAAACTTATCAAGGTGACCGTTCAGGAAGTGAATCTTAACGCTCATGTTACATCCAATGTCGCGGAAAGCCAACAGCATCCTTTGAACCAGAAGTTCATAGTTTTCTGCCTTTTTGTTGCCAAGGAAGTTCTTTGTAACTGCCACAAAAGACTGCCATGCTACTTTCTCCTCCTTATTCATCTTCCTGGCAAATTCTTCATCATGTATGAGGGTTCGAATTTGAGGTCCATCGAATACACCTGCTTTTATCTTCTCGAAAGACAAGGCAGGAAAAGCAGAAATCATATGTTGAAAGCATTCACTTTCTCTATTCAAAGCCTGAACAAACTGCTTCATTAAGCCAAGTTTGATGTGAAGTGGGGGGAAAATGATCCTGTCTCGATTAACTACAGGTTCATTCACTATATTTTGCATCCCTATTTCCAGAGCTTCATGTTTCAGCCATTCCTTCTGTGTCCAGTATTTCTCCCGAGCTCGGCTGTCCCACAAACCCAGAAAGCAAGAATACTTCGTGAAACCTCTCTGTTGTCCTAGCAGGAAATTGAACGTTTTAAGATCCACACAAATGATCGAGTTATACTCCTCATACTTCAGAAAATCGAGGACAATTTTTATGTCATTATAATCTTCACGCAGATGAGCTGAATAACCAATTGGAACCGCTGCATAAACATTACTGTTGTGTAGGAGAACACATTTCAGACTCCGTTTAGAGCTGTCAAGAAATAGCCGCCATTCTGTTGGACTGTAAGTGGTACCACCTAGCTGGCTGAGAAGACTACCGATATCATGACAGTAAACAAAGTGTTTGTCTTCGGAAAAAAAGTCCACAAAAATTTGTTCACGCTTCCTGAAATGGGATACTTTAGTTGACTGGTGAAGTCCATTCTTTTCTTGAAGCCTGGAGCCTAATAACTCAGCTGCTTTCTTTGATAGGCCCAAATCTCTTACTATGTCATTCAATTCAGGTTGGCTAAACTGCTGAGGGCTTAATGACTACTTGGCATCAGAAGAAGACCCTTCAGATTCTACAACCATTTCCTCATGCATTTTATCAAAATACACTTAATCACCATGTTCATTTTCTTTGTCCTTAGAAGAAATAAAACCATTGAAAACTGGAACCGGGAGTGTCTCAGAGTGTGGGATAGGTCGTATTGCTGAAGGAATATTAGGATATGCGATCATATGTCGTTTTTTCTTGCCAATGCCCTTTGTATGGATGAGACAGAAATAATGGTCACTGCTGTGGTCCTTAGGTTCATGCCAAACCAAGGGAATATCAAAAGGCATTCTTTTGCATTTTCCTTTTGTCTAGTCACGAAACATTTCCTCACAATCATGACACACAATATGAAGAGCCCAATTCTTGTCTTGATCACCAAGGGGACCTTGAAAATAGGCAATATATGCACATGTCACAAATGATGAAATATTGCACCTTTGATTTTGAAGTGTGTAACAGCCACATATATTACAGAAGGTGTCAGGACTATTCTTACATTTACGCCTACTCCAAGAAGCCATGATTCAATCTTAAAACAATATAAGAGGCCTGACCAGGCAGTGGCGCAGTGGATAGAGGGTCGGACTAGGATGCGGAAGACCCAGGTTCAAGACCTCGAGCTCACCAGCTTGAGCACGGGCCCATCTGGCTTGAGCAAAAGCTCGCCAGCTTGGACCCAAGGTCGCTGGCTCCAGCAAGGGGTTGCTCATTCTGCTGAAGGCCCGCAGTCAAGGCACATGTGAGAAAGCAATCAATGAACAACTATGGTGTCGCAACGGCAATGAAAAACTGATGGTTGATGCTTCTCACTTCTCTCTGTTCCTGTCTGTCTATCCCTATCTATCCTTCTTGCTGACTCTCTCTCTGACCCTGTAAAAAATAAAAAAATTAAACAACAACAACAACAAAAAAATAATAAGAGGGTGTTTCTATCAGATAATAATTTTTTACATTTAAAAACAACTATAATTATGTAAAATTGATGTTTGTAAAACATTAATTGCCTTGTGGTTATGTTCAATCCAATAGTCGTTGCCCTTTAACTCCAATTTAAAAACCAATGCATGCGCCTGACCTGTGGTGGCGCAGTGGATAAAGCGTCGACCTGGGAACACTGAGGTCGCCAGTTCAAAACCCTGCACTGGTCTGGTCAAGGCACGTATGGGAGTTGATGCTTCCAGCTCCTCCCCCCTTTCTCTCTTTCTCTCTCTCTCTCTCTTTCACTCTGTGTCTCTTCTCTAAAATGAATAAAATAAAAATAAAATAAATTAAAAACCAATGCATGCCATTAACTGTAACAAAAAGAAATTAAAATTGCATAAAAACTAGAGCATGCACCAAAAAACAGATTTCAGAGTTAGAATCAGCGATGCAGAAATATATAGAAAAAGTTCTAAAACCACATGCAACAGAAAATAAAAAAAAAATTGTTCCCCAGTGTTATCTAAGGATTTGAGCACAACCAGACATTTTAAATGCATGAACTCTCTCATGACCGGGCGGTAGCGCAGTGGACTGGGATGCGGAGGACCCAGGTTCGAGACCCCAAGGTTGCCAGCTTGAGCGCAGGTTCATCTGGTTTGAGCAAAGCTCACCAGCTTGGACCCAAAGTCGCTGGCTCCAGCAAGGGGTTACTCGGTCTGCTGAAGGCCCGCGGTCAAGGCACATGTGAGAAAGCAATCAATGAACAACAACAAAAAAAACCTGATGATTGATGCTTCTCATCTCTCTCTGTTCCTGTCTATCTGTCCCTATCTATCCCTCTCTCTGACTCTCTCTCTGGCTCCGTTAAAAAAAAAAAAATTAATTCTGAAGTAACAAAATCAAAGCAAAATCTTTTGAATACAAATAACGGGACTCTCATGTGTAGTCTAAGTTCGTTCCATATGTCATTTACAAATTTAATTGCTGTGGAATGTTTCTGAGTGGCATGTTTATGCATGATGATGGGAAGCTAGGGGAAGGGAACTGAAAAGGGGATGATTTAGGGAGTGGGAGAAAGTTGAGAAGAGAAGGGGAGTAGAGAACAAAAGAAGATGACCACAGAAAATGGCAGATGCCCTAAAGGACTAAGAATAGGTAAGTCTAGCCTGACCAGGCAGTGGCGCAGTGGATAGAGCATCAGACTAGGATGCAGAGGACCCAGGTTTGAAACCCTGAGGTCACCGGCTTGAGCATAGGCTCATCCAGCTTGAGCACGGGGTCACTGGCTTGAACATGGGATCCTAGACATGACCCCAGGGTCACTGGCTTAAGCAAGGGGTCACTCACTAGGCTGTAGCCCCACCAGGTCAAGGCATATATGAGAAAGAAGTCAATGAACAACTATGGAGCCACAACGAAGAACTGGTGCTTCTCATCTCTCTCCCTTCCTGTCTGTCTATCCCTCTCTCTCTCTGTCTCTGTCACACGCACACACACACACAAATAATAATAGGTAAGTCTAACATAGTAGTTCACTATAATCTTCAGAAGATGTGTTTCAAGACCTCCAGTGGATACCTAAAACTATGGAGAATACCAAACCCTATATATACTGTGCTTTGTCCTATACATACATACCTTTTCACTTAAAGGAAGCACTTTATGGCTTCTTTTTGGGATACCCAAATTGCCAGCATCACTACTCTTGTGGTTTGGGCCATTTTTAAGTAAAATAGGGGTTATTTAAATACAAGCACTGCAATAATACCTTAGTCGATCTGATAACTGAGATGACTAAGTAACTCATTGGGAGGGTACCATATACAGAGTAGGTACAAAAAGTGATTCACACTCAGGGCAGAATGGAGCAGAACAGTGCAATATTTCATCATACTACACAGAAGGACGTGCAATTGAAAACTTATGAGTTGTTTATTTACGGAATTTTCAATTTAATATTTTCAGAACACAATTGACCATGGGTAACTGAAACCATGAAACTAGAAACTGTGGATAAGGGAGGAGCTACTGTGCTCAGTATTAAGTTGTTTGCATTTATGCAAAAATATTAACTTTTCTAAAACCTTTGATAAAAGACTATTTCATTGGTAAGAGCCATAAGTGAATAGAGTTTTGAAAAATTTTTTTAAAGAAATAGTATTCCAACAAGAATTCCACACTTGTGTGAACACCGGGTAGAAATAAAAGGAGAGACACTTTTGGTAGAACCAGAAGTGAGGGCAGTAATTTGAAACCCAAGTGTCTTGAAAATTTTCAGAAACCTTTGGGTGGAATCTGAACTTTTCACAGAATGTTGTGACTTTGTTAAATAAACATTTGTGAAGTAGAGACACCAAAGACTGGAAGGGAAGGTGAAACAGAGACATGTATTACTTCCAGGTTCCTGAAGGAGGAACCTGGCACACTTCAAGTGGCCACGTGGGGAGGTCAAGGCAAGGTGCAGGCAAGGGTATTCCTAGGTGTTATTTTCTCTTCTCTATTTTCTGCTATATTTCCTGAGACATTTTCTCAATTTTATCTTCCAACTCATCTACTGAGTATTTTGTTTCTGATCTCATTTTAATTTCCAATAAATATATATATTTTTTACTCTGGCTATTCGTAGTTTTTTGGTACATCTATATTTTTCAATGCAGTATCTTATCTCCATGAAGGCAGTAAGGTTATTGTGTTGAAGTTTTCTTGTCCCTGCATGATCTCTTGTCTCTTCTAGGTTGTTCATGCCCATTTCTTTAGTTGGGGCTCTATCACATTATAGGGTCTCCTCAGATATCTGGTCATTGTCTATGCTTCAACATGTGAGGTTATCAAGAAATGTATGCTGTGACTGCACACGAGGAGCCATGTGAGTCATGGCATATCTTCATTTTCTATTTAGATGGTTATATAACTTACATGTTATTTCAAGGCATCTACGCCACAGATATTCATAGATTCCAGATTTGTTTACCATAAGCAACCCCAGATAACCAGGTACATTCTTCTAAAAGCATTCCAAGGATAAGTCTGCCACTGGCAAATACCATCAGTTTGTTTGCTAGAAGTCCTGCCATGAACGTGTTTAAAGAGGGGTTTTACAGATCACCTTTCTTTCCTGGTTATGTCTCCCAAGTAATAAAGAAAATGAATTAAGGACCCATTGCTTAGTGTTTTGCAACTGCCAGTCCGCAGACCAGTTGGCCAGAAATTTCATGCCAGTCTGTGAAAGAATTAACCCATCCTGATGTTGTATGAAGATTATAGACCCCATGATCTTAGTCAGATTCACTTATGCTCAGGGTGACTTCTGCCTTACTGGTCCCTAAAATAATTCTCCTACTTTCACCAGCCCCTAAGTGTAAATAGGTTGGAAACCTGCTAGCCCACTACTTCACTGTGTTCACAGGGTGCTGGGACCTCTCATTTAATCACAACAAGAACTCTATGGGGTTGGTGTTATTACCCTCATTTAACAAACAAGGATGTGAGTGAGGCTTAGCACTTAAATAGTTTCCCCAAGGTCGTGACATCTGGTAAAATCAGAAGGGCCTCAAATGGCTAACCTCAAGTGTTCCTCCCCATTGTGTTCCCACCGATAAGGTCCCCTAGTCAAACAACCCTTCTTATCTCAAAAAACAGGCACAGTTTTTTGTGGGTTTTTTTTTTTTGGGGGGGGGGGTCTGCCTAGCAAGCCTCAGTTTCCCACCAGCCTGAGGAATTATTCAAACATGACAATCTCATCCTGCCATGGGAACCAGAGGTCACCTGACCTTATTACTGCAAAACCTATACTCCACAGCTCCTGTTTCTTCTGTTCCCAAGTGCAACCCCTGAGTGGGCCTGCATGGCATGCAGTGCCCTCCACCCATGGGTTGTAAGGATTTGTGACTATTTAACTGCTGTCAGCCTAACCTGTCTAGTGTTGGGTATCATATTTGGCCATTCTCATGACCCTAGGGGGGGGGGGAATAATAAAAAATAAATAGAGAAGACGCCAGGAGACCCAGCATTTTAACAGTGGGCAGTAGGCACACCCCCCTGGGTGAGTCAGGCAGGATCTCTTGCGGCTGCCAACCCCACCAGCTCTCTTGGTGTTTGTTAGTTGAGAAACGTTACCCGTACCTGGAAAAGTCCCGATGGAAGCGTCCCAAAGATGCCCCCTCTGAGCGACTTCAAACTACGCTCTTAGGGAAGAAGAGTCTCGCTATTCCGGGCGTTTCACTCCTTGGAGTGAGGCTGGCGAGTTTGAATCTTCTTTTTCATAGAAATGTTCCTCCTCTAAAGGAGGACGCCAGCCGCAAAGTCGAGAGGCAGAGAGGACAGTTAGTTCTAACGGTCCTCGGGAGGAGCTCGGCCTCTCGGGCCGTGTCACCCTTTCGTCGAGAGTCCCCGGGCAAGCGAGGGTTCTCTGCAGCTGCCTCTGCTCCCCGCGCCCCCCGCGCCCTCACCCTCCGCCCCGGCGGCGCCCTGGGAGCTCGCTGTCCGGCGCAGCCTCTTTTGGCACCGAGGCCTCCAGGTGCCCAGCACGAAGGCGGAGCCGGGCTACAGCCGCCTCCCCGGCGCCACGGACAAGACCCCCGGGAGCTCGGGGCCCCAGCGCTGCGGCTCCTGCGACCCCCGCGCCCCCGGTGCCCCCAGCCTCCCGGGCTGTCCGCGCTCCTCCCTCTCGGGCGCGCCGGGCGCGAAGCCGGCAACGCGCGAGCAGAGCGCAGCGCGCAGAGCCGAGTGGCGCACGCTGGGCAGTGGCCCAGGCAGCCCGGCCCGCAGCCAGAGCCCTCGCTCCAGCCCGCCAGCCCGTGGACGCCCGGACCATGGCCGCCGAGGGACCCGGCCCCCGCGCGCGGCTCTGGACGGCGGCGCTGCTCCTGCTCGGTCTGCCGCGCCTCTCCGTGCGGGCGGATGGTGAGTGTTCGCGGGCTGTCCCGGAGGCGGTCGGCCCGGGGTGGCGCGCGGGGTCTAGGTCGGGAAAGCGAAGCACGCTGGGGTGCTCATTCGGACGCGCCCAGAAAATCGCCAGCCAGGCAGGGAACGAGGCGAGCGGCGGTCCTTCGTTCTCTCCCGGCCCACCGAGTCTCAGCTCGCCCAAACGCCCCCGACCCCCGTGCCCTTGAACCCTTTCGTCAAGCGCCGGAGAAAGACAGAACCCTGGTCCTGCAGTCCCGCCGTTAGCTTTCTTTCCTACGATCTCCGCGAAAGGTCTTTAAAATGGAATCACATCTGGAGTGCCCTAGAACCTCTTCTGCAGAGAGACACTTTTCACGTCTATTACATGTGCTTCTGACACCAAGGCCAGTTATTCCAAGACTCGGTCGGTATTTTGGCTTGGTCCAAAAAGATCTAAAAGATGAGTGGGAATCACTAGGCAAAGGGGAGAGGAGAGTGTCCTGGTAGAGGGAATAGCACATGCAAAGGCCCTGTGCTGTGACTGGCACGGGAAATGGAATGATAGAGTAGCTGGACCCATAGAGCAAGGTGAGGATGTCGTTTTCCATGAGGCTAGAGATCCAGATAAGAACCAGAGTATTGCAGGTTCTGAAAACTGGCTCACCTCTGTTGGTTCGTTTGCTGTTTTCTGAACTGAATTCAGCTTTCAATACTTTCCTTACATTAGCAGGATCACAGCCTTAAACGGTTGAGTTTCGAAAAGCTTTTTTATTTTAGAACAAAACCCCGTTGATTTGGTGCAGGAGGGTCTGAAAGAAAAGAAGCCAGCTGTTCTCACATCCATGAAGGGCTTCTAGTCAACCCAAGCTTGAGACAAATTAGATTGATGAAGGAGAAAAATCCTTGGCTGATTTAGGATGCATTGTATATTTTTAAACGTCATTGCTGTCTAGCAAGCAGTGTTGGGTGGACCTAGACAACAGAAAGAAGCATGGTGGTCAGCTAGGCAAGGGGGAATGCAAGAAAAACCTTCAGCTATTACCTTAGAATTTTGGGTGCTCTTTGTCCTAAGTGCTAGCTGAAAGAACTATTTATTTGCTTATAATTGAGAATGAACGTCTTATTCTCCATATCCCCAGAGAAAAGGTTAGAAAACATTTTTGACTTCAAAAGTTCCTTATGATCACTATCAATTATTCGTTGCTTTTCTAGAATCTTTTTTTTTATTATTATTTGTTCACTGTCCATTTTTAATTGAGATATAATTCATGGAAAACTTACCATTTTAAAAGGTACAATTCAGTGGTTTTTAGTATGTTCGTTATGATGTGTAACCCTCACCACTAATTTCCAAAAATTACTATCACTCAAAAAGAAATTCCCTATCTATACGCAGTCAATCCACTGCTAATTCTTGTAGTGTTTTTGCCTGACACTGAGTCATGAAAATTAAGCTTATTTTTAAAGAATCCAAGTAGAATAAATTGGAGCTAATATTAACTTTTGAGCGAGATATATATACTAGTGTATCAATTTTAATTCCTTCTAAAGAAATATTTCTGCAATCCACAAGGCTTTAGAGTTTCACCCCATCGTAGCTGCTGAAGCGCAGTGCCAGGTTGATACGGATCAATATTTTGCACCAACCTGGCTGGATGTGGGTCATAGAAAATTGAAGGCAGAAATATCATTGGACAAGGAGATAGTAAGACCAGCACCCAAGTGCGTATCTGTTACCGCCTGCCATAAATGCCTCTTTTTCTGCCCTCTCCCATCATCCCTTCTCTCCTCTTCCTCTATGGAGAATTAAAGGTACACTTGCTTTTAAGAAACTTCATTTGCTGAGCTCCAACTTTTATAATGGAGCCGTTGGAGAATTGTAACATATTATGAAAGGATTCTTTACTAAAAATAATGCTTAACTACCACCACTTTGCACATTTAGTCATTTGTGTTCAACAGTAATGGAAGGAGGAAGCAGAAAGGTTCAGCTAAACTGTGATGCATCACAGATGTTTGAGGAGAGAGAATTGTAGTTATTAAAAACTCCATGGGCTTATTTAAATATAAGTCAATGAGGTAAGTTCAAATGGAAAACATTGAGTCTACATTTGACTAATTAGATATGCATCTCATACATAAAACAGACCTGCCGCTGTACTTTTAAAATACTTTTGAAACTGAAAAACATATTCATAGTAACTGAATAAAAATTAACTGTATTTGGGTAATGATTACAGGAAAAGATTCATTAATTCAACAGGTAATTTATTGAGTATCTACTATATACTAGGTATTGTCCTTGCTGTTGAGAATAGAATGGTGAGGAGGAACAGATCCTTGCTGTCAGGGAGCTTAAAATCCAGTGGAAGAGTCATTAAGCAAATAATTATATGAATGAAATGTGAGATTGAAATTTTGATACATGATAAGGTTAAAGGACAGAGGTACTATGATAGCATATACTAGGAGATTTGATTTGTAGGAGAATCTGAAAGATGAGTAAGATTAACTAGGCAAAGGAGGAAGAACGAATGTCTGAGTGCATGTGCAAAGAAACTGAGTGGCAGAGAAAATGGGACATGTGATAAGAGACAGAATGACTGGAGCCAAGAGTTCAAGGTGAACGTGATTCAAGATGATGCTAGGAAAATTGGTAGGAGTGCAGTGATGTGGGGCCTCATCAACCACATTTTGTTTTAATCTGCAAAAGGAAAGAAAGCCATTGAATGGTCTCTCCATCAGTAGAGTGACTAATAAGACTTGCATTTTGAAAAGATCGCCCTGATTGTGATGTAGGGAGAATGGACGGGACCAGAGCAAGATTGGATATTGAAAGGCCATACAGTATGCTATTTTAGTCGTCCAGGTGAGAGAGGCTGGGGTTGGAAAGGTGGATAGGTGAACAGAAAGGGGATGGACTGAAGAGAACAAGGTGAGTCACTGTCTAAGTATGGTCTTTGAAACCATGTGTGTGGATGGAATTCCAGGGGAAGGTTTTATAGCGAGAAGAGATGACTTAGAACCGAGCCTGGAGTGAGGGAAACAGATGGTTATTGAGTCTATGTTTCTGAAATATATTGGCCTGTAATTTTCACTTTTTGTAATATTTTTGTCAGGCATTGGTGTCAGGGTTATAATGGTTCCTAAAATAAATTTAAAAGTTGTTCTTTCTTCTCTTCGCTAAAATGGTTCCTGTTAGGTGAGCTTTTTTGTTTGTTGGTTGGTTGGCTTTTTAATGTTTGGTAGTGATGTCACATGTGTTTGGAGTTTTTCTATGGGAAGATTTTAAATGATTAATTTAATTTCCTTAGTGGATAAAAGAATATTTATATTTTCTTATTCATTTTGTGTCAATTTTGCTGTTTGTTTTTTTAAGAAACTTGTCCATTTCATTTAAATTTTCAAATGTACTACCATATATTACATAATAATCTCTTATTATCTTTTCAGTGTCCATGGGATCTGTAATGATGTCCCCTTTCATTCTTTTTTTTTTTTACAGGGACAGAAAGAGAGTCAGAGAGAGGGATAGATAGGGACAGACAGACAGAACGGAGAGAGATGAGAAGCATCAATCATTAGTTTCTCGTTGCTGTTGCGACACCCTAGTTGTTCACTGATTGCTTTCTCACATGTACCTTGACCGTGGGCCTTCAGCAGACCGAGCCACCCCTTGCTGGAGCCAGCGACCTTGGGTCCAAGCTGGTGAGCTTTTGCTCCAGCCAGATGGGCCCGCGCTCAAGCTGGCGACCTCGGGGTCTCGAACCTGGGTCCTCGGCATCCCAGTCCGACACTCTATCCACTGCGCCACCGCCTGGTCAGGCAATTTTATCATTCTTTAGAAAGAAACAATTGTGGCTTTATTTTCTTTATTGAACATTGGCTTTCCATTTCATTGGTTTCTGTTCTGTTTTTATTATTCCTTCTAATTCTTTAGAAGCTTTAATTTTATATTCTTTTTTCCTGTGTTTTTGAGATAGAAATTTAAATAATCAATTATTAGCCATTTTTCTTCTATGGTAGGAGCATTTGAGGCTATACATTTTCCTTCAGTACAACTTCAGTTTCTCCACAAGGTTTTGTCAATCAAATAAAAATGTTATATTTCAATTGTATTGTTGACTTTGAACCCATAGTTTATTTAGAAGTATATTTTGTCATTTCCATGCACAAGGGAAGTTTCCTAGTTATTACTCTGTTATTTTTTTTTAATTTCTTTTTATTGTATTCATTTTAGAGAGGAGACACAGAGTGAGAGAGAGAGAGAGAGAGAGAGAGAGAAAGGGGGGAGGAGCTAGAAGCATCAACTCCCATATGTGCCTTGACCAGACCAGTGCAGGGTTTTGAACTGGTGACCTCAGTGTTCCCAGGTTGACGCTTTATCCACTGCACCACCACAGGTCAGGCTACTCTGTTATTGAGAGGCAAGATGACACAGTGCTAAGGATCTCTGACACCGAGCCAAGCTGCCTGATTTTCTATCCCTCTGTGTAATCTTGGACAGATCATTAATACTCAATTTTAACAATAAAATGGAGACAATAACACCTACATCATTGAATTATTATAAGGATTAATTTAATGTATACTAAATTTGAAAGCAACATTGAACACATGGCGCATAGTAAAAACACTACATGTGTGTTGGATAAATGGAACAGGAGATTTTAGGTTGTTTGTATTGCAGTTTAAAGAACATGCTTTGTATGATTTAGGTCTTTTGAAATTTTTTTTTAGATTTGTCTGGTAGCTCAGTATTTGATCAATTTTAAAAGTGCCTTGTGTGTGCGTAAGATGTGTATTCTGTAGTTTGCATTACTGCGCATGGGTCCTTGTGCCAAGTCTGTTAATTTTGTTGCTTAAATCCTTTATACCCTTTCAATTTTTGTTTTGTCAATTACTGAGGAGGATAGTGGTTAAAATTTTTGTAAGTATGTGGATTTTTCTGTTTCTCTTTGTGGATCTTTCTATTTCTCTATTTTTCTATTTTCTTTTGTTAACATTATCTTTTAACAGT
This sequence comes from Rhynchonycteris naso, assembly GCA_037038555.1. Lineage (NCBI taxonomy): Eukaryota > Metazoa > Chordata > Mammalia > Chiroptera > Emballonuridae > Rhynchonycteris > Rhynchonycteris naso. The sequence goes on along the minus strand of CM073004.1, from coordinate 60,067,564 downwards.
CTAGAGTTGTTATTTATTTAAAATTCTTTTATGTTACTCCTGAAATATAATCTATCATCATAAGAGAATCTATTCTTTAGCAATGCCTTTTTAACTAACATCTTTCTTGGAATATAAATCATATACCATACAATTCACCCATTTGAAGTGTGTGATTCAGTGATTTTTAGTATACTCACAAAGCTATACGCAATTGTAGAACACTGTTACTACCCCCAAAGTAACCCTGTATCAGCATTCACTTCCCACTTCTCCCCCACCCCTCAAGCCCTTGGCAACCCCTTACCTGTTTTCTGTCTCTATGAATTTGCCTGTATTGGACCTTTCATGTGAATGTAACCCTAGAGTATAGGGCTTTTGTGACTGGCTTCTTTCACTTTACACTCAGGTTTCAAGGGTCATCCATTTGTGGCATGTATCAGTATTGCATTTTGCTTTCTTGTCGAATAATACACGTTGCATTATATGGATGTATCATACTTTGTTCACTTATTGATAGTTGATACTACTTTGGGGCTATTATAAATATAATTTTACAATTATAGATTTAATTTACTATTTATTATAAATATGCTGCTATGAACATTTATATAGAAGTTTTTATATAAACGTGTGTTTTCAGTTCTTTTGGGTATTCACGTAAGAGAGTGATTTTCAGGTCATATGACAACTCTATGTTTATCTATTTGAGAAACTGCCAGTGGGTTTTCCAAACCAGCTGAGCCATTTCACATTCCCGCCAGCAGTATTTGAGGATTCCAATTTCTCCACATCCTCACCATCACTAATTACCTGTCTTTTTGATGATAGCCATCCTGGTGGGTATGAAGTAAGTAGTATATCGTTGTGGTTTTGATATCATTTCTCTGATGGTGAATGACGTCGGGCATCTATTCATGTGCTTATTGGTCATTTGTACCTTCTTTGAAGAAATGTCGATTCAGTTCCTTTGCCCATTTTCTGTGCCATTTTCACCATTTTAAAGTATACAATTCTGTGACATTAAATACATTCACATTGTCGCACAAATGTCACCACCACTCACCTCCAGAACTTCTTCATCTTCTCCAACTGAAACTGTACCCTTTAAACAATAACACATTCCCTCTCTCCCTGCCCTGGCAACTACCACTCTTGTTTCTGTCTCTATGAATTTAAGTACTCTAGGAACCACATGTAAGTGGAATCATACAGTGTTTGTCCTTTTGTGACTGACTGGCTTCACTTAACCTAATATCTTCAAGCTTTATCCATGTTGTAGCATGTGTCAAAATGTCCTTCCTTTTAAAGGCTAATATTCAATTGTATGTATACTGTACCGTATTTTGTTAATCTATTTGGCTATCAGTGGACACTCTGGTTGCTTTTACCTATGGCTATTGTGAATAATGCTGTAATGAACATGTACAAATATCATTCAAGTCCCTGCTTTTATTTCTTTGGTCATATATCCAGAAGTGTAATTGCTAAATATGGTCATTTTATCTTTAACTTTTTAAGTAATTACCACACTGGTTTTCACAACAGCTGCATCATTTATAGTTCCACCAGCAATACATAAGTGTTTCAATTTTTACACTTCTTTGCCAACACTTGTTATTTTCTGTTTCTTTTTAAATAATAGCTGTCCTAATTAGCCTGAAGTGCTATTTCGTTGGGGTTTTGATTTGCATTTCCGTAAGGAGTAGTAACGTTGAACATCTTTTTCTGTTTTATTGGCCATTTGTATATCTTCTTTGCCGAAATGTCTTTTCTACTCCTTTGCCCATTTTTTAATCAGGTTGCTTGGAGTTTTTTTGGTTAATGCTGAGTTGTTGGAGTTCATTACCTACTCTACATATAAGTTTCTTATATAATCTATATTTTATATGTATACATTTGCAAAATATTTTTCCTGTTCTGTGAGTCTTTTCACTTTTTAGTTTTGTCCTTGAAGCAAAAAGTTTTTAACTTTAATGAAGTCCAATTTACGTGTTTTCTTTAATTGCTTGTGCTTTTGGTGTTATAGCTAAAAAACCATTGCATAGTCCAAGATCTTCTCCTATGTTTTCTTCTAAGGGTTATCATTTTAACTCTTACATTTAGGTCTCTGTTTCACTTTGAGTTGATTATTGTGTCTAGTGCAGTGGTTCTTAACCTGGGTTCTATCGAACCCTAGGGGTTCAATGAGTTGGTCTCAGGGGTTCGGAGAAGCCTCTGCTGCGGAGGCTAGAATAAAGTAATACCGTAATTTGTTGTGAGTTCATGCACTTTGTTGGTTTTGTTCTTTGAGCAAGGTGATGTTCATGCACGGCTCATTTTGTGCACCAGTAAAAAAACATATACCTATGTCTTGAATTTGGGGAAAAAATTGTATTTTATCACTAAAGAAGGGTTCGGTGAATGTGCATATGAAACTGGTGGGTTCGGTACCTCAAAAAAGGTTAAGAACCACTGGTCTAGTGTGAGGCAGGATCCAGTTTCATTCTTTTGCGTGTGGCTATTCAGTTGTCTCAACACCATTTCTTAAAAAGAGCATGTCATTTAACATCGAGATAGTTTTACTTCTTTCCAGTCTGATGCCATGTATTCCATTTTCTTACCTAAGTGTCCAGCTAGAACCACCAGCACACTGCTGCATAGAAGTGGCAAGAGCAGACATCCTTGTTGACAAGACTCTTAGGGAAAAGCACTCAGTCTTCCACCATGAAGTGTGATGTTAGCTGTGAGGTTTTTGTAGCTACTCTTTATCAGCTTGAAGAAATACCTCTCCATTTTCAGCTGTTGACTGTTTTTATCAGGAAAATATGTTGAATTTTGTCCAGTGCATTTTTCTGCATCTATTGAGATGATCATATAGGTTTTGCCCTTTAGTCTATTGATATGGAGTATTCTATTACTTGATTTGGGGATGTTAAACTAATGCTGGAATAGATTCCACTACTCATGGCGTATAATTTTTGTGTGTGTGCTGCTGGATTTGGTTTGCTAATACTTTGTTGAGGGCTTTTGTGTTTATATTCATAAGAGGTATTGGCCTGTAGTTTTCTTGTGATGTCTTTTGTCCGGTTTTGGTACAGGGCAATGGTGGCCTCACAGAATAAGTTTGGAGATATTTTTCCTCTCTGTCCTATTTTTTAGATGGATTTGTAGAGAATTGGCCTTAATTCCTCTTTATATATTTGGTAGAATTCACCAGGGAAGCCATCTGAACCTGTATTTTTCTTTGTGAGTAATTTTTAAATTATTAATTCAGTCTCTTGTTAAAAGTTTGTTCAGGTTTTTCTATTTTTTCTTGATACAAATTTAGTAGTTTTTATTCCATTTCATCTGAGTCATCTAGTTTGTTGGCATACCAGTTGTGTATCATAGTGCTTTATAATACTTTTCATTTCTGTAAGTTCAGAGTAATATCTGTGCTGTCATTCCTGATTTTAGTAATTTGAGTATTTATTTATTAATTCATTTGAGTTACATTTGGGTTCCCAGCACCAAGGCAACTCTTCCAACAGTCCCTTGGGAATGAGAGGAGGGGCTCTTCTTTATTCTTATTTATTCTCATCCTGAGAGTGTAAGCCTTCAGGGTCTAGCATCGTGTATTATTTATGTGTGTGTGCTGGGGGTGGACCGGAAGGAGAGGTCTGTAAGATTTCCCACCTCATGTGAGCCCTGGGGCTCGACCATCAAAACTTCAGTTTAATTTCATAACATTTTTTTTCCCAGATAGGTAAATGACATTAATACAGAAGTATCTTGGGATGCATGCTTACTTCTGCAGGTAGGGCCAGCAGGTGTAGTGAGTCAGGTTGTGTGCTGCATATTTCCACCAGGTCTAAGAGAGCACCAGTCACCTACAGAGATGTTTATTGTGAAACAGTTTGCATTTTTATTATAACTTTTGGTTCCAAAGCTGGGGGATCATTATACTTATTATAGTAATTGTGTGGTAGATGACAGTTCAATGTCTTCTGCTAATAAAATCATTATAGTATGACAATTTTGGGGACAGATGGAAGTGACACATCTCATTTTAACTGGGTTTTTTCTCTCCTGCCTTTACCTTAAACTTCACTTGACAACCCAGGCATTGCTTTGTCCCTCTGGTAGGCTCCCAGGGACCACGGTGCTCCCCTCTACACCACGGGCTTCTTGCCTCAGGCGCTGTGTTGCTCTTAGTCAGCTTCCACCTCTGCCTGAATTCATATTCCCATCTCCCCCATGTCTCACACGTGTTGTGACGCCCCCACTACGTGCCCACATATTGGTGTGCTTACCTCTCCAGGTAGGGCCAGCAGGAGTGGTGATTCGGGTTGTGAACTGCATATTTCCGCCAAGCCGAAGGAACGGTGTACCAGACTTGGCCGCTGCTGTCTCATCTCATTGGGAAAAAATGAAGCGAACTCACTGTGGCAAGGGCCTGATGATGATGTCTTAAGACAGCAGAGCAGAGAGAAAAGATCCGACCCATTATGTACGCGGTCACCCCAGGGCTAGGGCATCCAAAAGGAGGCAAAACTGAAGCCTGAATCAGCGCCTTGGACACCAAGTGACCCGCCTCAGGGAAACTTGGGCCACTGAGCTTGGCCACGTGGTGTTTGTAAAACATCTTTTTATATTTTTTTAATCGTTTGTTATTTTCCATTTAAAGTTGACATAGAGCATTATACTAGTGACTAGACATTAGATAACTTATTGAGTGATCATCCTGGTAAGTCTCGTACCCATCTGACACCATACATACTGACTGTCCTCCCTCTGCTGTACCTCACATCCCCATGACTGTTCCGTAACTGCCCTTCACCTTTGTCCCCCCGCTCCCTGACCCCCCGCCCCTCTGGCCACCATCCAAGTGTTCTCAAGAAATGTTTAAAGGGTTTTTCCAGATAAACATGCCAAGGCAGATGGTTAATTCTTATTCTTTTATTTTTCTTTTAAGAAGACAAGAGCAAAAAAATGGGTTAAAACACCAGTGTGATTGTCAACCCCTAGTCCCAGGGATGAGGGCCACGAGGTGGTTGCTGCCCTTGTGTCTTCTAGCAGGTGGGAGACTGCAGTTCGGACAGGTGTCTGCCAGAGAGTAAGTCTGCTGAGATTACACTCCCACGGATCCTGGAGTCAGCCTGTGTTCGTTCCTGTCCCCACACAGGGAAGCTGTTCGTGCTGGAGTCTCAGAATGGCTCTCAGGGCCTGGAGCTGGAGGCGGCGCGGCTTTCCTGCCAGAGCAGGGGTGCTCACCTGGTGTCTGCGGAGGAGCTGCAGCGGGTGGTCCAGGACTGCGCCTTGGCCGTGTGCACCACGGGCTGGCTGGCGGATGGCACGCTGGGGTAAGTCCGGCGAGCCGGCTAGCTGTTTCTCCGGCGTACCCGCTGCCCCACCAGGGATCAGTGGGAGCTAAGTGACTGTCTCCTGGTGGTGCCGGGGTCAGCAAAATGCAGTGGGCAGTGGATTCCAGTGCGTTTTTGTTTCGGTTCTCATATAGAAACATTTTTCTGGAGTTCTGTCTGTTTATTCCCCCTGACTTGGTTACTTTGAACCCATAATTATAAAATTTCAAATAATACAGATATGTATAAAGTGAGTTTCTCTCTTCTTCCCCACCTCAGAGGTAATGACTCTTAACTGTTTGGTGTGTCTGTGCGTGTGTGTGTGCATATATATATTAATGGTTGATTTTAGAGAGAGAGAGAAGCATTTATTTGTTGCTCCACTTAGTTGTGTCTTCATTGGTTGCTTCCTGTCTGTACCCTGACCAGGGATCAAACCCTAAACCTTGGCATTTCAGGGTTACGCTCTAACCCACTGAGCCAACCAGTCAGGGCCTGGTGTATATTTGTAATCCGATTTTCTCTGTGGATATGCATCTGCATGTATATGAATAGGAGGATGGTATGCAGGTTTTAGAATACAGCCACAAATCCTTTCACATTGCTTCCACTGAAAAGTGAATTCGGCACAGCAGAGTACTGCCTCGACCAACAGCCTACTGCAGGGGTAATAAATAGTATTTGACTTCTGAGATTAAGTCAGAAAAATCAGTGCCTGCCATACTGAGAACGCTCACTTTTGAGACTCCACGTAAGAAGTCTGACTATCCTGAGCTGACTGGGCTATGAGGAAGCCCAGATCAGATGGAGATGCCCCAACTAGGTCCTGTCACCAATAGCCCCAACCAATGTCCTAGCTAATAGCCATCACTAACTGCCAGTGTTGTGAGTGAAGATGCCTCCTGGTGACCCTAGCCCTCAGCTACTGAGTTGTCACCAGCCTGTGAGTCTTCCCAGCTCAGGTCCTTAGACATTATATAGCAGGGACAGGCCATTTCCTCAGTGCCCTGTCTGAGTTGCTGAACCATGGAATCCTTGTGGAGAAGTCATTCCTGTGGTCAGCTGGGAGAAAAAGTCCATCGGTGCTGCTACCTGCTTCTTTAGTCAGACTCAGGGGAGGCAGGAGCCATTCCACTAGGGAGGGAGTGGGCTCCAACAACTACTTCGATAGATAATGACCCTGAAGATGTTTGGCTGGCAGGTGGTCATGGAAGACACACACAACAATGCCGACTCACGTCTCTGGTGTGCCACATGTGAAGCAGCAATTGAATAAAGACGACAACTGAGGCTTCACCCAAAGCTCATCAGTGAATCTGGAACTATGGCTCCCTCTGCCCTCTGTTTTTATATCCAGATTCCTAAATAGACCCCATGTGTCCTGTGCATGCATTTCCATTATGCAGTTGAGCATGGGTAGTTTTCATAGTCCTGATATCATCCCTGCATCAGATAACCAGGGTCTTCAGAGAGTCTGAAGGACTAGCTGGGAGCCAGGCTTCCATCTCCCAGACATTGCATATCAGGACTGAGTCATTGGAAAGGTCCATTCTCTCTGAGGAAGATATTCAGAATAAAGAACAGAAGAAAAAAGGAAGGAAAATTTAGAAGAAAGGGTAAAAGGCAAAGAAGATGCACGTGATTGGAATTCCACAAGGAGAAGGAAAACGAAGCAAAAGCAATATAAGACATATACGCAACCTGGCGCAAAGAAATTCACAGTTTGGCACACCATGGCAAAACTGACTTAGAGTCAAATGATGTAGAAAACAATATTAAAAGTAATGATAAGAAAGAATACAACAAAGGAATGACAATAAAAGCCCAAATACAATTGAATGATGACCTTCAAAATGCTAAAAGAGCCTGACCTGTGGTGGCGCAGTGGATAAAGTGACGACCTGGGAACACTGAGGTTGCCAATTCAAAACCTTGCACTGGTCTGGTCAAGGCACATATGGGAGTTGATGCTTCCAGCTCCTCCCCCTTTCTCTCTCTCTCTCTCCTCTCTAAAATGAATTAAAAAAATAAAAATAAAATAAAAAATGCTAAAAGAAAATTATTGCCACCCTAGATTTCTATACCCAGTGAGGATATTTTCCAACAATAAAGATAAGATACATTTTCAGATAGACTAAAGGTGAGAAAATGTACTATATCAGGCTGCACTAAAACAAAGACTAAAAGCAGGAGAAAAACAATTGCAGCTGGAACGCTGCAGATACAAAAGAACTTGAATGGAAAGAGTAAATTGGGGGGCCTGTCAAATCAAATTATATAATTCCATAAAGCAATAATAATAATAATAATAATAATAATAATAAACAGTAAAAAATGGTATATCATCCAGGAAGTATTTTAAGTATATTAATACATAGTATTTTAAGTTGTGTCATTAGAGAAGGTGGTAAAAGTAATATGAAATTTTAGTAAGTTGAGGAAATGTGTTGTAATTTCTAAGGTAACCACTAAAAGAAAAGTAGAAGGATATGTAACTTCCAAACCAATACAGAGGATAAGAGAATGCCAAGAGAAGAATTAAAGCAGTCAAAATAGGGGAAAGAAAAGAGAGGAAGGAAGGAAGAAAGAATAGGCAGGACTAATAGAAAGATAGCAGATTTAAATTCAAAGAGATCTGTGATTGAATTTTTTTTAATATTTATTTATTTTTTACAGGGATAGAAAGAGAGTCAGAGAGAGGTATAGATAGGGACAGACAGACAGGAACAGAGAAATGAGAAGCATCAATCGTTAGTTTTTCATTGTTGTTGTGACATCAGTTGTTCACTGATTGCTTTCTCACATGTGCCTTGACCATGGGTCTTCAGCAGACCAAGCCACCACCTGCTGGAGCCAGTGACTTTGGGTCCAAGCTGGTGAGCTTTTGCTCAAGCCAGATGGGCCCGTGCCCAAACTGGCGACCTCGGGGTCTCGAACCCAGGTCTTCCGCATCCCAGTCCGGCGCTCCATCCACTGCGCCACCGCCTGGTCAGGCTGTGATTGAATTTAATAGATGTAATGCTCCAATTAGAAACCGACTATCAGATGGATTTTTAAAAATTCTATTTGCTGTTTACAAAAATAATCCCTAAATAAATCATGAGACAAATATAAATTATAATGGAAATTAGCATATAAGTAGAACTGAATGACATTAAAACTATAACATAGTCAAACCCATGGGATACTACTAAACCTATACTTAGAAATGTAAAGCGTTAAGTGAAAAAGAAGGAAGAGGTGCCTGACCAGGCGGTGGCACAGTGGATAGAGCATCAGACTGGGACACAGAGGACCCGGGTTCGAGAACCCCAAGGTCTCCAGCTTGAGCGCAGGCTCATCTGGTTTGAGCAAGGCTCACCAGCTTGAGCCCAAGGTCACTGGCTCAAGCTAGGGGTCACTCACTCTGCTGTAGCTCCCCATTCAAGGCACATATGAGAAAGCAATCAGTGAACAACTAAGGTGCTGCACCAAAGAATTGATGCTTCTCATCTCTCTCCCTTTCTGTCTGTCTCTCCCTATGTGTCCCTCTCTCTGACTCTCTCTGTCTCTGTGAAAAAAAAGAGGGAAGAGGCTTAAAGTTCATGAACTAATGATTTATCTTAAATAAGAAAAAGAACAACAAAACAAACCCCCTGAAAAAGAGAACAGAATTTTATAAAATAAAAAACATGTACTAGAAGAGATCAACAGTGTATTTATTGCCTCTGAAACCTGAGTTCATACATACGACCTCAACTTAAGAAGCATCTGTGTCATCGTGATTTTAGACTTTTGGGAACAGTGTTTCTATACTGATGCTTTCAGCCAGAGCTCCTGAATTAGAAAAATCTCTGCTGGTTCCAGTCTGACAGCAGCAAGGAATGTTCTTTCCCATTTTTAGTTAGTTCTCTTAACCAGGTGTCTTCTTTGTCTATTTCAGGACAACCGTGTGTAGCAAGAGGAGTGGTGAACAGCAAGTCATGAGAGCTGTCGACGTGAGAATTGAGAGCAGCCCAGCTCCCGGTGGCACATACAATGCCCTTTGTATCAAGGATGAAGGTCAGTGCCAGACCTTTGTAAAGGTTCTGGAGGGTGGCAAGTCAGCTGAGTGGTGAGGAGAAAACCATAAAGGAGTTGCCAGGGCAGCATTTCATGTGCACTGAGATAAGTCCACCTTCATTATCAGAAACACAGGCTGTTCAAAGAGAATGTTCATGCACATGGAGAGAAAGCCAGCTGCTGACCCATCAGTCATAGGCACCAGTCAGCACCAGGTACTGCTTCACCGCACATTGGTCTCATCTGGGAAGTGTTAGGAAATGCTGCCTCCTGGGTGCCAGCTCTAGAGAATCTGATATAAATGTTCTGGACATTGGGTTGTTGTTTTTTTAAAGCTCCCCCATGATTTCAACATATGGCCCAATGTGAGGGCTACTTCTCTAGTGAAGAGTTTCCCAAGTCTCTGTGATGAGGAGGAATACCAGATGAATTTGTTAGAAATACAAACTCTCAGGCTGCATCCCAGAGGCACCAAATTCTAATCTCCAGGGAAGAGGTCGGAGGAGGAAAGAAGTCAAAGAACCACAGTGGGCAGCGCTTGTTAGATGCTTGTTAGGGGTAGGCGGCTCAGCTCTGGAGTATACCTCCAGAAAGGGTTCTTCCTTTGCTGATTGCTACGGAAGAGTGATGGGAGTCCCCCGTACCATCTGTCCAGTCAAGTGAGTGACAGGTGTGGCCTTGTTCTGCAACAGCCTGGGGACAACAATAGCCATGGTTCGTTTTTTGAAATCACTTAAGTCAATGAAATGATCCCTTGAATCCCAAACACAGTCAAAGGTTCAGACACCTGAGGGAGAGAAGGCAGAGCAGCCAGAAGAAATCCAGTATGACCTTCATTCTTCAGTGATCTCACAGGAAAACGCAGGGCTTCTGAGTTTTCTCTCTGCCCCCTGATATACAGGAACTACCAGTTAGCTTTTGCTGTGTCACATATTATCCCAAAAGGGAGTGGTTTAAAACAACTGTTTAGCCCTGCCACATTGGCTTAGCAGTAGGGTGTTGGCCCAGCGTGCGGAAGTCCCAGGTTCGATTCTCAGGGCACACAGGAGAAGCGACCATCTGCTTCTCCACCTCTCCCCCTCTTGCTTCTTTCTCTCTCTCTCTAGCTCTCTCTTCTCCTCCCATCCTGCAGCCATGACTTGATTAGAGCGAGTTGGCCCTGGGTGCTGGGACGGCTCCATGGCCTCCACCTTAGGCGCTAAGAAAATGGCTCCAGTTGCAACAGAGCAAGGGCCCCAGATGAGCAGAGCATCACCCCGTAGTGGGCTTGCCAGGTGTATCCCAGTTGGGGCATATGAAGAATCTGTCTCTGCCTCCCCTCCTCTCACTAAAAACAAAAACAAAACAACAAAAAGCTGTTTATTATTATTATTATTGTTTTGGATCAGCAATTTATATTCTTCTGCTGGTCTCAGCTGGGTTCAGTCATGAGTCTACAGTCAATTGCTAGTTATGTCACCTTGCTGCTGGGAGAGGGCTGGCTGTTGGCTGGGGTGATGGGGGTGACTGAGCCATGTGTTTCTCATCATCCAACAGGATAGCCTGGGCTCTCTAGCTCACGGGCCTTTACATAGGTTGTGTGCATGCACTTGTGTGCCCCTTTTACCCAGAATTGTAGTGCATGAAGCCAGAGGTAGAAAACATCCATTCACATCCTATAGGGCACCAAGGTCAAAGCCATGATGGTGACTTCAAAACTGAGTAATTGCAAAACCAATGTAATGTGCTTCCTGATATATTGCACTCGGAGGAACACGACTTCAGTTCAGTAATAGGCCTGCCCCAAATGCATAATTATGAAGAAACTTTAGCCAAACCCAAATTAAGAAACAGCCTATAAAATGACTGGCCTACACTCTTAAAAAATGTATAAGGACAAGAAAGACAAAGACTAAGCAACTGTTCTAGCTTAAAATAGACTAAAAAGACTTGACAACAAAATGAAATCTGTGATCCTGGATTATATCTGGATCAGAAGAAAATAGATATAATATTAAATAATTAAAGTAATATAATATTAAATAGTATTAAGTATATTAAATAATATCTATTTAATATATTGATATAATATAATGAAATCTGAATATGGATTATGAATTAAATAACAGTGTTGTATTACTGCTTACGTTTCCCTGATTTTGGTAACTGCATTGCAGTTATGTAGGAGAATATTTTGTTCTTGGAAATACATCCAAGGTTTTTAGGGACAGAGGGACACCATAGCTACAACTTACTCTCAAATGGTTCAGAAAAGAACTACAGGTATCAATATATGCATATTTGCATATTCACATATATATTTGTCTATCTCTAGATATCTATAGTATATGCCTATATCCTCTATTTAGAGAGAAGAATGATGAGGCAAATGGGGCAAAAATAAAACCCATTGGTGAGTCTGGACAAAGGGTTTTATGGAGTTCCTTATTCTTATTCTTACACTTTTTCTGTAACTTTGAAATTATATAAAAATTAGAAACTTCAAAAGAATAAAATTATCTACATACTCCTCAAAAAGAAACCCACAAATAAACAGGAAAGGACCCCCCCCCCCGAAAAACACTAAAACTCCGAGTCATGGGGAGCCAACACGAGAAGCAAATTCATGATGCCTGTCAATGTACGTGAGGACTTGTACCATTAGAGAAGTGAGCACGGTGGCACTTGAGTCACAGTGCTCAAGGGCCATGCATCCCAAAGCAGTTGTCCTGAGCCTCGCCTGGCCTCCCACCACCTCCGGGTCAACGGGGAGGGGCCTATATGGAGAAGATTGGAGTCTTAGTCCCCTATGGTCTCATTAGCGAGGAGATTTCCGATGGGCCATGAAGGGGACCCAGGAATGCGTGCTGAGCTGGGATTAGAGTCAGAGAGCTGCTTGCCCTTGAGTTTTCTAGAAAAGCAGGATGGATCCCCCAGGATACTCAAGGTGAGCTCTGTCCGGGTTCCCCTGCCTTTAGTCCTTTAGCAAGAGCGTGTGAACCGCTCCCACGTGCTCCTCTACCCACTCGGCGGAGCCTCCATTGACAGCGCAGGCGCAGGGAAATTGCGCACAGAAGCGGGGTGCAGGGCCTAACAGAGGCAGAGCCGGTGCTTCCTGGGTCCCCGCCGGCGCCGGCCACCACCTGCTGCGGGGTCCTCTCCAAAGGCTGCCTTTCCCCCACGGTGCCCTCCCTGCGTGCTAACTCCAAAAAACGGCAGATGGGCGCCTTCTAAAGCGCCCAGAAGGAAAACAGAGCCTGTGGAACATTCCGGCAGCTTCCTCCTGTGTTTCTGTTTTTTGAAATAAAGTTCATCATGAATGGAGACTTTTCTCATTTCCTTCCAGTGCTTTTGTCTGAGAGAAAATTTCCAGTTCTATGGTGACCTCACTTAAACTAATAAAGTGAGGTTATTTATAACCAACTGGATGCTGCTGGAATACGCGGCCTGAGCTTGGGCCCTCTGGCTCTGCTTCTCTTGGCAGCTGGTGTGGGGTCAACGGCATGGGGTCCGGAGTGGCCCAGGAGGCTCCACTCTGGGTGTGCGTCTGTCCCCCTGCTCTCAAGCAAGACTCACCTCACCTACCCACCTTAACACTGCATTCCACCTCCCCTGCATACTTAATGATTGCCTGTGCTTCCCTTAAAAACAAATGGAATCATTCCCTTTCTTTTTCTTTTAAGCAAGAGACAGAGGCAGGAGGGGACAGAGATGAGAAGCATCAATTCTTTGTTGCGGTACCTTAGCTGTTCCTTGATTGCTTTCTCATAAGTGCCTTAACTGGGGGCGGGGGGACCCCGGGGACCCCTTGCTCAATCCAGCAACCTTGGGCTTCAAGCCAGCGACCTTTGGGCTCAAGCCAGCAACCATGGGGTCGCTCAAGCTGGTGAGCCCGTGCTCAAGCCAGAGGATCCCTTCGTTTCTGTCATCGAGATGAGAGCTTGATGTTCATCTTGAGAGTGATCAGGAGGTTTGAGAGTAGCCGATTGCCAGGGAAAGGATTGGCCTTCGGGAAGTTCTTTGGCTGCAATCAGGCAACTGGAACCAATGGCAGTGCCTTGAACACCTGGGGGAGTGTGAGAGTTTCTGAGCTCGTTACCGCTGACCTGACATTGGCAATTTGTTTATTTGTGCAGGGTAATGCAAAAGCCCGTGCTCAGACTTGTGTGTGATTCAGATGGATGGATGGACAGTTGGATATTGAGGTCTCATTTCCACACTTGAGGAGTTGACAGCGTATAAAGAAGAGATAAATGTGTTTCCATGACACAAAGGAAGAAAGGAATTAGGGAGACCTCCTGAGGCAGTGGTCATCAAGGCGGAATTTGAAGACTTTGTTTCTGGAAGTAACAGGGAAGGGAGGAGAGGACACTGCAGACAGGGAGACTAGCTTTGGAGAGCCACGGTATGCCTGCTTCAGGAGAGTGGGTTGCATTCAGAACACCCCTAGTTGGCTCAGGTAGCTGCTGGGGCAGCCCAAATCATCCCCATCATGGTAAGCAGGGAGGCCCCTCCTCTGCCGTCCACACACCCAGGTCCAGATAACATCAGGTCTTGCTCCCCCAGGACAGGGGCCTCTCATTCCAAAACACCGAGCTAGATCAGTCCTGATGCAAAGTCAGTCAGTTCCTGGGAAAAGGAAGTGTCTGAGCAGCCAGAGAGATGGCACCATCAGGTCCACGTTCTGATGGGTCGTATGAACCATTTTGTTTTGCTGTTCCTCCCCAATTCCTGCTCAGCCATTATGGGCTTGGCTGTATTTGGTTTGAGGGAACTGGGCATTCAATTACCGTCAGTTCTTGAAAAATGATTCAAAAGACCATCAGTCTCCAACTTACTTGGGAAATGGAATTCATGTTTATTTATGACCCTATTAAGTTCCAGGTATAATTTCATTTAATTCTGGTAACAACCTAATGATATAGGTTTCATTAGCTCCATTTTATATATTTCTTAAATGTATTTGTTGATTTTAGAGAGAAAATAAAGGGGAAAAAGAGAAAGTGAGCGAGAGAGAAACATTGATTTGTTGTTCCACTTATTTATACATTCAGTGGTTGATTCTTGTGTGTGTCCTGACCGTGGATCGAACCTGCAATCTTGGCGTATCGAATGACACTAGAACCAACTGAACTGGCCCAGATCCTTTTATATCTTTAATATATTTTCTAATTGTAAACATGAACCTATAGTCATTACAGCAGAAAGTATAAAGAACCTTCAAATTCATTCATCATGGGTTTAGGTCTAGAACATTTCTCCTTCATCGTGGGTTTAGGTCTAGAACATTTCTCTTTCATCGTGGGTTTAGGTCTAGAACATTTCTCCTTCACCCCAGATAGTTCCCTAGAGCCCTTTGCCACAAGTGCTTTGCCTCTCCCCGTTCCAAAAGTAAACTCTATTCTGATTGCCATCACCATATATTGATGTCACCTGTTTTTGAGGGTACAATCGTTATCTAGAGCAGTAGCTCTCCAGGGATAGTCCCTGGACCAGGACTATTCACATCACCTGGGAACTTACTGTAAATGCAAAGTCTTGGGCCTAAACCTTGACCTACTAACTCAGAAACTCAAAAGCACAGCAAAGAGGTGTGTTACAAGTCTTTTCTGTGATTCCCACGCGAAGTCACATTTGAGAAACAATGATAGCGAGTTTGAGAACAAACAATAAAATTGGGTGGAATGAAAAAAAAAAAATTGGGTGGAATGAGGACACTGCTGGTTGTATGCTGGGTGGATTAAGATGGGTGGAGGGCTGGGCAGGTGGGCAACAAAGACAAGTTCACATAGCTTAGGAGAGGTCAAGCATTTGTGTCTGAATTTCTACATCCTTGGTTTGTGAAATAATAATAATGGGAGGTGGCAGGCTCTACTTTAGAATTTCAGAAGTCATAGTGGAAGTCTGAAAAATTCTCAAAATAAAAGAATCATTTTTTTTAAAACTTCAGCTTTTATATGATTTCTAAACACTGTGGAGACTGGTTATCAGAAGCTCTAAATGGCAAGCAAATACGCCCTTTTCCATTGAAAACAAGTCGTCATTCGTTAATACTATTTGTTTGAAAGAAAAGATCTCATAAAATCTCTTTCCTTGGAAGGGAGAATAATAGAGATTGCCTTTTCTGTTGAAACAGTTGAAACCCAGCCTTGAGAAATCCCCAAGCCCCAATCCCTGCCTGTGCAGTAAGTAATTGAGAATAGCAGCGAAAGCTGCCCAGTTACAAGTTTCTTAAAAGAGAAGAGGGCCAAGCTATTCTCTATAGCTCCCTCATGAGGTTAAAGATGGGCATGTTAGTGAAAGGAGCTAGTTCAAGTTGCACCTGGCCACAGGTGGTGGTGTTTCGGGTACGCACTTGGGTATGCTAAGGCGTGAAATTGTGGTCCTGGGGCTTCTGAAGTTCCACTCTCTAAGAAACAGTGTGTTTCCTGTCTTGAACGTTTGTGGGAAATCCAGAAACACATGGTACGTGTACCCACACTCTCAGGAGCATTATCGTGGTTTTCCTGAGCCAGAACCTAGCCCAGGCCATTCTGGAAATGACACCTGAGGCAGAGGCTCCCAGCAGTCTGGGAGGGTGTGAATTTGGCCTGAATTTCCCCCATTCCTCGCAAAACAGTTACCCTGCTCCTGCATTTCCTCCCAAAGAGTTGGTGTTGTGTTCCATGGACAGAGCTCCATGGGGATGAAATTATTTACTAGTCCTTTGAGTGTTTGGTAAAGGGCCCACAGTTTCCTGTAACTGGATCCTGGGGCGAGGAGAAAAGACCGGGACATCCAGTGTGAGTGTAGGCAGCCGAGGGTGGTCGAGACAGAGGCAAAGCCTTTGCCTCTGAGATACCAGCTGGCGTTTGGCTCAACCTGATTTGACTTTGGCCCATTCTTCTCAGGGTGCCCTGTTCAGACCAGCTGGACCCAAGGATGATGCCTCTCTGCTCGGTGGACAGCCCCGGGGTTGGTGGCAGATTTCAGTTGGCTGCCTGTCCCTACTGGCCACATTGATGCAATAAATAGTTGATCTCCGGGGTACAGTCAAGGCAGTTTTGGTTAAAATGCAACATTCTGTGCTGACTTCCTGAAGTACAACCACACCTTTTTTCATTCAACGTTTTCTCCTGTTAAAAAAATAAAACCACACATAGCAATGGCTCTCTCTCTGAGGAAGGGCCACCCACCCAAACCACAGCTATGAGGCCCGTCAAGGTGGCTTCGCGCACAAGTTGTGTTTCCTCTTTCCATCTCTTCTTAGCCTATCTTCTTTTAAGCAATGTGCAGCTTAGGTGATTTGACTGCTTATGAACGAAAGGCTTTCCTTTCTAACATAAAAAATGAGGAGAGGAAATTTGAATTTAAAATTATTTCCTTTTCAAAAACAGGTCTCCATCACTTTGAGGCAGCAATTGCACTTCTAGAAGTTTTTCCTAATGAAATACTGTATATACAAAGATGTCCATGTGAGCTGTTCATTGTGGCATTGTTTATAACAGTGACAACTTGGAATCAACCTGAACGTCAGTGTGATGATTAAATAGTGTGTGCTATAATGTACCCTTTCAAAAGACTGAGGTAATTTATAGTTCTAATGTGGAAAGACCTCTAAAAAATTAGAGGGGAAATGACTTCGAGTTTTTGGTCTAGCATGTAAGGAAAGAACTGTAATCAATAATTAAGTACCAGGCCCAGATGAGTTCACTGGTGAATTCTACCAAATTTTTAAGGAAGAAATCTTATCAATTCTCTATAAACTCTTCCAGAAGTTAAAAGCAGAGGGAATACTTTTTAACTCATTCTATGAGACCAGCATTATCCTGATACTAAAATGAGAGAAAAATGTTACAATAAAACTACAGACCAATATGAACAAACATAAATGCAAAAATCTTTAACAAAATATTAGCAACTTGAATCCAGCAATATATAAAAAGACGTATAGACAATATTTATTGTCTGACGTATAGACAAGGTGATTTATCCCAGGTTTGCAAGGCTGGTTCAGTGTCAAAAAAATCAGTTAATGTAATTCATCACAAAAAGTACATGAACAGATTGATAGATGACAGGAAAAGCATTTGACATAACCCAACACCCGTCATGATAAACTCTTGGGGCCCTGGCCTGTTGGCTCAGCGGTAGAGCATCGGCCTGGCATGTGGAAGTTCCAGGTTCGATTCCTGGCCATGGCATACGGGAGAAGCACCCATCTGCTTCTCTGCCTTTCCCCCTCTCCTTTCTCTCTATCTCTTCTCCTCCTGTAGCCAAGGCTCCATTGGAGCAAAGTTGGCCTGGGCACTGAGAATGGCTCCATGGCCTCTGCCTCAGGCGCTAGAATGGCTCCGATTGCAGCGGAGCAAGGCCCCAGATGGGCAGAGCATCGCCCCTCGTGGGCACGCCGGATGGATACCGGTCAGGCGCATGCGGGAGTCTGTCTGCCCCCCCTACACCCCCACTCCTCCCACCACCACTTCTCACTTTGGAAAAATACAAAAAAATAAAATAAAACTCTCAGCTAACTAGGAATAGAAGAGACCTTCAACTTGATAAAGAATATTTACTAAAAAAACAAAAAACATAAAAACCCCTACAGCTGACATTGTACTTAATGGCGGGCAATTTGAAGCTTACCCACTAAGATATTTTTCGCATATTAAATGGGATTGATTCTGTCTCTATCTACCTGTGAGTGCCCGCTGGCCGCCTTGGGACTGGAAGTCTGATGTGGTTGGCTCAGGCCCCGACTCTGTAACCATTAACCTCTTCCCTCAATTAACATCAGTGAAAGTGTCATTCCCCATGGGGCTGTGTTTGGGTCTGTCCCGTGGATCTCTGAGCCCAAGGGTCCCACCTGAGCCAGACATGGCAGCTCCCGCTGGTGTAGGAGGAAGGCTGGAGGGCTCCCCTCCTCATCCGCTGGGCTCCCTTGCCAGCTGAGTGCTTGGGCGGCCCCTTGGTGGCTGCCCCACGACCAGCCACAGACTTTTCATAAGCGATTTACAAGTTTTAATACAAACCAGTCTACATTCATTTCTGAGAGGCTCATTTCCAGTAAAGAACGAATACCGGTGTCGACGAAAGAATTTCCATCCTATAGGAAAGTTTTATAAGAGTTTATTTGAGCCAAATGTTTGAGGACATGCCTGAAAGCAAGATCTGAATGGATTGAGAAAATGCTCCAGAGAATGGCCGTTTTGTAGCTTATTTCATACATTAGAATCAAAGCAGGAGACGTAAAGACGGGTGCATGAACTCCGTCGGGGGGCAGGAGAAAGCAAATCGGGGGAATCTCTAGAATTGGATAAAAAGCAGGGAGAAACACACCCTTCTTTTACATTGGTGGGTTCAGGATAGTTACTAATCAGCATTTGCAGCACACGGAGACGCAGGGAACAAGACAACAAAGCAGGTTCTGTGATCTGGTGGTCTTGTGCTCTGATGTCTGTGGTTGTGCCTCAGAAGGGTCTCGGAAAGGAAACGACTTTGACATTTCAAAGGTATGTTCTCCTTGACGCATAAGAACAGTGGACAGCAGAGACTGACCTTTGCTGAGGAAGCTGTAGGCCTGGGATAGTGACCACCGCCATGCCTACTCAGGGATTTATGATCAGACTATCCTGTGTGATTACTTTTGCTCCCTGAGTTTGTAAGGCTTGCCATGTGGACCACCCTGAGCTTGTCAGGTTTGTTGCATGGCCCCCTTTTCTTTTTTTTTTTTTTCCTTTTTCTTTTTCTTTCTTTTTTTTTTTTTGTGTGGCAGAGACAGAGAAAGTCAGAGAGAGGGACAGATAGGGACAGGCAGGAAGGGAGAGAGATGAGAAACATCAATTCTTCATTGCGGCACCTTAGTTGTTCATTGATTGATTTCTCATATGTGCCTTGACTGGGGGGCTACAGCAGACAGAGTGACCCCTTGCTAGAGCCAGCGACCTTGGGCTCAAGCTGGTGAGCCTTGCTCAAACCAGATGAGCCCGCCCTCAAGCTGGCGACCTCGGAGTCTCGAACCTGAGTCTTCCACATCTCAGTCCAACACTCTATCCGCTGTGCCACAGCCTGGTCAGGCACATGGCCCCTTTTTCATTTGCACCAGTAAATAAATTTCTCACGGGAGAACGAGGGAAGAAAGTTAAAAGGAGACGTATCCCCTAAGACTGACTCTGGAACCAGCTTGGGGGCAGGCACAAGAAGAGGTTCCAGGCCCAGATGGGGGCTCTTCTCCATCTTTGGATCCGAGCGTGAGGCTCCCTCGCTGAGTGAACCCAAATGCAGACTGAATTTGGGGTGGTAATAATGTGTCAGTATAGGTTTCTCAGTTACAACACAGGTACTTCTCTGGTAGGGGTGCTGATCAGTGCTGAGGCTGTGCTTGTGTGCGGGTAAGGATGGAGGACCCATCTGTGCCTTTGGCTCAATTTTGTTGTGACACTAAACCTGCTCTAAAAATAGTTTTGGGGTATTTTTTAAAGCAGAGTCTCAGTAATACGTACATATGTTAAAAACCACACACACACACACAACTATATCCATCTATATCCTTCTATCCACCTGTGTGTGTATGTGTTTTTTTATATGTCTGTATCTGTATCTATACTTATTGGTGTACCCCAGACGGGTCACAGTGCTACCATCAGGGTGGAGGTTGGAGGAGGGGGAGGTGCCCTCTGCTGTACTCTACAGTCTATAACATTTTAGCTTGGATGACAAGGACCTACTCACTTATGCTAATAAGGCAAAGGAAAGGGAGCTTGCTGGGGGCATGTGTCTCTGGGTCCTCCTTCCAAGGAGACATTAAAGGGCAATGCTTGGCCTGACCAGGCGGTGGCACAGTGGATAGAGCGTTGCACTGGGATGCGGAAGGACCCAGGTTCGAGACCCCAAGGTCACCAGCTTGAGCAAGGGCTCATCTCATTTGAGCAAAAAGCTCACCAGCTTGAGTCCAAGATTAAGGTGACCAGACGTCCCGCTTTTGGCGGGACAGTCCTGATTTTTAACAATTTGTCCCACGGCATTTTAAAAACGTCCCGATTTTTGGAAAGAATGCACGAAAAGCTAGGGAACGGCGGGAGAACGGGAAGGGAATATACAGTTTTCCATGGGGAGACCCCGCCTCCACCTGGAAGCGCCTGCGGTGCCACAAGAGCTGGCTGCCGGCTGCCCCATGCAGGGCCCCGAAACAAAGAACTTCGGGCGGGACGTACCTGCTGGGGCGGCGGCTGTCAAGTCCCCTGACTACCCATAGGCCCGCGTCCTGGATGCTGGCGGGCGGCTCAGCAGGCGGTGGG
This sequence comes from Rhynchonycteris naso, assembly GCA_037038555.1. Classification (NCBI taxonomy): domain Eukaryota; kingdom Metazoa; phylum Chordata; class Mammalia; order Chiroptera; family Emballonuridae; genus Rhynchonycteris; species Rhynchonycteris naso. Next base: position 60,046,968 of record CM073004.1, on the reverse strand, counting down.
GCTGAACACGGGGAGCACGGCCACAGCAAGGACAAGTCCAGGTGGGGAGTTTGCGCGACCACTCGTGTGTGAGCGTGCCAGCAGCGCTGCCCTGCCTGCTCCCACCCACTCGTGCAGCTCCGGCATCGGTTTTTGGACCGTGTAAACCGATCCCTCTGACTCACTCAAAATTGCCCATATAGTAATATTTCTGAAAATGATCTTTTAAATGAGGTATCATTATTAAAAAAATAGATTGATAAGAAAAAGGTTAAATCTTGGGCATCAGCAAAAATCACAATAGAGAACAAATGGTTAGAAATATTTCATCATTTTGAAACAAACCATGTTCCATACAATGATGCACTAAAAATTGTGGAAGACTCGCTGTCTTTACCAGGAACTAATGCTGCGACTGAACGCAGTTTTCTTTCTACACTAAATAAAGTGTGGACATCAGAAAAATCACAATTAAGTGTTGAGACTTTGAAAGCCATTTTATGTGTGAAATATAATTTAACAAATTCTTGTGAAAAATTTTATGACCTTTTAAACAATGACAGCAATCTACTAAAAAACATTCACTCAAATGAGAAATATGCCAAAGAATAAAATAATACTATACATAATTTTTTAATGTATTATATTTGTAAATTGTACTTATGTTGAAATTTTAAAAAATATATTATAATACTATTTTTGCATTCTATGAAATTTTTTTTTTGCTCCATATAGACCAAATTTTTAATCAAGAACACCCCCCCCCCCCCGTCAATGGTGTCCCGCTTTACCAATTTTAAAATCTGGTCACCTTACCCAAGGTTGCTGACTCCAGCAAGGGGTTACTCAGTCTGTTGAAGGCCCGCGGTCAAGGCACATGTGAGAAAGCAATCAATGAACAACTATGGTGTCACAACAGCAACGAAAAACTGATGATCAATGTTTCTCATCTCTCTCCGTTCCTGTCTGTCTGTCCCTATCTATCCCTCTCTCTGACTCTCTTTCTCTGTAAAATAAAAATAAAATCAAATAAAATATGTTTAAATAAAGGGGCAATGCTTGGCAATTTTAAAATATAAAGGGGATGCCAGAGTGAAGGAGGGTGCTGGGGGCAGGCAGCACCCACGGGAGGGGAAAGTTGTGTTTTGAGTGTGTTTCCTCAGGATGGCAGAAGGGCTGCACGGCGTGGGAGAGCTAACTGTGGTTCCCTTTCCTCAGAGAAACCGTGTGGAGACCCGCCCTCATTCCCCCACACCATCCTGCAGGGACGCACGGGCCTGGAGATGGGGGACGAGCTGCTGTACGTGTGCGCCCCCGGCCACATCACGGGCCACCGCGAGAGCGCCTTCACCTTGCTGTGTAACAGCTGTGGGGAGTGGTACGGCCTGGTGCAGGCCTGTGGGAAAGGTAAGCTGCCCTCACATCCTGAGCAGAGAGGTGACCTGTGGTGGGCTCGTCTCCACAAAGGTCCCTTTGAAAAGAGGCTTCCAGACATTTCCCCTGAGCTCTGGACCTGGCCACATGTCCACCTCGGTGTTCCTGCAGCATTTCAAATGCCGTGTGCCCACACCTGAGCTCTCCATCTTCTGTGCTGGGGGTAAAGGGTGGACAGCCCTCTCTTCTTCCACAAGGACAGAGTGGGCCTTAGGTTGACTTTCTGACTTACTTCCTTGGAAACCCCATGAACATGGGATGCTAGCTGTGGTTCCAAGCAGTAGTCTTACAGTAAAAATGACCCCGATTGGTACCCTGGGCTGGGAGGACTGTCCTGAGCACAGGAAAGGAACCCCAGCCTTGGGCTTCCCTGGGTGTGCTGATTCTTGTGACTGGGCACAAACCCTGACAAGAGCTGTTGGCTCTTGTGGGGCATGAGGTCTGTAAACCAGGGTGGGCCCACAGCCACGCATGCAAGTGCTGTTCCCCTGCACTTGAGCAATTACGAGGGGGGTCAGGGGTAGACGGTGCTGCAGGCAGAATAACCCCAGGACGGCTGTATGGACAGCCCCCAATGACCAGAATGGCCTTGAGGACCACTGGGCCTGTGGCTGTCGTGTGAATCTGAATATTTAGTTGAGACTAAAAAGATTCCTGATGGGCATTGAGCTTCCAAACCTAATCAGATTGATTTAAATGGATTATTTACATAATGTAGGGTTTCTTTTTTACATAAAACTTTTTAAAACATTAATGTGCTGCAAATATGCTCTTCCATTCTGTGGCTTGTTCCTCTGGGATTTTCTTTTAATGAATAGGTTTTTTTAATTATTATTATTGTCTGTTTTACTACTTCTCATGTTTTCTGTGCTCCATTACATTTTTTTTTCTAGTCATTGGCAGACAGATACGCTAGTAAAATGCTATAAAAATGAATTAACATAAAACTAAATTAAGTAAAAATATCCCAACTATGAGCACAATTCTTTGTTAAATTAGACATACAATTGGCCTGTTGTGTTGTTAGAGAAGCTTAACCTTCTGCTCAGTGCATGCGGCTGCCTTGTTGCTTGACAAGGTGACCAGATGTCCCTCCCGCTTTGGGCGGGACAGTTCCGATTTTTAACAATTTGTCCCGCATCCCGCAGCGTTGTAAAAAAAAGTCCCGATTTTAAAAAATATATTACAATACTATTTTTGCATTCTATAAAAAATTATTTTTGCTCCATATAGACCAAATTTTTAATCAAGAACCCCACCCCCCACCCCCAACAATGGTGTCCTGCTTTACCAATTTTTAAAATCTGGTCACGTTATTAACAAAAGGATACCAACGGGACAAGTTCTGGAAGCAGACTTGGAGCAGTGGAGCAGTGTTCTCGCACTTTCCTCATCTTTCCCGTGTTGTCGCGGCTTGCTGGCAGGCAAGGGCTCCTTGCCAGCCCTGATCGTTCACCTGTCTGAGAAAATCAGGCAGCAGGCCCGAGTTCCCTGTTTGCTGAATGTGTCACCTCAAAGCAGACCCGTCCTCACCCCAGACCGTTAATGAGCTGGCGTCCCTCCTGGTCAGGCTCTGTAGCTGCACTATCCCCTGGGCCACACCCACCGGCCCAACGGGTTGTTTACTGGCCCCAGTGGAGCGGGAGCTAAATGCAGGTTTTGTGTGTCTGAAAATGGTGTTTATTTTCTCACTGTAAAGCAGAGCTGTTAGGGCTTTCAGCTGCCGGGCAGGAATTTCGGTTTCTACACTTGACTGGGTGTACAGACTGTTATAGTTTTCATTACTCTGTGGATTTAATATTTAAAGTCTCTGTGTCATTATAAGAACTGTGTGTGTGTGTGTGTGTGTGTGTGTGTGTGTGTGTGTGTGTGTGTGTGTTACAAGAATACCATCACCAAATATTTCACTCCATTTTGCATTTATTTTTCCAGGGAACATGAACCCTTTTCGATTAGGGAACTGTTTGAAATTGGAAGGAAGTTACTGAACGTGTCATTTGGGGGGCATGATTCTCTATTCAGATGTGCTTGGGTCAGATTCACTGTTCAGATGTACATGGGTTGTTGAGGGAGAAGGGGGTCAGGGCAGCAGGACAGGGAAAGAGGAGGACTTGAGAACGTGGCTTCAGCTGGACTCCGGCTTTGCTTGGTCCCACAGGGACCACAGGGTTGGTCCTGCTCGGAAGCAAAGGGGCAGGCAGCCTTGAGTTCTTCCATATCGGTCTGTCATTGTCTGCAGGCTGCCAGGCGGGAGGGCAGATGGCATGTAACCTCCCAAGTGAGGCTCCCATTCCACCAAGGGCGGCTTTCTAGAGAAGCCCGTAGCTGTGACCCACTAGCTCGTGGCACTCACAGCAGCCGGGGGATGGCTGCCCTGTCCGGGCAGGACACCAATAGCATCCACTACAATGAAGAACGGAGTTGTTCCATCAGTTCAGTGGAGCACGGGTTAAAAAGAACATTTATTAGTAAGATAGGGACTGCCTGAATGAGCTTGCTGAAATTTAGAATTTATGATGAGCCAGAATGAACCCATAGGGGCACGCACACCTGGGTGGGTGAACGGAGCGAGATATCTCAGCCACACACAGCCCTGGTTGTATGTGCACCACAGCGTTAAGGTCCAGCCTCCAGGGGTGGTGAGGAGGTCTCTCACCTAAACGCAAGGATGCGTCTTAGCCTAGACCATTAACCTCAATCGTGAGGACTTCTTTAACCGCCATTTTATCCCTATCCCCTCTGTGGGTGAGTGTTTCTTTCTCTAGCTTTGGTTCCTAGAATCTGAGTCTGACTCTGGCCATTTAGTTTTCCATTCTCCCGTCCAAATCCACACATCTTCTTGGTTTTCATTCCCAGTTGGGCAGCGCGAAATATCTGTCATGCCTCTCTAATGGTCTCAATATCTAACTATAACTGGTTGTTGGCCTGATTGCGGACCAACCCCGATGCTTCGCTCCTTAGACGCGCACGCGGCAGACTTCATGCTGTGTTTGGGTTTCTCTGGGACTCTTCCTCTGCCAAGACCCATATCCATCTCCAAGGCTATGTTTTCTCTCTGGCTGCTTGCACCATAAGACCAGTCTCTGACCTCCCAGCATTCCAGGTGGCCACCTTGGCTACATGACCTCAGTGTCAGTACCCACACGAGTCCCACTTGTGGCCTTTCTCAGGAGCCCCCATGATTCCGCTGGCATCCTGACCACTCCCCTACCTAGCCTCCTGGCCTCACGCTGGCTTCAATACCACTGCTGTCTCCGGACTTTGACACTCAGTGGTCCTGGGGCCTCTGCCCTGCGTTGTTGGGGAGGCTTTTCCCCCCATCTTTGTGGTGGGGGTAGGAGAGAGCAGTAACATACAACAGACAATCCAGCAAATGGGAGACCTGTCGACTCTTCCTCTGCGATTTGCCCCGTTTCTCCTTTAGAACCTGCCCCGACCAAGGGTATCTGCCTTGGTCGTGTTATGACAGGCTCTGGAAGGCCTTACGATCTTCCACCCCCAGCTCCATGGCTTCTGGTCTGTGGTGTTAGGAAAGGGAGTGACACCAAGCCTGACCTCACCCAACCAGCCCCTCCCCCTCCATGCCTGTTCCCTTCCCTGCTCTGTCGCAGGCGCAAAGGCAGGACACGCTCCCCAGTCAGGCACTGTGGAAAGAACTGTCACTAACCAGGCCAAACTTGCTCTGCTCCATCTCTATCCCAGGAACGTGATTGTTCTGTTTTTTTGTTTTTTTTTTTACCGAGTCTATTGAGGTGCAACTAGCATGCAGTAAACTGTACTCATTTAAAGTATACAAGTCTCACCTAACCTGTGGTGGCACAGTGGATAAAGCGTCAACCTGGAAACACTGAGGTCACCGGTTCGAAACCCTGGGCTTGCCCGGTCAAGGCACATATGGGAGTTGATGCTTCCTGCTCCTCCCCCCTTCTCTCTCTCTCTCTTTCTCCTCTCTAAAATGAATAAATAAATAAAAAGCGCTGGAATCTTTAAAAATAAATAAATAAATAAAGTATACAAGTCTCTGAGCTGTCACAACCAAAACATAGGACAATTCCCATCCTACCTGAGTCCCCCTCAGACCCCTTTCTATGAGAGAAGTATTACATGCTTTATCCCTCATTTAATTCTCCCAAGATTATAGGGCTTATCCCAATGTACAGATGGGGAAACTGAGGCATGGGACGGTTCGGTGACTTGCCTGTGTCACACAGCCAGAAAGAAGCAGAGCCAGGATGTGAAACCAGGCAAGCTGCATTCCCACAGCTGTGTCACGTCCGTGCTTCCTCCAGGGGCGGCCAAGCCTCTGGAGAGCCGGGCGTCTGGACAGTGCCAGGCTCACTGTGCAGACCGGTTCTTCCCCCAGAACGTTCCTTAGCTCTCTCCTCTCATTTCTAAAGCCTTTCTTTTGTTTCCTTAAATTAACTTCAGTCCCTGTTTGTCTTCATCTTTTGGACTTCACTTCCTTCGTAGAATAAAACATGAGACCAAAACTGAATTCAGACTTTGTCGATATTGCCATATTTGTTCAGAGGTTCATTGAGCCAGTGGTTATTTCTGGCTTGTCTGGTTGTCTTTTTCAAAATTACTATTTTTAAAGGCTGGGTAGCCAAGACCAGAGGGAATAAATAAAAAAAAAAAAAAAAAAAAAGAAGGTACGTGTGGGCTTCCAGAAATTCAACAACATGAAAAATGATGAACAGCAACTAGGAGAACCCCGGGCTTCTGGGCTCCAGCCCTGCACATGCCGCCTCGTGACCTTTGTCACTCCCTGACCGACTCAGGCAGTGCACAAGTGAGCCTTCTCCTCGTACGCCTGAGTTCTATCTCTCTGTGGTCTTCTGTTTTCCTGAAGTAACAGTTAAATATAAACACGTAGGACATGACTTGATTTTTGCCAAGAGAACTCATGAAGTTTACATTTCCTGGACTTGTTGGTCTTATCCACAAGGCCACATGGAGTGTTCGCACAGGTTTCGGGCAGAGCGTGAGGGAGGGCAGAGGGCTTGCTGGATGAGGAGGGGAGAGCGCAGACTCAGGAAGGCAGAGAGGTGAGAGAAATAGCACCTCGGTGGGCAGAGAGCTGGGCTCCTTCATCTGGTGAGCAGATTGTAATCTCCAGTTGAAATTCAGTGAGTAACAAACTTGACTGTCACTCAGAGGAGAAAAACAGGCTTGGGACACTTCCTCATGAGGAGACTATGTATAAACACTCAGTGTCCTTGTCTTCATTTGAGGTTTTGGGGAAACTGTGACATAGTGAGAATGTGTTTCTGAGCCAGAATCTTGATTTGCAAACCAGGGGGACCAGAAGCGCTTAGCTTAGGGCCCTGGGCTGCCGTCCAGAGATCCTCTAGGTTCAGGAAGACAACACACACACACACACACACACACACACACATACACACACACTCTCTCTCTCTCTCTCTCTGAACTCGGACTGACTATAAGGTCCAGATCAAGGCGGGCCTACCCATAGCCAGCAGGCTGACCTTTCCCAAACCCTCCGCTCTAACTTTATATGTTAAGCCAATGTTCCCTGCATGGGAGAGGAAACCACAGCTGTCCTGCCCAGACTCCAGGTGTCTTTTGGCTTCAGCACTTATTTAAGTTCAGGGGTGGGCTAGGTGAGAGAAGGAATTTAGCAGACACGGATTATGATCAGTACTAGAACAAAGAGGTCCTTCACTATTCTTTGCTACTGTCACAAAGCACACCATACCCTGGCTGATGGTCTTTCCAGAATGAATCAAGCCTTATTAAAACGGGCTGCCACAACTCACTTATTCACCTCTTCACTCACTCATTTATTCATTCAACAAACATTCATGGAGCACCTGCCATGTGCCAAGCACCATGCTGTGTGCTAGGAATACAAGGCAGAAGGGACAGGTCCTTGTTCTCCGAGTTCCCCGGGCAGGGAGGAGCTGGGCAGGGGGTGTGCTGGGAGGGCAGGATGGCGTGCCCAGTGCAGGGTCACTGCCAGCACAGATGCGTACTGTTCCCACAGTTCCGACGGGTGACACATTACTCCCAAATGAGACCATTTAAGGTTTATGTCTCCAGCATCAAGATCTAGTTTGGTTTTACCCTGTCCATGTAAGGGTGAGAAATGTCTCTAAAATATTCTCAGCCAGTCCCCATGTCATAACTACCTTTCATTTTACCAGTCTCAGCCCATTTCTAGTGGTTCTCATGGTAGTTAATGGGCCACTATGGTCACCTGTAGAAAACCGTTTTATTTCTTCAGTTAGTTATTTTTAATATTTGATACTTTTTTAAGATTCTATTTATTGATTATTAGAGTGAGGAGAGAAAGAGGGCGGGGGAGGAGAGAAGCAGGAAGCATCAACTCATAGTAGTTGCTTCTCGTATGTGCCTTGACTGGGCAAATGCAGGGTTTCGAACCAATGACCTCAATGGTCCAGGTCAACGTTTTCTCCACTGCACCACCACAGGTCGGGCGTAGAAAGCCATTTTAGACAGTCAGGGTGCTAATTAGCAAAGCAATGGTTTTGTTCAACAGACAGATAACAGAAGTACTTGCAGTAGCCACATCCAGAGGATGCGTTTCCTGATGAGAGTGCTAACTATCCACTCCTCAACTGGGGATGCTTATTTGGAGGGCTGGTAGCAACTGGTTTCCAGCTTAATGGAAGTAGCATACAGACTATCACACAGTGTCTTATTGAAATCTTTCAAAGTCCAGACAATCTTAAGAAAAATGAATGCCTGCTGTCTTTATAATTGAATGACATCTTAACAAAGGAGAATATTGTTGAATTACATTTTCTTTCCCTCAAAGATTACAGACATTGTTCTTTTGTGTTCTATGGAATGCTGAGGAGAAGTGATAGGCAAGCCTGATTCCATTTTTGTTCATGCTTGTGATCTGCCTTTTCTGCCTGGTTGTCAGTTGAATTATTCCTTTAACCAAATTCTGTGTCAGTTATTCTTTTCTGGAACACAGAGCATGTTTTTCATTGTTTAAATTTTTATTTAAGAGTAACATAGATACAAAATGTTTCAAAAATCAAAGGTTATAGAGCTCAAATAAATGATCATATCATAAACCTGTCCATGGAATCATTACCCAAGTCAAGAAGCAGAATGTCACCAGCAATCCCCAAACATTCCGTGTTCCCTTCCAGTGACTGCCTCCCCAGAATAACGACTATCCAGACTTCCGTAACCATGAATTCCATGAATTAGATTTTCCCCGCTTGACCTTTATTTCAGTAGCTCTGTAACCTTGGACCTAACGAGGTGGTACTTTTCTCACCCCTTTCCTTCCAGATGAGGCTGAGACACACATTGACTATGAGGACAATTTCCCTGATGACAGATCTGTGTCATTCCGGGAGCTCATGGAGGATTCCCGGACAGAGACAGAGGAGGACAGGGGTCGGGGAGAGGCCTCTGAGGAGGCTCCAAGACAGGGCCGTCTGGTCTCCACTTCTGCGGGGAGAGAAAACACAGCCCAGGATACGGCCTTCGTGCCAACTACAGGCTTGCCTGGCGGTGCTGGGAGCAGCGTCCCTACCGGCCTGCCCGGATCGGTCCTGAAAGGGAAATACTTGTTCTGGCTTCCTGCTGAGACCTTTCACAAGCTGGAGCTGGAAAAGGAGGTGGACGATGACACGAAAAAGCACTTTCCTGCTGGAGACAACCTCAGCGGCATCACATCGGCCCCAGGGGACCCTGAAATCAGGGTGGTCTATAGCAGCACGGATGGTCCCTCAGGGCCGTACGTGGGCAGGAATGACAGCAAGGGAGGGGACCCAATGGTGAGCAGCAGCGACGAATCCTGGTTAGACGGCTACCCTGTGACCGATGGGGCTTGGAGGAAGATAGAGGCAGAAGAGGAGGATGTGGAGGAAGATGACAAGGGGGACGGGTCCGTAGGGCAGGAAGAATGTGTCGTATTTACGCCCCATCAGCCCATTCTTGTGGAAGTTAATAAGTCCAGGAGTACCGCCCTCACGCCCGCTGAGGACATGACGCGTAGTTCAGTTCTCCCATCCCAGACACTAGACGTGGAAACTTCTGCTCTCGCGCCTAAGAGTGTGTCCGAAACCAAGAGTCCCAGCGAGGGGGATGGCGACCTGACCAGGTACCAGTCAACTGTTCCGTGGAGATTTGCCACAGAGAAGTCTCCCACGGCTACCCTGCCCCCTGAACTCACCAGCTCTACCCTGGAGACGGTAACAACTGCAGTCCCGAAGATGCCTAACCACATTCCCTCAACTGTCACGGCGGCCACCCAGACTCCCACGGACACCACTGCTCCTGAGGTCCAGGATAACTTCCCATACCTGCTGTCTGAGGACTTCTTGGGACAGGAAGGCCCCGGCCCGGGTGCAAGTGAGGAACTTCTTCCCACCTTGGAGCCATGTATAGGAGATGCGTGTCCGAGCCTCGGCAGAGGCCCCATCATTGCCACCATTGTCACCGTCTTGTGCCTGCTGCTGCTCCTGGCAGGCGTGGGGGCAGTGTGGGGCTACCGCAGGTGCCAACACAAGAGCTCGGTGTACAAGCTGAACGTTGGCCAGCAGCAGGCTCGGCACTATCACCAGCAGATCGAGATGGAGAAGGTGTAGCCACCTTCAGAGGGGGCTCTCCCACAGCCGCAGGGTAGGAGAGTAAACTGTGACACCTCGCGGTGATCCACACTGAGAAGTCACTAGAACATGAAACAGGAGGGATAAGGCTTACCATTTTTTCTCCCCCTGCAGGTCTTTGTTTTATGCGCTGAGAAGTCTCTCTGGGGGCACCTGGCAGGAAGGCTTGGATGGTATCCTCACCCACCACACTATCTCCTCAGCCACCTGCTGTGGAACAAACCACACTAGTGCCAGACCTGTACCTGGGCTCTGACTCCACCACAAGGCCAAAACTCACCTCTTGCTTCAGGATACTATTATCTTCTGTTCTTACATTTTTTTAAAAAAGAAATTAAATGACCGACTCCATGACCTGACACTTTGGAAGTCGGCATGATAAACGGAGCATTTGAGAGCAGCAGTGCTATTCAGGATATAAATGGATACTTAATTGTTGGGAGCGGGGTAGAGAAGAAGAGTGAGTTATTTCCTTCCCATGCGATCTTGCTGAGGGCAGATGAGCCAAGAACTAGGACATAGTCTAGAAGCTTTGAGCCTTCTTTTGAATTGTTTGTTGAAATTGGAGAGGACCTGAGACTGACATTTTGTGATGAGGTGGGGTGGGGAGGTGAGGAGTGGCTGGCCACACATCCACTTCTGTGGCCTCCATTCTGTGGGATGGCTCGTGGGTTTTTTTTGTTTTGTTTTTTTTTAAATAAGGTCAGCTTTGCACCGGTAAGCACCATTTCCTCTCGGAAGAAGTGGCCCAGTTGTCCTTGATCAGTCTGTGCCTAGGAATGCCTCAGAACCGTTGCCAGGACTAACAGAACTCAGTTTTGGGTTTCCTCTCTCAGGATGAAGCATTTCTCTGAACTCCAGTGAGAGCATGACACGGGAGGGGAAAATTAGCTTTAAGAGGGCCAAGGCCTGGGATATCAGGTGTGGGTACCTACTTGATGGACAAGCGCAGGAACGAAAACTATGAAGTGGTCTGTGCCAGTCTCTACTTCAATCTGCTGTGGCATAGTTAACTTTTTTATGGAAACAGCATGAGTCTAGGATGCACTCATCTGACTATTGAGTGACCCATTTCATAGTCTCTAAATCAGGGTTCCCCAAACTTTTTACACAGGGGGCCAGGTCACTGTCCCTCAGACCGTTGGAGGGCCGCCACATACAGTACTCCATACACTGACCACCAATGAAAGAGGTGCCCCTTCCGGAAGTGCGGCGGGGGCTGGATAAATGGCCTCAGGTGACCGCAATTTGGCCCGTGGGCCATAGTTTGGGGACCTCTGCTCTAGACCATCTCATGGGGGCTCAGCAAGTATCGTTTACGACAGTGGTTCTCAAAGCATGACCCTCAGGCCAGAGGCATCCACATCCCCTGGAAACTCCCTGGAGCTGCAAATTTTTCTGGTGCCGCCCAGACACATGGAGCAGAAACCCCGGGGGTGGGGCCTGGCTCTGTGGTTTAACCAGCCCTCCAGGTGATTTCAGAGCACACTCAGGTTTGAGAATCATTGGTTTATGAGGTGGTTTGTTTTCTTTTATTGATTTCAGAGAGAAAGAGAGAAACATTGCTTTGTTGCCTCACCTATCTATGCATTCATTGGTTGAGTCTTGTATCAACTGAGCTACCCGGCCAGGGCAGTTTATGATGAGTTTTGAGCGTTGAGGCCCACTAAAGCTCTAGAGACCCAGAAGATGAGTAACACCTGTGGTTTGTCTTGCACAGAAGTCAATGTGCAACTGAGGCAGTGTTTGAAGCTGCTGGAACACTCCCTCCAGTGGTCTCCTAGCTATCGGCACAGGAACTAATAAACACATGACATGTTTCTAGTATGAATCACCTTCTTAGAAATTGTTTCCATTGGTAAAAAAGTGATGAAGGCATACATTTATTTTGAGTCACGAAGAGTCGGAAGTCTTCTTGTGTGTCCTAAGAGAGATCCTGAACTTCTTTTCAAGTGAAAAGTTGTTAGTGGTGTTTTACCTAAGGAAAAAAAGAATTCTTGCAACATGCTTTCTACCCTGTCACCTCTTTCCAGTGCAAACTTTGGAAATATAATAGTCTAAGTAGCTATAAAGACAGTACAGCAAAATGAAAGACCTTAGTCTCCACGGCTGGGTAAAACAAAGACCTGAAGGTACCAGATAGGAGCCTATGTGTCAGATGAAATCTAGAACAATAGGAATGGAATGCTTTCTGCTTGTAGCCAAAGCAAAACACAACAGAATAAAAGCCAGAGTCTGTGTATATTTATAAATTAGATTTTTTTCTAATCTATTACAAGATAACTTTTCTACTTTTAACTATGTAAAATAACCTCTGTCTCAACATTGGGATTGTGTTATCCAACTATATGTATTAATTCAAGAACATTCACTTAATACCAACCCCAAAATAGGTAATATTAATACAAATGTATTAATAAAGTTATTACAAATACATTAATAAATGTAAATGTATTATTTTATAGACATGAGCTGAAAAATAAGCCCCAGTAAAAGTTTTAAAGTTTTTTCATTGATTTGGTGTCATCTAAATTAATGTTATAGGACCTTAAAAATGCACGTAGAAAGGGTATGATTAAAACACTGTCATCACGCATGTTTTGAGACTAGTAAATGTTTAATGCTTGTGAAAATTGGGGGAGGAAAGGTCCGTTAACACAAAGCTTTGGAGATATTTAAAATAAATAATGATTTCCCCAAACAGTTGCCTAATGTATTTTATATCTAGGTTACATCACAATGGCTTTAAAAAAATTGTCTAATAATCTTGAAAATGATGTCTTAATGTTTGCTGTGTCTAAGACTGCTGGTCCAAGCCTTACTCTCCCTGCAGCAGGATTTCAGGGAAGTGGGCAGGGCTCCTGCCCCTCCCCCCTCTATCCCTCCCCTCCCTCTTCCTCACCCAACCAGAGATTACTCATCACTTGCACAAGGCTTTGCTTCACGGGATCCAGACCCAAGCAAGACATCTGTCAACACGCACACTCTTACGACGTCGCCACTCCTCAATCCAGACTTTTCCACCGTATCCTCTACCCCTCTTGGGCTGACATCAATAAGTGTGGTGTCAGCCACCTCTGCTTCACGAAGCTGATGTCTGAACTCCCCCACCCGTGGTCCCTGTGTTTGCACTGGCTGGGTCCTCACTCTTTCCACCTGCCTCCTTCTACTCTCTTCTCTTTCTCCTTGCTTGCCCTTTTAGGGATCTGCATGACACTTGGTGGCTGTTGGCAGTCAGGTCTGAAGATGATTTTTGGTCCTTGTTTGAAACAGGAAATATTCTGTCACTTCTCAGACCTTGGCAAGGAGGGAACAACTCATCATCCAAAGCAAGCCCTGGATTCAAAATGTTTGTCCTAATGGGATCCCAGATCTCTGAAAGAGAACCTTCCTTAGGAGAGCGAACCTCTAACTATAGGCCCTCGCTCACTTGGGCCGGCAAGGACCACCTGCTGCGTGATCGGAAAGTCCTTGGAGCGAGGGTTCTGCTTTGCTCATTCAATGTCAGAAATCTCACGAACCTGAGAAAACAGAGCTCATTAAAACGAGCATCCCAGAATGACTGGGTGTGGTTAACTCAGCCAGTGGACCAAGAAAACAGTAAAGGAGTAAGCAAAATAAAACACTGAATGTGATTTTTAAAAAATATTGTTTTCAGGCTCTGGCCAGTTGGCTCAGTGGTTGAGCATCGGCCCAGTGTGTTGAAGTCCTGAGTTTGATTCCCTGCCAGAGCACACAGGAGAAGTGCCCCTCTGCTTCTCCACTCTTCCCCCTCTCCTTTCTCTCTCTCTCTCTCTCTCTTCCCTCCCACAGCCAAGGCTCCACTGGAACAAAGTTGGCGGGGGCACTGAGGATGGCTCCACGGCCTCCGCCTCAGGTGCTAGAATGGCTCTGGTTGCAACGGAGCAACACCCCAGATGAGCAGAGCATCGCCTCCTAGTGGGCATACCAGGTGAATCCCAGTCGTACGCATGCAGGAGTCTTTGTCTCTCTGCCTCTCGCTTCAGAAAAATGCAAAAAAAAACCCCAAAAAAACATTTTCAATAATTTTCTAGGTTCTAAATTTCCACAAGAGCAAGACACTATCAAGTGCCTGACCCCAAGGAGGAGGGGTGCAAAGGACATCAGCAATCTCTATCGTTTGGCTTACTGAGCATCACCCTACTCTGCGCACTAATGCTCTGGGATCAGTCGTGTACCCGTTAGCCAAATTTTCTTCCTATTCTTTTCTTGTAAAATGAAGCACCAGTATCTTACCCTATCAGCTCCAAGGGCATAGTGAGCTTATTCATTTATGCAACAAGCCACCAGCGCCAGATCTCTGTAGGGTGGGTGGCAATGTCAGGTGGCAAGGCACGGTGGCTCACAGGCCCGCCCAAGAGAGAGAAGCATTCCACCATGGCACACAGCCGCTCCCGACTCTTATTCTTGGGGTAGGACAGGGTCAGTCCAGGCGAAACTGGGCTGTCATGGTGTCTTCCCTCTCGGGGAGATGGCACGGGGACCAGGTGGGGCACAGCCCTTCGCTGGCTGCAGGCACAGGAAGTCCAATGCACAAAACCTTTGGCTGAGGCTCATTTAAGGGCTGCTTTTCCTCCCGCCACGCCTTGTATATAGTTTAAACTCTCCACACTAGGTCATTCAAGCCTGGAGTCACCAGAAAAAAGAAGTCGCTGTTTGGGGGATGGCAGATGATCAAGAGCTCAGACAGCTGCGATGAAGGATTAGTTGTGGGTTTTTCTCAGCGCCTCGCTGCAAACTGTGTTGGAGTTCCATGCGCAAACACTATTAAATGAGAATGTTTTCTCTGGCTGCCGTCCACCTTCTCCCCACAGTTTAAGTATTGATTTTTTTAAAAAAAAATAAAACTGAAGGCGCTTGGGTTTACAGTTCACATTTAAAACTTAAAAACGTTATTTCCATAAATGCTGGCAGAAACTGGCCACTGTTCACCCCACCCACCGCCATAATAAACCCTTTCCCATTGACAATCCAACAGATCATCTTCTGTTTGCCACCGACTTTGGTTCAATAAAATTTTTGTGTTCTTAAAATTCCCTCAGTAAGAACTCCTAAAAGCAACATTTCCTAAGGTGGCCTTTATGGTCAGTGTACCCAGTGGCTCTCTGGGACCCCAGAGGTGAGGATAATAGGTCCGTGGCAGTAACCTTATGACTCAGAAAAGATGTATGTTGAATATGTTGGTATGTGAGACGCTTTGGACAATTAGTTCCTTTTAACTCGATGGTACACACAAACCTTCAGCCATTCGCTGCTGAAGTCTGAACACTGCCAGGGGGCCCGGGGCAGCCATTAGACCCTACCCAGTGCATTCCCCTGGCTGGGTGACCAGAGAGACAGGACGGCGGGATCAAACCCAGCAATCATTTGGTGGGTCAGAGGGCACGTGAGGCATCTTCGGCGGGTCCAGAAATTCCCACAAAGCTTATGAATGTGTTTGTTTTTTCAAAAGACAGACCAGACTGATGCTGATCCCATGCGGTCTCAATCCAGGAAGCTTCTGGGCTCCTCTAAGAAACCCACTCAGGGAGGCGCTTAGTTGGGGTCCTTGAGAGCTGCCGCACCCTGGGGTTTCATGGTAGGTTTGGAAAAATCGGCCAATTTTTTTTTTTTTTTTAAACACAATAGTTTGGTTTCTTTTGAAATAAAAAGTAGTAACTCGGCTCTATAGTTTTCAATCAAAGCAAAGTATGACATATTGATCATACTGTCCCCGGGGTTTCTTCCTCAGAGGACATTGCTAGGATGGGGGTGGAGATGCTTTTCAATCCGGTGAAGAGAGGCCAAGCTCAGAGTGAATGAGGACCCCACCATCACCACCACCACCAAACCCTTGGCGGAGAAACAGCGTCCACTAAGAGCTCCGCCCAGGCTCGGGATCTAAGGAAGAGGACCCCAGGAACACTCTGCAGGGCTCGGAGACGGAGTCAGACCACCCAGCCCAGCCTGTCTCTGTGGTGCTCTCCTTGCACTTCTCACGTGGGAGCCTGGGGGGAGTTATACAGCTGCTGGTGCGCCAGCTCCATGACTCGGTACTCCTGGGGCAGGCATCCACTCACTGGGTCCCCCTCTACTTCGTAGTCTTGCCCTATGACCCTCTCCCCACTGACTTCAAAAGGAAGTTTCTCTGGGGAAGTAAAGGGGGGAACCAGGAAGAAAGGAGAACCCAGCATTCCATGGGCAGGAGACATGACTCATCGTGGACCTGGGGATGCCGACTGCGGACACAGTGCCGCCATCTATAATGCCAGTAGAGCTGACTCCTGCTGCTCTCCTGTGCTCTCTGACCTCAGAGGTGGCTCCTTCTCGGGCTCTTTGGTGGGTTTCTCATTGCCCAAAGGGCCCTGGGGCTCTGTCCTTGGCCTTTTTCTCTTGCTTCTCAATATATACATACAATCTAGGGGCCCCCATCCAGCCTCATTGCTTTAAGTACCATTTACCCAGAGATGATTCAGTAATGGGTGGAATGGAGCTTCTCCCAGGTCCGCTTCGCAGGCCTGGTGCCCACATCCTGCTCCCCGCCCCTTCTCTCTGTGCCTGCATGTTGCCTGCCAGGGGTCCACAGTCCCTTTTCCAGAGTTGGGCTGCCCAGGCCACTTGCCTTCAAAAGCACACCCCTGCCCCTAAAGTACAGTCTATAACTAACTGATGGAGGCTTTCCTGGCAATGAACCACATGCAGTCAGGTCCCTGTTGCAGAGTCTGCTGAAGACCTGACCTGAGAAATCTCATATTTTTATTTGCAGCCTGAACCTCTCATCCCAACCTCGGCCTGCTTTGCACAAATTCCTTACTCACTCCCTCTGCCCCCACGCACACACCATCTTCCCCATCTCAGTAAATGGCAACTCCATCCATCCTGTTGAGGTCACTGCCAGTTCCTCTTTGTGTTCCACTCCACATGCAACCTGTCAGCAAATCCTATTGGCCCTGCTTTCAAAACAAATCCGGTCAGTCCCCTTAGCACCCTGCCCATCACTACATCCCAGGTCCAAGCCCGCACTCCCTTTGCCCAGAACTTTGCAGTAGCCTCCTACCTGGTGCCCCTGCTTCTTCCCTTGCTCACTTTCAGGTTTCTTACAGCAAGAGGGCTAGAAGAATCCTTATAAAATGTATGTAAGGCAGGTCAAGGCCCTCCTCGGCTCAAACCTTCCAGGGGCTTCCATCTTGTTTAGAGGAGAAGCCAAAAGCCTTACAAGGCCATCTTTCCTCCCCAGCCACCCCCTCTACTACACCTCCCAAACGTCTTCTCCTTCCATTCTTTCCCCCACCCAATCCTCTCCTAGGCCTCCTTGCAGTCCCCTGACCACAGCAAGCATGGTCTCATGGTAGAGAGTTGCACATGCTGTTCCCTTTGCCTGGGATGCTTTTCGCTAAGGTCTCTACTGCTCTGTCACCTTATTGGTGAGGCCTTCCCTGACCACCCTACTTATAACGGCAGCCTCATCTCCAGGCTTCCTTACCCCTTCCCTGCTTTATTTCTCTTAGAAATTACCACCCTCGGTACCTTGCGTATAGGTATCCTTGTTTATTTGTTGTCTGTCTCTCCTTGTAGAAGAAGCAGGCTCCAGGAAGGCAGGCATGTTGTTGTTGTTATTTTGTGCAGTATCTCCAGTGTCAGGTCAATGCCTAGCATGTAGTAGGTGCTCAATAAATATTTATTGGAAGAACAAATAAAACTAGAGTCCCTCTGCTTTCTTCCATTTCCAACGTGGAGACTGATAAATGACTGTTGTCCTCAACTGGAACTGACCAACCACTATAAGACTTTGGAGATGCAAAAGTGTTGGGCAAAGTCCACATTTCTGTACTGGACACTGTTACCCAACTTCTTTTTCCATGGGTGCAGGTCAGACCAGGTGTAGATCTTCACAGGGTGTGGGGACATTGTGTCTTTGTCCTCTACCAACTTTCTTGGGTCAGGGCATGGGGATAAAGAACACTAAAATCTGGAAGCGTAGAAAGGTTTTCACAATGATCATGTTTTAGCAGTTTTTCTTCTTATTTAAAAAATAATATTGATCTCTGTAGGGGAAAAAATGGAATACTGTTCTTTCACCCAAAATGGTGAGAAAGGCAGATGTGAAGATGGAGAAGGCAGGTGTGAGAATAGGGAGGCAGCTATGAACATGGAGAAGGCCGGTGTGAAGATGGGAGGCAGGTGTGAAGATGGAGAAGGCAGGTGTGAGAATAGGGAGGCAGATATGAACATGGAGAAGGCCGGTGTGAAGATGGGAGGCAGGTGTGAAGATGGTGAAGGCAGGTGTGAGGATGGTGAAGGCAGGTGTGAAGATGGTGAAGGCAGGTGTGAAGATAGGGAGGCAGCTATGAACATGGAAAAGGCAGGTATGAGCATGGAGAAGGCAGGTGTGAGGATGGGGAGGCCAGTGTGATGATGGGAAGGCAGGTGTGAGGATGGGGAAGGCAGGTGTGACCATGGGGAGGCAGGTGTAGTGATGGGGAAAGCAGGCTCGCCCCTTGTTATCTGTAGTGAGAGATGGGGCTTCCCTTTCACTTTGTAGAGTAGAGAGGGCTTTGAGGTATCAACAACTTGGGCTATTCGGAAAAGGAAGACAAAGAATCTGTGTTTCCTGAACTTTGAAGGGAAGTCTCTTTGGCTGCTGTGGACTAGCTGGTCTCCCCAACTTCCAAGAGGTCATCCACGTATTCCACCACCTCTCCCTGGAAGAGACAACAGGATACCGCTGTTAGGTGGACTGCCTGACTCTGCAGATGCTGGTGAGCAGAGGCTGTCCCCAAGAGGCCACTGCCAGCTGTATGCTGGGCCAGAACAGCCTTTCTCCCTATCCATGGGCCCAGAGGACCTGACTTCTCCCTGGGAAGGGACCTGGCTTCCACTCCATGTTAACTTGGAGTCAAGTGCTCTGCAGTCCACAGATGGCCTGAGTGAAGCAGGCAGTCCAGCCACCCTCGGAAGACCTCACTTAGTGCTGCCTCCCCACAGCTCTACCCCCTCCCTTTAGCAGCTGTTCCACAGGAACACCCTCTGTCTGTTCCTTTTCTGCCTTGATCGCCAGTCCACAAGCTTCTCAGGACGTGGGTGACTTTTCTGAATTTGTTTCCTCATCTGTCACATGAGAGAGGCTTACTGAACCTTCATGACAATCACATCCAACGAAGTAGGAACAGTAGGGGAACTTCCTCAACCCGACAAAGGTACTTACAAGGTCATGTTTTCTATGACTACAGTGGTGGTTTTACTTTTTTTTCAATATGGATGTCTTTTATTTAATTTTCTTTGCTAACTGCCCTGGCTAAAACCTCTAGCACAATGTCAAATAGAAAAGTGAGAGTGGACATCCTTGTCTTATTCCCACTCTCAGAAGAAAAGTATTCTGTTTCAGTATTTAGTATGTTATTAACTGTGGGTTTTTGTTTTTGTTTTGGGAGTGTCAGGTTGAGGAAGTTCCCTCTAGTCCTAATTTGTTGGGTATTTTTATCATGAAAATTCAGTAAAGCTCTCTCGTGTCCCAGATGAGGAAACAAATTCAAAAAGGTAGAGTGACTCGCAGGTTTACGATATCAATATACAAATATCAACTGTATATCTATACACTAGCAGTGAACAATGGAAAAACAAACATAAGAAAACAACTCCATTTCAGTAGTATCGAGAATAACAAAACTTAGGAAACCTTGTTGAAGGAACATAAAAAAGACCTAAATAAATGGAAAAGCAGCCCATGTTCATGGATCAGAAGACTTACTATGGTTAAGATGTCCATATTACCCAAAGGGATCTTCAGATTCAGATAGTTCCTACGAAAAATCCCAGCTTGCCTTCTGCAGAATTTGACAAGCTGGTACTATAATTTATATGGAAATGCAAGGGACCCAAAAGAGCCAAAACAATCTAGAAAAAGAAGAATGAAGTTGGCAGGCTCACACTTCCAACTTCAAAATGTAGTACACCACTACAGTATTCGAGACAGCATGGAGCTGGCGCAAAGGCAGAAATCTGGATCAGTGGAATAGAAGTAAGATTCCAGAAATAAACCCTCACATTGATGGCCAGTTGACTTCCTACAGGGGTGCCAAGACAATTCAATGGGGAAAGTATCTTCAGCAAATGGTGCTGGGATGACTGGATATTCACATGCAAAAGAATAAAACTGGACCCCTACCTCTCACATCACATGTAAAGTTTACTCAGAATAGACTGTAGATCTAGAGGTAAGTGCTAAAACTCTAAAAATCTTAAAACATAAGAGTGTATTTTTGTGAACCTGAATTAGGCAATCATTTCTTAGCTATCACACCAAAAACACAAGCAACAAAATAAAAACAGATAAGTTGGATTTCAGCAAAATTTAAAACTTTTGTGCCTCAAGACAGCATTAAGAAAATGGAAAGACAAGGCCCTGGCTGGTTGTTGGCTCAGTGGTAGAGCGTCGGCCCGGACTGCGGCAGTCCATGTGGTAGTCTGGGTTTGATTCCCGGTCAGGGCACACAGGAGAAGAGCCCATCTACTTCTCCACCCTTCCCCCTCTCCTTTCTCTCTGTCTCTCTCTTCCCCTCCTGCAGCCAAGGCTCCATTGGAGCAAAGTTGGCCAGGGCGCTGAGGACGGCTCCATGGCCTCCCCGTCAGGTGCTAGAATGGCTCCCGTCGCAATGGAGCAATGCCCCAGATGGGCAGAGCATCGCCCCCTAGTGGGCATGCCAGGTGGATCCTGGCCGGGTGTATGTGGGAGTCTATCTCTCTGCTTCCCAGCTTCTCGCTTCAGAAAATACAAAAAAAGAAAAGAAAATGAAAAGACAATCCACAGATTCTGAGAAAATATTTGCAATTCATATATCTGGCAGAACATATAAAGAACTCTTACAACTCAACAATAAGAAGACAAGTAACCCAATTAAAAAACGGGCAAAGAGCTTGAATAATAGCCTAGACATTTCTCCAAAGATATGAAAATGTCTAATAAGCATATGAAAGTATGCTCAACATCATTAGTCATTAGGGAAACGCAAATCAAAACCACAGTGAGACAGTCCTTCACACCCACTGGGATGGCTATAATAAGAAAGACAAACACTATCAAGGGTTGATGAAGATAGATCAAATCGGAACTCACATATTGCTGGTGGGAATGTAAAATGGTGCAGCCGCTTTGGAAATGGTCTGGCAGTTTCTCAAAGAGTTAGCGTTACCCAAAAAGTCTATTCCTAGTTATATACCTAGGTGTTTACTCCTGGGTATGAAAATTGAGAACTTTTGTCCAAATAAAAATTTGTACACAAACATTCACAGCATCATTATTCAAAAGAGCCCAAAACTGGAAACAACTCAAGGGTCTGTCAAGAGAAGAACAGGTAAACAAAACGTGGCAGAGCCACACAATGGAAGATTAGTTGGCAATAAAAAGGAATTTTACAGCTAGCATGACACACGTTACAACATGGCTGACCTTGGAAACGCTATGCTCGGTAAAAGCAGCTGGGCGCAAGAGACCATATGCTATATGACTCTGTTTCTGTGAAGTGTCAGAACAGGTACATCCACAGAGACAGAAAGTAGATCAGTGCCAAGGGCTGGGTGCAGAGGTGAGGGGGAGCAGGGGGGAGGAATGAGAAGTGACTACCAGTAGGTTTCTTTCCAGGTGATGAAAATGCTCCAGAATTAGACAGTGGGGATAGGTGCACAGCTTTGTGAATACCACCGGACTGTGGACTTTAAAAAGGAGAATTGTAGAGCATGTGAGTAATACTTCAATAAAGCTACTCTAGAAACACCTAACAAGGAAAACTGCTCGTATTATAATGTATAATCACAGTTGAGTTTATAATAAATACATGCTGGGAACTGTGTAGAAAATACTGTACTGGAAGCATATCTACCAAAACATCAATAGAAGCTTGCCTCTGGATAATCAGAAACTGAATTCCTCCCCCTTCCGCTCAGTATACCTTTCTCCACTTTCCCAACCGCAGCAAACTGTGCTTGTAGCTGGACAGGCAGCAAGCCTGCCTCTGCAGCACCCTGTGATACCCTCTCACGCCCCGCTGCAGCACCCCGTGATACCCTCTCACGCCCCGCTGCAGCACCCTGTGATACCATCTCACGCCCCGCTGCAGCACCCTGTGATACCATCTCACGCCCCGCTGCAGCACCCTGTGATACCATCTCACGCCCCGCTGCAGCACCCTGTGATACCATCTCACGCCCCGCTGCAGCACCCTGTGATACCCTCTCACGCCCCGCTGCAGCACCCCGTGATACCCTCTCACGCTCCGCTGCAGCACCCTGTGATACCATCTCACGCTCCGCTGCAAGGGAGCCCAACCCAGACACGTGGCCCGCGTACCGCCTCCCAGTTCACAGAGCGCGTCCACGGGGGACACAGTATTTCAGGCTCCCAGCCCTGGGAGGCCAACATGACTAGTCCCCTTTTCCAGATAAAGGGCTCAGGCTCAGGGATGTTCCATGAATGCTAGTGATGGGTCCATCGCACGCAAATGTGTGCGCAGAAAGCAAATGCCACGACGCTGTCTTATTCAGAGGCATTTCACAGAAACTGGGCAGTGGTAAGATCAGACCTGGAGGCTCAGGGCCCCTGTGTCTGGCCTCGCCACTCACAGAACTTTCTTGTCCGCTGAGCTCCTCACCCGCGAAGTGAGGGGTCAGACCAAAACGAGCTCACGGCAATCTTCCGATGCCAATGGCTGGCAAGTCCCTCCGCTGTCTTAGAAAGCATTTTCCAGTCTGCTCCAAACGTCTCTCTCTAAACGCTACCCCTAACGACGGCCTTCTCGGGACTAGCTGCCCGACCACAGCAGGACTGACTGCTCCCTGAGCCACAGAGGGGTCGGCTCAGCGACAGTCGGAGACTTCAGGGGATCTCAGAGAATGATCAGATGACTTAAAGCAAGGACCTAATTTACAAAAACTAAAATAAGATAATCGCATATAAAACTTGGGGTGGGGTTTCCAAGTGTCTTTAGAGTGAGGATTCATTGAAAAGTCAGTGTTTTTCTAACATTAAACGATGACAGCTGGACAGCTCCTGCGGTGGGCTGGGGGGCCTCGGCCACACTCGCTGTTGGGAGCGGTGGCCGTCCAGCCGCGTTCCTAGAAAGCCACACTCAGCCAGCCAGGGCTCTGACTTGCGTCAAACGCCCACAGAAGCGGCATTTCTCAAGGTCCTCTTCTGTTTCTTATTTCAGGGATGACTCGCCTCCCAGGGACTTTAGCAAAGATGTGAGTAATATTTTCTCTGAGCTAGACGGGTGCTGGACATGAAAACTGACCTCATCGTCGTCCATTATGTTTTCCTTAGCAAAGTCGTGCAGCTCCCGCTGGAGTGTCGTCACGTTAAAGAACTGAACCGCCTCCTGTTCAGGCACAAACAGAGAGCAGTCTGTATAACCACCCTGCTAACGTTAGAACCGGGAGGAGGGAGGAATAGGGCGGTGGATGAAAATGTTTAAAATTAGGCTGGGGGGTCGTGGTTGCACAACTGTGAATATACTAAAACCATGATGTGTACTCAAAAGCGTGATTTTATTACATTTGAATTATCTCTCTCCCAGTGAATGAGAGTGTGTGGGTGCATGTGTGTACAGGTGTGAGGGTAGATGTACGGGCAACCCAGGACAGCACGCAGAAACCCCATGAAAGCACACGTGAAAAGCAAACATCATTTAGAAAAGATCTTTTGAATGTAATATGCCATCCATGGAGTTCCCTAACACATGGGAAGCTGAGTTTGCCCATCGTGGGGATTACGTGATGGTTCATCCATAAACAAGCCTACCACGAAGCTGTTGAAAATAATAACAAAGTAGGTTGTACGAGTGTGACGTGGAAAATAGGCACGATGCATTGGTAGACAAAGCAAGTGGCAAACAGTACGTGGAGTATGAGCCTGTTTTTGTAAGTTAGTAAGCACCTGTTCTATAGGTGACTGAGTGCACAGCTATCAGGCAGGGGTGAAGGGAAGCTGTGGAACGACGGGGGAATTTCACCTTGTAAGTAAACGTTACACCCTCTGTGACGTTTGAAATTTGTAGAATGTTTACAGGTTTAAAAATCAGAATAAAGCAATACAATCTTCTGGGAGAAAACACAGAAAAAAAATTAGTTTCCTTTCATTTCCAAAATAACCCCTTCTCCTTGGGTACAAAGCCCTCTCCCGAAAGGGAGAAGGACGAGGAGGAGAGGAGCCGTGATGCCCAGCGCTCTGGCACTTACTGTTCTGGGCTGGAAGTGCTCGTCTGACAGGCCCCACTTGTCCCTGTGGTACTGGTAATACACCAGGTTCTGCTGCATGACCTTGTCGCTGGGGTCAAAGAGCAGGTAGCTGACCGCACAGGGGGCTGCGTTCTTCAGGTCGTTCACTGGGGTCAGGGAGAAAGAGGAACAGGAAATGGATTGCATCCTTAAAGCGCAGCTTCCTAAAGGAAACAAGTAGTCCCTCCTTCGGAAAGCCTGCAGCCAAGCAGAATCACCCCTGAATGGGCAGGTCAGACTGGGTCTCCATGGCAGCCTGGAGTTTTAAAATAGGGACATTCCCTGCTAGGCAGACGCCTTTGGGGAAATGCCTACCATGTCCCATCTCAGGCTCGGGTGACCCGAGCTCGTCTCACATCCCTGGAAATGGAGAAGGGTGGGTCCCCAGACCTTGACTGTCATGGGGCTGACGGAGTTGAGGAGGATGTGCCTAGCAAATGAACCCCCTCCCCCATATTGGGGTCCCAAAGTGCCTGGGTCCCATCTGGATGCTACCACAATCCCCCAGTCCAGGCAGGCCCTCCTATAGCTAAACCCAAAAGGATGGTGGACTCTCCGGGCTGAAAGAGATTTGAAAAGTCACCCGGACTTTTCATCTCCCGAAGAGGAGGCGCCCACCTCCAGCCTCCCTCCTTAGAGCTGCCCTGCCGCCCATGACAGCACCATCAGCACAGAAATTTTGCAGGGGTTGGGATTTGTTTTAGGGATAAGGGACACGGTGGAAATGATGAGACACAAGCCCCTGGGTATTTATTCTGGCACATTCCACTCCAATTTGTAACCCAGGAACACTACCTTTGCTATAAAGCTCTGGTTGACCAGAATAACCAAAGCGTGGAGATGCATAAATCATGCCACCCAGTGGTTGTGTCTGGTAATGACAATTTTAAAAACCAGGGTTTTATATGGGCCACTTATTCACAAGGTGTGTGTGTAAGGGGGTTATGAAAAAGTTCAAATGTAATTAACACCTGCCCTCAAGAAATTAATACAGTAGGTAATCTGAAGGAGTTCAAGACAGGACAGACTTTAAGGAAGCCAGTTACTGAGAAGTAAATTTTGCTCATACTGTGTACCTCTAACCTCCGTAAGCAAAACTAGAAGTTTCAGTTCCCTAAGTGTTTGGAACACTTCTGAATCCCTATGTTCTGGCAGAACCAACCCCTGCTCAGAGGATAGACCTGATGCATTCTTCCCCACATTTCAGAGTCTAGCAGGAGGCTTGCTCCCTGAAGAGCCAGCACAGATTTTCATGAAAATGAAATAAAAACACTAGCTGTTGTTTTCCTCCAAACGAAAATATTTAAACTGTGAACCCAAGATTGGCAAACTGTTGATAAAAGTTGAAGCTGAGTGATGGGCAGGCTACAGTTCATTATAGCATCCTCTCTAAGGTGTTTTAAATTTTTCACTAAGTTTTTTTGAAAACTACAGACATGATTTTTCATCATTTGCATTAAAACAGGCTCTTCCTTCTGAGTGTGGATGAATAAAAGCAATCAGTTAGACCTGGGAGGGAGGAAGGGGTGGGGGAAGGAGGGAATGAGTTGTGTGCTCTCTCTGCAGCTCCCAGAGGTTTGGTCTGCTGCGAGACTGGACCTCAAGCCTCTTTGAAAGAAAGTACTAATCAATTGCTTATATTCAAACAAAACAAAACACCTGTCCTGTGGTGGCACAGTGGCTAGAGCAGTGGTTCTTAACCTTTTTGGGGGTACCAAACCCACCAGTTTCATATGCGCATTCACCGAACCCTTCTTTAATAAATAAAATATGATTTTTTCCCCAAATTCAAGACATAGGTATATGTTTTTTTACTGGTGCACAAAATGAGCCGTGCATGAACATCACCTTGCCCAAAGAACAAAACCAACAAAGTGCATGAACTCACAACAAATTATGGTATTACTTTATTCTGGCCTCCGCGGCAGAGGCTTCTCTGAACCCCTGAGACCAACTCATCGAACCCCTAGGGTTCGATAGAACCCAGGTTAAGAACCACTGGACTAGAGCATCGACCTGGAACACTGAGGTTGCCGGCTTCAAACCCTGGGTTGCCTGGTCAAGGCACATATGGGAGCTGATGCTTCCTGATCCTCCCCCCCACACACACACACTTCTATCTCTCTCTCTCTCTTTCTCTCTTTCCCCTCTCTAAAATGAATAAATAAACTCTTTTAAAAAAAAAGGGAGGGCTCTTCACAAGCAAAAACCACTGCCTAGTAGGAAACTATCCCTTTAACACTAGAATCTAGTCAGTAAATAATTGCTGGGAGCCTACTGTGAGCTCAGTGCATGTTTGTAGATTACATAGAACATGACTCTTGTCCTCTATGCTAAATGATCCTCTACCAAACATCTGGTGACAGGGTTACAGTGACAATTAAAATCTCATCCCTGCCACCCATGAATGGGGACTTTTGGGAAGGACACCTGTTTAAAAATATGCCTCTTTTTCTTGTTGATATCGGAAATGTACCAACTGAAAAAGCAAAGCTTTTCCTTGTGTCCACAACAGATGTTCGGGCTGCCAGGAGACCAGGTTCACTAACTACCGAGTAAGTTGCCTTACGCAGGATGTCCTGGAGTAAACGACTGGTTCAGAGGAACGATCTGGATTAAAAGCATAGATTTAAAATATGTGTGTATGTGTGTGTGTGTGTGTGTGTGTAGAAAAACTTTTATTTCCTTTTAACCTTCAGCAGCAAGTCTTTCAGTGTGTCCTGAAGAAGACAGGAGACGGAATAGAAAGGTAGGTGGCTGATGCAGGAAGAGAGAACCCAACTAAGAGCAAAATGTCCACAGATGGGAAGGAGGGCTGTGGAAGCCAGGGTTACCTGTCACTCTTCCTGGGACATCCCTGCATGCCCAAGACCAGCCGCTCCTAAGTCTGCAGGTTAGCCCAGGGGACTCTAGCCAGACACTTGCCACTGGACCAAGGCATGTCATCAGTAGGGCAAAGTAGTTCCTGCTGCAAGTGTCCCTAATACTCTTCCCGTGCTTGTCACTGAACCACCAAGGTACACGCTGCTCACACGCGTGGTCCTCGGCAAAGTCGGTCACGGGGAGAGGAGGCAAAGACAGAAAGACAGGCTCTGAGGCCGGAACTCTGAGCTGCTCTCCGTCCTACAGTTTCCCCCTTTGTTCACCTGGAATGTTCTGACTGATGAACTCCAACTTCAGGCCAAGGGAAGGCCAAGGGAATGAAATCTAGCAGTCAGAAAAGGGAGTCCCAGGATGGTGAGGAAGGGAAATAATGACAAAAAGAATAAACACTTATGCCTGACCTGTGGAGGCGCAGTGGACAGAGCGCCGACCTGACACGCTGAGGTCACTGGTTCAAAACTTTGGGCTTACCCGGTCAAGGCACATACAACAAGCAATCAATGAACAGCTAAAGTGAGGCATCAATGAGTTGATACTTCTCGCTCCCCTCTACCCCTCTCTCTATATAAAATCAGTAAATAAAATCTTAAAAAGAAAAAAAGAACACTTATATAGAGTGTGCTATGCAGTGTATGAATACCCCCAGCATCCCAATCTACCAACTGATTTAATCCTCACCTGTCTCTTCTGAGGTTAGTGCTACCTGTCTGCTTTACAGATGAGGAACCTGAGACACAGAGAAGTGAGTAAGTGACAAAGTTAGAATTTGAACCCAGGCAGTCTGGTTCCAGGGCCTATGCCCTGTGTCACCATGCCATGCTTGCTGCCTTTTTGTGCAAAGCATGGCACTAGGGCTGATGATGTGACCTTGAAATATCCTCTCAAAACCGTAAGGGAGGGTTATTACCTCTCTTCTACGGAGGGGGAGGCTGAGCCTTAGAAGGATCAAGTCTTGGCCGACACCTCACAGAAGAGGACTACTTACACTTATAATAAGCAAACTGCAAATAATGATACATGGTGGCCACAAACTTCTCCACTGGGTAGCCTCCCACAACGGGGGTGAGGTTCTCTTCACACTGCATTTTGCATTCCAGAACTTCCACATAATGATCTGGAAGAACATAGGCAAATTTTCAGAGCCGTGCACTCATTACTTTCCTAATAACACTTCCGCCCCACCTCCCAAATGCTAACAATAAAAGTGAATAAGTGATAAAGGTAAAATACTTGCAGCACTTACAATAAAGGACTAAAATCTTTAATGTGCAAAGTTTCTCAAAAGTAATAAGGAAACAACAAATACCCAGTATAAAAATGGTCAACAAGATGTTAAGAGAGAAGAAATAATAAAAAGTGGCTAATAAACATTGTGAAGATGCCAAACTTCATTTGTAATTAGGAAATATAATCCCGCCTAAGATCATTTAAACTGTTACATTGGCAAAAATTTAAAAATATGACAACACCCAGTGTTAGGAAGAGGTGGGTGAGACTTACACTCTCACATTCTGTTGTCAGAAGCAAAACAGGTACAAATTTCTCAAATAGCAATTTGGCAAAATTTATCAAAAGTAAAAATACACATATCCTCTAACCCAGCAATCTAGCTCTGAGAACTTTTCTTTAGACATAGCCACACATAAGTACTGTTCGGAACAGCAAACAATCTTTGAAACAGCCTAAATGCTAATCAACAGAATGAAGATTATGTAAAAACAGTACAATCTATATAGACTTTGAAAGAGAATAGGTGGACCTAAATGTGGTAACATAGAAAGATATCAAAGACTACATTTCCCAGGCTCCTTTGCAGTTCAGTTGGGGCCATATAACTCACTGTGTCAATGAATGTGAAAAGCAACAACTAACAAACACTATGACTTCTGGACCTGGACCCCAAAATCTCCCTCGTGATCCTTGGCCCCCTGCTTTTTCTCACTTCATGCAACTAGAAGCAAAGGACTCCAGAATAATGGTGCACATTTTGTTGAAAACACTGGAGAAGAACAAGCACTCTTTTACATTGCTGGTAGGAACACAACATGGTAACAAAATACTGAACAATTTACAGAAACACTTACTCTTTGAGCAATCGATCCCACTTAAGTTGATTCTGAAAACATGCCTCCATACTTAGAAAAAATATATGTAATAGCAAAACATTGGAACAACCCACATGTCCATCAGATAATTGACTAACTGTGGTACATTGTCCCCCTTCAGCCAATGAAGTATTTGGCAGCAATAAAGAAGAATGACTCGATCTCAGTGTCCTCGTCAGGATACATTGTTTGGTGGAAAAGAAAAAGTACAGAACAGTGTGTAAAGCATGGTACCTATATTGTATGAGAGAAGTGGACATTAAAATAAGAGGAAAATAGACTTGTATATACAGCTTTTATAGAAAAATAAAATAATTCAGGCAAGAATCCTCAGTAGATGCTGTATCAGAGGAGTGGGGTAGAGGAGAGACGGAGTCTGATGGAGAGCAAGTTGTGCCTCTCCGCAAATTATTTATTAATCTCAAAAGGAAAGAATTATATCGTGGAGAAACTAGAAGCTGAAAAGCTGCCCACAACCGGTTCCAGAGAAGCCCCAGGGCAACCTGAACTAAGTCTGGATGGTGTTTTAAATTTCCCTTCTTCATTCTTCCCTGTGTTTTTTTAAACTTCCTACAGTGAACGTGCACTGTTTTATAATCCGAAAATATTTTTCCAAAAGTTACC
The DNA here is from genome assembly GCA_037038555.1 of Rhynchonycteris naso. Classification (NCBI taxonomy): domain Eukaryota; kingdom Metazoa; phylum Chordata; class Mammalia; order Chiroptera; family Emballonuridae; genus Rhynchonycteris; species Rhynchonycteris naso. The sequence continues at coordinate 60,017,057 of CM073004.1, read as the reverse complement.
ATAATGACAATTACTTAGAGGCTTGTTGTACTCTTCATTGTACCTTTATGTGTGCTGAAAAATTTCCACTATTAGAGTTATCTCAGTAACAGTAGGAGGCATGAGCTACTGCTGGGCCCATCTCACTTTTCCAAAAGCCTGTAGGGAGCTGTAATTGGGCAGGGCTGATAGGTCAACCTCATCTGCAGGTCCTTGCTTGGGCACTATACCGACTGTTTCTCCAGAAGCCCCAGCCCAGTCTGCTCTAGTCGGCGCTGGCCACACTCAAAAGTTCCTCAGAGGTCATGGGTATTTACGTCTAGGATTCAGCCCCCACCAACCTGCTATGGAAAGATAGAAGTCCTTGAAGTCCTTGATCTCCCTGGAGCCCTCGCAGGCTGCGAGACACTCATAAAAGGCTTTGAAGAAGTCAGGGAGGGCCAGCTCCATGTCCGTGACGGAAGTCCTCCAGTTCTCGCCGTTGTAAGCCCGCACGGCGCGAATGAACAGGCTCTGGAAAGCAAGGGGCGCTAATGAAACTCCCAGACCTGAGGGAGAGGGACCAGGCCTCCCAAAGGAATCAGACCACCACCTAGCTCCACTCTCATTAATTCTGAAGAAACCACGCTGACCCTTATTAACTAAATATGAAATCAATCAGTGACTATTTATGGCTAGTTTTTTCTGCCCTGTGTACAATGGTACACTTCTTCTTTCCCTTAATTCAGAAAGTCTCAGGCGCTTAATCATAAAATCAAGTTCAAACCAAAGATAAAGGGTAAATGATACTGACAGAAATCACAGCGGTGGCCCCCAGGGGTCAAGGGTTGGGACAGAGGCTTGACTGCCAAAAAACATGAGGGGAAACGTTCTACTCAATGGAGGGAACATTTGAAGGGAAATGACAATATTCTATATCATGATTATAGGGCTGCATTTATTTGTCCAAACTCATTGAATTATACATTTAAATTTTGTAATCAAATTTTAAATTAATTATACCTAAATAAAACTGATCTTAAAAATTGAAGCAAGAAAAAGATATAAGCTTGAGAGCAGGTGTTCAATACCTGTCCCCTAACAGTGAAGTAATAACTAGAAAGGCCATACATCAGCATTAGTTACTGGGGAAGGCAGCCAGCCATGTGCCAGACAGGGGAACCTTCAAGGTACTTCTGCTAATTGTTGACCAGACCGGGTCAAAGGGAAGTAACAAGGGTTGAGGAAACAGTTTGGTCTCACAAGAAATAGAGATGTTGGGCACACGCAAAACCTGCTAACCCGGAGGGACCAGGACAGGCCTTGATGTAAGCAGGGAACTCTCCATTTGGCTTTCCTTTTCAGCTGCTCCAGAATGGGGGCATTGGAGGGACACCCCTTGGACTTGGAATTGTCACCAAGTTTAAAACCTCTGCGAGGGAATGATCTCCTTAAGCCTTGGCAGCATCCCCTGGGAGTAAGAAAGGCAGAGAACTGGAGGGGCCTTGCCTGGTGCCCGGGGAAACGAGCAGCTACTCCAATTAAATGACTCTATTTCTAAAAGGGAGCATTTAAAGGAAGGGTGGCTTTGAAAGCATCATGGAATGTAAAAATCTCCTTCTTAAATGGGTCAAATTTGTGCCAAAGTCAACCATTTCTACTGTCATGATATTCATCAAATGTCATCAAAAGTCACTAGAAGTCCTTAGATGTCTATAGATGGTCACTGAGATACACTTCTTCAACAATTCACATTGCGACTGACCTCTGAGTAAAACTCCCAACATACCTCGTATGACTTGGTTTCCAAGTCTTTAATGTAGGTCTCGGCATCAGGCAAGCTCTTGTAATAAGCCATGTTTCTCTTCATCATCTCGTCGTCAGGATGCTTCAGGAGAAAGGTGTGAGCAGCTGCGATGGCTTTCGGGAAATTATTCGCCTAAAGTACAAAGAAGAAAGACAAAGGCTACTCAATGGATGGTGAGCAGTGATTTTGGCAAAACAAGGTGTGCTGGGTCCTTCAGTAACTCAGTGTTGCTACACAGTGTTTCCAGCTGAGAGTTCAGTGACTTCCATGGGCCATGGAGACCTGGAGCAGCCACTCTCGGTGAGCATTCATTCCCTAAAGGTGACCAGATGGCCCCTGTGGGCCTTTACACTCTACTGTCTCCATCTCCACTGTGCTCCATACCCCAGGAGGCTGGCCTTTATGGACTAGAACAACGGACTCCTTTGTCCTCTTGCTTCCAGTGGGGTTCATCAGTAAGGAACCCCAATAGGAGACTAAAGGGAGAGAAGAAAGGAAGGCTGGATTAGTCTCCTGGCTCCCTCCCTGCCGAGCACAAAGGCACGCCAGTAGGCTCTCCCTATCTCCCAGCAACCTTGATTAGGAGCCTCTCTTTCGTTACCCATGTTCTGTTCCCGCTTTTCACACCACCCTGTGGGTTCAGCCAACCCGTCTACCCCCCCCCCCAGACAAGGATCCTTTTAGGTCCCAGCGGTGTCATTCATGTCTGCATTCCTCATGCCTGGCACACTTCCTGGGACAAGGCAGGACACAGGGTCCAAGATTTGGACATGAGATTATGACTACATAATATTTTCAATAAAATGAATACATATTTTCCCCTTTTCCCCATTTTCTTCTCTCCCGTGAGGCAGCGGCCAACTGATTCTGAGTTTTACTGCTGTAGGAGAGGTAATATTTGGTCGGAATGCAGAAATTAGTCATGTGACAAAAGCCCTGTGCCCTGCGAGAACTTGGCAAGTGTGAGGAGAGAAGGTAACTAACTGGGGAGGAAGCGGTGGGCTGGCCTAAATGACTGGTCTAAAGAAGGAGAGGGAGAGAGAGTCCGCTAGGCTAGAAAACAGTTCCCCTTGGCATCTGCAGGAGAGGCAAGGTCTGTGACCCAGGGCTGCAGGTGTGGTACCCCTGTGGGCAGAGCCCAGGAGGGCAGAAGTCTTCGGGAAAGCAGGATGTGCTGTGGGGGAGGGGGGTTTCAAGAGGGCTGGAAGACAGGATCATGGACACCTCCCTGTGCGGACACGTGACCAGCAACCAGTGCCCCTCCCCCAATGATGTCCTGGCTCTGGCCGCCCCCTGCAATCATGGCACAACCTGGTGGGGGCAGGGGAGGCACCTATACATGTACACAGAGACTCCTTCAGCCAATCCGAAGGCACACACGGAGGCAGGATGGGGGAACTCGTTTTGGAGAGAGAAAATAAAGGGATATTTGCTACACTTGGATTTCTGAGGATCAAAGGGTAGCACATATCTGTATGAAACTCCCCCGGAATTGGAATCAACTCATTCAAAGACAATGGTGATGGCTGCAACAGAGAAGGGGTGGGTGGTGATGTGGCCAGAGTGCACATGTCAATGCTGATACTTTGGGAACAGCAGTCCGTGGCCTGAGGTGGGAGTGCATCTGAAAGAATTGCACAGAAGCTGTATAGTCCTGGCCAGAAAGGGCCAGTCGGACAGCTGGCAGGAAGGGAGGCGTATGAATGCAGCCCTTTTAAAGCCTTTACCAGCGAAATTAGATTCCCTAATTCTCAGAAGAGCATGTAGAAAGAGGAGTGCAGAGTGGGATTCATAAGGCCTCTCACTTAGGACCTGAGTTTACAAAAGGGAACCCCCGCCCAAAGAGGAAAGGGTGATGCTCTTCACCTGAACTCAGATTCTGTCTGCTGGAATGTGAAGCCACATCTCAGGAGCTAAACCTCAGACAGAGCCCAGCTATGAGTTCCTGGGAGCCAGCAGGACGGGACCCCGCTACCTCCTGCCAGGCGAGCCACTCCTCACTCAGTGTGGTGGCAGGCCTTCAGGTCTGGGAAAGAACAGAGTCCACGTCCAGGCAGAAGGTGGGGCGAGAGAGCCTGTGAGGTGGCCAGCTCTGTCTGCTCAGAGTTCAAGGTCACTAAGGATTCAGTAAAGGGCTGGAGCCCTTTTTCCTTGGCCTGTGAGGAAGATGAGCACTTCAAGGAGATGTCAGCCACAGAGAGAACCCACAGCAAGTGACATGAACCTCAGGGAGGCTGGTGACATGAAATTGATCATGGGCTTGAGGGCTACACACCAGGAGGACGGCCCCTTCTCTACAAAATTACACATGCACGCCTCACCTCTCTCAGACAGTCTGAACTCACCGTCCCTTTCCGTGTGTTCAAATCGGTCATTTTTCCCTAATCACTGAAACAGAGGCCCACAAACCAGACCAGCATAGGAGTATCGACCCCAATCTGGCCACAGCAGCCCACCATCTCTCTCTAGCCTTTTGGGTCAGGTAGAATGCACGTGCCTGTCACCAATCATTTTCTCTTTATCCAGAAATAAAATTTGAAAATATAAACATCATTAAGGAAAGAAAAACATACAGTATCACCACCTAAAATCACTTTCTCAGTGATTTTCAGTTGAAGCAATGTAGATTCATAATATTTATTGATAAAATTAATGTTCTTCTGCCCTGTAAGAGATCTCAAAATACTATGACAGATGGTATTTTACTCACTTTCAAGTAAGCGATTGTTAGAAGACATATAAAGGGTTTTGAAGAGAGACTTCCTAACCTTTGAGTACATCATGATGAAGGAGAAAATCAGGCCTTAGGCTCACATCCAGTAAAATGCTCTTCCCCTTTTTCCTAAGTCACTCGTTTCAAATTCATCTGTATATACTACAGAAATCAGAGATTTTGGCATTCTGAAGTCCTCAGAATAAAGTGTTTCCTCCTTGACTATATGATCCAATTTTGCTTCTGACTATATTTGCCAAAAGCTACGCAAAAAAGAGAAAGAATTAAACAAATCATTTTTTTAGTTTAAAAACAGTACTGGTATGAGCCAGCCTTCATTTTTCAATGTCCTGGAAATTTATTAATCTTGTACCCAGTTCCATTTCAAAACTTCTTTTATTGCCAGGACTAACAGTCACAAAACCAATATGTTACATAAACTGTACTCAAGCATAAAGTAACCCAGCCTCTCATCTACTGGGGGTTTTGTGCTATTTTATTGCTCATAGGAATGCAACATACATGTGACTGTTTCAGTGGAAATATGAAAAACAGATCTTGTAGGCCAAAGATTCAAAGCTAAATTAAACAAAATAACCATCTCCTACGTCCAGAGTCTGGTAAATGCCATGCATCTAACTTTGTAGTCATTAAAATACATGCAATATATTCCTTTAAAAATCATTTTCAATTACATAGAAACTGGGCTTTGAGAGGGCTCTCTTGGCAAAACCCAGTGAAGACCTGCCAAGGTAAAGCCTCTTATCCAGTAACAGGGATTTCAGCCCATTCTTAAAACTTGTGGGTCCCCAGAGTAAGAACGCAGAGGATAGAGAACTGTAATTTGTGGCTATTTTTAGCCAGCAATCATATACGATCTAAAGCAGCCGAAAAAAGAAGGAAGGCAACTGTTAAATTCTACATGAAAGTGGACAGCGGAGAGCGCCAACCCTGATGAGTCAGTGCATAAGGCCAGCTCCTCCAGGCAGGGACGTGTCCTTGCCCTATCCAGGCCTCAATTTCCTCTTTCAAAGGGACTAGCCAGCTCCTCACGTCCTCTTTGGCTCTATGTCATCAAGAGTGACTTGAGAAAAAGGGATTTTAATGGCATGTACTGAAAAGAGGACTCCGTCTTCCAATAAAAGGTACCAATGGTCAGGCACTTGGCTAGGTGCCGGACACTGCGCCGGATGTTCTTTGTACGTATGCACTGCTTTAGAGCAACCCTTCAAAAAAAGTATTTCCATCTCTAAGATGAAGAAGGGTCACAGGATTTAGAGGAATCCTCTGGCTGGGTGTTAGGAGACCCGGGCCCAGAAACCGCAGTGGAACGCGGCCCCCGGCCCGAAGGGGGCGGGGCCTGAGCCTAGGGCGGGGCGGGGGCGGGGCCGCGGGCGGGGCGGGGCGGGGCGGACTTGCCTTGAAGTAGGCGAACTGCAGAAACTTGTAAGGCTCCCGGCGCTGGAAGTCGGCCAGCACCTCGCGGCTGGGCTGCGACTGGCGGAAGGCTGGCAGGCCCTGCTTGCAGCGCTTGAGGCAGTGCGCCCGGCGCAGCAGGCCTCCGAAGAGGCGCAGCTCCGGGTAGCGGGCGAGGCCGGGGTCAGGCTCGGGCTGGGGCGCCGCGCTGCAGTTGCGGTGGCAGAAGGCCTCGCTGTCGCGCAGCAGGCGGTGCAGCCGCAGGCTGATCTCCAGGTAGCCCACGCTCTCCGCCCAGTGCTCGCCGCTGTACTGGTCCAGGGCGTGCCGGTAGGCCGACTCGAGCGGCATCAGCTCGTCCCGCGGGAAGCTGCGGAAGCTGTAGCGCTCGTACTGGGCGCGCCCGGAGCGCAGCGCGCAGCCGGCGCACAGCAGCACCAGCAGCGCCGGGGCCGCCCCGCGTCCCGGCTCCATCGCGCCGGCGGAAGGAAGGAAGGAAAGGAGCAAGAAGGAAAGGAAGGAGGACGGCACGGTGCGGCGGGTGGGATGGCTGGGAGGCGGGGACGCCAGCCTCTGTCCCGCCCCGTCCGGCCGCCCCTCCCCATCCAGACGGAGGGTCCGGGTGCAGCCACCCGCACGGGCGGGGTTCCTTGGGAAGGGCTCGCTGTCTTCTGGTTCCTACACTGTCCCACCCGTGCTGGGGACTCCGCTGCTCATTAGTATGGGGACGCCGGTCTGCAATCCAGACGCTGTCCTAATGGATCATAGATTAGCGACACTTAAACTTTATAATCACTTTACAGGATTTGTGAAAACTCAGATTCCTAGACTGTACCCCCCCGAGTTTCTGATTCAGCAAGTCTGGGGTGGAGGTCTGAGGATTTGCATTTCCATTTTATACATATAGTATGACTCAGAATTTTATTGTAATGTCTCTTATTTTTCAAATAAAGTTTACATTCAACATAATTTTGTCTCAGTTTCAGGCGTACAGCACAGTGATTAAACAATCATATACTTTACAAACAGTCTATTTAAAAATAGAATATAGGCCCGTTATCTTTAAATTTTTCTCTCACTTGGGGTTTCTCTGATGTTCATGATTAGATTCAGATTAAGCTCATTCGGCTAAAATATCACAGAAGCAATATTGCATTCTGCTCTGATGTCACATGGGAGAAACACAATGTCCCCTATCAATGATGTTAATATTGATTACTTTATTACAAGTCGTGTCCATTTTCTCCACTTCATGTTTTTCTTTTGAAATTAGTAAATGATTTTGGTATAAAATAGCAGTGTTCTTAACAGCAGAAAACAGAAATAACCTGTCCATAAACAGAAGGATGGATGCTTTTAAGTGAGAATATGTACTCAAAGAAGACTATTTTGCCTGACTAGGTGGTGCTGCTGTGGATAAAGCATCGGACTGGTATGCGGAGGGCCCAGGTTCGAGACCCCGAGGTTGCCAGCTTGAGCGTGGGCTCACCAGCTTGAGCCCACAGTCGCTGGCAGGAGCAAGGAGGGTCACTCTGTCTGCTGTAGCCCCCCTGTCAAGGCACATATGAGAAATCAATCAATGAACAACTAAGGAGCCGCTACAAAGAATTGATGTTTCTCATCTCTGACTCTCTCTGCCACAAAAAAAAAAAAAAGACTATTTTACATCAGAGGGAGATGAAAGAATCGTAGCTACATATCACGCAGTTAAATCTAAAAAAAAAAAAAGAGGATAATGCCATTTGTCTAAAGTTTTAATGTATGTTAAAGTACACAAAATATTAGGAATTTAAATACTAGAGTCTTATCTCATACAAGCACACATGGTAAAACTAATAAAGAAGGGGCCATGCACAAAAGCTTTGGCTAATGATTTCCTGTAAGGTGGAAGGAAGGGCATGGAATTGGGAAAGGGTCACATGGGGGTAGGGGATGGAAGTGAGTATGAAGACATTCCCTGCGTCATGCCGTACATGTATTTGTAAGATGTTATTTTATAGTTACTTGTTCTTTTAAAACCTATTTTAGGAAAAAAAATTGCAATAGTGATGTGAAGAAGATAAAACACGGGAATGGGATCGGATGGGGGAAGTGAAACAAGACAATGTCTGGGACAGCCGACCCCTGCTTATAAACTGTTCGTCCTCATCAGAGCTGTAAAGGTGTCAGTGTTCTCCAGGTGATTTTAATGAGAAATTCTCTTTCACATCATTCATTTAGTCAGTCCTCCAATCCAGTGTTTAGCATCCACCTTTTACCTGGCCTTCCCTTAGCCCAAAATGCAAAGATGAATCAGTTATATAGCTGAGCAGAGGAACTAAGTGATCTATTTCTTTTCTTTTTGTTTTGTTTTGTTACATAAACTTACAGTGAACTATTGTGTGCCAGGCACTGCATAAGAAAAATAATATCAAACCCTTACTCCAGGGAACTCAAAGTCTGGAGAAGACAGATAAGTAACTCTTCAGTTACCTGCCCATTTGAGCTGGAATAGAGAGGTGAACGGAGTCCTGTGAGGGCCCCAAAGAGGGCTGGGTACATTTCAGGCTGCTCTAACCAAAATACCACTAATGGGGTGGCTTATGAAACAGAAATTCATTTCTCACAGTTCTGGAACCCGAGAAGTCCAAGATCAAGTTGTTGTTAACAGATTCAGCGTGTGGTTCGGACCAGCTTCTTGCTGTGTTCTTACGTGAAAGGGTGAGAAGGACAAGAGAGCTTTCTGGGGTCTCTTTTACAAAAGCACTAATCGGGTCCCTGAGGGCCCGGCCCTCATGACCTAATCACCCAAAGACCCACCTCCAGATGCCATTCCACTAGGGATTAGGTTTTAACTTATAAATTTGGAAAACATGCAAGCAGTTGGTCCACAGCAGTAATCTAGTCTGAGGGTGAGTCTGGGAAGTTTTCTTATAAGAAGCCATGCTTGAACTCCTATAAAATGTCTGGAATGAACTAGAAGTTGGCTGGAGGTAAAACAGAGAAGGAAGAATGTCCAGCAAAGGCAGTGATACATGCAAAGGCTCAGCTGGGGAAGAAGATCATGGGGCTGGAAGCCAAAAGAACAGTATAGGAGGACCCCAAAGTGATTGTCATAAGAAAGATAAGGGCCTGAACGACAGCACAGGACATAAAGAGCCGTGCCACAGAGAAAAATAAATGTCATAAGTCAGATATGTCCTTCAGATACTGCCATTAGTATCTTTTATTAAGAAAGAGACAGGCCTGACCTGTGGTGGCGCAGTGGATAAAGCGTCGACCTGGGAACACTGAGGTCGCCAGTTCAAAACCCTGCACTGGTCTGGTCAAGGCACATATGGGAGTTGATGCTTCCAGCTCCTCCCCCCCTTCTCTCTTTCTCTCTCTCTCTCTCACTCTGTGTCTCCTCTCTAAAATGAATGAAAAAAAGAAAGAAAGAAAGAGACAGTATGCTCTGACTGGATAGCTCGGTTGGTCAGAGCACTGTTTCGAAGCGCAGAGTTTGCCGATTCAATCCTTGGTCAGGGCACTTACAGGCACAGATCAATGTTCCTCTCTTTCTCTCTCTCCCCCTTCCTCTCTTTAAATAAATATTAAATTTTTAAAAAATAAAGAGGCATTAAATCTGGGGCTTGAATTGAGACTGAGCTGTGACCTGTGATCCTAAAAGCAAAACCTGGAAGGGCGTCCCCAGAACCCTAGGCTCAAGAAAGCTCAAAAAATGTACTCAGGGAATGGTAGGCTGCCAGGCAATTTCATCACTCTGAGTAAATAATTATCTCATCCTGGGCTCCCTAGAAAACAGAGTCTGAGGCAAGAATTAAATGCAAGAAGTTTGTTTGGGAGATTCAGTCCCTGACAGGGCGTGATAGAGGTTGTGAAGCAACGTTAAGTAATGTGTTACCCGGCTGCCGACTGCTTCTTAAGAGCCTGGGAGAGGTCAGGTCAGTTTCTTGGCAGGGGCACCTCTACACCACGTGGGATGCCTCTGGACAGACTATACAGAGAAGCCACACCTTGAAACAGTTCATCTGAGGGAGAAAGGGAGAGATTTATTCACTGGCTCTTTCTCTCCTCGGGTCTCCCACTGCACAACGTTTTTCCATGGGGAGTAAAGTGCCTGCCCTTCTGGATGGGACTCCCCAGCCTCTTTGGCAGCCAGTTGGGAAGGGTGGCTCTTTATTCCAGTGAGCCCAGATGTGTTTAGAGGAGTCAGATGGTTGGTTTGGGGTAGCATAATTAATGCAGGGGCAGCTGAGGGGGAACAGGCAGCCCAGGGTTTGGGAGACTGGTGACCAGTGAACCTAGGGCAGTGATGGGCAATCTTTTGAGCTTGATGTGTCAAAATTCGCCAAAAAACCGAGCATAACTCGGGTGGTATGTCACTTCGAGAAAAACGGCCTAACCGGAAGTCCCAGAACTAGACGCTCTGTGCCGGAGTTCTGTTGTTCTGGCCTACAGGCCCCTGGGACAGAGTGTCTACACTACAGCAAACGTTTTATCCTCGGCTACTGCCCCTGGCTGTGCAGGAGCCGAGGATGAAACGTCCTTCTCAGCATGCGGCACCATACTTCTCTGGTATGCCGCTGCATACGGCCGCGTGTCATCGAAAATGGCTAAGCGTGTCAGTGCTGACACACATGTCATAGGTTCACCATCACCGACCTAAGGTGTCACATAGATGTGTCTGATACAGCAATCAGAGAGGTGTGATCATATTACCAGAAGCTGCAAACTTCAGTCTCTCCTAGAACCTGCAGATCATGTCAAAAGTGATGTGGAGGCCCTGACCGGTTGGCTCAGCAGTAGAGCATCGGCCCGGTGTGTGGAAGTCCCAGGTTCAATTCCCAGCCAGGGCACACAGGAGAAGCGCCCATCTGCTTCTCCACCCTTCCTCCTCTCCTTTCTCTCTACCTCTCTCTTCCCCTCCCACAGCCAAGGCTCCATTGGAGCAAAGTTGGCCTGGGTGCTGAGGATGGCTCCCTGGCCTTCTCCTCAGGCACTAGAATGGCTCTGGTGGCATCAGAGCAATGGCCCAGAGGGGCAGAGCATCGCCCCCTAGAGGGTGTGCTGGGTGGATCCCAGTCGGGTGCATGTGGGAGTCTGACTGTCTGCTGCCATCTCCCGGCCCTGCTTCTCACTTCAGAAAAAATACAATAGATAGATAGATAGATAGATAGATAGATAGATAGATAGATAGATAGATAGATAGATAAAATAAAAGTGACGTGCAGCAGATGGAGATGACTGCCAACGGGAGGGACCTACCATGCCTTCAAAATGTCCCAACACATATCTCCAATCTACTGTTACTCAGTGGATTGGTGAGCCTGGGGTAGCCAACCTTCTGATCTTTGAAGAGAAGGTGGAAATCCAGGTTAAGTAAATTCCCCACATTAAATATTTACGACCCCCTAATTATACCAAATTGAAGACGCTAGTAAGCCAACGTGGTGATTCTCAGAACAAACAAACAAACGCTCTGGCTATATCTAGTTGTAACCTTCCGCTGAGTTAGAAAATCCCTGTAGTCACCGAGAGAAGTGAGCCATACTGCTGATGTGGGGCTGTGAAGAGGAGAGAGGGTGGGCTGAACCGAGGGGCCCAGGGGAAGAGGAAACAACAGGCCCAGATCAAACATGACGGGGAGAAAAATACAACCCTGCCAGGAGGCAGCTGAGAGACCCTGGGGAAGCGGGTGCTCCTGACAGGTAGGAAGGTGCTACGAAGAAGACAGGAGAGAAGCGTGTTTAAAACGAAGTCCTCATCTTTTCCCCCTAAAGCAGACCTCATTTGAGGCGTTTTATATTCTTGGGTATTAATACCTGTTTTTAATTTTTTTTATTTATTTATTCATTTTAGAGAGGAGACACAGAGTGAGAGAGAGAGATAGAGTGAGAGAGAGAGAAAGGGGGAGGAGCTGGAAGCATCAACTCCCATATGTGCCTTGACCAGACCAGTGCAGGGTTTTGAATTGGCGACCTCAATGTTCCCAGGACGACGCTTTATCCACTGCGCCACCACAGGTCAAGCTCATACCTGTTTTTAGAAACTGAAAGGGAGTTTGAAAACGTAGGGACAAGAACAGCAGCCATCAGCAACGTAGAACACTCATGACTGTCACATGGTCTGCTGCTCCTGGCACACAGCAGTATCCACAGGGAACTCTTAGCCAATTATGGCACAATTTTACCATTTATGTTTTCAAAACCATGCCCATCAGTTTGTTGCACAACTTGACCCCTGGACACAGGTCTCAGGATTTTCTGTGTGAGAAAACTTAAAGATTGCTGTGCAGCCGAACTGTCCACACCTGCAGGCCGGAGGCTTTATTTTATTTATTTTCTAGGTTTTTTAATTATTTTTTTATTTTTATCTAAGAATTCCTGTATGCCCTTTCCCTAATTCTTCAATGGGTGACATTTTGCCTTATTTGTTCCATCATTTGCTCTGCCATTATATACATGTAATACATATATATTTATAATATAGAAACATAATACCACTTGAGATAAACTTGAAGACATTAAGCTCCTTTACTTCTAAATATTTGAGAGTATTTTTCCTAAGAACATAGACACAATACTATTTTCAAAATTAGGAAATTTAAATTAATAAAATATTGGACCTGGCCAGTTAGTTCAGTCAATTAGTGTCATCCCGAAATCAGGGTTGTGAGTTTGATCCCTGGTCAGGGCACATACAGGAAGCAACCAGTGAATGCGCAAATGAGTGAAACAACAAAGTGCTTCTCTCTCTCTCTCTCTCTCTCTCTCCTGCTGTTTCTCTAAAATCAATCAATAAAAAAATGAATAAAATACTATTTTATAATCTATAGTCCCTTTCAACTTTTGTTTAGTGCCCCATAATATATTTTGTAGTTATTATTTTTTATCCTGGTCCAAGATCCAATCATGCATCACAATTTATTGTCCTGTCTTTTGTTTGGTTTTTATTTTTAATAGGGACAGAGAGAGGGATAGATAGGGACAGACAGGAACGGAGAGAGATGAGAAGCATCAATCATTAGTTTTTCATTGCCGTTGTCCTGTCTTTTTAGTGAAGGTCTTGTTCTTTTTCTTTTATTAATTTTAATGGGGTGACATTAATAAATCAGGGTACATATGTTCAAAGAAAACATCTCCAGATTATCTTATCATTCAATTATGTTGCATACCCATCACCCAAAATCAAATTGTTCTCTGTCACCTTCTATCTGGTTTTCCCTGTGTCCCTCCCCTCCCCCCTCTCCTGACCTCTCCTCCCTCCCCCCACCCCGTAACCACCACACTCTTGTCCATGTCTCATAGTCTCACTTTTATGCCCCACCTATGTATGAAATCATGCTGTTCTCAGTTTTTTTCTGTTTTACTTATTTCACTCCGTATAATGTTATCAAGGTCCATCCATTTTGTTGTAAATGATCCGATGTCATCATTTCTTATGGCTGAGTAGTATTCCATAGTATATATGTACCAAAGCTTTTTAATCCACTCGTCCTCTGATGGACACTTGGGCTGTTTCCAGACCTTTGCTATTGTGAACAATGCTGCCACGAACATGGGGGCACATTTCTCCACATCCTCGCCAGCACTTATTCTGTGTTTTGCTGATGAGTGCCATTCTGACTGGTGTGAGGTGATATCTCATTGTGGTTTTAATTTGCATTTCTCTAATGATTAGTGATGTTCAGCATTTTATCATATGCCTATTGGCCATCTGTATGTCCTCTTTGGAGAAATTTATGTTCATGTCTTTTGCCCATTTTTTGATTGGATTGTTTGTCTTCCTGGTGTTGAGTTTTATAAGTTCTTTATAAATTTTGGTTATTAACCCCTTATCAGACGTATTGTCGAATATGTTCTCCCATTGTGTGGTTTGTCTTCTTATTCTGTTCTTATTGTCTTTAGCTGTGCAAAAACTTTTTAGTTTGATATAGTACCATTTGTTTATCCTGCCTTTTATTTCATTCGCCCGTGGAGATAAATCAGCAAATATATTGCTGCTACAGATGTCAGAGAGCTTGCTGCCTATGTTTTCTTCTAAGATGCTTATGGTTTCACGGCTTACATTTAAGTCTTTTATCCATTTTGAGTTTGTTTTTGTGAATGGTGTAAGTTGGTGGTCTAGTTTCATTTTTTTGCAGGTAGATGTCCAATTTTCCCAACACCATTTTTTAAAGAGGCTGTCTTTACTCCATTGTATGCTTTTTCCTCCTTTGTCAAATATCAGTTGTCCATAAAGGTGTGGGTTCTCTGTTCTGTTCTATTGATCTATGTGCCTGTTCTTATGCCAGTACCAGACTGTCTTGAGTATAATGGCCTTGTAGTATACCTTGATATCTGAAAGAGTGATACCTCCTGCTTTATGTTTTTCTTTTTAAGATTGCAGATGCTATTCGTGTTCTTTTTTGGTTCCATATAAATTTTTGAAATGTGTTCTATATCTTTGAAGTATGTCATTGGTATTTTAATTGGTATTGCATTGAATTTATAAATTGCTGTGGGTAATATAGACATTTTAATGATGTTTATTCTTCCTAGCCATGAGCACGGTATATGCTTCCACTTGTTTGTATCTTCCTTGATTTCTTTTATCAATGTTTTATAATTTTCCGAGTACAAGTTCTTAACCTCCTTGGTTAATTTACTCCTAGGTACTTTATTTTTTTGGTTGCCGTAGTGAAGGGGATTGTTTCCTTAACTTCTTTTGCTGACAGTTCATTGTTGGTATATAGAAATGCCTCTGATTTCTGAGTATTAATTTTATATCATGTGGAAGCCTTGTTTTTTTCTTGCCTTTCACTTATATCATTCAATACTCCTAAAACCTATTCCAGATTACAATTATATTAATAAACTTTTAAAAAATATTAACTATGTAAAGCTAGTTACATTTTTACACTGAAAGAAGGTCAGAACTGACATTGGGATTTGAAATTTGCCAAACAGGACCACACGGGAAAATGGATCAATCACAGGGATCGAGATTGATTTTTAACTGTGTGCAAAGTCTTGTTAGGATAGACAAGCAAAGTTTTCATCTGTGTTATTGGGCCACCCACCTCTCTTCCCATTGTTCTTATGCTACTGATGAGGCCTCTGTGCTTCTCAAACTACCTTTGGTGAAAAGTCAGTTTTGTTTCTATGGTTATTAGTGCTCTTTCCCATCTATCAAGGACCAACCTGTTGTAAAAATATGATAAAAAATGAATTACTAGAATAAGCAAATAAAAATAAGCATGGAAAATTCACATCCACCTTTTTATTTTTAGATTTAACAGACAAACTTTCACAAATTGCTACAAGTTTCTAAATAGCTACTTTGAATTTCTGTGCTCAAGCCACTCACTATCTTTGAGTAGCACCGCTCTGCATCAGGCACGCACTGTAATTGGCTGTGTATGTGAACTACGTTTTCATCGGAGAGGAGTCCTCACAGGGCAACAGCTTTCTCATGGTCATTTCCTATTCCTCACGACCTGGAGTAGAAAGTTTTACACCCCAGCACACTGTATATGCATACGTCATCGGACAGGAACTGAAAAATAGAGTATGGGCAGAATTAGGCGTGACCTTGTAAAGATAACTCTGGCTTAAAAGTCAGACAATGTAGCCTGACCTGTGGTGGCGCAGTGGATAAAGCGTCGACCTGGGAACACTGAGGTCGCCAGTTCAAAACCTGCACTGGTCTGGTCAAGGCACATATGGGAGTTGATGCTTCTAGCTCCTCCCCCTTTCTCTCTTTCTCTCTCTCTCTCACACTATGTGTATCCTCTCTAAAATAAATAAAATAAAAAGAAATTTTAAAAAAAATTAAAAAAAAAAAAAGTCAGACAATGTGACTTTAGAGACGCCATTACTTCCTGGCTCTGTGGCTATGGCAAGTCATTTAACTCCGCTGAGTCTCAGCTTTCACGTCTGTGAAATGTGGGTAATAACCCGCAACTTGGATCTTCAGGCAGAGTGGCACTCTGCTGATAGAGCAGTCAACACAACCGCGGCTGTTACTATTGCTGGTTCAACTGCAATGCAGTGTCAAGTACGAAAATCTCAGAAACAAACCATAATTTCCAGTCTCAGGCAAGTTTTTACTACAGAGGGCAAGAGATAAAATATTTTAGGCTTTGGGGGCCATAAGGTCTCCGTTCTAGCTACTCCACTCTGCTACGATTGTGCAAAAGCAGCCACATGCAATGTGCAGAGAATTGGGAGTGGCTGTGTTCTAACACAACTCTATGGACCCTGGCATTTCAGTCTCATATTGTTTTCAAATGTCACAGAATACCACTCTTTTGAATTTTTTTCACCCGTTTAAAAATGTAAAGATGAGTCTTCACTGACAGGCCACACACAAACAAGCATCTGGTGGGGTTTGGGCTGCGGGCTTTAGTTTGTTTAGCACCTATGATGGCGAACCTATGACACGTGTGTCAGCACTGACACGCGTAGCCATTTTCGATGACACGCGGCCGTATGCAGCGGCATACCAGAGAAGTATGGGGCTGCATGCTGAGAAGGACGTTTCATCCTTGGCTCCTGCATGGCCAGGTGCAGTAGCCGAGGATAAAATATTTGCTGTAGTGTAGACACTCTGTGCCGGAGGGCTGTAGGCCAAAACAACAGAACTCCGGCACAGAGCGTCTAGTTCTGGGACTTCAGGTTAGGCCGTTTTTCTCGAAGTGACACACCACCCAAGTTATGCTCGGTTTTTTTGGCGAATTTTGACACACCAAGCTCAAAAGATTGCCCATCACTGGTTTAGCACAACCTTGCGCTAAACACTTTCTGCCTCAATTCAGTTAAAAATGTCTGCTGCATATTGTAACCTTGGGTCTATAGGCTTGGGTAAAAATGGTGAGACCCTGGCCGGTTGGCTCAGTGGTAGAACGTTGACCTGGTGTGCGGAAGTCCTTGTGCAATTCCTGGTCAGGGCACACAGGAGAAGTGACCATCTGCTTCTCCACTCTTCCTCCCTTCTCTCTCTCTCTCTCTCTCTCTCTCTCTCTCTCTCCTTCTTAGCACCTGAGGTGAGGCCATGGTGTCATCCTAAGCACCCAGGGCCAACTTGCTTGAATAAGCTATGGCTGCAGGAGAGAGAGACCTCCGGCACAGAGTGTCTACACTAGAGCAAATGTTTTACCCTCGGCTACTGCCCCTGTCCCAGATGGGCAGAGCATGACCCCCTAGTGGGCTTGCCGACTGGATCCCATTCGGGGTGCACGCAGGAGTCTGTCTGCCTCCCCGCCTTTCACTTAATAAAAAAAAAGCTGAAGCTGCCTTTTGCTAAGGGTTAAAATTTTAACTTTATTTTGCAATAATTCAGACTTAGAAAAAAGTTGAAAAAACAGTAGAAAGAACTCTTTGATTGATTTTCCTAATGTTACCATTTTACCACGTTTGTTTTATTGTTCTATGTGTGTTTATACACATTTGTTTCTCTGAACTGTTTGAGAATTAGTTGCAAAGATGATACCCTTTTGTTTCGTAAAAACAAGAACATTCTCTTGTAAAAGCACAGTGCAGTTAGCAAAATCAATAAATTAATGTAAAACTATTATTTAATCTTTAATTTCTTTTTATTTTATTTATTTTAGAGAGGAGACACAGAATGAGAGAGAGAGAGAGAGAGAGAGAGAGAGAGAGAGAGAAAGAGAGAAAGGGGGGAGGAGCTGGAAGCATCAACTCCCATATGTGCCTTGACCAGACCAGTGCAGGGTTTTGAACTGGCGACCTCAGTGTTCCCAGGTTGATGCTTTATCTACTGCACCACTAAGGGTCAGGCTAATCTTTAGATTCTTGTATCCATATCAAAATCAGGCCTAATTCTGACTTCATCAACTGCCCCGCTAACATCCTGTAAGTGCCAAGCGTCTTATAAATATCACCTCCTGTAATTCCCCCAACAATCCAGTGAATTTGGATTATTATCCCTATTTTACCAATGAAGGAGCAAAGGCTCAGACAAGTTAAGTAACTTTCGCACAGTCACACAGATATTAAGTGGCAGAGCTAGAATTCCAACTCAAGTATACCCACCTCCGAAGCCCTTGCTCCTTAGTTTTGTATGAGGACTGCCAAGTTTAGAAAGGACTTCAGAGAACAAGTCTGCATCCCGGGCAAGAAAAGAACTGTGAAAGTAAAGCCAGTGAATATTTCTCAGTCTCTCAAGGAAATGTTCAGTGGAAAAAGAGAAGGAAGGAGCAAATGAAATTGCAGCTATTTTGTGACACAATGTATAAGGTTTTTTTGAAACACAGTTAAGGTTGTTTTTCTAACTATTTAAAAGTAAATAAGAAAATAACTTTTTAACTAACTTTTATAAAAGTTAAAAAATAACTTTTTAACTTATTTTAAACACCTATACTGGAAAGGACTTAACACAAATAAATAACTTAGTGAGTTATAGTATGGCTCATACCCTTGTAACCACTCTGGTTCAAGAAGCAAAACTTCAGACCCAGAGCCAGAGGGAGCCAGTGATCTTCCACAAGCTAACTCACATTTCAGAGCCTTTGTTTTCTCAGGTGTAAAAGAGATAGATACTACTACAGTCATATGCCGCATGATGACTTTTCAGGCAACAATGGGCCAGCAACAACCTCACAATATTTTAATGGAGCTGAAAAATTCCTATTGCCTAGTGACGTCGCCATTGTAACGTCCTAGCACAACACATTCCTCTCGTGTTTGTGGTGAAGTTAGTGTAAACAAATGTGCTGCAATGCAGTCGCGCACACATATGGCACATACAATTATATACAGTACATTATACTTCGTAATGACAATAGACATCTATGTGACTATTTATGTATACCTTTTATTGTTTGCATGTATACTCGTTTACATATTAAGAAAAAGTTCACTGTAAAATAGTATATGTTTACCTTGTGTCCTGATTGCATATTTTCTCTTGTACTTGATTTTTTTTTTTTTTTTTTTACAGGGACAGAGAGAGAGTCAGAGAGAGGGATAGACAGGGACAGACAGACAGAAACAGAGAGAGGTGAGAAGCATCAATCATTAGTTTTCCCTTGCCGTTGCAACACCTTAGTGGTTCATTGATTGCTCTCTCACATGTGCCTTGACTGTGGGCCTTCAGCAAACCGAGCAACCCCTTGCTGGAGCCAGCGACCTTGGGTCCAAGCTGACGAGCTTTTGCTCAACCCAGATGGGCCCGTGCTCAAGCTGGCAAGCTCGGGGTCTCGAACCTGGGTCTTCCACATCCCAGTCCGTCGCTCTATCCACTGCACCACTGCCTGGTCAGGCTCTTGTACTTGATTATTATTATTATTATTATGTAAGAGGCAGAGAGACAGACTCCCAGCATGTGCCCTTATTGGGATCCACCTGGCAAGCCCCCTATGGGCTGATGCTCTGCCTGGCTGGGGCATTGCTCCATTGCTCAGCAACTGAGCTATTTTAGCACCTGAAGCGAGGCCATGGTGCCATCTCAGTGCCTGGGGCCAACTTGCTCAAATGAGCCATGGCTGTACGAGGGGGACAGGGGGAGAGGTTGAGAAGCAGTTGGTCACTTCTCCTGTGTGCCCTGACTGGGAATCGAACCGGGAACTTCCACATGCCAGACTAACACTCTATGGCTGAAACAACTGGCCAGAGCTCTTGTGCTTGATTTACCCTCGTGCTATTTTATACAGTGACATGCTGTGCAGTCTTGCAGCCTAGGAGCAATGGGCTATACTACATAGCCTGGGTGTGTAGAGGGCAACACCATCTCGGCTTGAGTAAGTCAGCGATTTTCTATCTTTTTTTTTCTCATGGCACACATAAACTAATTACTAAGGGAGAAGACGTCAGTGCCCCTGACTAAATACCACCATTTTTGTCTCATGACACAAATAGATTAGTTACTAAGGGAAGAAGAGGTCAGTGCCTCTCTTTTTTCTTAGTAATTAGTTTAGGTGTGCCTTAAGGGGAAAAAAAAGTTGAAAACCACTGATGTAAGTGATGTTCACACAATGACAAAATCACCTAATGTTGCATTTCTACATGACTGTACTTTTACCCTGATTTGACAGATCTGTCTACATTGGTATATAACAGGGTTATTGAGAGGCTCAAATGCAAAATTCAAAGGTGGGAAGTGTTGCTCTTATCTCTCTAAACCCAAAAGTGAAATAAAAATTCTGCAGACCCTGTTGTTTTGAAGGTTGGCATTTGGAATGGTTTTATCACCGTTGAACCATACTTATTAAGTTCTAGGTTACTAAATTTCTTAGGATCAATGTTCTAGGTTACTAAATTTCTTAGGATCACTGTTCTAGGTTACTAAATTTCTTGGTAACCTAGAACAGTGGTTCTCAAACTTCAGCATGCACGGTATACCTGGAGGGTTTGTTAAAACACAGAATTCTGAACCTATACCTAGAGTTTCTGGCTGAGAGTTTCTGGGGCGGGCCTTCGAATGTGCATTTCCAACAAGTTCCGGGTATGTAGTTGGTCCAGGGACTGCGTTTCGCGCACCCCTGGTTTAGAGTTCTCCGGGGAATCCGGTATGCAGGGCGAGGATTCTATCTAGCTCACTTAGTTTTATCTGGTTTCAGCTTCCCCTTTCTGTCCTCTGAGGCGGCCAAAGGGCACGGAGACCCTTGTTAAAGTCCAACCTCCGGACGCGTTATCAAGCTGCTGACAGCGGGCCCTCCTGATCGCCTTTGCAAAGGGTCCGGTCTGGCAGAGGCCGACAAGGGCCAGATAACTCTATCCTGGAGTCACGCGGCCGCGCGTGGCCTCCAGGCTGGTGCTGCTCGGGTTCCCCGCCCCCGGGTCTGCTGTCACCGGGAGGAGCACGGGGCGGAGCAGGATCCAGGGCTGCGGGCAGGATCCGCGAGGGGCGGTGCCAGACCGCGGGTCCTCAGTCTAGTGACGCCGAGCGGCTGGCCAGAGCGCCGACTGCGGGGGAGTGGAGAAGCCAGAGGGTGGATATGCCGGGGGTCGTCCGCATCGTCCCTCTGCTGCTGCTGCTGCTGCTGGTGTCGCTGCTGCTGGGCACTGCGCGTGGTTTGCGTGTAAGTCCACAGGACCCCGCGCCGGATGCACTGATAGGCGACATGGTGGCGGAGAACAGGGCTGGGGCTGCGGCCAACAGGTCCTGCAGGGCGATGAGCCTGGGACCCCGAGTGCACCATAGCCGACCGGCAGCCTGCGGGGCGCAGGCAGTGGACTGGCCCTCCCGTCGGGGGCGGGCCGGGCGGGGCGCGCGTCCTTCCCGGTAGCCTGTCGCTGTGTGCTCCGCTCCGGTCGCCGGTTTCGCTTGGGTCCACGTCCCCGAGAGTGTCACGAGGGGGTGAGATGAGGTGCGCCCACATTCTTCCAGCTTTGCAATTTTCCAATAGGGGGATTCCAAGTGGCGCGCGTTATTAGAGGAAGTCTTGGGCTCTGGCTTGGAGCGCCCTCCTTTGCCTAACGTGTGCTTAGTGGGGCGCTCCGGAAGGGGAAAAACGGGGTCAGGGGAGGTCCCCGCAATGGGAACTTTGCGTTTCCTTGGAGGCGTTCTCTTTTCAAACATCTCGTGCCCTCTAGCCACTGCCCGCCGCCTCCTTTCTGGGTTTGTGCGGGGTCTGGCGGTCCGGGCCGAGGGCGGGCAGGAGGCGGGCGGCAGGTGTAGCCAGAGCCGCTGGAGGGAGGTCTGCAGGAGCGAGTCGTGAGAGGAAGGGTGGGCGCACGTTTGGCGGGAGAAGGAGGACAACAGGGAATTGAAACCAGTACCTGCCCCTCTGCAAGTCCAGTGAAACAACTTTGGTTCCGCCAGAGTCTGGGTGGGCTGAATCTGGGGCACGTTTATAAGCAGAAGTGAATTGGGGCTGGTTGACTTGGAAATCACACCCTTTGATCAAAGGCCTTTTATAACTTGCCTAGAGCAAAGCCATACGTTTAAACCGAAGAATCTTAAGGATGTGGAAACATCTGCTGAAAATATTTTAATTTGGGGTTCTTAGGAAAAGGTCACCTGGAACATAATATTTGCTAACCCTTGTCTAGTGAGGTCTGTGCCTCCTCCGCCCCTCATTTTTGACTAGGAAGCCTGGAAGATCCCCCCCCACACACACAAACACTCTACCCCCACCCCCACCCCCAGGGCCAGGTGAGAGCTAGCCAGAGATATGAGACCACTGGGAACAGTGGCAGAGGCTGATGGGTGCAGGGAAAACAAATCTTTATATTTAGGGGGACTGTGGGAAGGGAGTGATATGGATGAGCTGGTGGACAGGGCAGTCCCCTGAGTAATGGTTGCTCATCACTGTGCAGCATTTAGCAGTGGGGTACCCTCAGACTGCCGTGCCAGGGCTCGTGACACAGAGGCTGGCTTCACCCCCGGAATTCTTCAGTGTCTAGGTGTTCCTCCTGGGCCCAGACCCTAAAGAAAGCTACCAGTGGAAAAGCTTTCAACGACTTCCTTGTTCGCATTTACTTAGAACAGCGGTTCTCAAACTTTTAAGTGTCCTAGAAATTAAAACTAGATTTTAAAATATTTATTAATTCACTTCAGAAACAATAAATCTATTACATGTTAAGAAACTTACACTTTTTAGGGGGAACACTAATAGTGTTTCCCCCGAATTTTAGGGCGAAGGGTGGTACTGGTTTTCATTTTTGCAAATCTCTTTCATGTCTGTCCTAATAGATGACAGTCGGATTCTCCTAACTGCTTCTGCATTCAGTGTTGCCATAGTGTACGTCACATAGCCTCTGGAAAACTCCACTGTACACACACGAGAGAATGGGAAAGGCAAAGGCAGTTATGACTTGGTGTTATTATGAAAACAAGTTTAACTGAATGGCCCCCCGGGAAGGGTCTCCTCAGACCACACTTTGAGAACCACTGACTTAAAATACAGCTATTCTTATTATAGAAGACATTCAGTACGCATTGTGGGAAAACTGGAAAGAAGACCATGGAAACGGCCTGCCATGTTACAATCCAGTGTATTCATCATAAAGTGTCACCACTGACGGGTGGCTTGCATCCAAGGCTGGTTGGGCAGATGTAAGTGGCCTTCAGGTTTTGAATGGGGACAAGAAAGCTCTAATATTCCAGAAAGTTGATGCCAGTTCCTGGTTGCAGGCGGACCTGACCTGGAACCCTCTCCTTGGCCACTCTCCTTTCTAAGGAACTCACTTTCCAGAGCCCACCTGCACAGAACGGTCAGGGGACCCTGCCAGGAGCAGAGAAAATGGTGGCCTTCAGGCAGCTGTCCCTGGGTGCGAAGGCTGCCCTGGCCGCTGGCACCGTCTTCGTGTCCATGATTCTCTCCCGCTCCTACCTGTCCGAGAGCCTGGAGCTCAGGGCCTGGCGCTGGCTGTTCCGCCTGCAGCTTGCCCTGTTTGTCAACTCACTCATGCTCATTGGCTCCCTCTACATCTGGCGGAGCGCTGTCAGCAACCTTAGCCACTCCCCAGCCGCAGAGTCGGCCTGTTTTCAGCTTTGGAAGATGGCCGTGGTGACGTTTCTGGCCCTGGCCCATTCCAGTTTCTTCACCATGCTCTTTCTTGTGGCTGAGGAGCCTCACCTCTTCTCCTTGGCCGCCTACAGCTGCCTCGGGGCATACATCATCATGCTGTTCTTCCTTGGTACCCTCAGCGGCATGGAGCAGGCCTGCCAGCTCCTGGCCTGGCGCAGTGGCAGGGTCGTGAGCAGCCTTGACAAGACAAGAAAGCTGGCCATCAGGCCGGCTCTGGCTGTGCTGGTGACCGCTGTGCTGAGCATTGCCGGGCTTCTGAATGCTGCCCAGCCTCCCGTGGTGAAAACCGTGGAGGTGCCTGTCCATCAGCTGCCCCCTTCGATGGACAAACTCAAGATCGTGCTCCTCTCGGACATCCACTTGGGCCCCACCGTGGGCAGGACCAAGATGGAGATGTTTGTGAGGATGGTGAACATGCTGGAGCCGGATGTCACGGTGATCGTGGGTGACCTCTGCGACTCGGAAGCCTCCGTCCTCCGGACAGCTGTCGCTCCTCTGGGCCATCTTCATTCACACCTGGGCACGTACTTTGTCACAGGGAACCACGAATACTACACGTCAGATGTCAGCAACTGGTTTGCGCTGCTGGAGTCCCTGAACGTCAGGCCCCTTCACAATGAGAACGTGAAGATTTCTGCCATGCGGGCCCAGCGCGGTGGTGGCGAGGATGACTGGATCTGCTTGGCTGGGGTGGATGACATCGAAGCAGACATCCTGCACTACTCTGGCCATGGCATGGATCTCGAGAAGGCACTGGGGGGCTGCAGCCCAGACCACGCCACCATCTTGCTCGCTCACCAGCCCCTGGCTGCCAAGAGAGCCCTTCAGACTCGGCCAGATATTAACCTGATCCTTTCTGGGCACACGCATGCTGGCCAGATCTTCCCCTTGAACGTGGCGGCCTATCTCCTGAACCCTTTCTTTGCTGGTCTCTACCAAGTGGCCCAGACCACGTTTGTATATGTCAGCCCAGGCACAGCCTACTATGGGATCCCCATGAGACTGGGTAGCAGGGCAGAGATCACGGAGCTCATCCTGCAGCGGGGCCCCTGAGACTGGCCCTGCCCTGTAAGCCTCTTCATCACCCCTGACCTCCCTTCTCTGTTCCTCTTCAGAACGGGTTGCCTGTTTTGTGCCCTTCAGCCTTTTCTGCCCAGCCCTGCTGACACACCCTTGTCACAAGCCTGGCTTGAACTGCTGATTCGCGGTGGGGCTGCCTGGCAGGTTCACCCTGTAGATGGCCAGTTGCTTTTTTATATGCATTAGTGAGGCCGCTAAAGTCACCTGCGTAAAAACAGGAGTCTATTTTCCAGATGATGTCGAGTAAACCCTCCTTTACAGAGCTCCCAGGAATAAACTGAAACAGTGGGTTGCTTGAAAGGGATCCCACTAAGAGGCAGAGTAGACAAGGAACGCCGAGTGCTTCTGGAACCCTCTGGAGGACTTCGGCAGTTTCGGGGGCACTGACGCCGAGCTTTCTGGGCGGGGCGTGTTTCTAGGAGAGATGAGAGGGCCGGGAGACGGAGGTCCCCTTTGGCTGCTGGGGAAGCGTGTTTTCGTCCCCCTTTGGCTCTATCAGCGTCACCTTTATTGGGGGAATCCGCCAAACCTGCCGGAATGCAGAGTACATCCTGTTCCGACCTCGAGGCGCTGTTTTACTGTCTGTGCTCCTCGGCTTCCGGCCAGACTGGGGATGGGGCGGAAGGAAACGGCGCCCCAGGCCTCTGGGGCAGGTGATGGCCCAGTGCTGGGTGGGACTTCAGGGGCCCTTTGCCTGCTTTTCTACAACAATTGAGTGAGGTGCTTCGGGACAGGCTGCTTACTTAGAGAGGAGGAAACTGCAACATGACAAAGCCTGCGGGAGATTCTGAGCTAGAAGCCACGCCTTCTGCCTCCAAATCTAAGTGTTCTTTCTTTCCACTCTGGTGGTACAGTGCCTGTATTGGTTACAGATCAGTCCAGGATTCAAACATTCACCAGAATGAAGAGAACAGGGACCTAGATCCTGACGTTCTTTCAAAGGGGTTTGCTTGAGCCTGATTTCAGTTCACCCATCACTACGTGGCTCAGGCCTGGAAGGAAGTTGGCCAGTTTCAGTGTAGGATGTCTGTTACATTGGAAGAAGAATCAGGAAGTTGGAGTCCCCACCCTGGGTCTGGGCCTGATTTTTGTGTGTGAGAGAGAAACCTAAGCTCACTCCGTCCCAGTGGGCAAGTTGCAGGGGTAGTGGCAGGCCTCTGCTCTGGCCACCCACCGGGCCCTGGCAGTGGGGTGCGGGGACCATCCTTCCTCACCTCATGGCTTCCAAAGCCCGGGCTTGACCTCGAGAGAGCTGGCCTAGGACTCTGGCCACAGAATTGTAGGGCCATCTCTGCTGGCCACTGGACCCATAAGATACCAGACAGGTGGTTACTCTGTCGGCAGTGACCTTACTTCTCTTGGTCTGGCCCTTGTGCCAGACTCGAAAGACCCTTTGACCCTGGGTAGCCATAGCAGTCCTGTTAGGAAGGGCCTCTCTAGAAGACGGAGGACCTGGGCTCAGCACTGACATTTTTGTGACCAAGAGTCTTTCTCCGACGGGGAGAGACTCGGCCTGCTGCTCACTGGTCAGGCAGTGACGGGCAAATGGCTTGACCTCACTGAGCGCTCACCGTAAAACAGGGATAATTATCATATCTACCTCAAGATTGTTTCGTGGAAGGGTGCTGAGACATGCATAGGTTGCGCGTGTCAAGTCACAATGGAAGCACAGTGTTGTTTATTTGTAAACATCCTACTGGGGCTTCCTAAGGAACTGGGGGGGGCAGGTGCCCCAGGAATCCTGGGGGATATGAGTGGGTCGCATGCTGCCTGCTACCAGGGCCCAGTGATTTCCTGAGGGGTTGCTTTCCTCTGCCTGGTGTATAATGGAATCCTGGGGGGTCCTGAAGACAACCCTTCTTAGTTCCAGAGAATTGACAGCAGGCCTTTCAGTCCAGCGTGACACAAAACAGGTCCAAGGAATAGTCAGCAACACCTTCTCATACTTGACTTGTATTCCATGCTGTGGTGGGAGTTTCCCAGCAGAAACATCTCCATTACCGTCCACACGTGACCCTGAAACGCCGCTCTCCACGGCACCCTTCGCATTTCTGTTCTTCACCCCGTTAGCTTCCCTCTTAATGGCTGGAGCAGGTGATGAGAAATATTTACTTGAAGCTTGAAACATTCTTTCGATTTCATTTTAGTTTCTCTTTCTTTTAAAATTCATCAATGCAAACTAAAATGAGATGCTTCTGAAGAACAATAGCATGTATAGTAGGATCCTATTGTAAAAATTTCAGTACATGAATCCCATTGTCATCCGTTTCATATATCTGTCCATCTTTCGGTCCTGTATTTTGCTTGCTTTGTTTTAAACTCTTTGTTGTGAAAAAAATTTTTTAAATATGCACAAAATGGAAAGGACCACTTCTTCAATCCCCACGAACTCGTCACCCAGCTTCAACTACTGTGATTGTCCTGCTGTTCTTTCTCATTTATCCCTGACCCACACTCTTCCTTTTTTGTTTTCTTTCTTGGCTGGACTATATGAGGCAAACCTTAGAAAATATAATGTTACCCCAAATACTTCAGTATGAATCTTTTCTAGAAAAGTACATACATAATGCTGTTATATCCAATGAAATTGACAGTAGTTCTTTAATATCATCTAATACCTTCATAGGTGGTTTGGGGCTAGAAGCCAGGTCTTCTACCTCTCAGTAAAAGTAGGGTTTTCTTTCCACTCTATGAGGGTTAAGAAACTGAATCTGTTACAAATGAGTAACAGGATTCAAATGCAGTTTACTGTCTAAAGTGTTAGAATTATTGTCTTCATTTTCTTTTCAAATTGTTCTTTGTTAACATATGGAAACACAAGTGATTTTTGTATGTTGATTTCGCTTCCTACAGTTTTGCTGAATTCACTTATTCTTTTTTTTTTTCATTTATTATTCTAACAATTACTTTTTTGGTGTTTAGAATTTTCAGGGGTTTCTATATATAATGTCGTGTCATCTGTGAACAAACAATGTAACTTCTTTCTTCCCGATCGAATGCCTTTTATTTCTTTTTCTTACCCAGGTGCTCTGGCCATGAGTTCCAATACTGTATTGAATAAAAGTGGTGCTAGCGAGCACCCTTGCCTTGTTCCTGATTGTTGAAGAAAAGCTTCAGATGTTCACCACTGAGTGTGATGCTAGCCGTGGGCTTTCACATATGGCCTTTATTATGTTGACATCATTTCCTTCTATTCCTAGTTTACTGTTCTATATCATGAGGTGGTGTCAATATTGGCATATCTATTTCTGCCTCAGTTGAGATGATCATGTGGGTTTTGTCCTTCATTCTGTTCGTGTGGGGTACTACATTGATTGAGTTTCGTATGTTGAACCATTCTTGCATTCCAGGAATATATCTCACTCTGTCATGGTGTATAATCCTTTTAATATGTTGATGAATTCAGTTTGCTGGCATTTTGTTGAGGATTTTTACATCAGTATTCCTTAGAGTATTGGTCTGTGCTTCTCTTGTTACATCCTGTCTGGCTTTGGTATTAAGGTCATGTTGGCCTCATATAATGAACTTAGAATGTTCTCTCCTCTTCAGTCTTTTTTTTTTTTTCCTCTTCAGTTTTTTGGGAGAGTTTCAGAAGGATTGGTGTTTATTCTTTTTTAAATATTTGATAGAATTCTATAGAAGGACCATCTGGTCTTGGGTTTTCTTTGAGGATTTGCAGTTACTGAGTCAGTCTTACCAGTTATAGGTCTGTTCATATTGGTTTGTTCAGATCTCCTCTTCTTTCATGATTCAGTCTTGGTAGGTTATATGTTTCTAAGAATTTATTTCTTCTAAGTTATCCAATTTGTTGGTATCCAATTGTTCATAGTAGTCTCTTATGATCTTTTTTATTTTTGTGATATCAATTGTAATGATTCCACTTTCATTTATTTTTATTTTTTTTTAAAGATTTTACTTAGTTTTTATTAACAAGGGGTTAGACGAGAAGTAGTTGCTTCACTCCAGCTGTTCATTGGTAGACTTCGTAAAAGAAGACCTGGCTTGTGGTGGCGCTTTGGATAAAGTGCCGACCTGGAACTCTGAGGTCGCTGGTTTGAAGCTCTGGGCTTGCCTTGGCTAGGCACATATGTGGTGGTGTTTAATGTGTTGTCTACTTCTCATATTTTCTGTAAACTGCTATAGCTAAAGATCTGTAAAAGTTAGAGCTGGAGGCTGGATAGATTCAAGTTCAACTTTTCCCCTTTCTTGATAGGAAGACTTCATTGCTTTCAGTGATACTAAGATTGACCCATGGGTCCAGGTGTTATTATTAGCCTGATCCCTCCACTAGAAAGTTCCTCATCAACTTTGCATCTAATGTTTCAGCAGCCATTGATGAGTTTTGCCTAAATTCTTATTCCACTTGGGATTGCAAAATGGTAACTTAAAAAAAATAGTGTGATACCTGTAATTCAGACTTGAGTAGGCCAGAGTTACTCAATAGGCTTTCTAGGAATAGTTAGTTGGCTTTTATATATTCTGGGGACAATGGGAACTTCTTTCACTTCAGATTATGCATCCTGAAGGGGTTTTTATGACACTCAGGGATATAATCCTGCCGACAATGGCAAGTTTTAATCTCATCATGTCTTTTGAGTTTACTAGCGGTGGTTCTTCTACAAAGAAATCTCAGCAGTTGTGTGGTTACTCTGGAAAAAAGTCTGTGGCAAAGGCACGGCACTCGATTCTCCTCCTTTATCCATCAGTGTTCAGATCAGTGAGTTGCTGCCCCAACAATCTCCAAGGCTAACCAAGAAGCTTTTCTTTGGGATGGGAGGGAGTATTCTGAATTTGGCTATTTTTATCTATCTAATGTGTTTCAATCTGTTGATGTGATACCTGTTTTGATGCTTAAAACATCCCTTCCTTGGCCAGTTGGAGCCCCTTCAAATAGACTCTTATGTCAATTTGTTGTGGCCCTAACAGTTTTTGATAGTTTTAGGCTTATTTTGGACAGATTGTGCCCCCGACTTAGATTAAGCAATTTCCTGAAGGAGCCTGGTTCTTTTTAGTGTGAAATATTTAGAGACCATAATTTAAGTGCTAGGGAAACTAAGTGCTGCTGGCTAGTGTAGTTCTAAGCTGTTTCAGTGGATGTTGCTAAGAAATATAAATTTTTTTAAAAAAAGAAAAAAGTAAGTTCATAATAGCATTTATAATGAAGATCAAAGATTATGGGCTTTTTTTAAAAAATTGAGTTTATTTTTTAGAGCAGTTGTATGGTCACAGTACAATTCAGTGGCAGGTACAAAAACTTCCCACATGTCCCTAATTACAGGGTTTATACCTAACTTTCTTTGATTGTGTTTGTTTCTCTTTTACACTGAAATTTTTGATTCCTAACAACCCAAAGCAATTACTTAATTACTTTTTCCTACCTATATATTATAGATTCAAAATAGTAATACAGTATTATTACTAAGACAACATCTCCTGGATTGAGGTTGTGTGTGTATTTTACCTGACAGTGTTTGTGAGCTCTGGAGGATTGGGAACTGATCCCAGCGTGCTCATTTCTCCTTCATTCTGTCATACCCCCCCTCTCTTCTATTTTAATTTACACTCTTTATCCACAGTCTTTGGGAATGCTGAACAGAATTTCTGCAGAATAAGACAGGCATAAATAAGTAAATAAAAATAAAATGCATAAGCTCTTGCAGTTCGTCCACAAATTTCTCCAGATCCATATTGATTCTTGCCTGTCTGATGTTATGGTGTTTCCATGGCATTTCCTATTTGCAAGATTCATGGATATGGCATAATTCAAGTATGTTTCATTATCTGAAATATTCCTTCTCTTTCTCTTTATTCTGTGAGCTAAAGGTTCTGGGAAACCCATGGTGTGTAAAGACTCGCCCGCCCCTGTCTTCTCTCTACTCTCAACCCTAGAATGCTAGCAGCCTAGGAGGCTTGGGTCTCTGACACCTTGGAGTAAACAGCTCATGTCAAGAATTCTCCACGCTCTTGAGTCTCTAGGGTGAGTTGAAAAGGTATGTAAGGTGCTGGGGAGGGAGAATAAGTGCTTACTAGAGTTTCACAGAGGAACTTGAAGACGCATCTTCACATAATCGGCATGACCCCAAACCTGTGATGTCACTGAGTTCCTTTCGTTTCTTTATTCTAGTTGAGGCATGTGCACAAGTAATGCAAATATAATTATTGTTGTTCCTGAGGATTGGGAAATTTAGCAGGTGTTCACATTACCTGGTGATGTAATATGTGTTATGTTGAATTAGTGGGGTTTTTTTAATGCTTATTTACTACTGAAATAATCTAAACTAAATAAGTAACTTTAAAATTATTATATTGAGCTTGACTGGTGGTGACACAGTGAACAGAGTGTCAACCTGGGACGCTAAGGACCCATGTTCAAAATCCCGAGGTCACCAGCTTGAGTGCGAGGTTGCCAGCTTGAGCATAGGATCATTGACATGATCCCATGGTCACTGGCTTGAGCCCAGGGTCGCTGGCTTGAGCAAGGGGTCACTGGCTTGGCTGCAGCCGCCTGGTCAAGGCAGTATGAGAAGCAGTCAATGACACAACTAGAAGTTGATGCTTCTCATTTGTCTCCCTCTGTCTGTCTGTCTCTTTCTCTGTCTCTCTGCCTCTTTCTCACTAAAAAATAAAAATTATGTTGGACAGTATTAAGTCCCTGATGTATGTTTGGTCTGAGGGTATTTATTTATACTGCTGTGTGTTTTTTTTCCTCCATTAATATATGTATTATGTACATGGGGGGCCTTGGGAAAGTGTGGGATTGACCTGGCTCAAAATTGTTTTTATTTTATATGTTTTCTGTGACTTCATGCACTGTAAGTACTGAGGCTACCACTCCCCTGCAAGTGTGAAATAAAACTGGCTATTCAGCATTTTGTCCCAGTGCCAATTAATTTAGAAGGGGTGGAATTTGCACACAGGGCACATTTTGCATTATTTTCATTTGGGGGGAATAGACTCTGAAGGCAGCCTTTCCTCCTCCCTCCTCCCCTTGATCACCTGTCAGCGGTGCCACAGTGGAGAGATATTAAGGAAGCTGGCTCCTTTAAGCTGGATCTTCTCAGATACTTGGAAGTTCTTTGGAGCTATGAAATAGATTTTCCCCGTTAACCTTGACCATGGCAGTCGCCATTTGGAAGCTGCCTCTTAGGTGACGCTGCTCCTGCAGCTGTCTGTATTGAGTCTCTCCGTGCCGTTTGTCTAAACTTCAGTATCAGAGACTTGTCACTGCTCCCAGGTCCAAATTGCATTGTGTCATTTATATATGAAAATAGAGGGACAGCCCATGGCATGTCAACCTCACAGTCAAAGTTTTCTCATGGGAGAAAGCGGGGCTGCTCGCAGGGAACGGGCAAGAGAGGATGTGTACTGCTCTCCTGCCCACTTACAAACTGCTCTTGATCCTTCTTATTGATAGGTTTGAAAAGATTAGAACTTTAGCCACCAACCAAATGCCAGAGGTTGTGTTGATCGGATTTTAGTAATCCTACACCCACGGGGCAGCGGCCACTGGGGCTACTATTTGTTTAAATAAGTAGGCAGATGCCATCATCCGCTGTGATCTGTCTGTGTTTTCCTGGGGCTCACAGGTCATTTGAGTGGGGATGTGATGGGCATGTTCTGTGAGTCCTTGTGGAGGGGGTGCTATATCTACAATTTTAGGAGGAATTGTGGCTTTGCTCCAGATTCATCTTGAGTGGCGGGCCCAGTTCCAGGACTTCTACTTGACCCTTTCCTCCATAATGGCTCTTATTCATGGTGCCAGTTCTGGGGGCAGTTAGATAAAACCATCCCAGCTTGTACTCAGGACCAGTGAGATAACCTTAAGGTAGGTCCTCTGACTGTGGGACCCACTCTGAGAAGGACTTGGGCCAGGGCCCCCTTTTTCCCTTGGCCTCCCAAAAAGCAATAAGAGGCAGTGACAGCGTTTCAGGTCCCCTGGCATCAATATCAGCTCAGACCCTTTCCAACAATCCTCGGAACGTCTGGGGGTGCCGCTTTCCTTAGGACTTAAGTCCCCTTGAGGAAGGATTGAAGGACTGTTTTGTGTTCAACACTTGGGATGACATCGCAGGGCCCTCCCTCAAAGGGACCTATAAGCCTTCGGTCAATCAGTCGACTGTTTGTCAGAGAGCTGCCCCATAGCTACCAACTGAAGGAAGGAATCCATTTTCCATGGCAGTGACTCACATCATCAGCCTTTTGCTCATGAGATCTTGATTTGTTTTTTCTTGTTAGACACGTCAAGCAACACCCTCTCTGGTTGCTCAACCATCTCGCTGTCTAGGAAGGCTACGGTTTATGAGCCATTGCCTAGGATCACTACTGGTCAGCACGCCCTGGCTGCCACTCTAGCCTTACTGGCCATTGTGGTAATTATATCCACCTGCTCCTGATGGTCAAGCGGTCTCTCTCTTTTTTAAAGATTTTATTGATTGCTTTTACAGAGGAGAGGAGGGGGGAGTGAGGAAGAAGTATCAACTCATAGCTGCTTCACTTCAGTTGTCCATTGATTGCTTGTCATTTGTGCCTTGACTAGGCAAGCCCAGGGATTCGAACCAGTGACCTCAACATTCCAGGTCAATGCTTTATCGCCTGTGCCATCATATGCCTGGCATGTGGTCGCTCTTTGATTATCAGGAGCTCATCGTCCCTAATGACACTACCGCAGAATTTTCTGTCACCCTTGGCCTACAAGGACGGTACCCTTATTGGGCTTCTCAGAGATGCCAGGCTCCTCACTGGTGCATTCCTCCCTGAAGGGAGTACCCTGGCTTATTGAGTCACCATGTTTACATTCCCAGTGCTATGAGCCATCTCACATCTTCCTCGGGGCGCTAGCGCCGTGCTGGCATCTCCAGACCATTTCCTGGAAGCCTGAATTGCATCCGGGTTCCGGGGAGCTATCCCCACAGCGCAGGGACGAATGAGGTTCAGGTACTTTACCAAGATGCTAACTTGCATGTCACGGAAGAGCACGCCATGTCAGCAGACTCCCGCCGTCCACCTTTATATTCTGGCCCTTCAAGATGCACTCCCAGCATTCCCTGCAACTAGAGCCCTGAGCCTAACTTTTCTGGCGCAGATGTAGGTCTCTAATCATTGCCGCGGAGGCCTCTGCGTTCACAGAGTGCTCTGAGTGGGTGGCTGGCATGAACCTCTCAGCCAATCTCTCTTCAAAGCTTCCAAGTCTGTACAAAAGCCAGGCAACCTCACAGTCCTTACTCCTCCCAGTTACACTGCCTCCCACGCCCCATTCCAGGGGGAGAGCTGATGCAGGTGCCACGGCTCCCCTCTGCCCAGACTGCCTCCCAGGCCAGCACAGGTGAGGGCCTTAGTATTTGTACTGCATACCAGGGGGTAGCCCCACCCACTTAGCGCCCGCTGCTGAGTCCTTGTTGCTGATTGACATACACGAGACGGCCAGGCACAGACTCACATCCTGGGGATCTGCTATGTAGGTCGATCCTGGGACAAATGTCTTCCTCCGGGCTCCTCTGGAAGCCTGACATGACATGGGCTCGGGTGCAGGTGGCCTGAGAAGTGATTCAAGAGTGCAGGAATGAGGGACAGGTGGGAAGAAGCAAAGCCTCTAGAAGGATGCATATCATGGTTCTCACTCTGGCCAACGGCCGCGATTCTGCCACGGAAAGTATAGATAGCGTCTCCAGGATTGTCTGCCAAGAGCTCACCCCGTTGACTGAGGGTTGGCCGAGGGGAATGGACTCCCAGTTATCCTGGGCTCCTGGCAGAGCAGGAGGGCACAATTTGAGATGTGACACTGTCCTCACAAAGTCTACTGAGCTCACGCAGGGCTCTTCACAGGAGCTGCAGCCGACAGGCATGTTTTAAAAAGAGTTCTCCCCTTCTCTTAGTCTCTTTGTCAGAGATCTCTCCACAATGGCAAGAGTAGAGGACTTCATTACTCTCGGGTGCTATATAATATTTCATCATATATGTGTATATACATACATGCAGATATAATATACACACTATAGGAACCATAATGTACTCATCAGTCCACTTATTTGTATCAACATTTTACTAGGAAAAAACTTCAGACGTACAGAGAATTGAGAGAATTGTCTACCCACCATCTAGATTAAAGCATTAACATATCCCTGTCGATCTACCCCTCCATCTACCCATCAATTCATTTTATTTTTTGGATGCATTTCAAAGTAAGCTACAGACATCAGCGTATTCCCGTCCCTCCCCCCCTTCTCCCACCCACACAGATACTTCAGCACCTATATCATTAACCAGTTCCCACATTGCATTAGGCTGCTATGCCTCTTAATTGCTCTTTTATTTTCTAACAATACTCTGTTATTTTGTTTCATTGGTTAGAACAGCTCCATCACTGGACTTTCAGAATGTCCCACACTTTGGATTCGACTTACAGCTTTCATGGGTAGCATTAGACTCAGGTTCAATAACAAGGACTGCTTCTAGGGGAAGCTTGTACTGCCTGTTGAGAGATACGTCTGCTAATTCCATTTTCATGAGGCTGACATCGAGCAGCGGGCTCACATAGCATCTGCCTGATCCCTTCTTTATAAAATTCCCACCAACCTTGCTGATGGTTTTAACATCCACAGATGATCTGGCTTAAATTCATGCCGTGTACAATATGCGTTAGAAAAGGGCGTTTTTCAGATTCTATTATTCCCTCTTCATTTATTAGCTGGAATCCTGTGAATAATTTTCCACTGTCGACTTGTCGGTTACCCTGATACACTTTCGACGCGGAAGGGAAGTAAACCGATCAGTTCATTCCCTTTGTCTCTCATTTTTGTTCAGAGTAATGAGTAATCTAGAAATCTCCAAAGGGGACCAGTGAATTTTTTTCCCCTCTGTGCATCATTACAAACCCCTAGGTGGTAATATGTATGCAGTATTTTTTTTTTATCCTGTTGATACTTTTCTTAAGTCTCTATCTCTCTATTTTTTAAATAATGCTCAGCATTTTCCACTTGGGGCCAGTGGAGCCTCTAAGCTTAGCCCCTGTGCCCTACATCTAAACAAGCCCCTGATCCTGTGGGTTCCAACCCCCATCACCACTGCCCACTCCCCTGTCTCCAACGTGGTCCATGTCTCTGCTTCCATTTTTGCCACTTCAGGAAAAGGCAAGAGTCCCGAATATTTGAAAAGACATGTTTGAGTCTATCACTCTTCTGTTGAAGTTGTTTTCCATAGCTCTTGGCAGAAAGTTCAGGCCCTTGAACTTGGACTTCGGGGCTCATTCGGTCTGGCCCCTGCCTGTCTCTATTTCTGCAGCTGTCATTCTCTATCTGCATGGAGGTCTATTGCTCCTCCCCTACTGCCTGCCATCTCGCCACCAGTCACACACACAGTTTCCTCTGGCTACGTCCCCATAGCCAGACTCTTCTTAGCTAACTCTTCTTTTTCTTTTTTTGTTTTCAAGGTGAGAGGAAGGGAGGTAGTGAGGCAGACTTCCACATGTACCTCAACCAGGATCCACCCGGCAACCCCATCTGGGGCCAATGCTTGATTATTGAGCTATTTTTAGTGACTGAGGCTGATGTGCTCCAACAGAGCTATCCTCAGTGCCCTGGCCACACTCAAAAATGTTGAGCCACTGGCTGTGGGAGAAGAAGAGGGAGAGAAGGGGGAGAGGGAGTCAAGTAGAAGCAGATGGTCGCTTCTCCTGTGTGCTCTGGCTAGCAATAGAACCCGGGATGTCTATATGCCAGCCTGATGCTCCATCCACTGTGTCACTGGCCAGGATTTGGCTAACTCTTCTTCATCCAAGGGTTTCATTTAGACCAGGAGTTCTCAAACCTGCCACACATTACCTCACCTGGGGAGGTTTAAGAAATGCCAGTGCCTGGGCTCCACCCAAGATCAATGAAAATATGAATGTCTGGAGGGTGAGGCCTGACTTAACTATTTTTAAAAGCTTGCATGCAGCTGGCATTGAGAATCACAGCATGGTCTCTACTGTTCAGAGTAATGAGTAATCTAGAAATTTCCAAAGGGGACCAGTGAATTATTTCCCCCCTCTGTGCAGCATTACAAACTCATAGGTGGTAATATCTATGCAGTCTTCTTTTTTTTCCCTGTTGATATTTTTCTTAAATATATCGGAAACTTGCCCTCACCACCCCCACCCCCACCTCCACCCTCACCCCGCATGCCTGGGTTACATGTCATTTACTACCGTTGTGGCATTCTCCTCAAATCCTTTTTTATCCCCAGCTTTGTTGATGGATAACAATGTGTACGTTTAAGGGGCACAACGTGATGATCTTGTCTTTATCGTCTTAGCCTCACTGTGTTAACTCTTGGCTTTCTTCCATGTTAGAAGGAAGCTCCATACAGGCTGTGGCCCATCTTGGCGCTCTGGGCCTACTCAGCACTACTTAGCACAGCGTAGGTGCTTGGCAGTATTTCTGATTGGATGGTCGGGAGGTGTTTGGGCTGGGTTTCGAGGTTGTTATAAATACAGGGATGGCGCCTTGCCATGT
The DNA here is from genome assembly GCA_037038555.1 of Rhynchonycteris naso. Taxonomy (NCBI): domain Eukaryota; kingdom Metazoa; phylum Chordata; class Mammalia; order Chiroptera; family Emballonuridae; genus Rhynchonycteris; species Rhynchonycteris naso. The sequence goes on along the minus strand of CM073004.1, from coordinate 59,980,137 downwards.
GAGACGAAGGCCAGATTATATCGTCTGCCAACATAATTTCTCACCAGCTCATCCCAGGCTTTTCTGAACCCCTTCTCTAAACATGTGGACTTCACACGGTCCTTTCCTTTTCCCCGTTCTGCCCAAAGCTACTTACTCCCTTCATACCTGTTTAAAGAGTGTCCCCAACTCATAGGCCGCCTTTGAACTCAAAAGAGCTTGTGGGAAACCCTTATTTGATACCCCGTCGAATGCGTGCTGTGAAAATGTTTTCAAAATTGAGGCGCTTGGTATGTGAAATAATTTCTGTAGTTTGTGAGTTTTTTTAGGAGTATCTTGCCAGAGCCTTGGTTTACCAGAAGAATAAACTAACGTTAAAATGATAATTTTATTGTTATTGATTTTTCATTTTTGGATAGCTTTATTGAGGTGTAATTCACATACAGTGAAGCTTCCCATTGGCCCCAAAGCCATCTCCTCGGAATGGCTTAACTTACAGTCAGTCACAGGGCTCTGATGTCCTTGCTGGACTTCAGGCCATGTGTGCTGTAGGACCTGTGCTCTCGGTTGCTTCAGAAATGATTTCAAGGCTCCCTCACATCCCCCGCCCAAAAGCTCTCACCAACTGTGATGATGCTGTGAAAAAAGAAGGTTTTTTTAAAAAGTTTGTAGAGTGACCTTGGAAGCCTAAAACTACACAGGCATCTTACCAACGAAATGGTTTCTTGTATCCCTGGTTTGTTGGCCCCTGTGGCCTGCTGCTGCCGTTTTCATCCACCAGAGGGCAGTATTCCCTCTGCCTAACTGTTGGCCTCCCCTCTGAGGTTCAAACCCCTAGCGTTTCCAGCTTCTGAAGTCACGCCAGAAGAGTGTTTCTCGAAATTTGATCTGCCTGCTTAAAGATACCTCACGATGCATAGAGACGTACATACCTGTGCAATCCTAAATATGTATAAATAACAGAAGCTTCACAAAATTATACTTGTCTTTATTATGGGTAAGACACCCTCTTTTCTAGTCCCTTTTATTAGCAAGAGGTGCCCATCATGATCCGAATTGAGTTTGTGAACCACACATCGGGTTGCAGCCTGCAACCTGAAAAATACTGCTTCAGAGTTAGTTCACTTAGTCCGACATCCTGCGTATTAACGGATGAGGAGATGCTGTGGAGGGGAACTTGCCCAAATCACTCTGGAACTTTGAGCACCACCTAGGATGAGGCGTCAGGGCCTTGGACTTGTAATCTGTTGCTTTCTTTGACATTTGTGTTGTACATCCGGTGCTCCAGCAGGTCACAGCCACATGGAGGGTGGCATGCTTGTATGTGTATTCCCGGCACACTGGGCTTTGCTGCACCGAGAGAGTCGTCTCCATCAGGTTGTCTTCGGGGGGAGTATAACTTCGGCATCTCAGCCACTGATGGTCAGATTGGTGCTGGACTCTGGACGGTCAGCCCCATGGAATCCTGCACGTGGGTCCTCGGTAATTTCTGTTACCTGAGCGCCTACCGTGAACCTGGCTTAGCCATGGTTTGTTTGATAGCCCAGAAACCAAACACGGACACCACCAGTACCTGATGCAACTTAGATAGGCAGGGGGTCACTTGTCACTGGCAACGGGCTGAAGGTGCAGGTTCTCATGTGGTCTCACCTTGCTCTGCAGAATGCCTCCCGGAAGACGTTCGAGATCGACTACAACCACAACTGCTTCGTCAAGGACGGCCAGCGCTTCCGCTACGTCTCGGGCAGCATCCACTACTTCCGCGTGCCCCGCTTCTACTGGAAGGACCGGCTGCTGAAGATGAGGATGGCCGGGCTGAACGCCATCCAGGTGTGAGTAGGAGGGCCCGGACGCGCACACCTGGGGAGAGGGTGCAGCTCGCTTCTCAGTGCAGCCGTTCCATTGCTCAGCATGGGAAACAGCTGGGGATCTGGCAGGGGCTCGTCGTGAGCTTCATGGACCCTTCTGATAATTCATCACCTCTTCCAGTTTGAGCTTCATCGCCAGAAATTATAAAATGAATATCAGCTTAAAAAGGCAAAAGGAAAACTGACCTGGTTGTGGTGCAGTGGATAGAGCATTGACCTGGGACGCTGAGGACCCAGGTTCGAGACCTCAGTGTCGCTGGCTTGAGTGTGGGCTCACCAGCTTGAGCATGTCACCAGCCTGAACGCAGGGTCGCTGGCTTGAGCGTGCGATTATAGACATGACCCGTGGTTGCTGGCCTGAGCCCAAGGTTGCTGGCTTGAGCAAGAGGTCACTGACTCAGCTGTAGCCCCCTGGTCAAGGCACGTATGAGAAAGCAATCAATGAACAACTAAGGTGCCGCAACTATGAGTTGATGCTTCTCATCTCTCTCCCTTCATGTCTGTCTGTCTGTCTGTCTCTCTCTCTCTCTCTTGCTAAAAAAAAAAGGCAAAGGTAAGTAACAATGATTAAGCGTTCAGCATGTGCAGGGCACTTGACATGTATACTTCCGTTTCTTGAAGGTCTTACCATTCTGGTGTACAGCTGGTTGAACTTGAAATTCTCCTCAGTACGTATTTTTGGCCAGAGGTCTAGCTAAAATTTGAAGCTAAAGGTGTTTGTAAGCAGTCATAGTGTCCCTGAGCTCTTAGGGGCAGATGCCTTACCTGGCCTGTCTTCCTGGTTTTCTGGGTTTGTTCTGTAGCTCGGGGTGCTAGAATGACCTCAGCAGCCGTCTCTCCTCATCTCTTCTCTCTGTTGCAAGGTGACTAACTGGGAAGCTTTGGCGTGGCTGGCTAGTCTGGTTTTTGCACTGCTGATGTAAATTGCCGATAACTTCGCAAAAATATAGAGTGAGAAAACCCTGAGGCAGATTCCTGGGACAGATAATTTAGGGGGAGCCCCACTTGATATTCTGGTTCTAAGATCCCTGGGGCCTGTGCATAATTGCAACCCTATGTTCAAGGGGACTAAGACTATCTGTTCCAGAGAACCCTGAAACTATAGAATCTTGGGGAGAGGACACAAGTCAGGGTCATCAGAGAGACCTCTGTGATGGCAGTGGGTGGCTCTCTATTTAAATGTATATTCCGTGCTGGAGGCAGTGAGGGAAGCTGAAAGGGACTTTTGTCATTTTACCCCCTGCGTGGTGTTCCCGACAAAGTCTTGTGCTGGGAGGATGCAAGGGTTGATGCTTCTCTCATTTTTATTAAACAGTACTTTTCAAAAAGTTAAGTACAGTCATGCACCGCGTGACAACGTTTCGGCCAATGACAGACCGCGCGTATGAAACGGTTCCGTAAGGTTATAATGGAAGTATAAAATTTCTCTCGCCCAGAGCTGTGGTATGACGTCACAGCCGCTGCAACGTCATAGTGCAGCGCGTTCCGCACGTGTCTGCACTGATGCTGGTGAGCACGCCTGCTGCACAGCAGTGGGAGAAGTGCAGCACACACAGTGATGCCCAGGACATTAGCACGACAGTGATGATAAGTGACTGTGTTACTGGTTCTGTATTTACTATAGAGTATACTATTTCTACTTATTGTTTTAAGATTTTTATTTCATTTTTTTAGAAAGGAGAGAGAAAAGAGAGAAAGAGAGAGAAGGGGGAAGGAGCAAGAAGCGTCAACTCCTCCATAGGTGCCTTGATTAGGGAAGCCCGGGGTTTTGAGCCGGTGACCTCTGCATCCCAGGTTGACACTTTTATCCACTGAGTCACCACAGGCCAGGCGCTATTTATTATTTCTTTTTTTAAAAAAGAGTTTGTTGTAAAACAGTATGTGGTGTTATTCTGGTCACAACCTCATCCATCTCATGTTTGCGGTGCCTCTTGACAGCATCATTTTCTCTCGTGCTTGATTTAATTACGGGTGGTTTTGCTGCATGACCTTGTAGCCTAGGAGCAGTGGGCTAGACCAGCCAGGTTTACATGGGCGCTCTGTGATGCTTGCACAGCGACAAAACCATGTCACGACAGTTTTTAGAACGTACGCCTGCTGTTAAGTGGTGCTGACTGCATACCTCCTATTACTTTAACGCAGGTATTTTCATCTTTCCTGAGCCTTATACACAGGCATGTGTCATTTTTACGTAGTAACAATTTGTGTTTATGTAATTCCGTATCTTTTAAAAAAAGTCAAGCCTGACCAGGCGGTGATGCAGTGGATAGAGCATCGGACTAGGACGCGGAAGACCCAGGTTCGAGACCCCGAGCTCGCCAGCCTGAGCGCGGGCCCATCTGGCTTGAGCAAAAGCTCGTCAGCTTGGACCCAAGGTCGCTGGCTCCAGCAAGGGGTGGCTCAGTCTGCTGAAGGCCCGCGGTCAAGGCACATGTGAGAAAGCAATCAATGAACAGCTATGGTGTTGCAATGGCAACGAAAAACTAATGATTGATGCTTCTCACCTCTCTCCGTTCCTGTCTATCTCTCCCTATCTATCCCTCTCTCTGACTCTCTCTGTCCCTGAAAAAAAAAATTAAAACATTTAAAAAATAAAAAAGTCAAGCAGTAAGTAGGAGTGGACATTCTTTGTGGGTCCTACGTGTCCCCTGCCCACATTTGATTTGCTTGGGCAGCCGCTGTGAAAACTCGAAACAAGGCCTGTTTCCCAAGAGGCTGCCCACGGGAGAGGTCTGTGCAGCCTGCGGGTTTATAGCTCTGCAGAGAGCTCAGAAGTGCACGTGGCACATCTGGATTGTTGAGCTGTTTCCAGGAAGGGGCTGTGTGTGTCTTGGCAGATACGTGCCCTGGAACTTCCATGAGCCCCAGGCAGGACAGTACCAGTTTTCTGACGACCATGATGTGGAATATTTTATTCAACTGGCACATGAGGTGGGGCTGCTCGTTATCCTGAGGCCCGGACCCTACATCTGTGCGGAGTGGGAGATGGTGAGTGGGGCAGGCAGTTTAAATAATCCTCTAATCCCGGGTAACACAGAGCCTGGGACTAACCAGTGCGGTGTCTTTTCCCTTCAGAGGTGCCCAGGTAGAAGGGAACAGGTGAGGGTCGGAGGTACGGGCTCCCCTTTGGTGATCACTCACATAACTCAGTTCCCTCCTCTGTAAAAAGCAGGTAATGGTGTGGGGACTGTCTTCCTCACAGGGTAGCTGTGAAGTTCAGTGGAATGAGCTATATATCAAAGGCTTTGAAACATTGCATTGCATTCATGAAGAGTGATCATATTTTTACCATGTCCCAGTTTCTTATTTCCCTATAAGTTTCTAAATCAGAATGCCCAATGCCCAACTCGAATACCCCTTCTCATAAAACGTTTCTCCCTTCCCTGCTAGTAGTGATTGTTATCTCCTCTGAGTGCCTTTTCATGACACGGACCAGACCGTATAATGGCTTCCTTTCTCTCTTTCCTATCCCAGGGAGGGTTGCCTGCGTGGCTGTTAGAGAAGGAAAGCATTGTCCTCCGTTCTTCTGACCCAGGTAAGTGGTTGCAGATGCTTGAGAGCATTTATGAAGGCTCAGACAACATCTAGCAAGAGGAGCATTTTGAAGGCTGGAGAACCTCTGGGCAAACACGTCTGAAAGGTCAGGGAAAGTGCTTATCACTGTCCACCGCAGGACACCAGACATTGGAAGGGAACAAAGTCGGCTTTCTTGAATGACCTGACCAGATCTTGCTGACAAACTGATAACTGTCTGAATTGACATTGGGCCCTGTTTGCGGTTGGCTGACTGCCGTGAGCGCTCTGTCCTCCGGCGTTCTTAGAAGATTGCAGGGCCGGGGAGAACGTCGGGCTGATCAACATGGCAGGCGCGCTTTCTGGAATGGTGTCTCTGGATTGCTTGGGACCACCAGGGCTCTCATCATCTGTGGCAGAGTGATGTGTAAATGATAGGGTTCTTTTGTTTGTTTTGTTTTGTTTCAGCAAGAAAGACAGACAGGAAGGGAGAGAGATGAGAAGCACCAACGTGTAGTTGTGGCACCTTAGTTGTTCTCTGATTGCTTCTCATCCGTGCCTTGACCGTGGGGCTCCAGCTGAGCCAGTGACCCCTTGCTCAAGCCGGTGACCTTGAGCTACTAGCCAGTGACCTTTGGACTCAAGCCAGTGTCCATGGGGTCATATCCATGATCCCACGCTCAAGCTGGTGACCCTGCACTCAAGCTGGATGAGCCCGCACTCAAGCTGGTGACCTCGGAGTTTGGAACCTGGGTCCTCAGCGTCCCAGGCCAATGCTCTCTTTGCTGCGCCAGCACCTGGTCAGGAAAATGATAGGTCTTTATTTCTTGTCTGTTTAAACCACCAGACATTATTCTAGCTGTGAACCCCCATTAGCTGCATGTCTTCCTTCTGAAGACTTCAGTTTCTCCTGGTGCTGGTGGCGGTGGTGAGGGTGACAAAAGCAGCTGACGCTGAGGAAGTTTACCGTGTGAAAGGCACGCGTGTGTCATGCTCTGTGCGTGTTTCCTGCTTAGTGCGTTCCCCTCACGTTTTGCACTCCTAACATCTGACTAGTGTTTTCACATGTATGATCTTCTCATTTCCTCCGTACGGCGCCCGTATGAAGTACGCACTCTATCCCCACTAGGCAATGTAAAACATAGAACTTTTTGGAACTTAGTTGTAAAAAGAGAAACAGCCCTATTACGACAGAGAGGCAGACCCACCGTTCAGTCACCCTTTTCTTCATTGAACACACAATGGCAGGCTGCCCCCTGTGCTCCAGGCTTTGTGTCCCAGTGGCAGGGACAGACACCAGGCATACCGGTCGGTCCTTGCCCGCTGAGAGCTCAGCAGAGGCGACAACTCCGGCAGGACAACTTTTACCCGACTCTTAGTCCATGTAGCTGCCTCATTTCAGAAGGTGGTTGTTGAACCCGGTATTTTCTGATCTCTACAGCCAACCCCAAGGTAATAAGATTGTGTTGTGTCTATTTGTACTAAAAGGTGCATGTTGGTGTTAAACTGTCTTGTTTCCCAGATTACCTTGCAGCTGTGGACAAGTGGTTGGAAGTCATTCTGCCCAAGATGAAGCCTCTCCTCTATCAGAATGGAGGGCCGATTATAACAGTGCAGGTAACCATGGAGATGTGCCTGGGCTGCTGGTGGGGGAAGGCCTCCATCCATTCACCGTATCTATAGGAGTAATGCAGACCTGAACTCCAAGCATCTGTTTCTCTTAGAGAGGCAATACCATAGACGGTGCTCTGATTTAAATTGCATTTGGGGGAGGCATTGCCATTTTTGAATGCCTGCTACGTAGCAGACTCTGTTCTGGATGCCTTGCAGATGCTACTCAATTATTTCAACCACTGTCTTTTTACAGTCCGTTCATACTGTGTGGACAGCTTTCTGTCTTAATTTTCTTTTTACTTCATTCTTACGTCATAGGCATTGTTTCCTATCATTAAAAATTCTCTGCACTCAAGCTTTATGGTTGACTTAACTGGCGGCCACTTGTGCCTCTGTCTGTGACGCATTTGTGGAAGTTTGTCTCCTTCTGTCCCTGCCCAGGTGCCTATGTAGTCTGTTCTGTTTCCCACACGTCTGCCCGGCAGCCAAGAGGTCACATCCCATGTGTGTAATCGTCGCATGCCTACCAAGTGGTTTGGAATTGAGTCAAGGCGGCTGGGTTAGATCAGCAAGAAGCTGGCATTGGTAGCCAGTGTTTCAGTGCGGGGACGTGTCCCTAAGAGCTGATCTCTATCTCTGTCTTAATTCAGTCCAAGGGGCATTAAGGATGAGTTCACCCAGTTCACAATGCTGGTGCTTTCTCTGGGTGCCTAGAGGGTTCGAAGAGGCCACCAAGGAGCTGTGTCTGCCGGCAGGGCGAAGATGTTTTATACCAGAAGGTTCAGAGCCCTGCCTGAGGGTAGTTGGGGCCCTCAACACTATCGTCTGACACTTATGAGAATCCCAGCCTGGACTTCACTCATCCTTATGATTCGGCTGTAGACATCTCTGTGATCCAACTATAGAAGCAAATACTCTCTTCTGGAGGTATTAGCTAGACCAGCGCCAGGTAAACTGGTCTGCACATGTGGACATTCATCTCAGGCTGCACCCAGACCACACCTAAGAGAAGGAAAGTCACGTACACTTATTAATGACATCCCGGGTGAAAACAGTACGGAGTGGGAACCTTCCACCCACAATGTCGCTTCCCCCAGTGTATGGAGCATTAGTCATGAGGTAACAGCCATATTCCTACCTGTTGCTGTGGAGAGCCAACTACTTTAAAAGTCCGTGGCGCTTCGTTGCTTCACTAAGGAGCTTACAGGATGGGATAGTTACTTTAGAACTAAGACACGCAGATGATGGCCCATAAGCCAACTGGCCCAGCTGCCTGTCTTTGTAAGTAAAGGTCCATTGGAACACATCCATGCCTGCTTGTTCATAGATGGTCTATGGCTCCTTATGTGCTACAATAGCAGAGATTCATCATTGAGCAGACATATGGCCAAAAGGCCTAAACTATTTACTCCTGGCACTTTATTGAAACCTGTTCACTGACCCCTGCTCTAGAAAAAATCCGTGTTTCTCGAAGTCTCACCGTGACCCCTCTGAGTCTGTCGAGCCCTTTTCTCTGTGTGTTTCTCCTCTCCCCTCCCCTGCCTTCCTACACACCTTTTTTCTCTGGTTGGCAATCGTATAGAACTTGAGAATGCTCCTAGCTGCTGGTGTTCTGAGCACTTACTGGGTGCCAGGCATTGTGCAAGCCTATTCGTGCATTGGCGCAGATTATGTGTATGAAATAAAGCCTGTTTATGTCGAGGTCCTTAGTATAGTGATGATAATGGATAAGTGAGTCTTGAAAAAGTAAGCAGAGAGAAAAGAGTCTGGATTAGGGCAGGAGGGTGGGCAGAAGGGAACAAGATGCAAAGGCTCTGGCCCATAGTTGGTAGAGCTGACCCTGAAATGTAGCTCTGAACTTGACAGCCAAATGATGACGGGGGACGGCCATTTAAATGGCTCTTATTAAAAGAGGAGAAAAAAAGAAAATGGGGAGAAGATGCTTCTCCAGTATTTGCAGAGCTTTTCTTTTTTTTCTTTCTTTCTTTTACAGGGACAGAGAGTCAGAGAGAGGGACAGACAGGGACAGACAGACAGGAACGGAGAGAGATGAGAAGCAGCAATCATCAGTTTTTTGTTGCAACATCTTAGTTGTTCATTGATTGCTTTCTCATATGTGCCTTGACCTCAGGCCTTCAGCAGATGGAATAACCCCTTGCTCGAGCCAGCGACCTTGGGTCCAAGCTGGTGAGCTTTTTGCTCAAGCCTGATGAGCCCGCGCTCAAGCAGGCAACCTTGGGGTCTTGAACCTGGATCCTCCGCATCCCAGTCCAACGCTCTATCCACTGTGCCACCGCCTGGTCAGGCTTTTTTGGTATTTTTTTGAAGTGAGAAGCAGGGAGTCAGAGAGACAGACTCCCGCATGTGCCCGACCAGGATCCACCTAGCATACCCACTAGGGGGTGATGCTCCTCCCATCTAGAATGTTGCTCCATTGCAACCGGAGCCATTCTAGCACCTGAGGCCAAGGCCATGGAGCCATCCTCAGCACCAGGGCCAACTTTGCTCCAGTGGAACCTTGGCTGCGGGAAGGGAAGATAGAGACAGAAAGGAAGTAGAGGGGGAAGGGTAGAGAAGCAGATGGGCGCTTCTCTTGTGTGCCCTGGCCGTTAATCCAACCCGGGACTTCCACACGCCAGGCCAACGCTCTACCACTGAGCCAACCAGCCAGGGCCTGCAGACCTTTTCTTAGCATTTATCTGAATTGTTTCCAAAGGGACCTCTGTGGGACTAATCCAAGTATCAGGATCTGCTGCCAAAGGAGAGTTTTCTACTCTGTGTAAGTGGCAAATGCCTCCTTTCTCAGGATGGCTCCTTGACTAGCGAAGCCCTTGGGACTGGGCATGCTCACTATGCTTACTGTAGTCTGTTTTGTTTATTAAACCCATAACCTGAAAGTATTGTCAGAGGAATCCTTTCCGGAAAACACTCGTCCATTAAACCATTTGGGGGCAGGACTGTGCCAATGATGATGGTGGTATTCAGTTCATCTACACCACCCACCCTTGCTTTGCTACTCCCCGACTTTGTCCACAGGCCGTCGGGTGCTTCAGCAGTGCACATTCCGGCAGGACTACTTCCCACCCGCCCCTTGTCCCCGTTGAGTGCCTTCCCTTTAGAGCGACGGCGGGCAGCCTCTCCGAGGAAGCTTCCTTACCTGTCTCTCCAGCCACCGTCAGGCTGGCCACCTCTTTCCTAGGGGCTCACAGTTTTTTGTGCTTATGTTTAAAGACCACGTATTTCTAGAATCACAAAATTTTTTCTTTTTTGGATTTTATTTATTCAGTTTAGAGAGAGGAGGAGACAGACAGAGAGAGACAGACAGAGACAGAGAGAGAAAAGGGGGGAGGAGAAGGAAGCATCGACTCCCATATGTACCTTGACCCGGCAAGCCCAGAGTTTCGAACTGGCGACCTCAGTGTTCCAGGTCGACGCTTTACCCACTGTGCCACCACAGGTCAGGGACAAAATTTTGCACTCTGTGCAAGTTGAAATTTTACAGTTGGTGATTAAAACTATTTTTTTTTGTAAAATTGTGCACTGTCACACATAGATGCACATTATGAAGCATTATGATATTCTCCCCATCACCACCATCCAAGGTGAGAACTAGCACGTGGTCTGGACCCTAGAAGCCTTGCGGGTGTCCTTGATCACACCTCACTTCTTCCCAGTGTCCTGACTTCCGTGCCGTCAGTTTCCTGCTTGTTTCTGTAATATGCTTTCACTACCTATGTGCAGTGCATACACAGACTTGACCATTTGGTTTTGACTGCTGTGAATTTTCTATATGGGGAATTGTGCTGGCTGTCGTTTTCGGTGTCTCGCTCCTTCCCCTCAGCGGTACACCTCTAAGGCTCTTTGATGTGCTGGGTGGAGCCGAAGGGCATTCATTTTATTGCTTTAGAGCAAATGTATCTTAGCCTTTTTTTATTGCTGCTCCCTAAAGAGCCTCTTTAGACATTTTTTCTCATTGCCTCCATGAAATTTTAATACCTGCAATATACCGTATAACTGTATATATGTACGTTTCTACTTATATATAAAAAGAACAAGATTTTTAAAATATATATGAGCCCATTTTCACCTCTTAAGGGTGCTGTCCGCCTGTACTGTGAGTGCGTGCTTCAGAGCAGGCTACCCCTGCCAACCCTATTTTGCCATTTTGCACCCAATAATTCTTCACTGTGGAAGCCAACAATGTAGGGTGTACGCCATCGTTTGGCCCCTACCCTACCCACTAGATGCCAGTAGCACGCCCTCCGCTGGCTGTGACAGCTACACCCAGAGTACATGATGGTGCACCCATGTTCAGCACTCACACTCCTTACTGGCATGGATGTTTGCATACGTGTAGAGGGGGAAGTGATGTTATAACGAGTGCACGCAACATGATACCAGTTGTGTGTGTGAGCGTGTGCGTGTATGTGTGTATATGGAAGACTATGCCCAGAGGCTTACAGTGATTGTCTCTAGATAATAGAATTAACAGATAATTTTTCCTTTTGTTTTTCATTTCTCTCCATATTATAATATTTCTAACATGGGAAGGTATTATTTATGTGATGCTTACAAGATCTATTCTCTATAATAGCATAGAAATCACTACAATCCGAAAACTAGCACACTGATTTTTGTTTTCTTTTTTCTCTTTCTGGGTGGGGAGGTAGGTTTTTATGCTGAGTTGCTTTTTGGAAAGTGGGTTTGGAGAACTGAGTGGAGGGGTTTAGCAATCTCTAAGCCTTATTGTGTCACCACAGATGCTTAGGTATCTTCTCCAAACAAGAACGCGCGATAATAGAATGGGTCCACTGGGATCTCCTAATGTTTCCCCACCCTCTTCTTTTGTAATCTGCAGGTGGAGAACGAATATGGCAGCTACTTTAGCTGTGACTATGACTACCTGCGCTTCCTGCAGAAGTGTTTTCGCTACCACCTGGGTGATGACGTCGTTTTGTTCACCACCGACGGTGTAAGCGAGAAACTTATTCGGTGTGGGGCGCTGCAGGGGCTGTACGCCACCGTGGACTTCGGGCCAGGTTGGTGTTTGAAGTAACAGAAAACCCAGCGAAGGCCACGCGTGTGGGCGTGGCCTCTTCGCAGTCGATCGCTCCAGTTAGCTGTCGTTTTCAGCCGCATCGGCCTATTGAATGAGATTCCTCTGTCAAGTAACAGGTAAAACAGTATCGTTGATAAAGCCACCCTCCGTGGCTAAGATGATTTTATTTAAGCTGATTCAGTGTTTAGGACAAGGGCTCCGTTTTCAGTGCTGACAGGGCGAGGCTGGGCCCCGGGGTGCTGTCCTCCTAGGGGCTGGGAGCTGTGCCAGCTATGAGAAGCTCTGCCCCCACACTGCTCTGCTCTGTTCTCTGTGTCCCCCTACCCTCCGCCCCCACCCAATGTGGCTGGATGCTCGGGGCTCTTTTGTGGCCATAGTGGACTCTGAGGTCAGCCACTGGCTGGGTGGTGTGGGCCTGTCAGCCCTGGGGTACAGGAACTCACCTCACACTCATTGTCTTTCTGTGACCTGTCATGGGCCGGAGGTGGTTTGGTAGATGCTACAAAACTCCTCTTGCTTGACTGGTAAGTGGCAGAGGTTCCACAAGTGAAAGTTCTGGGGAAGGGGGGCGTGGCTGAGGTGCCCCTGGATATAATTAACTCCCGGCTATAATTAAGAGAGTCTTCCCTGAGGTTGAGAGCAGCATTCACAAAGGACACGACAGCTCACTGCAAGGTGCAATCCTCTGAAGGATCCGGAACTAGACTGCAACCTGAACGCAGTCTGTAGATTAGATTAGATTAGATAATAGTATTGTACCCCTGTCAGTTTTCTGGTTTTTAATATTTATATTGTGTTTGTTTAAGGAATGCCCTTGTTCTTAGGTCAAGCACACTGAGTAAGGGTAAAAGGCCATCATATCTGCAACGTGTTTACAAAAGATTTTAAAAATATATATGTCTGTTTTTCTATGGAGAAAGAAATTGATAGAGTAAATGTGGTAAAATGTTAACCGCTGGAGAAGCTGGGTGAAGGGAATACTATTTGCACAACTTTTAAGTTTGCTAAGCTTTCAAAACACCAATGATTAACCACCCCCAGAAGACTAGTTCCTCAGGCAGCAACTCAAGGATCCGGCTGTTCTCCCGTCTAAGGAATAAGACTCCATGCACGTTGCACGGCCAACACTTACCTGCCTTCTCCTGAGAAGGATGTAATTGTATTTTTAAAGAGATTCTTCCACATTGAAGAATGACAGAGATTCAGAAAAGAAAAGCACTGGCTGTAAGTGGGTTGAGTGTTTCTAGAAACATGGTACACTGCTCAGAGCACTTGGCGATGAAGCCACTCATCTACAAAGAGCCGCACAGGAAGCGGCTTGCTGGCTTCCTCTCCCGCTGCCACAGCTGCCACCCAGTGATGAAGAAAAGCACAGTACTTTCTGTTGTGAGGAACAGATGCAAGACTAGCCCAGGTGCATCGGGATAATGCACTTTTGCTACCTGTGGGTGGAAGGACAGACCACAGCAGGGCCAGTGTACCCGGGGGAGGGGGGCAGCCCCATTCATTTGCGTGGGAGCAGGGCTTCGCATGGGGGTCAGAGCATGGGAAGAGGCTCTTGAGAAGAGAAACTAAAGGTATCAAGGCCACCTAATGCTTAGTAGGGAGAAACTTACAGCCACCAGGTAAATGAGATGACACTCCTTCTTGATCAGCACACTCTCTCCTGAAAGCTGGCCTTACAGAGAAGCCAATGCCCCTCCGAGAGCAAGGGGTAATGAGGAGGTCTTGGCTGCTGTCACTTCTACTCCTGGATCCCTGCTGTGGTTTGTGACGTTTGGGACCAGGGTGTCCTGTGCTGTGGCTGGAGAGACACTAGTCATGCTCATCCTTTCCTGATGTAAGGCAGCCATGACCCCTCTGCGGGGAGGCTCTTTCTCTTGGTAGAACAGGAAGGGAGAAGAGAAGACATGGGAAGATAAGACACAGGCATCCTCAGGAATATTTCAGAAGGAAAAATGGACAGCAAGTAGCTGATGATGTACAAACTAAAATTCAGGGGATCCTCTATTATTTAGGGATAGGCACAATTAGACCACATTCATCTCTGGGATTCGTTAATTAATCGGCAAATATCTGTGGCACTATTCCTGTGTGTGGCACTGTGGAGGCTACAAGGGGGTGTCTTCAGAGCATCTTTTGGGGATCATCTGGGTCAACCAGATGTCCATGTGAAGAGAAACTCACCGAGGACATGTGTACCGGCTGTGGCAAAACACAGGTGAAGAAGACGAGCCCGTGAAATGAACCCAAGGCAGTGCAGTCAGGAAAGGCCATGCGGACCTGTTTGAGAGGAGGCGATGTTTTGTGGTCCCCGTACACACCCTACAGCTAGCTTGGAAGTGTTCCAGACCCGTGGGAGTGTGGGGAAGCGTTGGGGCCTCCGGTTCAAGTCTTGCAAAGGGCTCTTTTGTCTCACTTCTTGTCATTCCCGTGACTGACCTTTCTTCTCCCTCTGGTAATGCTCAGGTGGCAACATCACAAATGCTTTCCTAATCCAGAGGAAGTATGAACCCAAAGGACCCTTGGTAAGCATCGAGAGTGAGTGTGGAGAGACCACTGTACCCACTTCAGTCCAGGGGTTGGGAGAAAGATCCAGTCCTGGGGTTGTGGGGACGCAGTCCTCCAGATACGTGAGTGACAGCAGCAGCAATGCTCCTGCTTGAAATTGAGGCCCGGCCCTGGAGTGGAACAGGGTGGGGACTAACATGATCGTCCTGTCATCACCAGGCTTTGTGTCCTTGCCTATTTCATCTCATTTGTTTCTCAGGGCAACCTCATAAGTGGTATTTTGATTGATTGACTGATGGATTTGAGAGAGAGAAAGAGAGAGAAACATTGATTTGTTGTTCCACTTATTTATGCATTCATTGGTTGGTCCTCATATGCGCCCTGACCAGGGATCAAACTTGCAAACTTGGCATATCGGGATGATGCTCTAACCAACTGAGCTACCCAGCCAGAGCCATAGTAATATTTTTTTAAATTATTTTTATTTATTTATTCATTTTAGAGGAAAGGGAGAGGGGGGGGAGAGAGAGAAAGAGAGAGAGAGAGAGAGAAGGGGGGGAGGAGCAGAAAGCTTCAACTCCCATATGTGCCTTGACCAGGCAAGCCCAGAGTTTCGAACCGGCAACCTCAGCATTCCAGGTTGACGCTTTATCCACTGCACCACCACAGGTCAGGCCATAGTAATATTTTTTATCTCCAGTTTCAGTGAGGCTCAGACAGCATGCCACTTGCCCAGGGTTGTACAGCTGGAGAGTGATAAGGCCAGGATCTGAATTTGGGTCTGTGTTTCCATCTTTAATGTGCTTATGAATCATATAAGAATCTTGTTAAAATGCAAACATGGATCAACCAGGGCTGGGGTGGGGCCTGAGCTTCTGCCTGACAGGCAACCAGCTGGCACCGGGCTGCGGGTTTGCGGACCGAGCTTTGAGTTGCAGGGCTTTGGGACACCATGCTGTGTAGGCAGCAAGGAGGAGGAGACGGTGGCAAGGTTCATGCAGGTGGACAGACTCCATCAGTCCAGAACTCTGTCCTTTCCTCCTCCGCTCTGTTTGTTGTGACCTGCATCAGCTTAAGGGCTTATGCCCTGTGCTTTCTCTGCGGCAGGTCTGGCTGCCCCGCCTGTGGACAGACCTTTGTACCAAACAGCCTTTTCTGAGTCTGACCTCCGCTTAGTGAGCAGTGCGGAACCCGCACTCACAGGCTTTGGGTGGAGCTATAGTATTTCCTGAGGTGAGGAGGCCCCAGAACGTGTCCAGATTTCTTTTTCCTTCTCGAGACCAAGTACTTGCCGGGTGGTGCCCAGGAGAGACACGAAGTGCTTAGGGCCTGTTTTGCATAATACTTGGACAAGTTGACCTCCCTTTAAGTCAACCCGAGATCTGAAAACCAAAGGCTCAATTTGAAGCTGATCATATTGTCACAATATTTTGCCATCTGATTCTTTCGCCCAACAAACTTCCCTACCGTATTTAAACTGGGGATTGGTTAACAAAATGCTGATGCAGGCATTATTTTTCAGGAATACCAGATTATCGGTGCCTGAGTACTGAGTACTGAGTACTCTTGTCAGAACTTCTCATTGGTCTCCGCCACTCTAGTTTAAGCAGCACAAGTCAACTCCTCCCTCCACCTGTCCCTTGGTGGGGGACCTAGGGCGACAGTTACAGGGCAATAGCCCCAGCATTTAAAAGTCATAACTCTATCCTAAGTTCCACGTCTCTTTCTCTTTTTAGATCAATTCTGAATTCTACACTGGTTGGTTAGACCATTGGGGCCAACCTCACTCCACAGTCAAGACTGAAGCGGTAGTATCTTCCTTACAAGATATACTTGCCCACGGAGCAAATGTGAACTTGTGAGTGTTAATTTCGGGAGGGGAGGTCGTTCCCTGCTCCCCCTCCTCCAGCTGTTGGCTCACAGTGAAGTGCTGTCCTCTCGTTTTCTTGCAGGTACATGTTTATAGGTGGGACCAATTTTGGCTATTGGAATGGTAAGAGCACGCTAACATCTGCTTGTAGAAGCTTATGCTTATATGTTTCTGGTGCTTGATTTGAGGGGATGCCTACAGACAATTTTTATTTTCTATTTTTGTTTATCATCACCTGTATTTTCTAATATATAAGAATCACCTATATAATTTAAGAAAAAAAATTTTTTTTCAAAAGTTTTAAGGGTCATCAATTATGTATTTAAGAACTTTATTGTTTTAAACCAGGCTGGCTAGGCAGGCCTCAGTCTCAGTCTCTTGCTATAGCTCACTTGTGTGTATATGTTCTGCTGTGGTCATTCTTTGTTTTTTAACACTTTGTTTTGTGGAGGTATAATTCACGTGTCATAAAATTCATAATTTTAAAGTGTACAATTCAGTGTTATTTAGGATATCACAAAGTTTTGCGACCATTACTACCATCTAATTCCAGAACGCTTCTATCAGTTCACAGAGAAACCCCACACCCTGGAAACTCCACTCTCCCTTCTCCCAGCCCCTGGCAACCCGCTGGTTTACTCTCTCTCTCTCTATGGATTTGCCTACTTTGGGCATTTCATATAAATAGAACCATACAATATGTGATCTTTTGTGTTCAACTTCTTTCATTTAGCATGACTTTTTAAGGTTCGTCCATATGGTGGCATGTATCAGTACCTCAATTCTTCTTATTGCTGAGTGACATCCCATTGTATGGATGTACAACATGCTGTTTATTCACTCATCAACTGATGGATATTTGGGTTGTTTCCACTTTTTTGGCTATTTTGAACAATGTATGAACATTAATGTGTAAGTATTTGTTTGTATCCATTTCCATTTTGGAGGTTATGTAAAACTAGGAGCGGAATTGCTAGGTCACGTTATAACTCTATGTTGAGGGAACTGCCGTAGTGTTTCCCAAAGTGGCTGCACGGTTTTACATTTCTGTGTGGTTGTGGGGTTGTTGTTTTTTTTTGCAGGAAAAATTATGACAAAATTCTCTTCATTGCCATTAATTTTTACAAAGACATACTGTGCTCTGTTGGCCTTTCCCTAATCCTTATTCCTCATCTTTCTTTACATCTGTATTTTTTACTCTGAATCAGGAAGGATGCTCTACTGTTGAATTTTGAAGGGTTAGTTTGAACCTAATTATCCTAAGCTCTTTGATTGTATACTATCTGCTCTTAATGAATTTTCTCCTTAGAACAGCTGTCTTTGATGCAGGGTGGGGTTGGCTAGGAAAAGGCTTGGCTTACAAGCATTATTAATGTTACTACTACTTGGCCTGACCAGAAGGTGGCGCAATGAATAGTGCATCGGACTGGGACATGGAGGACCCAGGTTTGAAACCCCGAGGTCACCAGCTTGAACATGGGATTACTGGCTTGAGTGTGGGATCATAGACATGACCCCATGGTCTCTGGCTTGAGCCCAAAGTCACTGGCTTGAGCAAGGAGTCACTCACTCTGCTGTAGTCCCTCCCCCTGTCAAGGCACATATGAGAAATCAATCAATGAACAACTAAGGAGCTGCAACGAAGAATTGATGCTTCTCATCTCTCTCCCTTCCTGTCTGTCTCTCCCTATCTGTCCCTCTCTCTGTCTCTTTCACACACACACACATACACACACACACACACACAAAGAAATAGTTACTACTACTTGTTAGAGCCAAGAAATGAAGAAAGGAAGAATTAGAGCAGGGTGCCCAAACATTTTACACACGGGGCCAGTTCACTGTCCCTCAGACCGTTGGAGGGCTGGACTATAAAAAAAAAATGAACAAATCCCTGTGCACACTGCACACATCTTATTTTAAAGTAAAAAAACGGGAACAAATACAATATTTAAAATAAAGAACAAGTCCATTTAAATCAACAAACTGACCAGTATTTCAATGGGAACTATGGGTGCGGATGCATCTGGTGCTCCTCTCACTGACCCCCAATGAAAGAGGTGCTGCTTCCGGAAATGCGGCGGGGGCCAGAAAAATGGCCTCAGGGGGCTGCATACGGCCCACAGGCCGTAGTTTGGGGACCCCTGAATTAGAGCAAAGGCTTAGTTTCAGTCCATCCTTTAACCTAAGGTGACCAGATTTCAAAATTTGTAAAGCGGGACACCATTGATGTGGGGGGGGGGGGGGTCTTGATTAAAAATTTGGTCTATATGGGGCAAAAAAATTTTTCATAGAATGCAAAAATAGTATTGTAATATATATTTTTTAATTTCAACATAAGTACAATTTACAAATATAATACATTTAAAAATTATGTATAGTATTATTTAATTCTTTGGCATATTTCTCATTTGAGAAATATAGACTCGTCCTTGCAGCGGCCGCACTCCCCATGTCCAGCCACCCCCTCACCCTCCCCCCACCCCTTACCCCTCCCACCCCACTGGAGACCAAGCAGCTTGCGCCTCATGGAGCCCGGAGCCACACGCTGGCGTCCAGGACAGGGGCCTATGGGTAGTTAGGGGACTTGACAGCCGCTACCCCAGCAGGTACATCCTGCCCGAAGTTCTTTGTTTCGGGGCCCCACGGGGCAGCCAGCTCTTGCAGCAGTGTGGGCGCTTCCAGGTGGAGGCGGGGTCTCCCCGCTGAAAACCGTATATTCCCTTCCCGTTCTCCCTCCGTTCTCTAGCTTTTCACGCATTTTTCCAAAAATCAGGGCTTTTTAATATGCCACGGGACGCGGGACAAATTGTTAAAAATTGGGACTGTCCCACCAAAAGCGGGACGTCTGGTCACCTTACTTTAACTGCCCGGCCAGGTTCCCCGCCTGGGTTCCCTTGGCCTGTGAAGTTTGCTTCCGGAAGTCACATTTGTTCAACTCAACTTGGCAGCTGGTAGAGCTGTTCTTCCGTCCCGGCTCTGGCGGGGTTCGGGTTAGTGAGACCACACCTACGTTGAAGGTGCACACATTGTCTAGCGTGCAGCGAGAGACATAGGAACACAGGTGGCACAGTCTCTGCCACTTTAGAACTAGAGAAGGGACTACAGAGAGAAGGTGAGCTCCTTGCAGAAAGGGATGTGGTTTCTTTTTTTGTTGCTGCCTCTCACAGCAAAGGATGTGTTTTATCATCTGGATCCCCAGAGGCGGGCAGACCTGTTGGCAGGCAGCTGTCTCTCGTTAATAAGAAATGGGGGAAGTCATGTGGCTGAATCATTTTTAGCTGGTTTAGATACTTCCAAATGCAGACCCTGAGAAGAGACCTAAGGAAAAAATGTCTTTACGGGGATGACCTGACCCTTGGCCTGGCTCATGTTGCCAGCTCCACCACCCGAAGGCCACCCAGGGCTGACCCATCATGTGTGAACTGTGGGGACCACCCGAAAGAATTTGTCACTAAATCATACGTGAACTCTCAATGTTGGGGCCTCATTTACTTAAAACTTCAGGTTGGATAAAAGATTATTCTAAAATAGCTATTCCCGTGGAGAAGTGAAAGAGGTGGCTCAGAGCCTTGCTGGTCCACAGGCAGCGGTGACATCAGTGTCACATGGGAGCCTGTTAGGAATGCAGAGTCTTAGGTCCCACCCTAGACCTGCTCAATCAGGATCTCGGGTGGGGCTTAGGAATCTGTTTTAACAAGCTCTCCATGGGACTTTCATGCTTGGGGTGGATTTTCCAAATTCACGGTCACGGCGCAATATTGCAGACAATTCCTCCCTGTGAATATTATGTGTGACAAGGTTAGGGGGCTCTGTTCTAGACTCTGCCTCCTCGGCAATAATTACAAGACCGTTTGCTTTCCTAGTCTTGGTGTATACCCAGGCTTGGCCTTGTTTTCTGCTCTCCGTTGCAGGCTCCGTTCCCCGGGAAACAGACTCTGAGGTTACCCAGCAGAAGGTTGAAAGCTCTTTGGGTTGTGCCCTCAGAAGCTCACAGACACCCAGGAGGGAGTGTGGGAGGGAGGACTGAGCCGAAGGAGAAGCTAGGCTGTGACGCGGTCTCACAGGTAGCTTAGCTGATTCCAGAGGGAGCTCCGGATGGAGCTGGGATGGCCCTTTGTGACAAAGGGGCTCAGTTTTTATATCCCCACATCAGCCAGTTGTTGGATACGAGCTATCCCAGGAGGATTGTAACTATAAACAAGGCAGCTCAGCGGAGGCCAGTGACCAGAGAGGGACCCTTCCACTGGCTGACCTTTTCTCTGCCCAGAGTTCGAGGTCATGAAAAGATCACAGGGTTAACCATCAGAGATGCAGGTCGTGCCATCGCCCTGCCGTGACTGGCTGTGATGAGCAAGTCTGGTAGAGAGTTTCGGATTCTCTGCTTGTCCCGTGGCAGTGCTGTCTGCTGGGCTCGCCCTGTGAGCTCTGCCGAGGGAGTGGGGAAGTGCTCGCTGGACTCCAAGGTGCTGGGTAAGGGCCTTCTGTGGGAAGGCACTAATGCCTCTAAAACTTGCATCGGAAGCCCACCTCGGTCTCACTTAACAGTTGATTCAAATGTGTCCTTTATTTTCTCCCTCCATAATGCTGAATCCATGAATCTCAAAGACCTTGTCCCAGGCCAGGGCCTTCAGTAGTAACTAATGTTTTGTCTCCTAGGGGCCAACATGCCCTTCCAAGCGCAGCCCACCAGCTACGACTACGACGCCCCACTGAGCGAGGCAGGTGACCTCACCGAGAAGTACTTTGCCGTGCGGGATGTGATTCGGAAGGTGGGTGCTTTGTATGGCCTGCGGTGGGCTGGCCTTGGACAGAGCCTGCCTTGGACTCACTGTGCTCTGTAGGACAGCTTCCCAGGGTGTCTGGGCTTCCAAGTCCAGATGAAGGCCAGACGGACTGGGCCTTGAGCCTTGGCCCCCGCCTGATGCAGAGGGAGCCTGTGAACAAGTTACTCCACTTGTAAAACTGGATCCGCCGCTGTTTGTGCTGGGAGGATGAAAAAGAACGTACGTAAGGCACCATGTTGCCCAGTAAGTGGCAGCCGTTACTATTATTTGTACTCAAGGTAAGAAACTGTGTGTCTGTATAAATAGCTAAAACGTGTAGGAGAAAATCTGTGACAATGGGAGCAAGGTGCAAATGTGAGCTGTCAGCAAGGGCTCATTTGTCTATCTGGGACAGTGGTTGCTGGCCTGCCGCCTGAACTGCTTAGTCCTGCTAACGTTGTGACCTTTTGAGGCATCTAGAGCGAGCGCCCAGGTGGGGTTTCCTGTCTCTGCTGTGGGTTGAAAAAAAAAACAACCCACAGTTTTTCTGCTCAGTCACCTGAGATTGAAGTTTAAAAACATAGGTTTTCTGCCTATAAATGGTTTGAGCTATTTTTTTGTTTAAGTATGCTGTAGTCTAATTTTAAGCGTGTTAACAGCTATATGATGAACTGCATTAAACATATTGAAAGAGATGATCTATACTTAACCTAAGAATTTGTCTACTTCATCTAAACTTTCAAATGTGTGGTTAGAATGTTGTGCTTTCTGTCTTTTGCTATGGATTTGATCACTGCAGAATTTGTAGTGAGGATTTGCAAGCGCTCTCTCATATATATGCCTGTTCTCTTTCAAAGCTCTCTGTTTCTATCTTCACTACTTCCTTCTTTTATTTGAAACTTACCTTTTTTTTTCTTAAGTAAAAAGTGGGAAGGCAGAGAGACAGACTCCTGCATGCACCCCAACTGGATCCACCCAGCATGCCCCCTATGGGGTGATGCTCTGCCCATCTGGGGTCATTGCTCTGTTGCTTGGCAACCAAACTATTTTAGCACCTGAGGAGAGGCCATGGAGCCATCCTCAGCGCCCAGGTCCAACTTGCTCCAACCGAGTTATGGCTGCGGGAGAGAAAGAGAGAGACAGAGAGAGAGAAGGGAGAGCGAGAGGGGTGGAGAAGTAGATGGGCACTTCTCCTGTGTTCCCTGACCAGGAATCAAACCAGACATCTATATGCCGGGCCAATACTGTACCACTGAGCCAGCCAGCCAGGGTGAAACTTAGCTTTTTAATCAAGCCTTTCTTCTTTTCTAATCCATATATTCAAGGTGATACATTTCTTTCAAGTACAGCTATAGCTTCATCTCATAAGGTTTAATACAGAACATATTTATTATAGTTTGCTTCTAAATTTGTTTATTTTGATATCTCTTTGACCCTTGAAATGTTCAGAAGTGGGTTTTTCAATTAGTAAACATAAGTATTTGTCTAGTTGTTGGTTTCTAACATATTCTTATCTGTTTAGAGAACGGTCTGTGTGATATCTATCCCTTAAAGTTTGCTGAACCTAATTGTAGAGTCTAGCATATACCAATGTGTCCCTGAGAGACGGTACGTTTTATACTTGGACACAGCTATATACATGTTCATTAGATTAAGGTTATCAGTGGACCTGTTGATAATTCTGTTATTCATTCTGTTTGTTTGTTTTTTGACAGAAACAGAGAGAGAGTCAGAGAGAGGGACAGATAGGACAGACAGCAGGAAGGGAGAGATGAGAAGCATCACTTCTTTGTTGTGACACCTTAGTTGTTCATTGATTGCTTTCTCATATGTGCTTTGATCGGGGCTTCAGGAGAGCAAGTGACCCCTTGCTCAAGCCAGCAACCTTAGGCTCAAGCCAGCAACCATGGGGTCATGTCTATGATCCCACGCTCAAGCCAGCGACCCCAAGCTCAAGCTGGTGAGCCGGTGCTCAAGCCAGATGAGCCCGCCCTCAAGCCAGCGACCTCGGGGTTTCAAATCTGGGTCCTCCATATCCCAGTCTAATGCTCTATCCACTGTGCCACCACCTGGTCAGGCTCATTCTTTTTTTTAAGTGGGAAGAGGGGAGATAGTGAGACAGACTCCTCCATGTACCCAGACTGGGATTCACTTGGCAAGCCCTGTCTTGGGCCAATGCTCAAATCAACCTTACTATGTTTAGCACCTGAGGCTGCCACTTGAACCAACTGAACTATCCTCAATGCCTGGAGCTACATGTGAGCCAATGAAGCCACTAGCTGCAGGAAGGGAAGAAGGATAGAAAGGGGAAAAAGAGGGGGAGAGAAGCAGATGGTCAATGCTCCTATGTGCTTTGATTGAGAATCAAACCCAGGATATCTGTACGCCGGGCCAACACTCTATCCACTGAGCCAGCCAGCCAGCCAGAGCCTTGTTATTTATTCTAATTATTGTCCGTTTGTTCTTTTATTGAGAGAGTTGTTATTGTACTTCACTTCATAGTTCTGTGACTTTTTATGGTCAAACTATTAAGTGTGCAAATTAATTCAGAATCAAATCTTTTAGTATCCTTATGTATTAATCCTCTATCTCTAACAATGCTTTTTGTCCCACACTCTTTTTTATCTGATACTTTTTTATCTGATATAGTTTGCCTGCATTGTTTTGGGTATTATTTACCTCGTGGTATATCTTTCACAATACTTTAATTTCTACTTCTTTATATCTTTTTTTTAGCGTGTCACCCATAGCTGGATCTTTTAAAAATCTAATTTGAACATTTTTGTCTTTTAACTGGTACATTTATTCATTCGCATTCATTGTAATTTGGGATACACATCAATTTACTTCAACCATCTTATTGTATATTAATCGACTTGTCCAGGTTTTCTCTTTCGTCTTCCCTTTATTACTTCTTTTTGAATTGTGTGATTAATTTTTTCCCTTATTTCACCTCTCCCCCACAGACACACACCCCAGTTTGAAAGTTATTCTGATATTTTTAGCCCATTAATGGTTATCTACTGAAGTGTAAAATGTGTGCTCCCTCCAAAAGCACAACTCATAAGTGTATATAGATCAGTGGATTTATACAAAGTGAACACACCCCTCTAACCAACACTCAGCACCCCAGAAACCCCCTCATGCTCCTTTCTAGTCATGAACCTTCCATCCCCAGAGTTAACTGCTATCCTGACCTCTGTCATCATAGGTTAGTTTTTCTTCTTTTTCGACTATGGATGAGTGGGTTCACACAGTACATACTCCTACATGTCCATCTCTCAGAAACACTTTAACATTCAGTTTTAAATCCATACCTTTCCTTTCTCCATACAGAACTTATTTCCTCCCTTGGTTTTTAAGGATTGCTTTTTTTATTTAATTTTGTTCACTTGTACAAAATTTGCAAGGTGATTTTAGACATTTCCTCTATGGTTGCTAACATTTCCAAGAGAGATGTCTTCCACTCCCTTGTCTGTGAGGAGCAAGAAAAAGCTGTCTGACAGTGTGCCAGGCCCCGGGGCAGGGTTCTGGTGTGGGTGGTTACTGTTTACTACATATATATAATCACATTATTCCTTTTTATTATAATGACCTGTCCCCAACTGTGCAGCTTAACCTTGAGCTCAGAGACTCTGGTTTCTTTTCTCCAGAGAATAAATCCCTAATCTTTACATACAGCCTTCACCCGATGCCCCTTACTTTAGCACCTATAACTCCCAGTACCAGAAAGATCTGGTACCACCAGTTTTGAGCCTGTTGGTAATTCTGCAGTCAAATTAAACTGATTCTTAGTTCTCTCCCATCCTGAGTTAGGACCTGGCTTTCCTGTGACTGTCTTGCTATTCATTTGTCCATTTTTCAGTTGTCAAAATTTTCTTGCTGTTATCGCCTCTCCTGTTCTTCAGCTCAGTGTATTTATGTCTTAAAAGCCTTTTCATTGTTACTTTGTGGGCATTCTGGGAAAGAATGAAATAGATATGTATGCTTAGAATACCTTAACCTGGGTGATCTCATTCTTTTGAACAGCTGCCTGCCATAATACTATTTATATTGACTGCCATTTACTTAATCAGTTTTTAAATGATGGCCATTGAAACTATTTTCAACTTTTAAATGATATGTCATGGACAAATATAAAGACAGCTACAAGGAAATTTTCTTGAGTTGGAATTAGTGGGTCAAAGTTGCTTGCACCCAACATTTTGATAGTTCTTGCCAAATGGCCCTTCAGTAACATTGCATCAGTTGAGTCTTATGTCCCCACAGTTTTACCGATATTGGGAATTTTTAGGTTGACAGCATGCTGTTTGATTGCCTCTTCAAATAACAACCACATCTGCGATCTTGTCCTCTAGAAAATGGAAATCTTTCTCCCTAGCATGGCTGATTGGAGCTTTTAGTATTGGTAGTTTAGAAAAACAGAAAACCTCACATGTTGTTACCGATAATGTTGTATAAATACTTAGGATTGTTATCAAAATCGGGGAAATCTGTCTCAAGTTCTTTCACATGTGAACTGTAATATTTAGAAGAAATTTCTATAGACCTGTTCTGGCCCCACGCCTTTTAAAACTTGTTTCTCCTCCACAGCTCAGGAACGTTGCAAATGAGTCAGCACAGTGAGTGTTAGGAATAGTCTGTGGGTGATAAATGACCTACTCAGAGAATTGACAGTGAACTGTGTAAATATACTCCATACCCAAATTAAATAAATCCCCTCCTCAGCTCTCCTTTGGTTAAATCCCAGAAATGCCTGCAGTCCCTCTGAACCCTCCTGATGTAAGAGTATGTGTGACCCAGGGAAGCGGGTGCAGAAGGAGACAGGGGTCTTAGCCTATTGTGTTTAAATTATATCCATTCTGCAGATTTTACAAAAACCCATACCCACAGGAACACTGGGAGGACCCTGCTTTGGGGCACTTCCGGATACAGAAGATGAGTTAGGAGGCTGCTCTAGTGACCTGGGAATGAGGTGATAGCAGGGGCAGCAGGCAGTGGAGAGGAAGCTATTGATTTTAAAAACAGGAAGTAAAGCCTGACCAGGTGGTAACACAAGGGATAGAGCATTGACCTGGGATGCAGAAGACCCAGGTTTTAAACCCAAAGGTCACCAGCTTGAGCACAGGCTCATCTGGCTTGAATGTGGGATCATAGACATGACCCCACAGTTTCTGGCTTAAGTCCAAACGCTGCTAGCTTAAGCCCAAGGTTGCTGGCTTGAGCAAGGGGTCACTGACTCAGCTGGAGCCCAACCACCCCCTGTCAAGGCACATATGAGAAAACAATCAATGAGCAACTAAAGTGCCACAACTACAAGTAGATGCTTCTCATCTCTCTCCCTTCCTGTCTGTCCATATTGTCCCTCTCTCTCAAATAAATAAATAAATGAATAAATAAATAAATAAATGGAATAGAAAATAAGATTGGTTGGGTTTGGTGATTGACTTAACGCAGATGAGAAAGAATAAGGGGTTGTCAATTTGTCAGATTACAACCCTCATTGGGTAACTGGATGGGTATTGATGTCGGCAACTCAGATGGAAGATGGCAGAGAAAGCACAGGCTGGGGTGAAGAGCAGAGAGCAAAGTCAGTTCTGGGCTTGTTTAGCTCAAGATGCCTCTGGTGACATCCAGGGGGAGGTGTCTCTCCAGAAGACACCTCACTTAGGAATGAGAAGTCATAAGAACAGACTCAGATTCTGGGGTCAGCCGTGGACGTGGAGGCTAAAGTCCAGGGAAGGTTGAGATTGAACTTAGAGAGCTGAACGAAAAAGGCAGTGAGCAAAAGACAAACCCAGGATCCCAAGTGTATAATCAGGGACATAGCTGATGAACCCATGAAGGACACAGTCTTCACAAATGCATGTCATTCAATAGTTTGTAGTGGATTATAGCTTAACCTCTAGGCATCGTTTCCCCTTTTCTTTTTGATATTTTAAGTTTGGAAGAGAGAAGTAGACTACTTTAAAAGTGGGCTCTTTCTTGGCCTGACCTGTGGTGGCGCAGTGGATAAAGCGTCGACCTGGGAACACTGAGGTCGCCAGTTCAAAACCCTGCACTGGTCTGGTCAAGGCACATATGGGAGTTGATGCTTCCAGCTCCTCCCCCCTTTCTCTCTTTCTCTCTCTCTCTCTCACTCTGTGTCTCCTCTCTAAAATGAATAAAATAAAAATAAAATAAAATAAAATAAAATAAAATAAAAAAACTGGGCTCTTTCTTATGAGATTTTGTAGACCGTCAGTTGCTCAGTGGTTTTCAACCTTCTTACACTTGGGGACCCATGAAAATAGGAAAATTGCTTTGGGGACCACTGAGGCAGAAATCACCCCGAGCATAAGCAGATTCGACTAAGGTCACTGAGTCTGTAATCTTCTTATAACATCAAGGTGGTTCACCCTTTTACAGACCCGCACAAAATTTCCAGCGAGCTGGCACGAGTCCATGGACCCACCATTGAAAAACACCGAGTTAGCGGGTCTGTTAAATGGTATTCAAAATACTTGCTTGCATCAAGAGAAATAATGGGATCATAAATACCCCCACTTATAGCTCTTCCTGCCTCTTTTCATTACCAAAGACTTACAAAGTGGAATGGGTCTCTTCTTTAATCTTTAACTCTTGTTTAATTAGTTGGGAGAAGACAGACAATATCTTTCACTGACATGGACTCCCAGGGATAATTTCCCAGCAGGCTGCACAAGCCTGTTTTCAGTGGTGAGAGCTCCAGGTGGCCCCTTGCATATGACTCTTCAATGCATGACAGAGCTCATGATATTTGCATTTTCTAAGGTGTTCTCTTTGGTGTGGGTAAACTCAACCAGACACGGTTAACACTTCGACCTCGAGGTTGAACCATAAGACTGTAGGGCAGCACCCTTCCTCTACCTTCCTAATCCTAAGAGGGCAAGTGGGGAGTTTATTTTTGTATGCCTTTGAATGAATTTAAGACCTACTTTTTAAGATTTCTTCATCAAAGATAAGAATCCAGTGGCTTTTTGGAGATGGGTTATTCTGCAGAAGTTAATCATGTAATTGTTGAGGATCTTGATGATTAGAGTTGATCTTGGGATTTCTTGAAGTGGCTATTGGGGCTGACTGTGGGAGCAGAGGGAAGGCCTGGGGATGTGAAAATGCCACAGTGATTTTCAATCCTTCAAAATCTTAGTGAAGTTTGAAACTTGATTCAAGACCAGTTTACAATGGCTGGTTATTTTCTTGGTCTTTAGCTGGAATGATATTAGCTCAGTGTGCAGACACAAGCTGTCTCTTGCAATCATAGTGCTGGTGGAAACACAGTGTGCTATGTCTGATAATGAGGGATAATAAAGTTAATAGACTTAATGAATGTTAGTCTTTTAAAGCATCCTCTGCACCCTCGTGGAACTAGTCTCTGTGTTTCCTACAGACTTGGCTTTTCTCGTCTGTCTTCCAGAGTGATTTCCCTAAAACACCAATCTGGTCAGGAAGCCTTTTACGACTGGGTTCCCTGTTTTCCTTAAGCCTTATCTTCCAATTCCTCCCTTCTTCTCTGTGACTCTGTGGCCTGAAAATGAAGGTCCGTAAAATTCCCTGCAAGGGACAGTGCTGTTTGTACCTCCCGGCTTCTGCATATTCTGTTCCCCTGAGCACATCTCAGTTACCTTCTCTGCTGAGTCCTCTTTGTCTCTCTCTCTGAAATTGGTCACACTTTGCTTTCTGCCACCACCCTGTAGTGTAGAGATCTTGAATACACAACTTCTCCTAGTGAGTTCATTAACTTGCTTACACACGTCTCATACTGTTAGAAGTTGTTTACATTGCCAGTACTAAGCAAAGGACCGAACACAAAGTACACATTTTTTTAATAAGACTTTGTTACACAAATGAACAGAAACATTAGAGATAATCTTAGGGAAAGAAAAGTTTGTCACAATTGAAGCTATGGGCTTCCATTGGGAAAAAAGCAACTTTCTGTATTGAATTTGTTCAGCTAAATAAGTAGGATAAAAAGAATGGCCTTGGCCAGAGGCTCAGTTGATAGAACATCGGCCCAGTGTATGAATGTCCTGGGTTTGATTCCCAATCAAGGCACGCAGAAGAAGCAATCATCTGATTCTCCTCTCCTTTACCTTCCTCTTCTCTCCCTCTTCCCCTCCCATACCTAGTAAGTCAATCGGTTTGAGCGTGGCCCCGGGGCGCTGAGGATAGTTCTATTGGAGTACATCAGCCTCAGGCACTAAAAATAGCTCGGTACTCTAGCATCATCCCTAGATCAGGTTGCTGGGTGGATCCCAGTCAGGGTGCATGCAGGAGTCAGCCTCACTATCTCCTCTCCTTTTACTTAAAATTTAAAAAAAAAAAAAAAGTAATACTTATGATTACTCTGAAAACTATGGTTAAAGCACAAATTATAATGGAGAATAATGGTTCCGAAGTATAGTGTTTTGGTATATTTGTCTATTTCTTTTCTGAAACATTAATTAATTGGATAGAAGATTAGGTTTTTGCTATATGATAATCAATGAAAAACAACTAAAACTATTAAAAAGAAAACGGAGATGGTTGTGGCAAATGAAATAGATAGATGGAGACTTAATATTGATAAAATGAGTTCATGCCACTGATTTAAAAATCAAGATCCAAACAGATAATTGGGCAAAAGACATAAACAAGTATAGACCTTTGATGAAAACCTCGGTATACACTGTACTGTACTAAGAATCATATAAAATGCTCATATCACTTGACCTAGTAACCCCTCACTTGAGGCTTTATTTTTTTAAAAGTTTAAGCAATAACTATGAAGTTGTCCAGTGCAGCATTATTTATAATATCAAACACTAGAAATAATCCAATTTCTAATATTCAAAAGATGGTTTTATAAATTCTGTCATATCCACTTGAATATAATATGCAATAAATGAACTTACTGCTAACATTTGGTCATGCCAAAAGTGCTTTTAATATGTGGCAATAGCAAATTAAAAAATTACCTCTTACCTTTATACTGTATGTGTATAAGGCGAAGGTCTAGGAGGGAAACTGGAAGAGAGAAGGTTTAGTGGCATGTTTTTTGTTTTTAGAATTATGCATTGAAATTAATAGAAGACACCTTCTATTATTGTGACAACAATGAAGGAGATAAGATGGAGCAATAGAAATAGCAGTAGATGTAGAGTCAAAATCCCAGCCCCGGCCCTGGCCTTTTTTATAATCTTGAGCAAGTTTTTCAGTCTGACCTCTGAAAAAAGAAATACAATAGCTATGAGGGCTTTTGTGAGTAGTTGACAAAACTGTCATATAAGGGCCCCATCAAAGTTAACTGCATGTAGGTTGAATAAAGATGTCTTTCTGCCAATGTGGTAAAAGAGATTGTAGTCCTCATTATATTGGAATTCACTGTGACTATAGGAGTTAGTCATGACAGGGTCACTACTTTGTACAGGTAAATAAGGAACCCCAGGAAACAAATAATACTGCTTCCAGGTCCCCTGTGTGGATTTGTGCTTCCTGCTTTTATTAGCCTGCATGTAGGGTGGGCCCACTGCCAAAGAAGAAGGAGTGTGGTCTAGACTTCAGGGACAGCTGGGAAGAAAGATCTTAACATCTAGCTCTAAGATCAACAGTAACTCTTTGGCCTCACTTTCAATATGAATCATGACGAACATTTTAATATGACCTTTTAAAAATGTCATAGAAATATAGTGTCATAGAATACTGTAAATACAAAGGACTTGAAGTTCAAGATGGCTGACTGAGCATATATTAATCTCTTCTTCCTTTCAAAATGTTACTAAGTGATAAAAATAAAATTTCTTTTTAATGAAGCCAGTAAGACGGGAGCTATCTATGCACGAGAGATTTTTAAAGATTTCTGCGAAACAGAAATAGGAGGAGGAGTGCTGACTGAAGAAGTAGGGTGAGGATATCTAGGTCCCCAGTGAGTGTGGAAGGGGTTACAAGAGCAGAGAATAGATTGGCATGGAGAGCTGGGGTCCTGGAGGTACAGGTATGACAAAGGACAGAATTGAAATGGAGCTGAAAATGGGAGGGCTAATTAAACTCTATCTCCTGTCAGGTCCTCCCCACCTTTGCCCCACTTTCAAATAGACTGCCTATCAGGGAAGCATCTTTCTACCAATCAAAAAAATCATTTATTTTCTTTAAAAAATAAATGCTCAGCCCCAGAGCAAAGATCCTACATTTTATGTCTGACTCCCTGCCAAATTGCTCTAAAACAAGTGTTCCCCGATGCATAAGCCTTTCTCCTCTTCACAGAGCAGGAAGGGCTAGAAAGGATGATTATGCAAATGTTGGTGCAGTTATCTGCCTCACCATTAAATAGGAGTGGACAACCTAGAATGGCCAGAGGTTTGAGAACATCTGTAAAAAGAAAAAGACCAAGATGGGAAAGAAAAAGACCAAGATGAAGTAAACAGAAAAATAATCCTAAAGGCAACAGAGAAAGAGCTTATGCAAAATAAAGCAAGCCCTCTCAAATTTATATTCCTTAGAGATTTACGAAGATATTGAATCCATTAAATGGGAATGAGATGCTTTGAAAAGGGAACAAGAAAGAGTTATTTGAAATTAAAAATAATCCCCTAGAAATAGAACCAGAAGACAGCGATGGAAATTGGAAATGAGAAATGTAGAGGAACAATCTGGGATGTGTAACTTACTTACAGGAAAGGAAAAAAATGGAGAAAAAGATAATATCAAAGACACAATATAGAATTTTTTTCAAAACAGAAAAGGATATTTGAGTAACCAACATAATGAATGTAAAAAGCATATGTATCCAAACGTATTTTTGGAAAATGTTGAAACATAGAGAATAAAGCACCTGTAAGCTTCTACAGAGAAAAGTTTGGCTACCTTTAAAAGAACAGGAATGAGCATGGCATAAGCCACACTGGATGATAAAAAACACAGAATGGTAACTTTAACATTTTAAGGGAAGATGATTTTCAACATAGAATTCTATACCCATCCAAATTATCCACAAAATGTGACATTTTCAGACATTCAAAGATTTGGGAAATTTACCTTCCACGTGGCAGTTCTTAGGAAGCTACTTGAGATACTCCAGTATAATGATGTAGTCATGAGACCTTAGAAACAGAAGCGAAAAGCCAGGACAGTAATGAAGAGGAGTCCCAGGATATCAAGTTTAGTGGAGAGTCAGTCCCTTGGAGCAAGGAAACTGAGGGTCCCACTAGGGAGTTTTCTAAGGGAGAAGAGGGGTGTTTAGAGAAATTTTATACCATCTTTGAAAATTTGGAACAACCTTAAAGAGGTGTTAACCTAAAGGCAGACAGGAAAAAAAGAAAGGCAATTAGAAACCCCAGGGAGGAAAAAGAACACAAAAGTCTGAGTAAAACAATGTACCATCATAATACACACCACTTGGCTGTACACAGAAAAAGATGTGTGTAGTTTTAATAGTGTGATCACTATTAATCGATTTTGAATTTAGAGTCAATATACAGATGAAGAAGACTCATGGCTATAAGACAGATTGTTTTAACCTTGGCAATGTGAAAGTATAGCTAATGGTTTGGAGTAGGGAGGAGAGCTTAGGGAAGGAAGCAAGTAGCTTTGTCTTTTAAAAAAAGTGTGGACATGAAGGATAATCTTAATTGAAGGAACTAAGAAATAAAGGTATAGGATGTTATTTAAATCTGCAAAGCTAACCAGGAGAGAACTGAAATTGGTGATATAACCATGTTTGCAAGAAAGGGATATCCGGAATGGTACAACTGAGCTAAACTCTCATGTACGGAAAAAATCAATGATAGTAGTTTAAATGGATCAGACAAGAATAGCAGGTAATTATTTTAGAGACCAAAATAAGCAAAAATAGGTACAATTAAATGATTTTAAAATGGTTCCCACTGAAGAATATAACTAAAGAAATAGTGAGTCAAGAGACTATTGCTTTTCCTTATACCAGTGTTGTGTCCTCTTCTCTTTAAAAAATTACTTTTAGAAAGGGAAACAACAAAAGAATAAAGGAAGGGAAAGAGGGAGGGAGGGAGAAAGGAAAGAAGGAAAGAAGGAAAGAAGGAGGGAGGGAGTGAGGGAGGGAGAAAGGAAGGGAGGGATGGAGGGAGGGAGGAAGGAAGGAAGGAAGGAAGGAAGGAAGGAAGGAAGGAAGGAAGGAAGAAGGAAGGAGAAAGGTAGGGAGGGAGGGAGGGGAGAGAGAGGGAGATAGAAAGAAAGAGAAAGAGAGAGAGAAAGAAAGAAAGAGGAAGAGGAAGAAAGAAATCCTAAAAGATCATAATGCAGTCTACTTGGAGATTCCAGATAGACATAGACTTTTCTAAGACCTAAGAGTTACACCCATATCTTCTGATGTTAATATGTGTGTATAGACATATTTAATAGGGTTTTATTGTTATGTCATTTTTAACTTTTTATTTAAACATAATTTCAACTTACATAAAAGTTTTAAGAATAAAAATTATTCAAAGAACATTTGTATATTCCTTACTCAGATTCACCATTTCATTCTATTTGAGTCAACATTTACCCTGAACACCCTCTTGTGTTTTCTGAACCATTGAAGAGTTATACATGTCATGACCAGCACCCTGAAATACTTCAGAGTATGTTTCATAAGCATAGGTAGGAATGTGATCTTATATAACTGTGACAATTTTAACATTAATACAAAACTTTCATCTATCAATAAGACTTAATGTGCAACCTGACCAGGCGGTGGCGCAGTTGATAGAGCGTCGGACTGGGATGTGGAGGACCCAGGTTTGAGACCCCGAGGTCGCCAGCTTGAGCGCAAGCTCATGTGGTTTGAGCAAGGCTCACCAGCTTGGACCCAAGGTCCCTGGCTCGAGCAAGGGGTTACTCAGTCTGCTGTAGCCCCAAGGTCAAGGCACATATGAGAATTCAATCAATGAACAACTAAGGCAGGGGTCCCCAAACTTTTTACACAGGGGGCCAGTTCACTGTCTCTCAGACCGTTGGACTATAAAAAAGACTATGAACAAATCCCTATGCACACTGAACATATCTTATTTTAAAGTAAAAAAAAAAACAACAAAACGGGAACAAATAGAATATTTAAAATAAAGAACAAGTCAATTTAAATCAACAAACTGACCAGTATTTCAGTGGAAACTATGGGTGCAGATGCAGCCTGTGCTTCTCTCACTGACCACCAATAAAAGAGATGCCCCTTCTGGAAGTGCGGCGAGGGCCAGATAAATGGCCTCAGGGGGCCGGATGCAGCCTGCTGGGCTGTAGTTTGGGGACCCCTGAACTATGGTGTCACAACGAAAAACTGATGATTGATGCTTTTCATCTTTCTCCGTTCCTTCCTGTCTGTCCTTATCTATCCCTCTCTCTGACTCTCTGTCTCTGTATAAAAAAAAAAAAAAAGACAATGTACAAATAATATTTTTCTACCCTGGGCTACCTCCCTTTAGCTTCTGTACCTTTTTCCTTGTCTTCCCCCACTCCAGTCTTCTGCCGTCAGCCTCATTCCATTTGCTTTGCCCTCTGTTTTGAAATCTTTAGTTTAGATCACTTGAATGATTCCTGGCGTTTAAAACAGAAATACACGTAGAAGTAAACATTTAACCAGATCCTGTCTTGGATGGGAGTCTTCTGCTCCTTTGCCTTTCCAAAGCATCTCTAGCACTGTTATTATGGTCTCTGACCCTCCTTTTGAAAAAGGAATTGTATAGATAAGTTTCTGATGGTTTAACGACTGTTTTTCCTCTCTTTTTTTCCCCCCTCTGGTTTGTAGTTTGAAAAAGTACCGGAAGGTCCAATCCCTCCGTCCACACCAAAGTTTGCGTATGGAAAAGTTTCTCTGAGAAAGGTAAGAAAGTAAAACCAACAGAAGCACTGAGAATGACGAAACGGAATTTAGTAGTCGTGAGTGAAAGTGTTATGCTGGGGATCGGTTCATTACTTTTCTGTGAATTTGTTTCCTCCGAGACTGATGGGAAAGGTGATGTTTCTGGGGAAACAAGGAAATGGTAGGCGAGAGGATGTGTTTGCACATTGACAGAGTGAGCAAATGAGGCCTGACAGGAGCAGGGAGGCGTTCCAGATCATTCCAGTCATTTTGGTTCAATTATCAGTTGTCCAAAGCAGTCCCAGGAGCCTTTGAAGGAATAACATGCCACCCTGTGTGGCTGGTGAGGTTCTTTTTCATAATTCACCTTTATTTGAGGGGGTTCTCAAAGGCCATAGGCATTTTGATCAGTCTTTGCCCTAAATTGTACACTCCCATCTCAAAATCATGTCCTAATATTTTGTGGTCTGTATAGTGAATGAGACATCAGAGGGGAAAGCTAGAATTCAGTCAATAAGAGTTAAGGACATTTTATTCTAGGAAAAGAGAAGAAGTGACGTAAGCCAAAGTCAGTTTGTTTTGACCATCTCTGTCTTGAGGTTTTCCCCTTTTATAATCCCTAACTCCTACATGAGTGAACTCACAAGAAAAAGAAAAAGAAAACCTGAACAGTTACATGTTTCTTAAGAATCTTGATATTCTAAAATAGCATCATAAGTTTTTATCTTTAAGCAAAATGCCAAACACGATTGTATGATTTTTTTCCATTCATGAAGCCCTTTGATATTACGGTTGGTTGAGTTCTTGTAACTTTTTCCACCTAGTGTCAGATACGTGTGTTACATTCTACAAAGAATGTGGTCGGTCTGCCTGATAGGTATCTTTCTTCAGACTAATCAAACTTTAATCAGACTTGTAAAAGGAGCATGTTCAACTTCTTCATTGCTCTAGCTACTTAACGAAAAGTTGGCTTGTGGGATTTAGAGCCGTGAGGATTTTATTTTTACACAACAGAAAATAACTGAACATGGTTAACGCAACATTAGCTTAGCACGGAAAGCACGTTCTGTTTACTGTGAAAAAAAATAGTGTGAGTAGAAACGGCTTCTCCTTGTTAACTAAATACTTTGAATGTAAGAGAGCAAATCAACATATTGTTGAATTAAATTTATATAGAATAGAGTTACAGAGGATGAAATCTTTCACCGTGAGTTGAGTTGTCCAAGTGGGAAGCACCTGTGTGAGTAGCCGAGTTGATAGAATTGGACTTGAGATTTTTTCCCTCCTTGATGCTGCCCATCGGCAGGGGAAGCATGGAACATGCTTATAAAATTCCTAACCAGTATCGTGGCATGGAAAGTTCTGGGTTTGGAGCCAAACTGCAAATCCTGGTTCTGCCAATGCTCAAGGGAGCTTCTCTGAGTCCCTAACTTGGGGACAATAAGGCCTGCCTCACTGGGTCAGTGGGAGGATTCAATGAGTTGTATGTGTAAAGCTCAGTCTCCCTAGGAGTTTGCTAGGCAACCAGTGTTGGGGAGCTGTTGCCATTGTTATTGCACCAGAATAAGCATCCTGTGTTGGAAGAATACACAATCATCCGGATTGAACGTGTCTATTTGTTGGGTGGCTGCTATGTGCCGGCAGTTGGGGGTAAGCACAGTACAGACCCAGGCCTTGCGGAGTGGACCGTCGGGCAAAGGGATACAACTGGTGAACGATAGAGGCGTGGGCGATGCGCTACAGACAGTCAGAGGGTGCAGTCACGGTGACTTAGCTCGGAGGGTGTTGGGGAAGGCTTTAGCGGAGGCAGCCTCCGAGCCTTGGTTTTCATTTATTTTAAGAGCCTTTTCTGTACGGGAGCTTTTATTTGCAAATAGCGATGTTTGAAACTCTTTTTAAGATTACCATCAGGTATGCTTCATCAAAAGTTAAGGAAGTGCTAGAGCCGAATAAAGGTGACTGGAGAGCAATCTGAACCATTGAGGTTTATTTAGGGGTTTGGTCAAATCCACTAAGAATTTACAAATGACATTCTCGACTCTGGTGACGAGGGAGATGTGACAGTGAGTGAACGCTGCTTTGTCTCTTTTCAGTTAAAGACAGTGGAGGAATCTCTGAACATTCTGTGTCCCACGGGGCCTATAAAAAGCCTTTATCCCTTGACATTTATCCAGGTGAAACAGGTAGGTCTTCAAAGGTAACGCTTCACCTGTTTTCTACTTGCAAAAATGTGCTTTGTGCCCCGCCTTGCAGTGTCTGTTCTGAGCACAGGGACCAAAATAGTAAGCAGATAAGTCAGACCCCAAGTAATCTAATGATGGATTTCCAGGCTCTCTTTAGTTTTAAGTATTGCACATTAGGCTGATCTTTCCTGTATTTCCCCCATTTCTTATTCTCACTCAAATAAGTTGTAGCCCAACGTATTTCAACATAATTGTATGCAGGTTATAAATTGAGTGCATTTCTGATCGAATCGATCTTTCTTACTAGGTACCAGCGGAAAACCGCTATTGTTATACTCAAAAGCGACAATTTAACTTGTCCTTAGTTAGCTCAAAGGTATAAGGACTATGTTCTTATTAGATTAGCTTCTTAGAGGTTACTTTTGCCTGCTTTTGAAGAGAACAGAAAACAAGCACATCGTGTGTGAGTGTTTGTGTGTGTGTGTGTGTGTGTGTATGTGTGCGCGCGTGCTTGCTTTTAATCTCCAGGCACTGCCTCATCTTTAATTTAATAGTTCTTCCAACTTTTTATTTTGGAAATTTTTAAATCTAAAAGAGATGCAAGAATAGTACAGCCAACAGCTAGCTTCCACCTAGATTCACCAAGTGTTAGCAATTGCTTCCTTTGCTTTATCTTTCTGTGGGTGTATGTCACCAAGTGCTGGTTTTGTTTTTCTTTTAGAGTTTGAGTTAGTGTTAACATCATGACACTTCACACCTAGGTATTACAGCATAGATCTTTCAAGAAGAAGGACATTATGCTGCATGACCACAATATAATGATCACACTTAAGAAATTTGATCGCTTCTCTGCCTTTTGGCTAAGATCAAGTGAAGAAATTTGACATTGATGCAATCTAATTATCTAATATACATTCCAAACTCAAGTATCCCTGGTTATTCCAATAATGTCTTTGATTAACTAACTTTTTTCATTCCAGTTTTCAATCCCTGATCATGTGTTACATTTTATAATGTCTCTTTCGTCTTCTTGCATTGGAAACTGTTCCTAAGTCTTTTTCTTCTTCTTTCTCTAGTGACATGAACATTTCCAAAGCATTCTGACCATTTGTTTGATGATCATTTGAGGGGTACACTGCCTGCCCCTCACTGATTAGATTTAGTAGAACATTTTTGGCACAAACACAACAAAGGTGATGAGTCTTCAGGGCACCCATGAGGTCAACTTGTCCATCTGGTGCCGTGTTAAGTTTGAGCACCCAGTTAGGAACTCGGCCCCACTTTTTGAGTAGATTCTCCTTTCTGCCTTTCTGTAGCGACTGCCTTCTGGAAGGTGTCTGAATAAGGTGACAGAATAATAGCATGTCTAATCTTAATTTGGTGCATTTTGCCTCTAATTACTATTTTTACACGTGCAACGTTTTACAAGTGATTATACACTTGTAAAATTTTACAAGAACCTTCTATTCCAACAACTCTGATTGATGTGTGATAAATAAAATGCATAATTAAGCTCCCCACCCCGTACTTTTTCATTACCGTCAGGGAGAGTTCTTCCTCTAATTCCAGCACGCGCTGGCTGTCTCTGCATGTCTTCACTAGAACGTAGAGCATGCCTCCTCCACCTGGCAGGGCCGTGGAGCACATCAGAGAAAGACATGGGCCCTAAAACCGCTGGAGCCCGGGAGTGAGTTCCAGGTTAACGTGTAGTAGACACTTACAGTGTCTGTTCTTTCTCCGGCCCCTTTCGCTTTCTGATCACTGACCCGGGTGGTGCTCATGGATTGGGTGGGGCTCCCTGACTGAGCCCTGGCTCTTTCAGGTCTGGGGCAAGCCCACAAAATGTTGAATTCCAATGAAACCCATGGAGGGCGCAGCTGCAGGCAGTGGGGTGCAGCCCTGACACACCTCCTACCCCTCCCAACTTCAGAAGCTTCAGCTCCACCTTTTCAGGGACCATCAGAATTTCCACTCCCCTCTCAGAAGCTTTTACAGTTTTCCTCAGCCTCTGAGCTCACCCCTACCATTTTGGGTACTTTCAAAAAACAAAACAAAGGACAGCTGAATAGAGACTTGGTGGATGGGAGAGAGCCATCCTGGACTTGAAGGTTCTGTGACGGCACCAAAGGCACTTCTCGAGTTCTGTCCTCTCCTGCAACACAGGAACAAGCATTCACAATTTCTTTCCAGCCCCTCCAGATCACCTTTTCACTTGCCTGAGGTGCACCGCCTTGCTTTCCCACCCGAGAGACCAGGAGCATTTCCTCTGGTCCCTGCAGCACTTTGATCTGCATTCTTTTCACTGACCCAGGACTTGGTCCTGCTCACCCTGGCTAATGTCCGCAGCAGGAGGGTCCCTCCCCGAGGCTGTGGGCGCGGTTGCTGCCCAGGCTGCCTGTTTGTTTGGGGCTCCGCTCGTTTGGAGCAGGGATTACAGCACCTGAAAATGTTCTGTGACTTAGCAGCAGGCTACACCCCTATCTCTCACTGTCTCCGTTTCCCCCACTCTTCCATGCTCAACAGTTTCCGATTGACTCTTGTTTTGTATGTTAGAGCTGATTGAGGCCAAGAACCAGGAGTTTTGTTTTACCGAACATCCTTGGCTTTATCATTGGTTGTTATTTTCTGTGTGTGTCTTTGTTTTGTTTTGTGTTTTGAGGTAACATACATAACCACGTATGTGATAGGATGTCCTTTAGTGATTCAGGGCAAATCACTGAACACGTTCATGTGGGGAAGGGATATTTTAAACAGTTCTCTTTTATTTATTTTTTAATTAATTCATTCATTCATTAATTTTAGAGAAGACAGAGAGAAAGAGATAGAGATAGAGAGAAAGAGAGAGAGAAAAGTGGGGGAGGAGAAGGAAGCATCAACTCCCATATGTGCCTTGACCAGGCAAGCCCAGGGTTTTGAACTGGTGACTTCAGTGTTCCAGGTCGATTCTTTATCCACTGCGCCACCACAGGTCAGGCCGGGAAGGAATGTCTGATGAAACACTCTTCAGGGTTCTTTGACGTTCACTACTGTGATAGTCGTTCCCCGAGCTAGAAAGTGAAGCCAGTCTCCTTCTTTCAGACTGAACTTTTCCCAGAGGCTGGGGAAGTGTTTCATCTTTTACGGTTTAAAACCGTCACTGTCATGCAGATCGAGGGTGATCACATTCTCGTAAAACAAACAGCAAAAGCAATGAATTGTTCTTTCCTCCTTCTTCAACCAGTATTTTGGGTTTGTGCTGTACCGAACGACACTTCCTGAGGACTGCAGCGACCCAACGCCCCTCTCTTCACCTCTTCATGGAGTCCACGACCGGGCCTATGTCTCTGTGGCTGGGGTAAGGGTCGTCCCTGAACTGTGCGTATCTGCCCCACGGGGGGATGTGGGTCTGCACTTGCTGCTGGCACAGCATTCAAGTCCTTGCCCACCTCTCCAAACACAGGCCCTGCCCCCTCCTCTTGTTCTCCCTTAGCCATACCCCTTACTGACTGACATGGCCTCCCCCATGCTCCATCTACCTGGAACCAGCCCCGTACCCATCTTAGCCTGGATGGCCATGCTCAAGGCCCCGCCTTCTCAAACACCTTCCTGGTCTCCCCAGTCCAAGGCCATCCTCTCTGACTGGCCAGCACATGTCACCCATGTCTTCTTTGCTCCTTGAAGACAAGGCCCGTTTTGTATATGTCAGAGTGGTGACTCATTTATGAAAAATTATATTCCGGAGGATTGTTCATGATAATTCTAGCTCAAACCCAAGGAGAACTTTGTTTCATAACAAAGTAAAGGTACCTGTTGGGATTTTCCTTTGTCTCCCTGAAATGTTCGTTCATGTGAAAGAACACAGGAAAAGTTGTCTGGAAATTTTAAATTAAAATATTGCCATTCCATTGTCATCAGCAGCTTCCTTTTCAGTGGGAGCAAGTTTCTAAGCCCTTATGTGGATACCGATGGTGACTGTCTCTTGGATTTCAGTTTAGGGGTCGTGTTAGTGAATTATGATCAGTAGAAATTTTTTTAATCTCATCTTTTTAACTATTAGGAATACATTGCTGCTAAAATGCCTGCTGTTTTCATTCATTCCATTATATAATTTTGGTGGTTAATGCATCATATCAGGCATTTTGAGGTGACACTGCTCCACCTGACTCTCTGATTTTTATCTCGTTTATCTGATTCTGTCTCTGCTCACCATGTTGTTCAGAAGTTTGTTTGTTGTGTTTTTTTTTTTACAGGGACAGAGAGAGGGATAGACAGGGACAGACAGACAGGAGAGAGATGAGAAGCATCAATCACCAGTTTTTCGTTGCAATACCCTAGTTGTTCATTGATTGCTTTCTCACATGTGCCTTGACCGCGGGCCTTCAGCAGACCGAGCCACCCCTTGCTGGAGCCAGTGACCTTGGGTCCAAGCTAGCGAGCTTTTGCTCAAGCCAGATGGGCCTGCGCTCAAGCTGGCGACCTTGGGGTCTCGAACCTGGGTCTTCCGCATCCCAGTCCGTCGCTCTATCCACTGCACCACCGCCTGGTCAGGCCAGAAGCTATTTTTGTGTGTGTGTGTGTGGTATGTTTATATTTTTATTTTATTTTTTTAAATTTCTTTTTATTTATTCATTTTAGAGAGGAGACACAGAGTGAGAGAGAGAGAGAGAGAGAAAAGGGGGGAGGAGCTAAAAGCATCAACTCCCATATGTACCTTGACCAGACCAGTGCAGGGTTTTGAACTGGTGACCTCAGTGTTCCCAGGTCGACACTTTATCCACTGCGCCACCACAGGTCAGGCCAGAAGCTATTTTTTTATGACTGCCTTTTGTGCTAGAACACAAAGAGGTGCCCATGACAGGAACCCTCCCCTGGAATTTTTGGCTTCCATTCCCTTTCTATTATAAATAGACACAAAACAAAGCATTTCAGAGAAGAGGAAACCAGAGGCGGATTAAAGTCAGTTGAGGCCCCGGGTGCAGAAGAAAATTTTGGGCCTCTTCACAAAAGAGAAAGAGGGAAAAGAAAAATACATCTTAACCATGTTTTAAAATAAATAAAATATATTATGTACTATTAATGTTAAAATTGCACATATGAAACCAAACTTGGTGTCATTAGAAAAAAGTATCAAGTTGGAGTTTTGCGGGGCTCTTCAGAAGACAGGGCCCAGGGTGCGTGCCCCATGCGCCCGCCGTGAAATTCGCCTCTGGAGG
Organism: Rhynchonycteris naso; assembly: GCA_037038555.1. NCBI lineage: Eukaryota > Metazoa > Chordata > Mammalia > Chiroptera > Emballonuridae > Rhynchonycteris > Rhynchonycteris naso. The sequence goes on along the minus strand of CM073004.1, from coordinate 59,937,775 downwards.
AAACCAGTCTAGACCTGGCCTTGCACAGAGCTGTGTCTAGCGACTTTCTCGTGTAGAAAGCAGCGATCGGAGGTAGCTGTCCCCCTGCCTGGTGACTTGAACTAAGGGGCTATCAAAGCACTTCCTCCCCAATCCACTTCAAGGCAGTGGTGCCACTTCAAGGCAAGAAAATGAGTGCCGAATTCACTGAGCAAGCTGCCTCTCGGCGGCCTTCTCACCTTAGGTAATTCTCACTTGGCATTGTCACAGGTCCCCCAGGGAATCCTTGACCGAAACTTCGGGGTCACTCTGAACATCACCGGGAAAGCTGGGGCCACTCTGGACCTGCTGGTGGAGAACATGGGACGTGTGAACTATGGCCAGTTTATCAATGATCGTAAGGTAGGACCAGCCTCGCTGTTAGGAGCGGGGTTCAAAGGTTGGCGGGACTGTGCCTAAGCTATCCGAGAAAGTTGTTGTCATTCTATTTAAAAATGCTCATGCATAACATACGTGCTCTCCCTCCACCCTGTTACCATAGAAGCCGTTCTTAAAAGCACACACGCTTCATGACATTTGAGGAGTGAACCTACCCTGAATTGTTATGCAACCTGGAAGTTGGTTCTTTGAAGCCCCGCTTTCCTCTGCCGGAGATGAGAAAGTTGAGCTTTGCAGACAGAGCCCTTCCCTTGTGTCTGAGTTCAGTCACCCTATAGAAAGGGAAGGAAACCCCTCCACTGTGCCTTTCCTTTGCTTATAAAACCCACCTCGCCCGCAGAAGGTACTCACTCCCGTGCCCACAGGGCCAGCTTGGCATTCGGTCTGCTGTTTTCTGAGTATGGATGATCTCCGACAAACTGGCACCGTACAAAGCCTCGGTGCACCGCCCCTCACCTCTGTCGGTTACTCTTTGCCCAGGAGTCTAGTCTAAATATGTTTTCCTCGCATATATTTTTAAAGCATTACTCAACAAACGTTTATTTCATGCATACTCTGTGCACGGTGCTCCGTGACGCACTTCGGGGAAAACAAAGATGTTGAGATCGCTCCCTGGCTACCTCACCATCTGCTAGAGGAGAGAAGCCCTGCACCAGGGACAGGGGCTGGGGCTATTTCCTGACCCTCTTGCTCGGCAGCCCAGAGGGAAGGCAAGTACAGCCTTAGGGAGCGGCCATCCTGCCTGGCTTTCAGCAGCCACGCGGACACATGGAGTGGATGGGCTGCTTGTGTAGTCTCTGGGTCCCCAGTTACCAGCAAAAAGCCTGGCACACAGCTACCTGGTTAATGTTTATTGAATCACTATGTAGGCAGCTGAGACATGATTTTGAGAGATGCCCTGAGATAAAGTTGGGATCTCAGGAGGGATGAAGGTGTTCTCCCACAAAGAAGGCCAAGAAGAGGAAGTTAGAGGAGTCGTGAGCAGAGGCTTGGATGCGCTGGCCAGTGCCGTGGACACCTGCCGCCTGCCCTTTCGGGACAAACAGAGCCACTTCAGAAGACACATCTGAAGTTCACCACCATTGTCACTGCCCCGACAGGCCTTCACAGACCCAGTATTCCCTTAGCCGCAGTATCCACATAGTATCCGCACTTTCCACAATTTCAGTTGGGCACAGTCAACCGTGGTCTTAACATATTACACGGACAGTTCCAGGGACCATTATAGTTTTAAACTGGGTGATGTTCTGATTAGTGTGACGAAATCTCATGCCATCCCGCTCCATCCTGCCTGGAACCTGAGTCATCTTCCTGTCCAGCATCTCCACTGTATGCCCTACAGCTTGTCTCTTAGTCACTCAGTGGCCATCTCAGTTTCCAGATCAACTGGTGCTGTATCACAGTGCTTGTGTTAAGTACCCCTCATGTACATAACAGTGGCCCCAAAGCACAAGAGCAGTGATGCTGGCAATTCAGTATTCCCAAGAAAAGCTACAAAGCTCTTCCTCTAAGTGGAAAGGTGTGTATGTGTAGGACCAAGCACACTGTATAGAGGGTTTGGTACTACCCGAGGTTCCAGGCATCCACCGGGGTCTTAGAACAAATGCCCGACAGGTAAGGAGGGACTCCTGTGTCCAAGTATTCTCATATGTATTATCTCACTTAGTCCTTACATCAGGTGAGTGTGAACTCAGGTGTGTTCATCCTTGTGAGTGCCCTGAGGAGCTAGCTCAAGGGCAAGACCTGCCTGCTCTGGCTTATACGTCATGGGCAGAGTCTGTCCGTGTGCAGTGAGCTGAGTGTGCCTTTGCAATCTTCAGCTTCCTTTTTCTCTCCCATTCCAGCAATGGCTCTGGAGGGAGCAGTGAAGACTGGAGGCTTGGGGTTAAAAGCTCCAGCGGCTCAGCCCCCTCGCTGGGAGGCAGGACTCTGGGCCTTCTCTGGGGACAGGCCAGCCTGCTAAGGAAAGAGAAAGCTGTGGTTTGGGCTTCTCAGGGAGATGTGACTCTTCCTAGGCCAGATCTGCGCCACCTGGATGGAAACACCGTTTGAGTTCCGTTTCTGTTGCTGTTCCCTGTCCCAGGTTGCTTCTCCCAGGAGTTCAAGGCTGGAACGCAGAGGCGCTTAAAGCCTTTTCCTTCCCGCCCCAGCTCATTGCCCTGTTTCTCCTTTGCAGGGTCTGATCTCTAACTTGACCCTCAACTCCAGTGTCCTCACGGACTGGATGATCTTCCCGCTGGACATTGAGGACGCGGTGCGCCACCTAGGGGACTGGCACGGTGGTGACAGAAGCTGCCATGGTGAAGCCTGTGCCCACAGCCCAGCTAACTACACACTCCCGACCTTCTACGTGGGAAACTTCTCCATTCCCACCAGCATCCCAGACTTGCCCCAGGACACCTTTATCCAGTTTCCTGGATGGACCAAGGTACTTGTCTTCCTAGAAAGTGTTTGAACTCAGGCCTCGAACACCTGGTTTTGAGTGTTTGGGAAAGAATCAAAAAGAGCTGCTACCTAAATGCCATGTGACAGATTGGGGAGCGGAGGATACTATACATTAGGTTACCCATCCCTCAGAAGGGGGGCCACGGTAGATCTTCAGGGATTCAGTGGCCAGCTGGGGGGTGGCACCATCTAAACCATTTTCATTGCCTGACAACTTCCTTAGTGAAGGACAGCTTTTCTGCTTCCTCTAAAAAAACTTGTAGCCCCTTTAAGTATTGATTATGAGGGCCACTTTCTCTTTATTATGAAGGTAATCTGGCCCAGGCAAAGGGATGAATTTGTGGGGGACCCTGTTTTCCTTTTGTCTGTGCCTAACTTCATATTGCCTTCACATAACCTCATGCCCGGGACATCCCCTTTGTCTACTCTTGGCCGTTGTACAGCATGGTCACTCTCCATTGTTCTTAGAGGGGAAAATGGTGAGTGTGAGGAAGGACGTGAATGTATGAAACACAGAGAAAAGGGAGTGTGGTTCAAAGAAGAGGCTAGACAGTGGGTAGAGATCAGATTAGAATAGACCAATTAAATTACATTATTAAAGTTTTGTCTTTGTGTTGAGGTGATAAGCCTCTCTGACTGCAGTCTGCACAATGGGTTGAGTGAGCGTATGTGTGAATTCAGGAAAACTGTCTAGGAGTTTGGATCATAGTCTCCTGGAGAGACTGGGATTGTGGTAGCCAAGGTGGAGATGACATCAACTATTTGAGAAATGTTCGAAGTTAAATCAATAAGCTGTAATGATGGATTAGATATGAGAGTTTCAAGAAAAGGACCTATCCCAGATGACTCTTAGGTTCCAGACTTGCAACTAGACCATTTACTGAAAGAAGAAATTTTAGAAGAGGACTTGGGTTGGGGCAGTGAGGTCATGAGTTTGGAATTGGACACATTGAGTTTGAGAAGTCTTCGAGAACAGCTCTGAGAAGATACTGGAGGAGGGCTGTTGGATTTCAGGATTAGGAGTTCAGAGGAGGGGTCTGAGATGGAAATGTAATGTACATGCAAGATCATTTGCATATGGGTGGTCATTGAAGATCGGGATAGATGGGGTCCTCTAAAAAGAGAGGCTACAGAAGGAGAAGAGAGGATTGAGGCTAATCTTTGAAAGACACAAACATGACAGAGAAGAGACCAAAGAAGTAAGAGGAAAACTGGCATTTCCGCTACTGAGAGGACAAGTGAAATGAAGACAGAACATTTCTGATGGATTTAGCAACAAGGAAGTCCCTGGGACCCTGAGTATGGGCTATGCCAGTGGACTGAAGCATCTGCAAACCAAATTGCTTGCTCTTGAAAAGTTCAAGGTAAGGAAATGAACACATGGACATAACTGAATACTTGGATATAAACATTCTTTTTGAAAAGTTTGATTCTAAAAAAGAAAAAGAAAAAACATCTTCCAGAAGAGAGCAGGGCAAAAGAGATACATGGAATGTGTTCAATAAATGCCTTGTTGTATTTTTTGCTTTTTAAATATTTATGGAAATATATTTTCATTATTGTTGGAAAACCTTCTGATATCTCCTATTATCTCTTCTTTGAGCCATAGATTATTTAGAGGTGTGTTGTTTTATTTTCATATATTTGTAGGAGATTTTTAGCATATTTTATTTTTATTAATTCTAATTTAATTCTTCTGTAGAAGTTCTAGAAGAAGGAGCAACATCTTTATGACCCTATGTTAGGCAAAGACTTCTAAAGCATGATTCTTAAAGCATGAGTTTGGAAAATTAATAAATCAGATAGCATTGAAATTTATAATGTTTTCTTTTCAAAAGAAATCATTAAGGAAATAAAATTCCAAGCTACAGACCAGGAGAAATTATATTCAAATCATATTTTTAACAAAGGACTTGTATCTAGAATAAGAAGACAAACAACCCAAACAGAAAAAAATGGGCAAAGGACTTGAATAAACATCTCAGCAAAGAAGATATTCAGATGCCTTATAAGTACATGAAAAGATGCTTAACAGTCAACAACATTTATCATTAGGGAATTGCAAGTCAAAATCACTAGAATGACTATAATGTTGGCAAGGATTATGGAGAAACGGGAACCCGCCTATATTGCTGTGGGAATGTAAAATGGTACAAACCCTCTGGAACGCAATCTGACAGTTTCTTCAAGTGTTGGACTAAGAATTACCATTGGACTCAACAATGCCACTCCTTAGTATATTGTCAAGAGCAATGAAAACGTGTCTACCCAAAGACTTAAATGTCCATATTCACAGCAGCATTCTTTGTAATAACCCAAAACCAAAAATAATTCAAATGTTCATCAACTAATGAATGAATGGGTAAGTAAAATGTAGTATATGCATACAATGGAAAAAACAAAATGACTACTGATACATGCTACATCATGGATAAACCTGGAAAACAGTATGCTAAGTAAAATAAGCTAGCCACAAAAGACCACATATTGTATGAGTCCATTTATATGAAACATTCAGAAGAGGCAACTCTGTAGAGACAAAAAGTAGACTAATGGTTGCCAGGGACTGATGGTGTGATTGGAGAATGACTGTATAGGTGTGGAGTGTTTTTTGGGGGTGATGGAATGTTCCAAAATTAAATTATAGTGACGGTTCCATAACCTTCTTAAATTTATTGAGACCTGTTTTATGACCCAGCATTTGATATATCTTGGTGAGCACAGCTCTGGAATCTTAAGCTCTGATATCCGCTCTCTGGCCACATGTTTCTATCCCCCACGCTCTCATGCCTCCCAAGCCTGCTCATGGATCTCACTGATGACCGGAAGCTTTCTGCCATTATGTCTGTAGTTCCTTTCTAGCCAGCCCAGACATCACCACTATTCTTTTCTTAAGAGCCGTCAATCCACTGGCCCCCTTGCCCTTCTCCTCTGTCTGCTTGTTCACCCTCCATCTTGAGTGGGTCTACCATTGGCCTGTGCTGGTTCACCGGTAATTGGCGAGTGCTGGGGACCCTCTCCAGTGCATTTAGCAGGGCCATGATCCTCTGCCTGTCTCCAGCCCCTGGAGGACCTTAACTTTCCCAAAAGTCCCTGGTCTGTCATTTCCCCCTTCCTCAGCTGGCCTTTCTAACCTTCACCATTCTCCTTAGATCACCTTATTCTTCCTGCCATCTCCTCCGGCTGAGGACTCACCCTTCTTGACTGCTGTCAGGTGTGACTCCTTTGTTCCCTCAGCTTCCTGTCAGACTTATCTCTGTGCCTCCACCCTCACTTCCTGCCCAGTGGCCCCTAAGAGGAAGTCTGAGCTCTGAATCCCCTCCCCACCTTCTTCCTCAGGCCAAGATCCTGTTCTCATACTTCTTCCTCCTGCATTTGGCAACCTTTTCATCGTGTCTGCCAAGTCCTATGTCACAGCCAAGAAGTGACACCTGGGGTGTCTAGGAGCTAAGAGCAAAGGCGAGCCCTCCTGGAGGTTCCCACTCTCGCCAGCAGGCTTGTTCTTGCTCCCTTGCTTTCTCTCCCCGCCCCATCACCCTCCTGGTGTTCTGCTATGTCTTATACTTCCCTTATTCATGCTTTTTCATTCCCTCACTCTGCCCACCGAGCCATCACATATTCATATGTCAAGACTGGCATAACTCCTCAATGAAACCTTCCTAGACCCTCAGTCCAGGACAGGACTGACCCCCTCCTCCTCTGAGCCTCTCTGTGCCCCACCTGGGCTCAACACCGTGACGCTTCATCGCACTCAGGTCGACACGTCGGTTTCGGCCACTGGGTCATATGCTTCATGAGGGGCGTTTATTAAAGCGCTGAGCTTATTCCCCGTCCTGCCCTCCTCCTGGGCCGGGGTGCTCTGTCCGCGCTCTCAGGTGGACAGGTGCACAAACGCCTGTGCTGCTGACCCCTGGGAAGAAAGCGACTGGGAGTGGTGAGGGCTTTGCTGGGCGCTATGGATTCAAGGCCAAAGCAGAGGAGAAGACACAAACACAAATCATTGCTCACCAAGCGGTGTTAGCCTAGTACCTGAAAGAAAGAACTTTCCAGAGGTGCAAGCAGAAAGAGAACATACCTGTTACCAGGACGCTCAGAAGTGCTGGGTGGCTCAGAGAGAGCTTGAAACAGACCGGAGGGATGGAACACCCTTCATCAGAATCAGAGGGAGGTTTGTCAGGGAAGGAATTTCAGGTAGCAGAAGCAAAGCTGGACATGTAAAAGCAAGGGGCGTTTTGGAGGTCAGAGGGGGTTCACCTTGGCCAGGTCATAAAAGTGTCACACCCAAGACTTAAAGACCCAGGCATCTGCACGGCACTGTGGAGACACTATCTCCATAATCATCAGGAGTGGCAGATGTGGTAGGATGTTGCATCATTATCTCCATTTGCAGATGGGCAGATAGAGGCTCAGAGGGCTAGGTATCTCATGTGAGCATGGACGTAGGTGGAGGAACGGCTCCCTGAACCCCAGACCCATCTGACTGGAAGACCCAGTGAAAAGGCAGAAAGGCAGGCCGCGCTGAAGATGGCCACGGAGGCCACAGAGGAGCTTGTGCTAATGATGTAGGCAGGGCTCTTGACTTATCTCATCAGTCTGATGAACGCTCTGCACCTTCATGCTTGAAAAGTACATATCCACACAATGTCTGTGAATGTGCCAGAGGGTTCAGAACCCCGAAAGGACATCGAATCCATGCACCCACATAAGAACTGGTCCATAAATGGTCACACCAGCATTATCCGAAATTGCCAAAAGATGGAAAAACCCAAATGTCCATCAACTGATGAGTGACTAGACCAAATGTAGTGTGTGCCTGTAATGGACTATCATTCAGCAGTAAGAAGAAAGGAAGTACTAATACATGGTACAACATGGATGAACTTTGAACACATGTTAAATGAAAGAAGCTAGTCACAAACCATTCATATGGTTTGATTCCATTTATGTGAAATGTCCCAGACTTGGCAAATCTGTGGACACAGAAAGACTATGGTTGCCTAGAGCAGGGAAAGGGGAGAAGGGGAATGTGGGGTGAGGCATGGGGAATCATTGCTAAAAGGGTACAGGGTATCTTTTTTGGAGTGATGAAAACAATCTAAAATTGATTGTGGTGACAGTTGCATAACTCTTGTAGTATACTAAAGATCACTGAGTTATAAAGTTTAAATGTGGGAATTGAATGGAAGTGAATTATATCTCAACAAAGCTTTACATACACACACACACTCAGCCACAAGATGTGTGGCCCTGGGTTGCGCAGGTCTGCAGGTGAGAGGGCGTGCATACCTCATACATGAAACAGAGCGTCTGTGTTTTCTGACCATCAGTGGTCCTTGGTGCTGAAGACTGCCCTGGCCAGCTCCAGGGGTCCTGAAGGATCAGCACCCACAGAACAGACAGATCCCTCCTGCACAGGTCTCTGATTTCTGAGATTTGGGAGAAGGAGCACTTTGGCAGCTGTGGGGGTGGGGACAGACTGAATGGCCATTGGGCTCCCCGTCAAGGCTCTTGTCTCCAGCCTCTTGGGTGATGCTATTCTATTCACTCGCTGTAAAGAAACCACCTTGATTTAGCGAATGAAGTCACTGGTACGAGTGATGATGCATAAGATAAACAGAATCACTTCTGACCACTTTGGCTTTGCTTGAGTCAGATGTGGCTTTTTGGTTAGTTGCCTGAATGTGAGCCGGGAAGGTAGTGGGAAATCAAGCCTGTTTTGCAGTATCCGAAGGACACGGAGCTATTGTCTGACCACACCCTCCCTAGGAGAGCAGTGCCTCGACTGTGTCCTGCCAATGCAGTGACACTTGTACTGTCTCTCCCGACTTCAGGTGGCTGTGGATAAACCTTCTATGAATCTCCTCTGCAGCTTTCCTGCATATTTTTAGCTCCTTGTAGGTTGGGCGTATATCAAAGCATGTCCTACTTTTCCTCGACCAGAACAATGCTTTGAAAAGCTAAGAATCAACATAGAATACTGACTGAAAGCACTTTTATTTTTTAAAGGCAAACATTGCCTGACCTGTGGTGGCGCAGTGGATAAAGCGTGACCTGGAATGCTGAGGTCGCCAGTTCAAAACCCTGGGCTTGCCCGGTCAAGACACATATGGGAGTTGATGCTTCCTGCTCCTCCCCCCTTCTCTCTCTCTCTCTCTGTCTCTCTCTCTCTCTCCTTTTCCTCTAAAATGAATAAATAATAATAATAATAATAATAATTTTAAAGGCAAACATTAACTCTTTCAAGACATTAAAAAAAAATCACAAGATAAAAATTTAGGACAAAAGACTGACAAATCCCTTTGTCACCGGTCTTATACTGAGGTTGGGTCACCTGAAAGACCAAGTGATCAGAGGGTTGGAAATTTCAGCTCCACCTCCAACCTCTGGGGTAGGGTTGGGATGGGGGCAGGAGATGGAGCTCTAGAACAAGGAGATTGGGAGAGTTCCTGGGTCGGTGCTGGTAGGTGCACCGGAAGAGGGTAGAAGCTCTACCCCCACCCCTGCGCCTTGCCCTCTGCATGTCTCTTTTCCATCTGGCCATTCCTGAGATAGACCTTTATAATAAACCCATACGTGTAAGTAAAACGTTTCCTTGAGACCTGTGAGCCATTCTAACTAATTAGACCTAAGGAGGGGATGTGGGGAACCTCCCAATTTATAGCTTGTTCAGAAGCACAGATGGCTTGAGACTTGTGACCGGTGTCTGAGTGGGGACAGTCTTGAAGGACTGAACCCTTTCATTTGTGGGGTCTGACTTCAACTCTAGGTAGATGGTGTCAGAACTGAGTTGTTGGACACTCGATTCGTGTCAAAGAATTGGAGAATTAGTCAAAGCCAAAGAAAACACCTCGGAAAGAGTGAGGAGCAGAGTGGTAGAAAATGCATTTGAAAAGGTGGTTTCGGGGCCTCATGTACCAAGGAATCTGGATGTGACCTTGAGAACTTTGTAGAACGAGGGGAGAGGTTTTAAGCATCAAAGTGTTATGAATGGATATGGCGGCAGTGTGTAGAGTGTTCCAGAGAGGAGTAGTGGCTGTTGATGACTGGCTGTTGATCATGTACTCATGACAGACAAGGGTGGCGCTAGTAGGGAAACATCACATTTCTTTTCCTCCTGATGGTTGCTATAGCAGTCTTGTAAAAAACTGTGGGCGTGGTGGTGGTACAAGGACAAGATGTGTATAGAAAAGAAAAGGCAAGATTTGCTGAAGGACTAAGTGTGCTGTTGGAGAGCAGGAGGTGTCAATGTCAAGGAGGACTCCAGAGTGTGGGGCCATGCGACCGGAGGGTTGGAGCTGGGTCAGGGGCGGCGAGACTGGGGAGAGCAGGCGAACACCAGGAGCTCTGTTTCGGACACATTCAGTCTCAAGTACTCAAGTACTGACCAATCAGTCAAGAGATGCTATCTACTCTTGGCCATCAAAGAGGTGGCCATCAATCTGGAAACACAATAAAAATAATAGTAATCAAGCTGCATTCAATACAAGGAAATAGTACATCTATGTTTTCAGGCCTTCTAGCCATCCTTTAGGAGGTCCGTCAGCCTTTATAAGTCTGTATCAATCCGGAGGTGGTGTCATGTAAGTTCAAGGTAGGTATTCAGTGCTTGTAATGGGACTGCAGAGTGAGGGACCTGTTCCAGGTTTGGACCTATTAGGAAAAGTTTGCAACCAGTAAAACTAACTCCAGAGTGGAGGGCAGCGAGTAGGAAGGACTATTCTGTTCTCATACTCCTCTGAAGCTGTTTCTGCCAAGGGCCCCAGCGGCTATGTGGTGGCGTGTTCCCTGGACTTTCTTGGGACTCGTCTTACTTAACCTCTTGGCATGTGACATCTGACACAAGTAACCACTCCCTCCCCTTAAAGTCTTCTCCTGACTGTTTTTTTTTTTATTATTGATTTTTAGAGAGAGGAGAGAGAGGGTGCGGGAGAAACAGAAAGAAGGGGAAGAAGTGAGAAGCATCAACTCATAATAGTTGCTTCCTGTATGTGCCTTGACTGGGCAAACACCAGGGTTTCAAACTGGCGACCTCAGCGTTCCAGGTCGATGCTTTATCCTCTGTGCCACCGCTGGTCAGGCTCTTCTCCTGACTTCTGTGACCAAACTTCTGGTGTTTCTTCCCCCGATTTGTTTCTTCTCAGGCTTCCCTTTCGGTTTCTGTGTTTCAGATATAAGGGCATGGTTCTAGACACCCTTCTACACTTGCAAGGGATGCCATCCCCACAGATGTGCTGGTAACACCCAGTTCAGCCTCTTTGAGGGGCCAGAGTACCACATCCACTGCCTACCATGGGGGTCTCATAGGCACCTTCAGCTTGATTCACATAAAACAGAACTGTTCCTCCTCTTTACCTGCTATTCTGCTGGAGAAGTGGTCCAGGGAGAAAGGATGAAGCTGAGACCAGGGGAGCAGTGGGGACGGAGGGGAGGGTCCCGGAGAGGAAACGAGTAGTAACAGCCACATTGCTGACAGCTTATCACACGCCAACCACTGTGCTGAGTGCTCACACGGGTCCTCTCAGCCACAATAGCCCTGAGAGGGGCACAGACACAACTGAAGTGGCCCTGACAAGATTTGGTGACTGATTAGTGAAAGACAAACCAACTCATAGTGGATAACTCCACTGTTTTTAAATTGGGTTGCTAAACACCATGTACTTTACTGTAAAGCAGTATGCTAATATGTGTATCAGTTACCTGCTTCAGCATAACAAATCATTTTAGTGGTTTAAACAACCATTTATGCAGCTCAGCTATCAGTATTGGCAGAATAGGTGGTTCTTCAGCTGGTCCCCCTGGGCGTGTCCTCCTCGTCAAGGAGGGTGCTCTGCTCCCGAGTGTTAGCTGGCTGTCTGCTGGGGTTGTGGAGACACTGGGTCGTGTCTTTCTTATCACCCAGAAAGCTAGCTCAAGCTTGTTCCCATGATGACTGGCAGGGTTCCCAGAAAGAATGCAAGTATGGGAGGCTTCTTAAGGCTCAAGTCAGAATTCGTATGTCACTTCTTCCACGTTCTTTGGCCAACCCAAGTCATTAGACCATCTCGATCCAAGGGATGGAGAAGCAGAGGCTGCCTCTTGACAGGGGAGCTGCAAAGAAGTGGGGTCGTTTCTGCAATCTGTCACAGGCACCTAGTGTTGGACCCTACTTGCATTCTGAGTTGGACATGCTTTTTAAACTTTCCTTACCTGATTTACAGTTATTCTTACCCTTTACTCGTTCCATCGGATTTTTTTAATTGAATGTATTGGGATGACATTGATTCACAAAACCATACAGGTTGCAGGTGCACAACTCTACAAAGCACCATCTGCCCGCTGCACTGTGCGCCTTCCACCCCTAGCAACGTCTCTTTCTGTCCCCATCCGCCCCTCTGCCCACCTCCACGTCGCCCGTCCGGCTGTCCCCACACTGTCGACTGTCTGCGTGTTCTGCATATATGTTTTTTGGCTGATGCCTTTACCTTCTTTCATCCAGCCCCCACCCCTCTTCTCTGACAGCTCTCAGGCTTCTCCATGAGTCTCTGCCCCTGTTTCTGTTCTGTTCATCAGGCTCCACATCTAAGTGAATCCATCTAATTCGTTGTTTCTTGTCACAAGGCCTGTGAGCTCGGAAACTAGACGATCAGATTGCTTTCTATAAATACCTATGAACTCAGTGACAACACTTGTGAGGCTTGTGTGGAAGCAGGGGCAGTGGGCTCTGAGCGCAGAAGGGGCGCCTGCAGTTTGCAGGGCATGGACTTAGTACCAATAGTCCGTGGCTGCCTGGAGGCGGGTTTTGCTCGTCAGTTCTTAGCAGTTCTTAGCTTTGGTCCAGATGTATGAGCTGGTGTGATGACTGTTAAGTGAGTTACTCCATAAAAAGGTTCAAAATGCTAGAACTTTGGAGAGTTACCAAGGAAAGGAATTTATATTTGTGTTTCGATGGAGGGGAGGAAGTGATTCACCTTTGATGCTAATACTTGAGGTTTCCATGGCTTTGGTTCTACGTGGGTCTAAAATACAGAGAAACCATCAAGTTTTTCTAACTTGATTACTGGAGGATCAAGGAGGAAGCACAGGAGTGAGGTTTGTCCCCGTTGCAGATCCCTTTGGGTTGAAAGGAAGGAGATAATTTATTTTCTCCTGTGCACTGCAGGGAAATTTATTTAACATCTTATCTAAACAAACCCTTCACTAGTTTACCTTTAAAAAAAAAACACAAAAAACCTCTTTGTTTTCCTTCTCCCCAGTGTCACAGCTGCTCATGAGCTGTGAGTGGTGAGAGCCCTTGAACCTGGAGGAATGGCCCTTGTCTTTTCCATTTTAACTTCTCCAGGTGTCTCCACGTCTTCCTCCAGAGTACGACGAAATCGACGCTCAACCCAAGTTTGTTGTTTTTAAATGAACTCTTAGCCGAATTTAAAAAATGTTAAGCTGTGACTTAAAACAGCGTTGGAACTTTTGCTTTAAATTCTCATGATGAGGGGACTGACTGCTTTATCTAGACAATTTAAAACAGACACATATCTGTCTGATTAATGAAGTAGGTCAGGCATTTCCTGGAACCCAACACTTAAGACTATTATCACCTTAGTAATAATAGCAGAGAGTGGGAATCTGTCAGGGGTCACACCATGGTCAGAGAAAGTCAGATGTTGTCATGGAAACGGAAGCTGGGACAGCCCGGGAAGCCCCAGAAAGCCCCAGAGGCTGCTGGTGTGCTCTACAAATGCTTAGCCCCCTGGCACTCACTGTATTGATTCAGAGCCTGTCTCTTTTTAAATGGCATTCACCAACGTGTGCGTACTCACCCTCCACCAATAACTTCAGCATCATCTTTAAAGAGAAACAAAAGTCAGTGTGTATATTTTCTTAAATGACAATGCTAATCAAGGAAGAATGCAAATACTCTATTTTTCTTCCAGTAAACAGTGTTCTCTAAAACTTCTAAGCCAGGAGCAGAGGATCATGAAGTATTCTTACAGTAGGGCTTTGTGTCACCTCATAGGTAAAGGTTTTAAAGCAGAAGGATCGGTAAACCAGCATTCTGCATCCAGGGCTGCTGGGTGTGTGTGGAGCAGCGCTCTGCTGAGTGCTGAGAATCTAACCTTGAACAAGACGCATGAAGCTTTTCCCTTCATAAAGCCCATGCTGGAAGTAGGTGATATGTCAGTCATCAAACAAATGATAGAAATATCAAACAATGACAATAACTAGAAGAAGAAAAAAAAAAAGAGATGAGATTAAAAGGGTGGTTGGTGGCTTGGCATGGAAGGCCCAGTACTAAGGAAGGTGAAAGGGACCCTGCTCTCTGAAGAGGTGAGGATGGACCGAGACCTGAGCCATCAGGCTTCAGATCTGGGGGGACAGGCGTGGGGAATGTTTAGTGCACAGGTGAGAAACGTGAGTGTTAGGGGAGGTGCGGGGAAGTTCAATGGGGAGCCGTGTGAGGACGGGGCGGAGTGGTGAGACAGGGTGCAGAGGAAGAAGGCATGGATGTGTGGACCACGGTGAGGAGGGAAGAAGCAGGAATGTGTGAGAATCACCTGACTGTCATTTGGCTACTAGAGAAGTTGGGAGGCCCGTGAGGAGGCTGCAGGAGTCTAAGACTGCACCGGTCATGACTTGCTCTACAAGACCGGCCATGTGGGTGGAAGGAAGTGGAGAGATTGGGATCTGATGGTGAACTTACAGGCATTTCACCGTACATAGCCGTATGGTAGCCACTAGCGTCCTGTGGCTACTTATGTTTAAATTTTAATTAATTGAAAGGGAAAATTCAGCTTCCATCTTTGCACTTGCCACATTTCAAGGGCTCAACAGCCACCCCCAAGTGCACATAGCTGCTCGGTTGGGCGGCACAGAACAGTCCATCGTCGCACAAAATTTCTGTTGAATGGTAGTGACCCCAAGGTATGTGTCTATGACTATTCTTTCCAAATTCTTCATTCCTTTCTCTTGCAAGGGCAACCAAACTGCCGTAAATTTTATTTAGTGTACATTCTGTCAAGAGCTGAGGGTGGAGGGAAACTCTGTCCTGAAGTAAGTTCGTAGCTTTAGAGCATTAACTGAGGCCCAAGGAGACGTACCCTTGGGTTTGTGGAAAGTTAGAGGGAAGGTGAGAGGCATGGTACCTCCATATTGGAGAGCCATTTGGGTGTGTCAAGAGGCAGAGTACAGGCCTGACCTGTGGTGGCGCAGTGGATAAAACGTCAACCTGGGAACACTGAGGTTGCCGGTTCAAAACCCTGTACTTGTCTGGTCAAGGCACGTGTGGGAGTTGATGCTTTCTGCTCCACACACCCCCTTCTCTCTCTCTCTCTCTCTCTCTCTCTCTCTCTCTCTCTCTCTCTCTCTCTCTGTCTCTCTTCTCTAAAATGAATAAATAAAAAGAAATCTTTTTTAAAAAGAGGCAGCTAAAGGCTCAAAATGGGCCACAGGTGATAATTTGGGGGAAGAAAATAAATAGAACAGATCATGCAGTGTCCAGAATTAAGGAAGTGATTAAGAGAAAGAATATTAACTTTGATCAATAACTAGGAGCGAGAGTTTGGGGTTACATCTGTCCATCACAGTGCAGTCCGGGAAGTGGGGACCACTAGGAGTTAGACCTGACACAAGTGTGGGAGGAGATGGCAAAGAGGAAGTTGGAAGAGGGGTCGGAATCAAAGGAGGAGACAATAATTAGCCCTCCTGTGTGGATCAGGTTGGCACCTCACTGGACTCTCAGGAGCAAGTCCAGCCGCCCAGGCAGCACATGGGGGTGCTGACGGGGAGGTCGTTGGGACTGTTGCCTTGTGAGGCTACCACACTGTTGGTCAGCAGAGCAGCCTTCAGGAAGACGAGCTGGACAGGGAGCAGAGGAGGCCAGGGATGTTCTGAACCCGTAGCGCCCCGGTCCTATCAGCCCTAGGTGAGCTGGGATTACCCCCTAGGAGCAAGGGCTGCTGCTCCCCTTCATCTTCCCAATCTCAAGGTCCTCTCTGGGCCCACCCTGACCCAGAACCTTCTGATGAGGGGATTTAGGGAAAGGGTTCCCAGCTTTCCAGGGGGACATGCCTGATTCAGCTCCAGGGAATGTGAGGGGCAGTCTCTTGGATGCTTATGGAGGGAATTCTAGGTGTGAGAAGGAACCAAAGCTCAGCACTGTTCGCCTCCCCCTTTGGCCCAGAGTTGGCTTGGCCGTTACCGGGAACGCAGTGAGGATCCCGCGTCGCATGGGCCGTTCCTCATATGCTGCTCACGGAGCCTCTCGCTAACCTGCCTTTGAGCCCATCACCCCCTTGACCCCAAAAGTGAAGTGCTGCTGTTTGTTAACACTGTGAAAACAAGGCAGCGGCAGATGTTAAACTGAGAAAACCCTGGTAAAGCTGTCATTGTTTCTGCCTTTTCGGATAGATCAAGATAGCATATCCCCTGGTTAAAAAACAAGAGTAAAATGGTTCTGAGTACTGTGAAACTCATTCTTTTTCTAAATGACTGAATCCAACCGACAGGTGGTTTTGAATCACTGGCCTCCTTTTGTGGGCGCGTAAATGCCCCGATCTTTTCATTTTAGTTGTGTGAGGATTGAGTGCTACCGGTCACTGAGCTCTTCCCCCGTGCCGGGCGCTGTGCTGACCACGGTGCCGACGTGCGCTGCGTCCTCCTGCCCACAGTGTCCCCAGTGACCGGTATGAGTTGGGACCTGCCCAAGGTCCGACAGCCCTGCCGGTAAGTGGCAGGACTGTGATTCCAACCCAGCTAGGAAATTCAGAGGGAGCTGAAATTCAAGGAGACGCCTGGAGACTGAAAAAAATATCCAAAGCTGAGCAACTAAGTAGCTCTGAGGTGAGTGACAGCAGCTGTGACACAGAGAATGCTAGGGATCAAGGCTCAGCAGGTGACAGCCATGGTCAGGCCTCCTGCAGGGTTCCCCCCAATATACGGACGCACCTCGACTTATAGTGGGGTTACACTCCAAATGAACCCATCGTAAATTGAAAATATTTTGTCAGAAATGCATTTAATAAGCCTAACCTAGCAAGGAGCATAGCTTAGCCTAGCCTGCCTGCCGTGTGCTCAGAACTCTTACATTAGCCCACAGTTGGGCCAAACCATCTGACACAAAACCTGTCTTGTAATAATATCTCATGTAGTTTATTATACGTATCGCTTTTTGCACAGTTCATAAAGCTGAAACCACCCTAAGTTGGGGCCTTTATTCGGTCCCCTGTGGGGAGCAATTTCTCTCCTCCTTCCTCTCCCATTATTCCTTCTTTTCTTCCTCTCCCACATATTCTATCTCTTCCTCGCTCTCTCTCCTCTGTGTGATCTTCCCTCCTGTGTTCTCTGTCTTTGCGATGGAATGTTCCATCTGTTCAGCCATCTGTTGAGTCCTACCCAGTGAGCAGGCACGCCCAGACATCGTCCCTGTTCTTCAGGAGACTGCTCTCGGCTTTGTAGCGGAAGCAGCTTCTCCTACTCACGGAAATGGTCTTTGCAGCGTGTAGGGTCCCCTCTGCTTCGTGACGCAAGCATGCCACCCTTATTCTGATGTTGGTGTGAAAACCATTAAAACACAGCGGTAGTGCAGACATCCAACTGGGTGGGCCCCTGTCTCTTCCTCTCCCACACCCCACGTACTTCTCGAGGGGCTGTTTGGAAATGGCTCCTGGGACCGGTGTGTTCCCAGGCTGCGGACCCTCTCTGCTCACCTTGTGCGTGACGACAGTGTGATCAAGATGTACCTCCAAGAGCAGAGAACAGAGAAGGAAAGCTCGCCCCTTTGAGGAGGCCCTTTGGCAATTCTGTGCATAGAAGAGTCAGAGGGAGGCTGTTATATAGAGACGGCTGGTCCTCCGGGGCCCAGGATGGAGTCCAGACACTTGGCAAACCTGCCAGTGTTGTCGAGCACTGACGTGTGACTGCGGAAGTCAGTCAGGTGACCAAACGTGTATTTTCCTGAAGCAGGTGCAGATCTTTGGGGCCACTTCTTGTTATTTCTCCCCTGCCTGGCTTGGCCAGTCACCCCAGCGGAATGAACGCTAGAACCCAGACTGGCCTGGGCCTGGTTCTCAGGCCCTGACTGTGGTGGGACAGGGCTTTCATGGGGGTGTCCCCGGCTTCTGCCCACTGCCGGCCGGCCCACACGCATCCGTCCCTCCTGTTCCTCAGCATTAATGCTGCTGGGGTTGACCGTTGCTCTTTCTCTCTCTCTCCAGGGTCAGGTGTGGATTAATGGCTTTAACCTTGGTCGCTACTGGCCAGCACGGGGCCCCCAGATGACCTTGTTTGTGCCACAGCACATCCTGGTAACATCGGCCCCAAACACTATCGTAGTGCTGGAGCTGGAGCGTGCGCCCTGCAGTGACGATGCCCCAGAGCTGTGCACTGTGGAGTTCGTGGACAAGCCGGTTATCAGTGCAGCTGTGACCTACAGCCATCTCCTTCCAGACTTGCCTGATGAAGACCTGTGGCAGGATCTCCTATGACGACTAAAGCCTGTGACGCTCTGGAGCTCTAGTCTTTCACATACCTCACTCATGTGTCCCCCTCCGCCGGCAGCATTCACTGGGGAGTTCGATTGACAGATTGATTTAGCTTGTGTGTTTTCACGTGAGGTTTCCTCGAAGCCTTGCAGGGACTGAGCCACCCCGGCCAGGAACCACCGTGGCCATGCGATAGCCATGTGACGGCCCTGGTAGCACGCTGGTACACGGGTGTATCTGCAGAGTTGGAACGGAAGCTTCCGATGTGTTTCTGATTTTTATTTTGGAAGAATCATGTTGTCTTTTTGTTAAATAAAATTTGCATTCATGATGTTACTGTTTTTGACGTTGAGCAGGTATGAAATGATAGATTCTGATTTAAATCATAACTAGACTTGAGTGGGCTGAATAAGCCACTTCACTCACTTGAGGTTCAAAGTCATGGAAAATCGTCTTGGTTTGATCTAGTGGACTGCTAATTTCCTGACCCTTATTTAAAGCTCACTCTCATTTTGTGTGTTTAGCTGTAACAATTACATTCTCCACACACTAACACAGGCCTGTGCACACGTCATAGACACACATACACATGAGTGTGCGCACTGTGTATGTACATACATATGCAGGGACAAGGTGTTGCATAATATGTCCTGCCCGGGGCCGGAGCTCTCTGTTGGTGAACACTGTCCTATACCAGCCCAGTTCTGGGCATATTATATATTTTATTCACTCGTCCCACACGAGAACTCTGAGGAATGTGCTGTCATCTCTCCAGTCTACCAGGAAACAAGGCTATGAGTGGTAGAGGTAGGGTTTGAATCCAGGTCGTCTGGCTCTAGTGTCCAGGCACACACTGCACATATAATACATGCATATGTTCCCATCGGAAAGGATTGGGACAACATAAACAAAAATGCTTGTTTGTTAGGGTTTATTTTATATTATTTTTATTTTTTAGTGAGAGAGACAGACAGGAAGGGAGAGATGAGAAGCACCAACTCATAGTTGTGGGACCTTAGTTTTTCATTTATTGCTTTCTCATATGTGCCTTGACCGGGGGGCTCCTGCCCAACCACTGACCTTTTGTTCAAGCCAGTGACCTTTGAGCTCAAACCAGCAATCAAGGGGTCATGTCTATGATCCCACACTCAAGCCGGTGACCCCACACTCAAGCCAGATGAGCCGACACTCAAGACGGTGACCTTAGGGTTTCAAACCTGGGTCCTCAGCATCCCAGGCCGACGTTCTATCCACTGCAACACTGCCTGGTCAGGCTGTTAGGGTTTGTTTTTTTTTTAATTGATTTTAGAGAAAGAGGAAAGAAGAGAAAGAAAAACATCTGTTTGGTTGTTCCACTTATGTATACATCCACTGGTTGTTTCTTGTATGTGCCATGACTTGGGATCAAACCCACAACTTGGGCATATCAGAACTACACTCAAACCAACTGAGCTACCAACCAGGGCTAAACAGAAATGTTGACATGATCCTATCTGGTTGCTGAAGTTTGAGAGCTTGTTCACTTCTTTTTTGCTTACCTGTGTTTTAAATCCTTTATAGAAAGGTGTGAGTTTCTTTTTAAGGGAGGGAAAAAGAAAAAATTTTGATGCTAATCTATGATGTATTTTCATGCTACTGTATTTTCCCCATCTCGTAGACATCAATAATGAATCTACGCCTGACCAGGCGGTGGCGCAGTGGATAGAGCCTTGGACTGGGATGCGGAAGACACAGGTTCGAGACCCCAAGCTTGCCAGCTTGAGCGTGGGCCCATCTGGCTTAAGTAAAAGCTCGTCAGCTTGGACCCAAGGTCGCTGGCTCCAGCAAGGGGTGGCTCGGTCTGCTGAGGGCCTGCGGTCAAGGCACATGTAAGAAAACAATCAGTGAACAACTATGGTGTCGTAACGGCAACGAAAAACTAATGATTGGTGCTTCTCATCTCTCTCCGTTCCTGTCTGTCTGTCCCTATCTATCCCTCTCTCTGTCCCTGTAATAATAATAATAATAATAATAATAATGAATCTGGGAGTCAACGGGGAGTTTGGGAAGGGGTTGCACCCGCTGCAGGAGTAAAAACAAACTCCTGAGACTGGAACTCCATGGAGGACTGCCTGCTAGCATCCTTTTCTTGATGCTCTGCATCTTTTGTGTTTGGGCAGCCCACAGGGTGAAGGAGGTGCTACATGGACCCAGGCCTCATTTCATTTCTTCCTTCCCCTGCTGAGTTACCAAATGTATGACATGGCACTCCTTTGAAAGCATGATGCATGTTAGGGGAACTGCACCTGCCCTGTCTCCGAGGTCAGCGTGGAGTCTCCAGGAGGCCTGGGCAGTGAAGGGTGATCATGTGATCGCCTCGAGGGTTCTCTTCCTTTCTGTTCTTTCATCTGGTCTTCAGAACCACACTGCACGGTAGGCAGCAGTAAGTCCATTTCACCGATGAAAATGCTGCAAGCTTCAGCAAGGTAACGTTGCATTTCAATCTGGTCTGTCCCCATTTGAAGCCAAAGTGTTTTGTCTTGTCGGTGTACAGCAATCTTTTGGGTTTCTCCTCTTTCTAGAGCACCATGACTTCCCTTGTCCAGGATATCGTGTTCTGGAAAGCGAGATCTTAACCCATAAGTAGTACCCCCGTGGACTCTGCTCCGAACCTGTCAACTAGCCACACTCCCTCCGAGAGGCATACATTTACCTCCCACAAGGTCGTTCTCACAGTGTGAAGTGGCTTTAGTTCCTCCTGATTTCTAAGTCTCTGTATGGATGCTACCTTTGAAAATAATAAGGGCAGTACCTTTACTGCCTGCTATGCAAATATTTTATATTAACTTCCTCTCTAAGCTGATGTTAATATTCCAGGACTTTCTGAGCAGGCTTGGGCTAACCCAACCTTCACACCGAGGACCTTGGAATATTACCATAGCCTCAGTCATCCTTGTGATGATCATCGTGTCCTTTCCCTTTGCGCTCTTGCTTCTTTGTATCCCAGATTTCCATCACCTGCAGAACATCGTGTTTGAAAACAGCTTTACTAACATGTGATTTCCATACCCTAAAATGTAGCCATGTGAAGATACAGCCTGATGAGTTATGCTAAACTTATGCCGTGGAGCTGGCGGCCCCACAGTCCAGTTCTCAAACCCTCCCTTCACTCCAGAAGGTTGTCTCACACAGGATATGTTCATTCCCACCCCCACACCAGGCACACACCAATCTGCTTCCTGTCTCTAACTGGATCCCAGGAGGTAACTGTCTGTGTTCTTTCACTTGGCATAACGTGTTTGAGGATTACCCATGTCTTCGCACATTCAAGGACGGGCTCCCTTTCCCTCAGAGGAGTGTTCCGTTGTGTGGGCATCCCACATTCTGTCCAGCCGTTGGTCAGGCGGGGAGCCTTTAAATTGTTTCCAGGTTAAAGCTATGAAGAATGATGCTGATCTGAATATCCGTGTTGCCATGCTTTGTATGGTCGAATGTTTTCGTTTCTTGGGAACCTACCTCGCAGGGGAATTGTTTAGTCATATGGTAAATGTAGGTTTAACTTTTGAAGAAACTGCCGAGCAATTTCGGAGTGCCTTTTCTGAGGCTAGTGAGGAATGAAATAGCTAGCTGCAGGTGGCATTCAGCAGAGCAGGCCCCTTCTGCAATTCGCTCTTCTTCCCGTGTCCTCTCTCTTCTCCCCGCTCTGCCTCGGGCTGTTCATCACCTCTCTCTTTTTGTCTCTGTTCACCTGTCAATCTTTGTTTCTCAGCAAACCCAGTTTACTCAGAATGAAATTGTTTACCACTAATCTGAGTTCGGGTTGTTTTGTTTTTCATTGTTTCCCCACCAAGCAATATGTCCCCTATCAGATGACACAAATAGGAAATGATCTTGTATGGTCTTTGTTTCTTGCCTTATGATTAAAAAAAAAAGAAGAAAAAGTCATTTTCTGAAATCACCTTTTCAGTCAGTGTGGTCTGTGATTCTGTCTGGTCTGTGGTGGAATCGACAGCCAGCAAGGTCAATAGCTCGTGGGCTGTGAGGAAAGTCCGGCCAGTGTCCAGATAATTGCACTGGGTGGTTTTGGAGTGTGTCGTTCTGGGTTGAAACCCAGCCCCTGCTCTTGGTCTGACTGAGCACGACTTTAGGGGCTGTCCCTTGCCTTTCATCCTTCTGGTCCTGAGGTTTGTTAACTGGACACCCAGCAGCTGTCTGGTTGTCTGTGAATGCCCAGCGAAGATTTTGCACTGATCACCACGGGACAGTTGTTCTACTTACACTCCCAGGGGATTTCCCACGTGTGAGGAAGCCTCCCACAAGCTTCAGTCTTCTGAACTCCCAAGCCAGCAGCATTGTGTCCCCAGGTGACACAGGACAGGCTTGGGGACAGAAGCAGTTTCGTGTTGCCACTGGCAAGTGATCTCAAGTAACTGGCTCACTTATAAGCCTCAATTTCCTCATCTCCTTAGTGTGGTTCCTGCCTCATGGGGTTTTTCAATCAAAGACAATAATCATGAAAGCACCTCACACAGCCCTAGCCACGCGGTAGGTGCTTAAGGAACGCTAGTGTGATTGTTTCCCATCACATCCCTCCACTGAAGCAGGTAAGTGATTAAGAGGAACCGAGGGACAAGGGGAGAAAGAAACACCACCCAGGACACACCATCCTTTTCCTGAATCCCTTTCTGTTCAGTTCAACAACTTGGTGTTTCTGCTCACCAGCCATTGTGCTGAGCCAAGTATGCAAAGGTGAAGGAGACAGTCCACTATCAAACACGGACACAGACTGGGAGATGGAGGAGGTGCCACAGAAAAGGGGGCGGTGCCTCATCCATCAAAGCCCTGAGGTTGCAGGGGGGGGC
This sequence comes from Rhynchonycteris naso, assembly GCA_037038555.1. NCBI lineage: Eukaryota > Metazoa > Chordata > Mammalia > Chiroptera > Emballonuridae > Rhynchonycteris > Rhynchonycteris naso. The sequence goes on along the minus strand of CM073004.1, from coordinate 59,914,620 downwards.
GGGGGGGGGGCAGCCGGAGCCTACGGGAAAGAATGAAAATCAGGTTAGGACTTTGAGACCACAGTGTGGACTTCTTCAGTGCTCCATTTCCTTAAAACCTGTTCGCCCTGGTTGGGTAACTCAGCTGGTTGGAGCATTGTCCTGACGCGCCCGAGTTGCAGGCTCAACCTCCAGTCAGGGCACATGCAGGAGTCAACGGATAAATGCATAGCTGGGTGGAATGGCAAATGGATGTTGTTCTCTCTTTGTCCCTTTCATTTTCTCTAAAAATTAATTAAATTTAAAACCCCTCTTGGCGACTCACCGAGCCTCTGAACCCCAGGGCTGGGGGACATCATCAGGTGGGATGCGCGGTACTTAATAAAGCTGTTTGTTATTCCACAAAAAAAAAAAAAAAAAAACACCACTCTTAACTTGTCCTCAAAACTTAAGGACCTTTCAAGTGCCAACATACTCACTTCCTAGCCCAAAGGGCATTTTTCATTATTGTGTATTGTTTTGGTGATTGTCTGTTGCTGTGTATCAAACCACTTCAACAAATTTGCATAAGTGACATAAAACAACAATTTTGTGATGGGGATAATTCTATGGCTGTGGATTGGAATTCAACAGGCACAACATCCCTAAGGGTCTAAATTTGCATCACTGAGATAGTTCAGTAAACTTCAGGCAATGAATTAAAGTGTTATACAGAATTGATAATTCCCCTTTATGTACGGACTGAAGCAAGTTAAAAATCATCTTTGGAATAAAGGCACCATTATCCTACATCTTGGGAAATCCCCCCCCCAATAATTTGCAAGGTCAGAGAGCAGTCATAGTCAAATATAAGCAAATATACAAAAAAAAAATAAAGCAACATCAACAAAAACCAGCAGAAAAAGACCAACACAGGCTTCGGATAGTGATATTATGAGGTATGCATTAAGTAACATATTCTACAATATTTAAAACCAAATAAATAAGCTTGAAAATATCTGCAGGGGAGAGGATACTTTATGATAGACATCACAGCTTTGCAAAAGAACTAAACAGAATTTCTGGAACTTCAAAGTAAAATAAGCAAAATTTAAAACTCAGTGTAGGTTTGGGAGCTGGATAGACACAGTAGAAGAGAAATGGGTTGGAATATAGAGTAAAAGGAATAATATAGAATGTAGCATGGTGGGGGGTAGATACATGGGGGAATAGAGTGAAATGATCTAACATATTCTAAAAGGAGAAGATAAAATGCAACAGTGGTAGTATTTGAAGAAACAATAGATATAAATTTTCTAGAATCAATGTAAAGTGACAGACAGTCCATATAGATCTAAGAGGCTCAGCAAATCCCAAACATTTAAATTAACCCTTTGAGTAGTGAGGGTTGTTCATGCTCGCTGACCTCCAGGAGTAAGTTGTTTTTCAAAAAATGAAATTAGGCCTGAACAGGCATTGGCGCAGTGGATAGAGCATCGGACAGGGATGCGGAAGACCCAGGTTCAAGACTCCAAGCTTGCTAGCTTGAGCGCGGGCCCATCTGGCTTGAGCAAAAAGCTCGCCAGCTTGGACCCAAGGTCGCTGGCTCCAGCAAGCGGTGGCTCGGTCTGCTGAAGGCCCGCGGTCAAGGCACATGTGAGAAAGCAATCAATGAACAACTATGGTGTCGCAACGGCAACGAAAAACTAATGATTGATGTTTCCCACCTCTCTTCATTCCTGTCTGTCTGTCCCTATCTATCCCTCTCTCTGACTCTCTCTCTCTCTGTCCCTGTAAAAAAAAATGAAATTAGTTCCAGTTACAATTTTATTAACTTAAAATCATGTTTGTTTGATAACCAATGTATGGAAACAAGAAGAACATACATTTACTGCTCTAGCTCAAAGTTTAAAGATGTACATGTACGATCGTACTCTGGATGATCAGGAGGCACGAGGACGTACATGAACGTTGGTACTACTCAAAGCATTAAACAAAAGTTTATGTCTGGACATATCAGAGTAAAGCTGAAGAACACCAGTAACAAAGAGAAGCATCTTAAAACTAGATAATAAAGATTACCTTCGGGGGAATGGGAATAGATCGATCAAGGAGCTCTCAAAAGCAAAAATAAAAGACCAAAGATAATAGAATGATATCTTCAATGTACTGAAAGAAGATAACTACTAACCTAGAAGTCTATACCCAATAAAGTTATCTCTCAAGAATCTTGGCCAAAAAAAAATTTTTTTGAAAAACATAACAAGACTATGACTAAAAAGGGACTCTGGAAGGAGAGTCCAGAATGTAAAAAGGAGCAAAGAACAAAGAAAGTGGTAAATCCATTCATAAATGTACAAAAATATTAAATTTATGGTACAATAATAAAAATGACTGGTGAATCTCACAGTATTAAATTATAATACACAAAAACAAGAAAATATAAATAAAGTCTTCTTTTTTGTTACTGTGGTGATAGTAGTTGGTTTGGAAGCTTTTTTTGGGTAATATCTGTAAAAAAGGCAAAGCTAAATTATTTTAAACTTTGAAAATTTAAATATACTCTCAAAAAAGAGCAAGAAATTGGGAGGGCTATAACAAGTAACAGGTAATACAGATAGAATCTATGAAATAAGATTTAGACACAAATATATCAGTAATTACAATATAAATTGGCTAAATACAACAATTAAAAGACCCAAATCATTAGAATGGTTCTTTTATAACCTAACTACATGTCGTCTGCAAGAAAGCAAATGAAAACATAAGGATATCAAAAGGTTGAAAGTTAAATACAAATAAAAAACCAGACAAATAAAATAGTATAACTCTTAATATCAGAGAAAGTATACAAAGATATAAAGGTCTCTTCATAATAATAATATTTTATTCACAAGAAACATATATATACCTCATATTTGTATATAATTGATAACATGGTCTCAACACATATGAAGCAAAAAAATGTACAGAATAACAATTAGAAAGAAGCAAATCTAAAGGCATAATGGCAGATTTTAACACACTTTCTCAAGATTTAATGGAACAGTGGGATAAAATATTATATAGAATATCTGACTCGCAGGATTAACAGATTTAACCTAATGAATAGATATAAAACATTTTACCCCTAAAATAAAATGTGTGTTTTTATTAGAATATATGGAAAATTTACAAAAATTGCATGCATTGGAGTCACAAAGCAAATCTCAATGGATTTCACAGATCTGAAACAGGCAGAACATACACCCCGAACTCAATACAGCTAAGCTGGAAATCAATAACCAAAATGTCCCCATATATTTGTAATTAAGAAACACACTTGTAGGCCTGACCTGTGGTGACGCAGTGGATAAAGCGTTGACGTGGAATGCTGAGGTCACCGGTTCAAAACCCTGGGCTTGCCTGCTCAAGGCACATATGGGAGTTGATACTTCCTGTTCTTCCTCCCCATCTCTCTTTATCTCTCTCTAAAAATTAATTTTAAAAAAAGAAACACACTTCTAAATTACCTATGGTTTAATATTGAGTATTTTAGAGTATAATTTGAACTGAGTAATAATGAAAGTATTACCTATCAAAACTTGTGATATACAACCAAAGCTGTATTTAGAGGAAAAATTATAGGCTCAAATGTGTTAGAGAAGAAAAAAGTCTGCAATTTAATGAGCAAAGCATCTTCTTCAAGGTGTAAGAGGGAAAAAAACTAGCAAAACAAACACAGAGAATGTAGAAAAAAGAAATATGTGTAAAGCAGAAATTAATGAAATAGAAAATGCATACTAAATAGAGAGCATCAAAAAAGTCAACAGTTAGCCCTAGCTGGTTAACTCAGTCAGTTAGCATGTCATCCCAAAACACCAAGTTTGCAGGTTCAATCCCTGGACAGGGCACACACTAAAGTGAAACAACAAATAAATGCTTTCTTCTCCTTCTCTCTGTCTGTCTGTCTCCCTTCCTCTCTCTGGCTCTCTAAAATCAACCAATTAAAAAAATGTTGCAGTTAAAATGTCAACAGTTGTTTATTTTCAGACTAATAAATTGAAAAACTCAGGGAATAAAATGTATTTTTTTACATAGTGCCTTTGTAAGAGTTTTGGCCCTGGGAACCAAAGACAATCTCCCTTCATCAACAAGGTCTGAATCTGCCCATGAGACAATGCACATTGATTTTATAAAAATTCAGAAGGGCAAAGTTATAAAGGAACTCAATTTTCCATCTGTACTCTATGAATACAAAGAACTTTGAGTCCAGAGAGGGGAAACACAGACTCAGTCACACGGCCAGTCAGCGGTACAGAAAAAAACAGGCTCAGGCCTAACCTTCCTATTCCTTCTCTTCCCCTCCTCTCCCCACCTCTCCTCTCCACTTGACCATGTAAGAGTCATCACATATAGAGCTATTTCAGCTAGCCAAGCAAGGCTTCCATTGGGCCTAGCTACCACCCTCTGCCGAGTTGACCCAGAACGTATTTTGCCTTGGGTTTGTTTGTTCATCCATTCAAAGAAAGAGAAGAAAAAGGCTTGGACTTTTTGCGGGGCTGTTGTTACAAAATTTCTACTGTGCCAGAGTCCCATGAATTCCTCTGTTGCAGGTGTCTACAATACGAGAGATTATTTTTCTCCTCAATTCTTCAAACCTAGAAAAAAATATTTTTACTGCTGTTGCCGTGGAAACAGTGGGTGAGAATTGTTCTTTCAGATTCCCACTTAAAGGAAACAGCCTGTCTGCAAAGCCCTTCCACCTTCACGCTAAATGTGCTGAGAAGTTCACAAGCAGTTAGTTGCTTTACGACAAACGCCACCCTTTAAAAAAACAGCCTGTTGTTTTTCATGCTAACTATGGACATGAAGACATTTATCTCACCCAAAAGTTTTTGAGACAATGGGTAACTTCCTGTTTTTGTGATACCTGTTCTTAATAGAGTACCTTTACTCTCCCATTAGCTTAACACAGCATCGTAAAGCAAAGTGGTTGTTCATGGAGCTTCTGCGGTGTAGTCCTGTGCTCACAAAGCAATAGTTAACGATAACAACAATAATCAAAAGAGACCAGAAACTTATATTTTTTAAGTTAAGCAAAGGACGCTGTGTCAGAAACTCAGACTCGTGGATTGGGACCATGTTGGTAAAATATGCTAAAGGGTCTTGATGGGCAAAAGAAGAGCTGGACAGGCCAAGTAGAAACTCCCAAGGCCTCCAAGAGGTACATTCTCCTGATGTTTTATCAGTGCAGGAGCTACTCATTCTTTCTCAGGTTACACCCCCCTCTATGGCACTTGGCTCAATGATAACGATATAATATTGTAGTTATCTGTTTACCACTGACCAAGAGTGCATTATGACAAGTCCCATATGACTTTAATTCTTCTTTCCTTGCATCGGTCCACCTAGCCCACAGTAGGTCCTCAGTTAGTCCTTCCCGAAGGACAGAATGGTTCTGTGACGACATTCACAGACTACGAGCAGGTCCCTGTGTTTCCCCCTTTCTTTCGGCACGTCTAACACAGATGTCAGCTGAGGTGTCCTTCTTTTTCATAAATCTAGATAAGAGCGGTGCTTCAGACATTCCCAAGGTCTTTGTGAACCCCCCCCCGGGGGGGGGCCTCACTTTCTCAGTTTGCTCTGGCTAGACATTCTGCCTCTGCTTCCACCGAATTCGTTCAGTTCATGAATGAGCTCACCATCCCACACATTCTTCTGCAGTATCTTGACTCAAATGTGGAACTGGGTCCCTTGAGTTTCACAAAAACTTCACCCACTTGGGGCCTTTTATCTTCAGAACCTCGCAGAAGCTTCGAAGAGGTTGGGTGAGGGGCAGTCTCCATTGCAACAGCATAAGCTCAATAGTATGAAATATTAGCCATCCCGGTTTTTACAAGACACTCTGCCATCCACATGCTTGGCTATTCTTTTATCTTCACGTCTCTCCTCTTCTTTGTTCCCTTCCACCTCTGAATTTCTAATCATTTAAAAATTAAACGTGTCTTATCTGTATTCCTGAAATGACACACGCTCATCTTTCTCCCCCGGGTCCAACTTCTTAGGAAGGGGCCCTAAGAGGCATGAGGCATTCATGGACTAACAGAGAGAGAGAGAGAGAGAGAGAGAGAGAGAGAGAAGAGTCAGAGGAAAGCAAAAATTCAGACGCAGGTGAGCATCCCTGAGACACATCCCGGCACTGCCACCTCCCATGGTCTAGCCCTGTGGATTATTGGGGAAGCACAACAGAATCCTGTATGGCCAGGGGCCACCATCATCATGGCCATGCCCATGCAGATTCCCATTGGATTTGGGCAGATGGTAAAGAAACAGTGAAGCCAAAAAAGTGGTGGGCCATTCCTTTATTCAAGTCTCACACCGGCCGTCGAGCAACACACAGAGGGAAAACACTTCCCTTTCAATCAGGGCTCCCAAAGCCACTGACGCATTCTCCGGTTCCACAACCAGGAGAATCTTCTCGGGTTTTTCTTAGAATCAAAAGCCCCACCAGTCTTAGTGGAGCTCACAAAAGCCCCTTACCTCTGTCTGGTTCCCCATCTGCACACCTTCTCCCTTCTCTGCCAACATGGCTTCTTCTCAGCACCTTGCATTCTCTCTGCTCTCACTCTGAAGACATGGCTTCTTTCTTCCTCTTCTCCTTCTTTTCAAAACTTTCTCCTCCAGCAAACCTTAGTAAAATATAGGCCCTTCCCAAGTGGGAAGGTAATTTGCAATTTCACAGACCACATCCCTGGCACTGCCCAGCGCCATTTTTTAACACTAAAAGTGAGCAAACTCAAAAAATACAAATTTTACAAACTCATTTGCCCAACAAATCCCCACTAAGGTTTTGAGATCTAGGCAAAAAGAGCTTTCGAGCCACCACCTCTAAGGTCAAAATTGCGGAGGAAGCAAGATCTTTGAGTTCCCCATCAGGATGCAAGTGTGGAAGCAGCACACACGGGTGTCTGCACGTGGACCAAAGGTTCCCATGAGCCAGACGTGGGGTGGAGAGTGGCAGGTTGGTCCCTCATACCAGCTAGAGCAGCATGACACAGCGAAGATCTAGACAGCTCCACTAAGCCTTCTGAGACCCACAGAGTCAAGCAGGAGAAAAGGCAGGGTGTCCTGTGTCCCGAGGAGTGCCAGAGGATCTGAGAAGTAGCTTGTGGAGCTGCTGTATGCGAGTGGGGGTCAACTCAGCAGGTCACTGCATAGACGGAAGCCCATGCAGGATGAGGTGCTAACATCAATGATGACCAACACTGGGGTCCTCTCCCAAAACTGTAACACTAAATGTTACTGAGGGAAGCGGAAGTGGGTAAGACACTGCATTGACTGAGATTTAGTTTCTGATTCCTGGGAGAACTTGGGTGTCAAAGAAAAAAATGCAGCTCAGTTCTAGAAGGAAATATACCATCGACACCCATGTTTATCACTTCTGACACCTTTGTAGCTCTTCCTGGCATCAGTAAATATTTTAGAATCTCTTGTTCTTCGTTAGTGGGTGTTATTACTTCCTCAAACTAGATCAGGATACTTATTTTAAAGTATTTTCCACACTATTGTATTATATTGAGTTCACCTCAAGTCAGCTTTTGTTTTGATTGTTAATCTTGTTCATTGTTTTAGAACTTTAGTTCTACCTTGAGTGATAGAATTTTGGTTTGCACGCTCATTTTGAATGAGAGATTTTTGTTAGTTTTTAAAGAGCTCTCTCTCTCTCTCTCTCTCTCTCTCTCTCTCTCTCTCTGTCTCATTGGCTCTGCTTCCCTGGAAAACCCTAATACAGAACTCATCCTTGCTCAGTTTCTTTCCCTTCCCTGCCCAACATTCCTTCCTCCACATCTTCAGGGTGCAGCGCCAATAAATCACTTGTACTGGAATCTCTGTATCAGGTTCTAGGGAACCCAACCGAAAGTCCTTCCAGTTTACAGCTTAGAGTCAGTCTGTAAACAGGTTTGACACTGGTGGTTTGGATCTCAAGTCCTGTAGTGGTTCTGAAGTATCACAAATCTGATCATTGAATCCTGGGTTTCAAGGCTTGGTCCAAATCTGAGTTGTGAGTTTGTGTTTATCGTCCAGCTTAACGAGGCCTACAGTCGCCAACCAGCAGTTTTCCCATCGTCCAGATGTGGATAGCCCTGCCCTGCTGTCACCACTGGCTTCAAGCCCCCCATGTTGTCTGGAGCAGCTGCCCACAGGACCTGAACCCCTTGCAAGTTACTGCCGGCTTCAGGCCCCAGGGCCCAGCAGACTTGAAGTTTCAGCTTTGCTCACCACTCTGCTTTTATTTCCCAACTGTGGTCCTTCCTCACAGATGGCTTCCTCCTGGCAGGGTTTTGCAATATCATTATTATTATTATTTAGTGAGGGGGGAGCGGATAGACAGGGACAGACAGACAGGAAGGGAGAGAGATGAGAAACATCAGTTCTTTGTCGTGGTTCCTTAATTGTTCATTGATTGCATTCTCATATGTGTCTTGATGGGGGAGGGGACTACAGCCAAGCCAATGACCTCTTACTCAAGCCAGGGACCCTGGACTCAAGCCGATGACCCCTGTGCTCAAGCCATCAACCATGGGATCGTGTTTATGACCCCACACTCAAACCAGTGACCCTGCACTTAAGCTGGTGAGCCCGTGCTCAAACAGGCAACCTCAGGGTTTTGAACCTGGGTCCTCAGCATCCCAGGCCAACTCTCTATCCACTGTGCCACAGTCTTGTCAGGCTGCAATATTATTTTTTTATTGATCTATCATTTGTATGCCATAAAACATTCAGGTTTTAAAGTATATAATATAATAACATTTAATAAATATATCTACCCAGGTCACCCACACCCAATAAAATATAGGAAATTTCCATCACCCAGATTACTCCTCTGAGTGCCTTTACAATCGACACTCTACCACACACCAGAGGCAACCACTGCTATAGTTTTTTCTCCCTAGGTTAGTTTTTGCCTATTCTAGAACCTCAGTTAAATAAAATCATACAATATGTGCCCTTTTGTGTCTGGCTTCTTTTACCCAAAATAACGTTTCTGAGGTTGTTGGGCAAACAAGGGTGTAACAAGTGGTTTTAGGTTTGCTCACTTGTATTGGGGCAGGTGTGTGTGTGTGTGTGTGTGTGTGTGTGTGTGTGTGTGTGTGTGTGTGTCTAGTCTGTGGAAGACTACAGTGCTTGCCCTCAGGGCGGCAGATTGCAAATTGCAGATTGTCTGCCTCCATGGGGGGAGGCAATTGTTTGCTACTGTTTGCTGGAGAAGGGGTATTTTTGCCCGGCCTGTTTTGCTGGAGAGTGCAGAGGCTGGTGGGGGCCTGTGAGTCCAGCGAGTTGGAGAGTGAGTCCTGAAAGTCCAGAGAATGAGTCTGGTGAGTCCAGAGTGCTGAGGGGTTTGGGAGCCCAGAGAGAAAGGGAAGGGGTCTTCCCTGCCTGTTTGCTCATCCACCGTTATGAGACTTTAATAATCGGAATGGCCCACCATTTTCTGGCTCCACAGTTCCTTTACCATCTGCCCAAATCCAGTGAGAACCTGCATGGCCACGGCAGCGACCACTGGCCTTACCGAGGTCTAATAATGTTGTGTACAGTGCGTGATGTCCACTACCTTGCTGAGGGGCAGCCCATTGCATGTACCAAGTTTGTTTATCCACTCTTCTGCTCATGGGCAGTTGGATTATTTCCATATTTTTGGCTCTGATGAATAAAGCTCTTACACACATTATTACACATTTTTATAGAGATACTAACTGTGCCTGGCCACGTGTTGCTGTGGCTCAGTCTGGTTAAATGGAAAAGAAAGAAAAGAGAAAGTGCACATTTCTAATATGTTTAGTTTCACAATGCTTGTGGGTATACAATATTTTTTGTTCCATTGTCTGTGCAGATAGAGAGATTGTTTGGTTTGCCGACTCTAGAACACGCAACATATAATTGTCCGTGTGAGAAGCAATCCACGTCTAGATCTAAAGCGCACAATTCTAAAGATTGTCCCTGAGCTTTGTTGTTGGTGATTGCAAATGCCAGTCGAATTGGGAATTGCAATCTCTTAAATTGAAATGGCGTATCTGTTGGAATCATAGGAATGCGAGGAATGAGGACATCTTCACCTTTAAAAGGTCCTGTCAAGATTGTTGCTTCTATGACATTACTCATTAATTTTATTTACTGCAAGCCGCGTGCCATTGCAAAGCTTTTGCTGGTTGATATTTTGCAACATGATAATTGGCACTCCGATTTTCAATTGCAGTACGTGTGGTGGCATCCCTGGCAGAATGAGTGAATTCAAAAATTCTGTTGGATAATTAATCGCTTCATCTGCTTCCACAACAGTGTCGACGGACTTGTATGTGACTGCCTCGCTTTGAATGTTAGACTGAATAATATTGTTAAGTTCATAACGTCTTTGTTCTTGGCCACAATAATAGCTCGTTCACTCAGCCAATTATGACTCTTATAATTGGTTTGAATATTGGGAAATACTTTTTCAACCAATTTTCGATGACACGTGGCTGCATGCGGCCGCATACCAGAGAAGTATGGGGCCGCATGCCGAGAAGGACATTTCATCCTCGGCTCCTGCACGGCCAGGTGCAGTAAGCAAGGATAAAATATTTGCTGTAGTGTAGACACTCTGTGCCGGAGGTCTGTAGGCCAAAACAACAGAACTCCGGCACAGAGCTTCTAGTTCTGGGACTTCCGGTTAGGCAGTTTTTCTCGAAGTGACACACCACCCAAGTTATGCTTGGTTTTCTGGAGACTTTTGACACACCAAGCTCAAAAGATTGCCCATCACTGCCCTATGCTATCCTACATTGTCTTGATTATAGTAGCTTCGTAGTAAGTTTTGAATTTGGGAGGTGTAATTTCTCCAACTTTGTTCTTCTCTTTCAAGATTGTTTCAACTCTTCTATGTCCCTTTCATTTCCACATAGAATCAGCTTGCCAATTTTTGCAAAAAATATTTTTTTAAGCCAACTGGAATTGTGACAGAGATTTTATTGAATCCAGAGATTAATTTAGAGAGTATTGCCATCTTTAAAGTCTCTTTGAAGTGTCAAATCTCCCAATCAATGAGCACAGAATGTTTTTCCACTTATTTAGGTCTCTTCATTTATTTCTGTTTTCTAGCTTTAGGTATACGCGTCTTGAATTTCTTTTGTTAAATTTATCTCTAAGTGTTTTATTTTTAGATGTTATTATAAATAGAAATTTCTTAATTTCATGTTTGGATTATTCATTGCTACTATAGAGAAATGTAATTGATTTTAGTATATTGATCTTGTATCTTGCAATCGTCTGAATTCACTTATTAGCTCTAATAGTTTTTTTGATGGATTCCTTAGAATTTTCTACATAAAAGATCGTGTTGTGCCTGACCGGGCGGTGGTGCAGTGGATGGAGCGTCGTACTGGGATGCGGAGGACCCAGGTTCGAGACCCCAAGCTCGCCGGCTTGAGCGCAGGCCCATCTGGCTTGAGCAAGAGCTCGCCAGCTTGGACCCAAGGTAGATGGCTCCAGCAGGGGATGGCTCGGTCTGCTGAAGGCCTGTGGTCGGGACACATGTGAGAGGGCAATCAATGAACAACTGGGGTGTTGCGACGGCAATGAAGAACTGATGATTGATGCTTCTCACCTCTCTTCGTTCTTGTCTGTCTGTCCCTGTCTATCACTCTCTCTGACTTTCTCTCTGTCCCTGTAAAACAAATAAATAAAACTAAAAAAAAAAAAGATCGTGTTGTTGGTAAATAGACATAGTTCCACTTCTTCCTTTCTAATCTAGATACTTTTTTTCCTTTTTTTATTTTTTTTCCTGTCAAGACCTCCAGTACAAGACAGAAGTGGCAAAAATAGACATCTTGTTTTGTTCCTAATTTTAAGAGGAAAGCATTCTGGCCCTGGCTGAGTAGCTAGTTAGCTGGAGTATTGTTACCATACACTAAGGCTGTGGTTCAATCCCTTTTCAGGGCACATACAAAAACATAAATAAGTAGAACAAATTGATGTTTCTCCCTTTCTCTCTCTCTCCCCCCCCCATTCTTCTCTCTAAAATTAATAAATATAATATTTTTTAAAAAAAAATATTCTGGCCTGACCTGTGGTGGCGCAGTGGATAAAGCGTTGACCTGGGAACACTGAGGTTGACAGTTCAAAACCCTGCACTGGTCTGGTCAAGGCACATATGGGAGTTGATGCTTCCAGCTCCTCCCCCCTTTCTCTCTCTCTCTCTCTCTCTCACTCTGTCTCCTCTCTAAAATGAATAAATAAAAAGAAACTTTAAAAAAAACATTCTGTCTTTCACCATTAAGTATGATGTTACAAACATTCTTGAACAAGTCCTTTTATGAATCAAGGTCTTCATTTCTCTTGAGTAAATACCTAGGTTTAGAATTCCTGAATCACATAGTAGGTATATGTTTAACATCACGAAGAATTGCAAAATTGCTTTCCATAGTAGCTTTTGTGCCCAACAGTTCTTTTAAATTTTTTTTAAATTTTCCATTGATTTGAGAGAGAAGAAAAGAAGGGAAAGAGGGAGAAAGAGAGAGAGAGAGAGAGGCATCAACTTATTGTTCCACTTAGTTATGTAATTATCCACTGAGCAACCCAGTCAGGTCCCCCAACCATCTTTTAAATCTCTCTTGTTGCCTGACCAGGCAGTGGTGCAATGGATAGAGCAGTGGTTCTTAACCTAGGTTCTATTGAACCCTAGGGGTTTGATGAGTCAGTCTCAGGGGTTCGGAGAAGCCTCTGCCACGGAGGCCAGAATAAAGTAATGCCGTAATTTGTTGTGAGTTCACGCACTTTGTTGGTTTTGTTCTTTGAGCAAGGTGATGTTCATGCATGGCTCATTTTGTGCACCAGTAAAAAAACATATACCTATGTCTTGAATTTGGAAAATAATCATATTTTATTTATCACTAAAGAAGGGTTCGGTGAATGCGCATATGAAACTGGTGGGTTTGGTACCTCAAAAAAGGTTAAGAACTACTGGGATAGAGCGTCGAACTGGGATGCGGAAGGACCCAGGTTCGAGACCCCGAGCTCGCCAGCTTGAGCATGGGCTCATTTGGTTTGAGCAAAAGCTCACCATCGTGGACCCAAGGTCGCTGGCTCCAGCAAGGGGTTGCTCGGTCTGCTGAAGGCCCGCGGTCAAGGCACATGTGAGAAAGCAATCAATGAACAACTAAGATGTCGCAACAGCAACAAAAAACTAATGATTGATGCTTCTCATCTCTCTCTGTTCCTGTCTGTCTGTCCCTATCTATCCCTCTCTCTGACTCTCTCTCTGTCTCTGTAAAAAAAAGCAAAAAAACCCAAAAAAAACCTTTCTTGTTATATGTTATCTATCATCTCAATAAGTTTCAGAGAACAGAAGGACTCCTAAACTGTGGGCTCCTTGCTGCACCTTAATTAGAAGGCTTCCCAGTAGTAGACTCAACAAGTCTGGGATGCTCAAGTAGTTTTCAAGAGACGATTATTTCATTAACAACCTGAATCCATTCTGTTATAAGCTCACTCCACTGCACACACCCTCCCAAATTCCTCCCCAGTTAATCCCCCAAAAGGAGCCCAGGTGAATCACAAAACATGCCACCTGAACCACTGTCACTTTGTTGGCATGTTATGTTTCATGGTGATGTCATTAAAATTAGGAGGATTCCTCTGACCAAACCAACTGCGGACAGGTGGTTATACAGCAGTCTTCTTTTCTTAAATTTTTAAGTGTTTTTTTAATTGAATTTATTGAGGTTATGTTGACGAATAAAATTACATAGGTTTTTGCCTGACCTGCGGTGGCACAGTGGATAAGGCACCAACCTGGGACACTGAGGTTGCTAGTTCAAAACCTTGGGTTCGCCTGACCATGTGGTGGCGCAGTAGATAGAGCGTCGGACTGGGATGCGGAAGACCCAGGTTCAAGACCCCGAGGTCGCCAGCTTGAGCGCGGGCCCATCTGGCTTGAGCAAAAGCTCACCAGCTTGGACCCAAGGTCACTGGCTCCAGCTGGCTCCAGCAGGGTGTTGCTCGGTTTGCTGAAGGCCCATGGTCAAGGCACATGTGAGAAAGTAATCAATGAACAACTAAGATGTCGCAACAAAAAACTGATAATTGATGCTTCTCATCTCTCTCCATTCCTGTCTGTCTGTCCCTATCTATCTCTCTCTCTCTCTAAAAAAAACAAAAAACAACCTTGGGTTTGCCCAGTCAAGGCACAGATGAGTAGTAACTATGAATTGATGCTTCACGCTCCTATCTCCCTCCCCCAATGTTTCTTTCTCTCTTGTCTCTAAAATCAATAAAGTTAAAAAAATAAAATTGCATAGGTTTCAAGTGTACCATTCTAGAATACATCATCTGTATATTGTCTGTCCAGTCTTGATGCAGATCCTTTTTGTGCCTAGTTGGGCTCCAATTATGATTTTGGTTTATCTTGTGTGTGATCAAAGGAATGCAAACATTTTTCATACTCCTACATGCCTTGCACCCATCTCATACCGTAAATTCTGTAACCCATCTCCTAGATTGACGTCAGCATCTTCTTCAAAGCACCACACATCTCTGTGGGCAGTTATCATATCAGGATAAGCATCCACCTGCTCACCTGTGAGCCCTGTGTTTTTGAGAGTCTCTCTCTGCAGTTCGTCAGCTTCCCATAATCACAATGGCCTTCCTCTTTTCTTTTTTTCTAAGATGACAATATCTCTATTGCTTGGACAGATTAGGAAAGTTATGTATGTTCAAAGAAATAAGGCCTAAAAATTATAAAAGCATAATTTTTCCTTCTATAAAATAGCTAGCATCAATAATATCTCAATTGCCTGACCTGTGGTGGCGCAGTGGATAAAGGTCGACCTGGGAACGCTGAGGTCGCCAGTTCAAAACCCTGCATTGGTCTGGTCCAGGCACATATGGGAGTTGATGCTTCTAGCTCCTCCCCCCTTTCTCTCTCTCTCTCTCTCTCTCTCTCACTCTGTGTCTCCTCTCTAAAATAAATAAAATAAAAAGAAACAGAAAAAAAGTGCTGCAGAAATTCCTTGTTTGAAAATAATAAAAAAATATATTAAAAAAATAATATCTCAATAAAGCTTGGGGAATTATTTTTAATGGCTAACAGTTTAGGGTTTAAGTTTGAGGCTTATTATTTTAATGTACTTGGACATTTCTGCATGGTTGTTGGTGAATAGCTAGAAATCATTCTTCCTAATGGCATCATATTCTGTGGTATAAATAGACATGAATTTTTTTATTAAATATTTCAAACAAGTAGAACAGTACTAAGAATGACTAAGAATGAACAGTACTTAATGTAGTAAGCATCTGTGTGTGGCTAAGTTATTAGAAAAAAGTTCAGCAACATAAATATTTTCCCCAGTTTGTCATTTGTCTTTTTTCTTTTGGTGAGGTTTTGTTATGTATATTTTTATATTCACAGAGTCAAATTTAAGAGTCTTTTCTTTTATAAGTTCTGAGTTTGGAGAAACACCTTGCCCATGCCAAAATTATTCAGAAATTCTCCAGTGTTTCTCATTAGAACTTTTATTGTTTTGGTTTTTCCATTTGAATGTTTTATCATTTGCTATGTAACCATGTGACCAATGTGACATATAAATCAAGCTCAATTTTTTGTTCCCAGATGACAGTTCATTTGGCCCACTTCTTAAATAAATAATTCTTTGTATCTGTCCCTTGATTTTAAATGCCATCTTTAATATATGCTAAATTCCCATGTAAATTTGATTTAGTACTCTATTTCTCATTCTGTTCCACTCAACTTTCTGGTCCATTGCCCCACTATTTTACTTAACTAATTGATGTAATAGACATATTACCTTGTAATATATATGTCTTCATTGCTCTTCTTTTTCAGAGTAGACCTGGCTACAGTACTTTTTTCTTGTTCATTTTTATATGAACTTTTAAATCACTGTATGTAATTTAAAAGAACCATTGATATGTCTTGAAGAATGACATTTAATTTAATAACTTAACAGAAAAAACTAATCTTTTTATAATGTCAAGCCTACTTGTACAAGAACATCTATCTAGGCCTTTTCATCTAGATCATTTTGGTTTCAAGCAATAGAGATTTAATTTTTAAGCAAGAGAGAGAAAGAGGGACAGACAGGGACAGACAGACAGGAAGGGAGAAAGATGAGAAGCATCAATATTTTGTTGTGTCTCCTTGGTTGTTCATTGATTGCTTTATCATATGTGCCTTGACCGGGGGGCTCCAGCCAGTGACCCCTTGCTCAAACCAGTGACCTTGGGTTTCAAGCCAAGGACCATTGACCTCATGCCAGTGACCATGGAATCATGTCTATGATCCCACACTCAAGCTGGTGAGCCCGCACTCAAGCTGGTGACTTTGGGCTTTCAAACCTGGGATCTCAGCATCCCAGGCTCTATCCACTGTGTCACTGCCTGGTCAGGTTCCAGCAATAGAGATTTTTTTTTTAATGTTTTATTTATGTATTTTAGTGAGGAGAGTAGGGGAGAGAGTGAGAAGGGGGAGGAGCAAGCCCAGGGTTTTGAACTGGTGACCTCAGTGTTCCAGGTCACGCTTTATCCACTGCGCCATCACAGGTCAGGCCAGCAGTAAAGATTTAAAGTGGGTTTCTAAAAAATATCTTATAGATATTTCCTATATATTTTAGATATATATAATGGATTCTTTCATGTGTGATTTATTCTCACCTGACCAGGCTGTAACACAGTGGATAGAGCAGTGAAGGAGCAGGAAGCATCAACCCCTCTATGTGCTTTGACCAGGCAAGCCCAGGGTTTTAAACTGGCAACCTCAGTATTTCGGGACGATGCTTTAACCACTGCGCCACCACAGGTCAAGTGGGTCTGTTTTTTTCATCATATTCTCTTAACCCAGTGGTTCTTAACCTTTTTTGAGGTACTGAACCCACCAGTTTCATATGCGCATTCACCAAAACCTTCTTTTTTTTTTTTAAATCTTTTTTTTATTTTTTGTTGTTGTTTTTTTTTATTTTATTCATTTTAGAGAGGAGACACAGAGTGAGAGTGAGAAAGAGAGAAAGGGGGGAGGAGCTGGAAGCATCAACTCCCATATGTGCCTTGACCGAACCAGTGCAGGGTTTTGAACTGGCGACCTCAGTGTTCCCAGGTCGACGCTTTATCCACTGCGCCACCATAGGTCAGGCAAAACCTTCTTTTATTTTTCTTTTCTTTTCCCCTTCTTTAGTTATAAATAAAATATGATTTTTTTCCCAAATTTAAGACATAGGTATATGTTTTTTTACTGGTGCACAAAATGAGCCGTGCATGACATCACCTTGCTCAAAGAACAAAATCAACAAAGTGCATAAACTCACAACAAATTACAGTATTACTTTATTCTGGCCTCCGAGGCAGAGGCTTCTGCGAACCCCTGAGGCCAACTCATCGAACCCTTACGGTTCAATAGAACCCAGGTTAAGAACCACTGTCTTAACCAATTGTTACTTATAAATATAAATATAATTGAGTTGGATGTGTTAATATTTTGCTCTATTAATTTGCTTAATTTTCTTACTCTTTCTGATAGTTTTTTTCAGGTGATTTTCTTGCGTTTTCCAGTTATTTAACACTATCCTTGCAATCAGATATACCTTCTCTTTTTTCAGTTCATTAAATAAACTTTACATTTTGTAAGTTTTGAATTTATAGAAATTGTGAGTACGGTGAGTTTCCATATACTCCACATCCAATTTCCCCTGTTGTTAACATCTTACATTAGTATAGAGCATTTGTTATATACTTAATTAACCAATTTTTCCCCCTTTTTATTGAATTCATTGAGGTGACACTGGTGCACAATTCATAATACCTGTGCACTGTATTGTGTGCTTAATGAACCAACATTGATACATTATTATTAACCAATGTCCATAATTTATTGATTGCCTTAGTCTTTAGCTAATCTCCTTTTCTTCTTCCAGAACTAATTACATTTAGTTGTTTTATCTCCATAGACTCTTCTTAGCTGTGACAATTTTTCAGACTTTTTTCCCATTGACTTGAGAGAAAGAGAGAGAAAAGCATCAACCCACTGTTACACTTAGTTGTTCCATTTAGTGCATTCATTAGTTGTTTCTCGTATGTGCGCTAACTGGGATCGAACCTACAACCTCGGCTCTCTGGGAGGACACTCTATCCACTGAGCCAAGGGTCACAGTTTCCTTGTTTTTGAAGATAGTCACAGTTTTGAGGCATACTGGTCAGGAATTTTGTAAAACGCTCCTCTATCTCAATTTTTTTTTACCTCTGATTCAATCCTCTAACAGCGTGGGGCTGGTACACGCAGTGTGTTGTCATGTGGAAGTGAGGAGAGCACCCGTTCTTGTCTTCTTTCATGTTTTGCTGGAATGCCTCTGCAGTGCCCCACTGAGCATTCAGGCCAGGTTAGATATATGTGATCACGATAATGAAATATTTTATTCCTATACTTCTATAATATTCCTAACCTGGTTATAGTCAATACTATTGTTCTTAGTGTCTATCTCTGAATTATTAAGTATGCTTATATTTGGGGATGGGGGGTTCCTGTCATTTTCCAAGCTAGCTCTTTTCACAACCCAAAGGCTCTCTTCTTTCCTTCTGCCACAGAGACAGACCTGCCTCCTGCAAATTTGAAATTTAGCAAATGTGCCTCCTTTGTTCTTCGAACTAAGGTGGAAGGAACGAGGAGGGCTTCTGACCCAGGTCCCACTTGTCTCAGCTCCTGCACCTTGTGGTGCCCCCGCTTCAGGAAGTGCATCTCTGTACTGTTTTCTGAGGGCTCTCGCTGCTGCACCCTCTCCCCACCCTTCTCGTCCCCTTCTCTACAGCTTTTTTTGCCTGCTATCGGCTGCTTTTAGTAGACCTTACAAGTATATTGGAGACTGAAAAGTAAATCACTCTCTAGGTTTGATCAAGAACGGAATTGGAGGGTTTCTAAATCCATGCCTCTTGCTGTTATCCCACCATTGCCCAGAGAAGGTACAGACACAGGCTTCTGCAGCCACATTCATACCCAAAGTTTTAATGAAGTAATTTTTGACCCAAAGACTACCCACTAATTTCTCGAACTAGTGGGCAACTCAATCAATCTTTGAACTCTGTCACGTAAAGTTTTATTAGAAACATAATGGGGATTTTGGAGAGAGGACTGGTGAACTTTGCGTGGTAAAATAGAAACTTGAATTGTCAGTGTAGAGAACTAGATTAAGAGATAAGGATATTCACTCAGTAAAGAAAAGTAACTGAAGAGATGCCTGTGCTAGTCATTTTGCCAGGCAGTTCAGTGGTGGTTATGGTTGGTAGAGTTAGTCTAATTCGTGATTAGAATATTGTTTTCCCTGGACCTCAGTTTCTGGGGAGTAATGAAATGGAATTCATTTGCCTTAAGAAGAAGCTGAAATGAGTTTCAATGTATGAAAATACATAGTAAATTTCTGATTTTCTGAAAGGAAAATTTGGAGCCATTGTAAACATTTGAGGAGTATAAGACTGTGACCACAGAAATGGCTGGAGCTGTGGCTGGTTCATTTAAGCTGAGGAAGTCACTGACTGATTAAAGATACAAAATGTCAGGTGATTGAGCCTCCACCAAAGGTAGACATGACAAGATGGTGGTGCAGGGAAGATGCCTCCTGGCTTGAGGCAGGCAAATCCTGGGAGCAAAGGTTAGACTGCGTAACAGACACATAGGAACCAAGAGTCACATTGGGGTTGATGGATATCACTGGTGCAAAGGTTATACTTTGTCATTTTCCCACACCTGAGGTCAGTTTCCTTTTGTATTAGGTGCCCACTTGTTCCCCATGTGATCCAAAAGTCCCATTTTAGATTGGGGTTCCTGGAGAAAGGCTCCTACTAGGACATTAGCATCCTGGAGATTTGACAGGGAGTCCTCTTGGGAATAGCACCTGTACAGGCAGGAGGGAAGCAGGGCTAGACAGCAGGCAAAGTTGAATTGCAAGGTAGTTACAACAGAGCTCTGGGTTTGAAATGGCTCTTCAAAGTTGTCTTAAATTAAGGCAAGAAGGTAAGTGTTCCGTGTTCGGTCACTGCCAAGTCACTGGATGTGAGCTACACCTGTGGGGACAATCCTGAAAGGAGATTTGTGGAAAGCTGTCATCTGCCAATGCTCCTGGTTGCTGCAGAATGGGTGCCGCAGTCCTGAACAAGGGGCGCGTGCACCGCACAGCACAGCTCAGCTCAGCATCCACTTCTCAAGCCTAATACGGGGCGGCAACTGACTCAGTCGCTCAGAACTGCAGGCTCTTAGGTCTGTAAGTTTTCTGTGGTCTTTCTCATCTTTCCCTGCTTTGCTCCTCTGCCCCACCCCTCCCATGTTCAACTACAAAAATCTACTCACCGCTCCCTGAACACATAGTGTGCTCTTACCACCACCCTGCCTTTTCATATGCTAGTTCTTCCGCTTTTTGAAAAGTTTTTTATTCATTGATTTTAAGAAAGAGAGAAAGAGAGAGACAGACAGACAGACAGAAACAATGATCTGTCCCTGTATCTGCCCTGATTGGGGATCAAACCTGCAATCCCTGCACATGAGGACAACACTCCAACCAATTGAGATATCAGGCCAGATGCCATTTTATCTGTCTAGAATGTTCTTCCTCCCTTCCATTTGTCAAAATCAAGCCCCTTTACCAAAATCAGATAAAGACACTACAAACAAAGAAAATTATAGGCCAATATCCCTGATGAACACGAATGCTAAAATCCTCAACAAACTATTAGCAAATCAGACCCAACGGTACATTAAAAAAGTCATACATCATGATCAGGTGGAATTTATTCCGGGAATTCAAGGTTGTCACGACTGCAAATCAATAAACGTGACACACCACATAAACAAAATGAAGGAAAAAAATCACAAGATCATATCAACAGGTGCGAAAAAGCATTTGATAAAACCCAGCATCTATTTATGTTAAAAATTCTCAGCAAAGTGGGAATAGAGGATGAACATACCTCAATGTAATAAAGGCCTATATATGCCTGACCAAGTGGTGATGCAGTGGATAGAGCATCACCCGGGATGCTGAGGACCCAGGTTGCTGAGGACCCAGGTTTGAAACCCCCAGGTCACAGGCTTGAGCTCAGGGTGGCCAGCTTGAGCATGGGCTCATAAATATGACCCTATGGTTGCTGGCTTGAGCCCAAGGTGGCTTGGCTTGACCAAGGGGTCATTGGCTCAACTAGAGCCCTCCAGCCCCCTGTCAAGGCACATATGAGAAAGTAATCAGTGAACAACTAAGGTGCCACAACAAGAAGTTGATGCTTCTCATCTCTCTCCGTTTCTATTTGTCTGTCTGTCAGTGTCTCTCTCACTAAAAAAAAGGATTAAATCCAAAATTTATAAAGAACTTATAGGCCTGACCTGTGGTGGCACAGTGGATAAAGCGTCAACCTAGGAACACTGAGGGCGCCAGTTCAAAACCCTGCACTGGTCTGGTCAAGGCACATATGGGAGTTGATGCTTCCAGCTCCTCCCCCCTTTCTCTCTTTCTATCTCTCTCTCTCTCTCTCTCTCACTCTATGTCTCTTCTCTAAAATGAATAAAATAAAATAAATATTAAAAAAAGAACTTATAAAACTCAACACAAAAAATACAAACAATCTAATTTAAAAATAGGTAAAGGATTTGAATAGAGATTTCTTCAAAGAGGACATACAGATGGCTAATAGACATATAAAAAGATGCTCAATGTCACTAATCATCAGAGAAATGCAAATTAAAATCACAATAAGATATCACTTCACACCTGTCAGAATAAATAATAAATAAATAAACAACAAGTATTGTTGAGGGTGTGGAGAAAAGGGAACCCTCATGCACTGTTTGGTGGGAATGCAGATTGGTACAACCACTATGGAAAGCAGTTACATCAAAAAATTAAAAATGGCACTGCCTTATGACTCAGCGATTCCACTTCTGGAGACTTATCCAAAGAAACTCAAAGCACTAATTCAAAAGAATACATGCACCCCTATGTTCACTGCACTGTTATTTACCATAGCCACGATTTGGAAGCAGCCCAAATGTCTGTCCATCAGTAGGTGAGTGGATAAAAGAACTATAGCACATTTACACAATGGAGTACTACATGACCATTAAAAAGAAAGAACTCTTACCTTTTGCAACAGCATGGATGGACCTGGAGAGCATTACGCTAAGTGAAACAAGCCAGTCAGAGAAACACAAGAACCATGGAGTTACATATGATTTCACTTACATGTGGAATCTAATGAACAAAATGAACTAACAAGCAAAACAGGGACAGGCTCATAGAGAGCAACTGTCAACAGGAGGTAGGGGTGGATGAGGAGGGTAGAGGGATTGAGCAGAAAAGGACAAAAAAAGAGTGAAAACTCATGGACATGGACAACAGAGTGATGACTGCCAGGGGGTTGAGGGGCAGGGGAGGTGGGCATAGTCAGGATAAATGGTGATGGACGAAGACTTGACTTGGGGAAGCGGGTGGTGAACACACAATATAGTGTAAAGAAATATGTTACAGAATTGAGCACCTAAAACCTGTATAATTTTCTTAATCAGCGTCATCCCAATGTATTCAATTTTTTAAAAATCAAGCTCCTTTAACAAGGCCTACTTCAAAAGCTAATTGTATTATAAAAGTTGAAAGGGAATCAATTTCTTCTTCCTCTGGGATCCCAAAGCATGTTGTTCCTAATTCTCTTATCATATCTGCCCTGCTTGCCTTATAGCTGATCGTGTGCTTGATTCTTTCTTTATCAGACTGTCAGTTCAATGAGCACAGAACTTCCTCCTTTATCCTGTTCTTTTCTCCATAGCTTAGCATTCATTCCTCTTGGCACAAAACAAATAGGAAATAATTGCATCAAACGTTCCAAATTGCTATGAGAGATGCTTAGGAAAAATCTCTGTATAGGTCTAAGGACCCTTTGACATCACCCTGTATTTTTACTTCTTATGGGAAACAGATCATTTATTTATTCAATATCATTTGAGTGCTTAATATGAGACAGATACTGCTAGGGCTACTTCCTGTTATCCTTATTGTTGTAGTGGTGAATTAAAGTAAATTCTCGTAACATGAAACTAATCATTTAAAACTGCACAATTTAGCCGTGGCCAGATAGCTCAGTTGGTTAGAGCATTGTCCTGATATACAGTGGTTTCAGGTTCAATCCCTGGTTGGGACACATATGGAAACAGGTCAATGTTTCTCTCTGTCTCTCTCCCTTTCTCTCTCTCTAAAATCAATCAATAAAAAATGTTTTAAGTGTACAATTCAGGGGCATTCAGCACATTCACATTGTTGTGCCTCCATCATCTCTGTTTCAAAACATTTACACCTCCCCCAAAGCAAACCTGTTTCTATTGTTCTTAAAGAAATTATACCCAGCCTTCCAGAAGCTAGGTATGGTACAACAAGAGAGGAATGAGCCTGACCAGGCGGTGGCACAGTGGATAGAGCATCGGACTGGGATGCGGAAGACCTAGGTTCAAGACTCCGAGCTCGTCAGCTTGAGCACGGGCCCATCTGGCTTGAGCAAGAGCTCACCAGCTTGGATCCAAGGTCGCTGGCTCCAGCAAGGGGTTGCTCGGTCTCCTGAAAGCCCGTGGTCAAGGCACATGTGAGAAAGCAATCAATGAACAACTATGGTGTCGCAACGGCAACAAAAAACTGATTGATGCTTCTCACCTCTCTCCATTCCTATCTGTCTATCCCTATCTATCCCTCTCTCAGACTCTCTCTCTCTCTCTGTCCCTGTAAAAAAAAAAAAGAGAGAGGAATGAATGAGTATAATGCAGTGGTTCTTAACCTGGGTTCTATCGAACCCTAGGGTTTCGATGAGTTGGTCTCAGGGGTTCGGAGAAGCCTCTGCCACGGAGGCCAGAATAAAGTAATACCGTGATTTGTTGTGAGTTCATGCACTTTGTTGGTTTTGTTCTTTGAGCAAGGTGATGTTCATGCACGGCTCATTTTGTGCACCACTGAAAAAACATATACCTATATCTTGAATTTGGAATAAAAAATTATATTTTTTTATCACTAAAGAAGGGTTCGGTGAATGCGCATATGAAACTGGTGGGTTCGGTACCTCAAAAAAGGTTAAGAACCACTGGTCTAATGTCTGAAAAATTCGTAGTTTAACCCACCTTTGTGTAGAAGTCCTGCTGGCTTGCTTTTCTGTTTCTGAATAGGACGGAACTTTCTTTTTTTTTTTTTACAGGGACAGAGAGAGAGTCAGAGAGAGGGGCAGACAGACAAGAACGAAGAGAGTTGAGAAGCATCTATCATCAGTTTCTTGTTGTGACACCTTAGTTGTTCATTGATTGCTTTCTCACATGTGCCTTGACCGCGGGCCTTCAGCAGACGGAGTAATCCCTTGCTGGAGCCAGCGACCTTGGATCCAAGCTGGTGAGCTTTTTGCTCAAACCAAATGAGCCCACGCTCAAGCTGGCAACCTCGGGGTCTCGAACCTGGGTCCTCCGCATCCCAGTTCGTTGCTCTATCCACTGCGCCACCTCCTGGTCAGGCAAGAAGGAACTTTCCTTTCACTGTTCCGAGAGGGTCGTGTTCGGGTGTCAGTACAGGTCCTACAGTCCCACAGTCCCGTCCAGAGGGGTACCCCCCAGCGAAGCCCTGGCTGACTTGAGGTGATGGACGCCCCCACCTAAGGTGGAGCGTTGGCAGCTGTGCGGTCTGCACCTCACCCTTTCTTTGTATGTGACGGAGAATGGAGAAACAGTAACACCACTTCAGCTCATTTTTGTTTTTCAGTGTCCTGAAATTCCTATCTGAGACCAAATGAATAAAATCAGCGGCTCTACCAGGAAAGGGGAGGCAGCCACTGGCAGGGCTAATCCCAACCCCCTTCAGCTAACAGCATAGGCACACAGGGCCTTTGCACTAGCTATCTGACTTCTTTCTTTCAACCATTCTGAAATAGAGTCTGCTTTATGGTTCCGAGGAAACTGAGGCTAAGCGAGGAAAGTGCCGTGCTCGGGCTCACAAGGTAAGGCAAAGCTGGGGTTGGGGAGACCCTAGCATGCCATGGAGAGGTTTCCTAAGGAAACCCTGCCTTGGAACCTGGCCCACCCCTCACTTCTCATTCACTCTGGTCCCCAAAGGCACTGGAACAAGGTAGCAACTCCATGCCCCCCCCACCCCCAGGAAAGATCGTAACAGTGAACCCTCTGAGCCTCCTCTCTTGAGCACGTCCCTATCACCTTCAGCATGTAGCTGAGGTGGGGAGAATGAGGCCATGGGGACCTCACCAGCCTGGATTCTCATGCACATCAGATCAAACACAAACACAGTCAGGAAAAAAAACGGCTCTATGGATCTATATACACATTTATTTTATTTATTTTCTATTAAAGCAGCATCAACATACCCTTTTCAAATCACTTTTCTGAAAGTAAATTTTCCGGAAATGCATTCTTTCTAAATGTACAGCGTGCAATAATGTGGAAACTTACGGAAGCAGTTTGACCTGGGTAATTCAGTTCATGGTTTGCAAGCTAGGTTTTGTTTTTGGAGGGGTTCTAAGAACTGCTGTACTACAAGTATACCCAGATTTCGCTCAAGTCTCTGCATACTTGTGATTAGTTGAGGCTGTAAGAACAGAAATTCCTCTTCATGATATAAAGTGATTCATTACATGATTACATTGAGAAGAAATGACTGAACGTTTGAGTCATGCACGATTTAAAAGCCAGGGCCAATATTTTGAAAGAGAGGATGATACTTTTTACAATTTCATCATTTTTGACAGTCATTTTTAAGTCATGTCAACAATAGTTTTTAATTGATTACTCTTGTCTCCCTTGATGGGAGGCACTTCCAGGGGTAAAAGAAGCACTGTCATGTTTTAGTAGTCCTTGTTATCTTTAGTTTTGAAGGCACTGTTTGTAAACAGGTAAAAGACCTCAAATAAATGTATCTGGGACTATGTATTATTTTTAAAATTTGAATAGTCATCAGTTACAATAGAAATACAACACTTGAATTTCATGTTCGCAATTCAGACCATGCTCAATGCCTTTGTATCCTTATACTTTGAGCCAGCATGAAAAGTTGGCTTCCATTAACAATTAATCCTTTACAATTCAAGAATTGAGATCTAAGTTCATTACTCCGCTCTTCGTTTCTGCACACACCTGGCTTCAAGGACTATACCTAGCTTCAAATAGATTCTGAGAAAGAAACATGGGGGCAGCACATCCAAGTTTTCCACATTGTTCCGCAAAAGCAAGAAATGAATTAAAGAGCTCATTTTTCACAGCAAGAAGCAGCGGTTGACGCCACCAGTCAATCCTTTTCAAGTCCCTCAGAAGCGCTCCATACGGCTCAGGTTAGAAGGGAATGGTCTTCCCCTTCCAGTATTATTTCTAAGCTCTTTGAAACCCTGCTCAGAATTCTCCTCGGGGCTTACTGATTGCACTGGCTAGTCTGGTGCGGGAAGGGCACGTCGGTGCGAGTGAACTCACACCTACATTGACCTCGTTCGTGGCAAGAGGAAAGCTGACTGCAGGGTGAGAAGCCCGCTCTCTGCGATGGCTCTTCCTCCTCACACCTGCTCATGGAACTCTTCCGATACTACAATTTTAAGTGAGCTCTTAATTTGGAGAGCTTATTGACTCTGAGTTTTTTGCATTTCCATTTCTTTTACAGGGCGTCGTGGAGATCGTGGTCCACCGTGGACTGCGTGTAAGAGGAGCTGGGGGTGTGGTGAGCGCTGGAGCACGGGGTGTCAGCAGAGTATATCTGGAAGATTCGACAGTATTGGCAGAGCATAAAAAAGCCCCTGCAGCTTTTGAAGAGTTGGACAATGTACTTGCGAAATTTCTGCCCCAGGAAAAAGTAGATGACTGGATTCAGGCAGCAGTGAACAAAAGCCAGGGTCTCTGTGGCCTGGATGGCATGGTCCAGGTATCTCTCGAAGGTGCAATGCTGGAGCACCTCTAGCTGTACCAGGGTCTCCAGAAAGAGCACCACGTGGTACGGAGTCCAGAAGCCCAGGAAGAGCACCACCACGGCAAAGATCATCCTCACCGCCTTGTTCTTCTTCTCGTTTTTACAGTGCTGCAAGGTCCTGATGATCATGGAGTAGCAAAACAGCATGATCCCTAAGGGGATCACCAACCCTAAAATGTTGATCTCCAGGGAGGTCAGAACCTTCCACTGTGTGGCGTTGAACGAGTACTTGGCTTTGCAGTAGGTATGGTTGTTCTCTGTGTAACAGGTGCTGAATAAAAGGCCCGGAAGGGAGACAAATACAGCCACTGACCACATAGCCATGCTGGTGATAATCCCGTAAGTCACGGTTCTGGCTCTCAAGGAGAACACCGCGTGCACAATGGCCAGGTATCTATCTATGCTCATCAGGGTGATAAAAAATATGCCACTGTAGAAGCCCACCAAGTACACCCAGGAAATCATCTTGCAGAGATTTAGTCCAAAAACCCACTGGTCTGCTGCATAGTAGCCCCAGAAAGGGAGGGAGAAGACGAAGAGCAGGTCCGAGATGGCAAGATTGAGCAGGTACACGTCAGTCATGGACCGGAGCCGCTTGTACTTGAACAAGACCACAACCACCATGGAGTTCCCAAGCAGACCGAACAGAAAGACCAAGGAGTAGATGGGGGGCAGGAAGAGCTGCCCAAACGCTTTGATGCCTTCTTTGGTGCAAGGCTCAGGAAAATCATAGTTATAGTAACTGTTGTAGTTTTCTCCCAGGGTGATGTCCGCTATATCCGTGGTGTTCATTTTCAAATGGACAGGCACCTCAAGGCAGGTCTGAGGCCAACTGGAAGAAGCTAAGGAGAGGAGCAAACAAGATTTCTGTAAGAACAAAAACCAAGTCACAACAGTGCTGACTGCAGGGCACGGCTGCCTAATATTCTGCACCCGTGTCGTTTTATACCCTTTCCAACCTTCCCGAGTTGAAGGGCTCGGTTCCGCACAGGACTGCGCCGCCAGATGAAATAATTCTGCCCTCTGGCATCAGACAGATTCCAAATTCCAGCTCTGTCACTGTCCCTACCCCTTTGCTGGGAGCTTCAGTTCTCTCATGTGTCAGGGGGAACGCGAAACCTCCTTTCTAAGCAGCTATTTTTCATGGATGTATTTCTGAAAGAAAGTCTGGGATACCTGCAATCACCTGCCGGAAGGACAAGGACAGCTGATATCCCCAACAGCATGGCACCGAGGGCCTTCCCGACATAAAAACAGGATAAAAGGAAGATTTCAAAATCTACCCATGTCACCCCTTTAGATTATAACTCCATAAGTTCAATAATTGCTTAGGTAATCATTAAGCTAAAAGGAAACCACGTGGGTCACTGGCCTTTATTTTAAAAAAAAACCTAATTCCTCCTGCATGCTTTGTATTGTCCATTTAACCCCACTTCCATGCTCCTGTCCCCAGCACCCCACCATTTCAACAAAATCTGGTACGCTAAGCCGAGCAAGCATCCTGAGCCATGGCGTAGATAACGCATGAAAGACTCAGAGCGGTTAAGTGACTTCTGAAGCCCACACAGCCACGAGCAGGACTGGCTCTTCAGGCGCCGAGTCCCAGTGATATGCTGGGAAAGCAGGTCTGGGGGTGAGGGAGGCTCAGATTGATGGTTTTTGCTGGTTTCCATGGTGTGAAATATTCCCACCATGGCCAAGGGCAAGCTACCAACTGCCTCACGAAATTCCTGAACGTTTAATGATCAGCTCTTGAGGGCTGGGTACAAGTGCAACACTCTCAACGTTCACATTCACTCTAGAGCGTCACCTCAGGTGGGACAGGCCTGGGTGGCTGGCCTCTCTCCCGGGCCAGCTCGGCTCTGATGCAGCAAATCTCTTCCCAAGGAAGGTGACAGTACTTAGCTGCGTTAACAGAGGGACATTTTTGGTCTTATCAGCCAAACCATAAATGAAAGTCAATCCAATGCACTGAATCCTATCAGAGCGGGACTTGGTAGGACAGATCTGGAAAAGGAATTCCAGAGCCAGAGCTGCAATCTCTACCTCCCCAACCACCCTCATTTCCTGTCTAGAGGGGCAGGGAAAGAGGTTAAAATCTCCTTAAAGTTACACACATGTTCACATGTGAATCAGCAATTCAGGGACGCGGGCTTCCCGACTCAAGGGCAATTAATTCCTCTTGCTTCCTTCTTTTGTTTTTCAATTACAGTTTATATTCAATATTATTCTGTATTAGCTTTAGGTGTACAGCGTAGTGATCAGACAATCAAGTACTTTATAGAGTTCCCCCCATTACAGTCCCAGGACTCACCTGACCCCATACACAGGTGCTGCAATATTATTGACCACATTCCTCCTGCTTCCTTCTTAACAGCACCCTGAGGTTACTTAGCAAAACCCCTTTCACATTGTTTGGTAATCCACAGCTACTCGGTAAGTTCCACCCACACCACCGCATACCCAAACACCTAAACTCTGCTTCTCAAGGGTGACTTTGGTTTACTCCTGCAAACATATGCTGAAGATCGGAGGTTCAAAAAAAAGTGTTAAATGAATAGTAATTCTATTTAAATGAAGACTGATTCTAGTCTTTCTGCACCACTTTACCAATGAAAATGAAAGAAATCACAGAGGCCAGTTAGGAAATGATCAGGAGAACAAACAAAAGTAAGCACAGCCACTAAATATTTCGAATTATTCTGTCGTCCTTATTTGTGTGGTCTTTTGTGACCCGGGAGTCTTAGTAAAAGCAAGAAGTGGAAAAGCTTATGTGTTTCATGAAAACTGTCTGTGTATCCTGAGCACGTGGACTTAGGCTGGCCACATGGGTGCATCAGTGAGTGCCCATCAGGGGAGGGCTCGGAGGATGTGGGTCCAGGTAGATCGCGTGTGACCTCCAAGACAAAAGCTAAATGTGAGCACTAGACTGACCAAGATGTTCTAGTGATGGGACTGAGTGAGCGGCTGGTCAGCTTTCAGTGTTTCCAGAGGTCCTCACACCTGTGTAGAAATCAGCCCGCAGCCCGAAGCCCTGGAATGGCCCCATCCATCCCCACTTACCTAGTATTTCTGAAAGTGGCTCTGAGGAAGGTCTGTGAGGCAGTAGCAGACTTGCTCGAGTAGCCGCGCTAAGAAAGGTACCTTTGAAGGAGTGTCTTCCTGTGAGCACTGACTCTGTTTCTCACTCATCTATGCTGAGTTCAAGTGGTTTCTTTTTTTAAAAAAAAAAAAAAAAGATTGCATTTACTGATTTTGAAGAGAGAGAGAGAGAGAAAGGCTAGAAGGGGGAGGAGCGGGAGTCATCAACTCATAGTTGCTTCTCATATGTGTCCTGACTGGGCAGCCCAGGGTTTCAAATGGCGACCTCAGCGTTCCAGGTCAATGTTCTATCCACTGAGCCACCCGAGGGCAGGCCCAAGTGGGTTTTTTGATAGAAACAGAAAATGACTCTTAATGACTCTTAGTAACTCTTAGTCACTCATTTCCCAAAACTGAAAGCTTACTCTGCTAGATTAAGGAGAAAAATGAAGTAAATTTTTAAAAAGAGAAACTTGTAAAAAATAATTTATTTGCTGCATTTCTTTCTTTTCTTTTCTTTTGTGTGTGTGTGTGTTGCAGAGACAGAGAGACACAGAGAGAGGGACAGATAGGGACAGACAGACAAGAAGGAAAGAGATGAGAAGCATCAATTCTTTGTTGTGGCACCTTAGTAGTTGTTAATTGATTGCTTTCTCATATATGCCTTGACCGGGGGCTACAGCAAAACGAGTGACCCCTTGCTCAAGCCACTGACCTTGGGTTTCAAGCCACTGACCCTTGGGGCTCAAGCCACAGACCATGGGGTCATGTCTATTATCCCATGCTCAAGCCAGCAACCCTGTGCTCGAGGTGGTGAGCCCACAATCAAGCTGGATGCGTCCACGCCCGAGCTGGTGACCTTAGGGTTTCAAACCTGGGTACTCTGCATCCCAGTCCAATGCTCTATCCACTGCGCCACTACCTGGTCAGGCACTGCATTTCTAATTTAAGAACTTTCCTCTTGGCTGGCAATCTGCAGTAGAAATGATCTTTATATTCTGTATCAGGGGCTGTTTGTTATTCCCTAGTCATGGATGTGCAGTGGCAAGCAATCAAGGTATGGACGTTCTCTAAACAAATGAGATCAGACATGCTTAAGGGAGAGGTCAGATATGCTTAAGAAAAAGGGTAGTCAAGTAGAGAAAAAAAAAAGTATCTGGAAACATTTTTGTTTGGTGTGGGGGTGGGGTTGCTATTGGCTTCTAATGGGAAGAAGCCAGGAATGCTGTCAAAATCCTAGAGTGCGCCTGACCAGGTGGTGGCGCAGTGGATAAAGCGTCAACCTGGGAACACTGAGGTCGCCAGTTCAAAACCCTGCACTGGTCTGGTCAAGGCACATATGGGAGTTGATGCTTCCAGCTCCTCCCCCCTTTCTCTCTTTCTCTCTCTCTCTCTCTCTCTCACTCTGTGTCTCCTCTCTAAAATGAATAAAATAAAAAGAAATTTTTAGGCCTGACCTGTGGTGGCGCAGAGGATAAAGCGTCGACCTGGGAACACTGAGGTCGCCAGTTCAAAACCCTGCACTGGTTCGGTCAAGGCACATATGGGAGTTGATGCTTCCAGCTCCTCCCCCCTTTCTCTCTTTCTCTCTCTCTCTCTCTCTCTCACTCTGTGTCTCCTCTCTAAAATGAATAAAATAAAAATAAAAATAAAAAAAATTTTAAAAAAAAGAAATTTTAAAAAAATTAAATAAATAAATAAATAAATAATCCTAGAGTGCAGAGGAGAGCGCCCCACAATGAAGAGTTATCCACCCCAGAATATCAATAGTGCTGAGACTGACAGACTCTGAGCTAGACCAAAGTTTCCCTTAGTGTGAACTATGGAGCCAGATTCATAGATATCCTCAAAAAATAAAAAAATAGGTATCTGTGGTCAACTATGTTTGGCCAATGCTGGGCTTGGGTTCAGGTTAAACACAGTTCCTCGCTGCCATGCTTATTGGTGGCTTGCCAATGCTAATGTCATTATGAACTATGGAAGGCAGGCATAGAATGAAAATGTCCCAAATGTATGTGACCACTACACAGTGATTTATAAAATAAACATTTTTGAGAGATTTTATTTATTGACTTTAGAGAAAAAAGGGGGGAGGAGCAGGAAGCATCAACTCGTAGTCATTGCTTCTCATATTTTGACCTGGCAAGCCCGTGATTTTGAATAGGAGACCTTAGCATTCCAGGCTGATGCTTTATCCACTATGCCACCGCAGATCAAGCAAAATAAACATATTTTTTTTAAATGTGGAGCCTGGGGAAGGTTCTACCACAGAATTATAGATTTTGAGGGACAAGCTAGACAACTGAGGGGTTATAGTGTATAAAGTTTGAAAGCACATACACTGGCAAAGCCCCTGCAACACCCACCCGAGCACATTGCCCAAGTGCGGGGTGTGGTGGTGGTGGGGAGTATTAAGGTCTTAGAACTTGTGATACCCAGATGTCCAAATCACCGTAAGTGGTCGTCCTGAGATGATCCCTTAAAAGTCAGTTAGTGGCCTGATCAAGCGGTGGTGCAGTGGCTAGAGCGTCGGATTGGGATGCAGAGGACCCAGGTTCGAGACCCCGAGCTCGCCAGCTTGAGCGCGGGCCCATCTGGTTTGAGCATAAAGCTCGCCAGCTTGGACCCATGGTCGCTGGCTCCAGCAAGAGGTCACTAGGTCTACTGTAGCCCCCCAGTCAGGGCAAGTATAAGAAAGCAATCACTGAACAACTAAGGAGCTGCAACAAAAATTGATGTTTCTCATCTCTCTCCCTTCCTGTTTGTCTGTCCCTATCTGTCCCTCTCTCTGACTCTCTTTGTCACCACCACCAAAAAAAAAAAAAAAAAGCAAGCAGCCAGCTAGTGCTCCCCTGACTGGATCTGGCCATGTGATGGGCATCACGGTTCACAGGTAAGAGAAAACATGAGTTCCATGGTTCCTGTTGGTTGAGAACCACTTGCTTTGAGGTCTGCTCCATCTGGGTTTAGATCTCAGTACCAGCACTTTCTAGCTACATGAACCTCAATTTTCTAACTCGTAAAAGGGTGATAATGCATGAGGATTGTGGGAAGATTACTGAGCAATGTAAAGCACTTATTATAGTGCTTGGAGTTTTTTTTTTTAATCTTATTTGATTTTTTTAAAATTTATTTTATTTTTATTTTATTCATTTTTAGAGAGGAGACACAGAGTGAGAGAGAGAGTGAGAGAGAGAGAAAGAGAGAAAGGGGGGAGGAGCTGGAAGCATCAACTCCCATATGTGCCTTGACCGAACCAGTGCAGGGTTTTGAACTGGCGACCTCAGTGTTCCCAGGTCGACACTTTATCCACTGCGCCACCACAGGTCAGGCTAATCTTATTTTCTTATTTGATTTTTAAAGAGAGAAAAGGAGAGAGAGAAACAGACAGGTGGAAGCAGATCTCTTCCTGTACGTGCCTTGACCAAGGGTCGAACCTGTAACCTTTGTGCATTGGGGATGATGCTCTAACCCACCGAGCTAATTGGTCAGGGTTAGCTTCCTCTCTTGAAATAGCCGAGCCTGACATGTTGCGCTGAGCCATAACTAGGAATCCAGGAAATATTTAGACTTAGACTCAGTGGGTCACATTCAATTTCTCAGTCAGTGTTCAGGTTAGAAGCATGTTTCAGGTTTCCAAGTTTCACAGGTCAGTATTCAGGTTTGCAAAGTAATAACGTTCCTGTCCTGGAGAAACACTACATAGGTGTTCCCTCCAGTAAGGGTTTTAAAACTAAACAATACCCCTGCCCTGACTCTCAAAAAGGATCAAACTTGCCTGTTTCATCGATGCAGAAATAAAGACCTACAGAGCAGAGGTGATGGGTTCAAGGCAACACAGCCAGAGCGTCAGGACTAACACCTACACTCCTGACATTTTCATGGACACCATCTTCCACTAGGCTGAGTTTCTGAAACCTAACTAAACAGGAGCAAGCCAAATAAAATATCCCAGGGCAATCCTCCCCCAAACCAAGGTGGTACTCAGCAGAGCACAAGCATGCCAGAAAGAAAACAGTGATACGAGACTAGAGCGCCCCCTGGTGTTACCAAGCCTTATTTCAACACCAAAGACATCGAAGTCCATTCCCCAAGCCGCACTGGGGATCTGACTCAGGATCTGAGACTCAGCTCTATAGCAGTGGTGCAAAAGCACCAAAGATGTGGTGTCAAATCTGTCACATACAGCTTAAAATGAGAGATGGCTGCCAGGCAGGGGCACACAGGAGGTGGTACCCAGGGATAGGGTAGCACTGGGTTACAGCAAGCTGGCACTGTAGGGGACAGCTTATGTATGGCAAGCAGGGTGGGGTTAGCTAGTTTTCATGGGTGCCCTGTTTGTTGATTGCCTAATTTGAATAATGCTGTGGGCTTGGTGCTGAGAGACTGGGGCATAGCGGCCCAGAAAATGAGAAGCTATTATGAAAAGTGGTTGTGGTGTCAACCTGGCTAATCAGAAAGAGGAACTGACCAGTCTCTAGCCAGGGCTTCAAAACTGAGAAGACAGCATTTAAACAAACTATATTACAGGGAAGGTCTGAATAAAAACAGATAAAATTTGGTTGAGGAAATAGAAGATTGCAAACAAACTATAATTTGATTTTTTTAAATTTAATTTATTGATTGATTTTAGAGAGAGAGAAAGGTAAAGAGAGAGAGCAATAAAAACATCGATTTGTTATTCCGCCTATTTATGCACTCATTGGTTGATTCTTGTATGTGCCCTGACCAGGGATCAAATCTGTAACCTTGGCGTGTCAGGACGACTAACCAATTGAGCTACCTGGCCAGGGCCTTTTTGATCATGTCTTGATTCACTGAGATTTAGAATAGAATCATCTCATTTACTAAATCTTCCAACCTTCTTGCACTGCATTCATATCATGCCCTATTAAAATGTAATGGTCCTGCCTGACCTGTGGTGGCACAATGGATAAAGCATCAACCTGGAACACTGAGGTCATTGGTTCAAAACCCTGAGTTTGCCCAGTTAAAGCACATATGAGAAGCAACTTCTATAAGTCGATCCTTCCCGCTCTTTACCACCTTTCTCTCTCTCTCTCTCTCTCTCTCTCTCTGCTCTCTAAAAAATCAATCAGTGCCTGACCAGGTGGTGGCGCAGTGGATAGAGCGTCGGACTGGGATGCGGAAGACCCCGGTTCAAGACCCCAAGCTCGCCAGCTTGAGCGCGGGCCCATCTGGCTTGAGCAAAAGCTCGCCAGCTTGGACACAAGGTCGCTGGCTCCAGCAAGGGGTGCTCGGTCTGCTGAAGGCCCGCGGTCAAGGCACATGTGAGAAAGCAGTCAATGAACAACTATGGTGTCGCAACAGCAATGAAAAACTAATGATTGATGCTTCTCACCTCTCTCCATTCCTGTCTGTCTGTTCCTATCTATCCCTCTCTCTGACTCTGAAATAAAATAAAATTAAAAAAAAAAATTAAAAAAAAAAATCAATCAGTAACTAAAAAATAAAATAAAATGTATGGTATGGTCATCATCTGCTTTTACTAAGGTCAACAATTGTTCAGTCTTCTCTTTACTGCTAGATCATCCCCATGTTTATAAAAGGACTCTTTGCCTGACCAGGCGGTGGCGCAGTAGATAGAGCGTCGGACTGGGATGTGGAGGACCCAGGTTCAAGACCCCAAGGTCACCAGCTTGAGCACAGGCTCATCTGACTTGAGCAAAAAGCTCACCAGCTTGGACCCAAGGTCGCTGGCTCCAGCAAGGGGTGGCTCGGTCTGCTGAAGGCCCGTGGTCAAGGCGCGGTCAAGGCACATGTGAGAAAGCAATCAATGAACAACTAAGGTGTTGTAATGGCAACGAAAAACTGATGATTGATGCTTCTCACCTCTCTGTACTGACACCTGAACACGACCCTCTCGGAACAGTGAAAAGAAAGTTCCTTCTTGTCTGACCAGGAGGTGGCGCAGTGGATAGAACGTTGGACTGGGATGCGGAAGACCCAGGTTCGAGACCCCGAGCTCGCCAGCTTGAGTGTGGGCCCATGTGGCTTGAGCAAAAGCTCGCCAGCTTGGACCCCAAGGTCGCTGGCTCCAGCAAGGTGTTGCTCAGTCTGCTGAAGGCCTGCGGTCTAGGCACGTGTGAGAAAGCAATCAATGACCAACTAAGGTGTCGCAACAAGAAACTGAGGATTGATGTTTCTCATCTTTCTCTGTTCCTGTCTGTCCCTGTCTCTCTCTCTGTCCCTGTAAAAAAATAAAAAAATTAAATAAAACGACTCTTCCTCAACTCCATGTTCCACTTTCACTATTCTATTTCAAAGTAATTTTTCTTTTAGAATGAATCAGAGCTACATTCAGTTTAATGTAAAAGGAAGTCAGGTAGCATTACTGAAACAGGGAATAGATGTTAATAATCTAAAGGCCAAGCCAAATACTATAAGGATGAATCAAATGGAACACCCACAGTATAGTATATTATATAGTCTTTAAGCTACTTGGAACGCTATTAAAGATGAGAACATTCTCCCAGATATGACAAGGTAACGAATATATTCGTATTATCTAGATACAAATAGATATAGAGATATGGATATAGTAAGATCTATATCTAATTTTGTATCTTATTTATATATAATATTTGAGCTCATTAATATTTTATATAATATAAATATTCTTATGTGAAAACAATAATGGTGATCTTGTGAATTATAGCTGAAGACTATACTTTCAGGGATCATTTCTATAGTTCGTGAATTATAGCTTTTCTTTCTTTTTTTATAACTTCTTTTTAGATGTTCTTAGATCTAAAAATTTCAACGATAATAAAAGTCACGTGAAAACCCCTCTGAGCTTCATCTATCCATACCAGTCTACTGGAATATCTCAGTCCTTCCTTCTATTGTCAAGTTCTTTGAAGCTAGGCATACACTTAGATTGGACTTAGTAGGATATATTTATGCGGTGCTTAATCGGTCCTGAATATAATTAAGTCACTGTTAACTGCCATGGCACAGGAATGGCTTCCTGCAATAGTCCTTCTGCCTGCTGTGCCTACTTACCTGGCATGAAACAAAGGTACAGGGCTAACCTAAAATTCAGTATTACCAACTTAAATAATATTTAAGATTAATTAAAGGATCCTCAAGTCTTACCCCTCAAATGAAAGAAGTGTGATACAGGTTTTCTCATATTTGACACGAATCTTAAAAATTTGCAATACAGTCCTTATAATGAGCTGTGGTGCTGAAAGAAATGTTTCTAAACTATCAATAATAAAGTTTTGATCAACCATGCTAAAAGGAGGATTGAATTACCTCTTTATTCTCTCTATAGAAAAAAAAAACTTGCGATTACACGTAGCAGAAAACATAGGGAACATTTTTATAAAGATATTGTAGACAATACAATTTACAAATTACAGGGTGGGCTAAAGTAGGTCTACAGTTGTGAGTACATGAGACAGTTTATTCTTGTATTATTTATTAATTATTGTATTATTTTCCGTGTGAACAACCATATACCTACTTTTGCCCACCCTGTACATATTTTTTTTAGAATTTTGTGATGTTTGTGGTATTTTTCAGGTTTTTCCAACTTATAATCTATTATTTCATTTGTCATGGTAAAGAAATATTTCCTTTTAACCTAATTTTGGATTTGTAGTTTTGCGGGTTTTTTTCTTATAAAGGACCCTCAAATTGAGTAAGTTTCAGATGCTCCAATCTAGACCCAACACTGACTTCCAACTGGAATCATATGGTATGAGGCTTTCCCAGATTGACTTCTTGCACATTACATATATGCATTAAGGTTTCTCCATGTCTTTTTGTGGCTTGGTAGCTCATTTCTTTTTATTGCTGACTAATATGCCATTGTACCACCACAGTTTGTGATCTACTCACCTACTAAAGGACATGTGGTTGCTTCCACATTTTGGCAGTTATCAAAAAGACGGCTGTAAACATTCAAACGCAGGTTTTTGGAGGGACAGAGGTTTTCAGCTCCTTTGGGTAAATATCAAGGAGCACAATTGCTGGACCGTCTAGTAAGAGCATGCTTAGTTTTGTAAGAAACTGCCAAACTGTCTTCCAAAATGGCTGTACCATTTTGCATTCCCGTCAGCAAGGAGTGAGAGTTCCTGTTGCTCCACGTCCTTGGCACCATTTGGCATTGTCAGTGTTTTGGATTTTAGTCATTCTGGTAAGTAGTAGTAGCAGTACTATCTCACTATTGTTTTACTTTGCATTTCCCTAACAACAGATGCTGTTGAGCCCG
This sequence comes from Rhynchonycteris naso, assembly GCA_037038555.1. Classification (NCBI taxonomy): domain Eukaryota; kingdom Metazoa; phylum Chordata; class Mammalia; order Chiroptera; family Emballonuridae; genus Rhynchonycteris; species Rhynchonycteris naso. The sequence continues at coordinate 59,876,361 of CM073004.1, read as the reverse complement.
TTTTAATATGCTTATTTGTCATCTGTATATCTTCTTTGGTGACTGGATGACCACAGTGGAATGACTGTCAATTCCAGAACTCTAGGAGTCTGATTATTTTCACCCTTCAAGTGACAAGTGAATGGATCCTTGTGTCCTGTGCTGTAGCCACCAGGGGTCAGTAGTGAAATGGGTTCCCAGTTTATCAAACCATCCCCATCATTAAATGACACTTCTTGTGAGTGCATTACAAACCTAATTATGACAAAGTAGTTGTCCCATTACCAACACCTAGACTGGGATGATATCTTTTCCTAACACAGGTTCCCAGCCACCACTGGTTTAGACACTCAATAGAGTCCTTTCTATCCCTTATTTTATTTATTTTTCCCAGTGATCCCGCACAGTGGCTACTGGAATTCTCTTCATATAGTTGGAGAAGCCGAGATGGAGCGCGGTGAAGCAACCTGCCCAGGAAGACCACACTGCTGGTAGCCGGTGACCACGTGCTGGATGGGGCCTCTCCTTCCCCTTCTTACTGATGTAACTTCCTGTGCCGCAGAGCCCACGGCAAGGCCAGACAGATGCCCAGCACGTGGCCGTTTTCTTATGTGATATACAGCACATTCCCACACACTGCATTGTGCAGCCCCACCACAGTCTTGTGATTCAGGGCCTTGCCTGACGTTTCTTGGTTTGCTCAGAAGTAGCACGTCCAGGAGGAAGTGAGAACCAGGAGGAGCGATGATTTTCAGAGAAACCTGGAACGTCCAGTGTCCTACCATGAAGTAGATGAGAGCAATGTGAGCCCAGTCCCACCTCTCTCTAAGCCTTCCAGATCTCCACTGACACGGTTTCCCTTTGGCCCCCACTTACTACCAGTCTCCCCTCTGGGCCTGTCTCCGCTCTCAACCAGGGTCTCCTGCACCCGCCATGGAGCCAGGCTCCCAACTCTAAGCCGGTCCCTGCCCCATCACTCACCCACTGAGGTCAGACCGCTCCAAGGCCCCTCTCCCCTCTCCCAGAACCCATCTGTCCCATGGAAATTTGGCTCACAAGAAGCTATGTTCCACTCCACCTACACCTCCCCCCAGAAATAAACTCATCACACCGCCATTTTCTTTTTTCTTATGTTTATTTTATTGATTTTAGAGAGAGCAAGGAGAGACAGAAACATTGATCTCTTCCCGTATGTGCCCTGAACAGGGATCGAACCAGCACCCTCTGTGCTTCTGGACGATGCGAGCTTGAATCAGCAGAGCTATTCAGCCAGGGCATCACACCGCCATTCTTTACAGTAACCACCCCACTTTTTCCAGAATCGTTCCTGATCCAGAGCCACATCTCTGCAACCATAGCCTTGGGATTTGAGAGTCACTGTCCTGTGCTTGGATTCTCTCCCCCTTTGGCGGGCTGTGACAACTTACGTTGAAAGGTGGAAGGTGGATATGAAAAGAAAAATAAGAAAATGATGTGAAAGTGATTTTTTAAAGGGTGTAACACATATTAATATTTACTCTTATATAAACTCCTTCCAGAAACTTGCAGGACAGCAAACTTCCCCTCCTCAAAAGATGATGTCCAGATAACCCCACCCCTCTCCTGCACTTCTGGCCTGCTTGCCATTGCTCAGTAGGAATGTGTTTTGTTTGGTAACATAGAAACCTCAGAATGTCTGGCATCAGCTGGAGCTAAGGTGGAATTGTGGCTCTGTCACCTATTAACTCTGTGTCCTTCAGCAGGTTTCTTCACGGCTCTGATTCGTCCCCTGTAAAATGAGCACATTCTTGCTTTATTTGGTTGTTTCTTAAACAAGAAAATACTTGTAAGGTGCTTAACAATAAGTGGAAGGTTTCTCCCCTAAGTCTCATGGTGACCACCTTCACAGGTGGGGACATTTGGTCACGAAGGACAGAGAAAAAGAACGCCTGGAATTTATGACCTCCTTGACCACTGATGGACTGGCACAGGTATACACACTCCAGTGTCCTCTCCCCTATTTAGGACGAGTCTGTCCTACCCTACCTTCAGTGCTCTGCTTTGTGGGATTGAGTCTGAGTTATCCCCTTGGGACTTTTCTTGATAATGTACCTTTGCATGACCCTTTTCCCTGCCTGTATCTCTAATCCCCTACCAATTTTTCCTGGGAGCATTTCCTGATTGAACACGTCCGTAGAATTACTCATGCATGGTCAGTTGGGGGGGGGTGTCCAGTCAAAGCTAAGAAAGGTTCGTGAGCCCTGACTCGGGAGCTCAGGTGGTTAGAGTGTCATCCTGATAAACCAAGGCTGTGGGTTTGATTCCTGGTCAAGGTCCATGCAAGAATCAACCAATGAATGCATAAATAACTGAAATAAGAAATTGATGTTTTGTTTTGTTTTTCTCTCTCCCTTCTTCTCTCTCTAAAATAAATATTCACAAAGAAAGAGAAGGGAGGAAGGAAGGCAAGGAGGGAGAGAGGGAGGAAAAAAGAAAGGAAATAAGGAAGGAAGGAAGGAAGGAAGGAAGGAAGGAAGGAAGGAAGGAAGGAAGAAGGGAGGGAGGGAGGGAGGCAGGCAAGGAGGGAGGGAGGGAGGGAGGGAGGGAGGGAGGGAGGACAGGAGGGAGGACAGGAGGAAGGAAGACATAAAGGCTCATGATACCTACCTCATAAGCTGCTGAGCACAGGAACACACATAAATCAGCAGAGAGCCTGGCACATGGTAGGGGATCGAACAACCTGGCTAAGCTCAGGAAGCGCCAACCAAGAGCCACTGGTGCTCGCTGTCAGGAGGCAGCACACACCAGCTATGCCAGGAAATAGAAGGGGATCTCAGAGGCCACGGAAAGAAATAGCAGTGTCTGCTACACATCCCAATTGTACAGATGAAGAAACAGACTCAGCTCAATGTCACTTGACCAATGCCTTCAGCTAGTGACTGACAGAACCCGGATTCGAGCCTAGGTCTGCAGTGCAATGACAGAACACAGAGGGACGTTAGCCCTGGGGGTGGGGGCAGGTGACTAGAGGCAGCAGAGAGCACAGAAGTTAGAGAGCGGAAATGAGGAATGGGATCATTCCAAGAGGAGAGTGACACGATCCAGTCAGAGATGGAAACAGACAACTCGGAGTCCGAGCACCATCAGGCAAGGAGCTCTGTCCCTGTGGTTCACTGTGGGATCCCAGGTACCTGTGGCAGTGCCTGGCTCACGCAGGCAGTCAAGAAACAGTTGTTCTAGGGCCCACGCCACATAGAGAGAACCAATGGCAGATTAAACCAGACATAGTTAGGTGAAACTTACCTTGCTCACAAAATTCTAAATACCTTACATAGATCTATCTGTGCATTCATTTTTGTTCAAATACGTTTTGAGTGCTGGACATAGGGGACACTGTTTAGACAATGGGAATAATAGCAATGACCAAGCGTAACACGGGAGGAGGTGACAAAAATGACAACCTAATCAATAAACACGATGCCTTAAGGATATGTGCTAGTAAAAATGGAGAAAGAAAACAAAGAGAAATATTCAACAACTATTGGACTATTTGACAAGTGAATGAACTAAGGAATAAGCACAATGGCGCTGCCAAGGCCTCTGGTCTGGGTGTAACAGTGGAAGGGCCCGGCAGACATGAGGAAGGAGGCTGCTAAGGGAAGGCGGCTGGCAAGAGAGGAGGAGTCCAGCATGTGAAGTATGGTGGTGGCAGAGATCCCGGGAAATTGACAAATATGAAACTGAATTTTCATGTTCACAGTCATGCAATGTACATACATGCATATCTGGCATGATCAAGAATGAAAATACTTAAAGCAGAAGAGAAAAGAACCCAAATGAATAAGAAAAGGCTCTTTAAAAATGGAGGATGTTGCCCTGGCCGAGTAGTTTGGTTGGTTAGAGCATCATCCCAAAGCGCCGAGGTTGCCGGTTCGATCCCTGGTCAGGGCACCTACAGGAACAGATTGATGTTCCTCTCTCTCTCTCTTCCCCTCTCTAAAATTAATAAATAAAAACATTTTTTTAGATGGAAGGTGTTACTTGGCCTGTGTCCCAACTAGGCAAACTGCCCCACAAAAGGGACACAGGGGGCCATTCCTCTGTCTCCAACACTATTTCCTACTCTCCCCGAGTGGGCTTCAGCCTCACTCTCTGCCAGCCTTGATATAGGAGAAATGTCCTGGAGGGAGAGTGTTTCAGAAGAGGGAATGCTGTCATGTGAAAGGTGGAGCAATCTTAAGTGGCACTGGGATCGCGACAGAGCCTGTTTCTCAGAGGCTGCGCTGGAATTGGCTGGAAACTTCCACAAGCTGGTACCTGCCCAGCCCTCCCTGCATGAGGGGCGTTGGACAGTATGGTTCTGGGTGGATCCCTCACCCTCTCTCTTCTCATTTCCATCACAGGCCCTGAAGTGTGGGCACATTCCTAAACTGAGTCCTCAAACCTGATCCAACGGTCTCTCAGTGCAGATTCGAGGCTGAGCCCAGTCTCCACCCCACCCTGCCCCATCCTTTACTCAGCACGCATCTTGGCCAGACCCTCACGGTTAACCAGGCACAGACTGGCCCCTGGCAGAAGGTTATCCAGGCTGCAGATGAAATCTCCACCTGTGTTCTGGGGCAGGAGGGTCTCTCCCTGCCTCAGAACACAGTGGAAAAAATCCAAAGTTGCAGATCCAATGCCAATCTAGAGAAAATATGTCTTTAGCCTTTTGTAGCAAGGGCAATGCATAGTATTAGAAACAGAATTCTGTGTCTTATACATAAGATAGCCATTTTAAAACATGTTGGGAGTGCCTGGCTGCAGAAGTTGCCAAGATAAACTTCAATCACGAAAATCAAAGTTGTCATCTTTTGAGTAAAACACCAAGAAATGACCCCACCCAAGAAAACCAAGCTGTGGTCTGGCCACCTGTCTTAGCAGGCCCCATGGCCTTTGGTTGAGCTGACAGTACATTAACATCACAGAACCTTTCAGACAAAAATGTGTGACTACCCAGCCAAAACCATGTTGTCCATATGGCTTTGGACTGAAAAGGTCGTGTTCGCTTTTTTCAATGTTGCAGGAAAGATTCTCTCCTGCACCCCTCTCCAAACTCCAAACTTTTCTTCCTCCCTACCAAAGGTTTGCTTTCCTAACATCCTCATTTCTTCCAGGAGTGCCATCATGCTGGCAGGAGGCTAAGCATGGGGGATGAAGATCAACACTAGAAATGAGTTAACCAAGAAGGCTGTACAGGGGGTCCTCGGCTTAGGACACCGTTCCTTTCCTACGACAGTGACGTAACCCGAATTTTGGTGTAAGTCGAAACACACCCTAGCCTAAGTCACTAACCTATCCTAACACAGTTGTAAAATCATAATCTAGAACAGTGGTTCTTAACCTTTTTTGAGGTACCAAACCCACCAATTTCATGTGCGCATTCACCCAACCCTTCTTTAGTGATAAATAAAATATGATTTCTTTTTCCAAATTCAAGACATAGGTATATGTTTTCTTACTGGTGCACAAAATGAGCCGTGCATGAACATCACCTTGCTCAAAGAACAAAACCAACAAAGTGCATGAACTCACAACAAATTACGGTATTACTTTATTCTGGCCTCCACGGCAGAGGCTTCTCCGAACCCCTGAGACCGACTCATCGAACCCCTAGGGTTCGACAGAACCCAGGTTAAGAACCACTGATCTAGAACATAAAAATACAACTAAGCCACAGAGAAAGGAAAAGGACATAAATATACTGTACTGTACACTGTACTGTAGTAACAGAAAAAGCGACAAAAAATGAGGGTAAAATTATTTCTTACCTTTATCCCTGCGGTTGGCTTGCACCGTGGAAGGGACATTGCAAGGTGGGAGAGAGTGACCTATTGGGAGGAGGAAGCTGGAGAGGCAGGAGAACCTGCAGAAGGTGCTGGAGATACTGGGTCAGGTGAATCAGGGTTGCCTAAGGAACGTGCAGGAGACGCTGGGGATGATTCTACCTGTACTACAGGTGTTTCATCTCGAGAAGCAGCTGACGTGGAAGGTACAGGATCTGTTGCAGGCCTCTCTACCTTCTTCTTTTTTTTTTTTAACAGGGACAGAGAGAGAGTCAGAGAGAGGGACAGATAGGGACAGACAGACAGGAATGGAGAGAGGTGAGAAACATCAATCATTAGTTTTTCGTTGCCATTGCGACACCTTAGTTGTTCATTGATTGCTTTCTCACATGTGCCTTGACCGCAGGCCTTCAGCGGACCAAAGCAACCCTTGCTGGAGCCAGCGACCTTGGGTCCAAGCTGGCGAGCCTTCGCTCAAGCCAGATGGGCCCACGCTCAAGCTGGCGAACTCGGGGTCTCGAACCGGGATCCTCCGCATCCCAGTCCGATGCTCTATCCACTGCACCACCACCTGGTCAGGCCCTCTCTACCTTCTTAAAGAATTATTCCAGGCTAGTCTGGATGGTTGATGATTTCTTCTCATCCAAAATCTTGCAAGGCATCCATAACAGCTCTGTAGACCTGACTGAATCTGTCATCGCTGGAGTCCTCAGCCTAAAATTTTGCCAACCCATCCTCTACCATAGAAAAACTTCTGCCAAACCCCTGGTAGTAAATCTCTTGGGTTCTGGGGTTTCTATCTCTTCCTTTTACTATGTATTTTTCTACCACACACAACCAAACTAGTTAGCCCACTTAGTCCGTAAGTATGATGCTAACAGCATAAGCCAAAACACTCATGTCTCAATATTTTAAAGTTTGTATGGAAGTGAGCATTGTAAACTCGAAATGTCCTATGTCAAGACTTATAACCCAAGGACCCCCTGTAACTGCTCATTCTAGAATATGCCTGAACTACCACTCCCTGAATAGGAATTATTAGAAAAAAAATGAGCTAACACACCTCAAATGGAAACATGACCCCAGATTGCTTGTGGAATTGCTCGAGGCCAGACTGGAATTTAATCCCCAAATAGACTTTATGTTCATGAACATAGTTCACTTCCCACACCAACTAACATGCACTCCTCACTCTGAGTAGACCAAGCGTTTGTGCTGAGGAGAAGGCACTATGAAAGAACATAGAAAGTCCGTAATTAGAAAATAAAGTACATAAATAAACGAAAGCACAACAGCACTTTTTTTATATGAGGCAGAATGACTAAGGAGGCCTCTCTGGAAGCCACTCAGAGAAGACCTCTGGGAAGTGGTCATTCAACGAACCCACAAAATTAAGCTTGAAGAAAGGCCATTCTATTTGATGGTTCTTTTAAATCAAGACAATATTTTAAAAAGTTACTTCTATACTAACACCATTCATTCATTGACCTTCGACATTTTATAATGGATGACATGACATTTTGTGATATTTTTTAGGGGGAGCAAATAAATGATCAATGCCAAGGAGGGAGGCAATGGGAAGAAGCCACTTCCTTGAATTGCAAAGGTCAAGCCGGAGGCCGTTCCACACATACCTGGAAGTAGAAGCTCTACTTCGGCCACTGGGGACCCTGGCGTCTCACCCTGTGTTGTCTGTCGTATTTATTTGGGGCAGTGTAGTATAGAAAATAAATTTAGCCCTTTTTTTTCTTTCTTTTGTATCCAAGATTTTACTAATATCTGTTTGCTGTGTATACAACTCTTCATACAAGCATGAACATTTAAAAGCCACGTCCTGTGTCTCCTCTCTAAAATGAATAAAATAAAAATAATTAAAAAAAAAAAAAAAGCCTGACCTGTGGTGGCGCAGTGGATAAAGCGTCAACCTGGGAACACTGAGGTCGCCAGTTCAAAACCCTGCACTGGTCTGGTCAAGGCACATATGGGAGTTGATGCTTCCAGCTCCTCCCCCCCTTCTCTCTCTCTCTCTCTCTCTCTCTCTCACTCTGTGTCTCCTCTCTAAAATGAATAAAATAAAAATAATTTTAAAAGCCACGTCAATATAATTCTTCTGCTATCCTAACCACTTTTGCAATTACAATTCAGAGGCAATTTTCAAATGATTCTATTTACACTGCTCACAAACATTAGGGGCTCAGGGAACACAAAGAGATACTCCAGTACTTTCAGCCTTTTGTATAGTGCATTTTCACCAATGAAATAAAAGTTAGTTTTGCATCTCATTTGCATAATCAAACAATTTTTTACTTGTTTGCTTTTCTCATGATCTTGCTTAATGTAAAACAGAAAGCAAAATATATTGTATGTAAACCTAAACTTTTAAAATGAAGAGGTAGTCTCTAAAGTTGAATTGTCTAAATCAGGGGTCGGGAACCTATGGCTCACAAGCCAGATATGGTTCTTTTGATGGCTGCATCTGGCTTGCAGACAAATATTTAATAAAAAAATAATGTTAAAAATATAAAGCATTCTCTGCCTGGCCGTGCAGTGGCGCAGTGAATGGAGCATCGAACTGGGATGCGGAAGACCCAGGCTCGAGACCTCAAGCTCTCCAGCTTGAGCGCGGGCCCATCAGGCTTCAGCAAAAGCTCACCAGCTTGAACCCAAGGTCGCTGGCTCCAGCAAGGGGTGGCTCGGTCAAGGCACATGTGAGAAAGCAATCAATGAACAACTGTGGTGTCACAACGGCAACGAAAAACTAATGATTGATGCTTCTCACCTCTCTCCGTTCCTGTCTGTCCCTGTCTATCCCTCACTCTGACTCTCTCTCTGTCCCTGGGGGGGGGGGATATATATATATTTATTTATAAATATATATATATATAACATTCTCATGTATTACAATCCATTCGTTTCCTACCGCTCATGTTCATGGTTGCGGGTGGCTAGAGCCAATCACAGCTGTCCTCCGGGACAACACCAAATTTTTATTGGATAATGCATAAGGTACACGGGTCGTAGTGAGGTCAGGAAGTAAACTTCCCTCCTTTTAATCAAGTAGTCAGCTAGCTAATTGCAGAAACCCTTCTGACAAAGAGATGACTAAAAGAAAAAACGATAAGGAGTATCGTACTTTTCAGCAGGAATGGACAGAGGAATTCGCCTTTGAGGAGAGAGCCGGTTCTGCAGTGTGTCTAATATGCAATGTCAAAATTACATCAATGAAACAGTCAAATATAAAGCGGCACTTAGACACGCCACACTACATTTTCATTGAAATATCCAGCAGGGACAGCAGGAAGAAAGCATGTTAAGAGCTACTGTGCAGCCTGACCAGGTGGTGCCGCAGTGGATAGAGCCTCGGACTGGGATGCGGAGGACCCAGGTTTGAGACCCCGAGGTCGCCAGTTTGGGCGCGGGCCCATCTGGCTTGAGCAAAAGCTCGTCAGCTTGGACCCAAGGTCGCTGGCTCCAGCAAGGGGTGGCTCGGTCTGCTGAAGGCCTGCGGTCAAGGCACATGTGAGAAAGCAATCAGTGAACAACTATGGTGTCGCAACGGCAATGAAAAACTAACGATTGATGCTTCTCACCTCTTTTCGTTCATGTCTGTCTGTCCTTATCTCTGATTCTCTATCCCTGTAAAAAAAAAAAAAAAAAAAAAGAGCTACTGTGCGGAGTGCAAGCTAGTCAACAGCAACTCCGTGTTTGGACCCAACAAGGTGACTGGAATTTGGCTAGCTTTGCTGGTGCTTTAGCAATTATGAGTAAAGGAAAGCCATTCACAGATGGGGAGTATGCCAAAACATTCATGCTTGATGTTGCCAATGAACTTTTTGACGACTTTTCAGATAAACACAAGATAATCAAACGATTAAAAGACATGCCTCTGTCGGCAAGAACTGTTCACGATCGTACCATCATGATGGCAAAACAAATTGAGGCAACACCAGTGAAGGACATAAATACAGCTTTTCTCTTGCTTTGGATGAGTCAACAGACGTAAGCCATTTATCCCAGTTCAGCATGATGGCAAGGTATGCTGTCGGTGACACCATGAGAGAAAAGTCTTGCTGTTTTGCCTATGAAAGGGACAACAAGAGGGGAGGATTTATTCAAGTTTTTCACTGAGTTCGCTAAAGAAAAAAATCTACCGATGGGTAAACTTATTTTGGTGTGTACTGATGGTGCTCCGTGCATGGTGGGGAAAAACAGAGGATTCGTAGCGCTTTTTCATGAACATGAAAAGAGACTCATCCTAAGTTTTCACTGCATCCTACATGAGGAGGCGCTTTGTGCTCAGATGTGTGGTGAGCAGCTTGGTGAGGTGATGTCACTGGTCATTTGGGTGGTCAACTTTATTGTTGCTCGAGCTTTAAATGATCACCAGTTTAAAACAGTGCTGGATGAAGTTGGGAATAATTATCCTGGTCTGCTTCTGCACAGCAATGTGCGATGGTTGTCAAGAGGGAAGGTGCTCAGCCATTTTGTGGCTTGTCTGAGTGAAATCCGAACTTTTCTTGAAATGAAAAACGTCGAGCATCCTGAGTTAGCTATCATTGAGTGGCTTCTAAAGTTCTACTATCTTGTGGACATGACTGAACATCTGAACCAGCTCAATGTGAAAATGCAAGGCGTTGGAAATACAGGCCTTATCCCTTCAACAAGCAGTGTTTGCATTTGAAAACAAGCTGAAACTCCTCATCACAGACATTGAAACAGGTCGTTTACTACACTTTGAAAAACTGGGAGAATTTAAAGATGCATGCACAGCAAGTGACTCTGCTCAACATCTTGATCTCCAGCAGCTAGCGGGCTTCACATCTAATCTGCAGTCATTCAAAGAGCACTTTGGAGAATTTCCTGGCCCACAGTTTTTTTTTTTAAGTTCATCACCCATCCACACGAGTGTGCAGTGGACAGTAACGACCTGAATTACATCCCTGGTGTCTCCACCAGAGATTTTGAGCTACAAGCTGCTGACCTGGAGGCCTCACACATGTGGGTGAATAAGTTCAAGTCACTGAATGAAGATTTGGAAAGACTTGCACGACAGCAAGCAGAGTTGGCGAGCAAACACAAGTGGGGAGAAATGAAAAAACTTCAACCCGCAGATCAGTTGATTGTCAAAACTTGGAAGGTGCTTCCCGTCACACACCACACACTGCAGCGTGTGAGTATTGCTGTACTGACAATGTTTGGCTCTACATATGCATGTGAGCAGTCTTTCTCACATCAAAAGAACGTAAGACCAATCTACAGTCACGTTTAATGGATGGAAGTCTCAACACCTGCATGAAGCTTAACCTCACCACGTATCAACCAGACTACAAAGCCATCAGCAAAACCATGCAGCACCAGAAATTGCATTAATGGTGAGAAGTACTTTATTCATCATTGGTTAGCAACAGCATAACAATGTTATTAAAAATAATTCAGACTTATTGTACTTTAAAAGTGTTGGTCTTACACAAAATGCACACATTTACTTGTATTTAGTATTAAACACATTGCATGGCTCTCACGGAATTACATTTTAAAATATGTGGCGTTCATGGCTCTCTCAGCCAAAAAGGTTCCTGATCCCTGGTCTAAATACTCCCTCAGATCATATACTTACAGTGGCTTATTGTGGTGCTTATTGTTAAACTTTTTTATTTAAAAAATTTTTAATTCATCAAATTTCTTTTAAAATTTTTCCAAAGCGAGAAGCAGTGAGGAGGCTGACAGACAGACTCCTGCATACACCTTGCATGCCCACTAGGGGGGGCAATGCTCGGCCCCTCTGGGGTGTTGCTTCCCTGCAACCGGAGCCATTCTAGCACCTGAGGCAGAGGCTTTTGAGTTGTCCTCAGCGTCAAGGCCAACTTTGCTCCAATGAAGCCTCGGGTGCCAGAGGAGAAGGGAGAGACAGAGAGAAAGGAGAGGGGGAAGGGAGGAGAAGCAGACGGGCGCTTTCTCCTGTGTGCCCTGGCTGGGAATCAAACCCGGGGCCTCCACACGCCAGGCTGACGCTCTACCGCTCAGCCAACTGGCCAGGGCCTCAATTTTAGAGAGAGAGGACAGAGAGAGGAGAGAGACAGAAACATCCACTTTTGTACATGCCCTGACCAGGGCTTGAAGCGGCAACCTCTGCATCAGGGCGACACTCTGACCAACTAAGCAATCTGGCCAGGGCATCTCATTATTACATTTTAATAATTGGCATTGTTTGTTGCCTAGGAGATCAAAAACTCCTTATCAAGCAAGGTTAAGTCTAGGACTATAGAACTGGGAAGTAGGAATTGCTGTCGGAGTGTGAGAAAACAAACTTTCAACATGTCTGGGAGAGAGGGGATGGTGGTGGGTATGGTAGGAGGAGTCACTTAGATATCTCATGGAAATTTTGTACAAGCTACATATAGCCTTTTCACCCTGTTCTATTCTTTCTAGAAATGCAAAGTTCTGCCATCATTTTTCTTATATTTCTGTCTCCTGTTGTCATGTTTTATGAGCAAGTTAGAATCTTGACTGAGAAAAGAGAAAAACAGAAATTCTAAGGTTTTCTTCATTTTCTTGGTCGCTCTTCTTTTTTTTTTTTTTTTACAGGGACAGAGAGAGAGTCAGAGAGAGGGATAGACAGAGAGGAACGGAGAGAGGTGAGAAGCATCAATCATTAGTTTTTCGTTGCCGTTACGACACCTTAGTTGTTCATTGATTGCTTTCTCACATGTGCCTTGACCGCGGGACTTCAGCAGACCGAGCCACCCCTTGCTGGAGCCAGCGACCTTGGGTCCAAGCTGACGAGCTTTTGCTCAAGCCAGATGGACCCTGCGCTCAAGCTGGCGACCTCGGGGTCTTGAACCCGGGTCTTCCGCATCCCAGTCCGACGCTCTATCCACTGTGCCACAGCCTGGTCAGGCTTGGTCGCTCTTCATTTTTAATAACCTTAAAGGGACTGGTCACCTTCAGTTTTGCCACTCCCTTACCCGGCAAGAAATCCAGCCTACAACCCCCCACACCACTTAGTGTCCACTGAACAAAAACCACGTCTGTAACAAATACAGAGTATTGTTTTTTGCGCTTCTTTTTCTTCAAGCATGTAAAACATATACTGTAAAGTCATTTTGGAACTTCCTCTTTTCACTCAACATTATTTTCATTAATTTATTTTATTTTTATTTTATTCATTTTAGAGAGGAGACACAGAGTGAGAGAGAGAGAGAGAGAGAGAGAGAGAGAAGGGGGGGAGGAGCTGGAAGCATCAACTCCCATATGTGCCTTGACCAGACCAGTGCAGGGTTTTGAACTGGCGACCTCAGTGTTCCCAGGTCGACGCTTTATCCACTGCGCCACCACAGGTCAGGCTCAACATTATTTTTAGATGTCTCCACACTGTTAGCACCCATTCATTTTAACTTCCATTGAATAAAAACCGTATTTACTCTTCCACCTCTCCACTGCCAGGATACGTCGCCTAACCCAGGCAACAGGGCAGCGGTCACCGCATGTCTTGTGCTCCCAATTTCCCCCAGCATATTCTTGCAAGTGGGATTACCACTGGACCTAAACGTACACCTACTTCTGCTTCATTAGATACTGACAAATTCCCTGAACCGGATGCATTCTACACTCCCACCAGCTGTGTAAGGGTAGTTGTTATTTCTCACCAACACTTGCTACAATTAGCCTTTTTAGTTTGCATTTTTATCAAACTGATAGATATGAAATTGTATCTTATTGTTGCTTTATTTTTGTATTTCCCTGAGTTCTAATGCAGCTGAGCTCTGCAAATTACTTCACCACTCCCTTTGCATTTTAAGTTGGGTTGTTTTCCCTATTGATTTTTGGTGTTCTTTAAATAGTTGCTTATACCTTTAAAAGTATCTTCTCCCAGACTGAGGCTTGGACAAAAATTTTTTTTTTTTTTACAAGGACAGAGAGAGTCAGAGAGAGGGATAGATAGGGACGGACAGACAGGAACGGAGAGAGACGAGAAGCATCAATCATTAGTTTTTCGTTGCCGTCGCAACACCTTAGTTGTTCATTGATTGCTTTCTCAAATGTGCCTTGACTGCGGGCCTTCAGCAGACCAAGCAACCCCTTGCTGGAGCCAGCGGCCTTGGGTCCACGCTGGCGAGCTCAAGCTGGTGACCTTGGGGTCTCGAACCTAGGTCTTCCACATCCCAGTCCGACGCTCTATCCACTGCGCCACCGCCTGGTCAGGCTACTTGGACAGATTTTTAAAGACATTTTTAATGTAACAACTACATGTATTTTGATCATATGCAGATGGTTGGTTGGCTGGGTGTGCCGCGCACTCCCCCATCCTGACTGGTGAGAACATTGCCTGCAGCCATGGCAGAGGGACCAGCTCTGTAAAGACTCATCCTGCCGATGACATACTCCAGCTAGGAAGTGGCACCAAGTCACTGCTGCTCACAACCCACCTGGCAGTAGCCCCGCGGGCGGCACTGCCAACAGAGACTGGGAAAAGCAACTGACTTTCCATCGAACGTAACTTTCTAATGTAGTCCAATGTACCGATTTTACCAGTGCCTGTGCCTTTTCATATTGAGATGATTCATATACCATAAAATGCACCCACTTAACTGTAAAACCACCACCACCTGATTCTAGAACATTCTTACCATCTCAAAAAAGGAAACCCAGGAGAGCATTGTTAATCCAAGTCTATGCATGTCTGTGGGGAATAGGGTATAAGGGAAATTTGTGTACCTTCCTCTCAATTTTGATGTGACCCTAAAACTGTCCAGAGAGAAAGAAGGGGTGGGCGGAGATAAAAGGGTACATGGGGAATAAGTGGTGATGGAAAACCTTGACTTGGGGTGAACACACTATACAATACACGGATGTAGTATAGACTTGTAACCCTGAAACGTATCATCATATTAACCAATATCACCAATAAATTCAATAAAAAAATTAATGGAGAAAAATAAGAGAGAAAAAGGAAGTTAACAGGAATTTTAAGTAGTGTCTATTTCTTGGTATTGAGTCCTAACACTTAGGTCTGTCTTGCCAAGCTCACCTGACTCTAATGTAAGAGGCTGAAGGAATCAGATGGCGTGGGGCAGGGACCGGGACAGGGAAGAGAAGGGAGAGGGGAACGGGTCTTGAAGACCAGGTGTTGACTCTTTCCAGAGCTTTCCTTCTTTGTTCATCCCTCAGAAGCAGGTCCTGCCTCATTTTATCAGCTTCTTCTCCTGGGCTTTCAGAGTTAAGGAGAAAAGGTCCCTTCCCTTTAAAAAACAAAAGTCCATCCATCCATCCGTCCATCTATGTAACAGCCTACCCTCATGTCCAGCTAGGGGCAAAACGGGAGTGAAAGGGAGTGGAGAACGGGGCTAGGCTCCCATCTTGAGTCTTTGGGGAAACTGCTACTAAGGAGGCGTCACAATTTTGAAGATGAAGGTATGAATAGGGCAAAACCATGTTCGATGATCGATTCCAACATGCGATTCAGTGGAAGACCAGAAGTTCCCTATACCTGATGTTTGGCACTTAATAAAATGTGGTTACCGTATCGTAGGACTAAGACCCATCACCCTTATAACAGTGACCACCGTAATTCATGTGTATAAATTACTGCAGCAGTGAAGGGACAAAGGACAGGAGAAAACTTGAGGGAAACGGTGAAACCTAGTGAACAGAGGTTTGCCGGACTCTTCAAAGATGAAACTTAGGTTGTGTGATTCAATACAGGAAACAGGTGAGCAAAGCTGAGGACAGCGTAGTTCCAATGAAAGCCAAAGTCTCTCCCTGGCCGCGTAGCTCAGCTGGAGCTGGTCAGACCACAGTCCTGTGAGCTAGGGTTGTGGTTGATCCCTGGTCAGAGTACATGCAGGAATTGATCAATAAATATATGGATTTGGTGTGTGTGTGTACAACAAATTGATGTTTTTCCCTCCCTTCCTCTCTAAAATTATTAACAAATCAATTAAAAAGAAAAAAAATAAAGTCCCCAAGTGAGCTAACAGTGAGCCCCAAAGTCTTTATTCCCACCTCGCCCGGCATCTGAGGTGCCCTGCTATAGTCATTTGGGCAAGTTGCTCACTCCCCCCCCCCCCCCGGGTCAGAGTTGAGACCCCTGTTGATTCCCCAACCCAGACAGAGGGGACACACATACACACACACAGCCAGTGCTCACTAGGGTGGTGGCACCTGTGGATCAAGGGGGGCTGGATGGGAAGAGGGCTGTGGTAATTGGGAATCACATTGTCCCGCCAAAGGGGACACCTGCTGCCCAGCTCTCTTGGAGAAGGTGGGTCTGGGGCTGCCGGATCTGAAATTTCCCAATTCCTTAAGTCCAGGTGTTCAAACACCTAGGCTCTTTAACATTTCCTCCACCTAAGAATGCTGTGTCCACCTGTTTCGTTACCAGTGCCTGGACCCAATCTGGCCCGCCAGCCAGAGACGGCCTCCTCAGACCCCTGCATGGACGGTGGTGCCCACACCCTTGTTTATTCTGGATTAAAGGATCACACAGACGCATCATTTCCATGGAAAAAAACCCTCTTGTTTATTTGATTAAACAAAAATAAAATAAGCTGCATAGGAACAATTTTAAAGTCCAAAGAGACACCAACTTTGTTTTAAGGCTGCAGTAGCTGGTACAGCATCTCCTTGCTACCTTCTCCAGCCTTCTCTGGGGACCACAGCGATACATTCAGAAGCCCGTTAGCCAACACAGGAGTTTTTGAACACTTTTCCATTGGTTCTTCACCTGCTCATTGCCTGTCATGCCTGTGGCCTGCAGTATAACATTAAAGATTGAAAAGTAAAAATCCATAGGGGGAAAAAAAACGCACCCCAAACACCCACTTTAAAGTTCTGAGGGAAAACTTTTGTTTCCCCCATTCTCCGCTTAATTGATGGGACCTGCATGCGACAGCACTGCGATGCCCATTTAAAAGTGTCCAGAGGCGGTCAG
This sequence comes from Rhynchonycteris naso, assembly GCA_037038555.1. Classification (NCBI taxonomy): domain Eukaryota; kingdom Metazoa; phylum Chordata; class Mammalia; order Chiroptera; family Emballonuridae; genus Rhynchonycteris; species Rhynchonycteris naso. The sequence goes on along the minus strand of CM073004.1, from coordinate 59,859,648 downwards.
CACCCCAGACGGGGCTTGCAGATGGTTTTGTGGCCCGGAGAGTTATTCTGGGGCACATATTCCTGACCCCATGCCTGCCTTGGAAAAATTTAAAAAGTTTTACATAAGTCTAATAATACCAGGCAACACGCCCATGTTAATTTTTCCAATTCTCCACTTACCTTCCTCACAAAATAAAAACCAAACAAACAAAAAAAGAAAACAAAAAAGAAACTCAACTGAGTCATATGTTCTACACTTAAAGCATTCTGCGGACCAGGCATGACAGCTAGTGAACAGTAATTCAACAAGATTCATTAAAACAAAATGAAACCTAACAACCCCAACCCCCTCCCCAAGTATACCTAACATGCTAGTTAAAAACAACATCCCTTTCCCACCCACCCTCGCACCTGCATCGATTTTAGGGAAATAGAAAATATAAAATAAAAAAGAAAGAAATCTTACCACCCTAAAAACAAGAAAATCCCAGAAACAGGAGAAATCTACACAGACTCCTAGGAACATAAAAGAACTACTCTAGAGCTGGTTATTTAAAGAAAGTAAACAGTCTGCTACACATGTTAACATTCAGTCAGTGTGCTCCGAGACAGAGCCTTAAGAAAAATACTACCTGAGCTTGTAAGTTAATACAATCATTAAAAGGAGGTCTAAGACCATATGGATACACAAAACTTTTAGAACCATTACTGGTTAAATGATGATGGAAAACATCCCACCAGGCTGGCTTGTTAACCCGTAAGATCAATTTAAAAATAGACATCATTGAGGCATTTCTTCACCATGACACTTAAAACCCAATTCACAATCATTACAGTGGTCTTAGGACCCTCTCCTCCAACCAAAACAAAAATTCACTCGGGGGAGAAAAAGGTGGAGAGGCGATCCAGTATTAACATGGTATGTGCTTCTCAACTTTCATCAAGTATTTAATAAACAAGCAGAGAGAAAAAAGAACAACCCGTCAACATGTTACCTTTGGTAGGAAAAAATAAAAAATTAAACACAAAACAAAAGAGCAACAACACACACTTGACCAATCACTGTTCAGTAACACAGTGATTGTTGCCATGTCACGGTGATGAACATCCAGTTGGGTGCAGAAAAGCTACAAATACAATCAAGAAGTCTAAAGATTCTCATTCCCTTCAACTAGTTGATGTTTCCAACAACCAGACCCTTAGAATTGCTCCTAAAAGGGTAGGCCTGCCGACATTCAGAGTACAGATAAAATATTTTTCTCTTGAAGAGGAAAAGAGACCTAAAGGTCTTTATTTGCAGTGAAGTCCTCAGAATAGGTCAGGTGAAACAGTAGTCCCATAATACTGAACAATATGGTAATAGTGTGCGCGATTCCTAGCAGGGGGGCAGGGGGCGGGCAGCCAGGTTGGTAAGGAACACTTGGGTTTCTGGCTGCGTTTGCCTGAGTATAGGAATATTTGGTTTCCAACTGTCTTTTCCAAGGTCAATCAAGACGTTTCTCTGGGGAGAAATCAGTTCTGGATTCGTAAAACCATTTTCTTCTAGAGGTAGCTTCCCATTGTCCACCCATTCCCCAGTGGTTTTAATAATACTATTCTTTTTCAGAAAGCCGTCAGATGCAAACATGAGGTAGATGACTTTTGCCAGAAGTGAGGTAGAAACTAAATAAAAGCAGACGGTGTGGAGCTGAGTGGAGTGGTGTGTGCGCCCTGAGCCCCTGGCCTGCAGGAGGCCAGAGAAAGCCAGAGCCTGCGGGGGTGGGGGTGGGGGGCTCCACGGGATCCTCACACGCAAGTACAAGAGTCTGACTTTTATACAGCCCCGGACTGTTGGAAACTCAAGAATGATGTTTTCAATAAATACTTTTTGGCACCATTGGATTTTTGTCTTTTTTTTTTTTCTTTTAATAGAAAAACAGGCCTATTAACTTTGGCATCTCTTTTGCTGCCTACCAGAACACAGCAATCTTAGATTCTCCCGCAGAGGAAGACAACACATATACAAACGGTATTCTGCTGCTTCAAGCCTAAAAGACTTCCCTCCTCAAACCCTTAAGCTTTGGCTTAACTGGAGAACAAAACAGACTGAGCCAATCTCAAGCTATTCTTACAGTCCCATCACAAAGTGCCTTAAAGCTGGCAAACTTTTGTGGCCCAACACATTAATTTTAGATTCTGGTCATGGTACCCTTGTGTTTCCCCAAATAAGTTAGACTTAAAAGGGCATCCATCAGTCAAAGAGTTAGTGCACCCGGGGTACTTGCCCAGGGCCCTGGGCTCCAGCCAACCCACGTGCCACCTGCCACAGCATACAGCAGTTTGAGGGTGGTACTTCTTGTGACTGAATTTACAAAGTCATGATTTTATTTTTTAAAACACTTCTGGAATGTCAAGTCAGTGTCAACCGAGAGTAGCTTTTAATCTGTGCATTATTTTGATTTCCTTTAGCCATCTCAATACCCAAACCTATGCACTCAAATCCAGCTGGCATCTCCAAACATAAGCCGGCTTAACATTCCCCTACCTGACCAGATCAGACATACATGGCAGGGGGGGTTATTGTCCAAATATCACATTGACTCAAATAGAAACTTTTTATCCTCCTCCCTTCCTGCACCCAGGACTTGATCCTCTCACACCATGCTCTAGACTTCCCTGTTGGACCCAATGCCCACTTACCCCTAGCATCAACTCAAAACGGGCTGGAGATAAGCATTTCAATACACCTATTTTGAGCAGTCGCACTCAACACTAGGGAGTTCCAAACGGCCTTTCTTCTTTCTTTGATTTGGAGCACTCCCCATTGTCCAATCAACACACTCCCAAGTGCTTTGCACCAATCCCTGTGGGTCAGGAGTCGATCCTGGGCGGCCACAGATGGCCAATGTTTCAAAAACAAAATCTTCCCAAGTGTGACCAAGTTTTGCAAATGGCAAGGTTGCACACTTTTGGGTGCAGAAAGGCAAGGAGATGTATCACCACTGAGGGCAAATCGAGGCAGCACCAGCCACCTCCTCACTCATTTCAGAGAGAACCTACTAGCTTTAAGCCTGCAAACTGGTCAGTCTATTAATTTTAGGACCTGGTCATTTCAGCCATGCATGGAGACCCTGGCTTTACCACCAAATCCACATAGAAGTGTTACATAATCAATTTTAGTTACTGCTGTTTACCAAGGAAACTCCCCACTCAGGTCCCATGATTTCCCCACACGCGGGAGAGCCTGGAGAGAAAAGAGAGCAAGGACGACGGTATTAAATCTGAAGGTGGACTAATCAAAGGTGGTCCCCACTTGATACAACAACCCATCCCAGTCATAGCCGTGATTTCGGCTTCTGAGAAAAAGGACTTTCTCAAGATCCGTTTCCTCCATTAAAAAAATGTTAAGCATTTACAACTAGTTGTCTTTGGTGTCTAAGGGGTGACTTGTTGGGTAGCGGCAGGAATGGAGGAGGGGGCACCTAGGGAAAGAATATCAGCACCAAATTATTCCAAAAAATAAAATCCTCAACTATGACCAAAGAACTTAAGACGTCGGGACAAAAGAAAAGGCATCTGGATAGAAATCGAGGAAGGACTCACTATTAAGTTCTTCGATAAAAGGTGCCTTTACAAGATGAAATCTCCTGCCACCCCCTCACCCCCCCCCCCCCAGTACAGCAGCCGAGGAAGCAGGTTCAAGCTACTTTTCAGTATTTGGACACTTGACTGCAGTTCTTCGTAAGAAATTAGACTTTCCCCATTTTGGTCATTCAGAAACCCTAGTACTAAAAGGAATCGGGACACGGGAAGCGGTCCATTCAATGTCCAAAACAGCTGGATGGTAAAAAGCCATTTGATTGGCCTGCGACACTGTCCCCGTGACACCTCCCCCCTCTTAGGGGATGACAGAAAAAACAAATGGCTTCATTTGTCAGTTTATTCTGTTCTCTTAAGACTACATCCATACTGCAAAAAGGAATTCCTTTCAACTACAGGAACAGAAAGGAATCTATCTGTTCGTCTTTCTGTTTAAACAAGAGCTCTTCCCGGGAGCCCCTACCTTGTGAGAGCCTTTCTCCTGACCTGTGCAATTCTTCTCAAGCGTGGTGGATTTCAGTATTAGCGGGAAATGCAGGGGACCCGTGTGGGTTCTGGACAAGCAGGGGATCAGCTCCACCCACTTTTCACTGAAAAGACAGGTAATGCCCAGAGGCGCGGATTCCGTACCCAAGTCCAGATGACTACAAACCGACCCTGTAAAGTGACAGACGCCATCCCACAGTTCTGCAGCGGGAGCCTGGCTTACATTTTCATTCTTTGGTAGCAGAGATAGAGGTTTAACAAAAAGGTATTATGTCCTACATTTCGCGTCGGGGTAACGTAAGTGTACAAATCCTCTACATTCAAAGGCCTTTGGCGGGGGAAAAGAAACAAGCGTTAACCATGAGGTCCTACAGCATGGCTCGCGAGCAGAGTGGAGAGATGGGCTGTTCCTACTAATTGGCCTTTCAAACATTCTATTTCCCTGAACTTCCAAAGCAGGAAAAAAAAATTGTGCTTTTAGGAATAAAAGTTCATTCCTTTGCCTACTCTTCTTAGGAAAAGAAATGCCTCTATTAACATAACATTCAATCCAGGGTCAGGGGATAGACCCCCCCCACTCTCCTGCAGAGTCCAGAAGAGTTTGGGGGTGACTTGCTGCTTTCTCATGGTCCCAAATGACGACACCTCAGGACACACAGGCCCACCGCCTGGCCCGTCTGAGAGCCCTCCTTCTGAGAAGAAGGCTCAACTGGCTGCTTCCTTGCCACGGAACTCTCTTTAGCCAACAGCAACTAAGACTATTTAACTTTTGAGAATACTTTCAATTAAAAACCCTGAACTACAGTTATGATTTTTAGAAACTAAAGCCTGAGAAGGAAGGTTCTTTGGGAGGTGATGTTCATCTTCAGCTTACTAATCCGGTGTAAGATGGCTTCTCTCTCACATATACATACACACACACAAACACGTACACACACGCGCGCGCATGCCCTAACCTTAAAAGAAACAGATTCCATACCCTAAAATGTGAATAGTCTGCTTTTCTTGGCTAGGAAGCCATAGCCACATAGCCACATCCTCTAGGAACAAGAAAAGATGCTGAACAGGATGATCAACACACTGAGGTATAAAAGGAGAACACAGGAAAGTTCTCTGTTGCAGCATTAAAAAAAAAAAGACTTTTCAAAAAAATAATCAAGATCACACAACACAATCTAACCCCATAAACATAGTATTCTCAAGAACACAAATACTCTATAATTAACCATTTAAAAGTCTATTTTTCCACATTTTATACTTTTTTTTACTTAGTAGTTTTCCGTGTTTTCTTGGCTCAATCTACAGAATGCTAGCCCACCGCTCACATCCAGTGCCCTCCCAGCCAGAGAGGTGGGCTTGTGCACACCTCGTCCCGCGGAGGGAAGGGGGACACACATCCGCCACTGAGTGAGGGTAGGGGCAGGCAGAGGGCCCGCGGAGAAGGAAATGTGAAGGTTTATGAGGTAGATAGAAATTATCACTTCACAGGCTCAATCCCTGCAGAAAAGATAAGTACATTCATCTGTAAAAAAATAAAGATGAGGTAGGACTTAGGCAATGTTGTACTTTTCTTGTTCTCTTTAAACAAAAGAAAAAAAGAAATTTCCCTGAGACTGTTTCTTCTTTGAAATTCAAAAGGAGACAGAAAGAGAGAGAGAGAGAGATGCACACCCCAAACACAGAAGCCTAGAAAATGTGATTAGAAGATGAGGATTCGATTGTTGCCAAAGTCGACCACGACGATCATCCCATCAGGGGTGACGGCGATGCCCGAAGGGCGGTCCATCTGCCCAAAGCCACTGCCCTGAGCACCGAACTTGCAGAGGAAATTGCCGTTGGACTCAAACATCTGTACCCGGTGGTTCCTGGAATCGGCCACAATGATGCGCCCCTCCTGGTCCACGGCCACACCCTGCGGGCGCAGGAACTGCCCGTTGCCAGTGCCCTCTGAGCCCAGAAAGCGTGCTGACTGGCAATCGGGGTGAATGACCAGAAGCCGGTGGTTGTTGAAGTCAGTGACCACCAAGTGGCCCTCATGGTTGAAGGCCACGCCTCGAGGGGAGTCAAAGTGCTTCCAGAGAGCCCCCTCGAAGCCATACTTATTCAGGAAGACTCCATCAGGCCCGAACAGCTGGATCCGGTGGTTCCGAGTGTCAGAGACCAGGATCTTGCCCTCAGAATTCACCGCCACATCCCAAGGGTAGTTGAATTGCCCGTTCTTGGTTCCTTTCTCGCCGAACTTGAGGAGGAACTGTCCCTCGAAGGTGAAGATCTGGATTCGATGATTGTCCTTGTCGGCCACCACTATCCTGCGGGAGGTGTCACAGGCTACCCCAGCTGGTCGGTCGAACTGCCCGGGCCGGGAGCCCAGGGTGCCGAATTTGTGGTGGAAGGTGCCGCAGGGCTTGAACACCTGAATGCGGTTGTTGCTGCGGTCGGCGACGACAATGTAGCCCTCCTTGTCCACACTCACGCCCCACGGGCGGCACAGCTTGCCGTCGCTGTCGCCCTCGCTGCCAAAGCTCAGTCCCGGGAGCCCGATGCCCACGTAGCTGCGGCCCGACTTGACCACCACCTTGAAGGGGCTATTCTCGATGTGCTGATTACACAAGGTCACCGACACCAGGTGCTCGCCCTCCAGCTGGGGCCGGTAGCTCACCACGTAAGTCCCATTCTGCTGGTCACTCACCTCTGCCCCAAACAGGTTGCCATCAGGGCCCAGGACCACCGCGGACATGAGGTCGCCTCCGGAGAGACGAGGCTCCCCATCGTGGTCGTAGCCGATGACGGTGAAGGTGGCCACCTTGCCCTGGAGGGCCCGCTTGAGGCCATCGCCAGTGGCCTTGGTGAGGGGCGCAAAGGCCCCGCTGCTGACGAAGCCGAAGGACTTGATGGCGAGGTACAGGGCCTGGTCGGGGGGCGTGAACATGATCCGGTCGTCTTCCTGGGGCTGCAGGAGGCTGCGCACCGTCTTCAGCTCCTGCACTTGGGCCAGCATGCGGTCCCGGGCCAGCAGGACGTCCAGCGCCCTGCCCTCCTCCAGGACCTGCTGGACGGCACTGATGGTGCTCTCGAGCTTGTTGAGATTCTGCCGCAGCTTCTCCACCTGCAGGTACAGGGACTTGGCCTTCACCTGGCGGATCTTCTCTACCTGGGGGGGAAGGGGAGACATGAGGGAGGGGCTTAGAACCAAGTGCGGCAACACCGGACGTGACCCTAGACAAGCCCGTGCGGAGGGAGAACCCACAACTGGTCTGTGCTTTTCAAACACGCGAAATCCGAGGGTAAAGAAAAGGCAGAGGTGCTGTTCCAGACACAGGAGATGACTCAAGAGACAGGACAGCTAAGCGCAATTAGGGGTCCTGGATTTCAGGAGCAGTGTAACTAAAAATACTGCTGGTGGAATCTGACTACTGACTAAGGAGTAGCTACTAGGATAGAGTCGAGATTAAAAGTCCTGCCTTCAGCCTGACCAGGCAGTGGCGCAGTGGATAGAGCATTGGACTGGGACGCAGAGGACCCAGGTGCAAGACCCCGAGGTCGTCACCAGCTGGAGCCCAAGGTCACTGGCTTGAGCAAGGGGTCCCTCGGTCTGCTGTAGCCCCCCAAGTCAAGGCACATATGAGAAAGCAATCAATGGACAACTAAGGAACCGCAAGGAAGAATTGATGTTTCTCATCTCTTTCCCTTCCTCTCTGTCTTACTGTCCCTCTCTCTGTCTCTGCCACACACACACAAAAAAAGAAGTCCTGCCTTTACCTGTGTGATTAGCTAGGAGAATGCCCTTGCTCAGAGCAAACAGACAGTGTAGAATTTAGAGATAAAGGGGCATGTGTCTCCGACACTCCCAACTTGTTCTCGAATCCCATCCACATGTTACACGTCATACAGAGAGAATGATGAAAATGTGGCAAAATGTAGGTAATTGGCAAATGTGGATAAAGGATAGATGGAGTTTTTTTTTTTTTTAATTTCTTTTTATTTTATTCATTTTTAGAGAGGAGACACAAAGAGAGAAAGAGAGAAAGGGGGGAGGAGCTGGAAGCATCAACTCCCATATGTGCCTTGACCGGACCAGTGCAGGGTTTTGAACTGGCGACCTCAGTGTTCCCAGGTCGACGCTTGATCCACTGCGCCACCACAGGTCAGGCCTAGATGGATTTTTTTTTTAGTATTAATTATTAATACCTGCAATTTTCCTGTAACTTAGAAATTAAAATAAACGTTAGCCTGACCAGGCGGTGGCACAGTGGATAAGAGAGCATCGGCCTGGGATGCTGAGGACCCAGGTTCGAAATCCTGAGGTCACCGGCTCGAACGCAGGGTCATAGACATGACCCCATGGTCACTGGCTTGAGTAAGGGGTCACACTGGCTTGGCTGGAGCCCCCCAGTCAAGGCACATATGAGAAAGCAATCAATGAATACCTAAGGTGTGACAACGAAAAATTGATGCTTCTCATTTTTCTCTCTTCCTGTCTCTCTCTCTCTCTCTCTCAAAAATATATAATAAAAATAACAGTTAAAAAAAGACAATCTATAACAAGGGTTTACTGAGTACCAACTTTGGGCCAGGCACTGGAGGTATACTGTGACCAACAAAAAATATGGTCCTTGCCCTCACAGAGGTTATTATTTAAAAATAACAGATATTGCCTGACCTGTGGTGGCGCAGTGGGTAAAGCGTCGACCTGGGAACACTGAGGTCGCCAGTTCAAAACCCTGCACTGGTCTGGTCAAGGCACATATGGGAGTTGATGCTTCCAGCTCCTCCCTCCTTTCTCTCTCTCTTTCTCTCTCCCTCCCTCCCTCTCTCTCTCTCTCACTCCGTGTCTCCTCTCTAAAATGAATAAATTTAAAAAAATAAAAAAATAAAAATGACAGATATTAAGCAAGCAAAAAAAAAAATTAAGATAATTTCAGATGATGCTAGTTGTTAGAGAATAGAAACAGGTGTGCAAGGCAGTGTCAAGGGAAGACTAATTTAAATAGAGGGTTGTCACTAACAGTTTCTTCCACAAGCCAAGGGCTTAAAAGAGACCTATCCAAGCAGAGGCAAGAACAAGCACAAAGACCCTGAGGTGGGTGCTTCCCTGGAATTTTAAAACAAAAACAAATGAGTTTTTTACGCAGTCTTATGTTTTTAGATAAGCTGTGTGGACTATGAACTGCAGAGAAGTGAGGGGCAGTAGAGACCAGCGATCACCCAGGTGAATGGTGACGGCCCCTAGGAAACGAAGGTGGGCTGAAACTCTCAGAAAGGATACCAGAGGCAGAACCAGTAGGACTTCTTGATGGGCTAGGCTAGAGCTGCACTCCCCCAAAGACTGAATTTTCAATGAAGACACACACAAATAAGAGAAAGACCGCAGAGAGAGGAACGGGATTTGGTGAGGAACATAATTCAAGATTACGCCTCCCTTGTCTCCTTCTCTCTTCACCTCTAAGAACAGGATGTTGGAAACCTTCCACAGGAAGCTCAAAATGCCTCACATACAACCTTTGGAGAGGAGCCCTCCTCTAAGTCTAAAGTGGTACCATGGATTCTGACCCCCTCCCCCCGCAGTAATTCCTGCTTCTAAGGAATTACAGTGCAAACCGCACTGTTCAGGAACGTGCGGCTCTGTCTGACAAATGAAACACAATCCTTTCTTGATTCTTTTGCACTAACTAAAAGTCCTCTGATTTTAAGTGATGTCCCCCACGAAGGGAACACACAGGTCACCCAGCTGGTTTAGGCTGCTCTGCAGAGGGCCGTGAACTGAGTGCCCCACTGATCCGAAAGCTACAGAAAGCCTATTTCAGAGGAAGGGTCCATCGCCCGGAGGCCTGGGTTTTCATCAGATTTTCCCCTGGGGAGTGATGATGTGATTTCTGACCCATTCACACGCATTTTCAACTGTCCACTCTCAAGCAGGACATGCATATAAATAAGGAGGGAGACTCTTGTGGGGACAGATCAAAGAGGTTTCCCCTTTGGTTTTGCACTGGACCAAACCTCCAGGCTTTGGTTCCGACCCCAGAGGTAGGTGGCTGTAACTGACCCCAAGGGAAAGCCAAATCCACTGGAAATGTGTAAGCCCCAAGAAAGAGGTGCACCCAGACAATACAGACTCCCCTAGCACTCCAGTATCTCAAGCTTCAATAACCACAATATTATACCAAACAAGGTACCCAGGCAGAGACAGGCAGGAAAACTTTGCTGGGGGGTGAGGGTGGGGGGACAGAAACACTAGTAATTAATAAGAGACAGGGGGAGGGAGTCCCACAGGATTTGGGGCGGGGTACCGTTGCAACAAGTCCAGATAAATGGGGCTGAGACATCTCCAGAATGAACAAGCCTATCTTGAAAGAATCTGAGAACGAGTTTATAGGCCAAGGAGAAATGAAGCGGATTGCAGGAAGAAACGGACTCTTCCAAATTCCCTTCTCCCAGAGTGCAAGCTTGCTTGCCACTCCTCCTGAAAGAGAACTGCCTTTGGAAGAGTGAGTCCGCCTCACGGGAGGGAGGATAACTTAGGTGAGATCTGCAGAAACACACAAAGGCCTTTTCATCAGCAAATCCAGAAGAGCCAGTTTGTGGCAGAGTTCACCACAGAGCTCTCAGGTTGCAAGCAGTGGGCCCCTTTCAGTTATAATTAACATTCGTGGGTGGTATGAGGCTGACAGACCATGGGGACATCCAAGTGCCTGAAAACCATGTCAGGGCCACAAAGGTGACTAAATAAAATATGTGCTGAATTAAATCCTGGGACATTTTGGAGTCTTTCTTTTTGTCAAAAAAGTCACATTTGCCACGAGGTCAGAAGCAGCAGAAGGCAGCTAGTTAAAGAGCTAACTAAATGGAAAATGCAAAATCCAAGACAGCCTTCCAGAGAACATTTTAGGGTCACGTGATTGGTGAGGGTCCCTTTCAGAAATCGAGATGCCATCTCTAGCATAATCTAGTTTGCATGATTAAAGCAAGCATACACAAGCCTGAGCAGTGGTGGCACAGTGGATAGAGCGCCGACCTGGGATGTTGAGGTCACCAGTTCGAAATCCCGAAGTTGCCAGCTTGAGCAAGGAGGGGTCACTGGCTCGGCTGGAGCCCTCCCACTCCCACCCCCACCCCCGTCAAAGCACATATGAGAAAGCAATCAATGAACAACTAAAGTGCTGCAACTATGAGTTGATGCTTCTCTCTCTCTCTCTCTCCCTCCCCTTCCTGTCTGTTTCTCTCTTGCTAAAAACAAACAAAACAAGCAAGTACACACCTAAGTGCAGCCTTTTTAATAAACTACGTATGTGGCCTTACTTGTGTGTTCAGGAACTGGCATGGGGCACTGTCCCATTCATAGGCATAGTCCCCCCTCTTCCCTCTGAGGGGGTATAGGAGAGCAGAGAAGAAAACGCTGGGGCAGTGACGTGGGTGGGGAAAGCCTTCTTTCCAAGCTGACTGTTGTCTAACCAGCACACCAGTGTGCTCAGCCCTTTCCTGCTCCCACAGGAAGAGAGGGCACATGCTCGCTGCCCTCACCAGTGGAAAACTGGCTTTGCACAAGGGCTCAGGAAGTGCAACCAGCCAGGACACCAAAAATAAGGACGTTTCCTACCAGCCCGCTTTCCCAACAAGGTTTAGACTGTACTCCCTTTCTGCCTCCCTTTGACCGTGCGCGATGCAAAACTTGGGACTCCCTCCAGTCTCGGTACCCGGTGACTTCTGAAAGGGCTTCTTGTAGTTTCGCTGCCTGGAGAGCACCCACAAGGAGCCAGGGACCCCTGAATTTTTCTGCCAACAACCAACTCTGAAAAACTACCTAGTATTCTAAATTGACAAGCTGGGGTCCCGGATCCGACATGCAGTTCGTGAAAGAAATGCCGGCAGGCGGCTGAGGTGCTGACGGGGCCGCCGTGGGCGTGTTGTGTTCTGTCCATTACCTTCCAAAGCAGCTCGCACTCCCGCTCCTCCAGGGCCTTCTTGTGCCTCGCAGTCACGGCTTTGACCTCCGACTGGACCACCTTGGCCTTCATCTCCACCTGTTCTGCCACTGTCTGCGCCTGCTCAATGCTCAGCTGGAAAACCAAAACAAAAAAAAAAAGTCTCGTGGCATTAGAAGGACCTTCACACGCCCCAGACAAAACATTGAAGTCTGCCCCCACCACCCGAAAAGCTCACACCCGGGGCCCCCAGACTGCTTGAAAAGAAAGCAGACACTTTGGCAGAGAATGGCACTTGTCTGACATGTAACTGAAGGAGGTGCTGGCAAGCGCTGGCTTTCTTTGTATGAGAAATGGCACCTACCAAGTGAATGTCAGGACTATTACGAGAGCCTCCGACACAGTGAAACCAGTGTCCCTGGGTCACAGCCGAATACCAGGAATGAGGATCAGATGTGAGATGTATGACCCCAGGCATGCGCACAGCTTCCCAGACTCTCTGGCCTCACTGCTCGCCTGGGGAAGCCCCAAAGGCCAGGCACGCCCCTCCCGCGAGGGGCTACAACAGGCTGCGGGCCAGTGGTTATCCGTCACCCTCCTGCCGCATCATTTCCAGCCAGAGCCAATGCCAAGTGCATCGAGTACATCAAGTACGTACTGAGAATACCGGGTCATGTAAGAAACCGTGCCCTGTGGTCAGAGACCATCAACACGGCCCCCCACAACCCCACCCTGCACCACCGGCTCTAGTAAATCAGCCAGTTTAATCAGTCGTATTATTGTTCATAAAAAATTAATCCAGACAGAAGGCCTGGTGTTTTCATTAATATTACATGACGTGTCTTCAAAAGCCACAAGGATTTCTTTGAGATACTGAGGTATTAAATCAGGGATTCCAAACTGACTGCTTGCTGATGGTAAAGCTAGGAGTCGGGTAACAGGGTTCAAATCCTGGCTCCTGGCTCAAAGGCCTTGGACCAGTTCCTGGCCCCCAACCTTGGTCAACGGGGACTGTGAGGAAAATGCAACAGACCCCAAGGAGAGCTGGCCACAGCGCGTGGCACAGATGATTACTAACAGTGCTTAAGAACCACCCCCACGGAAGCTCAACCATCCATTCCCTTTATCCACTGAGCTCAAGTACGTAACATAAAATGCACCAGTGCTAGCACCTTCAGCGTCGTGCAACCGTCACCACTAGTTCTAGAAAACGTCTATCATCCCAAAAGGAAACTTCCATGCCCCCTAAGCAGTCGTTCTGCATCTCCCCTTCCTCTTCCACACGGCAACAGTACCCCACCTACGGTCCCTAGAGGTCTAGCTATTCTGGATACTCCATAGAAACGGAATGAAACAATACGTGACCAACCTGATTTTTACGAATAACAGTTCCAGCCAAACAGTTGTGACTCGCTGTTACCGAAAACTTGCCCCCTCAATAAAATAATAAGATAAAATTGGAGCCCCTATTTACCAAGTTTAACCCTCCCAGCCGGAGCCACACCCCCGGCGCACCCACAGCTGTGGTGAATGAAGGTTCCCTGCTGCGATCCTTGTCAGGTCTCAGGACTCACAGGCTATCATCCACTGCCTGGAAAGCCTTCACTTCCAAATTCACTCGGAAGGTCAAGCCCCAGCTCAGGCCCCTTCACCTTCACCACCCTACCCCCAGTATCACTACACATCAAGCTAAGTGGGGGCGAAGTACATAGTCTATGGTACTTAGCCACTGGGTTGGAACAGGGACAATCATCTATACATTTTCAATTTGCTCATGTCTATGGACATAAACATGTTTTCTCAATGTACTGGGTTAAATATCGTCCCCCTTCTCCACCAAGTTCAGGTGTACCTGAAACGTCAGAATGTGACTTTAGTTGGAAATAAGGTCTTTGCAGATATTAACATGAGGTCATAATGGACTTGGGTGGGTACTAAACCCACTGACTTGTATCATCCACGTAAGGCCACACGAAGAACAGAGACACATGCACACAAAAGGAAGGCCGGGTGAGGACAGGCAGAAACTGGGAGCGATAAAGTACAAGCCAAGGAACACCAAGGATTACTGGCAACCACCAGGAACTAGGAAGAGACAAGGAAAGATTCTGTCCTAGAACCGTCAGAAGGAGCACGTTCCTGCTGACACCCTGGTTCTGGACTTCAGCCTTTAGAACTGTGCAATAATACATTCCTATTGTTTTAAGTCACCCTGTTGGTGATAATTTTCTGTATACAATCCAGTCAGGCACTGCATTCCGAGATGTGTAGACCAGGACCTGCCGAACTAGTTCCAATTATCAAAAGCAGGCCTTTCAAGCAGACAAGTGGCAAGTGGCTTGGGGAAAATGACAGTGGGGAAGGTGGGGAAACTTTGAAAATAGGAACACAATTTGCAGTTAAAAAAAAAAAGGACAAAAAAAAAAAAAAAAAAAAAAAGAAAGACAACAAGCATGGGACTTGAGAGAAAAATGTTATCTTCTAAATGTGCACAAATCCAAGAGAACGTTTGAAATTTGAGGGTCTCAACTGGGCAGGTGACTCAGGCCATGCATGCTAGCTGACTTGAATGATGGCCACTTAGTTCTGAAGAGAGTCTGGGGCCATTTGTGGGTTTTTCCCACGAAGAGTACACAAAGCGATTAGTGATGTCTGCTATGGAGAACAGTTGTCTGATGGCTGGTATTTAAGGTGCCCTGAGAGTCAGAAGGTAAAAATAGAACAAATATATCACCCATAAACTCAGAGGCCACCATACAAAATATGGAAAATACTGTAGTGCATTCTAAATATAATTTTAACTGCAATTCCTATCTCTGAAACTATGATTCATCTGAAAACGAACAAGTTTTCCCCTTTATTAGGTGTATGTAACATAAATGTGCATCTTACACTCAATGGCATCTTGAACGTGATCAAAGAAACACAGTAATTAAAGAATCAAGGCTCTCTTAAGCAGAGAACAACGATATTCCTGATCCTGCTTATGAATTTCCATAGGCAATCAAGTGCACCTTATAAAATGCTCTAATTACAGAGGTTCGCCAAAATGCTGTCCTCTCAAGGAAGTGTCAAAGTAACAGAATGTTCTAAAAAAAAGCAATAAAAACGATGGGGTGGCCTGACCAGGCAATGGCGCAGTGGATAGAGCGTCGGACTGGGATGCTGGAAGACCCAGGTTTGAGACCCCGAGGTTGCCAGCTTGAGCGCGGGCCCATCTGGCTTGAGCAAAAGCTCGCCAGCTTGGACCCAAGGTCGCTGGCTCCAGCAAGGGGTGGCTCGGTCTGCTGAAGGCCCGTGGTCAAGGCACATGTGAGAAAGCAATCAATGAACAACTATGGTGTCGCAATGGCAATGAGAAACTAATGATTGATGCTTCTCACCTCTCTCTGTTCCTGTCTGTCTGTCCCTACCTCTCTCTGTCCTTGTAAAACAAAACTAAACGATGGGGTAGGTACATTATTGTAGGTCTCTTCCCATGCTTTCTTTGTTGTGGGTAACTCCAGACCCTCATTAGGATACATCCCCCCTTTACAAGATGATCTAGAATTAACTGGAGGATTTACTTCTAGGGGTTTCTTTTTACAACTAGGATTCTCAAGCTAAATACCACCGAGCTGTGATTTTTTCAAAGTCATAATGTAGCAACTAATATCCGATGCTTGTAATTTAACACTGGATTAAAAAATCAGACAGTCACTGGGGGAGAGGTGCTTTTTTAATGTACCTCCTTCCCGTCCAGAAATGACTAAACTTGAAAATAAGTGGGTGAGGACATCAGGATGGGAGGAAAATGAGGTGTCCAAGACAAGACGACCTCACAAGGCTCACACACAAACTGCTTACAGTATGAGGCTGCTTATTGATTATAGGAGAGGAGCCAATACAAATCTCAAGCCTTCTTCTGGCACCAACACAAACATGTGAATCAATGGTGCGACCTGGGGTCCAGAAGTCACTGGCAAAAGGCAAAGACATCTTTGCTGGGCCACTAGGGCGTAAATATTACTTCCAACTTTGGGTGGGGGTGGGGGTGGGGGTGAAGCTAGTTAAGACCAAGTCCCTGGTTGAAGAAAGGGAATGGAGTTTCTGCAAAAGATGTCTAAATGAAATCTGTTAAGTGAATATTAGAACACCCAATCCCTAAATTGTATTGAGCCCAGACATGTTATAGAATAGCTTTCTGGAATACCAATATTCACTTAAAAGTGGTGTAAGGTTGATAAGGACCTCAATCTACCTGCAGATTTGGCTGCCTAGTATCCTTTACTTCTGGGATGTGTTACATGCTTGTTCACCTGGTCCAAAGGGAGCTCCCTAGTATAGTGCCCCAGCCACTGTGCCCACCAAGGAGCAATGAAGGAAGCCAGGCCAATCAAGGGCCCTTCCCTGGGATTTTACAGATGGATGTTGCAGCCTCCTCCCTCCCATCCCAGAGGAGGAGAGGGGAAAAGGAACCCCACTCTTTCCCCCCCGAGGATGGCTTGCTGGAACAGTGCAAGCCCGAGGAGATTTCCACTTAAGCCTACCTTTCTCTCTGTGCTCCATGGACAAGCCAGGTCCAGGAGCACAAATGAGGTTACCATGGAGAGAGGGACAGAGCTACATGATTGACAGGGCTGGCACCAAGGTCTGCGTCCCTGGATACCTGAAGCCTGATCCATCCATATTCTTCTACCTGGTCACCTGAGACTATTCATTCCCTCTTAGTTCGCTGCAACCCAGAGTCCTAATTAAGATAGCATGGGAAATTTTTAAATGAGGTCATAGTGTATTTAAGTTCTTGAACCATAATTTTTCTTACATTTAGGTGTAAGTGGCAGGTGGTGGCGCACAAGCAGGGGGGCGGGGGGTTAGAGAACACTTGCTTCCAAAAAGAGAAACAGGGCCCATTCATTTTGGATTCAAACTGCAATTCCTCTATTCACTGTCAATGAGCCTCTGGCAGGTTACCTGAGGTTAATCTCTTTGGTGCAAAGTGTTCTCTTTGCAAAATGGGAAGAACGCCCACACCATACAGGAACTACTATGTACGCTAAAGTACCTGTTTCAGTGCCCGGAACAATGCCGGAGAGCTCAGTAAACGGGTCTGTTCATTCTCACTGATGAAGAGCGGAGGCCTGTTGTGTAAGGACATCTGGTTTCTTGGGCAAAGCAATTAATTTCGTTCTTTCACTTCCATATTTGTAATAGAAAAAAAAGAAGGTTTCCTTGATCTACTTTTTTGGGATAGTGTAAATTAGCTTACAAGAGATAACAGACACACTCGGCATTCACTGTGGTGACTTTCCATCACGGCAAGCAGGAGTGTGTCTGCAGGTGACTTCGGTCTACTAGCATGATGAAAGAACTGATAAAAGGAAAAACAAAAGGGACCAAAATAGTCCAAAGTTGATATTAACTTACAATTTCCTTTGTACAACTTAAAACAATCACGCTTAGTCATTAAGTTCAGCTCTCATTTTGGGCTAAATGGTAGAACACCTATCCCTCTCGCTTTAACAGGAAGAGCGACAATGCTTACTTTTTCAAAATGCAGTTGTTTGATTGTTTTTTGAAAGAGAAAATTGATTTGTTGTTCCTGTTATTTATGCACTCATTGGTGACTCTTGTGTGTGCCCTGACCAGGGACTGAACCCGCAACCTTGGTGTATATATCAGGATGATGCTCCAACCGAGTTACCCAGCCAGGGTGTGACAGCTTTATATTTTTTCAATGGGTAGACAACTCATGTCCAGTAAAGAAAATCAGGGAGAGGGTAGAGTAAAGGCAGCTGCTGGCTGTCTACAGGATCCATCATACTATACTATTACTCCTGGTTTACGACTGTCAGATGAAAAGTAACAGAAGCTCTATCTTATTTATGGCTGTAGTAAGTTTGGATATAACTCCTTTTCAACTGATGTGATCGTGACATTGGGATTCCGGCCACTGAATACTAAGCACGATGCAGCACTTCTGAGAAATCTCTATGAAAGGTAGGAGCATGCCCACCTCCTTTCAAATGGCCAGAACATGAAGTAACAATGTCTTGCAATCCAGCAGCTCTTCTGGACCACAGGGATAAATGTCTCAACTCCTGGGAATGATGGGGTGAGCTAGCTAAAGGATTCTCCAATCACTACCCCTATGTTTCTTAATAGGAGGGATTAAAGCCTTGAGTATTTCATTTAAATCACTACTTTTGGGGAGCAGAGTAAAGACCTGTTACTAGTTACTAAATTTACTTCCTAACTCATTAAAATAATACAAAATCTTAATCCAAAACAGAAAGCAGATGAGTGGTTGCTTGGGAACATGGGAACAGGAAGGTAGAGATTACCCTAAGGATTACAAAAAATACTTTTGGTGCCTGACCGGTGCTGGCGCAGTGGAGATACATAGCATTGACCTGGGATGCTGAGGTCCCAGGTTCGAAACCTCGAGAGGTTGCTAGCTTGAGGACAGAGTTGACAGCTTCAAACTGGGATCACTGACATGACCCCATGGTCTCTAGCTTCAGCAAGGGGGTCAGTGGCTCAGCTGGAGCCCACAGTCAAGGCACATATGAGAAGCAATCAGTGAATAGCTAAGGTGCAGCAACTACGAGTTGATGGTTCTCATCTCTCTCCCCTTCCTGTCTCTCTTTCTCTTTTTAAAAAAATAAATAAAAATAAGAAATAAACTTGGATGAGACACGTTCATAATCTTGACTGATATTCGTTTCATGGCTAAAATATATATCAAACAGATGGTGTACACTTTAAACATGTGGCAGTTTATTGCCTATGTTTTCCATAATAAATCTGAAGTTTTCCTGCCTCAGTCCCGCCTTAAAAAAAAACATTACTGGCTCATTTCTGATTAAAGATGTTAACCATTTGTCAGGCACTGCAAAATGAAATACCATGCTTTCTGTTATTTTATTGTGGTGCTTTATTTTACAGTTGTATAAAAGTTGTGTACTGAAATATAATCGTGTTAAAAAAACAAAACAAAACAAAACCCCTAACAGCTAAGGCAATGGACTTGGGGGGGCGCACTACTATTAATATTTTGCTGTGCTTAGCAATTTTTCTGTGCCTCGTTTTCTGGGTTTGCATAACTTTTCCTGAACCAACTTCAGAGTTTGCTCGTTTTACTGAACACTGTGTTTTTTTAAATGTGATCGCAGTCTCTCTATTGATATAACTGCTTAAAACATCCTCACTCCTATTACTGAGGATTCATATGGTGCAACCACTACCACCAGAATGCAGGATGCTGCCTTGGAGGAGACCCCCAGAGGAGGAATGAAGCTACTTCCACATTTAAAAGCGCTGGATATTTTTCAAAATACGTTCTCCCACCCACACCAAGTAAGCATGGTACACAAGCTCAGGTTATTTATCCAAACAGCAACCCGGTGTCCTTTAAATGGATAAGTAACTGTCCAGGTTAATATATTAAGTAGTTGGATTTTCTCTCTGTAAAACGTGTGTTGTTTTCATATTTTTCCTTCCTTATCCATTCATGTCTTCCTGTTTCATCTACTTTTATGATCTTTTCATAGAATAACTGATTGCTATAGTCTCTGGTTTGTGTTCAATACGCATACGTTTCTAGTAACACAATCTTATAGTGCTTTTATGCCTTTAGGTAATTAACATATATTCATCATTTGTTCTTTTTTCTTTAATACTTTTCCTCCCCTCCCTCTCCATGGAACCCTTTAATTTAGCTAGGTTTTCATTTTGGTTTATCATGATTGATTTAAATCTTCTTCTCTCTTATTCATCATCCTTTCTTTTTTTTTTTTTTTAAGGAAAGAAGGTATTTATTATATTCTGTATCAGCAATGTATAACGGAACATTTTACAGTGATAGAAATGTTCTTTCATCTATCCTGAGCACATGAAATGTGGCTCGTGCAACTGAAGAATAATTTTTTATTGTAGTTAAGTCCCCCCCTTATTGAATTTATCGGGGGGGGGGCGCGACACTGATAAGTAAAATGATATCGGTAGCAGGTGTACAATTCTGTAATTCATCATCTGTACACTGTATCATCATCCTTTATAAGATTATGTTAATTGACTATATTGACTATGTTCCTGCCTTCTCTTATGTTCACAGTAAGAAAACCATCTTCATACCGTCTGTTATAAATCTTTGATGTAAGTGCTATAAAATAACAGTGTAAAAAAATCAAGTGGTTGGGCCATTTATTCAACATTTCAACCAACTTCATAAAGAAACCAAGCCTGTGAAGCCTAGTCCACCCAAGTCAGAGTTATTGTAAGGCATTTCACCATTTCACCACCATGTCCTTACCCTGTGGGGTAGGAACATCTCCAAATTTCCGTGGCTGTTATTCTGCCCGTTGCTTAGTGAACAAAGGAGAAAGCACTGTACATTCCCACGCAAATCCAAGAATCCTTTAGACAGATAATCAAAGGCACACCTCGCGCTACATACTGTCTGCTTTTCCCAATATCTTCCAGATACAGTTTTTAAATGATGTCTGGATCACACAGGGGCTCCACCCGGAAACTCTCAAAACAGTGCTCTCCCTTAAGAGAGCAGATGCTCAGGGAAGTGTCTGTTGAGGACATGCGGACTCTTCCTCAATCATACTCAGTTTCTTGGACTTCTCTCTTCACAGGGATGAACCTGGACACTTGGCTTTCACAGAGGGCCTGCAGACAGTTTTGTAGGCATGGCCAATGCACTAGGAATCTGACAAGAACTTTCAGACAGAAACAGGTGTCTCATTATACCCAAATCTTCAGACCACTGGCCAAATCCAGGTTTTAAAAGAATTATAATCAAGAGCCAGAAAAGGGCAACACACACACACCAATGGTTACACACTGACTTTTTAGAGAGTCTATTAACAATATATGCAGTTGACATTCAGTGGGCGTACCTGGGCGTGGCCATACAGATTGTTAAGGTACTAAGTATCCAATTCACCCTTAGAAACCCACCTGCCTGACCTCCCCCCAAAATGACCCGTGACCCAGTATTTACATTAGTGCCAGGTACAATAGTATCAACTAATATTTGATTTTCGCTCCTACATTCTTTTCACTATTCACACTGTGGACTCTCAGCTAACACAGACTGTGTTTGGAAAATTGAGCATGGCAGACAAAAAATCTGTCCCTTGCCTTTTCTCTCTCCTCTCTCCAGAAAAAGCTCAAATGTATTCTTCCCTGAGAATTCATCACGTTAAAACACAAACCTCTCGCCTGACCTGTGGTGGCGCAGTGGATAAAGCGTCGACCTGGGAACACTGAGGTCGCCAGTTCAAAACCCTGCACTGGTCTGGTCAAGGCACATATGGGAGTTGATGCTTCCAGCTCCTCCCCCCTTTCTCTCTTTCTCTCTCTCTCACTCTGTGTCTCCTCTCTAAAAAAAAATGAATAAAATAAAATAAAAATTAAAAAAAAAATAATTAAAAAAAAAAACCCACAAACCTCTCCTCCAAGCAAATAAAACTCGGGAAGTAACAGATGCCAGCAGAGCACCCAAAGCTCACCGGCAGCCATTCCCTGGCTATGTTCTGAGAACCCCAAGTGTTCTCCATCTCCAAGGACAGAAAGGGGTTCATCAGATTACACCACAATGGGGGACGGGGGGGTCCGCTGGGGCAGCAGTTCTTTTGATTCCCCAGGTGACGGTGTTGAGAGAGGGCTGCAGGGTAGGCATTGGACCAAGCCTTAAAACTGTAGTGGCATAAAAATGGCAACCCCAAAGCATCTCGTCCACAGGGACAGTCACTAAAACAGAACAGAAATAAAATGGGAGGATGCACTGGTGGGGACGCTGACAAGTGAAATTTAACCGAGAGACACTCTGAAGGCATAGAATACGACACAGTAAGTCCTTTCAAAACCACAGGCTCTCAAAGCTCCCATTTTATAACTTGAGCATTAGACCATCTGAATCATCAGGAGGAATACTTCAGTCTCATGCATAGGAATGTCACAGCTGTGGAGGAATTTGTTAAAATCGAAACCATCCTCCCATCCTTTCTTCAGAGCACACGGTGAGTTCTTTAACCATTTTCCTAAAAGATAATTTTTTACACAATTCTCTTATTCGAACCCTCTAGAAGGTAAAATAACAATAGGCTCCTACTTGATTTCTGCTCAAGGACCACCAGCAATGTTTCCTGACGTTCAAGCTCATCCAACCAGACCAAAGAAAACGTCTCATCGTGTTTCCCTACCTGTCACCTGCATCAGGTGACAGACAACTCAAAATCATTTCAGGCACTCGGTATTACCTGACTGTGTGAGAGTGCTATGCACCCCCCCCCCCCATTACATGCATCCGTTCCTAACCCCAAAGGGATGGAGACTGAACAGAAACCAAGAGTCTAAATCACCAGGATGTGACTTTATCACTCAGGAAAGAGGGTGAGACTCTGAACCTTACGGGAAATTTGCCGTGCTCACTTATTTCTCACCTATAAATAAGCCTGAAAATAGCCAGGGTCTCCGTCTGAAAAGCATTAAGCTCCCAGTCCTTCTGCAGCCCACCTGCATTTGGGGAGGGGATGGGTGGGAAACAGACAAATGATGTGGCTGGGGCCCAGGCTAAGTGTCATCAAATACAAGCTCGGACTGGCCAGTTAAGTCTGGCCACATCCTGATTTGCACAGACTGGGAGAATCCCCTCCCCTGCCCCCAGTATGACTATTATCACATGAGCTCATTTGAGTCACTGTTCTGCGGCCCCCGCACACACACACTGGCGACTGCCCGGTAATCTCCACACGACATCTGAAAGGGACAGGGAAAGGCCTTCTTGCAAGGCCGAACCAGAGAAACAGGTGAAGGGTGAGGGAAGGACTGACCTGGATTGCCTGGCGGCCCTGCTGGGCATCAGCCAGCAGCTGGATGGTGAGTGACCGTGAGTCCTGCAGTGCCTCCTGGAGGTAGATGAAGCTGTGGCCTCCATGCCGGCCCATTGTACACTCGCGACAGATGGGCACCGAGCAAGTGTCACAGTACAGGTGCAGCACCTGGGGACCAGAGAGGGACAGGCATTCATGAGAGATGCAGGGCTGGGGACAAGGACAGCAACAGGGGTGCCCTGGGTCCCAGTCTTCCAACAACTCCCCTCTGGATAAAGGAGCAGGGAGCGGAGTAAGCCACTGTGAGCCAACTGGCTCTTCCTCCTCCTCTGCCCCAAGTCAAAGAAAAGACAACCAGCCCCTCGTTCCACTCCAGTTTCATTCAGAAATATCGCCGAGACACTTCAAAGGTATAATATTTCCCTGTATCTTAGATTAATTACCCAGAAGAGTTCTAAGATTATGTTTTCCTGATCAGAGATTGGTAGCCCAAATGAAAAGAATATACCAGAAGTTTTCTCTTACTACCACCCTCCAGCCTTCGGGGGGGGGGGGGTGAAGCAAGGTGAGGGGCCAGTATGAATCATCCTCACACAGGCTAGCGCCACCCTGCCCCCATTACGGGAGATCAACACAACATTCAAAGTATGGCTCTGGCAGCACCTGAGCCAGCCCGAGCCGGCCAAGGGCTTAAGCTGCTGGAACGAAGGCAAGAAAGCTAGTGGGAAGGTCAGCCAGCGTCTTGTCTTTCTTCTTCCTGCCAAGTTGTTCCAAGGAGTTGACCCAGGGAGGCAGCCCACGCTGAGAGGACTGCTTTATGTGATGTTCTGTATTTCCCTGGGGCCCGGCGTGCTGGGCGGGGGAGCGAAGGGTTGGCACAACCTCCACCTGCTGATAAATGAGGAGCTCTCACAAGCGACAACTCCTTGGCACAGAAACTGGGCCAGTCTTGTATCCCTCTCCACAGAGCAGGGCACTTAGCACCGCTTTCTGTAAATGTTTGCTGGACCGCTTTCAAGAGTGGAGCTTAAATTTGCCTCTGGTACACCTGAGTGCGAGGGGAAGCCAGCCAGCCAGCCAGCCAGCCAGCCAGCCAGCACGCCTCCTGCAGGAAGGAGGCAGACAAAGTCCAAGGAGGGGGTTCTCTCAGTCTCAGTGTACCTAATCCCCCCCAAAGTGCTTAAGGCCACACAGCTAGCACAGCCACAGGCGGGGCAGGGAGGCCAACCCCAGACCCCTTAAGACTTGTTTCCAGCATATACTTGGTCCTGGCCACCTCGGGCAGAGCACGGGGCACCTTGCTAGGTATCCTGGAGGTCCAAGATGTGAGACAGAACAGGAGCTGGTCCTGGCTGAGAAGCAGAGATTGGGAGACAGAGATAAGGAAAAAGGGAGGGTTAGCGGGAGCCCCAAGGGCCAGAAAGTTCCTCCCAGACTGAAAGTCTCACCGGAGAACAGCCCTGAGGCAAACAGTGAGAATGTGGTTTCTCCCCTTTTCCAGGTTATTTTAATATTAACCCATCCGTGTCTTGGCAAGGAGCACATACATCCACTAGAAAGTGATCTCCTCAAATGGCTCAGGCCAGTACACAGGCCTGCTTTACGTGGGGCTAAGAGATGCGAGTTAGCAGGGCCGTGATCAGCGCAGCGTGGTGCAGGCCGCTGTTCTAAGAACTTTTGGACTCCGAAATAGGAATAGATTTGGGCTAGTACGTTACCTAGTTTTAAGAAATGGCTCTGACATGGCTGATGTCACGGACTCTATTTTCTAGGAGCGAAAAACATGGGCAGCTTTGTAGCTTTACTACCACATTTTTCTTGCCCAGTGACACACCTTCCAGGAGACACGTTAGACTAAAACCAAGAGTCCACGATCTGCCTTCTTCAGGACCCAGCACTTAAAAGCGGGTCCACCACTCAGAGATGAGCTCATCCTTCGAATCTGATAAAACCTGAAATTCTCCAGGCTAACCTTAAATACTAATCAAAAGATGCAAAGCTGGATACATTTGGGAGAAATTCCTGGACAGTCTTTTTTTTTTTTTTTTAAACTGATGTGAATGAAGCTAAAGCAATTTGCCCACCAGTTTCCACTTCATTCCTTCCCTTGGCTACCCCATTTGTCAAGGGAATAAGGGACCACTCCCATGCTAATGAAAGTGTGAAACCTTCCATCAGAAGGTTCCTTTTAAATGAAAATAAGCATGCTTATGAACCTTCTGTCTCCAGCCAGTTAAAAGATCTCCTCCACTTCTTTCTCAGGATTCCATTTTGCGGACAGCCTTGTGGACTTAGTAGATAGAGACACCCCGTGTTCCTGTCATTGGGCAACAGCTCATCTGCACAGGCAGTGACACGGGACCACCTGGCCAGTCTGAAGTATACACCTCAGGAGATCCTGTCTACTCCTGAAACCCCAAGAACCCTATTTCTGGGGTCTCAACCTCAGAAACCAAGTGGCTTAGAAATAACTGGGCTGAGGCGAAGCCAGGTGCTAATTATGTCACTGGCAGGAACTACGGTGATTGCTCTGGGTCTTGGGTTTGTGAAAATCCGGAGCCCGGATGATGTGCGTATGAGAATCCTACATGTGGTAGGTGTGAATTCTGCAGAGGAAGTGGCCAGAAAGAAATCCTGGTCAGAAGGGTGGTAGCAGGGTGCTCAAAGTACCTGGCACTAGGCCCCTCATATATGCAGCCTTGAGATCCCTCTAAATGGGGGAGGGGGGGGTCCCTGGATGCAATCGCGCTTGGCACCATTTGACACGGAATCAATGCAGTACTAGGAACCCTAGATCAATCAGTGTTTCTCAACCGCTGGTCTACAGACCGGTCTGCCAGAAATCTCGTGCAGGTCCACAAAAGAGTTAACCACCCTCACATTGTACAAAGATTACAGACTCAATAATCTCAGTTGACTTTGCTTATGCTCAGGGTGATTTCTGCTTTAGCAGTTCCCAAAATAAATCTATTGTCAAGGGTTCCCAAGTGTAGAAAGGTTGAAAACCACTGCATTATGACTCTGGAAGTGCGAGCGCTTCTGTAGTCAGGTGGCTCTGGGGCTGGGCTTGGGGAAAGCCCACAAGTTGAGCATAGAAAGCTATGGGTGGCCCTGGCCAGATGCTCAGTCGATAGTGTTGGCCCAGCATACGAAGCAACAAAGTGCTTCCCTTCCCTGTATGCAGCCAATGGCTTCACTGGTTCGTTTGAGCATGGCCCCAGGAGCTGAGGATATAGCTCAATGGGTCTGAGCACAGTCAGCCTTAGGCGCTAAAAATAGCTAAAGTACTTCAGCATCAGCCCCAGACTGCCCTTGCCAGGTGGATCCTGGTCGGGACACATGCAGGAGTCTCTCTCCTCTTCTCTCACCATTGGGGGGGGGGGGGGGGAGAGAATGGGTGAGTGAGACTATAGCTTCCTGGTGCTTACAATTAATAAATCATTGTTTTTATTTTCTTTTTTTAAAGAACACATTGTCCAAATACTGGAAATATGACTAGTATTAATATACACTTTCTAACAAAAAGTTGGAGTAGAACTTTGGGAAGATTTCGAACTCCATTCAGAATCTCATCTACCTAAATTTCTAAGGTTGAAAATCCACCATTTCAGAGCTTGTGAAACAAATCAATAGGTGCAATTCTCTGCACCAGCAGTAAGATATTTTAACAGAATAAACTGGAACCCGCCATCTTCCAAAAGAAAGGGCTGTGTGGAGGGTCCAAGGCCAGAAATGTGGCCGAGAGGCCGTGAACTATAGCTCCAGAAAGGGGGCTGGGGGGAGCGCGGGTGAGGAGCAGGCCTCCAGTGGGAGGAATTCCAGGGCCTTCCCGGGCAGATGCACGGACACGCCCCCACCCCCACCTCCCTGGCCCCGCATGGCGACAATCTGGCTGCTCCAGCTGAATGGAGCAGGCTTGACCTCTGACCTTGCGAGTGACCACCCTCTTCCCTGCCCCCAGCTTCCAGGAGGCCCCACCCACTGTCTTCCTCTCCCAAAATTTCTAAAATACCAGGCAGAGACAAAGACCTAGGAATGCGGGGCCTAGCAGGAGAGGAAGGGGAAAGTTACAGAACAAATAAATAAATAAAAATACCAAGGAGGCAGGGTTTTACCTTAGCCAGAGCTGAAATAAAGTGCTTTGTTAATGAACAAGACTGTGTGTGTGTGTGCGCGCACTTGCTGGAAATCTACTTAAAAAAGACCTGCGATCCCATCAACGCCGCACATCTGTACGATGCACCCTAGCTTTAAATACAATCGCCCACACCAGAGAAGAATGTAAGCTCAAAGGAGGACGGGCCCCTCATTCTCAAAATGCCCCAACTGAAACACAACGTATTAACCACTGCAAACTGACTTTTGAGGGGTTTTCTCCCTATATCCTTAAAACGACTGGGCACATGCGGCCTCCCACAAAGTCAGGCTTAGACAGGAGGACATCTCCACCCACCCAGAAGGGCTTTGCAGTTTCCCACTACAGAAAAAATGGAGGGTGGCCGCTGGCAACCGGAGAAGCCTTCTCAGTGTGTGCTAGCTGCTATGCAGACTCTCCTATTCGAAAGTGGGGGGCCAAGTTCAAGGAGTCAAGTCCAGCGACGCAACTTAGTCTATTTAATAACATGAAAACCGAGCTCTTCTCGACGTATGGAAAATGCACTGAATGTGAAGTCCAAACCAGAGGGCAGGGGTCCCTCCTACCTCCCTGGCCACAAGCTGCTGCTACTATGCAGAGAGCTATGGCTTTGGGGGTGGGGGGAGTGGCCTGGGGAAGTGGGGAAAGAAAGAAATTCAGACCCTTGTTCAGGGCACAATCACCACCAGTTTAAAACAGCAGAGCCAGGCTGAGGACGTGTGTGTGTGTGTGTGTGTGTGTGTGTGTGTGTGTGTGTGTGTAAGGGAAGTGCCTTGAAAAAGTTAGGGAACGCATGTGTGTTTATTTTTAAAATTAATTTATTTTTTAATTTTTTCCATTGGTTCTAAAGGGAGGGAGGGAGAGAGAAGGAAAGAGAGAGACAGAAACAGAGGGGGAGGGAGATGAGGAGAGAAGAGGGAGGGAGGGAGAGAGAGAGAGAGAAGTATCAACTCGTTCCACTTAGCTGTTGTGCACTCATGTGTCTTGACTAGGTTCCAAAGCAGGATCTCAGCACTGCAGGACAACACTCTACCCACTAAACCACCCAGCCAGGGCCCACACATATATATTTAATACAGAAAGATACACAAATGCAAAGAACTTTTAATCTCTCCCAGCTTACATGTGCATTTTTTTAAAGACATCATACCTGACTTTTCTCACTTAACTTTATTAACTTGGAGAATGTTTTGGGTCAAACTGTCTTATGAATGGCTGCATGCTATGTCACCTGTGGATGTAATGTAACTTATTCAAATTTATTAAATTAGTACCTTTGGATAGAAGAAAACCCTGATATTTTTTGTTTTTGTTTTGTGTTTTGAAAAAATCACAAGCCATGATGCAATGACTATCCATGTTTTTTTATACAACCCAAATCTTTCCGTGTGGTAACATTTACTTGGTAAGTGTGGCTCGTAGGATTTTCAAATGTAACGACTTTTAAGTCAGCTCAACCTACATCCATGTGAATGAACCCAGGTTAGCCAAGTGCCTGTTTCTGTTCCCAACAAGACCAAACGTACACCAAAGGCCAGCAGGGGGACACCGGCCTGAGAGACGGCCAAAGTGGGACTAGGCGCAAAGGCTTCTGCGGATGCCCGAGCGGCGAGGAAGCTAGCCTTGCTGTGTTTTGCGTCCTCAGTACTGGCTGCTGCGGAGCTTGTCCCAAACACCAGGGCATATGGGGGCGGGGGACGACGACCATTCAAACACCCAGTGAAACAAACATTGGGGCCCTTACAAACCCACAGTCCCCTTTCTGCAATTCCGAAACCCAACAGGCTCTGGAAATCAAGAAGATTTTACATCAGCTATTTCAGCAGCAACACCAGAACTGGCATGAAAAGGATTTATGATTTTTTATCATGGAGTGTGAGTTTCCGTATTTACTAAAGAAACGCTGATACATGTTATTTTGCGGTGTTACTGATAGGATGTGCACGCACAGTATTAACTGTCTAAAATCAGAAATTTTCTTAGAGGCACATCCAATCCCAAGAGTTAGGATAAAAAGACTTGGGCACATACTGCTACCTGTCTGGCCAGCTGCCTGAATAAAACTCATTCCCAGGACTTCCCAAGCAACAGAAAGACCCAAGAGTACCTGGTGGTGAGGCGGAGCCGAGGGTACCCAAAGCAAAGCCAGACCAGCTCTAGGCCACAGTTTTAAGCTCCACGGACAAACCTGAACACGGAGGACTGAAAACAGAGGGGGTGCCATCTGCTCTAACAACTTTGGGCTCAGTGTGGTGCTGGTGCTGTAGGAGAAGCATAGTGCGACCACCGTGAAATGTGGTGTGTTGTTCACTTGGAGCTAATGTGTCACTTTAAAAGCCTTATCATGAACCCTTCCCTAGTTTATAGGAGAAAACCTTCCTGCTCCGAATGACCACCCCTTTCCCAACACCAGCCATCCACTACTTGGCAAGACCTGTTCTTCCAATGCCCAGCCCACAAGCTTCCTTAAACCCTGCAAGCTGCTTCTCCTTCAAGCACCTGTTCCCCCACTTGTAGGAACATGGTCCCGACGCCCAAGAGCTGGGGCCACGGGGGTCCCCAGTTTTTACTCTAGCAACCCAGCCCTGTTCTGATGTTCTATCCCCCCTGAAAGGACCCTCCCTGTAGACTATCACAGCACACAGTTCTTAATATTAACACATGCCAGAACAGAACCATTACCTTTTTAAAGCTAAGACCACATGAAAAGGAGCAGGGAATAAGATGAGTCAGTTCTGTTTCCATAGCTGAATGGCTGAATTTGCTTGAGCTGAGCTGCAGATTTGGTAAAATGAGAAATAACCTAAGATATGGCTCCCAGCACTGTCAGATTTATTTTAAAAGGGGGTGGAGAACATAGAAATAAGTTCCCCTTGGAAGAAAAGCATTTCCACCTCTAGCATGGTCTCGAAGATGAAACCCCTGAGAACAAGGTCATCCCGAGCAGCACAGCTCACACTTTCCACCAGTTTTGCCAGAGTCACAGACCCAAGTTTCACAATGTTTCCTACCATAGCCTCCTCCCTAAGGCTGAGGGGACAGCAGTCAACCTGACTCAAGAAAAAGCCTTTTAGCCTGACCTGTGGTGGCGCAGTGGATAAAGCGTCGACCTGGGAACACTGAGGTCGCCAGTTCAAAACCCGGCACTGGTCTGGTCAAGGCACATATGGGAGTTGATGCTTCCAGCTCCTCCCCCTTTTCTCTCTCTCTCTCTCTCTCTCTCTCTCTCTCTCTCTGTGTCTCCTCTCTAAAATGAATAAAATAAAAATTTAAAAAAAAAAAAAAGAAAAAGCCTTTTAGCCTGACCAGGCCGTGGCACAGTGGATAGAGTGGCAGACTGGGACGCAGAGGACCCAGGTTTGAGACCCCGAGGTTGCCAGCTTGAGCACGGGCTCATCTGGTTTGAGTAAGCGGTCACTCGGTCTGCTGTAACCCGCCCCCCAACCCCCGGTCAAGGCACATATGAGAAATCAATCAATGAACAACTAAGGTGCCACAACAAAGAATTGATGCTTCTCATCTCCCTTCCTGTCTGTCTGTCTCTGTCACCAATAAAAAAAAAGGGGGGAGGCCTTTTAGGAGTCCAGGAGGGACAGTAAACTGGGCATCTGTTTTTCTGAAATCCTGACCCTATTCAGGGAGCTGCGGGTAGTTGAATAAGACAACCTACAGGTATAAACATGGCATCATCAATTATTCAGTGTGAGACAAAATACATGGCCACTGCAAAAATGGGGGGGGGGGGGTGTGCATACATGCACCCAGTGCACACCACTCGGCTGGCACGCAGAGAGCCCTGCTGGGCTGCACTGCTGCCTTCAGCTGCTGACAAGCAAGCTCACCACCCAAACTCCCAACCGGCAAGAGTTCCCTCATTGGGCACAGATTCTGATCTTCAGTCTGGAGCCTCTCCCCCTGCCCTGCCATGCTGCCTGGGGCACATTCATGGCCACCCATGTCCAGTGTCCCACCTCGGCCAAAGGGTCTGCTGCAACAGATCCAGGTTACAGTGACACTGGGTGACACATGGAACGTGCCAGAATTGTGTTTTGGATTACTACCTACCAAACGTCCTTCTTAACCAATAAACTTATTTACTGCAATAAAACTTGGGTATTTAAAAATGTTTCTAGTTCAAAACTATAAACTTTCACGTCAGAGAACCAGAGAGTGGTATATCCACACAGGAGACATTTTCCAGCAATGACCATGAATTGCTGATTGGTGCAATCACACAGATAAAAACCTCAATGGCGTATGCTTGGTGTGTGTGTGGAGGGGAGGGGGGGATCAAAGAAGTTGCAGCTAAAAACAGGAGTAGACCGGAAGGATAGAAATATTCCAATATCTTGACAGGTACACAGATATAAAGAACTGTCAAATCTCAAAATGCGTGTTTTACAATGTTTATTTTATGGAAATTATACCCTTAAAGAAAAGTGAGGGGAAAACCTTTCTACCAATACCCTAGTGTTGATGGAGTCAAGCTTGGAGCCCAGCCTGGGCATGGCTCTCTTCCTAGCTAAGACCTAATAAATACTCGTTGAACCCCATAAATGAGTTACTCCAATGGCCCCACGCAATTCACTCCGGACGGGCCGCTACCATTCTTTCTCACAATATTCCCATTCGGTATTATTTCTCCTTTGCCCTCCACTGTAAATATTATCTTAGGTTCTATCTCACAAGAGGCAGGCTTCAAACTAACTCCCTGGAGGTTCTGAAAAAATTAGAGCCCCTGAGTCCGATTTACAGCACCGCAGGCGGCCCGCGGTCATACGAAGCCGTATGAAATCATTAGTGTCCCAGCTGCCGCCGCCGCGTGCATCTGACCTCTGATGCACTAATGAGCGGCCCAGGCAGCTTCCAGCAGCAAATAAAATTGAGATTTGTTCCAACACTGAGATCGCTGCCCACGTAAATTACAGATTTTTAAACAAGTCCTGAAAAGACCGGGTTTTGACACAGAGACCCAGTTTTCCTGTTGCTGCCGAGGTCACGAACGCAAGGCACAGTTTTCTTCTGTTGTGTTGTGCACAAGAGTCGGTGGGGCTTGGAGACTGGCTTTTTTTTCTTTTCTTTTCTTTTCTTTTTTTATGGCAAAACTCTGTAGGTGGCCGTGTAACTCAGTCCTCACTCACCTCTTAAACAGTGGGCAACATTGTGCACCTGAAACCTTTTCCCTCCCTGAAGGAGCAGAAGGGGTTTCAATTGCCCGTGCGGCTGCAATCATGTGGACAGGTGGATTTAAAGCAAGGGAAGGCATTCATCACCTGCGGAAAACTGTCTTAACAACACAGATAAGAATAAAAATAATGAAAAAGATTTCTAGCCATATTTCTCCCCCCCCCACCCCCCACTCATTCCAGCTAGTTTTACTATCAAGTAGCTGAACTCCTTTAAGTTACTCAGTTGCCCTCTGCCTTGGGCAAGAAGGGTCCAACTCGGGCCTCCCTGGTGGCCCAAGTTTACGTATACTGTCACATCCGTTGACAATTTTAAGAGCAGGTTACCCTTCCAAATACTGCCTGCAAACAAGACGTTAACCAAGTATTTACTGCTGTAGAAATCTTGTTTTAATCCAGAGTTGTTCGCTGGCAGGATTTATTTCAATTAAAGAGGGGAACCAATCAAGAAAGCAGGAGATGGTTGCTGCGAATTCTCCATGCCAGTAAGAGCCCACTCCTCAGCAGGGTACAAGGAGGGTGTGCGCGTGTGCGTGAGAGAGAGAAGCCTGGGGATTTGTCACCAAGCCCCAGGCCTAGCTCTGTCCTCAGCACTTGCCCCATGGAGGGGAGCACTAAGCAGAGAACAGACACACCTCTACAATACCCCCTCCTTCCCCAGGAAGCACCCAAGCCTTTCTTAACAGTTTCCTCTCTGAGTACAAGGCAAAATAAGCAGGAGCAGAGGGGCTCAAGTGCAGAATCCAGAGCAGTAGCCAGGGGCCAAAGGAAAGACCTGACTTAGTCTCACCAAGAAATGGAGTTCTCTTTTAAACCCTTTCCATCCATGTTAACAGCTTGCTAGGCTGGCTATTATTTATTTATTTATTTATTTATTTTGGCGGGGGGGGGGGGAGTCGGGGTGGAGGAGCAGGAAGCATCAACTCCCATATGTGCTTTGACGGGGCAAGCCCAGGGTTTTGAACCAGCAACCTCAGTGTTCCAGGTCGACGCTTGATCCACTGCGCCACCACAGGTCAGGCTAGGCGACTGTTTCAAACCACATACATCCCACAAGCCCCTCTACTCCCAACAATAGAAAACCTAATTTCAGACACCATCACCAATGTCAAAGGGATACCACCAGCCAGTCACAGACTCAGAGTAGGAGGCCAGCTTTAAAGAATCACCTTTGACCCTCACTGGGAGTCACCAGAGAAATAGGAGCCCTGTGGCTGTTCCACGATCTGGGCAGTTAGTTTACAGGGTGGACCTTACCCCTCCCCGCCCTGCCCTAGAGAAAAAATGCAAACAGTAGAAAGCAAGATCTATCAGTGGCTGAGAGGGTCCTAGGTAGGTGGGGTAACAGCAGCAAGACATCTCAGATTAAGCACAATTACCACTTAAAGGCCTTTTTAATGAAGGGTGTGGGAAACAGAAACCAAACTCAAAAAAGGGTGGGACAAGGAGCCTAGGCAAACCAGTAGAAACTGGTCCAGCAGAGACAAAACTGGGTGGTAGAAGAGCTGCATTCCAATCTTAAGTGATGTGACCTGGGGAGGAAGAGCCCAACCTGTGCTGGAATCACAAGAGACAAACCGGGATAAACCCACCAACTGCAGAGGATCAATTCAGCTGCCAAACCAGACAATCAGGAACTGTCGCGGGGCCCAGCTGAAAGCCAGAAATGAAGCCCTCGTCCCTGGGAGTTCACCCATCCCTCTTCCCACAAGTGTGCACAGCTCTTTAACAGCTGCGGTCTTAAAGAAGCACTAATTACAGCCGGGTCTGGCAAGGAGTCAGAGAACCCCCCACCCCCGGCCAGCAGGATTTCAGGCAGAAAAATGCCAACTAACTAGTAATAAGATACAACCCGAAAAAAGAAGGTCAACATCTGGGGACACTGCCGGCAATGCCGTCGGAGTCGACTTCCTCTTCAGAAGCCTGAATTCCCAGGACCGTTCATCGCACATCCCCCCCACCCCCGGTCTAATAAGAAAATGATAACAATGAGAAATAGTAATTTCAAGTCTCAGATATGGAGCTTTCTCAGAAAGAGCACTTTATTCCAACAAATGAAGCTTGTGTTGTGAAAGTGAGGCACCCCCCACACACGCTCTACCTGGGTGCTAGTCCTCAGACCGTAGTGGGCAGCCCGCTGACCCTGACTCAGCAGGGAATGGAATCAGGAAAGCCACCCCCCACAGTCTACAGGACTTCATCATCACCCAAGCACATACTCTGGGGGGCGGGGTGGGGGGCAGAGCTGATCAGGTAGCTTCATAGTTGAGTTTCAGGAGGAAAATAAGGCAAATCAGGTCTTTGCTGGAGTTCTAAAATTCCTAACCTGTTTCATCTCTGGCCCTGTGTTGACAATCTTTCTTTCGGGTTTTTTTGTTTGTTTTTTAAGTCTTGCTTACTTTGGCTAGCACCTAAATCAAGAAAAGAGGAAATCTAAATACATATTTGGCTGTAATGAATCTTCAAATTGGCTTTTTTCTGAAGTCCTGGCCCCATAGGGCTTTTCCTTAGTCATTCTGCAACACTGATCCCAAAGAGCCTTCCACCGAGAGGCCCCAGTGTCTGGGGGTCTCTGGCTGGCCTGTATGCTTTTTGGTCAGCTGTGGGGCGCCTCCTGCCCCCCCCCCCACATGCCCCGCCTGGGTGGTCAACTTCATGGTTTGGAGTCAGCTGTTACACTTAGCCTGCACTCTGGCTGTGTAGTCTGAGTCTCCAAGGCTGTCACACTAGGCTTATCAAGTGTGCTGCTTACTGCTAGTTTTCTTTCTTTTCTTTTTTTGCTATTTACACTGGATTTAAGGCTCTGAGCTAAGTAAGGGACTTGGGAGATTAAAAATCCATTCAAGAAGCTTCCCGTGTTGGTTGGTCAGTACAGAAGGTTCAGTCCGCTCATGCTGTCTAGGTATAATTATTGACAGCACCTTCTTTCACTCTCAAAATTGGCCAGTCTGGAAACCTGCTGGAGAGGACCAGGAAGACAAGTGGGAAGTAACCAAAACACGAGGGTGGACAGGAAATATGCTGCCATCCGGAAAATGAGGCACTTCACATGATTTATGACTTACTACGATCACCAAGGCCTGGGGGTAGGTAAACCAGAAGTGTCTTCTAAGAATGGAATAAGGCCTGACCTGTGGTGGCGCAGTGGATAAAGTGTCGACCTGGAATGCTGAGGTCGCCGGTTCAAAACCCTGCACTGGTCTGGTCAAGGCACATATGGGAGTTGATGCTTCCTGCTCCCTCCCCCTTTCTCTCTCTCTCTCCTCTCTAAAATGAATAAATAAATTAATTAAAAAACGATTAAAAAAAGAATGGAATAAAAGGGGGACTGAGGTAGGAGACTTATGAGTCCAATGAAAAGGACCAACCTGAGCAAAGCAGCACACTGCAAGCAGCACGCTGTTCTTGGGCCCATGTATAGGAAAGTCTGGAACAGACTGGAGGAAAACTGAGCTAGAAGCTCACGGGCCAGAGGTGGGAGAGCTGAAGAAGCCAGGGGAAAGCTTCTGAGCAGAGGTATAAAGATGACAGCTGGGGGACCCTGAGAGGACAGAGATTATAGTGACTGTTCCAAGTCATCTAGACACGGAAGGCAACCAGAGCACAACCTGGGCCATCTTATGTTGAGGAGTTTAAAAAAAACCTGTGTTCAAATATTGACATGGGAAAAACTCTCTCTTTGATGTGACCCCCTTCCTTCCCCAGCTAGGTTGGGTAGGCTGGCTAACTGAGCTCTGTTCCTACCCATAAGGTGGGTGTGATACACTCCATTTCGTAGGTGAGTGGTGGCAAAGAGCTCTTAAGACAAAGTGCAAAAAACCCAAAGGTTGTAACAGGAAGTAGAGAGATGGTGGCCTGCCCTAGGCTTCCAGGGTGGTAAGGGGCAGGACAAGGTAAATCAAGCTCCAGGGACTAGTTTGCAGACTGGATGTAAAGCCATTCCAGCAGATTCTGGGCCAGCAGTCTCCGGGGCTGTTATTTTACTTGCCCACTGAAAAGTTGAGAGAGCACTCCATAAATAAGTCTGGAAAATGTATACTGGATGACAACCGCTGACCTGCCCATGCCTCCAACTTCCTGGGTGGCCCCAGTGCCTCCGCCTCTCCAGCTCATGACCAGCCAGCCAGCCAGTCAGTCAGGACAGCCTCTTTGAGCCGCCATCAGCAAATGTCACTATATTTTTAATCATGATTTCCATGATTTAACGCACATTTCCTTATTGCATCATGCTTGGCCCTATATGCTCTTGCCTTCAAAGAGGATACACTCCAGTAAGAGGGATGATTAAGTAAGGTCAGCAATTTCAGGATTGGGGGAAGAAAACCAGAAAGCACTGGGCCTGAGATGCTAATCTCAGAGGACTTCCTGGAGGAAGAGAAGCTTGAGTGTAATCTAAAAGTATACAGAAGAATGTGGGATGGAAATTCCAGATACCATGGCTCAGGTGGGACAACCCTGATGCTCAGCACCCTCTCCCTCCCCTATGAAATCATGGCTGCCTCTGAGCTCATTCCGCTTCTCCCCGTCTCAGGACATCTGCTGTGCTCCCCCCACCGAACCACCCACTATCCCTGAACCTTTTTACTCTGGGACAGATATCTTCTCTCTCCCACAGACACCCCTGCACAAGCCACCACCTCCCAGACCATCAGCAGGCTTGGGACCTGTTTTCCAGGGTCGCCCTGCTTCTACCATCATTACCCTACTGGTCTCTTCCCCATGTAGAGTGCACCTTTGTTAGAACTGCAGACTGAGTTTTAGTCAGAGATAGACTGTAGTATTCCCCTCCTTCCATTACAGCATCTCCAGTGGCTGCTCCCCATCAGAAGGCAACTCAGCCCAGCATCCTAGACTTGGTACTTAACCACAAGCTACACTTGCTGACTATTCCCCTCTCCTCCCTCCACACACACCCTCATTCAAGATATTTCCCCCTGGCGACTGAACTGGGGGTATAGCGCTGGGTCCATCACCCCTTACCCTACCAGTTTTCTTTCTTCTTAAGGTTTTATTTCTTGATTTTAGAGAGGAAAGAGTGAGGGAAAGGCCGTGGGTGGGGGAAGGAGTGGGAAGCACCAACTCGTAGTAATTGCTCATTTTATGTGCCTTGACCGGGCAAGCCAGGGGACTCGAACCAGCAACCTCAGTATTCCAGGTTGATGCTTTACTCACTGAGCCACCACAGATCAGGCCTGGGAGTTTTCTTCGTAGCACTTTTCACTACCTGAAAGCATATAGTCTAACCTGTCTGCCACATGGAGGCTTCAATAAATACGTGAATAATTAGGTGGTGGTTAGCTCTGGATTCCAATGGAATAAAAATCATGGCTAGAAAAATGACAAGAAACATCTTAAAGTTCTGCAGCCAATCTCCCAGATCAATGAATTGAGACCCTCTGGCCACCTGTTTGATCTTGATTAGCAATCCCACTAATGCCTGATGAAAAATACCCACCTTCAACAAAAACAAACAAACCAGGGAAAGTGGGAGAAGACGGGGTGGGGTGGGAGGTATAATAGAAAATTCCACAGTCTGCAGTTCTAAACTTGTGAACAGGAGTTAGGTTATGTCAGGGACAACCAATTACAATACTGGGAGGTAGTATCTGGGTAAGTTCACAAACTTTTCCTAGAAAAGCCACTTGTGCTCAACAGAAGACGGCTGCCCGTTTTTGCTATGCCTCTCATCAAAATGTGCCCTCCCGTGGAAGCCAGACTGGTTCTGTGCCCTGCCTTGCCCAGGTAGTGAAAGTCATGCGACCAAACCGCCAGCAGGGCTGTCCTGTGCTTGGGCACTCAGTCTTGGGCCCCAGGCCCCAGGGAGGAGAACCCAGACGCTCCAGCCTAGTGGGACTGGCAGCCAGGGAGGAGAGCCGCCTGAACCTTCTTGTTCAGCTGACCTTCCACCTCCAATAACAGATAGGACAGGAGACTCCCTGGGCTGAGTCCACCCTGCCTACAGAATTATGAGAAAAACACCATTTTTATTTTCTCTATTTCAGAAAAGATAAAACAGCTTTTCACTGCGCAGGATCCGAGGGCTAGGTTTTCCTGGGTCAGATACTGCTGAACAATTGTTTCCTCCTTGAGGAAGGCCGAGAATAATCAAGGTTCCATCCCAACTCTGCCCATGGCTGATCCCATTCAACTTGCTTCGTGGATTCCATCTGAGCCTTGGTCAGGCGGCAAACCAAGGAGGGCGAGACAGAGGATATTTCTGATTCCCAGCCCCCAAGAAGCTGGTGTCAACAGCCTCGTAAGCTTGTCTGGAAGCATGTTCCCACGGCTAAGACCATACCTATCTATCAACCAGATGGTTCTCCAGAAATAAGTGCCTGTTGAATGGTGGAAGACGAAACCATTACCCGGGAAGAGAAGAGCGTAAGTCCCCAATGAGCTTCCCAAGGGGCCAACCCAAACGTGTCTTTCCTCAGGTCTCCCTAAGCCGCTGTCTTGCCCACACACTTCGGACAAAAGCATTCTCCAGTTCTGACGTTGTCTTGTGGTCCAGAGTTCTAATCCCAACCCCCCACCGGCCCAATGTGATCGCAGGAAAAGCCTTAACCTCCATTTCTTCTCAGGAAAAAGAAAGGGCGTCCTCCCCTTTCTGCAATAAACAAGAACCTTTACAAGTGACAGGATATATCTTTCTATGTTCAAGGTACCCGGCTAGGAAGGAGGCACTTCCTTGAAGAGACCGATGATTTATGGCACTGTGTTTAAGATGGGAAGCAAACCAACTGTCACTCAGGAGAGGACTGGCTAAGTAACAAAAAAGAAGACTGATAACTGGGTGACCATGCAAAGGGGAAGATGCCCTGGGCCCACGGAATCATCTACAAAATGCATTACTATGGAAAGAGTTAAGGAGTCATGTACACAGGACGCTACTATTTGTATAAAGAAAGAAAACTAGGCACAAGTACTCCTTGCTAACCAAATCCATAGAGAGGGGCACCTGGATGTGGCTTGGACATCATAAGAGTACTACTGTGTACTATTCATGCCAAACTGGGACGTGTTTAAGTAAGTAACTTAGAACTTATAATAATAATTGCAAATACTTTTTGCTATTCCCGTCACATTCCTAAAGTAGCTGCAAAGATAAACTACCCATTTAATTACTATTTATACTAAATACATAACAGTACTAGATATTAACACCGTGTGTTAAGTGAAATAAAAACAGATAAAAGTACTCACAATATGATCTTAATAGTGCAACAGAATGATCATTGCCCACTTTCCTTTAAGCCATAAAAGCAAATAATGATACATATAAATTGTTAGTAATCATCTCTTGGTTAGGATGACCTGCAATTTCATTTGTTACAGTACTTTGTAAGTTTCCACATCCGGGGCTTAAAGGAAGCATAGCGCTCTTCCCTGAGGTTCGTTACCCCAAAGCTCTGTCAGACCCAGAAAGAATGTAATCACTGCAAACATTTCTGTTTATTCAAATCAGGTCCTACTATGGCAAGGGCTTTCCATATTCACCCGTTTAATCCTTCCGATCGCCCTATGAGGTAGCTATTACCCTCATTTTACAGGTGAAGAAACAGAGGCACAGACAGTAACTTGCTCCTGGACACAAGTTAAAGAGAGGCAGAATCTGGATCCAGAGTCAATGTAGAAACCACTAGATTTGCTGCCTATACTAACCACAAAAACAACACTTCCTCCCCCACCACCTTGAAATACTCACCTCTATAAACTTCCATCTACCCAGCTGGGGTTTTGTAATCCCGTGGAATAGGCATTTTTATCTGTGTGCCAACAATTACTGCAAACATCCTCCAACTGATTTTTTCCCCCATTACTCCCAAACTCAACAACCCTCCTTGCCCACCTCGCTACCGCCTGCAGGTTGAGAATAAGTTGGGGTTAGCATGCCTAATTTTTAATAGCACGTGCCCAGGGCGCTGTAACATGAGCTTAGTATGATCCAACCTCTGGCCAATTGCTCTCATCTTACTCTGGGCCTCTGCTCCTAAGTGTCCTTCACCTCTGAGGACCCCTCCCTCCTCCTAGCTCTTAAGCAGCCTCTGGCCCCCTACACTGCATTTATTCCAACGATTCATCTCTGCTCCTAATACCTCAAACTTCTGTACAATCAATCCCCTCTGGCATAACCCAGCAGCGGACACGTGGTGAAGCTGGAAAAACCTATTCATCTGTCTCCTGACCCCCTCCCTCCCCCCTCTGATCAGAGGGAAAGAACACAGCTCTCAATGTCCTCCTCCAGGATGTGCCCCCAGGGGCTCCAATTTAGGACACAACACTGTCCCTGTCCCTAATTTCACTCAGGGCCCCACAATCCAAAAGGCGATCCCCCCCCCCAGAGGATCTGTGATCAATTTAGTGCAAGGCTTAGGGACAATCATGTAATAGATGGGTCCAAGGTGGCAGCTGGTCCAATACAGAACCTTTGTTCCCGCAGGGTCCCTCAAGCAGGCTCCAGCAAGAGGGTTCCAGGCACATTCCTTCTCCCACGGAAGAGCTTCTTGCAAAGCAGGAAGTGGACAGAAAATTCTTCCCCCCCCCAAAAAAAAGAGATTAGCTATGTATGATTTAAAAAAAAAACAACACCTGCTTTCTGTCTTACCCCTTTTTGCAATTTTGATACTCTTC
The DNA here is from genome assembly GCA_037038555.1 of Rhynchonycteris naso. Classification (NCBI taxonomy): domain Eukaryota; kingdom Metazoa; phylum Chordata; class Mammalia; order Chiroptera; family Emballonuridae; genus Rhynchonycteris; species Rhynchonycteris naso. The sequence goes on along the minus strand of CM073004.1, from coordinate 59,818,905 downwards.
AGACACCCCCTGTTGTGACCTGAAATCATTACTTTCCCAAAATTAAATTTTCTGATTATCACCACGAGTTAATTAATTTAAACCAGAATTCCCCCATCTCTCTCAAAGGTGTGGGCTCCAGTATCACTGCTAATTGGAATAAAAATGAGGATAACACTGAGAGACTTCAAATAACTTTACATTTAGTTGAGTGAATTCCCTTAGAGGAAGGGTACAAAGTCAATTCTGCATTTGCCTGTCACTGACTCAGCTCTTTGTGATGGATGGTATTCAGCACTACCACTAACCGTAGTCATCTTATTACCAGTTGTAATGCTCCTGCTGCTCATTGTAAGCAGAAATTTAAATTTCAGGGTCTACTTAGGAATTTTTTTGAGTGGGGGTGGGAACTGAAACCTAACACTTACCAAAAATAAACAAACTTTTCCCCATTCTCCCTCCCCCCAAACATTGTCAAACAAGGTTTTAAAATGCAGGAGTTGAACTAGTGACATTTCCAGTCACTGTTTTGGGAAAGAAAGCTTTTATGATGGCCTGTTAACCAAAGTGTTTTGTTTTTTTTTAAAAAAAGAAAAAAGTAGAGAGGATTGTTTTAAATTTTCCCCCATTTTGTGTAGTTTGGTAAGTAACTTTCTGTTGAAACCTCACCCCACCCCACCCGCACCTCAGGATTTCTCATTTAAATGGGGCTGGGTGATGGGGGAGGAGAAATGACTTGAGATTTCGGGATTTGATCAATGCAACATGTTAGGGGCAGAGCGCAAGGTCAAAAGGAAATGATTAATCCCACAAGAGAAACAGGCGGATAGGGCAGGGAATGGCTTCCCTACAAAACCCCCACTAATAGGTCAAAAGATACTCTGGTTAGCAAGGTTTTCGTCCCAACCCATTCTCAGGATTTCACCTTCAAACACATTTTTCAAAATCCAAGGAACTAACTTTCATCTACATCAGCTCCTTCTCCTTGGAGGTTATTTTTATTTGCCCAGTTGTTGCCAAAGGGGGTCCAGAAATAAGCCGGAGGGGGAATGACTCCAGTCGTCTGGATGACTCCACCGCCTGTGACAATTTCCATTCCTAGAGGAACCCGCTGATCATTAATGAGGATGAGGACATTGTAGGCCCACTTAAAAGAAGTTACCAGTGAAGACGAACAGTATCCCTTTGAGATGCTATGCCATCAACGCTCTTGAAAGTACATGAATGGGTCCCAGGCAGGAGGAGGGGGAAGGGGCACGACTTACAAAAATCCGTTGGGAAACAAATTTCCTCCTGGCTTTTTTCCTCTTCCCCAAATGCCCTTAGGGAATCACATGCAAAAATCTGTACTCCTAATTACTGAGGCCGAATGTCCCCTTCTAAATCGCCTCCACTCTCCAATACAAGGCTGCCACAGGGCTGGCCTTTTAAACAAGCTCAGAAAGGCCTTCACACCTTTCTGCCCCATTACCTGCCTTCACCCCCCCCCCCCCAGAGCAGTAGAAACAGAGACTGACGGGCTTCCCCACAGCGGGTCTCAGCCACGGGGGCTCAATTCTTAAACCATCCAGGCTGGGTGGGGTTTTGACCCACTTTTTAAAAAATGTAGGGTAACAGATGACTGTTGCACCTTGCTTTAATATATACTGAACACATTTTCTAAGAATGCTTTGAGCCACAAAATCTTATAAGCTAGATGGGAGCGACCCTCAATTTGTGTGTGCGATGTTTGAGTGTCCACACCATTCTGGTCCCCGACTAATTTTTTAAAAGTGGAAGTCCACAGTCAATGTGCTCAGCTCTGCCCCTTCCACCAGAAAAAAAGAGCTCAGGGGACCGAGGCAATTCATCTGGTAAAACAGGTACCGGTTCTTGTAGAAATAAGGATTAGAACGTCAGCCTCCAGACCTTATCCAGGCTCCTTCCTCCAACCATGCTGTTTACAAATTAGTTGGGAGTGAGGGTGGAGGGGATCACAATGTCAGGTTTATTGTCTAAGGTGGGTCAAGAGGACTTGGCTCTGCCTTCCCCATGAAGAGATGTTTAACCAGGATCTTGTTTGTGACAGTCCCACAAAGAAGATCTGGTTCCTTCTAATCTTGTCTGCACATTTTCTAATGCATGGCTTTTAAGTTTAAATTGCAGTTATTGTGCCCATCCACCCCCTAACTATATACTTAAGGTTCCCCTGACCTCCCAGGGCCAGGATCCCCAAGATCTATTTCCTAAAACAGAGGAGTCCTTGAAAACATTTTAGGTAACATCTTAGCTCTTACCCACCCCAGCCACTGTGGCTGCAGGGAGCTCACCAATTGGGATCGGGGTGAGGTTGGGGTTTGGGGATATGGATCCCCTTAGGCAGCGACACATCCTCTGCAGATTGAGGCAGCCATAGAAGGCTTGCGCCTGGCTTTGTGGGGTTTCCTGCAACCTTGAGTCACAGCTACATCTCCCCGGGGTCCACCTCAGCCTAGCCACTGCCCCAAGGCTTCAGCCAGCCTGCATGATGGAGGGGTGAAAATGAAGGACACAGGCATTTAGAAAATGTCAGGGAAGAGCAAACGAACCGCAGGCGCCTGCTCACGAATGAAGTAACGTATATTTTTGAGCTTCACTTCCCAAAAGGCAGCATGAAAAGAAGCAGCATTCAGAAATGTGCAACGATGAAGAGGTGGCAAAGGATTATTAGCAAAGAACCATCTGCTTGTTTCTTTGGAGGGGGCCCTTCCAACAACCCCATGACCTGATGACTCAGGCCCCCATCCCTCCAGGGAATCAGTGATAGAAGACCAGCTGACTTCTGGAAAGACGATGATAAGAGTTTATGGGCCGGATATTGCAGAACGCCCTTGGCAGGATTCCTCTGTCCTGTAGAACCAAGCGGGCAGAGAGAAGCGCACCCTACCCTGGGGCGTACACCTGCCAAAACTCACGTCTCGCATCTGTGCGTTGGGAAATGCACCTTTCACTATCCCTGTTTAACAAATAAGGAAACCAATGCAAAAACAGATTAACTCCCTTTAATTTGCACAGGGTCACACAGAAGTAAGTGGAGCCGTGCTCTTTGACACGCTGGTAATAAAGTACACCCAAGCACATTACAGTTGTGTTTGGGTGTACTTTAAACCTTGAACACCACCACCTATATATCGATTTCCCTCCAACAAATATGTACAGTACTGTAAGTGCATTTTCTCTTGCCTTTCACTCTTTTTAATTTATTGTCTTCTTTTTAGAGAGAGAAAGGGGAAGAGGGAGAAGAGAGAATGAGAGAAGCATCCATTTGCTGTTCCACTTATTTGTGCATTCATTTGTTGATTCTTGTATGTGACTGGACCAAAGATCAAACCCACAACCTTGGCATCCGGGGAGTATGCTCTAACCTACTGAGCTGCCCAGTCAGGGCCTTCCTGATGATTTTCTTAGTAACATTCCTTCCTCTGGCTTTCCTCTAAGAACACAGTATATGATACATATAACATACAAAGTATGTGTGAATTGACCGTTTATGTTATCAGTAAGGCTTCCAGGTCAACAGTAGTTAAGTTCTGAGGGAGGTACTGGAGAAGTCAACCATACTTTTAAAATGTGTGCTTTCACAACTAAAAACAGAGTCCCATGGGGAGCAGCCTGAGCCAAAACCCCGAGGCCAGTGTGGGAGGGGCAGACCTCTCTGGCCCATCAGCACATTGATTTATCACAGGAGGAAGGGGCTGCATTCAACTGCAGCACAACTCTGAGCCCACAGACGCTCCACCCCGGTGCTTGCCAAACAGATGGATGTAGTAAGTCAGGTGGGGAGCCCAGGGCTGCCCTAAATTGTCTATTTAAAAAGCACAACCTCCTGACCAGGTGGTGGCGCAGTGGATAGAGCGTAGGACTGGGATGCAGAGGACCCAGGTTCGAGACCCCGAGGTCGCCAGCTTGAGTGCGAGTTCATCTGGCTTGAGAAAAAAAAAAAAAAGCTCACCAGCTTGGACCCAAGGTCGCTGGCTCCACCAAAGGGTGGCTCGGTCTGCTGAAGGCCTGTGGTCAAGGCACATGTGAGAAAGCAATCAATGAACTAAGGTGTCACAACGAAAAACTGATGATTGATGCTTCTCATCTCTCTCCGTTCCTGTCTGTACCTATCTATCCCTCTCTCCGACTCTCTGTCCCTGTGAAAAAAATTAATTAATTTAATTAAAAAACAAAAACAAAGACATAGTTTTTTAAAAAAAGCACAACATAAGAAGCCTTGGGTTGTGTCACCATTTTACAGATGGTGGAAACTGACACATCACCCAGGTCACATGGTTTTGACCCCAAAACCACAGGAAAGACCCCAAGGCATTATATTCTCTACTGGGCTAGGCAAGTTAGTATTATTACTCCACAATATGTATAGCTGGTTTATAATATCATATAATGCCCAGTAACCTGGTACCTCCAGCTCTGTGAGGAACCCTAAACAACTCCCTATGAAATCTGCTACCATGTGCAAAAGGCACAAGTATTGATTTATACAAGAACTCCCTGCTTTAGAGGCAAGACTGAAAGGGGGATGAAGAAAGAAAAGAAAGGAGGAAGGGAGAGGGGAAGACGGCTGCCCCGCGGTGGTAGCAGGAGCTGCCCAGCCTGATGAAGGCACGGGGAAGTCCCGGGACAACAGGAATTTCAGTGTCAGCAGCTGCAGTCTCATTCTATCCTCTCTGCCTGGTCTCCTAGGAATCCCTGCACCTTTGCGTGGTTTTCAGTGCGTCAGTTCTGCATCAGGAGGAGGGTACACACTATGCACCCCCACCTGTCACCCTGGACAGTGAATGAATGGCAGCCCCTGTTTGATCTTGGGGGACACGGCCACAAGTTCAACATGTCATGTCAGCTTTGTCTTAAAAGTACCGTATTCCTCCATAGCACAGTAGCCGCTGTTTTAATACAATCTTCAAATGAAAGGGAGGCTTGGGGAGGATGTGTCACATTTGAGCATTCCCCCCTTCACTTGTCAAAGGCTGCTGGGGAGGAAAGGAGGTAGATTAATTCAAGGTGGCCTCTGCCACTGGAGTTTGAATGAAACAACATCGGAGGACTTACAGAGAAAGAAAAGAAGCAGCTTCTGTTCCGACTTTCCCTCTTTCAAGGAAAACGCGGAGACGTTAAAAATACCACCAGGATATATCGCACAGTATTAACGGGTCCATTTTCCAAAGAAGGATAAAACAGTGTAACTCTAAAAGGATTATTTCCTAAGCCAAAGTGAAAGTCGGGTTTGTACTGCGTCTACGCTCTTCCAGATGGGCAAGGAAGGTCTGGGCTCTTTTAGAGTGCTGCAATCATTCGCCGCGACTCATCAGAGGGATGACTCTCTTTCCGCTCTCCCAGGAGCTGCGTGAGATCCTCCAGCCACCTCCTCGCAGCCCTGAGGGCTCCATGCTCTACAGACAGGTACCTGGCAAACCTCCAGGTGGCCGCCCTCCCTCCAGCTCTGTTCAGACAGAGACGATGCCAACTGGCAGTGAGATCAGCAAGCTGAAGACCTGGCAGGGGACACGGCCTCGCCCTTGGCAGCTGTGTGGACACACAGAATTTTTGGCACCAGTGTTCAGTCCCAGGGCAGCTAACCTAGTTCTCGCCGCTTTTGTGTATGTCAAGTAGAGCTCCGCACGCAACAACTGTGGGGAGCTTCGGTCTGATGCAGGCCAGGAAGACTTGCTGTCTTCATTACCTGCCTAAGTTGAGTTTTCATCCCAGCGTCACTAAGATGGGAGAAGTCTGGGGATATGGAGCAATAGCTGAGAAACATAGTGCCCCCTCCCCTTCACCCTCTTTTCAATGGTGGCTTAGAGGAAGGAGCTGCCCACAAGTCAGTAAGGTTTTGTGCTTCAAGTTGAAGAAACACCGAGTAACTAACGGTAAGTCCTGTATTCTACCCAGGGCTGCTTATATCAGGGCATCGGGTGATAAACAGGTATAACAACTCAGGTGCCATCACACAAATGGGGTAAATCAAAGAGATCATTTAGGATTCGCAATTGGAGGTTCAAAGTCAATATAAAAAACGAAACTGCTCAGGACTCTGCTGTAGCCTAAAATCCCCTCTCCAGGGTACCATTTAAATCTATTTCTCAGAGGCCACCCGCACAGGGCCTCGTTAAAAATGCAAATTTGGGCCCCAACCCAGTTTTAAACCATCAGAATCTCAATGGGGTGGAGAACAGTGGGGGGGGGGGCCCTGTTAGCAACTAGCCCATTGCTGTGAAACTGGGAAGGGCTGAGAGATGAAGAAATGAAAGCAAAGGCGTTCTGCATAAAACACTTCTGCTCTAGTACTTTAGGACACTTGGTTTCTTTCCCCTTTATTTCACCTCCAGGTATCTTCAAACCTGAAGTGAAAAAGTGCATTATCTGGAATTATTTGCATAACATTAAATCCAGGAGGATTTACAGAGGAGCCTCTCAGAGGGCCCGGTGTTTCAAGGGCAGGGCCCAGATTAACCCTTGCCCACACCCTGGTTGCTTTCTGGGTTGTCTCTGCACCCTCCCTAGTTCCCAGAGAGTGGAAGACTGTGGAGTTTTCTGGGAGGTTCTAATGGTCCTTCCCAGAATGTTACTTGTCCTCGGCTGGGCTAGAACAGAAAACCCAGCAGGACAGCCCACTTCCCGGGGAAGATTAAACACAGTTAATTAAAACCCTGCCGAATGGGAGGCAGGGGGATTAGCTGGCAGGGGAAAAGAAGGGAGCTGCTACCCGAGGTGATGCCTGCCCCAAGTTTTCCTTCCCAGAGCTTTACTGCTAATCACAATTAAATATACTAGCCTCCAGGGCCGGCCGGCCATTCCGCTGCGACAGATCCCGGTAGCCCTTGCTGTAAGGCTACTCTGTAGCCCAAGAGCTAGGCAACCTCAAATGCTTTCTTCATCAAAAAATTAAAATGCTGGTGAATGAAACAAAAGAAACTGGGTGGGCCGAGAATTTCTTCTCAATTAGGGTCACCTTCATATTTCTCCCCATGCTATCAGACCAGATCCGGGGGGTTGGGGGGGTCTGAAAGCTCTGGGAAGCATAAGGTTTCCCAGGATTCCCTGCCATACTAATTCCGTCCAACCTCACCCGGTCACAATTTCTCTAAATCCAAGCAAGGCTGGAGGGATCTGAGCCACCAACCCAGGGAATCCTACAAAGCTTCCCACCCACCTCCCAATTACAAAAGACCAAGAGCATCACACACACACACACACAAAAAGGCATTTATTAAGCACCTAACTGCCTAGAGTCTGGGCAGATTCATAGGAGCCTGGCCCCTGCCCTAAGAGAGGGTCATTTATGACCATTAAGGCCAGAGTAAGGCAGGCTCCCAGAGGCCCATAAAACTCCCAGGGAAGGAAGTGGGGATTAACCACTTCCTCCCACCCCTCAAGAAGGGGTTTCAAGCTCCACCAAATTGCAGAAGAGAGGGTTCTTTGGGAGGGGGTGGGGAGTCGGGTCAGATGATCCTACACCTCTACCAAGGGACATGACTAACCCTGGCGATTCTCAGATTGCTTTGATTTTTACAGATGAGGCTTTGTAGCCCTGTCCTGCTGCCCCGGCAGCTCTGTGTGGCACATTCTAGCAAGGTTTCCTTCACTTGCCCCTCAGCACAGGTCTGGAGTCTATCCAGGGAAGAGACCGAGTGTACATGAGAATTACGTGTCTGTCTGACAAGTACTGCACGGGTACAATAGCTTGATTCTTTTACATACTCATCAGACAGATTTATTGGATTGAAAACTGTCACTTATCCAGGGCAGTTTACCACCCCCTCATCTTTCACTCTTTTAGACTGAAATTTATTTCAGCAACTTTCTTATCCAGATCACATCAAAGATGAGCACTTTACAAAGAAAGCCAAAAAACCGCGCAGAAACAAGCGTGAGTCATGTCAGTGAGACTTCCCAGTTTGGGACCGTGAGTTTGGCTCTGGGCTTCCTTCCTGCCTGCCAGTCAGAGCCGAACGGGCGGCTCTACAGTGATGTCATTGTCGGACCAGCACTTCGGGGAGGGCCAAGAATTTTCCTGGCAGCAAATCCAGAACCAGAAGTGTGACCTGTAAATACTACTCCTGTGCAGCCCAGCCTCAAAGACATAGCTGGAAACACACGGGTATACCCTGCTCTCTGAGCTGTGCAAGTCCCTGCTAAAATCCTGCAGGGACCGTCTGTCTTTTTTGTGCTTAAAGGCAGGCTGGCACAGGTCCCCAGAACCAAATGAGGTACCCTTATAATGTTAAGCAATTTCCCAAGAACTGCATCCTTCTAGAAACCCTGGAAATCATTCTCTGTGCTACTGCCTGAACCCTTTAAGAATGCGTCTTAATGAGACATACCACCCCCATAAACACACTGGCCTACGAGGGCACAAAGAACCCAGAATGGAGGGAGAGGAGAGCTTGCCCCCTTTCCTGGCTGGCATTCGGTTTCCAAGGTGAGCCTTAGTATCCATCTCCTCACCCTACTCTTAACCAGGACACCGTCCCTTCTTTCATCAGGACCTGGTGAAACAAGAGCGGGGTCAGAGAGGTCCTATTCCAGTGATAGTCTCCTGTGACAAATTGCTGTCACCCATGAGGAGCCCTACAAGGGTCTCTAGGACCCAAATACAGAGTCACGGGTAGGGATAGCAGGAAATCCTGTGGGAAGAAGCCTTTCAGGTTGGGAATTTCAGCCTCAATAGCTTTTAAAGGGTGTCAGAACTAGAACTACCATTTAAAAAAAAACCAGACAAGTTTTAATATAAGTATGTCCCAAATACTACACGGGGCATAATAACCATACTGAACGATTAGTTATTGTTTATGAACTGGGGGGGGGGGGGGCACTGCCAAGCTAGCAATACTGGGCAGGAGGCTTCCCGGTGAGTCCTGGAGGTCCCAGTGAGGGGACACCACACAAAACTCAGGAAGGGAACTTTAACAAACAGATTATGTTAATGAACAGAAATAAGCAAACTTCTTACCAACCATTTTTAATGGGGGAGGTTAGTTTGATTGTGGTTCGGACCCAATCTGGCCTGCTTAATCCAGCCCGAGGGTGACTGAGATAGGAGGTCACCACTCAACGGCCAGGGCCAACCCCATCATCTTCTCGTTCGAGCCCCCGAGAACTCCCCAGGAACAGGAGATACCGGGCTCCAATGGTGCACGCCACTCAAGCTCAAGCTAGGCGATCAACATTCCAGGAGGCGGCCATTCCCGCCCTTCAGGAGGAACAAAGGGCCAGGGGAGGAATTCCTGCTGCCCCAAGCCTGGGGGGTGGGGTGGTATCCAAACAAAACTGGGCAGAAAAAAAAATGCCCCCGGCAGGGGCCCGAGGAAGCCCACTCCCTCCAAGTCTGTCAGAGGAATGAGCAGGCCAAGGGACAAGTCCAGCACAGACACCAAGAATGGGCCTTATAAAGTGGTGGGCCATTGGGAACGCTGCATCTCTCTGACTGCAATGGAGTAAAGTTCAAGAGAGAAAAGCCTCTACAGAAACCAGGCCAAAACCTCTGAATTTAATCATTAACTACCTCGAGGGTCTTCTTTGTTTTCACACGTGGTACTGGCTCTCTTAATGGAAGCAGTGCAAACATTTTATTCTCCTTCCCAACACGGAAGGCGGGTTTTGTTGCCCTGTTTTTGTTTTCAGCTGCAGGTTCTCCATTGCCATGGGAGATTCCAATCGGGGGTCCCCAGCAAACGGGACCTTTGGAAAGGGGGAGTAGGTGCAGAAGAGGAACTGATGAAAGCAGCCTTCTCCCTCCAGCAGGCTGGTGCCCCCACCCAGGGGACAGCACCGTGGATGGGATGGTCACACAGCCTGGAAGGGGAGTTGAGCAACTTGGCCTTTCCAAAGCCTAAGTAAGCAAGTCTGGGGACAGACCCACACAACTAGACTCTGTCCTCTGCTTTGAGGGCTGAGGAGCTCCTCAGGAGTGACTGTCCCCATGAGAAGCTCCCCCTTTACCATCCCCAACCACAGGTTTTTAAAGGGGGCCCAACAGCTCCCTAGAGCCTGTTTGAGTGAACTTCATAAACACTGGCTTTCCAGATAAATTTCTAATCGCCAATGAAGTCCTCAGCAAAGTGCTTCCCAGTTTTTCAAGCCCCTCTGAGGTTCCCAGGCCTTTCTTCCTGAAGCACCACACCCCAAACACACACACCCCAAACACACACGCACACACGTGCCCGCGGCGTTTGCCTTCTAACCTATTCTCACAGTATCCAACTGCAGCTCAGCAACCTGTTACTTCATTCAGTGGACCAGTTCTCACTGGGGGGGCCAGACACCACAGAAACAGTTAAGACACTGGGGAAAGTGGAAAAACCAACTCCAAATCCTGATAGCCAGGCAGTAAGGAGACCCCCACCTCCCCCAGCAAAAAGCTCAATAATCAACTTTCTCAACTGAGGTCTCAACATTTTCTGCACAGGAAACGGTCTGAAACGTAAGGTAAAGTTCTCAAGGGGGGGGGGGGGGGCGGGGGGCGGGAGGTGGTCATTTGTCAGTGAGCACAAGGCAGTTCTGAATGACACATATAATAGAGTTGGTCCAATGCGAAGAACTGCCCCCCACCCCCGCCGCAAAGTGAAATTTCCCCTGTAAATTTAAATTTTCTAAGAAACTCAAAACCAAACTGTTTCTGAAAGAAGAGTCGGTCTCTCCATGAATGGAAGCTACCAAGCTGTCAACTCCAAATGACTCAGCAGGCCTGGAAAGCTAGCAATTTTCTCAGAAGTGTTCACCACCATGGGTCTAGACTCCAAAGACAGCTCCCCAATACCCACCCCTCTGAGAGAGAACACAGGAAGCTGGCACTCTTCTTGCCAGGAGAGCTCTCCACTGCATACCATTTCTGAGCCCTTGAACTTATACAAAATATATATATTATACCTTTTACCATCCCCATATATAAAATGCCTAGTCAAAAATAACAGTACGTTTACATGAAATCATTCAGCAAGGTACCCAGAGGGCTCTGGTGATTCTATTTCCCTTTCTGTGGAAGGGTCCCCAGAAGGCAACCTCTGTTCTAGCCCTTTGTGTCCCCTGAACCCGGAGAGCCAGGCACATGGCAGGCGCTCAATGGGAAGTATTGTCGATGGAGTGGAATTCACTTCCACATTTTCCAAGCAATCCTTGAGGAATTTGCCTCCCAGCAGGCATCTGCTCACTAGAAAACAATGTGCCTTGGCCATTTGCATTGTGGCCCTGAGACAGCAAATGTTTAAGAGCCAGAAGAGGAGAATCTGGGTCTTCGTGGTAGAGGCTAAAAAGTGCCTCAGAAGGGAAGATTTTGGGGAGTTGTTTTTTTTTTTTTTTTTTAACAGCTATCCTGCCATTAGCAATAAAGCGCGACATCAGACACGGCCGTTTTCCATCAGTACAATCTCACTCACATCCAAAGCCCAAGGGTTCGCTCTGTATGTCCTCCCCAAAGTAGGCCAAATTCTACAGAGGTTTGGCACTAAAACTTACTACAGCAAGGAAACTTTCTGGGATGATAGAAATGTTCTGTCGGCTTGTAGTGGCAGTAGCACACACATATATAAATTTGTCAGGACTCATCAAAACATGTCCCTAAACTACCCTTCCATAAAGACGATGAGTCGAGGAGCTGTGTATGGTTTGTCAGGCAAGGATGTGCCAGATTCATTATTATTTTAAAAAACAAAGCAAAATGCTGAACTACAGCTGCAGTCTACCAAAGATGTTTCCAAGCACCTTTCTTACCCTCTGGGTGTCCATGATTAAATGATAAAAACAACGTGGCCCACCTACAGGAAATACGACCAATGATACAACCCGAGCTGTTCACCGTCGTGACATCCAGGGAATAGAATCAGCAAGTCCCAAAGGTATCCAGAATTAACCATTATCTCTTAACATTGATTTGCCTATGGTACGATGAATACACTTCGCTTGAAATTTAAAAAATCCAGTGAAGATAAAAATGGAGAGAAAAGGCAGCTCTACACAGGCATGGGCAAAAGTAGGCTTACCGTCGTGAGTACATGAAACCCAAGAGTTCATTCTTGTAATTTTATTAATTATTCGTACTATTTGCCACATGAACTGTAAGCCTACTTCTGCTCACCCCTGTATAGGAGAGCAGTCCACATGGCCCTGCCCAAGAACTGGTGTACACAGCAGGCAACAGTGCAATGCGTGAAGGATTATTGGTGTAGAACAGGTCTAGACCAACACAAGCATTGCTGCTGATCTGCTGTAACTGAACTTCTGCAAAGAATCTATTGCCTTAACAGCTACCAAATATTGAGATTTTAAAAGAGAGGTCAGATATGCCCATAAAATAATATACATTAAAACTGTAAGTAAGCACTAACAGGGGAAAAGCCTTCATATACCCACTCCTTCACACACACACACCCCTCCCCGGCCAACAGCTATATTCAGAATGGTTTCCCAGAAATGTGAGGTTCAGAAAAATAAAGGGGAAATAAGACCATTCACTAACAGTTGGGACCTTAGGCTCATCATTTGTTCCATATAAAATTAGATCCCGCTTCTTATGATACACCAAGAACATATTCTAAACGTGGGAAGACTCAAAACGTAAAGAAAGTAAATGATGATCGTTGACCACGCTGAAATTCAAAACGTCTACTGTGTTAAACTAAATTGAGGCAAGCCATGGACTCAGAGAAATCCTTGGCAACGGACAGCTAGTACTCAGTATTTATCCTAGAAATTGATTTTTCAGAAACCCAGGAGAGATAGACCCAGGCACTAAGGCAATCCAGGGAGGAAACCCAACTGGCCAATAAACATATGAAAAGCCGCCCACCTAGCGAACCGCAATCACGGAAATGCAAAGTAAAACAACAGGACGAGCCATTTTTCTCCGTTAAATTGATGGCAACGAGGATGGGTGGGGTGGGAGGAAATGTGGCTGGTAGGAGGCGAGCAGGCTCTCAGGAGCAAATTAACATTTCAAATGTGTCTCTGCAGCTTCCTAGCAATTCCCTGGCTGGGGGTGGAGAGGACTCGTCCCTCTAGAAGTAACAGGGACAAGTAGACAGGGCACACTGATGACAATGGCCAAATGCAGAGAAAAATCTAAATAAGGAACAGCTAAATGAATTCCACCCCTCAAACACTACGTTCAGAGCAAAGATGACCAGCAAGTCGGTACAGGAAAACATCCACCTGTTTTTAAGACTGTAATTCGTTTTTAAATTAAATTTAACAAAGCGCCACTGATCCAAAAGAATGCACAGGTTTCAGGGAAGCATTTCTATAGCGTTTGAACTGTTGATTATGTTGTGTACCCCCCCCCATCACCCAAAGTCAAATCATTTTCCGGCACCATGTATTTGTTCCTTTTTACTCTTCCCTTATACAAGAACTATCATTCTTATTAACCAATGTCATAAATTAAATTTTTAAAAAAGAAATCCATTGAAAGGATTTTTAAGAGAGAAATCATTGAAAGGAATTTAAATATGACCCGTATTTGTGTGTGTGTGTGAATGGCTGTTAAGCCATAAAAGAAAACTCACAAACCCAGATCACACATTTTGGAAAGTAGGACTGGCGTATACTTAAAAAGAAAAAAATTTACAGATAATCCCAACAGATATATTTATGTATTACCTGCATCATTATACTAGAATCAGAGTTAACTGGTCCAAGTTACTTGCTGGGAATACAAGGTAGCCCTGAGAACAAGCTCCGTTTTCCCAGTCACCCAGCAGCTACAAGCAGCAGAGGACGGTGGAGGAAGCAAGGAAAGGTCAAATAAATACAGTCACAAGCGCGTACGTATTCAGAAAAATTACAGCCCAAAATGACAAGGGCTGTGAAGTCAAACAAAAAAAACGTCAGTTTAAGAAAACCTGAAATGTTGTTAAAAGAACACAAATTTAAAACAAAATTGTTACCTCTTCCCCCCTTTTAACCCCTGTCAAGTGTTTGCAAATCTTCTATAGTTCTGATGAAGCATTCAGTTGGTTCCTCCTTTTTTGTTCACTGTGGGCAAATCTGTCTGCCTCTAGCCTCGAGAGGGGGTGAGAACCCTCACTCAGTGACAACATTTCCAAGTGCTTGTCTGCAAGTCCAGGAACTGGCAGGCCCTGGCAGGCAGGACAGGGACCTACCTCCTAGTCAAGTTTTTAGACTTTTGTTTCTTAATCTGCTGAAATCACAGAAAGTTACACCCTGGTCTTTCTGGGATCCCCCATGAAATATACCCCTCCACCATCATGTTACAAGCCAACAAACTGGACCAAACAGAGCCTGAAATCCAATCTCTTTTAAGACTAAACCAAGGCCAAACATCACCTTTTCATCTGCATAATTTGATCTTACACATGGCTTTCTAAGTTTTATTCCCATTTATTTGTTTGATGCTTTTTATTTTTAAAGAGGAAAACTGATTTTGCATCCCAGAAGGCACACTGAAAAAGAATTGAAAGTAAGTTTTATGGGCTTGGAAAAAGTAGGCACCGATGAACTAGGCAGATTGTGATTGTCATAAAATTCAAACAAATTCTGTGCTCAGTTGTGCAGCAGACCCTAGACAATCAACAGAGAAAAAGAACAGTCATGTGAAGGATGAAAACACCAAATGTGTACACCGTCCCCATTTATGAGAGAGAAACGCCTGTTTGCAAAGCTCTGCTGTATTAGAGGCATAACTTTCAGTCTGAGATGCCCAAATATATGTAGTGCCTTTCTGTGCGTGTATTTGCATAGCATTATCATTTCTGTATAATTAACAGCACAAATAATTTAGTGAGCAAATAACCAACAGGAAAGGGAAGTCAATACACATGAAGACAGGTAAACAGTTCAATTCTTAAGACACCGAGGCACATCTGCTGCACAATAAAGTTAGAGATGAAAAAGGTTACAAGATGAGTAGCTGCTGTGACAAGTCCCACAGGTGACCAGAATTAACCATTACCTCCTGCTTGGGGAGGATTTTGCTATCTCTCCCCTTCATGTTTCCCACTTATCACCATGAATAATAAACCCTAACACAAACCCCTTTTTTCTCCCCTAACTAACCTTCAGTTTAAAAGTAGAGACTGAAACCCTCAAGATTCCCTTTATGGTTTTTGTATTATTTGCACCCATGTGGCATTTTAAAAATCCAATTAAACTGGTGAGATATAATTTCCTCTGTAGAATATCCCTCTAAATCCCTGAAAGCTCTGATACTGCCCACACCGAGGACCTAAGGAGATAAAAAACCAAGAGGAATTTCTCTGGAAGATTATCAAAAATAGTGGGGTCTAGCAGGTGCTTCTTCCACTGACCCCTGCAGGAGTGTTCCCCAAACTTTTTACACGTCTTCACTTATATTTATGCACAGGGCACTTTTTGATCAGCAAATACAGTACTCCATTTGATTTTCAAACAAAAGTCAACCCTAGGCCGACTAAGGAGAATGTTACCAACCCAAATGGACTGACTGGGAAACCGAGGCTCAGAGCCACACAAGTTGGTGCTGGATCAAAACAGGGACCCCAGCATGAGTGCGTCGGTGACCACCACCACTCACAGCACTGTACACATTTTATGCATTAAAACACATGCTCCCAGTCGCCTAAAATAGGAAACACAGCGCCTTCTCAACTGGTAACCCTGTTCAATTTGGGTACAACACTCAGACAATGGGAGACTACTCAGCAACAACCCCAGTGGGGATGCCTCCTGAATGTATGCAGCCACTGACACTGCAGCTTACACTGTAGGACATTCTAGAAAGGGCAAACTTGTAGCAATAGAGGTGGATGCCTGAGGCTGGGGTGGGGGTTGGTTTGGGATTCTGGGAGTGGTGGTACCCTTCTGAATTTCGAGTGTGATAATGACATGTATACTCTTCCTAAAATAAGTGCAGAATTGTACATTTAAAAAATAAAGGTGAACTTTTACACTATGTAAACTATCATTCTCAATAAACAAAAACAAATTAGAAAAACCCCAACCTGTAGAAGTAAGGCCTCCTCTGAACTGCAAGACCAAGCTAGCTGAGGAGAGTCGGGGGAGGGAGAGAGCTGCTGGCCATCTTAAAGGCCGAGGAGAGGAGGGAAGCAGGTCCTCCGCACAGCACAGCCGGTCCGTGGGAGCCTCCCCAGCACACTCCCCCAAGGCTATAACCATAAAGGGCCGGTCTTCACAAGCAGTATCCGCAGCTGCCCCTTGTGGACCAGCAGCAGCCTCCATGCCAGGCCCAGAACCAAATCAAGCATTAGGAAAGACAGAGAAAAATCACCCAAATCGGTGGTAAGGAAAGATTTAAGGCTATTTTGCTGCTCCTGTATTCCCAGGGCTGCCTCCTTTACCAAATCAGTTTCCATAAAAACGCAGGCCTGTTTTCATAGTAATTACAATTTCCTGCATTCATTTCATCTTTACTTAGACTGTGTAATTACATGAGCATGCACAACGGACAAAAACAGCAGTGTCCCTTAGTAAGCCCACACCTCGCGCCAGCAAGGGCTGGAAGCAGGGCCAGGGGCTACCTGCCTGAGGTAAGCAGCAGGCTGGGCCAGCAGGCCCTGCCCACCGAGAGGAACAGCACTGTCAACTTGGGACATGTCGTCCTGGGTCCCCATTTGTCTAAGGTCTCCCCGTATTTTCATGAAAAGTTCCAATGTCATCAGGCCAGGGGATGCGGCCAGGAGGAGCAGTGGCACTCAAAAGGGGTGTCATCTTCCCAGCCATGCTGCTGCTCCCTCACAGTTCGTCCTCTCAGACTCAAACCTGGCCCTCCCTGCCCCCCCTTTGTGACTGGGGGAAGGGGGACTGAGACTTGAGCAAAGCACGTCTCTGCTTGTCAGCCGGGCCCCGGTTACTCTGAAAACAGGGGGTGTTAAAGGGAGAAAGGATTTTGATCTATGTCGCTGCTTCTTGGGCCACACCATCAACAGACTTCTTTATAACCCCAGCAGCACTGGGTCATTTCCATGGAGGAACCAGCTTGTCTATTATCTGGGTCTTCCCACCCCCACCCCCACCCCCACCCCGAGGGGCCAGACCCACAGGAACCCTCCTAAGTGTCACTAATTCCTTCATCTTTCCTTTTGATCCCCCAAGCCTAGGATGGCAGCTGCTTGCCCCAGTTGCTACTTCCCAGATACCCTCGTGTTCTCTCTCGTCTTGCCTATCAGCTTCCCAGTTAACAACTCCGTAGCAGTCAACAACTCTTCACATTAAATTACCTGTAAAAGAAAGATACTCCTCCACATGTCAGTAACCCATCCCCCAGGAGCGAGCTGAGAGGAAGGGACCCCAAGACCCACCTGAAGGATGCTGAAAGGATCAGGAAGAATAAGGTAAAAGATTTCGATTACACACCCTCCACTCAGGTTCCTAGGAACCACTCTGCCTAACCGCACACCTTTGAGCTAAATCCCACAATTCTTCAAGAACCCTCTCTCCTTTCAACCCAAACTCCTCTCCCCCTCAGAGCTGGTTGGATGCTGTGAGCTTTAACATTGATTTCATTTAGTAATTTAAACGGGATGCACATAAAGCAGACACTCCTTCTCCATTCATCTTCTTCCTTTCAGTTTGTCTTCACAGGCAGACGTACACAGACAGACCACAAGCTCAGGGAGGGAACTGGTCACAGGCTGCCGTCATTCATCTTTTATCACGGAGCACTTTCTTCACAGAAAAGACATTAAAATATTTTGATGACAAATCTTAACGCATCGAGTCCTACCAGCAGTGAGGAACTGCCCAAATTATTCTGAGGCATCAAATATCACTTGGCCATCCACCAGGAAATACTTAACAAAGATAAGTAGCAGATTTAATTTCATGAAAAAGAAATGTTACCCTTTGGCAGCAACCTGCAGGGAGAGGGAAAGCCAAAGCTTTTTTCAGGATATTTGTGCAGTTATGTGGCACCTTATATTTTTAAGACAAGAATTTTTCTAGGTCCTTCAAAGGACCTTCATGTAAATGACAGCTCTCCCCACATACAGGTCTCTATTATAAAAGATAACCATTTCAATGGCTGCCATCTAAAAGGTCCAGGTGAGTTAAATGACTTGTCTAAGGTCACACAGTTACTTCAGGGCAACACTAGGCCTTAAACCAAGATCTTCTGTCCTCTAAAAAGCTCATGCTCTTGGCCGGACCTGAGCTGGCACAGTGGATCAAGCTGCGACCTGGAACGCTAAGGTCACCTGTTCAAAAACCCTGGGCTTGCCTGGTCAAGGCACATATGGGAGTTGATGCTTCCTGTTTCTCCTCCCACCCTTCAATCTCTCTCTCTCTCTCTCTCTCTCTCTCTGTCTCTCTTCTCTAAAATGAATAAATAAAAATAATTTATAAATTTTTTAAAAAAGCTCATGCTCTTTGTCTTTATATACTGAGAAGCTACAAGCATTTTCCAACTTACTGTTTGTTCCCTCTCTCCTCTCCCAAATTCCCCCTCCATCTATATAACATGCGAAAAAGGTCCAAATATCAAAAACTACTCTTTTCAGCCCTGCCCAGGTAGCTAGCTCAGTTCGTTAGAGCGTTGTGTTCCCAACATACTGAGGTTGCGGGTTTGATCCCTAAGATTGCTGGTTTGATCCTCAGTCAGGGCACATACAAAAGATGTAACCAGTGAGTGTGAGTAACTGGAATGACAAATGTTTCTCTCAGTCTCTTCCCCTTCCTTTCTCTAAAAATTAATTAAAAAAACAAAACAATATTTTCAAAGGAATTCATTCTTTGGCTTGAAAACTAAGAGGTCTCCTTTGCTCCTGGCAAAGGAATAAAATGGCAGCCGCTTGAGTGTCTTTTGAAGGTTAAACCCAATCTGCATCCATCACCACTGAAAATTGACAAGCTGGCAAAGTCTTCCTGGAACTAGTCCTTAAATTCACTAGCATCAACAGAGGCCAGGTCTACTGAGAGCTCCTACCCACTAATGCCAAAGTGCTTGCTTTCAAGTGTCCAGGCCAGGGGACACGGGGCAGGGGAGACACGGGGGACATGGGGGTGGGGTGGGGGGACTGGGCCACAGGGCAGGAGGTGGCCTCCGCTGACTGAGGTCCGGAATTAAACATGCCCTATGTTAAAAAACTGCTTGGCAGAAGAAGCATCCTTCTCACTCAGATCTCTTTTGAGACTTAGTTATAATTGCAAGAGAATAATTAAGACTCAAGGCCTCTTTCTCGCTAAATTATTGTTCTGATAATACTTCACATTAATTGTGGAATGAGACCCACAGTGATGTCGCGCTCATTTTAGCCAAGACCACAGGCCCATGTATGGATATCTAACTTTCTACTTAACAACTTAGAAAAGATCAAAAGTAAAAAAATAAAACAGCCTGGCCAGGCGGTGGCACCGTGGATAGAGTGTCGGACTGGGATGCGGAAGACCCAGGTTCAAGACCCCGAGCTCGCCAACTTGAGCGCGGGGCCATCTGGCTTGAGCAAAAGCTCACCAGCTTGGACCCAAGGTCGCTGGCTTCAGCAAGGGGTTGCTCAGTCTGCTGAAGGCCCATGGACAAGGCACATGTGAGAGAGCAATCAATGAACAACTATGGTGTCGCAACAGCAACGAAAAACTGATTGATGCTTCTCATCTCTCTCCGTTCCTGTCTGTCTGTCCCTATCTATCCCTCTGACTCTCTCTCTCTGTCCCTGTAAAAAAGAAAAAAATAAAGAAAAAAAACCATAAGCTAAGTATTCAAGAAACTAATTAATATCAGGTATGTAGGGACTCGTTTCAAAGACATTAACTAGCCAAACGCTGTGAATCAAGAGCAATGTGAAAAGAGAACGGGACCAGATGAGTATCTGATCAATACAGGTCATTTCACTGCCCATGGTTTGTAAAGTAGTGGGGATTTTTCTATGGTGACTTAAGCCTTTCCTGTAGTAATTTAAGTTTCATCTTCAGATGCCTATCCCAAAACACACACACACACCAACAATGCCATGAAATGACCGCTAATATAATATTTCAGTCTCTGAAATCAGACTGTTCCCTTAAGCAAGTTGATCAGTTTCCTTGAAATGCCACAGTGGGGGGTGGGGGGTATTAGGTATCATGGCTTCAAAGATTGATTGTTCTCAAATACATCATATAAAATGCAAACTGGTCTTCCATTTGGAAGGAAAAAAAATAATGCTGAAGGGCTTGCTATAGCCTCTGAATATCCATCTTCTCTCCTCGGGTTAGGGAGCCCTAAGAACCCTACCTACAATGGTCTAGACCAAGAGTTAAAGTTGATGCCTAGATTTTCTAAAGTGAAACAAGGCTTATGCATTTTTCTCCAGTATACCTTGCATGACCTGAAAGGACTATATAGCTTTCCACTGAGATAATGGTAAACTGATAAAAGCACAGCTCATCCACGATTTCTACCACTGAAAACGTGTTTTCTTCCACAATACCCTCTTTTCAGGGAAAGGAAAGGAAGGGAAGAAAGAGGGGAGGAGTCTGCTTCCATACTCTATTCGTAGCTTATTAATACCATTGCCTTCTATTGCGGGACACTGTGCTGTGACGTTTTCTGTTACCTCTAATATCCTTTCAACACTGAAAAGTTTAATTGCCCTTTTTAAAAAGTGATTTGAGCCTGACCAGGCGGTGGCGCAGTGGATAGAGCGTAGGACTGGGATGTGGAAGACCCAGGTTCGAGACACCGAGGTCGCCAGCTTGAGCAAAAGCTCGTCAGCTTGGACCCAAGGTCGCTGGCTCCAGCAAGGGGTTGCTCGGTTTGCTGAAGGCCCGCGGTCAAGGCACATGTGAGAAAGCAACCAATGAACAACTAAGGTGTTACGACGGCCACGAAAAACTAATGATTGATGCTTCTCACCTCTTTCCGTTCCTGTCTGTCTGTCCCTATCTATCCCCCTCTCTGACTCTCTCTCTCTGTCCCTGTAAAAAAAAAAAAAAAGGTTATTTGAAAGAGAAAGGGAGGTAAAAAGAAACATCGATTTGTTGTTCCATGTATTGATGCATTCATTGGTTGACTCTTGTATGGACCCTGACTGGAGATCAAACTTACAATCTTGGTGTATCAGAATAATGCTCTACCCAACTGTGCAACCCAGCCAGAGCTGTAACTGAGACAGAACAAGAACTCAACCGAGAACCTCACTGCGTGCTCAAGTAAAAGTGAAATAGACACCTTTTATAAGAAACATCGCAAAAAAAATTTTTCCAGCTACTAAAACTCTCTTTACCACATTCTTTTCTGCTCAACACACAACCAACACATTCTTGTGTGAGCATCTTCAGTCCAAGCCCAAAGATGATCCCAGACCGAACTTTACAGACATGGTCGAAAACAGCATAATTATGACTGTTGGTGCCACCTATTCACAATTCTCATTCTTAAACCACCTACGCTGACGTAGTCATACCTGATGGTGTTTAGCAGCAAAATCTAAGTGCAGATTTGTTATAATTACCCCAATTAGTCAGAATATAAGAAACACACTGGCATCTCAAGAAAAACACATTTTTACTGCAAATGGTTAAGGCTAGAAGGAAATGGCTAGCCAAGCTCTCCAGAAGCAACAACTGAAGGATACAGCTGGTGACACGTTTAGGAAGACACAGGGGTTCCTCTTTCATTCCCAAGGGTTCCTCACTAGCTCAGGCTCCAAAGCCCACTCAGGGGTCTCAACAAAATTCACAGGGTGGCCAAGCCATGAGGGGATGCCCTCTGTCTACATAACTAACTTTGACCCACTTAATTCTCTTTTGTGTACACTGCTCTGCCTTGTTCGAATTTACATTGACAGAATGCGCTATTCTTATTCTGCAGGAGTCTGCACAGTTCACCAAGTCTCCCCTTCCCAAACTTGACAGCTTCAATTTGCTGAAAGTGGTAACTTTATCACTAAAGATTACCCCACTTTCCTTAGGGTGTTGTGCCTACTGATTACTAAACTGGGATCATTAAATTTACTAAAAAATTCACTTGCTGGGACCTGATGCTCAGAGGTAAGGAACTGCCTGGGGTTAGAAAATCTACATTAAGGAGGACAAGACAAAACAAAACACTGGTCTGATGTCTTCAGATGAAATGTGCATCTCCTGGAAGTCTCAGCTGGGTTTGAACAAAGATGAGATCCAGGAGGAATTGGGATCTAGCTAGCCCCATTTCATTCCACCCACCCGTCAAAGCCTAGTGAAAGCAAACTAAAACTCGCGGGAAGCTGGCGATGGTATCTGAGGGAAAGAATCACGCTGGACTAAGGTTTAAGTCAAAGAGTTTCAGATGTAAATTGCTCAGCCCCCACCCCTCCCAGTTCTCCTGTGAATAAGCCAGTCTTGTCAATCAAAACAGTCAATCTGGTTTCAGTCAACTCGGTTTGTTGGTATAGACAAAACCTCAAAGGGAGAAGAATAATTCAGTATTGCACAAGCATGAGGTCTCATCAGCTGAAGAGGAAAGATGGATCAAGCATCTCCTTGCAAGTCACAATGCTTGCAAGGTCAAGATAAGGGGGAACAGAATGAACTGCAATTGTGTCTTGCTCCCTATAGGTACCTCGAATTCTTTATCAATCTTTCTCTTGCTCTCTGCCAAAATAACAGACGGCAAAAACAGCTTTTGAAAGCCAAGCCTTTAATTGTCAGTGTTATGGTGGAGTGGGAAGGGGATACTTCTTAGAAACAGCCTGCATGGTAGAATGCATCTCAACCTTTTGCTTAAAAGTGTCATGGAGAGCCTGACCTGTGGTGGCACAGTGGATAAAGCAACGACCTGGGAACACTGAGGTCGCCAGTTCAAAACCCTGCACTGGTCTGGTCAAGGCACATATGGGAGTTGATGCTTCTAGCTCCTCCCCGCTTTCTCTCTCTCTCACTCTGTGTCTCCTCTCTAAAAATAAATAAATAAATAAAAATAAATTAAAAAAAAAAAATGTCATGGAGAGCCTGACCAGGTAGGTGGTGGCACAGTGGATAGAGCGTCGAATTGGGATGTGGAGGACCCACGTTCGAGATCCCGAGGTCGCCAGCTTGAGCACAGGCTCACCAGCTCTCACCAGCTTGAGCCCAAGGTCGCTGGCTCAAGCAAGGGGGCACTTGGTCTGCTGTAGCCCCCCAGTCCAGGCACATGAGAAATCAATCAATGAACAACTAAGGAACCCCAACGAAGAATTGGTGTTTCTCACCTCTCTCCCTTCCTTTCTGTCTTTCCCTATCTGTCCCTCTCTCTGACTCTCTCTGTCTCTGTCACACAAAAAAGAAGTGTCATGGAGAATGACGCCAAAATGGTCCTTTATTCATGAAGAATAAACCTTGCCCTGTGTGAGGAATTAGATGGAGAAATGGCCAGATTAAGCAAACCGTGTAACTTTTAAGTTAGACCAAAGGAAACAAAACTTGGCAGATAGAGTTTAGAGCTATAGAATTATCAAAGAAGTTAAAATTTCTCTTGAATCAGGAGAATTTATGAACCCTTCTTCCTCCTAGTATTTCAACAACCAAAGCACTTTAACCATTAAATTTCATTTACAGCTTCCCCAAAAGCTAACTCTTCCTTCCTAAATATGCAGTTTTTTAAATGGAAAAAAAAAAAAAAAAAACCCAACAGCTATGCTCAAATACCTATGAAGAGACAGTTGCTTTTAAAAACTGTACATTTTAATGTTGAGTTTCCGTGTCCTGATTTTTAAGTAGCTAAAACAGACAGGAGAAAGCTGTGGTGGAAAAAAATTCTGCTCACTCTTGAAAGACATTCAAGATTTCTGTTTTTAAAATGTATTTATTGGTTTTAGAGAGAAGAAGGGAGAGAAACATGGATCTGTTGTTCCGCTCGGTTATGCATTCACTGGTTGTTCTTGTACGTGCCCCGACCACAGATGGGCCCTGCAACCTTGGTGTATGGGCACGATGATCGAACCACACTGAGCAAAAGCCGGCCAGGGCCCAAACTTCTTTATTCCATGTACAACTACTTAACTTGAACACATCTGAGTCATAAAGAACAAACTGTGCCTGACCTGTGGTGGCACTGTGGATAAAACATCGACCGGGAATGCTGAGGTCGCTGGTTCAAAACCCTGGGCTTGCCTGGTCAAGGCACATATGGGAGTTGATGTTTCCTGCTCCTCCCCCCTTCTCTCTCTCAAATGAATAAATAAGGTTTTTTTTAGAAAAGAATTTAAGGACAAACTGTAATGTCAAATGAAGAACTGAAGTCTGAGCCCTGGTCGGATGCTCAATTGGTCCTGATACATCAAGGTTGCAGGTTCAATGCCCTGGTCAGGGCACACACAAGAATCAACCGATGATTGCACAGGTAAGTAGAAAAACAAATTGATGTCTCTCCCCCCCCCCACCTTCCTCTCTCTAAACATCAACAATTTAAATAAAATAACACACACACACACACACACACACACACACACAACACTGAAGTCTGGGAGAAAGTACCTGCTCTCTTCCTGAAGTACTTACTACCTTCATTGTTTCCAAAGTATATATTCCCTAGCATTGGGAACAAAACCCCTGTCAACCCAGAGCAAGTCTACGCGACCTCAAAACCAGCGCAGGCTACTCTTTACAAATTTATTTATTTTAGAGAGGACAGAGGAAATTCAATTTGTTGTTCTACTTACTTACACATTCATTGGTTGCTCCCTGTACATGCCCCAACCAGAGATCAAACCCACAACCTCGTCATGTCCAGCTGATGCTCCAACCAACTGAACTACTTTTTGCAAAGGTATAGTTTGTTCATTTTAAAAAGGAAAAGTTACAAACAGTTCCCCAAGGCGATGCTGATGCCCTTGGTGGTCTCAAATATTACTGGCGCGCTTTATGGCTCCTTGTGCCTGCAAAGGCTTGCCACACTAGCCAAGGCCACTTCCAGCAAAGGTTTGCCACACTAGCCAAGGCCACTTCCCCAGGATCCATGATGATAAAAATCCATCCCTGTGGCGCAGTGGATGAAGCGTCGACCTGGGAACACTGAGGTCGCCAGTTCAAAACCCTGCACTGGTCTGGTCAAGGCACATATGGGAGTTGATGCTTCCAGCTCCTCCCCCCTTTCTCTCTCTCTCTCTCTGTCTCCTCTCTAAAATGAATAAAATAAAAAGAAATTAAAAATCCATCCCTGTGCGCTTTAATGAGACAGGGCACATTCCTCAGCTCAAATATGACTTTTTAAAAGCCCATAAACAGATTACCTTCAAGGATAAGAAATTAAGAAATCAGTAACATTTGTCTCCCCTACGTTTTCATCAAGCATTTTTCTTCAATTCAACAGACTTCAACCTACAAACCTGCTGAACAGGACGTTCAAAGCAGCAATCTCCAATTATTTCCAAGTTACGAGAAGTTTTTGGTTTTCTGGCGAACAGGTGACATGTATGCATTAGACCAAACATATCCATCTAAGTCCTACCCAGTGGGTGGAAAATGGGATGCAGAAACGCTAAAATGTGCTTCCATTTTTTCTCTTGTCCTTGTAGTCTTTCAGTATACCTTACACAGCACAGGCACCTAATTTTAAAAAACACATACACTCGGTATACATGCCTGAAGACACTGCGAATGCCCAATAAAATATGTACATTGTGCCAACACTGGTACAATCTGCATCCCCAGTAACTTATCCCAAGTGAGATAGATACAATTCAGGAATTTCCCCCACAACCCATTACTTAAGGCAGCAAACCCACCTTCCCAGGGATCCGAAGCAGGTCTCCGCAGCACTTTCACAGGAAGAGAGGCCCCAAGCCTAGGATGGTTTGATATCCATGGTCTTACCTGGTTGGAATCCCAACACTTATCTTTCCAAGAGACTTTTTTAAGCCCAAAGAGGGGACTGTATTAATTATATCAACACCTGCATCCCATTTTCCATCCAGGGGACTCAGCAAAATCCACCCCCAGGCCTGCCTCACTGGAAACAATATTGCCATCCTGAATGAGATGGGCTATAATGTTATAATGTTATCTTCGGGTTAAGTAGGCAAGTAGGCAAGTACATATCCCACCCCCCCCACACAACCCTAGTGACAGAGCCAGCCCTTCCTGGGAACCTGACTGAACTCGCTCAGATGGCTTCCCACCATTACAGAGGCCTAGGGTCCAGCGCTTTACCACACAACACACACTCTGGTTCCTGCTCCGCTGCAGCCCCTAAGACAACAAAAGGCTCACATCCTGTGTGTCAATAACACAACGTTAAAGGGCAACTCCCGGAGTGGCAGGAGCAGACCGCTCAAGTCCCACTTAACCCCCTATACCACTCACTGCCCCCCACCCCCTAAGCCTGCGACCCTCACAGAGACCCTCACAGACCCTTTTTCTCCGGTGCCTGTCAGGGGAGAAGTGGCCACAGCTCCTGCAATGTCACCAGAGCCAAGGCAGGCTCCAGGCTGAGGACTGCGGGCTGGCTGGCGGTGGCGCAAGGCCCATAGCCGGCCTGTCTCACCCGCCTCTCCAGAGGCACACGGCCGGTGGTTTGGGGACAGGAGCCCCTGACTCCCTGCCTGGACATCCAGCGGGCCTTGGTACCTGCAGGCCTTTCGGGTGACCATCGAGATATACAACTAGCCAAAAACTCCAATTTATTCTTCTTTTATGAGCCAAATACGAATAGGAGCAAGCAGTTCTTACCATTTCATTGATAAACCCAACACCCTCCCTGGTTAGGTATTAAACGTTATTTTAAATCAAGCGCTCAAAGCAACCCCTCACCAATCCCAAGGAGTCATTTCCATGGGGGGGGGGGGTGAGGAAAGCCTCCTGCACTGGAATGGGCACCCTTCCTAAACTTAAAGGAGAAAAGCCAGGCGTCAGACCTCCTTCCCAAGGTCAGGTGGCATCAGTCACCATAAGGCAAGAGTGACCTGAATTATTTAGTGAAGCCTGTTGTCACAGAAGGCCACTAACTAAGCAAAGTAGCATATTTTAAAAACTGAGATGGACCGTACATATGGCCAAATACCTGGGTTTAGGTGTTCAGTCCTGCCACAAATAGAGGACAGTCATCCTCCAAAATGCTCTCATGCTCTTTCATTATGTTTAATTGTATTGGGGGTGGGTGGGGGGCAGCTGTAAGTATCAACTAATAGTTGCTTTCCGTCTGTGCCTTGCCCCTGCAAGCCCAGGGTTTCTTTCCAATCTGCAACCTCAGGGTCCCCAGGCAACGCTCCATCCACTACACCATCACAGGTCAAGCACCCTCATGCTCTTTTCCAAGTCAAAAACATGGCTTTTTCATGCAACATTATTTTGAAATAATCACTTCCTTGGAAGGAAAGGAAGAACTTGGGCCATTGGTGGAACCCCTGTACGAACGGGGTGTCACTTTACTCCTCCATTCACAGCTCTGGGTGTGTCATCTTTAAAACTCAAATTTTCTAGCATTCTAAATCCAGGGAAATGGTCTAAAAATTAATCGCCAAGTATTCTTTAAGTGAAAAATTGAAAAGTGGGTAGATTTTGCTCAAAACTGGCAATTTTCATGTTTTTAAAGGATCTTTAGTTTAACAATGTAATCATCTCTTAATACTTTTGCCAAACACCTTTAACTTAGTTGTAGCACGTGTTAAAATGTGCCTTTTCCGGGGTGAGGGGAGCTTCACTTGCACTTTACACTCTCCCATTTTGTTTGGTTTTATAATTTAAAAAGTGTATAAATCTTTTACAAGTCCAGCAACACTGAGCATCCACTGTTTTAACCCAAATAAAACGTATGTGAATCTTTAACTGGGAATATAAATAAAACCTGCCATTTAAAATTGTCTGCTGAGCTGAGTTAGCTCAGTTGGTTAAGAGTATCATCCCGATTATCCAAGGGCGTGGGTTTCCTAGTCTGGGCACAATATAAGAATCCACCAATAAATGCATTAGTGGGAGTAACAACAAATCTATGTTTCTCTCTCTCAACTCTTCTCTCACTTTCCCTTCCTCTCTTAAATCAATAAAATTAAAAATTAAATTAAATTAAGTCAACTGCTGGGAAGGAAGGTTTAATCAACACCCCTCCCAGGAGGGTAATTGTGGTGGATTCAGGTCGCCCTTTCCCCTGAAAGGCCCCCCTCCCCATTTCTCCCTAATCTCTACCTTTCTGTTCCCGAGATTCAGATTGATATTTAGCTCAATCTGGAAACATTCACCCACGAATGTGGAAAACTTTAAAAATGAGTCTGTTCAAAGCTTAAAAACGAAGGCAAAGAGGAACTGGTTCCCGGCCCTGGCTGGATAGGTCAGTTGGTAGAGCATCATCCTGGTTACAGGCCCCATCTCGCATCAGGGCACAAGCAAGAAACAACCAGTTGATGTACAAATCAATGTTTCTCCTTCTCTCTTTCTCCCTTCCTCCCTCACTCTAATAATGAATAACTAAATTAGCCTGGCCTGTGGTGGTACGGTGAATAGAGTGCCAATCTGGAAGGATGAGGTCCCTGGTTCGAAACCCTGAGCTTGCCCTGAGCTTGCCCGGTCAAGGCACACACAAAAAGCAACCAATAAATACCTAGGTGAAGTAAGTACTTCTTCCCCCCACCCACCCCTGAAAAATCAATAAATAAAATCTTTTTCAAAAATTTAATAACTAAGTTTAAAAAAATAACTGCTCCCTAGCTTCATACCTATATAAAGACTTTTAAAAGTGAGATGTCCACATCAAACAATTAGAATTTCAACTTTTTTCCAATAAAAGAAGCTACCTTACGGCCATCAGGCAATAGCTCCTCCTTCCTCCCCAAAAAACTAGTTAACAGTGGAAAATGCTGCGCTATGCAAGCCTATTCCCAGCTCAGTACCAGCACACCGAGGCGGCAAATTCCCATGATTTATTTAAAATTTTTTATTTATTGATTTGAGAGAGAGAGGAAGGAGAAGGGGAAGGGGGAGGGGGAGAGAAGTGGATTTGTCATTCCATTTATTTATGCATTCCTTGGTTGATTCTTGTGTGTGCCCTGACCAGGGGATCAAACTTGCAACCTTTGCGTATTGGGACAACATGCTAAGGAACAGAGCTACTGCACCAGGGCCCACAATGATTTTTAAGCCTCTGCGGTCTCCTGCTCTGCATCCAAGGCAAGACTACACAGAAACAAGCACAGGCCGCCAATCTCACAGGTCTACAGAGAGAGATCCTGTAAGTTACCCATCCTCCTCTTCAGAGCCTGCTGCTCAAAATTTTCAGCCCTTTTTCTTTGCAATTGTTCCGGAACGTGGAAGGTGTCACACGAAGTGAAAGATAAGCAATACGGTTTATTCGATAGCTATAATCAAGCCCAGAGACCGCAGTGCAGCCCTCACATTGTGCGAGTCCTCGGGTTATACCTGCGTGTAACTTAACTGGGTCCGGTTTGTTTCCAAGACAGGTCGAGCCCCTGGATGATCAATGTGGGGACACCTCCCAACCAGGGAACCCGGTTTCAGTAGGAATCAAAGTTGGGGCAACCTGGAACGGCCCAAGGGACTCCCATCTGTTAAAGGGCAAAGGTATTGAATAGCCCCCAATTCCGCTTCTCTAGTCACAGCCCTGGGCCCACGAGGCCAAAGGGCATAAGGAGAGAGGGGTTCCGGGGCCAGGACACGTTATTTCCACAGTGCGGGAAACGACTGCGGGGAAGAAAGGGATATAGACCGAGGGCACCTTGGACCTCAAAGATCCAGATGCCGTGAGTCCCAACACTAGGAGAACCACTGCCACCGTGTCCCAACGAAAAAATACAGTCCTCAGAGGAGCGCGCACGTGGAAACCAGGTCTACGGAGGCACACGCGATCCAAACCCAACATTCACCCACACAGCCACCTCTCTTCCTGGTCTATGCCCTACTTGAAAGCAACCATCTACAAGTTTTATAACAAAAAGGAGAAAAGCGAAGAGCGCCTAGCTTGTTGGGAGGCCTCTAAGTGTGCATGCACAAGGAAGCCACATCTACAGATACACAGCATCTCGCATCTTACTTAAAACAATAGAATACACGCTTTGTACAAAGTCCAGAAAGAAGGGGGGTGTCCTCAAACCTTGGGAACGGGGACTGTAGGAACCCTCAACACAAGGAAACCCGGTCTACACACACATACTTAACTCTTCCGAGGTCATGTCTATGGAGAATACGGTCGCCACGTTTTGCCACACACAAAATTAGATGAGGAAAAGGGAACTCACGTTGTGGACCCCTGGGGGGTCCCTCGCGGCAAAGCACGCAGGAGGCAGGTCTTACAAGCACACACAGACACGCACGTACATACACTAGCTACTACTACTTGATGGCGACAACCGCCAGGTAACCGAAGAAAAAATAAGGCATCCATTCGAAAGGAGAGGGCCCCCCTGATCCCCCAACCCATCGGTTTGGGACGAGTGGGACGAGTCCCCTGGCGCTTCGCGAGCGCTCCTGTGGTTCCCGGGTGTGGACACGGGCACACACAAACACGTCCCATCCCTGCCCGCCCGGGGGAAGCCCGCTCGGAAGTGGCCACACACTCACCTCGTCGTCGTGGTGCTGGCAGAAACCGAGGCGCTCCGGGAAGACAGAAAGGATGGAGAAGGGCGGGCCGGCAAAAGGCGCCCCGAGGCCGAGCTGCTGCGCCGCGGCCGCGGCGGCGGCAGCGGGGCCCGGCGGACCGCGCTCGATGTAGTGATCCTTGGTGAGGCGCACGCGCTGGTGCGCGCGTACGCAGTTGTCGCACAGGTGTTCCTGGCAGTCGAGGCAGCGCGACGAGGCGGCGTTTCCCTCGTCGCAGGAGCTGCAGCCGTGCGGGCGCCGCAGTAGCAGGGCCGAGGGGGAGGCAGCTGGTCCCCCAGGCGCGGAGCGGGAAGGCGCGGGTGGCGGCGGCGGCGGCTGCGGGAGCGCGGGGACCGAGGTAGACGCGCGCGGATGCGCCTGGTGCGCGTGGTGCCGGTGGTTACTGTGGCCGCCCGCGCCCGCTGGAACGCCGGCACGCCCGTTCTTGGGAGACGGCTCGTCGGCCGTAGCCACCACGGCATCGAGCAGGTTGCTGAGCAGGAAGGCGGACGAAGGCAGAGCGTCCATGCCCGCCGCCTCGGCCAGCACTACTTTCTGGTCGCACACAGGGCAGCGCAGTTTGAGTGGCTCTCCCTGCGCGCCGCCGCCGGCTGCCGGCAGTCGGTGCGCCTCGAGGCACGGGCGGCAGAAGGCGTGCAGGCAGGGCAGGACATGCAGTCGGCGCGCCCCGGCCCCAGGGCCCCCGCCGCCGCCCCCCGACGACGTAGACGTCTGCGAGGACGACGACGACGCTGACGAGTTGGAGGAGAGCGGCGCCGGCGAACCGCACATCTCCTTGCACAGCAGGCAGATCTGAAAGTCGGTCTCAGGGAACGAAGCCATTTGCAACCAGGCCCGGAGGAGGGAGGAGACCAGAGAGGAAGAGGAGGAGAGGAGAGCGCAGACGAGGTGGGTGGGGGAGCCGCCGACTCACTCAGAAAAATGCATCGATTAGGCCTGCAATCCAGGAGCCCGCACCAGAGCGACGCGGCCCGCTTGGCCTCGCCGCGTCCGGCCCGCGCGCTGCCACCCCCGACGCTGCGGGCATTAAATGCCAGTATCCAGAGGTGACACAGATTCTTCCCGGAGGACGTGGGGGGTACGTGCCTTACGAAGCGGGAGCGCCGGAACAAGTCCCGACTCGCGAGGGGAGAGCGGGGGCAGGGAGGTCAGAGAACTCCCTGGAGCAGCTGGAGCTTAGCTTCTCGCTTGCGGTGGGAAGTCCTTTAAAGTAAAGTCCGCTGTGCAATCCTAGTCCCGGCGGGAGAAGCAAAATTTGGTTCGATGAGTATTTGGTGCGTTGCTTTTATTTAAACGAATTTAGTCTCTTGGGAGAGAAAATCTCCCCAAACTAGTAAAGGCGGGAGCGGCGCGACGCCAAGCCCGTGTCCCCCCTCGCGACGCCGGCCGCCCCACCGCATGACGCGGCGGCCAGGGACTCCTGGGTGGCCCGGCCTGCCGCGCTCGGGCTTGCGCACGGCCGGGCGCGGGTTTCCCTGTAGGACGGTCGGCCCCGCGGCAGATGCAGGTCGCAGGGGCCCGGCCGCACGCGTGTAGTAGTACGCACGCGCGTCCCACGCGCCTCGAGTCTCCCGCGCGCCTGCCTGGCCCGGCCGCGACTGCCGGCGCTTAACACGCACGCGCGCCCCACGCGGCCCAGGGCCCTCGTGCCCCCGCCTTGCCTGGCCTGTGCGCCTCCCGCGCGCTCCTTCTCCTCCGGTTTAGCCGCGCTGCAGCACGGGGCCGCAGGTCCCCGCGGGCCGTCCTGAATTATTCATCGGCAGGAAGATATTAGATGTACCCGCTGCTCGCTCCGAGCGAGCCGTCGTGCAATGCTATCCGAACTCCGCGCGCGCCCCGCGCCACCCCCTCCTCCTCACGTCCGTCCTCTCTGAAACCTTGGCAGCGAAGGGGGATCACATTTCCTTTGTCATCGGGCCATTTCGCCCTCGCCTTAGTCCCCCCTCCGATCCCGAGCCGCGGGGACGGAGCCTCCTCCGGGGCGCGCAGGAATCAGTGGAACCGGCAACGGCCCAGCGCGGTGAGCTCGGGAGCCGCGTGGCCAACGCCGCCGGCCCGCGCCCGCATCATCTTCTTTCTGAGATGAGTCTGTGCAAGACTCGGGTGGCCTCAGCGGCGCTGCGCCTACTTGGCTTAGATCGCGCCGTGCGCCCTGACCTCCTGGGCTTTGCACAACTCCCCCAATTCGGGCTGCGTGCGTGCACGCGCGCGCGAGCCCCCTCTTTCTCTGCTTTGCCGCCTCTTCCTCCTCCTCCTTCTCCTCCTCCACTACCTCCTCCTCCGCCTCTTACACCACCTCCTCCTCCTTCTCTTCTTAGTACTCTGGTTATTGGGACTGATCGGAATTCGGAATCCTTTTAATCTCCAAAGGAGCAAACTCACTTCCGCCCGAGTGCTGGGAGGGGGCTGGGGGAGGGGACACAGGGGAGGGGGTTCCAGGCAAACAGGAAACATTAGCCCTCTCTGCAAGGCTTGCTTTTGTGTGCTCCCTCCCTCCTCCCTCCAACCTCCTCCCTTCTCCAGGCCGCTGGGGAGATGAACGCCCCTGGGCTTCAGTGTGACGACCTTTGAAACCTTCCGAGTCGAGGAGCAGAGAGCGACTCTTCTGTTTATTTAAAAAAAAAGAAAGGAAAGGATTTCATTCTGAATTCTGGTTCAACCTGGGCTGATATACACTGCCCATGAGATACGGGTTTCCCCCCACACACGTTTTATTTGTTTGTTTATTCATTTATTTTAATACTATTGTTTTAAATTTTCTTAAGGACTCTGCGTATCTGTGATCAACACCCCAACATCATGAGGTTCTATGCAGTTGGTTGGGTGGAATTAAATGAATCTGAATTCTGATCTCCGGAGGGGCTAGTTTCCTTCTGAATTTTAATGAGGGGTGGGGAGCAGAGGGCAGCTGTTCAGGGGAGGCTCACCGGGTGATGGCCCCACGGCCAGCTGGGTGGTGCCCCAGGCTGCCTAGGCACTCCTGGAATAGGAACTTCCTTGGCCCTGGAAAATGACTCATTTGGAAGAGCTGAGAACACCGCATTGGGGGGTTTAGAGGGTATGATGTGGTCCAGAAGCCATCGGGCAGAACAGTTGTGCCCGTCTGAACACTATCAAACTGGCAATGACATCTTGGGTCCTACTTGTAGAAGCAACAAGAACCAGAACGAATCTCAAAAACACGTTGGGAGAAAAAAGCCAAGTAGACGTCCACACTATGATTCCATTTACAAGAAATGGAATAGAACAGGCAAAACTAAACTGTGGGGATATGAAAATATCCTTGGGGTAGAGTGGGTATGGACTGGGAGGAGGAGATAAGGGAACTTTCTAGGGTAATGATACAGAAATATGTATATTGGTGTCTACATCTGTCAAAACTTGTGAATCTGGCCCTGGCTGGGTAGTTCAGTTGGTTAGAACGCCGTCAGGACATGCTGAGGTTGCCTGTTCCATCCCAGTCCCCCAGGGACATACAAGAATCAACCAAGGATGGCATGAATAAAGGGAACAACAAATCAATATTTTTCTCTCTCCCTCCCTACCTCTGTCTCTAAAAATCAATAAAAAAATTTAAACTTGTAAATCTGACATGTAAGATCTATGCAGAATTTCACTGTATAACATATTTCTTTAAGATTTTATTTATTGATTTTTTTTAGGGGACAGGGAGGAACAGGAAGCATCAACTGTAGTCACTTCTTGTATGTGCCTTGACCAGGCAAGCCTGGGGTTTCAAACCCACTGATATCTCAGCATTCCAGGTCAACGCTTTTACCACTGC
Source organism: Rhynchonycteris naso (assembly GCA_037038555.1). Classification (NCBI taxonomy): domain Eukaryota; kingdom Metazoa; phylum Chordata; class Mammalia; order Chiroptera; family Emballonuridae; genus Rhynchonycteris; species Rhynchonycteris naso. Next base: position 59,784,695 of record CM073004.1, on the reverse strand, counting down.
ACCACCACAGGTCAGGCATATATTTCAGTAAAATGAAAGAAAAAAATAATTTGCTATCCAACCTAAATGAAGATGAAAAAAAAAAAAAACACCAACTATAAATAGTCCAGCTCCTCCTGTAAACTTGCTCATCAGAATTTAGGGAGTTTTCCAGAGGAAGATCAACCTGGAAAAAGCCCTTAAAGCAACCCCGCTGGACAAATGAGCAGAAAGTTCCAGGCTGCAGAAACACCTTCCTGAAGGGATAAAGCCATTGTGGGTCTCCAGTGCTGTCTTGAGCCTGGCAGCCGGAGTAGGAAGACCCAAGCCCTCAGCTGCCTTCAGGAGCACTCTCCTTGGCACCTGGAGTCAACCCAAACTCAGTGACTGAAATATATAAGGATTGCAAATGTTGTAACAAAACAGGTTCCACCCTGATCCGGGCACATATAAGAATCAACCAATGAATGCATAAATAAATGGTACAACAAATTGATGGGTTTTTTTCTCTCCCCCTTCCTCTCTTAAGTCAGTAAATATTCTTAAAAAGAGAAAAAAATAAATATCTTTTTTTAGCCTGACCTGTGGTGGCGCAGTGGATCAAGCGTCGACCTGGGAACACTGAGGTCTCCAGTTCAAAACCCTGCACTGGTCTGGTCAAGGCACATATGGGAGTTGATGCTTCCAGCTCCTCCCCCTTTCTCTCTCTCTCTGTCTCCTCTCTAAAAATGAATAAATAAAAAAATATATATATCTTTTTTAAAGAAAGAATCGACAGACCTGTGGTGGTGCAGTGGATAAAACGTTGACCTGGAATGCTGAGGTCGCCCGTTCAAAACCCTGGTCAAGGCACATACAGGAGTTGATGTTTCCTGTTCCCCACCTTCTCTCTCTCTCACTCTCTCTAAAATGAATGAAATCTAAAAAAATAGAAATAAAAAAAATCAACCAGTGAATGCATAAATAAGTGGAACACAAATCTCCGTCTCTCTAAAATCAGTAAGTAAAAGAAATAACATAAAATAAAACGTGTCAATTATATCTCAATAAAACTGGACAGCCTGACCTGTGGTGGTGCAGTGGATAGAGCGTCCACCTGGGAACACTGAGGTCGCCAGTTCAAAACCTGCACTGGTCTGGTCAAGGCACATATGGGAGTTGATGCTTCCAGCTCCTCCCCGCTTTCTCTTTCTCTCTCTCTCTCTCTCTCTCTCTCTCTCTCTCTCACTCACTCTGTGTCTCCTCTCTAAAATAAATAAGTAAATAAATAAAAAGAAAAAAAGAAACTGGACAAACAAAACTGAGTTCCCCATTTGCTAGTGGCAAAGAAAGTAAGCATGTTATACTTTTGAGAGGGGTGTCTCCTGCTACCATCTATTGTCTTGAGTTCCATAGTTTCTCCCATAGTCTGAGACCTGCATGTAAACACACAGTTCACACACAACTCTATAAACGCCAATGGAATTTTCTACCGCACTAGCCTTGCTTCAGAGGAGTTGTATGTATTTTAGGGGTTTGTTTCTTTTCCTTTCTTTGATTGTTTTTAAATGTCCCCCGTAAGGAAAAAAAAAAATAGCAAGAGAACAGATGGGAAAAGAGAATTGCCAGAGGGAAGATGGCCCCAGAAGGTCAGAAAAAGGGTGGGCCGGACCTGCTGTCTCCATTGGCTCCGCCTACCAGTATCTAAAAAGTTTCTTCAAAATAAGTAAAAGATCTGGAACAGTCCTCCGGATCCTCTGACCCTAAAATATCTTGCAAGGGGATAGCAGAGATGAAGAGAAGTCTGAGAGGCATCGTGGAGGATCAGGAAGGCTGTAACTCCAGAAAGAGGAATCAAACTTGACAGCAGTTGGTGGGTTAGTTTCCTGGGGACAATTGCTCTGAGTAAGCTGAAAAGAGAAGAGAGAGTAGGGGAGTTGGGGGAAGAAAGGTTTTGATTTCTCTTCATAAAATAGCTTTCCTTTCTTGCCTGGACAGAACATTGCCAGGAAACAGGGCTGCAGTGTAAATTGTTAAATTAGCACATTCCTAATTTCCATTGACTTAATTTAGATAGGAAGGAGGAAACTCTTTAAAGCAACTAATTTAATCCTAATTGCACAGAAATACAATTAGGATTGTTTTTAAAATATGGTTTAGTGATAAAGAGCAAATTAGGATTAGATTCTAATTAGACTTATCCATGAGAGAAACAAAAGCCATATATCCAGATGAAAGGCCAAAGACAGTCCTCTGCTATAAACTAGTATTAAAATTTTAATTGCATCCTACCTAATAAACACCCTTTTTTAGCAAGGGAGGAGCACGCAGCCTTCCAGTTTTCCCTCTGCAAGTTAACATTAGAAAGGGAGTCCATAGAGCTCCCCAAATCCTGAAAATAAATCTTTCTATATTTTAATAATTACCTTTTAAAAGAAACCCTGGCTCAGTTGGTTAGAGCATTGTCTCTAAGCGCAGAAGTTGCCGGTTTGATCCTAGGTCAGGGCACATATAGGAACAGATCGATGTTCCTCTCTCTCTCTCTCTCTAATATCAATAAGTAAAAATTAAAAAAAAAACATATGGTTACAGATGTATTCAAGAAAGAATGCAAATGTACTGACTACATAATTTCAGGGATAGTGAGTGAGAGTTGGGAGGAGCAGGAAGCATCAACTCCCATATGTGCCTTGACCAGGCAAGCCCTGGGTTTTGAACCAGCGACCTCGACCTCAGGGTTCCAGGTTGATGGTTTATCCACTGCACCACCACAGGTTAGGCTGCATAACCATATTTCTATTCCAAAGATGACTGCGCCCTGCTACTCTCAGCCCTGGGGTTGAGGATTAGACCACATTTTCATCTGCTTTTTTCAACTGATCTTTTTAAATTATATAACTGATGCACCTGCTTGTTTGAATGTCAAGATCACACCTTGACCATTGTCCTCAGGGTGTGTGGTCCCTGGTCAGGGCACATACAGGAACAGGTGGATGTTTCCATCTCTCTCTCTGTCTCCCTTCCTCTCTCTAAAATTAATAAATTAATGATTGCATCACAATGACTATTTTGAACCATGAGGTTGGGGGGATGCCAGCCTAATGAGACAACCTTTGAATCATCGCTTGCATTCCGCCAGTTGAGGGGTATGGAGTTCTATAGTCTCGGCAGACTCTTGACTTCTAGTCTTTAACTCTGGCCTTCTAGTCATTAACAGAAGTGTGTCAGGTGTTTTCCACGTCCCAGAGTTCAGAATAGGAGCAAGTCAGATGATACAAACATAAGCTCTAGTCACCTAGATCTTTAAAAATGACAATAGGGAAACCCGAATTGCACATATAAGAGCTAAAAGTCAATATCCAGCTTTAGTAGTTAAAAGTAGTTTGGAGCTCAGCTAGGCTTACATCCCAGCTGCATCACTCTTAATTGTGTGACTTTGGCGAGTTACTGCTCACAAAAATCAGGGGATCAGGGACCATGCAGATACTCCTTTACTTTCAGCCTTTTGTATAGTGCTTTGTCACCAATGAAATAAAAGTTGGTTTTACATCTCATTTGCATAATTGAAAAACTCTTTGACTTGTCGTTTGCTTTTCTGATGTTCTTGTTTAATAAAAAAATATCAAATGCTGCTTTTTTATCGCTTCATATTCATTTGGAAATATCCCCTAATTTTTGTGAGCAGTATAGTTCACTGCTCTGTGCTTCAGATTTCTCATGCATGTAATGGGTCTGGTACAAGTACCCAGCCTATCAGGGTTAAATGAGCTACTAACTGCAGTCTCAGTATAGTACCAATCAAATGTCAAGCGTACATTTAAATATTAGTGTTCTATTTTTTTTTTTTTTACAGGGACAAAGAGAGTCAGAGAGGGATAGACAGGGACAGACAGACAGGAACGGAGAGAGATGAGAAGCATCAATTCATTCGTTGCGACACCTTAGTTGTTCATTGATTGTTTTCTCATATGTGCCTTGACTGTGGGCCTTCAGCAGACCGAGTAACCCCTTGCTGGAGCCAGCGACCTTGAGTCCAAGCTGGTGAGCTTTTGCTCAAGCCAGATGGGCCCGCGCTCAAGCTGACGACCTCGGAATCTTGAACCTCCACATCCCAGTCCAACGTTCTATCCACTGCATCACCTCCTGGTCAAGCTAGTGTTCTATTTTTATTATCCTTATTCAGGAAACTGTTTTTGCAAGCTGTTGGAGCTTGCCCCTTGCTGCTCTTGAAACCCTGGGCCAACCTGCTGGAGGATGAGACATGTGACCCAGTTAACATATGAGTGAGGCCACCTCTAACTAACCTGCCAGATGACCAGAGAAATGACTTGCCCAAAGTAACACAGTGAGAAAATGAGGCTATAGGAGAATTCACTCAATGAACAAATATTTGTTGAACACCTACTTACTGTATTTATACCGGGCTTTGGGTACGTAGCAGTGAGCCAGAGTCCCGTCCTTGAAGGGAGACACAGACAGTGCACACATAAGCGAATGTGGAATGGATTAGCTCCTCATGCTCAGGGCTATAAAGCAAAGCTGAGTCGAGGGAACCAGGAGTGATGGGGATGGAGGCTGTTTTATTGAAAAAAAAATTTTTTTTTAATTTTATTTATTGATTTTACAGAGAGCGGAGGGGAGAGAACAAGAAGTAGCAAGTGCCTGACCAGGTGGTGGCGCAGTGGATAGAGCGTCAGATTGGGATGTGGAGGACCCAGGTTCGAGACCCTGAGGTCTCCAGCTTGAGTGTGGGCCCATCTGGCTTGAGCAAAAGCTCGCCAGCTTGGACACAAGGTCGCTGGCTCCAGCAAGGGATGGCTCAGTCTGTTGAAGGCCTGCAGTCAAGGCACATGTGAGAAAGCAATCAGTGAACAACTAAGGTGTCACAATGAAAAACTAATGATTGATGCTTCTCACCTCTCTTCGTTCCTGTCTGTCTGTCCCTATCTATTCCTCTCTCTGACTCTCTCTCTGTCCCTTAAAAAAAAAAAAGAAGAAGTAGCAAGTCATAGTTGCTTCACTTTAGTTGTTCCTTGATTGCTTGTTGTATGTGCCTTGACCGGGCAAGCCCAGGGTTTTGAACCAGCGACCTCAGCATTCCAAGTCAATGCTTTAGCCACCGCGCCACCACAGGTCAGGCAGGATGGGGGCTGTTTGAGACAGAGAGGTCAGGGAAGGCCTCTCTGAGGAGGGACATCTGAGCGGAGGCCAGAATGAGGACAGGGAAGTAGCCATGGAGATGTCTAAAGCAGGAGAGCAGTAGGCAGAGGGAGCTGCAAATGAAAAGACCCTGGGACAGGGACTGACGGCCTTGTCTGAGGAAGAGTAATGCTGTCGGTGAAAGTAGATTGCAATGAACAGGGAACAAACTGGGAGGAAAGCAGGACAGAAATGAAGTCAGAGGCCTAATTATATAGAGCCTCATAAGCAAAGTTAGAATTCGGGGGTCTAAGAAGCCAATAGAGGGTTAAGTTTGGGGAGTCACATGATCTGATTGATGTTTTAGAAAGATCACTTGGCTAGATGGTGGGGTTGGTTGGAGGGGAAAGGGTGGAATCACAGAGGGGCAGATGGATACCGATTATGACTTGGACCAGGGATGCTGATTATAACCTGTGGATCTGTGGAGCTCCTAACGGTAGTTTGAGTTCAAGATACTGTATTTATGGACTCTGAGACTCCGTTGACAGTAAGATACACTATGGTGGTTCTAAAACGGCTACAAATTCCTTGGCACTCTTCTTATGAAGAGGTTAGTGGTCTATGTGTCTTCCCCTAGAATCTGGGCAGGTTTGTGGCTGCTTCAGGCAATAGAATACAGTAAACGTGATGCTGATGACACCACTACCCTTGCTCACTGGGACACTAGCCATAATAGATGATATGGAGAGTCCCCGTGGAGAAGTCCTGAGAATATAAAAGAGTAAATAGATAGATTAGATAGAGAGGTAGCTCAAATTATTCGTGTCATCCCAACCAAAGAGCCAGACATGTGAGTGAAATTATTTCCAAAGGACTCTAGTCTCAAATCGGTAGAGTCACCCCACCATTCAAGTCTCCTCAGCTGAGATTTCAGGCATTATGGGGCTGACACAGGCTACCTCTGCTGTGCCTTGTCAGAATTCCAGACTCGCATCATCTCTTAAGCATAACAATATGGTGGCGGTTTTGTGCATCTATGTTTTCAGATGCTAACATGATCACGTGAAGAAATGAGTCTCTCCAAATTGGTATAGTACTATATATTGGGGGGGTTAAAAATATATTCAATGTATTTACACAAACAAAACCAGTTCACCCATTTCTCACCCCCGCACCCCCCCCACCTGTTACAACTACCAGTATGTTCTCTATATGTATGAACTTGGGTGTTTGTTTTTAGATTCCATATATAAGAGAGATCATATGGTATTTGACTTTCTCTTTATGCCTTATTTAACATAAAGCCCTTAAGATCTGTCCATGTTGTTGCAAATGGCAAGATTTCACTTTTTTTTTACAGGGACAGAGAGAGGGATAGATAGGGACAGACAGACAGGAACGGAGAGAGGTGAGAAGCATCAGTCATTAGTTTCTCGTTGCCCTTGCGACAACATAGTTGTTCATTGATTGCTTTCTCACATGTGCCTTGACCGCGGGCCTTCAGCAGACCGAGCAACCCCTTGCTGGAGCCAGCGACCTTGGGTCCAAGCTGGCGAGCTTTTGCTCAAGCCAGATGGACCCGCGCTCAAGCTGGCGACCTCGGGGTCTCAAACCTGGCTCTTCCGCATCCCAGTCCGACGCTCTATCCACTGCGCCACCGCCTGGTCAGGTTCACTTTTTTTTTTAATTTTTATTTTTATTAATTTTAATGGGGTGACACCAATAAATCAGGGTACATATGTACAACGAAAACACATCCAGGTCATCTTATCATTCATTCAATTATGTTGCATACCCGTCACCCAAAGTCAAATTGTCCTCTGTCACCTGTCTGGTTTTCCCTGTGACCCTCCCCTCCTCCCTATCCCACTCTCCCCTCCCTCCCCCCACCCCGTAACCACCACTCTCTTGTCCATGTCTCATAGTCTCACTTTTATGTCCCACCTATGTATGAAATCATGCAGTTCTCAGTTTTCTTCTGTTTTACTTATTTCACTCCGTATAATGTTATCAAGGTCCATCCATTTTGTTGTAAATGATTCGATGTCATCATTTCTTATGGCTGAGTAGTATTCCATAGTGTAATTAAGGCTAAATATTTCATTGTATACATAAATACCACATCTTTTTTATCCATTCATCTATCAATGGACACTTATGTTGTTTTCATGTCTTACCCACTGTAAATAACACTGAAATAAACTTGGGGGGTTCATATATCTTTTTGAACAAGTGGGTTATCCATGAGTGGAATTGCTGGGTCATCTGGTAGTTCTATATTTAGTTTTCCTGAAGTGCCGCCATATGGTTTTCCATAGTGGTTATACCTGCATACATCCCCACTAACAGTGCACAAGAGTTCCCTTTTCTCCATATTCTGGCCAACACTTATTGTTTTGATAGCAACCATTCTAACAGACAAACCAGTAAGATTTGCTGATGGATTGGATGAAATTAAAGGGGTGAGAGTGGGAGTGACTCCAAAGTTTTGGTCTTAGCAATTGGGTACCACTTCCTGAGTTGCAGAATGCTGGGGATTAAGTAAGTTTATGCTAATACTGGTACTAAAAGTACTGTGCAGTTTACATATAGGACAGAAAACAATTTCTGGAGAACTCCTAACTGGGCTGCTTCTGGGCCTGCGTGCCCTTAGATCTGTTCCTTGCTCTGTTCTGTATCACAGAGGGGCTATTTGTTTAAGATTTTATTTCTTGCCTGACCAGGCAGTGGCGCAGTGGATAGTGTGTCGGACTGGGACACGGAGGACCCAGGTTCAAAACCCTGAGGTCACCGGCTTAAGCTATATGTCTGCTGTAGCCCCACCCCTTCCCCGCCCCCGTGAAGGCACAGATGAGAAAGCAATCAAGGAACAACTAAGGTGCTGTAATGAAGAATTGATGCTTCTCATCTCTCTCCCTTCCTGTCTGTCCCTATCTGCCCCCTCTCTCTGTCTCTGTCACACACACACGATTTAATTTCTTGATTTTACAGGGTGGGGGGTCAGGAAACAAAGAGTCATTGCTTCACTCTAGCTGTTCATTGGTTGCTTCTTGTATGTGCCTTGGCCGGGCAAGGCCAGGGTTTCAAACCAGTGACCTCAGCATTCCAAGTCACGCTTCATCCACTATGCCACCACAGGTCAGGCCAGAGGGGCTGGTGTTTGCATTTGGTTTCTGGCCAAGAGGAAGCTGGCAATTGATTGGAGAGTGGGAAGAAGGGAAATCCACGGTATTTCTTCCCTTCCCTTTCCAGCTTGGGTAGCAACTCAGTCTCCAGCCAGGGATGCATCTCTCATGGCCATTGTGGCTTCAGCTTCCAGCAGGTGACCTCAACCACTGGGCTCTGGTAATATCCTCTCCTTCTTTTACCTTTCAGTCAAGGAATGTCAGCAGTTTCCTGTGCTAGCTGACCTCTGGGTTCCATCACCTGTCCAATTAAATCCCTCCATTAAACCCCCGCTGTATAAATATGTAAAGTCCTTTCTGTTTTTCTGGGTTGACCCTGACCATGGGACCGTTGGCTGAGGACTTACATGAAAGCCTGCAAGCTCAGGTGAGAAGCAAACACTTTGCACAACCCCATCTTTGCAGACTCCCAGGCTCCGGGGTGTTTACCAGCCCTCACCTTGGGATTTGCTCATTGCTGACCTCTGTGCTTTTGTACCAGGCATTCTTTCCAGCTCTGTGATAGGTGGTTTTCATGCGTCCCATGGCAATTGCCCTCTTCAGGTCCCAGCTTAGAGACCCTGGCCTCCTCTAAGCCTTCCAGCAAGGACTCCTCTGCCCAGCAGTCAGCCTGTGGCCTCTGCTCACTGTGCACTTGCTCCTGCATTGCCCAGTAGTTTGCAGCCTGTCCCCTACCTCTGTGCTTTGGCAGACTGTCCCCTCTATCATTGCTCACATCTCCCTTTTACTGGAAAACTTCTACTCAGCCTTCAAAACCTACTCCAAGTGTCCCATGTGGGAAGTATATCATTTCTGGTAGGCGCCCTTCCCAGACTGAGACACACATTGCCACATTGATGCTGCTGTCACGGTGCCCATGAAGCCACACCGCAGTAAATACACATGTGTCTGTCTCCTTTATAAAACAGCCAGCTCCTGGGCCTGACCTGTGGGGGCGAAGTGAATAAAGCATTGACCTGGAACGCTGAGGTCACCGGTTTGAAACCCAGGGCTTGCCTGGTCAAGGCACATATGGGAGTTGATGCTTCCTGCTCTTCTTCTTGCCCTTCTGTCTCTCTCTCTCCCTTCCACCTCTCTAAAGTAAATAAATAAATAAATAAAATTTAAAATGCCCAGCTCCTTGAAGGCAGAGTCTAAGTCAGTGGTTCTTGCCTGACCTGTGGTGGCGCAGTGGATAAAGCGTCGACCTGGGAACACGGAGGTCGCCAGTTCAAAACCCTGCACTGGTCTGGTCAAGGCACATATGGGAGTTGATGCTACCAGCTCCTCCCCCCTTTCTCTCTCTTTCTCTCTCTCTCTCTCTCTCAGTCTGTGTCTCCTCTCAAAAATGAATAAATAAATAAAAAAAAAAAAGAAATAAGTCAGTGGTTCTTAACCTTTTTTGAGGTACCGAACCCACCAGTTTCATATGCGCATTCACCGAACCCTTCTTTAGTGATAAAGAAAATATGATTTTTTTTTCCAAATTCAAGACATAGGTATATGTTTTTTTACTGGTGCACAAAATGAGCCGTGCATGAACATCACCTTGCTCAAAGAACAAAACCAACAAAGTGCATGAACTCACAACAAATTACGGTATTACTTTATTCTGGCCTCTACGGCAGAGGCTTCTCTGAACCCCTGAGACCGACTCATTGAACCCCTAGGGTTCAATAGAACCCAGGTTAAGAACCACTGTTTTAAGTGTAGATGGAAATTGCAATAATAATACAAAGAACTTCCATATTTCCTTCAGCCACAGTTCCTAAATGTCAATATTTCCCTCATTTGCATGATCACTCCTTCTCTCCCTCCCCATATATACGTATAAGGTGTACATAGTATGTGGGTATTACATGTGCATGTCTGTGTGTGTGTTGTGTGTGTGCATATATATAGTATATATATAAAATTTGGGAGGCGATGATGATGCCCCTCTATTCCTAATCACTTCCTTGTGCATTTCCTAAGAATACAAACATTACCTAATATAAACAAAGCACAAATATCTAAAGCAGGAAATTTAGCATTGACCACAACACTATTACCTAATCCTTAGACTGTATTCACATTTCACCAGCTGTCCCAATAATGTCCGTTCTGGGCACATTTGTTTTTCCCTTCCTGGGACCCAGTCCAGGGTGACAGCTCCCTTCAGGGGTCACATCTCTGCAGTTGCCTCATTTCAGGACAGTTCCCAGCCATGCTTTGTCTTTCAGGACCCGGACATTTTTGAAGCCTCGGGGACAGTTGTTTTGCTTCCTCACGGGTTTCAAAATGCCCTTAAGATTGTACCTCTCACTATGTTGTTACCAAGCCCTCTTCTGGTCCTGACTCAGGGGAGGGACTCTTTGCAGGGCCTTGTAAAACCTTAAATAAACTACATGAACAAATTCCACTTTGACCACTATCTTGTTAAAATTCCTTAAAAAAGTTAACTCATTGGGCTCAAAGTACCTTAACAAAAACCCGGCTGTGCTTCTCCCGGTAGACACTGTTTCTCAAAGGGTTTTATGTGCTGTTTAATGATTTTTCGCAAATAGTTTTTCTTGCCCTTAAAGTCAGATTAATTGAATTTTAATTCAGCCGGATCACCCTCTAAAAGCAGGCACACGGACTATGCAGGTGGAGCAAGTTAGGGCCCCTGGATCTACCTCAGGCCTTTTTAAAGCAGGGTGGGGCTTCCATGGGGGACCATCCAGCCACGCGGCACACCAGGCTCCCCTCTCTTCTGGGTCCTAATAAAATAGTCCCCTTCTCGTCTCAGCAAAGGGAAACCTGGATGGTCCCGGACAGGAAACCACCACCGGCTTCCTTGGATTCCATCCAATCACCCTCTCAAACTGGATTTTTCTTCTTTGGATTTGGTGGGTGGTCTAAGATAAGACCATGCCCCAGTGGCCCAAGTCACCCTCCTGTTAGCTCTACTTTCTTCCATTTGACCTGTCCCTCGCAGAACTTTATTTATTTATTTATTTGGGGAGAGAGAGTGAGACAGAGAGAGGGACAGATAGAGACAGACAGAAAGGGAGAGAGATGAGAAGCATCAGTTCTTTGCTGCGGCACCTTAGTTGTTCCTTGATTGCTTTCTCATATGTGCCTTGACTGTGGGGAGGAGGTGCCTGCAACCAAGCCAGTGACCCCTTGCTCAAGCTGGTGACCTTGAGCTCAAGCTAGCAACCATGGGGTCATGTCTATGATCCTATGCTCAAGCTAGTGATCTTGCCCTCAAGCTGGTGACCTTGGGGTTTCGAACCTGGGTCTGTCAGACTCTATCCACTGCACCACTGCCTGGTCAGGCCCCCTTGCAGAACTTTACCCTCATTAAAACAAAAACACAAAACAAATTTTTTGAAATCACACTTTTAATTTTGATTAAAAATTTTTTCAGCCTGACCAGACAGTGGCGCAGTGGATAGAGCATCGGACTGGGATGCGGAGGACCCAGGTTTGAGACCCCAAGCTCACCAGCTTGAGCACAAGCCCATCTGTTTTCAGCAAAAGCTAGCCAGCTTGGACCCAAGGTCGCTGGCTCTAGCAAGGGATTGCTGGGTCTGCTGAAGGCCCGCGGTCAAGGCACATGTGAGAAAGCAATCAATGAAAATCTAAGGTGTTGCAACGGCAACAAAGAACTAATGATTGATGCTTCTCACCTCTCTCCGTTTCTGTCTGTCTCTATCTACCCCTCTTTCTGACTCTCTCTCTGTCCCTGTAAAAAAAAAAAAAAAAAAAAAATTCAAACAGATAAACATAGGCCTAACCTGTGGTGGCACAGTAGATAAAGTGTCAACCTGGAACACTGAGGTCGCCAGATTGAAATCCTGGTCTTGCCTGGGCAATGTACATGTGGGAGTTGATGCTTCTTGCTCCTTCCCCTTTTTCTCTCTCTCTCTTCTCTAAGAAAATGAATAAATAAAATATAAAAAAAATAAAATAAGCCTGACCAGGCAGTGGTGCAGTGGATAGAGTGTTGGACTGGGATGCAGAGAACCCAGGTGTGGGACCCCGAGCTCGCCAGCTTGAGCACAGGCCCATCTGTTTTCAGCAAAAGCTCACCAGCTTGGACACAAGGTCGCTGGCTCCAGCAGGGAGTCGCTTGGTCTGCTGAAGGCCCGCGGTCAAGGCACATGTGAGAAAGCAATCAATGAACAACTAAGGTGTCGTAACGGCAATGAAAAACTAATGATTGATGCTTCTCACCTCTCTCTGTTCCTGTCTGTTTATCCCTCTCTCTGACTCTCTGTCCCTGTTAAAAAAAAAAATGTACTTAATTGTTTATTCTTTTTTTTTTTTTACAGGGACAGAGAGAGAGAGTCAGAGAGAGGGATAGATAGGGACAGACAGACAGGAACGGAGAGAGGTGAGAAGCATCAATCATCAGTTTTTCGTTGCCATCGCAACACCTTAGATGTTCATTGATTGCTTTCTCACATGTGCCTTGACCGTGGGTCTTCAGCAGACCGAGCAACCCCTTGCTGGAGCCAGCAACCTTGGGTCCAAGCTGACGAGCTTTTGCTCAAGCCAGATGGGCCCATGCTCAAGCTGGCGAGCCGGGGTCTCGAACCTGGGTCTTCCACATCCCAGTCCGACACCCTATCCACTGCGCCACCGCCTGGTCAGGCTACTTAATTGTTTATTTTTTACCTGTTTTGTTTTGTTTTTTTAAGATTTTATTTATTAATTTTAGAGAGAGGAGACAGAGAGACAGACAGAGAGAGAAGGGAGGGAGGAGCAGAAAGCATCAACTCCCATATATGCCTTGACCAGGGAATCTCAGGGTTTCGAACCAGCAACCTCATTGCTCCAGGTTGATGCTTTTACCCACTGCGCCACCGCAGGTCAGGCTTAATTGTTTATTTTTTAAACTTACTTATTGATTTTGGAGAAAGAGAGAGAGAGGGTGAGAGATGGGAACATCAATCTATTCCTATATGTGCCCTGACAGGGGATTGAACCTACAACCTTTGTGTGTTTGGATGATGCTCTGACCAACCAAGCTATCTGGCCAGGGCAGGACAATGCTCTTAACCAACTCAGCTAACTCGCTACGTCTGGAACATGTCCTGTATTGTCCAGTGACCGGTAGCAGCCTCCTGCTCTTCTATCTGTCCACCTGAAATGACACTTCCTCAGTGAAGCCTTGTGTGAAGCTGTGGGTCCTTGTCCCTGTCCTGTTTAGTTTGGAGCTCTTTAGGTTGGACTATGTGTTTCCACCTTGACTCCTGTCTGGCATAGTTGGCCATGTGCCTTGTACAGGGCATACACCTTGATGGAGTTTAAAAATCGAACTGTCTAGCCTGACCTGTGGTGGCGCAGTGGATAAAGCGTTGACCTGGGAACACTGAAGTCGCCAGTTCAAAACCCTGCACTGGTTCGGTCAAGGCACATATGGGAGTTGATGCTTCCAGCTCCTACCCCCTTTCTCTCTCTCTCTCTCTCTCTCTCTCTCTCACTCTGTGTCTTCTCTCTAAAAATGAAAAAAAAAAAAAAAAAAAAAAGAAAAAAAATGCCTAAAAAAAAATTCTCAGGAACACAGCAATAGCATCATGGGAAAGAAAAACACCAAAAAAAATAAAAATAGCCTGACCTGTGGTGGCGCAGTGGATAAAGCGTCAACCTGGGAACACTGAGGTCACCAGTTCAAAACCCTGCACTGGTCTCTGGTCAAGGCACATATGGGAGTTGATGCTTCCAGCTCCTCCCCACTTTCTCTCTCTCTCTCTCTGTCTCCTCTCTAAAATGAATAAATAAAAAAAAAAATAAAATAAAAAAAAAAAATAAAAATAAAAAAAAATAAATAAATCGAACTGTCTAGCCTGACTGACCTGTGGTGGCGCAGTGGATAAAGTGTCGACCTGGGAACACTGAGGTCGCCAGTTCAAAACCCTGCACTGGCCTGGTCAAGGCACATATGGGAGTTGATGCTTCCAGCTCCTCCCCCCTTTCTCTCTCTCTCTCTCTCTCTCTCCCACTCTGTGTCTCATCTCTAAAATGAATAAATTAATTAATTAATTTTAAAAAAAGTGTTTAAAAAAAAATTGAACTGTCTAGACCTGCGATGAGTGTTTTTACATTGTGCCAACTGAAGAAATGTTTATTGATAACTCAGTCAATGAACACCCTGAATAATTAGCTGAGCTAGTATTTGCTTTGACTCCAATCTCAGAGGCAGGAAAATGTATAAGCCTCGGAATAGGATAAAAAACGTAGCCACCTTTTCTTGACTAACAAAGTAAAATACGATAAAATAAAATAAAACAGCCTGACCTGTGGTGGCGCAGTGGATAAAGCGTGACCTGGAATGCTGAGCTTGTGGGTTTGAAACCCTGGGCTTGTCTGGTCAAGGCACATATGGGAGTTGATGCTTCCTGCTCCTCCTCCCCTTCTCTCTCTCTCTCTCCTCTCTAAAATAAGTAAATAAAGTCTTAAAAAGTAAAAAAAATAAAATAAGACAAAGTCAATAATGAGATTAAATGAATATGAAAATATAAATTAATGAAATAGAAAATAAAAACAAAACGAAATTAATGAAACAAAGTAGTAAAATGAATGGGAAATGAAATAAACTAATATAATAATAACGAAATGAGATAAACGAAATGAAGGCTAAAAGGAAATAACTAAAATTAAAAAAGTAAAATAAATAAAACTAACTGAACAAGTATGAGAATAGCAGTAAAGTGAAAAGGAAATAAACCAACTAAATACGACAACCAGTGAAGGAAACTGGGTAGTGTATTTGTTGGGCAGGATGCGCGTTTCCACCGCATCTTTGGGCCCCAGGTGTGTCTACCAGAGGTAAAGCTCAGCTCTAGGAAATGCTGTGTCCCCAACCCTGCATCCGTCCGACCGGGGTGGGTTTCCAAGCCGGTATATGTGGAGCTCTGCTGGGGAGCACGGGCACTCGGGGCGTGAGGGTATCCCGGCTCTTCCCGGGCTCGTTCAACGAGCGGGCTGACCGTGCCGCCGGTAGGTGGCGCTCTGTATCCCGGGGTTCAGGCGCGGCGCCTGCCGATCAAGTCCGCCTGGCTCTGTCCCGCCGCCCCGACAGCTGCTTTAAACCCGCGCGCCTGCACGCCCGCCGCCTCTTAACCCTTTGGGCTGAGTGTCTCCCTCCTCATCCCGCCACTTGCTGTCTCGGCTGCTCACTCTGAGGACGAACTACGTACTGCCTAGTTTGGAGTCCCTGCAAAGTGTCACATCAAACACAGGGTTCTTGCCATAAGAACGTCAATGTGAAACTGCACATCCAACGCTTTGATCTTCCTTGATAAAGTAAGTTGTTTTCTATAAAATAATTGAAAGTGTTAAACAACATCTTGCAATTGGATTAAAAGCAATTCACCTGCCTGGTGCCTCAAAGGAAAGCTATTATTCAGAAAGTTCCCAAATAGCTACCTGTGACCTTATCGGGGATTAATGATGGCCGAGGACATTTGCAGGCGGTCTTTCCATCAGAGCCAGAAGTCCCTTAGGAAAGCTGTGCTGGGGGAGGGGAAGGGAGGGGGTGGGGTAAGGGTGGGGGTGGGGACAGGGGGCTGCTCACATGCAAATGCTGCTGTGACAATCCGGCCGGGCGCCTCCGTGCCTCCGCGCCTCCGCGCCTCCGGGAGGCCGAGGCTGGAACAAAGCATTAGCATTTTCTACATGTGAAAAGCCCGCATTCCTGGGCCAGGAGGCCGCGAGGGCGCTGCCCCCCTCTCCCCATTCACACTCCGGACCACACAGAGCGCTTCTCCAGCCAAATGCTCGAAGGTTCGTTTCAGCTTTTCTTTTGACCCGGGCGATGCATACGAAATGTAGATATTTCCCTAAACGCCGGCTTTGACATTTAATGCGATCCTAAGTAGTCTGAAATGTGGACCGGATTAGGACGAGGCTTGGGGCCCACAGGGACACTTGGCCAAATCCTCCTAAATCCTCTCGGACAATTGTGTGTCACCACACGGATCCCCTTTTCCCCAAATGAGGGGGCTAATGAACTTTGCTGCCTCCTCCCATGACACCCCTAACTCCTACCCCAGAGCCTGTATTTCTGCCCTATTCTTCGCAAGGAGGAAAGGAAGCTGAATGTGTCAATCACTTTCTTTGTATATGTATGGGTCTGGTTACTTTAGGGTGGCTAGCTGAGTCTGACCAATAACTCACCTGTGCTGGGCCACTATTTAACTAACACTTGATAAGGCTCAGAGGGTCAAGGATGCTGAGGCCCTGTAAACCTGGGGATTATGTTAATAGGCCATCCCAACCTTGCAAATAGTTCCTGTGACATTGACAGGCCTGGGAAGTAAATATCATCAAAAATTCTGTTCAGCAGATTTTATTGTTCATATAGAACAATCCACACACTGTAGAATGAACAGCCCTGTCTTCCCTTGGCAAACTCGCCTGGAATGAATGGAGAGGTGGGGTGTGTTGGGCAGATAAAATATAATATGCTCACTTTGTTAAAGATGGTGCTGCCCACATGGAAGCCCGTCACCCAGGTGATATTATTTGCCCTTATGCTTGGGAGGGGTGTGGGGGAAAGGCTGTAATGTAAGCAGGCCAGGTCGTTATGGCCTAAGGCTTGGTTCCTGAGGTAGAAGAGAGGAGAGCAGATTAAGGCCACATGGAGGCCAGGAGAAGCAGTCAAGATGGCAGAATGCTGAGGGAGAAGCCAGTTTGTTAAGAGTTTGTGCTGGAGGAGATGGGGAACAGAGATGAATAAGTCTGGTGAGCTAGAAACCTTTGATTCTAGGAAACTCGGATAAGTCAGTAGCTTTGTGAGCACTGAATGTGTGGGTTTTGGAGCCCAGTGTGTGTTTTTGCTTGCCCGCCGGGTGCAAGCTAGAATTAAAGCTGATGGCTCACCAGTTTTGGCTCCGTTGTTTCATTACCGACTGTTCGAATCTAATGCGAACCTGCACGGGTCAGGCAGCTGTGATTGTGGCCTTGGCTACTGGCTTTACAGGGTGTAAGGGGACTCTCCCCGCGGCCAGGGACATGGAGAGGTAGTGTGCGATGGTGAAAATGTGGGCAAAATGAAACTGGAAGAAGGTTCTAGGGAAGACTGAAGCAAAGCCCTGGGCATGGGAAGTGGTGACTCCTTTGTTCGGAGATGGTGAAGAATCCACCCGGGGTGTAAGGGAGGAAGCAACAGAAACTAAGTAGGAGAAGAAAGCAGTTGCCAAGGAAAGGCCTTGAGCTCCTGAAGGAACCCCTGGGCAGGAGTCATAGCAGTTGTAGGAAGTTGCAGGGTGCTGAATATAGGGTCGAGGGCTAATGGGGAAGGTCAGGTGGGGAACTCAGACCCCAGACTTTGGCTAGGGCCACCCACATTCTTGCGCGCCAAAAGAAAGTTCCCAGAGGACCTTGGG
Source organism: Rhynchonycteris naso (assembly GCA_037038555.1). Classification (NCBI taxonomy): domain Eukaryota; kingdom Metazoa; phylum Chordata; class Mammalia; order Chiroptera; family Emballonuridae; genus Rhynchonycteris; species Rhynchonycteris naso. The sequence goes on along the minus strand of CM073004.1, from coordinate 59,767,069 downwards.
AGAAGATTGACTGTCCATCAGCCAGTGAGATTTCACCACGTCGTAACTGCTCGCCCATCCTAGAGGACCCCTTTAAATACCTCTCACGCAATTTAATTCCTGCGACTCCTCCAGGCCTCTGAACCCGGGGACCGGAGGACATCGTCGGGTGGGATGCCCGGTACTTAATAAAGCCGTTTGTTATTCCACACTTTGTGGCTTTTGGCCCCCCTTCTTTCTTTCTGGGGGGGGGTACCTTACACTGAGGAAAGGGTGGGAGGAGGGACCTTAGGAAGGCAGACTTGGGACCCCTTGTCGGCACAGGATAAGGGCCGGGACAAAGTAATAAAGGGATGGGAACACGGGATTCCATCCCTAGAATCTCTTTCCTGAAGCAGACACTGGATGTATCCAAAGTAATTTACCCGAGTCCCCCAGCTCCCTTCTGCCCACCCAAGCGCTGTCTCCACAATGCTGGTCGTTCAGAAGACAGTCTCTGCTTTGACATCCTTGATACTGCACACCGGAAATTAGGGAGTTTCAGGTTCAACCTGGAATTGCAGGCACATCCAGCAATAGCAACAATGGCTAGGCCCCTAAGCCCCATTCAAATTCTGAGAGGTAGGTACCACTGGCACCCTCGTTTTACAAATGAAGAAACGGAGGCACAAAGAAGCAAAAGAGCATGACCGGGCGGTGGTGCAGTGGATAGAGCGTAGGACTGGGATGCGGAAGACCCAGGTTCAAGACCCCGAGGTCGCCAGCTTCAGTGCGGGCCCATCTGGCTTGAGCAAAAGCTCGCCAGCTTGGACCCAAGGTCGCTGGCTCCAGCAAGGGGTTACTCGGTCTGCTGAAGGCCCGCGGTCAAGGCACATGTGAGAAAGCAATCAATGAAAAACTATGGTGTTGCAACGGCAACGAAAAACTAATGATTGATGCTTCTCATCTCTCTCCGTTTCTGTCTGTCTGTCCCTATCTATCTCTCTCTCTGTCCCTGTAAAAAAAAAAAACAAAAAAAAACAACAGCAAAAGAACCTGTAGGAGATCCAACTTATCCCAGTGAGAGAACCAAGATTTGAAGTCAGTCAAAGAGGCCGCTCCAGGGTCCGCGATGTCATCACTTTTCTCTAGGTAGCTTCCAGGAAGGGAAACGGATGGGCGGGACGGAGAGGGTAACACAGAGCTGAAGCGTGGATGGTGGCAGGGCGAGAAGGTCCTTTGGGCAATCAGAGGGGTAAGTGACCTCACCCGTATTAATGGTGGTGCACTCTTTTACTCCACATGCTGGGCCCTGAGAGCAGGGACACTCATTCTGCAAGCTGGTCAAAGAACAAGAAAGACCCCAGCATTTGCTCAGTCATTCAGATTGAGTAAGGGGCTGAGCTCCTAGCTAACTGGCCAGACAAGAGACTGTGAATGCTGGAAATATGTCAGGGCATGTTGTTATGATGGATGGCGGAATTTGAGCAGTGTCCCTGTGCAGGCAGGTGGAAGGAGATCAGGAAAGGCCATTGAAGGTTGCTGGGCCAAGAGTAGAACTCTGGGGGATCACAGGGGCGCTTTCCTATAGGGTAAGAGCCAGGGGGCAAGATGGAAGACTTCCCCAGCTCTTCTGAGGGTTCATGCCTTGCAAATTGAGGGACACCTGCAGTCACATTCTCACTGGGTCTGTGAAGGGATCCCTGTAGTGACTTTTGCACCCCATCTTGCAGCTAAATGGGGCTCAGAATATAAGATGTCATCCTTTGAGGTTGACACCTACAGCCCCCACACCTGTTAAATTACAGAAAACCATATACCAGAGAAAACAGGAGACACACAGAGGGGAAAGAAATTGGAGGCAGCTAAGAAAACAGAGAAGTAGCATTTAAAACGTTTTTCAGAGTTAGTGACCTCATTGAGTAGCGTTAACATGGTGGCGAATAGGTGGGAAGAAGCATTTCTGGCTGAAGCAACAACCAGTAGGAACAAAGTCACAAAACTGAAGAGCCCTGTTCAGTGTGCTGGGAGCTACCTGCCACGGGTGGGCTGTGGAAGGCCAGGGGCTGCTGGAATCCTAATTTGACACAAACTCTCAATCAGATGTAGCTCTCAGCCGGGGAAAACATTTAACTGGGCGGCTCCAGCAACTATAGCAGGCACTGGTAGTGACTTCCCATCCTTCTCTGCAGCTAAGGAAGGCTACACCACTTGATGTGACAAAGGCTGTGGAAGCCAAGGTTTGTCTGGGCTTCTGGGAAAGCTTTGCTCCTGATGATGGTCTCCTGTCAAATAGGCTGCCTTAGCCCCTTCTGCTTGCCTTCCATGTGGGTGTCATGCTGGAGCATCTTGTGCCCAAGGGGACAAAAGCCCAAGTGCTGAGGGTCGTGGGAAAACAGAGCCGAGTCCCTGATGGCATCGCTGAGAACCAGCCAGGCCAGGAGGCAGCGGCCTGCGTATCCCCTTCTCAAGTGAGAGAAGAACATCCACCCTTAAACTACAGATCCGTCTTCTTTTTCCTTTTACTTATTGATTTTTAGAGAGAGGGAGAAAAAAGAAACATTGATTTTGTTGTTCAACTCATTTGAATGTTGTTACTGGTGGATTATTTTGTTGTTTTTTAAATTGATTTTTTTGAGAGAGGAAGGGAGATAGAGAAACATCGATTTGTTGTTCCACTTGTTTATGCATTCATTGGTTGGTTCTTGCATGTGCACTAATCAGGGATCAAACCTGCAACCTCAGCATGTCGAGAAAATGCTCTAACCAATGGAGTTACCTGACCAGGGCCCAAATGTATTCTTATTTAACAAAGTGAGATGGGCCTGACCAGGTGGTGGCGCAGTGGATAGAGCGTTGGACTGGGATGCGGAGGACCCAGGTTCGAAACCCCGAGGGCACCAACTTGAGCACAAGCTCACAAGCTTGAGCGCGAGATCACTGGATTGAGCATGGGATCATAGACGTGACCCCACGGTTGCTAACTTGAAGCCCAAGGTCGCTGGCTTGAGCAAGGGGTCACTCACTCTGCTGTAGCCCCCCAGTCAAGGCACATATGAGAAAGCAATCAATGAACTATGGTGCTACAATGAAGAATTGATGCTTCCTCATCTCTCTGTCTTCCTGTCTGTCTGTCCCTATCTGTCCATCTCTCTATCTCTGTCAAACACAAAACAAAAACAAAGTAAGATGGGACCTAGCTGGTCTCCTCGTAGTGATTCCTGCTTTCCCACAAACCAACCAGTAGCAGGGAATGTTCTGATTTCTTGAGATTTCTCCAAAGATGTATTGTGCTCGAGTATAATTACAAGCCTTTTCCAAATTCAAATACCAAACCCTTGTAGAGTCCTAGCAATTTGAGGTCTGTGGGCTCACTCTCCGGAAATGCCCTAAGCAACTGCGCCCCCTGCAGCAGAGGGGCGGGTCCCACAGAGCTGAGGTTTGTCTGGGGCTTGGGAAAGTGGAGGCTACACACTCGGGCCACTGACCAGTGCAGCAGAAGGCGCTCCTCATCTGGAAAAGGCTTCGAGAGGCCCAAGGAAGCTAGGGCCCGTTTTCTGCACCTACCTGGAATCTCTTTGGCATATAAAACTGTTGTGACCAAAGGGCAACAGAACCTGTATACACATCCATCCCATGTTTAAGTGGAAGGAACTCCGCCCACCCTGTGCCTGAGGCATTTGTGGGCAATGTCTAGTACACCACAAATACTTGGTTCCGGGATATAGCCCTGTAAACTGTTTGTTTCAGCCAGAATAATTTAGATCAAGTTCTGGATAAATTATGTGCTATGCAAACACTCCCTTCTCTGGCTGTGAAACCCAGGAACCCCATGGATAGCTAGTGGGTTACACTGTTACACTTGGTCTCCAAATCTGGGAAACCAAGGTAGACAGCAAGATACTCCTAAACGGCTAGCTTTGATGAATATACCGTGCCAAACATGATTTTAACTGGGAGGTCACCTGATTTTCCTAAAGCACTGCTTTTTTTTCCTTAGTGTATATCTCAACCCTGTGCACAAAATTTGGCCTTGTCAATCCTGCGACACATACCTATACATGTCTTGGAAAAAGCTTTTAAGTTTTTGTTTGCATTTGCAGAGGGGTTAGCAATAAACCTTGAACTTGCAAACAAACTCCAGAATCAATGCTTTTGCCCAAGAGTATATATAGGAGGATGACCCAGGACCAGTGCCCTGAACCTTGTTTGCCTTCATTTGTGATTTTTAAGCAAACTGATTATCAGATCAGTAATCTCTTCTCAGTCAGTCAATTGTACTAGCCTTATGGTTTTTATTTTTATTAATTTTGTGTGTGTGTGTGTGTATTTTTCCAAAGTTAGAAGTGGAGAAGCAGAAAGATTCCTGCATGCACCCGATCGGGACCCACCTGGCATGCCCATCAGGGTGCAATGTTCTGCCCATCTGGGCCATTGCTCCATTGCGGCCGGAGCCATTCTAGCGCCTGAGGCGGAGGCCATGGAGCCATCCTCAGCACTCCGGCCAACTTTGCTCCAATGGAGCCTTGGCCGTGGGAGGGGAAGAGAGAGAGAGAAAGAGGAAGGAGAGGGGAGAAGGGTGGAGAAGCAGATGGGCACTTCTCCTGTGTGCCCTGGCCGGGAATTAAACCCAGGACTTCCACACCCTAGGCCAATGCTCTACCACTGAGCCAACCAGCCAGGGCTAGCCTTATGGTTTTATTTTAAAATTTAATTTTATTTTTATTTATTCATTTTAGAGAGGAGAAACACACACACACACACACAGAGAGAGAGAAAGAGAGAGAAAGAGAGAGAGAGAGAGAAAGTGGGGAGGAGCTAGAAGCATCAATTCCCATATGTGCCTTGACCAGACCAGTGCAGGGTTTTGAACTGGCGACCTCAGTGTTTCCAGGTCGACGCTTTATCCACTGCGCCACCACAGGTCAGGCGCCTTATGAGTTTTATGACACATTTTCTGGCCCTTTTATTCATAACTAGGCATAAAACACATGAGCTTAGCCTCTGCCTCTGGGTCAGCATCTGGATGGGATACTAATCTACTGCTGCTGTTACTCCCTCAATTTTACAAATGTGAACACTAAATCTCACATGCCTCGATCCTCTTTAACAGTTGCAAGAAAGACAACATATGTTGTATAAGACTGTTCTGATAAGACCATGATTTAATTGCTCCAAATTAACAGTCTAGTAAAGATTAGAGAAAAACAGATGAAAATGAATTTGTGAATCCTTAATTTTAAGTAAACTTCTGGCAAAAAGAAAAGAAAATCAGGGGTTAGAATCATTTCAAATTGTATCTTCAAAACGAGCACCCTTCACCATCTTTCTTTTATTCATTTTGCTGTAATACAACTAAAAAGGTCCATAAGTACTCCCCTGGGTCTCAGGTGATAGTTTTCCAAGAGCAAAAGCTCACTTTCTCTGTACAGTGAAAGCCGGCATTTGGATGGGCTGGATTGGGTGGACAGGCTGGAACACTGGCTTCTTTCTCATTTCAGAGAGTGTTTTCACTGTAGGCAGCAGCTGATTCCTTTTGATGATCTGTAAGGCCAGCTGGGTATTACCTATAAAAACACATCCCATTAAAAAACAATAGCAGCACATGCAGAGCAAGCCATCAGAATCCTGCGAGGGGTCGCGATGTCCTAGAAGCACAGTGGTCAGCACGTCTGCCTTACCCTGGCATCACATAACACCTCAGTCCCAATGTAAGAGATCGCGGGTGTGACCTGAGCAATGGGAGTTTGTAAAGCTCCACAGTGATATTATTTTAAGAGTTTATTTATTCATTTTAGAGAGGGGAGAGAGAAGAGCAGGAAGCATCAACTCCCACATGTGCCTTGAACAGGCAAGACCAAGGTTTCAAACCAGTGACCTCAAAGTTCAAGGTCGACGCTTTATCCACTGCGCCACCACAGGCCGCGCTACCCCAGTGATTCTAAGGTCTGGCCCAGGCTGAAAGCCTGTCTACAGGTAGAGTGCACGAAAGGGATCTGGAACCAGGCACTAAACTGAACCATGCCTTTCAGGACACCAAGGCCTGCTGGGTGCCAGGCACTCAATGCCCCTTCCTTACCCACAAAGAGTATTTCCACGATCCGCAAGAAGGTATGATTTTCAACTTGCAAGATTTGTGTCTCTGTTTTTTTAATTCAGTGAGAGGAAGGGAGGCAGAGAAACAGACTCCCACATGCGCCCCAACTGGGATCTACCCGGCTAGCCCAGTAAGGGGCGATGCTCTGCCCATCTGGGGCACTGCTCCATAACTGAGCTCTTCTTAGCGCCTGAGGTGGAGGCCATGAAGCCATCCTCAGTGCCCGGCCCAACTCATTCCAGTCGAGCCATGGCTGCAGGAAGGGAAGAGAAAGAGAGAGAAAGAGAAAAACAAGAGGGGAGGGGTGGAGAAGCAGATGGTCACTTCTCCTGTGTGCCTTGACCGGGAATTGAACCCGGGACATCCACACACCTGGTTGACGCTCTACCATTGAGCCAACTGGCCAGGGCCTATTTCTGTCTCTTCTAATTTCTCCTATTCACACCTTTTTTTCCACTTGGTGCCCTCTCTTCTGTGGGACCCACAGCCTTTCTCTAGGGAGCCCCATCCCGGAGGGTGCAGATGCTCCAGAGGTATAACCTGATTTAGGTTTGGATAAATGATTCTCAGCAAAAACTGACTTACTGTAAACTCATTATTAATGACATTTGTGTTCAAAATAAGTCAGGTGTACAACTCAGAGCACCTGGCATTCTGACTCATAATATCAATTAGAGTCATTTGGCTGTCCAAGAGAAAGGTTAATCAGTAGGGATTAATTATAATTGTCAGAAGTTATGCTATTCTGCATTTTCACAGATAAAGGAAATATGCTTAACTTGCAAGAAGTAGGGATTTGTAAGATACCAAAATTTCCCTAGCTACATTTTTTTTTTAAAAGAACTTGATGGGCCTGACCTGTAGTGGCGCAGTGGAGAAAGCGTCGACCTGGGAACACTGAGGTCGCCAGTTCAAAACCCTGCACTGGTTCGGTCAAGGCACATATGGGAGTTGATGCTTCCAGCTCCTCCCCCCTTTCTCTCTCTCTCTCTCTCTCTCTCTCTCTCTGTCTCCTCTCTAAAATGAATAAAATAAAAATAAAATAAATTAAAAGAACTTGATGGGTAATATCTTCAAGGAAGGCAAAGTTTCAATTTCTTTTTTTTTTAGTGAAAGGAAGAGAGAGAGAGAGAGAGAGAGAGAGGGAGAGAGAAGGGAAGAGGGAAGGACAGACAGGAAGGGAGAGAGATGAGAAACATCAACTCATAGTTGTGACCCCTTAGTTGTTCATTGATTGCTTTCTCATATGTGCCTTGACTGGGGGGCTACAGCTGAGCTAGTGACCCCTTGCTCAAGCCAGCAACCTTGGGCTTCAAGCCAGTTACCTTAGGCTCAAACCAGTGACCATGGGGTCATTTCTATGATCCCATGCTGAAGCCAGTGACCCTGCACTCAAACTGGCGACCTCAGGGTTTCGAACCTGGGTCCTCAGCATCCCAGGCCAACACTCTATCCACTGCACCACCGCCTGATCAGGCCCAAAGGTTCAATTTCAGAGAGGAATAGGAGACACCAAAAAATCTTGAGCTCTTTGAAGAGGATGAGAGAAGACTTCCTTACCATTCTGCAGTTCTAGGTAGACTGCCAGAAGGATGGCTTCCGGGGGCACCTCTTTAGGATGAATCATTGAAGCCGCCTGTGCTCAAAACAAAAACGACACACATAAAACCAGCAGCTTAAAATACAAACTCCAAGTACAGTAACGTAAAAAAAAAAAAAAAAAAAAAAAAAAAAAAGGCTGTCAGCCTACTAATGACAAGTTAGCAAACTTTTTCAAGCTCACTGGCCATTGCCACATGCCCTCTTAGGGACAACTACAGTTCTGTTCTGATGGCTCTCAGGGGCCTTTATCTTGATCCCTACCAATGAAGCCAGACAGGTAATTTTTACTTTAATGTTTCCCCTTTCCTAATTCATCCTGAGCTCATCGGGGAAGGTTGTTCTCCCGCCTGGCCTGGGGTTCTATCTCCTGGCTACACTGCATTTGAGGATGATCAGAACCTCCTGATCCCACGCCCCACTCATCCAGCCAAGTCCGTGGTGGCTTTCCACCACAGACACTGTGCCACTCACGGTAAACTCCGCCCGCCCATTCGTTTTCCTAAGTAACAGGTCAGTACTGTAACCTGCAAGTAGCCAGTGTGAACAACAGGAATTCACACTTAGAGGCTGGTGACAAGGAAACAACGCACCACTCAGCATAAGCAACATCTCCATTCTTAAGGCCTGGAGCAGTACCATTTAGTAAAGTAATTTACTCGCTTAGGCCACATGCTGCCCTTCCCTACATCGGAGAGCCGTGGGACCTAGGACAGGAAGCCTGGACTGCTCTGGTCGAGGCGCCAAGTCACAGGTGGACCGTCTCGGTCCGGGCCACTCGGACTGCGGCTTTCCCCCTTCCTGTCACCTTGTCCTTTCCCTTCCAGTTTCAGGAGCTTGTGGTTCCAGACGCTTTGCTTCCTCCATTAATGACAGGAAATGCTCTTCTGCCAATGACTACTGACCAGAGGTGGGCGTGGGGTAAGACAGGGACGTACCCAGATAATAAACACGTGTGCACATAACTAAGGATCATCCTAACAAATGTACCTGCATGCTGTGGAGAGAGGAGAAGGAATGCACTGTGGCTATGAAGAGAGGAGGACATTTCTTCCTACAGAGCTTCCTATTACCCCTTGCAGGGTCTGCGTCGGACAGGCAGACAATGGGGGGATGTGAAGGCGGGGTGTCTGTAGATCCCACACGTGCCCCAGCAGTCAGTTTCCGGCAGCACCAGAAGGCACCTCGCACTGCTGGGGACCCTTGCCCGGAGCACGTGCCCCTGAGCTCCCCGTGAGGAAGGCCTCTCACCACAGCACTGAGGTGCAGCAGCTCAGGGCAGAGAAAGGGGTTTCCTACTTCCAGGCCCTGCTTCATACAGGCAAGTCACCTTTACAGCATTTCGTAAATATTAAAATACCATCTGCCCTCCAACTGGCTATTAACACAGGTCATTTTTTTACTCTTTGCATTGACTAGAGTCTGCAGTTTTTTCTTTTTTACAGGGACAGAGAGAGAGTCAGAGAGAGGGACAGATAGGGACAGACAGACAGGAATGGAGAGAGGTGAGAAGCATCAATCATTAGTTTTTTGTTGCCCTTGCGACACCTTAGTTGTTCATTGATTGCTTTCTCACATGTGCCTTGGCCATGGGCCTTCAGCAGACCAAGCCACCCCTTGCTGGAGCCAGCGACCTTGGGTCCAAGCTGGGAAGCTTTTGCTCAAGCCAGATGGGCCCGCGCTCAAGCTGGCGACCTCAGGGTCTCGAACCTGAGTCTTCTGCATCCCAGTCCAACGCTCTATCCACTCTGCCACCGCCTGGTCAAGCAGTTTTTTCTTTTCTTAACTGATTGATTTTAGAGAGAGAGAAGGAGGCCATGGGGAGAGGGAGAAGGGGAGAGAGAGAAAAGCATTCAGTTGCTGTTGCACTTAGTTGTACACTCACTGGTTGCTTTCTGTGTGTGCCCTGACTGGGGATCGAACCCACAACCTTGGCATTTCAGGACGATGCTCTAACTGACTGAGCTAATCTGCAGGGCGAGCTTTTTCTAGTATGCAATTTAACGGCGTTTTGCTTACTGGCTACTCAGATGGTGAGTGGTCAGTAGGCAACCTCCGAGACAGCTACTCAAAGGCCTTTCCAAGCCTTCACATCATTGTCCTGCCCTCCCAGGCAGGGTGGGTCTCCCAATTAACAAAGGGCCAGCCATCAGATTAACCTAAAAACCAAGGAACCAAAACAAAACCCTCTTGTAGACCCCGAACCAGGCCTGACCCCATCTGTCTCTCCCAGCGTGGCAGCCGCCGTGGCCAGCTGCTGTACGAGAGCCTGAGCTGGACCGTACACACTGTAACTTTAGATCCAAAGCCCCATTTGCTGCAGTCACTGGGTTCATGGGCCCTTTCAGAAGGGCTGTGAAATAGCCTTGCCTTGCCACTGCGAACAGAGAAACATGTGAACCCATCTGACTCGTGTACTCAGTTCCTAGATAAAATCAAACCTGTTTCCCTGGACAGTCTGTCACTTAGCTGTTCTGACTCTGGATCAGAAATGCTGACTGGATGCCTGAGTGGACTAAACATCGCTCGAGGTTAACTTCTGCAGGGTGAGCTCCATCACTGCTAGACACAACAAAGCAGCCTCCAGAGGAAGGAGATTTCCTGAAGCCACTGAGCTGAGAATTGGTTTAATACCCATTTCAGTGACTCCGACAGCATATGGGGATGTGGGCTCTCTCGTGTGCTGCTGGTGCATACTTCTCTTGGCACAAACTTTCCATGTTAAAAATCTTACAATCTGTACAGCCTCTGACCTTGTAATCCTCTTTTTTTTCAAATGTTTTATTTATTTATCTATCTATCTATTTATTTATTTATTTTTTGACAGGGACAGAGAGAGAGTCAGAGAGAGGGATAGACAGGGACAGACAGACAGGAACAGAGAGAAATGAGAAGCATCAATCATTAGTTTTTGGTTGCTGTTGCGACACCTTAGTTGTTCATTGATTGCTTTCTCACATGTGCCTTGACTGCGGGCCTTCAGCAAACCAAGCCACCCCTTGCTGGACCCAGCGACCTTGGGTCCAAGCTGGCGAGCTTTTGCTCAAGCCAAATGGGCCCGCGCTCAAGCTGGCGAGCTCAGGGTCTCGAACCTGGGTCTTCCGGTTCCCAGTCCGACGCTCTATCCACTGCACCATGCCTGGTCAGGCGCAATCCTCTTTTTAACGAGGCATCTCCCCGCTGTAAAGCCCACAGGGCAGGGCTGTATGCAGCAGGCCTACAGATTTACTTACTCCCATGGCTGAGCACGCACTAAGTGCTCCGCAGACGCCTGCTGACTTACTACCCTTTGGAGCAATTCTCCCTTCCCATGCTGGAAAGTCCCCCTGGGGCTGCCCGTGTCGGACTGCTGCCCTATAAGTAAAGGTCCATGCCCATGACTGGTCCAGGGATTGGCAGGTGACTCAGAGGTCCAAGCAGAGTCTTCTGTGAGACCTGCTGATGATGCGACATTTCAGTGGCAGAATTCAGCGGTCTGTGTTAGTTACACGTGGCCAGTAGCTTTCTTTAGTGTATGTGGATTGTCTTCGGGTCTGACTTTCTGAAAGCTACATTTGTAATTTTAGTTTTTTAATAGATGTGGATTCATATAAATAAAACTTAAAACATATACAGGTATCCAGTGAAAAGCCTCCCATTTTAGCGCTCCAGCCACAAAGCACTAGTTTGCCCCCCCGAAAGCCAGGTCAGCAGGAGCCGCGGCGCCCTTCCGGAGGCTTCTGTGCGTGCACAGAACACAGAAAAGGCTGCGTTTTGGACTTTTCACTTGGTATGTCATGGGTATCATTTTAGTGCATGGTTTACAGCTCTGTACTGTTAGACTCTACGGATACACTATTATTTTCCATATTTAGATGGTTTCCAATATTTGAAATTTAAATCATTAAAATCATCAGGATAAAACTCTCCATTAGGCGCCTCGGTTCATTCCCCTTCTTCCTAAAGCAAATCCTTGGGTTCATGTTCAATACTGATCAGTTGTTTACCTTGCAAGAGTATTTTCAAGCTTGGAAAATAATATTTCAGTGTTTAACAGACTCGCCCGAAGCCTCAAACACAGTAACGGAAGCCAGGCTGCAGGCCCGCGGCGGGCTGCTGTACGAGGGGCCCTGGCAACCCTGCGCCAGCCTCACCTGCTGCAGACACTTGCGGGCTTTGTCATACTCGCTCCGCAGGCAGTAGGCGCTGCCGAGGTTAAACAGCATCACGGACCTGGCATAGCTGACGGAACTGGGGTAGCACTGAGGGGCCCGCTTCCCAGCTGCGGAAAAAGAGCACAGACGGGGGTGAAGAGCCGAGGCGCAGGGCGAGGGAGCAACCCCACCCACTGCCCCCCCACCCCCCCCCCCGGGGCAGGCTTAGAACAAGCAGAGCGCCGCCACCCTGGGCTGACAAATGAAGGACACAGAAGGGCCGAGCCTGAACCTTTGGGATGTGGGCCAGGCTACTTCAGTATTTACAAAACTTCTCACTTACAGGGTTCCATTGCTTCATTCTCTCCTTTGTCTGATCCTACAAAGACATGAAAATGAATCTGAGGAAGCAGGACAACACAGTATGTATCCGAAGAGACTAATTTTCTTTAGGAAATGAAAATCTAATAGCAAGGCAATTGTAACAGTATTTACTTTTCTCGTCGGGAGGTTCTGTTTAAAGACATTAGAATGCTCCCACCACCTACCACCCCGTGCCTGAGCAATGACATTAAATATGGGAATGCCACCTCACGCCCTCCAAATACTTACCCATGACTTAAACCTGACTTTTGAACACAATATTTTACTTTCCTCTAGATTGTGCAATCCCCCGGAGAGAAAAATACAGTAGGAGAATGAAAATGAATAATAGTTCTAACACTTTCAGCCTTTTAAAAGTTAGAAGTTAGACCATTTGATAATCATGATATGATAAACCCCTAGATCTGCTTAGCAAACAATTACTACAAAGTCAGCACAGTGAAAAATGTAGAGAGCCGCCCTAAAACTTCCTTCCCTTCACAACTGTGCCTTAAATTTCCACACATCCTGAGTTACAACAGGAAGGAAGTGGAAATGGTGACCACTTCTGATCAAATGTGTCCTCATTAACCTTGGTCCTGTTCATTTGAAGAGATCCCTAAGGAGACATCAGTGACATTCTCCGGGTTCAAGTGTGTAATGGCGTCAGATATTCTGTCCAGAGAGATGAGGGCTTCTGCAGCATACAAATGACCCAAAAACCTAAAATTGGAAAAAAACCAAAACAAAACAGATTTCAAACCGAAAAGTAGGTGATCACAAAAATACCCAATGCAGCATGGTCACTTAAATCCATACAGGATTAGACGTATTGTATACCCTTGTACAAAATCATAATGACATTTTCTACATGAGAACAAAACAAAACTTTTATAGATTCCTCTGTCCCTACCACACAGTGTTCCGAGTAGAGCACGCAGCTCCCCTGTGGCCAGACCTTCTTGGGCTCCAACCTGGGCCTCACCTGCACAGCTGATATCTGACTCCTGAAAGCGCCAACTCCTGTCTCATCTCTGCCACACTGCTGCACCGGAGTCTGTCCAACATGGGTCCTAGGTCCTCAAATCTGAGACCCTCTTCAATTTGACCATATTCTGAGATTTAGGCCTATTAATTACTCCAGAACTCTTTATTTCCTTATTAAGCAATTTCTTTCTTCTAACTAACAGGGCTGCGATGACCTTGTTTTAACTTTTTTATTTTATTTAATACATTGATTGGGGTGACACTGGTTAACTAATTATACAGGTTTCAGGTGTGCAGTAACCTTTTATTTTGTTTTCCTACCAAGCATCCTAACAGAAATGCTAATTAAAAATATCAGTAACTTCAAGTTCATTTTGAAATAAGATTATTTTAAAAATTTCATTTAAGCAATATCCACAAGCCAATAATCATCACAAAAGATAGACACATAAATTCAAACAAAACTTTAAACTGTTTTCTGTGAATTTACTTAAAACATTTTTTTAACCAAGTGAAATGCCTTCATGACACCCCAAACCCAGATATCCTTGACTAGGTAGCTAGAAAGCCACAAGCAGCAGGGTAAAGCTACTTTGGTATTTAGTCTGTCAAATGCAGAAAGATGTGCTGATCCAGACCAAGAAGATGGATTAAGAAGTCTATGGTTAGGATAGAAGGGTTAAGAGAATGAAAAAGAAATAACCAGACATGGCTTGGCCAATCCCTCAGAAGTTAGCAAAGAAATCACATAACCTAGGAATTTTGTTTCTTTGACATTCAAATGGAAGAAGCTGAAAAATGAGGCTAAAAACTGTCCAGCAAATACCAGGAAAAGAATCTATTTCAAATTATTTAAGAAGAATAATCACAATGTTAACCAAAGGATTCAAAAAGCAGCAAGGATTTGTTTCATTGTTGATAAGAAGAAAAAACACTGCTTGAACAACAGCCACGCACACCACGGTCTGAACACTGCAATTTCTGTGGTGGCAGCCGCAGCTCCTGACCAGCGTTTCACGGACCTGGACAATGAGGGTAGAAGGCACCTTAGAGCAACCCACCTGCCCTGAACTGAACTCAGAATCTCTTAGGCCTGAATATTGGACAAACTTTTCTCAAAGAAGAGCAGGAGTTCCCTGCTATAGGAATTGTGAGCAAGTCTCAAGTTACAGGAGGGACAAGCTATGTTTGGGGAACACTGGCCTAAAACAACCTTAATCAATGTGAAGTTTAGATGCTTTATATTATAAAGTAATTTATTTTTTTCAAAGACAAAAAATTAGTCCTGGCCGGATAGCTCGGCTGGTTAGAGCCTCGTCCTGAAGCACAGAGGTTTCTGGTTCGATCCCCGGTCAGGACACATATAGGAACAGATGTTCCTGCCTCTTACCTGCTCTCTCCCTCCCCCTCTCTGAAGTCAATAAAATACACATTAAAAAAGAAATAAAATTAAAACATTTACAGAATCATTCCTCAGAGTATGATCTCACAATTCTAAGTGTTGCATTTTATAAACAAGACTACTAAAAGGCTAATATATAGTTATATTTTGTAGATTGTAAGAATATACCCACAAGATGAATGAAAAAAACAGCTTCATAATGTTATACAGAGCATTTGTGGCTTTGTATAAAATATCTAGCATCAGCATCATACAAAGGTTGCATGCTGCAACTTAATTCCAAGATGGTTTGTTTTAGAAATTTCTAGAATGACAATGATACTAATATTGAAGAGGAGTCTAAAAAGTCTGACTAAAACTCACATACTCAGGAAATGGTACAGTAGTTTAAAAATATATTTTAAAAATTTTATTTGGCCCTAGCTAATTGGCTCAATGGTAGAGCATCGGCCAGGCGTGTGGAAGTCCCGGGTTTGGTTCCCGGTCAGGGTACACAGGAGAAGTGCCCATCTGTTTCTCCACCCTTCCCCTCTCCTTCCTCTCTCTCTCTCTTCCCCTCCCACAGCCAAGGCTCCATTGGAGCAAAGTTGGCCCAGGCACTGAGGATGGCTCCATGGCCTCTGCCTCAGGCGCTAGAATGGCTCCAGCTGCAATGGAGCAATGCCCCAGATGGGCAGAGCATCACCCCCTGGTGGGCATTCTGGGTGGATCCTGGTCGGGCACATGCAGGAGTCTGCCTGCATGCATCCCCACTTCTCACTTCGGAAAAATACAAAAAATAAAATAAAATAAAATAAGTCTATTTAAATTGCATTCCTCGAGGCAGATTTATCATGGCGACCAAAAATTCCCTTTTCGTGGGTCTGCTGAGGACTCACCTTGTATTAAGGCGAATATGCGGTGATGTGTGCTAGTCAAACCTGGCAGCGGACACTAGGGAGTCCAAAGCTGCTGCCTACTGCGCAAGGCAGCAGGTGCCATTTCCAGTCATCCTTGAGGTGCAGCAGGTGAACAAGTCTCACTACCAAACATGAAATCGCCAGCTGCTTTGCCCAATAATAAGCATTCCCCCGGAGAAGTACAAAGAAGCACCATGCACCCCAAACTAACTGGAAACCTCCCAACACAGAACCCAGGGCCACACAAGGCATGTCACACTTACTTAAGAGATCCAGACAGCTTGGGCTGCTGAAGAAGTTTATCTGCGTGGTTCAAAGCCATGAGGTTATCGCCCAAGGCCAGGGCCACGTAAGCACTACAGGCCAGGATGGAGCACCTGCAACACAGGAGGGAAGGGCTGAGAACCCACCTGGGTTACAAAGCGCACACGGTTACATTTGTTAAAAATGAAAGAAGGTCCTCATTAGGACTGACAATCTGGGCACCGGGTCAGCAGAGAGGAGGCCACAATACTAATGGCAAATAATGACAACAATGTATAAAACTGTTATCTGAAGCACAGAGTAGCTTATTTACCTAACACACAACTGACCCCATCTCCAACAAATTAACCAAATAGAGTTACCATATATATGTAGCCTGTAAAAAAAAATAATGTAGTTCACTGGCCTAGTGAGAACTTACTTCTATAGGACATATCTTCCTTTAAAAAACTTTTTCATTTATTGATTTTAGAGAGAGAGAGACAGACAGGAACATCGATCTGTTCTTGTATGTGCCCTGACCAGAGATCGAACCCACAACCTTTGCCTATCAGGTGACACTCTAACCAACCGAGCAACCTGACCAGGGCCATAGAACCTATCTGTTAACATCCCAGAAATAAAGCTATAGAAGCAGATGTTACTCTTCCTCTATATATTTGAGATTTTGCTAAGAAACAATTAATTTACTAAAAATCCATTTAGCCAGACCAGGGGGTGACGCAGTGGATAGAGTGTCAGACTGGGATGTGGAGGAACCAGGTTCGAGACCCCGAGGCCGCCAGCTTGAGCGTGGGCTCATCTGGCTTGAGCAAAAAGTTCACCAGCTTGGACCCAAGGTCGCTGGCTTGAGCAAGGGGTTGCTCGGTCTGCTGTAGCCCCCCAGTCAAGGCACATGTGAGAAAGCATATGTTGATTAATGAACAACTAAGGAACTGCAACAAAGAACTGATGTTTCTCATCTCTCTCCCTTCCTGTCTGTCTGTCCCTATCTGTGCCTCTGACTCCCTGTCTCTGCTACAAAATAAATAAATAAATAAATAAATAAATAAAATAAAAATTCATTTAACTTAGTGAATGTAAAGCGTCCTTCTCTGAGCCTATTAAGAAGTCTATAGTTCTTGCTAAGCAACAATATCAAGAGTAACTATAAGAATTTCAGTTACATAAATACTATTATCCTAAATAAATATACATACAAAAAAAGATCCTCAGGCTGAATAAATACATATGAAAATAAAAAATTTAAGTTACATTGATTTTGCTAAATTGTGTTGGAAACCTAAATTTCTGTTTGGTTTTCTATTTTTTACAGGGACAGAAAGAAAGGGACAGATAGGGACAGACAGACAGGAACGGAGAGAGATGAGAAGCATCAATCATCAGTTTTTCATTGCGGCACCTTGGTTGTTCATTGATTGCTTTCTCATATGTGCCTTGACCATGGGCCTTCAGCAGACCAATAACCCCTTGCTTGAGGTAGTGATCTGGGATCCAAGCTGGTAAGCTTTTTTTTTCTTTTTTTTTTGCTCAAGCCAGATGGGCCTGCACTCAAGCTGGTGAGCTTGGGGTCTCCAACCTGGGTCCTCCATATCCTAGTCCGACGCTCTATCCATTGCGCCACTGCCTGGTCAGGCTGTTTGGTTTTCTATTTAACGTCCGGCTCATTTAAAATAGGTCTAGCGCCTGACCAGGCGATGGTGCAGTGGATAGAGCGTCAGACTGGGATGCAGAGGACCCAGGTTCAAGACCCCGAGGTCGCCAGCTTAAGCGCAGGCTCCTCTGGTTTGAGCAAGGCTCACCAGCTTGAGCCCAAGATCACTGGCTCGAGCAAGGGGTCACTCGGTCTGCTGTAACCCCCCAGTCAAGGCATATATGAGAAATCAATCAATGAACAACTAAAAAGTTGCAACGAAGAATTGATGTTTTTCATCTCTCTCCCTTCCCGTCTGTCTGTCCCTATCTGTCTCTCTCTCTGACTCTGTTTCTGTCACAAAAAATAAAATAAACTCTTTAAAACAGGTCTAAAAAAACCCCCAAAAAACCAGGTCTAGCTAAACTCTTGACACTAATAGATCACTCAAATGTTTGTGTTTTTTTTAAATATTTTTATTCATTTTAGAGAGGAGAGAGAGAGAGAGAGAGGGGGAGGAGCAGGAAGCATCAACTCCCATATGTGCCTTGACCAGACAAGTGCAGGGTTTTGAACCAGCGACCTCAGCGTTCCAGGTCGACGCTTTATCCACTGCGCCATCACAGGTCAGGCTAGATCACTCGAATGTTAAACAACCATTCCACAAGGCAATCTTAAAATAAACCCCTGTCAATTCGAAATGAAGTCTGAATGGCCGGCCACAAACGATCTGACTTAGATCTGGCATTTTGAGTTATGTTTATAAATTACAATACATGTGTGCATCATTAAGTGCATTTGGGTTGTAATTTCAGTCTAGGAAGAATGTTACTGTATCACCATAAAGGTTTCTAACTGAAATCCTTTGACTAGAAGTGGCCCTTCTGGTATAAGCACACGGGGGCCCGGACAGGAGTACCCTGTTTCCTCTCACTGGCCCACCCCTGCTTGCTGGAACCTGAGAAAACGATCCTCTAAGGGAAAAGGAGCCCCTTAACTCCTAACAGCATGGAAAAATAGAATAGTCCCCAAGAAGGAAAAGGAAACTGAGACTTAGGACCTTGGGCTCCAATGGGAAGGCCGAAAGACTGCCTAATGTGGTTTCTGTGTTATCAGTGGAGAAACTGAGATTCAAAGTAGTTAAATACACTGTTCTCTAGCTCAGAGCGTAAGATGGGTCAGGTTAACAGTCCACACTGCAGACTCCCAACTCACGGCTCTTCCTGCCCTAGCACGTTGCTTCTCCATCAATCCACAGGACGGCCCCAAGTAGGAAGACAGGATTACATCATGCTTTTTCTAACGCATATAGAACTAACTGTGCATATAGATGGACCTATCTTTTTTAAAAGGGAGAGAACAATTTAATCCAAATATTACAAGTTTAAAATTTGTTACTGAGCACATAATTGAGAATCTGAACCTTGTTCACAGGGAAGTATAAGAGCAGGCAAGTACTGTCATTTCCCAAGGGATTTTCCTGACGAGCCTATGTCCATATCCCTGTCTCTCCAAGCTTTCTTCACCAGAGACCACCCTGTGGTCACAGCCCCTGAGGGGAATCCTTGGCTAGTTCTTTCCCTTTTCAGAAGCACTCAGTGGTTAGCTCCCCATGTAGTGAGATTACGGTTATTTAATTTCCTCTTTTGGCTTACTTGTAGTTTTTCTGTTAAAATGACAATGAACATTGATCTAGCAGCCAGGTATGTATTGCTCGTGTGGAAAAAGACATTGAAAGCCCTGGGTCAAGTTTCCCAGAGGTCTGAGGAGACCATCAGCTCGAGGGCCTATATGAATGACAGTCACAAAGTTTCATATCCATTTTCAGTTGTCACTCTGTCAAAGATGGGGACGAAACACAAACTCTATAAAGCAGAAGCTCTCTCTTTCGTTCCTCACAGAAAGATGAGAGCAGTTTCTCACCCCTTGCAGCAGGTGTTTAATAGGTATTACCAGATCACAGTTTTCAGGGTTTTAAAATTTGTTACTGAGCTCATAATTGAAATGTACTTCTCCGGGCACCCAGAGCCATGGCTGTCCTGCTGGTAGGCCACCCTGCTGACCAGACGCCCACAGGGAGCCACCCTGAGTGCCCTCCATCCCAGCGTCTAGGACGGCCACACCTCAGGCCGGCTTGCTGGGAAAAGTCTGCGCTGGCCTCTCCCGACAGTAGGGGGCCATTACTGCTCCAGTCCACTGTCAAGTCCACTTTGGGTCCAGGAATTAGTCATGTAAGATCTGCAGCAAGGCCTGTTTCCCAGAAAGTCCAAACTATAATTATGTACAGGGTCAAAACCTGTTTTCCTCCATCTTTTTATAAAGGGTTTACTGTAAGATACCATATCAAATCAGAACAAGGGAAAAGATTCTCACAATAAAACAATCTTTCTATGAAAATACTTAAATATTTAAATGCAGAACTTGAAGGCTGGCTTTCTGATCAAGAAACACTAGGGGTAAGCAACTCCCACCACTTGAAAGTCAAAGTAACATTTATGTTCCACTTCTCTTAGCGCCTTACAACGGCCCCTACTCACCTATCAACACCCTCTCACTCATCCTCCTTTAACCTCTTGGAAAACAATCCTGTACTCTTCTGCATAATTCCCACAGACTGGGAACGCTGAAAACACCCACGGCTTTATCTGCTGAGCCCCTGGAGAAATCACTTTACTTTTGATAGCTGCTACTTAAAATCCTGACCACCCACCCACTCACTCCTCTACTTCCTCGAGTCACTGTCCCATCTGCTTTACCAACCCTCAGCAGATGTGACAGGCCAGCAGACTGGAAGAACTATACCTCAAGGGAAGAGACACACTAGTTCCTGCCCCCCGTGGAGGGCCTGACACAGCCCCACTGTCTCCTCCGCACGCTGGAGGAGCTGGCTCTAGGGCCACAGAACGCCAGCCCCTGGAAAAGAAAAGGACAAACAAGAAGAAAAGAAACAAAAGGGGGGGGACCCTTTTCTTAAAGCACCAAATTATAGCAACAAGTTATACAAGGTTGGGCATTAAAATCTGTCAGGCCATATATTCTGTAAATTAAATGAATCTAAAGCAAGTATCTGAAGTAGTTTAACCCTTATCCAAGAGAGGATGAAGTGTATGGTGTGAATTATATCTCAATAAAATTTTAGACTATCAATAAATATTTTTTCTTTTTTGAGAGAGAGAGAGAGAGACAGACAGACAGGAAGGGAGAGAGACAAGAAGCATCATCTCACAGTTGCAGCACACTGATTGCTTCTCCTATGTGCCCAGATCCAGGGACTCCAGCCAAGCCAGTGACCCTTTGCTCGAGGCTGCAACCTCAAAGTTTCGAACCTGGGACCTCAGTGTCCCTGGCCAAGGCTCTATCCACTGTGCCACCACTGGTCAGGCTCTAGTTGGCACATTTTTAAAAAGTAGAAAGAAAACAGGCAAAATTATATATATATATATATTTTAAGTGAGAGGAGATAGAGGAACAGATGCCCACATGTGCACCAATCAAGATTCACCTGGCAACCCCCATCTGAAGCCAATGCTCAAATCAACCAAGCTATCCTCAGTGCCTGAGGCTAAAGCTCGGACCAACTGAGCCATTGGATGCAAGAGGGAAAGAGAAGCAGATGGTCACTTCTCATGTGTGCCCTGACTGGGGATTGAACTTGGAACTTTCGTAGGCCAGACTGACATTCTATCCACTGAGCCAACCCACCGGGGCCAATTTTATATATTTTGATTAATCCAATATATCTAAAATATTTCAACATATGTCAATACAAAAATTGAGACATTTTGGCCCTGGCTGGTTGGCTCAGGGATACAGCATTGGCTTGGGGTATGGAAGTCCCAGGTTTGATTCCCAATCAGGGTACACAGGAGAAGTGACCATCTGCTTCTCCACCCTCCCCCTCCTCTCTCCATCCTGCAGCCATGGCTCAACTGATTCGAGCATGTCAGTCCCAGACACTGAGGATGGCTCCGTGGAGTCTCTGCCTTAGGCACTAAAAATAGCTCAGTTGTGAGCACGGCCCAAGATGAGCAGAGCATTGGCCCCAGACGGTCCTGGTCAAGACACTTATGAGAAAGCAATCAATGAACAACTAAGGTGCCACAACTATCAGTTGATGCTTCTCATCTCTCTCCTTTCCTGTCTGTCCCTCTCTCTCAAAACAATAATAGACTGTGTAAGACTGTAATACAAAAGGTTATATAGTATAAAGTAAATCTTGTCCCATCCCAGTTCTGTTTCCTCTCCCCAGAGGGGCAACCACTGAGCAGATTATTATGTCCTTCCAGTGAGATTTTTCATGCCTCATTCTAGCATATGTATATATATGCTGAGTTTCTTACACTAGCAATTGCATACTGTCCATAATTCTATTAATTTTCCTATAAGACCATACTGTGTATCTTTAAAGATTATTTGATATCAGTACAGATGTTTCATTCTTTCTCATAGGTGCATAGAATTGGACTATATAGATATGTATTATATTCCTTTATATTTAGCTGTTTATGTTTCAATCTATGCTATTACAAATAGTGCTGCAGTGAATAATATCATTTTATGCAATCTATGAAGGGAATCCTGAAAGAAGGCACAGAAACCATTTTAAACTTGACTTAATTTTTACAGATTTGAAGGAGTACTTATTTTAGGATTCTTAATTTACGCACGAAGCTTAAGAAGTATTATTATCCCATAACGGTTGAATAGCTGCAGAATTGTGTAAGTTAACTTTGTATTCTGAAAATGGCATTAAAGAGAAGGGTATGTGCCCTTGGCATATTTTCTCAAGGAGTTTTGTACTTCTCATGGTATAATTCTTTGTTTCCCACATGTCCTCACAGGAGGATTGGTGATTTTCAGGGACAATAAAATTACTTCCCGATTTTTGGGGAAAGGGGTGAAGGAGCTCCATAGGGCATTCCATCATCATAAAGTGGGGTGAAGATGGGTTTGCTGGTACATATTGACCTTTTTTTCTTGTGGAGCGGATGGGAGAGAGGAAATGGAACAAGATGGAAGGAGCCTTAGGGTAGATTGATATATAAAAAGAACTACTCTGTAAGACAGTAGCCATGGTAATGCGGAGACAAGTGGTGTAGGGAAGTTGTACAAGATTCGTGAGGTTATTTTAAAAAAAGTATGGAATGTGTCACGAATCTGCGTGTCATCCTTGTGCAGGGCCATGCTAATCCTCTCTGTATTGTTCCCATTGGAGTGTCCGTGCTGCAGAAGCGAGCGCGCTGTGTCCTAAAGCTCCCGGCGCAGTTGGGTGTGACAGGGCGTTTCTGTGGCGGTAGCCTGCCATCTTCCTTAGAGAGAGCAAGCCGAGCGCGCGCACTGGTTCTGATAAGACCATGAATTCATTGAGATTTCATCTGTTCTGACCCGAATTCCTTCATGAGATGGGAAATGTGTGTGACTAGGGTGTAGTTTAGTGTTTATGGACTATAGCATCTGACCCCTGTACTCTGTAACACCCAAGACACCGGTGCAACACCTCATTTCCTATTTCCAGCATAACCCATATGTAGTAAATGATCACAACTGTCCTGATGTCCACTTCTTTTATTTCCTATTTTCCTTATTTTAATTTTCCCATTGATTTTGGAGAAAGAGAGGAAGAGGGGGAGAGGAAGCCAGGATGGAGGAGGAAAGAGAAATATCAACTCATTGTTTCACTTAGTGGGTCCATTTAGTTGTGTAATCACTGCTTCTTTTACACGCCCTGACCAGAGTCAAACCTGAGGCCTCTGGCGCACTGGGTTGACGCTTTACCCACTGATCCACCTGGCCAGGCCCTATTATATTTTTCTGATGGATACTTCTTTATTTTTTTTTGTTAAAAGACAAATGTCTTTTTTTCTTTTTTCTTTTATTATTATTTTTTACAGGGACAGAGAGAGAGTAGTCAGAGAGAGGGATAGATAGGGACAGACAGACAGGAACGGAGAGAGGTGAGAAGTATCAATCATTAGTTTTTCGTTGCCATTGCGAAACCTTAGTTGTTCATTGATTGCTTTCTCACACGTGCCTTGACTGCAGACCTTCAGCAGACCGAGCAACCCCTTGCTGGAGCCAGCGACCTTGGGTCCAAGCTGGTGAGCTTTTTTTGCTCAAGCCAGATGGGTCCGTGCTCAAGCTGGCGAGCTCGGGGTCTCGAACCTGGCTCTTCCGCATCCCAGTCCGACGCTCTATCCACTGTGCCACCGCCTGGTCAGGCTCTGATGGATACTTCTTATGATATGGTTTCATAACCTTTTGAGTATTTTCAATTTTTTTCATTTGTATGTAATGAAGATGGCTCCAAAAAGTGTTAATTCTAACCAGGTTACAAGTACGTTTTCAGAAGGCATATGGCACCTGAAGCAATTGTTAGTCTGTATTAAAATCAAGGTAGGTTTCAGAAATATATTCGCACAATTAAAACAGGAAATTGTCCCCAAATCAGGGAAATTGCTCAGAATTAACTACATAGTTTAATTGTGAGGCTCAGATGAACTTAGAGAGAAGTACCGATATAATAAATTAGGAAAGGTTTATATATGTGTGTATGTGTGCATGTGTGTATAAAATGACACTGTGAGAATATTGCTTCAGTTCCTCAACCAATCAAAGCTCTCCAAAACCATCATTTTTGTTCAATTAGGAAAACACATACACATATTCTGCAGCCTTGAATTGAATGGTCTAATTTTTTAAGTTTTTAAAATAAAAGACAATTCTATTTCTGGGTATGTCGACAAGAGAAACAAAAACTTGCTCACACAAGAACTTCAGAGCAGCTTTACTCATGATAAACAAAAACTAGAAAATAACCCAGATGTCCACTAACAGAAAAATAAATACCTAAATTTGTAGTTCACTTTATATACTGGAATACTACTCAGCTCTAAAAAGGAAAAAATTACTGATGCCCAAGTTAACATGATTTGAATCTCAAAACATTTGTGTTTCTTTTTACTTAGTATAAGGTACATTCTTTATCATTCCATTTATATCATTTATACGGCAGGCAAAACTATACAAAAATAATTCATAATGCTAGAAATTAGAGCAGGGAACTGACCGAAAGGAATCATTCTGTGGTGACAGAAATATGCCGTCTTTTTTTTTTGCGAGAGAGAGACAGATAGGAAGGGAGAGAGACGAGAAGCATTAATTGATAGTTTTGGCACCTTTGTTCATTGATTGCTTCTCATATGTGCCTTGATGGGGCAGGGGGGCAAGCACTTCAGTAACCCAGTAATCCCTTGCTCAAGCCAGGGACCTTGGGCTTCAAGCCAGCAAACATAGGATCATGTCTAGGATCCCGCGCTCAAGCCGGTGACCCTGCGCTCAAGCTGGTGAGCCTGTGCTCAAGCTGGCGACCTCAGGGTTTCAAACCTGGGTCTTCTGTGTCCCAGTCTGATGCTCTATCCAATGAGCCACTGCCTGGTCAAGCAGTTCATCTGTTTTTAGTAGGTTATTTTCTATGGTAAAAATCTAAAGAATTGCATTTTTAGGCTCTGTTCCATGCTTTATTGTGTTCTACTGTATAGTTCCATGGACTAGACCAGTGGTCGGCAAACTCATTCATCAACAGAGCCGAATATCAACAACAGTACAACGATTTAAATTTCTTTTGAGAGCCAATTTTTTTCTTTTTTTTTCCAGGGACAGAGAGAGAGTCAGAGAGAGAGACAGATAGGGACAGACAGACAGGAACGGAGAGAGGTGAGAAGCATCAATCATTAGTTTTTCGTTGATTGCTTTCTCAAATGTGCCTTGACCGCGGGCCTTCAGCAGACCAAGCAACCCCCTGCTGGAGCCAGCAAACTTGGGTCCAAGCTGGCAAGCTTTTGCTCAAGCCAGATGGGCCCGCGCTCAAGCTGGCGAGCTCGGGATCTTGAACCGGGGTCTTCTGCACCGCATCCCAGTCCGACGCTCTATCCACTGCGCCACCGCCTGGTGAGGCGAGAGAACCAATCTTTTTTTTTTTTTTATTCATTTTAGAGAGGAGACACAGAGTGAGAGAGAGAGAGAGAGAGAGAGAGAGAGAGAGAGAGAGAAAGGGGGGAGGAGCTAGAAGCATCAACTCCCATATGTGCCTTGACCAGACCAGTGCAGGGTTTTGAACTGGCGACCTCAGTGTTCCCAGGTCGACGCTTTATCCACTGCGCCACCACAGGTCAGGCGAGAGCCAAATTTTTTAAACTTAAACTATATAGGTAGGTACATTATTATTAACTTAATTAGGGTGAAGTACCCTTTGTGGAAGAGCCACACTCCAGGGGCCAAAGAGCCGCATGTGGCTTCCAAGCTGCAGTTTGATGACCAAGGGACTAGGACAATGAAAAATTATACAAAATAAGGATAGCTTCCCTAACATATTTGTGTATATAAAAGAAATTTGAGATGAAACAAATTTAGATTGTTGGTTTCGACAGTGTGACAGTGAAAGTGCTAGAAGAAAACATAAATTATTTTAAAAATCTTAAGAGGCACAAAGGACTTTCTTCTAAACTATGAAATTTTGAAAAGTAAAGAAATTGATAAATATGATTCTAAAATATAAAATTCTACTCTGAAACTAAGTATCATAATATCACAAGACAGCCTGACCTGTGGTGGCGCAGTGGATAAAGCCTTGACCTGGGAACACTGAGGTCGCCAGTTCAAAACCCTGCACTGGTCTGGTCAAGGCACATATGGGAGTTGATGCTTCCAGCTCCTCCCCCCTTTCTCTCTTTCTCTCACTCTGTGTCTCCTCTCTAAAATGAATAAATAAAAAGAAACTTTAATATCACAAGACAAATGATAAAGCCCAATTTCCATAATAGATAAGAACTCTTGGCCCTGGCCAGTTGGCTCAGTGATAGAGCGTTGGCCTGGCATGTAGATGTCATGGGTTTAATTCTGGTCAGGGCACATAGGAGAAGCGCCCATCTGCTTCTCCACCCCAACCCCTCTCACTTCCTTCTCTCTCTTTTTCTTTCTCCTGCAGCCATGGCTTAACTGGAGCGAGTTGGCCCTGGGCGCTGAGGATGGCTCTATGGCTTCCGCCTCAGGTGCTAAGAGGAGCTTGGCTGCTGAGCAATGGAGCAATGCCCCAGATGGGCACAGCATCGCCCCTTAGAGGGTTTGCTGGGTGGATCCTGGTTGGGGTGCATGTGGGAGTCTGTCTCTGCCTCCCCCCTCCTCTTACTGAATTAAAAAAAAAATGATAATACATTCTATTAGGAGTGTTTGTCACAAGATTGAAAAGGTTGGGTCAACACTTGACATTCAATCAATGTAATTTGTAATATTATAAGGGTGCTTAAAAACAATGTACTCATTTCAATAAATGCAATACTAATTTTGTTTAGATACTCACTTTAAGTTTTCTAATTCCTGCTTTCTTAATGGAGAAGAAGGTGGAGCTGGAATGAATTTATCTCCATCATGGCTTTTACTGCTAAAATAAAGATGGACTCTTAATTACAAAGATCAACAAATAAACAATTCAATGTAAAATTCTGTTTCTCTATCCTCACTCCCAGGCAATTATTTTTGTGTGACAAAAGTGTACAAGAGCCAAAACAATGAAATCTGCTTATAACCTGGTACCAGTGACGGCTGAAAGCTACACTGTCTATTAGTCTCTTTCCCTCCGCACACAATACTGCTTTTGAAACCTCTAATGAAAACAGGATCTCTGCCATACAAAGAAAACTACTCCAAGATCTTCACTTGTCTTATTCTTCTGATGATCTTTTATCAACTATGGTAAAACATAACCACTCTATGGAGGAAATCAAAAAAGCCCAATTTTGTTTCAGATTTTCTGTATTAAACACTTATTACTGTTATAATTAAGAAAAAATGCCGGGATGGGGAGACTTGAGCATAAAGGTGCTATATGTGAACAGGACTCTCTCTATACAAAATCGTGTTTATTTATTATTAAGTAAGATTTGCCAATTTGTGCAGATTGGTATAGCTTTAGGATTTAAGTATGGACTTTAATGAAAGAAAAACAACATTGTCTTTTATAGCAACAGGATTTCCAGCAACTATCCCTCCTGTTAATGAAAAGTGGATACTTCCCACTTTTCTCTTTCAAGGTTCTCTCCTAACTTAGCCTTCACCGGTTTTTCTCTTCCAGAAATACTTACACATTCACACGTTCCTGTCTTATTTTTCAAAATAGGGAATTTGGAAAATGTAGGCTGAGCATTTTAGGAAGTCGCCCACAGGACAAAGAGGCTTCCTGACAAGTCCAGAAGGGGGTTTGCCAGGGCAGTTCACCGGGATCAGGGTACCGTACCTGCAGGTTTCACTGCCTTCACTGCTCTCCGTGTTCCCACCCAGTTGATTACTGGTTTTAGACCCATTTTCCTGCTTCGGATCTTGCTGTTCTTCAGGTAACAGCAACAAGGCATTTCTGAGACAAATGGCTGCAAACTCCATACTGGCTACCGGAATGGCGGAAGACTGTCCATCACTCAAAAGAACAAAATCACATGAGCTAATAAGCAAGTAGCATAAAAAGAATACTTTTCCATTATCAGAAATAAAACCAGTATTATTGTAAATGAAAACTTTGCCCTGTGTTTTAATATAAGCAGTTAAAAGAGAATGCCAAAAACCCCAATTCTCAATAGTATATACAAGGTGCAAAATGTATATAGATTGCAAGTAAATACATTCTACACATCACTGTTAATGTATTAGAGGAGCTACAGACAAGGACAACTGTAATGAGGGCGAGGATTGCTATAAAAATTGGAAACAAGGGAAGAAAGAGTTTCACATTTGATCCTTGTTTTGGCTGATCTTTATTTACTTTTGAAAATGCCTTTATTTCTTAAGTTTTGAAAAAGTAGCATTATCTCATCATAATTTTGTTGAGGTTTTATATAACTTTGATATATCAAACAATCAGCTTTATTAGGAAAATATATTAATGTGAAAATCTGTAACAATTTGGAAATGGTAGGAAAGTGATGTGCTATACTAATAAGTCTTTTTAAAACATCTGCATAATAGTTGAAATAAATGACAATCAAAATATTGTGTGCCAGATACTATTGAAAAACTTTTAAATGGTAGTGAACAATTTTATTTTGGGGGAGGGAAACAAAAAAAAGCAGTGAATTTATTTTTACAAACCCTACTACTTTAGAGATACTAATTCCAAATTGGAATCTTCATACAAGATAAAGATGTTCATATTTAAAAGTTAACTCATCTTACATGTGACAGATTTATACTGCTTTGGATGCTTTATGTAACGTTACCTTTTTTTCTCCTACTACAGAGAATTATCATTAGGGACTATGAGAAGATAAGCCAAACGAAAAGTTAACAAATGATAAATTATAAAAAAGAAACATCAAGACGCCCTCTTCTGGACATTCTGAATAATGGCACTGACTAGAACAGGGCTTCTCAGGCCATCAATAATTTCTGCACCCACGCATGTAACAAACCAAAATCACATTCATTGTGGACCTATTTTGAAATAGCCACAAAACCTAAACACACACACTTTTGCTTTGCAAATACTTACTTATACACGGTGTTCTGTATGGACTGTGACGCCAGAACTATCTTACGATGATAGCCTTGCCCAACAATAGACTGTACAATTCCTTTTTTACTTGGAAGACCTTTAGTTTCTTGTTCAGAAGTCTACAAAATACAAATAGTTTCCAATTAGTGTAACATAACTAAAACAGAGTATGAGAAATGATCTAATACCTTTCCAATTACTCTAAGAACATTCTTAAGATCCCTAAGTGTGGACTTTATACGTGTGGTGATATGTTCAGTATTGAAGAAAAGACTACACAGAGCCGAAAGTCTGTGACATGTGCTATATTACATTAATATAAAGTTTGAGGTAATTCAAAGGAAAAAAGGCAATTTAAGAATAACTCAAGCAAGTATTAGAACAATTTATGTACACCACTCTATCCCCCAGGCACCATGTTGCATATAACGGGCACTTTGACATCAGAGTAAAGAAAGAGTCACAGCCTGACCAGGTGGCGGCGCAGTGGACAGCGTGTCGACCTGGGACACTGAGGACCCAGGTTCGAAACCCTAAGGTCTCCGGCTTGAGCACGGGCTCACCAGCTTGAGGGTGGGATCACAGAGATGACCCCATGGTCGCTGGCTTGAGCCCAAAGATTGCTGGCTTGAAACCCAAGATCGCTGGCATGAGCAAGGGGTCACTGACTCGGCTGGAGCTCCCTCCCCCCATTCAAGGCACGTATGAGAAAGCAAGCAAGGAACAACTAAGGTGCCGCAAAGAAGAATGAATAGTTCTCATCTCTCTTCCCTGATCCTTAAGGCCACACAAGCTGATTAGCTGGCTGGATCTGGAGATGCAACATACGAAAACAATGATGAGATGGGACTAAAAATCCATGTAAATAAACCGTATCATTAATAATACACCAATAGCCATGTCAGGTCAGTCTTAATGTAAAAAATCATATGTGATTAAAATATTCATTATTTGATAATGCCTTGGTAGTAATAGCTCTAACAAATCTGAGTTTAGGAAATCAGAAAAATAAATGGTACATTTTCAAAAAGGAAATGGTACATTTTATGGTTTTTTTTTTAAATGCCTTCTCTTACACTGCTTAAATACTCTCCCTACAAATGAGCCTTATGTTTTTTATTTAGAAGATCTTTTCTCATATATTATACACTACCCACCTAAACATAAGGCGTGCTTCTGCCAAAAGAGGTCTGAAGCAATATACTTCAGGTAAACAGGACAAAATGATCTCCTTAGCATCACCAATTTTTTTTTAAATGTTTATTTTACTGATTTTAGAAAGAGGAAGGGGGAGAGAGAAAGAGACAGGAACACTGATCAGTTCCTGTATGTGCCTTGACTGGGGATCAAACTAGCAACCTCTGAGCTTCAGGATGATGTTCTATCTAACCAAGCTATCTGGCCAGGGCTTAGCATCACCAATTTAACAATTAGGTTGGTTCTTTTTATTTAAAAATACATTTATTTCTGAGGGTATAAACTGCTTTGTTCAGCATCCCCTCTGTCCTGACAAAATGCAAGAAATTTTATGGAATTTTATTTGGAGTTTTTGTTGTTCTTATTGGGATTTTGCTTTCTGATTTTGAGAGCACTTTGGGTTATTTTTACTATCTTTTAGGTCACTTCAGATCATTTTTAAAAGGAGAAATGTGGACAAAGACATAATTATTTATGGCAAATCTATTAATTATTAGCACAGACTGAGTGGGTATCCAACAAGTTATGGCAACCAAGTCATCTTTACCATTTTTTCAAAATTATAAATTTAGACCGTGGCCAGGTGGCTCAGTTGGTTAGAGCGTCATCCTGACATGCCAGGGTTGTGGGTTTGTTCCCTGGTCAGGGCACACATAAGAATCAACCAATGACAGCATGAATAGGTGGAACAACAAATCAATGTTTCTCTCTCTCTTTTGTCTCTCTCCCTCTCTCTCAAAATCATTTTTTTAAAATTTATTGATTTTAGAGAGGTGAGAAAGAGAGAAATAGAGAAGGGGGGAGCAGGAAGCATCAACTCCTGTATGTGCCTTCACCAGGCAAACCCTGGGTTTCGAACTGGCGACCTCAGAGTTCCAGGTCAACACTTTATCCACTGCACCACCACAGGTCAGGCCTCAAAATCATTTAACAATTACAAATTTAAAACTTTCTAGAAAAAAATGGTGTGTGTCTGGGGGGGGGGGGAGGATCATAACCCGCAAGAAAAAAGACGACCCTAAAGTACTATTTCTAAAAATAATTGGAAAAGAGAAAATATTAAACCTTCATACATGCCTCTCCTCCCAGGAAGATGGGGCTTCCGGTTTCCATGAACTGTACTAGAGAATGGCCTCCAACACTTAATTCATGAACGGATTAAAGAGAGCAGCAATTTCTAGACAGCTTTTATTTTAGAAAAGTATAGATTCTGCCTAGAATTGTTTGTCAGTTAATTGAACGATTGTCCAATAAGAAAGCTCCTGTAAAAGGGAAGTACAACGGAACAAGCCATTGAAGCCTTTCAGGACAACTCTCCTCCCTCCCCCCGGTGTGTGCCTGAACTGCCAGGCACACATACTTCTTTAAACCCTTTCGTTCTTGCAGGCGGTTCTCAGAAAGTGCTGCTCAGCAGGAGGAGAGCCCAGACACCCTGTATCACCTACGGCAGGCATGCCAGGAAACATCTCAGGGCATACTTCTCCGATCTCCACACACCCAAGCGCACAGCAAGGTGGGGGGGGGGTCAGGAAATGGGGTGATTCCGACATCTGAAAATTCTGATACAACCTGTCTTCCCCCACCTCCCACTGACCACTCCTCATTTGAGATACAGAGGCTTCCACCACTGCCATCTGGAGACAGTCTAGGCACAGACTCCGCTATAAACTGGCCTCCTGCTCAGAGCCGCGATGGACAAACGTGTGTCAGAGGACACAGCCTGGTAACGGTAATCCAAGACTCTAAACCAGCCACTGCATCAGAAGCAAAGCCCGGGCGCTGGAGGAAATGCAGTGTAACCCACACTCCTGGGTTATCACCAGTCTAACCACCTGGCACACCCCCATTCTCATGCCCGCACACGGCATGGCCCCCGCCCCAGCAGCTGGCTGGCTACTGTCCCAACAGGTACGACCTTCTCACTGGCTTCAGCTCTTTAATGTGACTGCTGATACATGCTGCCACTTTTCAAGAACCAGAATGCTACAAATGACTTTATGAACCTAATTTCTTTCGGTCCAACTGTTAAAGAATAGAAGACGATCTTTATAAATTCCGAGTTAAAAAGGGGGATGCACTCTTGTAGGTTTCCAGGCATTTTCTGCTTCCCATGTAACTCTCGGGGTGGGAGGGGGAGATGGCTCAGGAAGACAGCCAGGCGGCACTCACCCCCTTGTTGGCAGCGATGCAGCACTCAGCCAGCCGGAGCCAGAGCCGGGGGTTGGCGTGATACACCTGGACCGCCTCAATCAGGCACTCGAAGGCGGCCAGGGGCCTGCCGATGTGGAGAAGCTGAATCCCACAGTTATACAGCAGCTCGTACCTCTTGTTGGTGAGTAATGTGCACATGGGTCTTCCCGAAAACTTTTTGCCTAATGATAAAAAGTAGGCGAGAATAAACCCTGAGATTTAAAATAAGTGACACTGAGAACGTTTATTCCACTAAGTACTTAAACACTACCTATCTTGTTTAATACAGATGACCTCGATGTGACGTTTACCAGTTCTCACCATGGCGACCCCGCCCCAACCCCACAAATAGTCTCCCGAGCTGCCACCAAGGGAGAAGCTCCCCAGAGAGACCTGCCCCAGGAGGGCAGAGAGAAAAGCCAGGCCCCGTTCTCCTTCCTTTTTCTTAAAAATTTTTTTTATTTTATTCATTTTAGAGAGGAGACACAGAGTAAGAGAGAGAGAGAGAGAGAGAGAAAGGGGGGAGGAGCTGGAAGCATCAACTCCCATATGTGCCTTGACCAGACCAGTGCAGGGTTTTGAACTGGCGACCTCAGTGTTCCCAGATCGACGCTTTATCCACTGCGCTACCACAGGTCAGGCCCGTTCTCCTTCCTTTGATTCTTACACATTGTTAGGCTGTAAGAGTCTACTCTTCTCACTTTGCTTGGTTAATCAAATTATTCTCATGTGCTCTTAACTAACCGGAAGTTTTCAGTTAATGTTAGGATGTTAGAGGATTTCACTATGGAAATAAACATTAATGTGTTATATGACTGTCATTCATTCATGTATTCAGTTTCACAACCCATAATAAATTAAGGCTACTAGTGATTTTGGATACATTTTTCATCAATTAAGTAGTTTTCAAAAATATTTTATAAAGCTAACCTGGCTTGTGGTGGCACATTGCATAGAGCACCGACACGGAATGCTGAGGTTGCTGGTTCAAAACCCTAGGCCTGCCTGGTCGAGGCTCAAACAAGACTACTACGAATTGATGACCCCCCCACCCCATCTCTCTCTCTAAAATATCAATCAGTAAAAAAATATTTTTAAAAAGATAATTTAAAAATAAAGTCTTTGTTAGTTACTCTTAACTCCTTGCTATTCAAAGCAGCAATACCTAATGCTCCCCATAAACTTGCTGGGCAGGATCAGAGTTAACTGCAGATGCATATCACAGGCATTCTGACCAGATGCTTGCTCTTTCTCTCTCATTTTTTTTTTTTTTTTAGATTTTATATAGCAGGGCAGGAGGTGGTAAGAAGTATCAACTCATATTTGCTTCACTTTAGTTGTTCATTAATTGCTTGTTATATGTGCCTTGAATGGGCAAGCCCAGGGTTTTGAACAGGCGACCTCAGTGTTCCAGGTCAATACTTTATCCACTGCACCACCACAGGTCAAGTCAGATGCTTCCTTTTTTTTTTTTTTTATAAGTGAGAGGCAGGGAGGCAGAGAGACAGACTCCCACATGTGTCCCAACCAGGACCTACCCAGCAAGCCCCCTATAGGGCAATGCTCTGCCCAGCTGGGCTGTTGCTCCACTGCTCAGCAACCAAGCTATCTTTAGCACCTGACGTAAGGCCAGGGAGCCATCCTTAGCACCCAGGGCCAACCTGATCGAACCAATTGAGCCATGGCTATGGGAGAAGAGGCTGAGAGAGAGAGAGAGAGAGAGAAGAGGAGAGGTTGGGGTATAGAAGCAGATGGTCACTTCTACTGTGTGCCCTGACTGAGAATCAAACCGGGGTATCCACACGCCAGGCCAACACTCTACCACTGAGCCAACTGACGAGGACCAATGCTTGCTCTTTAAAATCATACTGTCATCAAGTAGTAAAATAGAAACTGTCCCCCAGCAAAGGGCTTACCTGGATCAGTGCTCCCTGCACTGAGCTGTGCACACACATTGTCATTCTCCTGTAGAGCTTTTTTAAAGTAGAAAATCCCCAAATTGTGCTTGCTCATGGCAAAATGGATGCAACCAAGATTATTCCAGAACATACATCGCAAGCATTCACCTGAGAAAAACACAAGTAAATTTATCCACAAATTTTACAGTTCATGTACCTCATACAAGAACTGGGCTTATCGAACATGAATTAATTCTA
Source organism: Rhynchonycteris naso (assembly GCA_037038555.1). Classification (NCBI taxonomy): domain Eukaryota; kingdom Metazoa; phylum Chordata; class Mammalia; order Chiroptera; family Emballonuridae; genus Rhynchonycteris; species Rhynchonycteris naso. The sequence continues at coordinate 59,732,655 of CM073004.1, read as the reverse complement.
TGTGTAAACCCACACAGGCCCTACTGAATAGTTTACAAGGCAGGTGAAATTTAGAAGATATCTGAAAAAATTTTAAACTCCCATTCCTTTTAAAATCTCTTTTATTAATAGTGATAAACCAACCTTGTACAATGATTTAATTAGCCTATTTAGGTTTTTCTAAGTTTGAATAACTGTAAGCAACAGATTAAAAAATTGCAAAAACATTATTACTAAATTAAGCATCCACATAAAATACGATGTAGAAACTAGAAAGAATAAAGTATACACAGAAACACTCAAAACATGTAACATGAAGAATGGTAAAAATACAGAGCAGGACATATAAAATCCTGCTTTTACCTGTCAAACTATAAATCTTTTAGTTTGCCCTTTAAATACCACCGTGATAGAGCATCTATCTTTCCATGTTAGTTGGACAGATGTATTTCTTGTTCTGAATATTGCTTCTTCCTGGTTTTTCTTACCCATTTGTTTATTTGATTACAGATGTTTTTCTGTTGGTTATCTGCTATAGAAACCTTCTGTGACCCCCGTGTCAACTGTTACCCCCACTGCTAGTGTGTCAACTGTCTGGTGACCTGGTCTAGTGTATGTGTGTTTACGTTTTTAACCATACACTGTTTTATATTTTTATGTAGTCAAATTTAGTAATCTTTTCTAAGTGCTATGGTTCTTAGATTTTGGATAAAGTATAATCTAGGCTCCCCCACCACAAAATTAATATATTCACCCACGCTTCCTTTTGTTGCTTTTATGAGTTTATTTTCACATTTTAATCCTTCATCTCCCTAGATTTTATTTTGGCGTCATGGAAGCAATCCAAGCTTTAGTTTCCCTTTTCTTTCTTTTTTTTTTTTAAAGGGACAGAGAGAGAGTCAGACACATATGAGAAGTCAATAAATGAACTAAGGAGCCGCAACGAAGAATTGATGTTTCTCATCTCTCTCCCTTCCTGTCTGTCTGTCCCTCTCTTTGACTCTCTCTGTCTCTGCCACACACACACACACACAAAAATCCTGAAGAGCAGTCTGGGAAATAAAAACCAAGCAACCAAGGGTAGAAAAGCCAGGAAGAAAATAAAAAAACTTCACAATTTTCTTTTACCTGTTTTCATGAATCCTGGATGCTCAGCAATATTGGAACTATTTAACAGCTTCACAGCTTTTCGATAATTGCCTCTTAAGTACTCAAAATTGCTTTTAAGAAACAGAGAGGGTGCAGACTGTAAAGAAAACATAAGTTCTTTATAATTTGTTTTAGATGTCGAATGAGATCATAATCATATGATTGTGCTGCTGCGTGTTCAAGGGCATAAATGAATCAGTTACATCATGGTCAAAAAACTACAACCTCTTCTCCGCAAGTGTCCCCTGACTCTGCTATAACTATTACTTTACATTGCAAGATTTATCTCCCTGTTTGTCTCTTCCCTATGACTATGGTATCCTTTGAGGTAAGGATCATTTTTTTTTTTTAATTTCAGAAAAGGTTTCATAATGACTGGCTGGCCATTTAGGTACACCCACCCACCCCACACCCCGCCCCCAGCCACAGTTGTTCTAAAACAGTGGTTCTTAACCTTTTTTGAGGTACCGAGCCCACCAGTTTCATATGTGCATTCACCGAACCCTTCTTTAGTGATAAATAAAATATGATTTTTTCCCCCAAATTCAAGACATAGGTATATGTTTTTTTACTGGTGCACAAAATGAGCCGTGCATGAACATCACCTTGCTCAAAGAACAAGACCAATAAAGTGCATGAACTCACAACAAATTACAGTATTACTTTATTCTGGCCTCCACGGCAGAGGCTTCTCCGAACCCCTGAGACCGACTCATCGAACCCCTAGGGTTCGATAGAACTCAGGTTAAGAACCACTGTTCTGCCTGACCTGTGGTGGTGCAGTGGATAAAGCGTCGACCTGGGAACACTGAGGTCGCCAGTTCAAAACCCTGCACTGATCTGGTCAAGGCACATATGGGAGTTGATGCTTCCAGCTCCTCCCCCCTATCTCTCTCTCTCTCTCTCTCTCTCTCTCCCCTCTCTAAAATAAATAAAATAAAAAGAAATTTAAAAAAAAAAAAAAAAAAAAAAAAAAGAACCACTGTTCTAAAAAATCACTTGAGTACTGACCCAGTGGCTAATCTGAATTCTGCTTTTTTTTTTTTTTTTTTTTTTACAGGGACAGAGAGAGAGTCAGAGAGAGGGATAGATAGGGACAGACAGACAGGAATGGAGAGAGGTGAGAAGCATCAATCATTAGTTTTTTGTTGTCATCGCAACACCTTAGTTGTTCATTGATTGCTTTCTCACATGTGCCTTGACCGTGGGCCTTCAGCAGACCAAGCCACCCCTTGCTGGAGCCAGTGACCTTGGGTCCAAGCTGGCAACCTCGAGGTCTCGAACACGGGTCTTCCGCATCCCAGTCCGACGCTCTATCCATTGCGCCACCACCTGGTCAGGCTGCTTGAGATTTTTAAGGCCAATTTTCCTGGATTATTCCTACTACAAACCATATTTCCTTATGATTGCATACTTTTAATTAACAGTTATCCTAAAAGCATCAAGATTTGTTCACAATACTGTCTCTTTCCACTGCGGTCTTAAAAATTCTCAATGGGTGGTTGTGGTAAAGAGGGCGGAAGGAAAGAGTAACTATCTCAAATACTCTAGCGCTAGTCAAACTGAAGATATTCTCATTTGGAGCCTAAGAGCATTCTCAAAATGCAGCCTAAGGTCATTTGGAAGGGGAAGGTTTGGGCTGCAACTTGATTATTAATCTTTTTTTTTTTAAAGATTTTATTTATTGATTTTATGGGAGTGGGGGTAGGAAGACAGCAAGAAGCATCAGTTCGCAGTTGATGAATGAACAGTTTAGATGCTCATTCTTGCTTTTTGCTTGTCATATGTGCCTTGACCAGGCAAGCCTAGGTTTTTGAACTGGTGACCTTAGCAGTCCAGGCTGATGCTTTATCCATCGCACCACCACAGGCCAGGCTTGACTGTTTATCTTTAATAAAGGTTTTTGGTATGATCTAAACACATCCCAGTGTCTCATAATAATGAATGTCTGAGTCAAGTGTGATAAACCGCTCAGATGACGAAGGAGCTATTTAAAATGATGGGTTTGAAAGCTACTTGCCAATGGGAAATGCTTGCTATCGTTTTAAGTGAGAAACATTAACAGCCTACATGTAGTAGAGCAGTCCGATCCCTACTCACAACTCACCATCAAGGTTTACGTCTGGTAGTAGACTACACCGTAACAGACTAAGAAACCGACAAATACAAATGGTCCAAGTAAGAAAATTTTAGGGCACAAAAGCCACAAATTGGGGGAAAAAAGCAAGAAGAAACTTACATTGCCAGCTGTGTTCATGACGGACTTGATCTCCCTTTTGCACGCTTTCAGAGACTTCATTTGGATGTAAGCTCTTACTTTATACTGTCAGAGGGAAAACACCAGCATGTAAGTACAGTGGGGATTTACACATTCTGAAGCCGTCCTACTTTACAACATAAGTGTGGCAGCTACTTGCAAAAGCAAGTTTAAAATGATCTTAATCTATTTTCATTGTCCTCTGGGAATACACTCTAAAAAAACGAAAAACATGGTAGAATAAAATTTATACTTAAGTGCCAAGCCAAAATCCAATCCATTCTTATCTGCGCATGGTTAATTAACAATGAATTTTAATATCCTACAAACTGATTTTATCATCTAGTACATTCCCAGCCCATTTTTCTCAATTTTCTACAGAGTAAATAAAGAAATGACATTTTATTATCATCCTAAGCTAAATATACTCAGAGGGATTAGATGTGCTTCTCAACTATAATACTTCAAAGCCAAATAAACATACGCGCCTTTAATGACTGACCGCCTTCAGTGATCTACCACATTCCTCATCGCGCACAACTACAAGCACAGGTGATGTACACCCTCTCTTAAAATGGACACTACCTGATGTATCTTTGATTTTGCAGCTTCTATTAGAGCTCCACTTTCGGCTTTATGATTAGATCCGTCTTTGTTGGTGTTATTACCCATCTGTAGGGCGGTAAAACAAAGTTAACTAAAATTAAAAAAAAATTTTTGAGTTTTATAAGAAATTTACTTATGCATGCATCTGCAAACAGATGGGCTGAGTCCAAAACAGCATCAGCCTTTGGACCATACATTAAATCACAGATTTCCGAATGAGCTAATGTGAATCACCTAGAGAGCCTTTTCAAAATTGAGAATCCCAGGGCCTGGTCCCAGAGATTCAGGTTTAATAGTGTGGTGTGGGTGACAGGAAACACGACCCATGAGAAGCTCACGGTTGAGGCATGAGAGACTAGGTTTAAAATGCATGGATAAGACTCTGGCCGGCTGGCTCAACAGTAGAGCGTCAGCCCGGTGTGTGGAAGTCCATGGTTCGATTCCTGGCCAGGGCACACAGGAGAAGCGACCATCTGCTTCTCCACCGTTCCCCCTCTCTTTTTTCTCTCTCTCTTCCCCTTTTACAGCCAAGGCTCCACTGGAGCAAAGTTGGCGCGGGCGCTGAGAATGGCTCCATGGCCTCCGCCTCAGGTGCTAGAATGGCTCTGGCTGCAGCGGAGCATCGCCCTCTGGTGGGCATGCTGGGTGGATCCTGGTCAGGCGCATGTGGGAGTCTGTCTGCTTCCCTGCCCCCCCAGACCCTGCCCTCCCCACTTCTCACTTTGGAAAAATACAAAATAAATAAATAAATAAAATGCATGGATATTACTCAGGCAAAACTCAGATTATCTATCTAAAACCCAGAAGTGGTCATGTCATTCTCTCCTCAAAAACTTTTCTGCCATGTACACTGCCAACACCATACCCTAAATTCCCGGTAAAGAATTCAAAATCCTTCACAGTCTGACCCATATTCCAGTTGCCAATGTCATCTCCGGCTGCTCCTGTTTCATTCCTCAGGTACGACTGCCCACGTCAGATTTCCCGAGTTCCCCCAGCACACCACTCTATACACCTGCTGTGCTGTTTTCTCTGCCAGGATGGTGATCCTGCTCCATCCTTCCTTTTCTGATTTGTCGAACTGCTACATCTTGAAAGGCCCAAACCAAACATCCAGACTTTTCTGGAACATTCCCTGACTTACTTCCTCCCAGTCCCTGAACAGATTTGCTCAGTGTTTTCCATTCCTTGAAAAGCAAGAAGTGCTGCCTGACCAGGCAGTGGCGCAGTGGATGGAGCATCGGACTGGGATGCGGAAGACCCAGGCTCGAGACCCCGAGCTCGCCAGCTTGAGCGCGGCCCATCTGGCTTGAGCAAAAGCTCGCCAGCTTGGACCCAAGGTCCCTGGCTCCAGCAAGGGGTTGCTCGGTCTGCTGAAGGCCCGCGGTCAAGGCACATGTGAGAAAGCAATCAATGAACAACTACGCTGTTGCAACGGCAATGAAAAACTAATGATTGATGCTTCTCACCTCTCTCCGTTCCTGTCTGTCTGTCCCTGTCTATCCCTCTCTCTGACTCTCTCTCTATTCCTATAAGAAAAGCAAGAAGTGCAAAGTTTCCATTGTTGTCACCTCAGTACTTTTTAAGAGCATGTGGCATCTGCTCAACTGAATTTACTCTGCCAGTTATTACAAATACTGAATATGAAAATGAAATATTTTACTACAGTTTATGAATAATGCTAAGATTATTTATTTAACCAAACTTTTTTTTTAGAATATAAATTCAATGGGGTGACACTGACCGATAAGAATACATTGGTTTCAGGTAAACATCTCTATAGCATCTGAACAGTTGATTGTGTTGTGTGCCCATTTATTTAACTGAACTCATATATACGAACATTTGTTAAATTGAAAATAGCAACGCCAGATGGTTATTTTTAAACCTCAAGAACTTGAACAGACAGGAAGTACTGACAACCTATTTTCTGCAAATACTCCCTTTTTCACAAAGGGCAGGTACAGGAAGAAAGGATATCCCTTGAGAACCAGAAGCACAAGCAAAATGTAAAACATGAGAGCTAAAATACATTCCCAATGTGCATCAAGTCTATTATCAGAACACGGCCAAGCTTAATTGTCATAAACATGCACCCTTTTTTGAAGATCTTCAATGATGAAATTTTCTGTAGTGAAAGCTACCCTATTTATCCAGATAATGAAATGTCATTGTTTTAATTCTAATCTTTACATTCTGGAAAACTAATATTTCACATTTAAAAAGATACTAACATACATCTTTTGTCATTAGGAATATCAAAACTTTTCGGAGATCTCAGTTCACAGCCACTGGGATAGCTGCAAAAATTTTTTAAAAGACAGTAACAAGGGCCTGACCGGGCGGTGGCGCAATGGATAGAGCGTCGGACTGGGATGCAGAGGACCCAGGTTCAAGACCTCGAGGTCGCCAGCTTGAGTGCAGGCCCATCTGGCTTGAGCAAAAGCTCGCCAGCTTGGACCCAAGGTCGCTTGCTCCAGCAAGGGGTGGCTCAGTCTGCTGAAGGCCCGCGGTCAAGGCACATGTGAGAAAGTAATCAATGAACAACTAAGGTGTCGCAAGGGCAACGAAAAACTAATGATTGATGCTTCTCACCTCTCTCCATTCCTGTCTGTCTGTCCCTATCTGTCCCTCTCTCTGACTCTCTCTCTGTCCCTGTAAAAAAAAAAAAAAAAAAAGACAGTAACAAGGATTGGCAAGAATGTGGAGAAACTGTAAACCTCATTAAGTTGTTGTTAGGAATGTAAAAAATAGTGCAGCTATTTTAAAAAAGTCTGGTAGTTCCTCCTAAGGTTAACTATGAGTTACAATTTGATGGAAGGACATTTGACTTTGAGTGATGAACACAAATACAGATGATGTATTATATAACTGTACACTTGAGCCTGACCAGGAAGTGGCAGAGTGGATAGAGTGTTTGGGACACTGAAGACCTAGGTTTGAAACCCCGAGGTGGCCGGCTTGAGTGTTGGGTTGCCTGCTTGAGTGTGGAATCATAGACATGACCTCATGGTCACTGGCTTGAGCAAGGGGTCACTGGCTCAGCTGGAGCCTTTCCTCCCCCCACCTCGGTCAAAGCACATATGAGAAAGCAATCAATGAACAACTAAGGCACAGTATCTCTGAGTTGATGCTTATCTCTCTCGCTTCCTTTCTTTCTGTCTTTGTCTGTCCCTCTCTCAATCTCTCTCACTCTTGCTTAAAAAAAGAAGAATTGTACATTTGAAACCTATATAATTTTATTAATCAATGTCACCCCAATAAGTTTAATAAAATTTAAAAAATAAAAATAAGGACCAAAAAGGTCACCGTATGATCCAGCAATTCCATTGTTAAATATTTAAAAGAATTGAAACCATATGCCCCTACAAATAAAAGAGCAGCACTATTTATAATCTGCCAAAATTGCAAAACAACATGAATGCCTACCATCCACTATTGAATAAAAAAATGTGGTATACCCAGGTAATGGAATATCACTCAGCAATAAAAAAAAATGAAATATATGGAAAAAAAGAATGAACTTTATGCTATAACATGGTAAACTTTGAAAATACTACGTTAAGTGAAAGAGGCTAATCAGAGAAGGCCACAGATTGTGACTCCGTTCCTACGAAATGCCCACAACAGGCAAACCCACAGATACCAAGTGGACCGGTGGGTCCCGGGGCTGAAGAAAGAGGGAGAAGGAATGACTGCCAACAACCCCAGGGTTCCTGTGGGGGATGAACACGCTCTGGAATACAGAGGGTGGTAATGGTTGTAGTGAGAACGCTAGAAAGCACTGAACTGTAAACTTCTTAAAATTGATTTTTATTTATTTTTCTTATTTTCATTCATTCATTTTAGAGAGAGGAGACAGAGAGAGACAGAGAAGGGGGGAGGAGAAAAAAGCATCAACTCCCATATGTGTCTTGACCGGGTCAGCCTGGGATTTCAAACCAGTGACCTCAGCGTTCCAGGTCAACGCTTTACCCACTGCGCCACCACAGGTCAGGCTAAAATTGACTTTTAGATGGGGAAGAGGGAGAAGCGGGAAACATCAACTCATAGTAGTTGCTTCCTGTATGTGCCTTGACTGGGCAAGCCCGGGTTTTGAACCAGTGATCTCAGACTTCCAGGTCGACGCTTTATCCACTGCGCCACCACAGGTCAGGCTGAATTGTACACTTCAAAATAGTAAATTTTGTTTATCTGTATTATGTTTCCTCCCTCCGTTTCCTGTCATTAATCAGAAGTTTAATCCATTTGTCTCTATCTAGTTTGTGAGCCTCCTCAGGGTAGGCTGGCATAATTCCTTTGATTTTTTTTTTTTTTATTTAAAAAAATGTTTAGCCTGACCAGGCGGTGGTGCAGTGGATACAGCGTTGGACTGAGATGCGGAGGACCCGGGTTCGAGACCCTGAGCTCTCCAGCTTGACCATGGGCTCTTATGGTTTGAGCAAGGCACACCAGCTTCAGCCCAAGGTCACAGGCTTGAGCAAGGGGTCACTCAGTCTGTTGTAGCCCCCTGGTCAAGGCACATATGAGAAAGCAATCAATGAATAACTAAGGTGCCACAACAAAGAACTGATACTTCTCATCTCTCTCCCTTCCTGTCTGTCTGTCTCTATCTGCCCCTCTCTCTCTATGTCACAAAAAACAAAAAATGTTTAAACTGAGGTATAGTTGGCATATGACATTATTATTATATTAATTTTAGGTGTACAACATAACTTTATATTTGTCTATATTGCAAAATGAGTAAGTCAAGTTAACATCTATTACCACACATAGTCACGCAACTTTTTTTCTTGTGATGAGGATTTTTAGATGCACTCTCTAAGCAACTTTCAAATATGCAATACAGTATTATTAACTACAGTCACCATGCTGCACAGTGAATTGTATTTCAATAAAGCTGTTAAAGTAATATTTAATAACTACATGTACTATTTACATTTCAGTCAGAACACTTACCTCATTCTTTCCATTTTTGTTATTGTTACCCTGTGAAATCATTTTTTCTAGGACAGCAAGAAGATGCAAAGCTTTCTCAGCTTGGTAAGTTAATATATACAGGTCTACAAGTAAAAAACATACTGCTTGGGCAAACTTTTCTTCTGTGGGAGGGAAATAAAACAGGAAAAGTTACAATCCAAAGTGAAGCAAACATCTCAAGCTATTCCGCCCTCCCCCCAAAATAGGCCCTAAAGAGGAAGGCCTAGTCTTCCTCAAATGAACGTTTATCACCTAGAGTCAGCCATGAATGGGAACAACGTGTAATGCCATTCTATGAAGCATCTTGAGGCCTCTTGTTTCAGGTATTCTAGTGACTGAACATCCTTTGGCAAATCTCTACCAAACACCAGCACATGAAATGAGAAGTATTACTTTATGTGGAAGGATATCTCAATTCTAGTACCTGCCTGGCTACGTACTAGATGCTTGGACTTCACACATTATTAAACTAATTTTTTTACCTCAACGGGCTGACCTATAAAATGGGAACACTTTACCTGCCTAACCGCAAGGGGGCAGACCAAGTGATCTCTTGATCCTTCTAACTCTAAAAAGGTCTATGACTTGAGGAAATATATATCCTTTCAAGCTATAGAGATGGGAAAAAGAAAGTCTGCAGACACAAAAGCAGCAAGGTGTGGATGGGAGAATATAAGATAAGAAAACTGCAACAGCCAAGAGGAAAATATAAAGGCAAGGCCACCAAAGGAAGAGCCCAAGGAAGAGAGGAAGGGCAACCTGGTATGACATAATATTCCCTTTCCTTTCAGAGGAGATAACAGGAAAAATACGGACAAAAGGAAGGCTGCTATAATCAAGAGCAGAAAATTCCAAAGCTCTCAAGAGCTTCCCAACAAGACTCCACTCTTCCTTTTGTACAGTAGCCAGGAATCCATTTCAAAGTGAAATCAATGCAGTTAATGTGCAAAGGTTGCATCTCCAAGGGCTTTCCACTCACTCACACAATAAGTGCCTGCCTAGGTGACAGTGGCTTACCTGTTCTGCCCCTGGATACTTCTGAGTTAATTTTCCACCAATCTTCCCACCTGCCCTCAGTCACAATGGCGTTCCTGCTGTTCCTCAAGCTCACAGCAGGTCCTCTGCATATACTATTATCTCTGGTTGGGAAGTTTCTCCTCTAAAGGGTGGTACGACTCACCCCACCTCTTCATTCAGGTCTCTTTTCAAATACTGCCTTATCTGAGGTCTTCCTTCATTACCTTATCTAAAAATAATATCCCCAGTCAATCTCTATCCTGTCACCCAATTTTAGCTTTTCTTCACAGCATTTAACTACAACCTATATATATATATTTTTTTACAGGGACAGAGAAAGAGTCAAAGAGACGGAGAGATAGGAACAGACAGGAACAAAGAGAGATGAGAAGCATCAATCATCAGTTTTTCACTGCAACACCTCAGTTGTTCATTGATTGCTTTCTCATATGTGCCTTGACCGTGGGCCTTCAGCAGACTGAGCAACCCCTTGCTGGAGCCAGCGACCTTGGGTCCAAGCTGGTGAGCCTTTGCTCAAGCCAGATGAGCCTGCGCTCAAGCTGGCGACCTCGAGGTCTCGAACTTGGGTCCTCCACATCCCAGTCCGATGCGCTATCCACTGCGCCACCACCTGGTCAGGCGACCGATATATTTCTTGTGCTAGGCTCTCTCCCATTAGGATATAAGCTTAATAAGGATATAGATATTTTCTATTTCATTCACTGCATTATCTTCCAATCCCAGAACAGTGTCTGGCCCATAGTATATATATGTTAAATGAGGAATCCTAGTAGTAAAGTTAAGAAAATAACAATATTTTGGCTGGATGGCTCAGTGGTAGAGCATTGGCCCAGCATGTGGATGATCTAAGTTCAATTCCCGGTCAGGGCACACAGGAGAAGCACCCATCTGCTTCCTCCCTCTCCCCACTCTCTCTTCCCCTCCCATAGCCATGGCTCGACTGGTTCGAGCACATCAGCCCTGGGCACTGACAAAGGCTCTGTGGAGCCTTTGGCTCAGGTGCTAAAAATAGCTCAGTTGCATGCATGGCCCCAGAGAGGGGCTCCCAGTGGATCCCAGTCAGGGTGCATGCGGGAGTCTATCTTCCCTCTTCTCAGTTGGAAAAGAAAAAAAATAACAATAGTAATTGTCAAAGAAGAAGAAAAATGTGTTTGAATACTAATTGATTGCTAGATTCTGTTCAACTATCTCAGAGTAAGAGGATTTCACAAACTACTTTGGAAATTCCGAAAATCAGCTTCACAGAAAGACATGCCTGTGCCATCCTAGAAGTATAATTCTGACTTCTAGCTTTCTAGAAGAAAGGAACTGGTTGTGCATTATACAATACTGCACCACTGGCATCTGTCCTGGGAGGCCTGTCCGGCCACCACACCCTCAGGACTGGAGGAAAGAAGAGATGCCCCTTAAAAATGCTTCCCTAGAGCCATTGGAAGCAGCTGCTCAACTAGCTGTCAGCAAAAGGGGACCCTGTAACTTGTTGCAAAGCATCACAGAGGAGCCATCACCCCCCCACACCAAACACACACACACACACACACACACAATTCCTGTGCTGACCACAACCACAAGTATCTATACATCAGGAATCTGCATTAGTGTTTTGAATTTAAAGAAAGTACTCATGGAGAAAAATGCCAAAATGTGAGCCACAATCGAAACCCGACTGCTGTGGGTCCCTAACAACTGACAGCGCTCCCTAACAACCGTTTCCTGGGCCTTGGCTTTGCTGCTCTGTTTGCTCCCTCTTTTTCCCTTTGCCCTTACCTTTGTTCCTACTCTTGAGGCTAGTAATTGTAAGCTAGTTAAGATAACAGAAAAACTAACACAGTTCTGGACTATCTGTTTCGAATACGCAACAGACAAAATAAATTACTGAGCTGTCCCCTAACATTTCAAAACTCCTTCCTTAATACCCCACTTGAGAAAGAAAGGATCAGGTACACAACAACAAAACACAGCAGCAAAAAAAAAAAAAAAATCAACTGTTTCATATTAGAAACAGCAATTCTAACAGTTATCTTCAAAAACTGGGGTGGGAGGGGACTCAAAGGGAACCTGGATTCATCTAAAAGCAATATAATTTTTATCTTTCCTAACATTAAGAAAACCTGACACAGCCTTTTCTTTCTTACTGACATGTAATGCTCTGATTTAGGTTATCTAGGTACAAACACCAGAGACCGTTTTAAGTATGAGAAGGTAGGGAAATTACTGGCTCCAGAGATAACATACCAAAAGGTTCTATAAACTGATAAAGCTTTTCACCAACTGATATGGCTTCTGTATACTGCCGCAAGTGATAAAGAATGACTGCTTGATTGTAATACAACATGCTGTTTTCAACATCATCTAACCCGTCCATTTCTTCAACAGCTGAGTGGACCTACAAAACAATCAATAGAGATTATGCTCCAACCACAGTACGAAAATAAAGAGCAAAATAAATATGTTTTTAAAAGTGCAAGAAATCTATATGAATAAATGGGAAGAGAGGCCAATGTTTCCTACTCTGAATTTTCCCCGTTTTCTCACAATTTACAGAGAGTTTTTTTTTTTGTTTGTTTTTTGTTTTTTCTTTTACAGGGACAGAGAGAGAGTCAGAGAGACGGATAGATAGGGACAGACAGACAGAAACGGAGAGAGGTGAGAAGCATCAATCATTAGTTTTTCATTGCCATTGCAACACCATAGTTGTTCATTGACTGCTTTCTCACATGTGCCTTGACCGCGGGCCTTCAGCAGACCAAGCAACCCCTTGCTGGAGCCAGCAACCTTGGGTCCAAGCTGACGAGCTTTTTGGAGAGCATAATATTTTTATAGCTAAATTCATTTGCGTGTTACCTGATTCTTCAGCTGGTTAAGTGTTTGTCTCAAACTATCTGTTGTTGTTTGATTACTTTTAAAAAACTCAGCTACTGCTATATTTAAAATTATTTTATAATCGTCTTTGTTTACATCTTGCAGGCAGGCCAGGTGCTGAAGGCAGGCATCATAATTTCCAGCCTAAAACAAAAATGGAAAGACACATTCACAAAATTACATACCAGCTTTCAGACCTATGTAGTCATTTCCAAATATATTTCACTCATCTTTTATTTTAAAACTCTTTAAAAAGACAGATATAATTCCTCCAAATATGCTAATTAAAGTCACTAGATGAAACAGTATTTATGTCAATTAAGGAATTGTGATATGTCAATTTTTTTATTTTTTTTTTTACAGGGACAGAGAGAGAGTCAGAGAGAGGGACAGACAGGGACAGACAGACAGGAACAGAGAGAGATGAGAAGCATCAATCATCAGTTTTTCACTGCAACACTTTAGTTGTTCATTGATTGCTTTCTCACATGTGCCTTGTCCATGGGCCTTCAGCAGACCGAGCAACCCCTTGCTGGAGCCAGCAACCTTGGGTCCAAGCTGGCGAGCTTTTGCTCAAGCCACATGGGCCTGCACTTAAGCTGGCGAGCTCGGGGTCTCGAACACGGGTCCTCCATATCCCAGTCTGATGCTCTATCCACTGTGGTACCGCCTGGTCAGGCGTGATATGTCAATCTTATCTCAATAAACTGGGGAAAAGAATTGTGGCTATATATTTCCTAATACATGTGCATCATATCTATAATAATATACATATAAATATATACAAAAATATTTCTGTATATGTTAGAATAATATATAACATACACATTAGTAGATATTGGTATGTATTACTAGCAGGGTATAATAACCAAAGCTAGTCAAGAAAAGTAATGTGATTATTCCAAATTTTAATTTCCAGTTAATGTATCTGAATATCCAAGTATCAATACCTTTTGTTTACATATATGTAACTGGACAATCAAATAAGGTTTTATTTCATATAATTTAATGTCAGAAAAATTAAGGCTTTGACAAACTTTCAGGGTTCCATCTTAAAGCACATTCAAGAAAAAATACTAGCCCTAGCCGGTTAGCTCAGTGGTAGAGTGTCGACCTGGTGTATGGAAGTCCCAGGTTCGATTCCTGGTCAGGGCACACAGGAAAGGCAACCATGTACTTCTCACCGCCCCCCCCCCCCCAATGTGCTCGCTCTCTCTCTTCTTCTTCTTCTTCTCCTGTGGTCATGGCTCGACTGATTCAAGCATGTCGGTCCTGGGTGCTAAGGATGCCTCCGTGGAGTCTCTGCCATAGGCACTAAAAATAGTTTGGTTGTGAGCAAGCATGACCCTAGACAGGCAAAGGATTGGCCCCAGACAGGGTTGCCAGGTGGATCCCGGTTAGGGTGCATGTAGGAGTCTGTCTCTGTAATTCACTTAAAATAATAAATAAATAAAAAGAAAGAAAAAAAAAAGAAAAAGAAAACTGAAGAGTAGTAAAAGACTGACCTACACAGTTACAAATCTAAACTCAAAAGACTTAAAAACAATACTATGAAAAAAAAACCAAACAATACTATGAGAGTTAAAATGTATTCATGAAAACAGAAAAACCTAGGATTGGCTCAAATTACTCCCAGTCCTTTCACCATTATTAAACTTTAAAATGTTTTTACTTTAAAATTAAACCTCCTCTCTAAACTTAACTCTTGAATTAGTACAAAACAAAATCATCAATTTTACTTAGCTTTTATTTCTTTTTATTTATTCATTTTAGAGAGGAGACACAGTGAGAGTGAGAGAGAGAGAGAGAGAGAAAGAGAGAGAGAGAGGGAAAGGGGGGAGGAGCTAGAAGCATCAACTCCCATATGTGCCTTGACCAGACCAGTGCAGGGTTTTGAACTGGCGACCTCAGTGTTCCCAGGTCGACGCTTTATCCACTGCGCCACCACAGGTCAGGCAAAATCATCAATTTTAAAATTCACTGTGAGACAATTCACACTTGACAGACCCTAAAAATGGAGCAGACGAAGAGGAACATTGCCTACCGTGAAAGCCTGGAAAGCACTGGTGGACAGCTCCTTCTCCTGATCCGTGATCCCAGAGGTCTGGCCTGGCCCTTCATGCTTCTCTGCTCCCTGATCTGCAAATATACAAGTTTCCCAGTTTTTTAGAATGGTTGTACAGTTATGTACAACCTCGTTTGTGTCCCTAGTTTTCTTCGTAATTGTCCTCTTCCTTATGAAGCTGCCAAAGTTAGAGCTCTCTCAACTACAATGGCTAATTAGTGTTATGAGTAAGAAGTCAGTCCTCCAAAAACTTAACAAATGTCTTCCATAGCCATGGCCAAGCGCAACGGAAACCCACCATTATTTCTGTAAGGACTGGAGCCCTGCCCATCAGGACATTAGGGCTGAGAATGTAGTGCTCTCTTAAAGATATCAGATCTGTCCCACCAGCAATATACCAAAAGCAGGCCCTGGAACCCAACAACATAAATACATGCACAATGCCTTCAAGAAGTTTATAATTCAGTTAAAACACAGTAGTAACGTTTACAATGAGGGCTCTGCATGGATAAGAACACAGAGGTAATTTCCAGGTAAAGAATGCTTTCATTAACTTAGAAATCCAAAAGCCAAGATAAACATATTTTAAAAAGCTCCCTTAATATGATTAAGTGTCCATATACATTTTTTAAAAACTTTTTGTGTGTGTGTGACAGAGACAGAGAGAGACAGAGAGAGGGACAGATAGGGACAGACAGAAAGGGAGAGATGAGAAGCATCAATTCTTTGTTGTGGTACCTTAATTGTTCATTTATTGCTTTCTCATATGTGCCTTGACCGGGGGGCTACAGCAAACCGAGTGACTCCTTGGCCAAGCCAGCAACCTTGGGTTCAAGCTGGTGCACCTCACTCAAACCAGATGAGCCTGCGCTCAAGCTGGTGACCTTTGGGTTTCGAACCTGGGTCCTCCATGTCCCAGTCTGACGCTCTATCCCCTGCGCCACCACCTGGTCAGGCCATATACAATCTAAGACTAATGATTCCTGCCCTACTATGTACTATTTTAAAAACTAGATTTTAAAAAAATTAAAAACAATCCCAAAACAAACATAAAAAATCTCAGTTGAACCAAGTCTAAAACTACTCCAGGGTGACCCTTGTTGGGTGTGAATGTAGACTGGTACAATTCCCTGGGAAGTACCTTGGCAATACCCATCTGTGCACAATAGACTCTGACCTAACAATCCCACTTCTAGGCATTCACCCTACAAATACACATGCTCAAGTGTACAAAGATGCTCATCACCGCACTAACTGTAACAGTGAATGTCTAAAAAAAATAACTTAAATATCCTTAGTTAAGAAAACTGTTAACTAACTCATGTACAGGAATACAATGACACACTGAGTTGTTAAAAAGATGTTGAATCTAGGCCCTGGCATGTTTGTTCAGTCATAGAATATTGGTCCAGCATGTAAAAGTCCCAGGTTCGATTCCCGACCAGGGCACACAGGAGAAGCGCCCATCTGCTTCTCCACCCTTCCCCCTCTACTTTCTCTCTCTCTCTTCCCCTCCCACAGCCAAGGCTCCACTGGAGCAAAGTTGGCCCGGGTGCTGAGGATGGCTCCATAGCCTCTGCCTCAGGCACTAGAATGGCTCTGGTTGCAGTGGAGCAATGCCCCAGATGGGCAGAGAGCACTGTCCCCTAGTGAGCATGCTGGGTGAATCCCGGTCAGGCTCAGGCACATGCAGGAAGGAGTCTGTCTCGCTGCCTCCCCATTTCTCCATTCAAAAAAATACCAAAAAAGAAAAAAATGTTGAATCTACATGCTTAGACATGAAAAAAATACCCACAACATCTTGTTATGTACAAGACACAAACTGCAAACAGTTTTATGCAACTGAATCCCATGTTTTATAAAAATATATTCATAGATATGGATTTCTGGATATACAAAGAATAAAATTTGGAAGGATAGTCATCAAACTCTTAGTGGTTACCTCCAGAGATTGGGAGAGAGGATGGAGAGATTTTATTTGCCTTATTTTTCTTAATGTTTAAATTTTCATAATAAGCATATATTAAAGTTTTGCTTTTACCTGTGTACCTAAAACTAATATATGGTTGTAAAAGTCAGATAAGGAGTCTAGTAACTGCAAGATGCATAAGGGAGTTTCTGGGTATGTGAGAATTCATTGAACTGTGTGTATACTTTTGATGTCAGCATTATTCTAATTGCCTGGAAGGCTATATTCCAGGAACATTTCAAAGAACCAGTGCTCAGCAGAGCTGGCTTTGGGAAGCCCTGCCCTGGCTGCCCTGGCGCATGTCAGCAGTCAGTAAAGACTTGCAACTTCTCTGTGTGTGAGGAAGGCATAATGAGAACAGCACAGCCTGCGAATCAGACACTTCTGCAGTCGGGCCTCCCTGGCCACCTAACTCTTTCTTGCAGTTATTAAATATTAGCCCCCTTCCTCCTTTCCCTTTGCCAGAACAACTAAGATTTTGGCAGTTATGGGATTTTTAAAAATATATTAATTTCTGCATTTTAAACATACAACTTGACATATCAGATTAAGTATGACTGGTTATGGAACAACTCCTTAGATCACTGTGAAAACCAGGAGATGACACAGTCCTTCGAGAATCCACCCCTTACACTAACATAAGTTGTGCTTAGATGAATTTATCTAAGACTTAGATCTGCACTACAGATCTACAAGTATTCTGGTATTGGGGGTTATCAGAAGTATTACTTCTGATACTTACAGTTATAGCAGATAAACTGGCATTTTATTTCAACTTTAGCATACAGATAAATAAGAATGGAGGAAGAAGAACTAGTAGTTTAATAAAGAAAGTTCACCAGTTGAAAAGGAGGGTGTTCATACAGCTTGTCCTTTAGGAAGCTGTAAAGCCAGTGGCCAAGGCCACCACCACAGCCGTCTAGCCCATGCAGGTTTGTATTAGATTCAGACAGTCGGTAATGAAACAATGGAGCCAAGAACTGATGAGCCATCAGCTTTAATTCTAGCTTGCACCCGGCGGGCAAGCAAAAACACACACTGGGCTCCAAAACCCACTCATTCAGTGCTCACAAAGCTACTGACTTAACTGAGTTTCCTAGAATCAAAGGTTTCTAGCTCACCAGCCTTATTCACCTCTGTTCCCCATCTCCTCCTGCACAAACTCTTAACAAACTGGCTTCTTCCTCAGCACTCCGCCATCTTGGCTGCTTCTCCTCTCCTCCACGTGGCCGTAATCTGCTCTCCTCTCTAATACTAACCTCAGGAACCCAGAGAGCAAGCTCCCAGTCTGCCCCACTTTATAGTGCAGAAATCCAAACCTTTAATCCAATCTACAAACAAGGAAGTCTCTGATACAAAGTCACTTATCTGAGGCATAATGGGAGGATTCCTCATGAGAGTGCACCACCCCACATCATCCAATCAGTCAAGGGTGTGGGGAAAAGCTTACTCTTAAAACTTGCATGTGGGCAGCACCATCTTTAACAAAGTGAGCATAATATATTTTATCTGCCCAACAATCCACCCCTATGCTCACTTTACTACTCACAATCTACACCACTGGTATTCCTGTACAAGGAAATTAGGCACATTACACAAATTACAACAACATGACAAATCATACAATTTCAACAATTACAAAGGTACACACATTTCACCAGTCTCTGAGCACTTTTCCAAAAGCGCAAAATGTCCTCAGCCTTTTTTCTTGCCGTTTGAAAGACTTCCCCGGGTAGGGGAAGGGCCTCCAGCAAAGCCACCCCCCACCCCCATCAGGGTATTTCACATTGTCCAAAATCCGTAAGTCCATTCAACAAAGGAGCCAGTGCTCACTCCGGTCGTAGTCCAGGAAATCAGTCCACGCACATGGGTGTTAGCCTCCCCCTCATTCCTGCCATCATGGCAGGTTTTACACTGTCTCAAAGAGGAGCACGTGGCAATGGCAGTCAGCATTTCCATCTCTGCTCCGGAGAGCATGATGGCATCCACCCCTATGTCCCAAAATGTCAGCAAACTCACTAGCGGCTTAGCAGGCACCCCCTGCCATTCCAGTGACCACTCTGATGCACGCCTGGCTCCCGGGATGTCCGTTCATTCTCCCACCGCAGCTGCTGCCGTTTACCTTCTGGAGTCTGCGAATCACAACTCCAGCCCAATTCTCCTTATCTTCTGGATAGCAGCTGGAAATGCCAGCTCCTGCTGCTGGGCTTGAGCCCCGGGCCACCGCTGCCGCGGGCCTTGCCACCCCAGCCCCGGCCTCCTGCTGCGACTGGCTCTCGGAAATCTCCACAATGTCCAGGGCACGACCCTGTGATTCCTTTTCCAGAGGCTGCTCCATTTCCAGGCAAATCTCATGAACCTGATCGGCCTCCTCCTCCAGTGCTTCCTCCAGCTTCAGACTACGCCAAATGTAAAGCCAGTAGTCAGGGTCAGGATCACAGCCGTCTGGCCCGTGCAGGTTCACATTAGATTCGGACAGTCGGTAATGAAACAACGGAGCAAAGAACTGGTGAGCCATCAGCTTTAATTCTAGCTTGCATCTGGAGGGCAAGGAATACACACACTGGGCTCCAAAACCCACTCATTCAGTGCTCACAAAGCTACTGACTTAACTGAGTTTCCTAGAATCAAAGGTTTCTAGCTCACCAGTCTTATTCACCTCTGTTTCCCATCTCCTTCTCTCTGCACAAACTGGCTTCTTCCTCAGCATTCCGCCACCTTGGCTGCCTCCTCTCCTCCATGTGGCCTTAATCTGCTCTCCTCTCTAATACCAACCTCAGGAACCCAGAGAGCAAGCTCCCAGTCTGCCCCACTTTATAGTGTAGAAATCCAAACCTTTAATCCAATCTACAAACAAGGAAGTCTCTGATACAAAGTCACTTATCTGAGGCATAATGGGAGGATTCCTCATGAGAGTGCACCACCCCACATCATCCAATCAGTCAAGGGTGTGGGGAAAAGCTTACTCTTAAAACTTGCACGTGGGCAGCGCCATCTTTAACAAAGTGAGAATAATATATTTTATCTGCCCAACAGAAACCAATAGCGATGTGTTTGACTGTAAGACTGCTGTTTACACAGCACATCTGTTTTACAAAACTTCCAGGTGCACAGTAACAGTAAGGACCAATTACTTTAAAATGTGTAAAAACGGGACACAAGATTCCAGCACGTGAGAAAACAAAGTATGAGTTTAGAATGAGGCCAAACCCTCAACTCCATCTATATTTACTATAAAATTATAACAATAAACATAAATACTTTAAATTTTTTAAGGAAATTTAAAGCATTTTTAAAAATTTATCTTTTCTTATAAGAAAGTACACTAAATTTAAACCAAATGACAAGAATTCTTAGTTTGCCATCAAGTTATATCCAAAGCTTCTTCTAAAGTGTATCCTCTCTGGACTAGATGACATTCTTTAATGGGACTTCTGGGACCAACTGTCAAAGAGTGACGTATAAATAAAAGGCAGAAGGACACGCATGACAACTCACCTAGGTGTTGAAGCATTTAAGCTTCCATCTACTCTGCCCCAAAGGCTGACTGGCTCCCGTGGCCACTGCTATCATTTATCTCGAGAAACTGGAAGTCTCCTAATATCTTTCAGGAAAGGAGAGAAATAAATAAGCTAGACCCTAAGGCTGATAGGGGACTATGAAATTCCCATTTCTATTGATATTTGAAAGAACTGAGCCCAATAACAATAGCCTTTTACTTGTAAACCATCCATTATTTTACCTACATTCGTTTACAAGATAAATCTTTAAAAAAGAAAATATTTCAATGGTATGCCTTTTTATTTTCCTTCTTATCTCTCTTTACTTTTCAAGTTTTTTGCAAGGAATGAACATTATTTGTATAATCAGTTTAAAAAAAAATTTTAAGGCTTTATTCATTTTAGAAAGGTGAGAGAGAAAGAAAGAGAGAAAGAGGGGAGAGAGGAGGGGGAAGGAGCAGGAAGCATCAACTCCCATATGTGCCTTGACCAAGTAAGTCCGTGGTTTCAAACCAGCAACCTCAGCGTTCCAGGTTGACATTATATCCACTGTGCCACCACAGGTCAGGCCTTTAAAATGTTTTTAAAACATCCATTTTTTTTTTATAACTGGTGATTTCTTACCAAAAAGAGTCTGCACATAATTCCACAATGTGTCTTTATTTGTCCAAAAGTAGTCTTCATTGCTAATTGAAAAAGTGTGTGACCGTTCATCCATAAGCCCGCCTTTCCTTCCAGTGTGGCCTAACGAACATGGCTGACTTTCCGGGCGCACAGAACTCTTCGGCGCATCAACCTTGACATTCTTTAAGCCAAAAGGCTTCATTTTGAACCAAACTATTGCCTTTAGGTTTGAACTAAGTAGAAAAACACACGCTTTTCCAAAACTGAAAAAAAAAAGTCAGTTAACTGAAAGCACAGACACATTCCATTAAAAGAATGTTAATTCAAATCTGATTGGAGGAAGATCTCCCACATAGCTACACTTTTCAAAATATAACTACCCCAAAGACATACAAGAAAAGAAATTTTGGTCCAAAGAGAAACAGGATGGTTAAGGCCTAAGAAAATATGCTACACTCACAAAATATAATGTCCTTTGTAAAGGGAAATTTTAATCTTTTTTTTTTTTTTTTTTTTTTTTTTACAGGGACAGAGAGAGAGTCAGAGAGAGGGATAGACAGGGACAGACAGGAACGGAGAGAGGTGAGAAGCATCAATCATCAGTTTTTCGTTGCGACACCTTAGTTGCTCATTGATTGCTTTCTCACATGTGCCTTGGCTGCAGGCCTTCAGCAGACTGAGCAACCCCTTGCTGGAGCCAGCGACCTTGGGTCCAAGCTGGTGAGCCTTGCTCAAACCAGATGAGCCCGAGCTCAAGCTGGCGACCTTGGAGTCTCGAACCTGGGTCTTCCGCATCCCAGTCCAACGCTCTATCTGCTGTGCCACTGCCTGGTCAGGCTAAAGGGAAATTTTAAATAAGGACACCATTTCAAAGAAAAATAATTCAGTTTCACCAAAGTCACGATCTAGCTAAGGCTCACACACTGCACATGAACCAGTACACCTGACTTATCAAAACCTTACAGATAACGGCTAATTTCTACACAACTCAGAGAAATAACATGTGACCAGCAATGCTATAGACTTCAGTACCCTGTCCAGCACTACAGAAATCAAGGAGAATATTAAGAATCAAAAATCTATCAGCAGCCCTGGCCACACAGCTTGGTTAGTTGTGGCGTTTTTCTTTTCTTTTTTTTATTTTTATTTTATTCATTTTAGAGAGGAGACACAGAGTGAGAGAGAGAGAAAGAGAAAGAGAGAAAGGGGGGAGGAGCTGGAAGCATCAACTCCCATATGTGCCTTGACCAGACCAGTGCAGGGTTTTGAACTGGCGACCTCAGTGTTCCCAGGTCGACGCTTTATCCACTGTGCCACCACAGGTCAGGCAGTTGTGGCATTTTTCAATTGCCATTCTACAGACCAGACCACCAGAAATTTCATGCTGGCCTGCGAAAGAGTTAAGCACCCTGATATTGTTTGAAAATTATAGACCCAGTGATCTTAGTGGAATATGCTTTATGCACAGGGTGATTTCTGCCTTAGCAGTTCACAAAATAATTATCCTATTTTCACCGGTCCTCAAGTATTAGGTTGAAAACCACTGGGTTATTAGAGCATCGTCCTGATACGCAGAGGTTGTGAGTTCCATCCCTGGTCAGGGCAGATACAGGAACAGGTTGATGTTTCTGTCTCTCTTTCTCCCTTCCTTTCTCTCTAAAAATCAATACATTTTTAAAAAACAAAAGAAAGACTATATCAGCATGCTTTACAGAAGACAGGCAAATCAGAACACTACCACTGCCAATGAGCATTTTCATTTTTATGTCTAAGAGTAGTTTTATACACATAAAAAAGATTTACTCCAGTTTTCAAATAGTAATA
Source organism: Rhynchonycteris naso (assembly GCA_037038555.1). NCBI lineage: Eukaryota > Metazoa > Chordata > Mammalia > Chiroptera > Emballonuridae > Rhynchonycteris > Rhynchonycteris naso. Next base: position 59,709,802 of record CM073004.1, on the reverse strand, counting down.
CTTGATTTATTAATTTTTTAAAAGATTTTATTTATTCATTTTAGAGATGAGAGGGAGGGAGAGAGAGAGAGGGAGAGAGAGAGAGAGAGAGAGAGAGAGAGGGAGAGAGAGAAACAAGGGAGGAACAAGAAACATCAACTCCTATATGTGCCTTGATCGGGCAAGCCCAGGGTTTCAAACTGGCAACCTCAGCATTCCAGATTGACACTCTATCCCAGGGGTCAGGAACCTATGGCTCACGAGCCAGATGTGGCTCTTTTGATGGCTGCATCTGGCTCGCAGACAAATCTTTAATAAGAAAAACAACTTTAAAAATATAAAACATTCTCATGTATTACAATCCATTCATTTCCTACAGCTCATGTTCATGGTTGCAGGTGGCTGGAGCCAATCACAGCTGTCCTCCGGGACAACACCAAATTTTTATTGGATAATGCGTAACATACACGGGTTGTTGTGAGGTCAGGAAGTAAACTTCCCTCCTTTTAATCAAGTAGTCAGCTAGCTAATTGCAGAAACTCTTTTGACGAAGAAGATGGCTAAAAGAAAAATAGATAAGGAGTATTGTACTTTTCAGCAGGAATGGACAGAGAAATTCGCCTTTGTGGAGAGAGCAGGTTCTGCAGTGTGTCTAATATGCAATGATAAAATTGCGTCGATGAAACGGTCAAATATAAAGTGGCATTTTGACACACGCCATACTACACTTGCATCGAAATATCCAGCGGGGGACAGCAGGAAGAAAGCATGTCAAGAGCTACTGTGCAGAGTGCAAGCTAATCAGCAGCAACTCCGTGTTTGGACCCAACAAGGTGATTGGAATTCGGCTAGCTTTGCTGATGCTTTAGCAATTGTGAGAAACAGGCCTGACCTGTGGTGGCGCAGTGGATAAAGCGTCGACCTGGGAACACTGAGGTTGCCAGTTCAAAACCCTGCACTGGTCTGGTCAAGGCACATATGGGAGTTGAGCTTCCAGCTCCTCCCCCCTTTCTCTTTCTCTCTCTCTCACTCTGTGTCTCCTCTCTAAAATGAATAAAATAATAAAAAAAAAAATTAAAAAAAAAAAAAACGCAATTGTGAGAAACAAAGTCATTCACAGATGGGGAGTATGCCAAAACATTCATGCTTGATGTTGCCAATGAACTTTTGACGACTTTTTGGATAAAGACAAGATAATCAAATGAATTAAAGACGTGCCTCTGTCGGCAAGAACTGTTCACGATCATACCATCATGATGGCAAATTAAATTGAGGCAACACAAGTGAAGGACATAAATACAGCTCCATTCTTTTTTTAATTTTTTTTCTATTTCTTTTTATTTATTTATTTGAGAGAGGAGACACAGTGAGAGGGGGGGGGGGAGGAAGAGCTAGAAGCATCAACTCCCATATGTGCCTTGACCAGACCAGTGCAGGGTTTTGAACTGGCGACCTCAGTGTTCCCAGGTCGACGTGTTATCCACTGCGCCACCACAGGTCAGGCCTGACAACATTCTTTTCTCTCGCTTTGGATGAGTCAACAGACGTAAGCCATTTATCCCACCCAGTTCAGCATGATTGTCGATAGCACACTTTGTGAGGAAAGTCTTGCTATTTTGCCTATGAAAGAGACAAGAGAGGAGGATTTATTCAAGTTTTTCACTGAGTTCGCTAAAGAAAACAATGTACCAATGGATAAACTTATTTCTATGTGTACTCATGGTGCTCCGTGCATGGTGGGGAAAAACAGAGGATTCGTAGCGCTTCTTCGTGAACATGAAGAGAGACCCATCCTAAGTTTTCACTGCATCCTACATCAGGAGGCATTTTGTGCTCAGATGTGTGGCGAGCAGCTTGGTGAGGTGATGTCGCTGGTAATTTGGGTGGTCAACTTTATTGTTGCCTGAGCTTTAAATGATTGCCAGTTTAAAACATTGCTGGATGAAGTTGGGAATAATTATCCTGGTCTGCTTCTGCACAGCAATGTGCGTTGGTTGTCAAGAGGAAGGTGCTCAGCCGTTTTGCAGCTTGTGTGAGCGAAATCCGGACTTTTCTTGAAATGAAAAACGTCGAGCATCCTGAGTTAGCTAACACTGAGTGGCTCCTAAAGTTCTGCTATCTCGTGGACATGACTGAACATCTGAACCAGCTCAATGTGAAAATGCAAGGCACTGGAAATACAGTCTTATCCCTTCGACAAGCAGTGTTTGCATTTGAAAACAAGCTGGAACTCTTCATCGCTGACATTGAAACAGGTCGTTTACTACACTTTGAAAAACTGGGAGAGTTTAAAGATGCATGTGCAGCAAGTGACCCTGCTCAACATCTTGATCTCCAGCAGCTAATCTCCTGCAGTCATTCAAAGCGTGCTTTGAAGAATTTCATGAGTGCACTCATCTTTTTAAGTTCATCATCCATCCACACGAGTGTGCAGTGGACAGTGCCAACCTGAGTTACATCCCGGTGTCTCCGTCAGAGATTTTGAGCTACAAGCTGCGGACCTGAAGGCCTCGGTTATGTGGGTAAGTTCAAATCACTGAATGAAGATTTGGAAAGACTTGCACGACAGCAAGCAGAGTTGGCGAGCAAACACAAGTGGGAAGAAATGAAAAAACTTCAACCCGTGGATCAGCTGATTGTCAAAACTTGAAATGCACTTCCCGTCACATACCACACACTGCAGCATGTGAGTATTGCTGTACTGACAATGTGTGGCTCTACGTATGCATGTGAGCAGTCTTTCTCACATCTAAAGAATGTTAAGACCAACCTACGATCACGTTTAACGGATGGAAGTCTCAACTCCTGCATGAAGCTTAACCTCACCATGTATCAACCAGACTACAAAGCCATCAGCAAAAATATGCAGCACCATAAGTCGCATTAATGGTAAGAAGTACTTTATTCGTCATTGGTTAGCAATAGCTTAGCAACGTTATTAAAAAGAATTCAGAGACTTATTGTACTTTAAAAGTGTTGGTCATACATAAAATGCACACATTTACTTGTATTTAGTGTTAAACATATTGTATGTCTCTCACGGAATTACATTTTAAAATATGTGGTGTTCATGGCTCTCTCAGCCAAAAAGGTTCCCGACCCCTGCTCTATCCACTGTGCCACCAGAGGTCAGGCTAATTTTGTTTTTTAATTCAGTGAGAGGAAGGGAGGCAAAGACAAACTTCCATATGCATCCCAACCGAGATCCACCCAGCAAGCTCACTAGGGCGTGATGCTCTGCCCATCTTGGGCGTTGTTCTATTGCTCAGCAGCCAAGCACCTGAGGCGGAGGCCAAGAAGCCATCACCAGCGCCCAGGGCCAACTGGATCCAATCAAGCCATGGCTGCAGGAGGGGAAGAGAGAGAGACAGAAAGGGGGGGGGGGGAGAAGCGAGAGGGGGAGGGGTAGAGAAGCAGACAGTCACTTTTCCTGTGTGTCCTGACCAGGAATTGAACCCGGACTTCCACACACCAGGCTGATGCTCTATTGCTAAGCCAACCAGCCAGGGCCGATTCATCAATGTTACAAATTCAAAAAGTCTAGATTTTCCTCAAACTTTTCAACTTAAATATCTTATTCTATTTAGAGTTTTAATTTCTTTTTGTCTTTAGCAAAAAAGAGAGAAAGAGGGAGGAAGGGAAAGAGATGAGAAGCATCAATTCTTCGCTGTGGCACTTTAGTTGGTCATTGATTGCTTTCGCATATGTGCCTTGAGTAGGGGGCTATAGCAGAGCGAGTGACCCTTTGCGCAAGCCAGCGACCTTGGGCTCAAGCCAGCGACCATGTGCTCAACTGGGTGAGCCCACACTCAAGCCGGTGACCTCAGGGCTTTGAACCGGGGTCCTCTGTGTCCCAGTCTAATGCTCTATCCACTGTGCCACCCCTGGTCAGGCATACTCTAGATTCTTAAACATTAAAAACGGTTAATCCTGACCAGTGGTGGGGCAGTGGATGGAGCACTGACTGGGAAGCTTAGGTCCCAGGTTCAAAACCTTGCGGTCGCCGGCTTGAGTATGGGTTCATCCAGTTTGAGTACAGACTCACCAGCTTAAGTACAGGTTGCTGGCTTGAACGTGGGATCATAGACATAATCCCATGGTCACTGGCTTGAGCAAGGAGTCACTGGGTCAGCTAGAGCCCCTCATGCCTTCAAGGCATGTACCAGAAGCAATCAATTAACAACTAAAGTGATACAACTACAAGTTGGTGCTTTTCATCTCTCTCCCTGCCTGCCTGCCTGCCTGCCTGTCTCTCCATCTCTGGCAAACAAACAAACAGTTAAAAGATCAATTGTAGGTCACTACATCAATTCCCTAATCTGAAAACTGGTTAAATGAAAAGGATGAATTAGATTTTTACCATTTAACATGCCTTTCTGGGAATAATAGCTTAACTCCAGTTGATATGGAAGAGCTATTCTTTATAAAATATGGGCTAATAAATGTTGACACAGTAATAGAATTAGGAAAGGTATCATTTTGCAACCAGCAATGTTATAACTGATTAAGGCAGATCATCAATGGTGGATGTTTACAAAATGCCAAATTATTAAACCATAGATGACTCTTTTAAAAAAATATTTTTTTTTAAATTCTATTTTATCTATTTATTCATTTTAGAGAGTAAAGAAAGAGAGAGAGTGAGAGAAGGGGAGGAGTAGCAGGAAGCATCAACTCCCACATGTGCCTTGACCAGGAACGCCCAGGGTTTCAAACTGGCGACCTCAGCAATCCAGGTTGACACTTTATCCACTGTGCCACCACAGGTCAGGCCTCTTTTTTTTTTCTTCAATTGAGATTTAATTGACATATAACATTATATTACATTCACATATATGACATAATGATTTTTGTGTGGTATATCCCACAGATTACTTCCAACTGCAAATGAAAAATGATGTCCCTGTCATCATCTTAAACTGATCAAATTTAGCATCTAACAGTGAACAAACTTAAAATATGTACTTTATAAAAAGTACACTGCTTCACCTAAAAAATATTTTGCAAATACATTAAACCCAAATCTAATGAGGCCTCCTAAAATAACGTTCAAGTTTAAAGAAAATACAGGAACTAATTAAAGGATACCAGGTGGTAACAATCAGAAAAATCCAGAATTTGGGATGTTATACAAGGCACCTACAGACTTAGTCTCTTAAAAAATAATAATAATAATAATAAAATAATAAAAATCACTTGCTGCGAACCAGCACGGCTAGTAATTCGAGGTCCTGAGTGGGAATGGCTTGAAATTAAGAAAATAGGCTTAAAGAGAAAAAGGGATGGGCTAGGGAGGACTCTCTGCAGCAAAGAAGATAGCTTGCAAAAGGTGAGCCTCCACCCCCTACCTGCTTTATTTATAGGGCAAAGTGAGGTCATTAGCAAATCAAAGAGAACATTAAAACATTTCCAAGGCATCCCAAGAATTCTACCAAGTGCAGAAAACCCCCCCCATACATAACATTTTAACTTCACAAAACAAAGGACAAAAAGAAAACGTGGGGGATAGGATGAGTAGAAACAATCCCGCACCACAGCTGACATGGAGGTGTGGGAAAAGACAGCCTTTAGCAACTTCACTAAGCAAGTGAGGTGGGGGGTTGGGCGGACGGTCAGCTTACTGCCAGTTCCCCACGCCTCTGTCCCCCCAAAATCTAAACTGCAAAGACCCTGTTGGCTTGCGGTCCCCAACAATCACTGTCATGCAGAAAAAGAAAAAGAATTAAAAAAGCTAAACCAGCCCAACCAGGCGGTGGCACAGCGGATAGTGTCGAACTGGGATGTGAGGGACCCAGGTTCCAGACCCCGAGGTTGCCAGCTTGAGCCCAAGGTCGCTGGCTCGAGCAAGGGGTCACTCGATCTACTGTTGCCCCCCCCTTCCCCGCCAAGGCACATGTGAGAAATCAATCAATGAACAACTAAGGAGCCGCAACAAAGAACTGATGTTTCTTTCTCCTCTCTCTCCCTTCCTGTCTGTCCCTATTTGTCCCTCTCTCTGACTCTCTCTGTCTCTGCCACACACACACACACACACACACACACACAAAGCTAAACCAAAATATATGATATATGACCTTGATTGAATCTTTTACTGTTTTTGTTTTGTTTCGTTTGCTTGAGAGGGAGAGGGAAAGAGAAACTGAAAGGAGAGAGGGAGGAGAGTGAGAAGCAGCAACTCATAGCTGCAGCCCTTTAGTTGTTTACTGATCACTTCTCATATGTGCCTTGATGGGGTGGGGGCTCTAGCCAAGCCAGGGACCTTGGGCTCAAGTTGATGATCCCATGCTCAAGCTGGTGACCCTGCACTCAAGGGTTTCACACCAGAGACCTCTGCGTTCCAGGTCCGTGGTCCATCCACTGTGCCACCACTGGTCAGGATGGATCTTAATTTAAAAGGCTCAGCTTCGCCTGACCTGTGGTGGCGCAGGGGATCAAGCATCAACCTGGAATGCTGAGGTTGCTGGTTTAAAACCCTGGGCTTGCCCGGTCAAGGCACATATGGGAGTTGATGCTTCCTGCTCCTCCCCCTTCTCTCTTTCTCTCTCTTTGTCTCTCTTCTCTAAAATGAAGAAATAAAAATAATTTTTTTTATTTTATTATTTTTATTTTATTCATTTTAGAGAAGAGACACAGAGTGAGAGAGAGAGAGAGAGAAAGGGGGGAGGAGCTGGAAGCATCAACTCCCATATGTGCCTTGACCAGACCAGTGCAGGGTTTTGAACTGGCGACCTCAGTGTTCCCAGGTCGACGCTTTATCCACTGCGCCACCACAGGTCAGGCGAAATAAAAATAATTTAAAAAATAAAAATAAATAAAATAAAAGGCTCAGCTTCTTTAAAGTTTTAAGTAACATTTTTGGTTCAAGTGAGGAAATCTGATATAGTCAAATATTAATTTTCTGAAGGATGACAATAGTATTGTGGTTATGTAGGTAAATGTCCTTATTTCAAGAAATGAATAGTGACATATTTAGAGATTAAGTGTCATGATGCCTATAACATTTAAAAATGATTCTGTACCTAGAGATAGAGGAAATAAATATAGCAAAATGTAACAATTCTTGAACTAGGTGGTGGGTTATATATTCATTTTATTTTTTTCAATATTTTGGATGTTTGAAATCATTTGTAATAAAAGTTAAAAAAACATCACATGAGCAGATTTCTGTATGTACGTATGGTGATACATGTTAACTGGATGTCCTATGGTTATCATTTAGCAATATACACAAATATTGAATCATTACATTGCATACCTGAAACTAGCATAATATATTATGTATCAATTAAAAAAAATAACAATCTGCCTGACCAGGCAGTGGCGTAGTAGATAGAGCGACGGACTGGGATGCAGAGGACCCAAGTTTGAAACCCAAGGTCACCAGCTGGAGCACAGGCTCATCAAGTTTGAGCATGGGCTCACCAGCTTGAGCATGGGGTCACTGGCTTGAGCGTGGGATCACAGACATGACCCCATGGTCGCTGGCCTGAGCAAAGGGTCACTTGCTGTGCTATAGCCCTCACCCCCCACCTCCCCACCCCCATCAAGGCACATATGAGAAAGCAATCAGTGAACAACTAAGGAGCTGCAACAAAGAATTGATGCTTCTCATCTCTCTCCCTTCCTGTCTGCCTGTCCCTATCTGTACCTCTCTCTGACTCTCGGTCTCTTTAAAAAAAAGAAAATCTATATTACTGAATGCTTACTGCATTTTTCAAGGCCCTGGAAGAGATATTTCTTTTCTTTAAAAAATATTTTATTGGCCCTGGTCGGTTGGCTCAGTGGTACAGTGTCGGTCCGGCATATGGATGTTCACAGGTAGGGGAATGGTAGGATCCAGCTAGTGTTTTAGAAATAAAATGAAATGACAGCAGTGAGAAGAATGGTCTGGATAGGAAAAGGCAAACATCAATAAAGAGGCTGCTTATTGTGAAACAGATCACAATAAAGAGATAAAGACCAGAATCACAGCAGTTGAAATGGGGATGGAGAGGTGTAACAGAGAAATTCAAGAAAGTTACACTAAACACTCATTTACTTAACACAAATACAACCTTATTATGAAGGTAGAAAGTTTCCCGCATAATGGCCTATAAACTTAAACCAATCAAAGCAGCAGCCCCCAATCATTTAGGAACGTATTCATCTACTACACACATTACACAGTTCTTCACAAATGGGAGTGCCACTGGAATGGGTCTGTCTCTAGCAGGCTGAGTAACAGGTCCTCAGAGGTAGGGAGTATTTCTTCAATATATAAGGCACTACCTAGCACTCATTCTTTGTGAAGGAATGAATAAACAAGTAGAATGCTTTGTGACTGAGATAGAACTTGAAAACTAAATGAGCTTGACTCGATTGGAGGAGTTGGCCCTGTGCGCTGAGGATGGCTCCATGGACTCAGCTTTAAGGCACTAAAAAATGGCTCCGGTTGCAATGGAGCAAGGGCCCCAGATGGGCAGAGCATCGCCCCCTAGTGGGCTTGAGGAGTAAATACCGGCAGTGGCGCATGCAGGAACCTGTCTCTGCCTCCTCTCCTCTCACTAAATAAAAAAAACCCAACAAAACCCACAAAAGACTAGATGAGCTTTTGGCTTAAAAAGGTCATTCCAAGAAGTACAGTAGTATGGGTTATCAGGTATGCTAAACCTGGGAAATAGAGACACTGTCTTCTAAATTAAGAAAAAGGATGTTGGTCCCTTTGATCCAGCTGTGGACAGGTCATACTTATTCCCTGCCTGGTTCCCCACATCCACACACCCCTATTTCCTGTGCCTTACTTCCTCATTTCATTCAGCTCTCTGCTCAAGCATCACCTCTTCAGAGGCTTTCCCTAACCAGCCTTCCTAAAATTTTATAGCACATCCCATCATCTTCACTTTCTACACCTTTTCTCCGCTGTTACTCTTTTCAGCGGATTACTTAAGAGATCCTCTACTGCTTTTACTTACCTATAGATAGCTACATTAGGATGGGCTCACTTTATTTCAAATCAAGTTTATCTGTTAGTTATTCAGATCAGGACCTACTAAAACCTACAGCAGGCACACTGAGATTTCCTTTTCTGAATTAATTTCATTGTAAAGTCTAAGTGCTGACCACTTCCAACTCCTCTCAATCAAGTTCCTTCCAACAAAACCTGGATATCATAGAGATCATTAATCTCTTACAGGAAACATATGCCACCCCACCGTGTAAAAATGTAGGCAGGAAAAAATTTTATATTCCTGAATGGGTAAGATTCTACGAATGGGGCTGTAATTCATAAACAAAATCGATATTAGTTAATCACAAGGAAATAGGGGGGAACAGGTTCTAAATGTAAGATGTTAGAAAAGACTGACCAGAATGACACACTATAAATTCAAAATTTATTTACATAAATGGTTTAAACACAGCTAATTGCACAATACGTTGCTGACCAGAGGCACACTGATGCGACCAATCCAGGTGACTCTTACCCGGAGCTGGGGGACACTGAAGCAGCATGTGCTCCGGGGTCAATATCCCTTCTCTGCCTTCCTCATTCCTCACTGGGAATTCGAAGTCTATGAAGCGGCTAAATAAATTTAGGTTTTTTTAGCTAGAGATATCTGGAGAGAGGGGCAAGAGCGGTCTGCAGCGACTTCAAGCTTCTCTCGGGTAAAAAAACTATTGAGCCTGGGGCCCAAAGACTCACAGTAGCGACTGCCCCGGGAGGGGGTGGGTGAGAGAAATGCACGCCCAAGTTAAAGTCTCCCTCGAGTTCCCACGCGGGGCCCCGCAGCCTCAGCGCGCACGGTCTGCCCACCCCCGCGTGTCCCGCCTTCTCAGCGTGCAGGGCGCGGGCGCCTCACCTGCAGGCTTGTCTGCAGCCATCTTCCCGCCTCGGCTCGTGTATTTTCCTGCAGGTGGCGTGGCCCTAACTCCAGCTACCGTGCTGGACGCAGTCCTGCAACTCTGAGGACGACTCTGCGCCCACCCAGGTTCCGGACCCCTGAGTTCCGGCCTGAAGAGTGGGCAGACCGCGGGCTGAGGAAGTGACGAAGGCAAGTTCGCGTCGTCTAGCAACAGCAGCGGCATCTCCGCCCAGGAGACGACACTGCATCCTGCCATACACCGCCTCCGCCCCGCGGAGTCCCCGTACACGCTACTTCCGGGGGCGTTGGCCGGCGTGGGAACTGAGGCTGGCCCCACCCCACCCTGGCATCCCCGCCTCCCGCGGCGTCTGTGCGCAAGCGCGCCTCTGCGCGTGGGCTGAGTGAGCTGGGCTGGGCCTGCGCGCGACTGCCTTTTACTTTTCCCGGTTGAAACGTGAAGTGTCAGAGCTCTTGTCCCTCGTTTTGCATAAACTCACCACAACGGTATCTGACGTTTATGTGCTAAGCATTGAGTCTTGCAGTTAGCATTACTTTCTCATCGATTTCCCAGGAGTCTGTGAGGAAGCACTGTTGCGGTTCCCGTTTAAAAATAAAACATTTTCTTTTAGAATAGTTATAGACACATAAACGTTGCAAAGGTGATACAAAGACTTCCTGTATACTCCTCACTTAGTTTGCCCTGTTGTGAACATTTTTTTAAATTGATATGACAGCCTGACCAGGCGGTGGCGCAGTGGATAGAGCGTCGGACTGGGATGCGGAAGACCCAGGTTCGAGACCCCAAGCTCGCCAGCTTGAGCGCGGACCCATCTGGCTTGAGCAAAAGCTTGTCAGCTTGGACCCAAGGTCGCTGGTTCCAGCAAGGGGTTGCTGGGTCTGCTGAATGCCCGCGGTCAAGGCACATGTGAGAAAGCAATCAATGAACAACTAAGGTGTCTCAACGGCAATGAAAAACTGATGATTGATGCTTCTCATCTCTCTCCGTTCCTGTCTGTCTGTCCCTATCTATCCCTCTCTCTGACTCTCTCTCTGTCCCTGTAGAAAAAAAAAATGATATGACAGAGAGGGCAAGAGAGGGAGAGGAAGAGAGAAACATCCACTGGTTGTTTCACTTATTTATGTATTCATTGGTCAGTCTCTTCTGTGCCGTGACGGGAATCAATCCAAAACCTTGGCGTGTCCAGAAAAAGTTCTAATCCAGAGCTACCCAGCCAGGGTGTTGTGAACATCTAAATTATTAAATTACTATGGTACATGCATCACATCCGAGAAACCACCTGGATCGGTACGGTACTATTAACTAAATTCAGCACCTTTTTTGGGTTTTGCCATTTTCCCACCAAGTTGACTTTCTGGTCCAAGAATGGCATACCACGTTACATTTAATTATTTTTATTTTTTTATTTTTTTTACAGGGACAGAGAGAGAGAGTCAAGAGAGAGGGATAGATAGGGACAGACAAATAGGGGCAGAGATAGGTGAGGAGCATCAATCATTAGTTTTTCGTTGCCGTGGCAACACCTTAGTTGTTCATTGATTGCTTTCTCACATGTGCCTTGACCACGGGCCTTCAGCAGACCGAGCCACCCCTTGCTGGAGGCAGCGACCTTGGGTCCAAGCTGGTGAGCTTTTGCTCAAGCCAGATGGGCCTGCGCTCAAGCTGGCAACCTCGGGGTCTCGAACCCTGGTCTTCCACATCCCAGTTCGACGCTCTATCCACTGCGCCACTGCCTGGTCAGGCTATTCACTATGTTTTAATCAAATAAAGTTCTTTATCGTTTTGAAATTAAAATTATTTCATGTGTGTATATGGGAGCACACAACCCTAGTGATGGTCCATTATTATAATTCCACCATGCTGTTAATCCCCCTAATTTAGCTGTTGTTGTGTATGTGTTTTAGGTCTAGTCTCATGTTCATCAGCTTCTTGGCTCATCCTTGCTTCTTCTTTTTTTTTATGTGAGAGGTGGGGATATATTGAGGTATATACCCACGTTAACCCCAACTGGGATCCATCCAGCAACCCTATCTTGGGCCAATGCTCGAGTACCAAGCTATTTTTAGTGCCTGAGGCTGACGTGCTCAGACCAAATGAGCAATCGTCAGTGCTCGGGGCCACAGTAGAACCAATCGAGCCACTGGCTATGGGAGGGGAAGAGAGAAAAAAAGGGGAGAAGGGTAGAGGAAGAAGCAGATGGTTGCTTCTCTTGTGTACCCTGACAGGGAATCGAACCTAGGACTTCCACACGTGGGGCTGACACTCTACCGAATAGCCAACTGGCCAGTTCTTATAATTGATTTCTTGTATGTACTGATCTTGTATCCTGTAACCTTAATGAACTGTTCTAATAGTTTTTCAGTTAATTCCTTAGGATTAAAATTTTTGTTGTTGTTATTTATTGATTTTGTGGGGTAATTTTTTAGAAAGAGGGAGAGAGAGAGAAAGAAACATTGATATGTTGTTCCACTTAGTTATGTATTCATTAGTTGATCCTTGTATGTGTCCTAACTGAGGATCCAACCCACAATCTTGGCATATGGGAACAATGCTCCAACCATCTGAGCTACCTGGTCAAGGCTGAAAACCATTATTTTTCATCTATTTTGTGCTTTTGTTGTTTCCTCTACCCTCTCCTTAATGATAACCTAGTTTTCCATAGTATGGATGTGTCTTGATTTATATAGCCAATCCTCCACAATGATCGTTGAGATATTTCCCAATTCTTGCTATTTCCAACAATGATAAAAATCATTATATGTGTCACTTCTGTTCCATTGCATGACAACTGTGCAGACATACATCCATAGAAGGTGCTGGTCCTGATGGAAGAAAAGCCAAATGAGGACAGTCTTTAGGTAAATAAAACAGGGTTTCTCTCTTATGGTCATTTCTTCTTTCCAGAGCCTGCTGTCTCTCATTCCAGTCCAGCCTCTTTGGGAATTCCCAGTTTATTAGGCATGCCTATACCTGTGAATCAATTGTGCATCATTTCAAGTTCTTTTTGTATTTTGACTTCTGAGACATTGCAAATTAAAAGGTGAGGTTAAGCAGCTGTTTTAAGTGTCCCTGTACTGTATTTCTTTTTGAAAGAGAGAGTGACAGACAGGGACAGACAGACAGAAAGGGAGAGAGATGAGAAGCATCAATTCATAGTTGCGGTACCTTAGTTGTTCATTGATTGCTTTCCTATGTGTGCTTTGACCAGGTGTCTCCAGCTGAGCCACTGACCCCTTGCTCAAGCTAGTGAACTTGGGCTCAAGCCAATGGCCATAGGGTCATATCTATGATCCCATGCCCAAGCTAGCGATCTTATGCTCAAGCTGGTGAACCTGCACTCAAGCTGGATAAGCCCATGCTCAATCCAGCAACCTTGGGCTCAAGCCAGCGACCATAGGGTCATGTCAATGTTCCCATGCTCAAGCTAGCAATTATGCTCAAGCTGGTGAGCCCGTGCCCAAGCTGGTGACCTTTGGGTTCCAAACCTGGGTCCTTAGCATCTCAGGCCTACGCTCTATCTGCTTCACCATCACCTGGCCAGGCTTAAGTGTTCCTGCATTTTCAATGGTAGTTATGAACTTTTCTGAACCTATGCCAACAGAGAGCGGCTGATCTATCCAAGGTACATGGGAATTCTCTAAGAGATCCATTTTCTCACCCACTGCTTGTCAGCTGTATTGAGGAATGTCGTGGTTGGCTCCCAATGAAGGAAAGCCAAGCGCAGTTACCCCCTTGGCTAAGTCAAAATTGTTTTACATACCCAGGGGAACCAGAAGGAAATGAGCAGAGTCAGAAGACAGCACATTGATCAGCAGTATTTTTTGGGATAGAGTAAAATGCTAGCTTCTGAACCTAAAAGAATCTCACTATAGGTATGCGTGTGCTGGTGGTGGGGGTGTGCTGCAGATGGAAATGTTTGGTACAACTGGGTCACATTAGGCCTTCATGAAGCTCAACTGCTCCTCCTAGACCCAGCCCACGGTGTGTCTATATCAGCCTGGACATGTGCTAGGCCAATGGCCCTCATCAAACCTGGGACTTAACAATACACAGTAGTACTATGAACACATTGAAATACCCTCAGTGTGTGCCTGACCAGGCAGTGGCGCTGTGGATAGAGCTTTGGACTGGGATGCGGAAGACCCAGGTTTGAGACCCCGAGATCGCCAGCTTGAGCGCGGGCCCATCTGGCTTGAGCAAAAGCTCATCAGCTTGGACCCAAGGTCACTGGCTCCAGCAAGGGCTTGCTCAGTCTGCTGAAGGCCCGCGGTCAAGTCACATGTGAGAAAGCAATCAATGAACAACTATGGTGTTGCGAAGGCAACGAAAAACTAATGATTGATGCTTCTCACCTCTCTTCATTCCTGTCTGTCTGTCCCTATCTATCCCTCTCTCTGACTCTCTCTCTCTGTCCCTGTAAAAAAACAAAAGAAATACCCTCAGTGTGAACAGTCCTCATTCACTACCCTTCCCTGACCTCAGGTAAAGCCAGCCTGGTCCAAAACATTCTCAAACTCAGATCTGGGGGCCTAGAGCAAGGCTCAGGGCCCCAGAGCCTCTGGATCATCCAACAGGTCCTGAGACCAGATGAACGGTTTAGCTGCAGGCGTCTGAGGCCACTACTTAGAATCATCTTTCACCATCCCTACTTAGGAAATGCCTCTCACAAACTCTGTCTGTTTGCACAGCCACTGCTACCACCTGTCCCAAGACCTCATCATACTAAGCCTCAGATTTGGCCTCAGAAATGTCTTTTACAGTCACTGGTTCTACACAGTTCTCACATATGTGGCTCACACTGCAGATGTATTGGACAGCACCAGTTTCGGATCTTCGTGACTTTGCTCATATTACACTCCTAACTTGAAAATATAAATTTACCATTAACCACTAGGTGGCACCCCATTATAAATTATACGTTGTTTAGGGCAGGCATGTGAAGCCAGCTTTCTTTGAGAATGTCTATTCTGACGAGAAAGATGCCAATCTCCTGTGCCTCCTCCTCAGTCCAGCTGGTCAGGTCTCAGAGCTTTGACAACTGGCAGTACGCAGCAGGACTGGGTGTCATGCAGCAGGAGGAGTAGGTGCTGTAGGTCTGAGCCATCTGCTTGCGCACCTTGCTTACGCCTTCTAGACCTCTTCTAATCTGATCTCCAACTTATCACTACTGTTTGACGATGGACTATTGCTGCATATGCCTGCCCTCATGGTTGACATGTCAGTGAACACCTAGTTCCTAGAGATACATGATTTCCCACAGTCAAGCATTCAGTCTCTATCAGGGCTTAGGCACAACCCAAAACTTTCTTGAAAGGAGAACAGTTAATAGCAGGAAAGGCATAGCTTTGCTCCCAAAACATAGTACCTATGTTATGATCTTCCTATTGGGACTCACTAGAATCTCTGTCTGGTACTTTTATTTATCAAAGAACACTCAAATGCTATGTTGGATCAAAAGGCCCAGGTGGCTTGATGGCATGTACCACAGCCTAGACTTGCTGCATAGTGTTATTTTTTTTAACTATAAAAACTTTTTTTCAATTACTGTTGAAATATGTCATATTAGTTTTAGGTGTACAGCATAGTAATTTGACATTTATATAACTCATGAACTGATCAACCCAGTAAGTCTAGGACCCATGTGACACCACAAGTACTTATTATAATACTATGCTACATAGTGTTTTGTTGTTCTGGGACCCCACTCAAAACTGATTTCTTTATGGCAAGTGGGTCAGAGCAGCACTTGCCATAAAGTGCTGCTCTGATATGGTATGATATTACCTTCAAAATCCAAAGGAGCTAAAATTATAAAACTTAGAAGAAAACATAAGCATAAATCTTTGTGACTTTGGATTAAGCAATAATTTCTTAGATATGACATTTAAAGCACAGCAACCAAAGAAATAAAACAGATTATATCAAAAGATACTGTTAGAAAATGAAAAGACCGCTCACAGAATGGGAGAAAATACTGTACTTACAATCATATAAAGGTCTAGATCCAGACTCTATAAAGAACTCTGACAACTCTACAACAACAGACAAGCCAAAGATATCCAAATGGTCAATAAGCACATGAAAAGATACTCAGCAACATTAGTCATTACAGAGATGCAGATCAAAATCATAATGAGCCTGACCAGGCGGTGGCTCAGTGGATAGAGCGTCGGACTGGGATGCGGAAGACCCAGGTTCGAGACCCCGAGCTCGCCCGCTTGAGCGCGGGCCCATCTGGCTTGAGTAAAGCTCGTCAGCTTGGACCCAAGGTCGCTGGCTCCAGCAAGGGGTTGCTCGGTCTGCTGAAGGCCCACGGTCAAGGCACATGTGAGAAAGCAATCAATGAACAACTAAGGTGTTGCGACGGGAACGAAAAACTAATGATAGTTAATTCTCACCTCTCTCTGTTCCTGTCTGTCTGTCCCTATCTATCCTTCTCTCTGACTCTCTCTCTGTCCCTGTAAAAAAAAAAAAAATCCTGGAATCAGATAGTGCTGATGGCTGCACAACTGTGAATATACTGAAAACCACTCAACTGTACTTTACTCTTCAATCAGAAAACACTTCTTCAGTCTTGTTCTTTCATGGCACTGACACCTTTAAAAAATACAGGCTGGTTACTATGTCAGGTGTTCCTCTATTTTGAGTTATGCATAGTTTCTTCATGGGTAGATTCAGATTAAGCATTTTTGGACAGAAATGATGTATCTATCTCAATGTATCATTTTAGGAAGCACTGGCCATCAGTTTGTCCCAATATTGGTGATGTTCACTGGGGTCACTTGATAAAGTTGGTGTCTGCGGGTCTTGCCACTGTCGAGTTACTATTTTCTCCTTTACAATTAATATGTAATTTGTGGGAACTGATACTCTGTTACGATGTAAATAACTTATTTCTCACCAACTTTCACTTACTAGTTTAGCATCATTTCATGATTTTCTCAGTCCTCTATGGTTTAATATGACTTGTTCCTACTCAGAGTAAAAGCTGTTTAAATATATTATTGTCTCACTCCTAAATTAATACCGATTCCTCTATAAAAAGTTTAAAAACAAAAAAAGATCCTGATACTCTGATCGCAAGAGAAGCATTCAGGCTGAGAAAAAGTTTGACAGGGAGAATTAAAAAACAGCAGGGTGCGCGTGACCGGTGGTGGCGGAGTGGATAAAGTGTCAACCTGGGAACACTGAGGTCGCCAGTTCAAAACCCTGCACTGGTCTGGTCAAGGCACATATGGGAGTTGATGCTTACTGCTCCTCCCCCCTTTCTCTCTCTCTCTCTCTAAAATGAATAAATAAAAATGTTTAAAAAAAAAACAAAAAAAACAGCAGGGTGCATCCTTCTTTCTCTTTTCTTTTGTTTTCAAATGTAAGCACTATGTTTAGACCAGTGGTTCTTAACCTTTTTTGAGGTACCGAACCCACCAGTTTCATATGCGCATTCACCAAACCCTTCTTTAGTGATAAATAAAATAGGACTTTTTTTCCCAAATTCAAGACATAGGTATGTTTTTTTACTGATGCACAAAATGAGCCGTGCATGAACATCACCTTGCTCAAAGAACAAAACCAACAAAGTGCATGAACTCACAACAAATTACGGTATTACTTTATTCTGGCCTCCGCGGCAGAGGCTTCTCTGAACCCCTGAGACCGACTCATCGAACCCGTAGGGTTCGATAGAACCCAGGTTAAGAACCACTAGTCTAGACATAGAAATAAACACAGTGTAATTATATCTATTGTTTATGGGGCTGACTCAGTACAGTGGGGTAGGACACTAATGAAGAGATTTACACTTGTAAAGCTAGTAGCCACAGCCACCATCGCAGCCACCTGGCTCATCAGGTTCTCATTAGATTCGGACAGTCGGTAATGAAACAATGGAGCCAAGAACTGGTGGGCCATCATCTTTAATCCTAGCTTGCACCCGGTGGGCAAGAAATACACACAATGGGAAAACACTTCCCTTTCCATTCAGGGCTTCCAAAGCCACTGACTTATCTGAGTTTCCTAGAATCAAAGATTACTAGCTCACCAGACTTATTCACCTCTGTTCCCCATCTCCTTCTCTCTGCACAAATTCTGCACAAACTGGCTTCTCCCTCAGCACTCCACCATCTTGGTTGCTTCTCCTGGCCTCCACCACGTGCCACGTGGCCTTTTTCTGCTCTCTTCTCTAATGCTAATCTCAGAAACCAAGAGAGAGAGAGAGAGCAAGCTCCCTGCCTGCCCCACTTTATAGTATAGATTCAAAACCTTTAATCCAATCTACAAACAAGGAAGTCTCTGACACAAAGTCACTTATCTGAGGCATAATGGGATTCCTCATGAGAGTGCAATACCCTACATCAAAAAGGATGGGAAAGGCTTAGTCTTAAAACTAAGCCTTAGGCTATAAGAATCCTGCCTGCTTACAGCCTGTCTCCAAAACACATTAATATAATCACGCCCATCCCAAGCAAGAAGGGCAACCAATATCATCACCTGGGCAACAAACCTCCACGTGGGCAGCACCATCTTTAACAAAGTGAGCATAATATATATTATCTGCCCAACAACACTGTATCTCCCTCCCCACTCAGGCACAGATTGGAAGAAATACAGCTTTGGAAACATCAAATCGTGTTTTTGATGACTTTATTAAGCCCATCCCTTGATTTCCTTTTATTGTAGCCCTGGTGATGGTAGGTGCAGAGTCATGCTGGAGCTAGTGGCTCAGGGAGACATTCTGGAAATAAAATGTTACAGGAGCAGCCTGATCAGGCAGTGGCACAGTGGATAGAGCGTTGGACTGGGATGCGGAAGACCCAGGTTCGAGACCCGGAGCTCGCCAGCTTGAGCGCAGGCCCATCTGGCTTGAGCTAAAGCTCACCAGCTCGTACCCAAGGTCTCTGGCTCCAGCAAGGGGTTGCTCGGTCTGCTGAAGCCCCGCGGTCAAGGCACATGTGAGAAAGCAATCAATGAACAACTAAGGTGTTGCAATGGCAACGAAAAACTAATGATTGATGCTTCTCACCTCTCTCCATTCCTGTCTGTCTGTCCCTATCTATCCCTCTCTCTGACTCTCACTCTGTCCCTGTAAAAAAATGTTACAGGAGCAAGTGGCTGGCTCCATTGACTGGGCTCTTGACATTACCACTTCCTAGCTATTTAGAATCTAACTTAAGCTTTCTAACCCTCTTCCTCATCTGAAAAATGGGAAGAAGGGAGGTAGGAATAATAATATCCAGCTAACTGTTTAGCAGATTAAATGAGATAATGCATGGCAAACAGTTGATATAAAGTTGGCACCTAGTAAGGGCTCTGTAATATTTGTTATTATCATTATTATTGAGCAGTCTTAACTGGGCCAGGGTATTTGCACTAATAATGTTTTTATTTATTTTTACTTTTTTAAAGTAATTTTTTTTCTTTTTTCTTTCATTCATTTTTTTTAGAGAGGAGACACAGAGTGAGAGAGAGAGAGAGAGAGAAAGAGAGAAAGGGGGAAGGAGCTGGAAGCATCAACTCCCATATGTGCTTGATCAGACCAGTGCAGGGCCTTGAACTGGCGACCTCAGTGTTCCCAGGTCGATACTTTATCCACTGCACCACCACAGGTCAGGCTAAAGTAATTTTTAATATTTTCAATTACAGCTGATGAATATTATATTAGTTTTGTAACGTCAGTGGACAATGGGGACGGTCTCGTGAGGAACTCAGGTCCAGGACCTTTGACTAGAGCCGCCCACATTCTTGTGCACCAAAAGAAATTTCCTAGAAGTCCCTTGGGAGAAGAGCGACCGTCCGCCAGCCAGTGAGATTTCACCACGTCATATTAGCTCACCCACCCTAGAGGACCCTTTCAAATACCTCTTACGCAGTTTAATTCGGGCGACTCCTCCAGCCTCC
Source organism: Rhynchonycteris naso (assembly GCA_037038555.1). Classification (NCBI taxonomy): domain Eukaryota; kingdom Metazoa; phylum Chordata; class Mammalia; order Chiroptera; family Emballonuridae; genus Rhynchonycteris; species Rhynchonycteris naso. Next base: position 59,690,071 of record CM073004.1, on the reverse strand, counting down.
GTACCCGAGACCAGCAGACATCGTTGGGTGGGATGCGTGGTACTTAATAAAGCCTTTGCTATTCCACACTCTGTGGTTTGAGCCCTCCCCCCTTTCTTCTTTCTCGGTAGGGAAAAATACCTTACATTTTGGTGCTGAAACCCAGGAAGAAGTTAGAAGTCCGCAAGGGACCGCTCCTCTCCCAGTCGCCTCTGAGAAAGAAGCCAAATCTCAGGACCTTAGACCATTCACCCACTTTGGTGTACGGTGTGGTAAGTCCCATACCTCCAAGCTTTCCTCAGTTCTTTCCGCTGAGACTCTCTGTCCGAAACCGTAGCTATGTCAGAGAAGTCTTTTCCGTCTGAGTGCGTGTGTGCCCTTGGAGACGTCCAAGCACATTCACTTTCCCTATCCATCCGTGGCCAGAGCTTGAGTATTGGGACACCAATTCTCAATTCTGACCACTCTGAGGACTGACGGCGGCCATGGGGGCACAGGAATCGCAACACACTCTGGGGGTTGTCTTATCCGAAATCTCTCTCTCCCTAAAGAAGAAGAAACTGTTCTTCTCTGCTGTGGCCAGGCCACAGGACCCACTGGATAATCAGACCAGGTAGCCTCCTGAAGAGACTTTTGGTTTTAACACCCTCACCAATTTAACTATCGCCCAAAATGCTGGGAGCTAATTGGAGATCCCTATACATTCAGGGCCTCTAGTTATTCACATACCCGTCCTTAATCTCTGTGCCGCCTGTTCTACACACAGACCTTAGGCCAGAGACCTAAACCCTCCGCTCATAATCTTTCCTTCTCCGTGATCTCTCAACTCTCTCTCCCTTCTGCCTGACCCCTGGGGGCGCCCCTCTCGGGACCTCTTTCGGTCAAGTCTCTTCCCTCCAGAGAGTTCCCTTCCTTTGCTAAATCCTGTTTCTCATTCATGTGTAAGCACCAGTCTCTCTTTCTCCTCCCCTGCTAGCCAGGACCTCTCCCTTCTCCACTGTGTTCCTAAGTCCCTCCTCCGTCAGGCCATTCTCAGCCTGTCATTGGCTCTTACACCCCTGCCACTGGATTTAGTGTTTCCAGCTGGATCTGTGTGCCAGGCTCCCTAGGAGCCCTCCTTTTATTCTGAACCTGCAAACTCCTATCCGGGACCTGTGAACATGGCATTTAAAGTTTTCAATGGTCATGGCTAGTAGAAAATGGCCAAGGCTGTTCACCAGGCCCGCATGTAGCAGAAGGTAACGCTCCAAACCCAGGCTCTTGTGGCAGCCTGGTCACCGGCAAAGCAACAGGGGCAAGGCACAGAAAGTGCCCGGCCCAAGTCTGGACCGCAAAGAAGATCCCCACCAGCAGCTTGCTTTAAGTGTGGCAAGCAGGACCACGGTGCCCAACAGGGCCCCTGCCCGCAGCTGCCCACTGAGCCCTGCCTGACTGCAAGCAGCCTGGTCACTGGCGTAGTGATTGCCCCTTTGGGCAGCAGGCTCATCCTTAACGTCTCTATGTGGAGAACAAGCCGCCCGAATGGGAGGTCAATCCAGCCACATGGGCCCATCACTCAAACTCCTAGGACACAGCCTGGATTCGGAGAACCCAGGGTATGCTGCAACTAGTGGGTAAGTCCATCTCATTTCTTGTGGACACGGGAGCTGCCTTCTCTGTTTTGCCATCACACTCTGGACCTCTAGTTCCCTCACAGGTCTCGGTTATGGGAATGGATGGGACCCTTCTTTTCCCTCTCGCACACCACCCCTGACATGCAGTTTAAACAAACTCCCCTTTTTTAAAAAATTTTTTTTATTTTTATTTTTTATTTTATTCATTTTAGAGAGGAGACACGGAGTGAGAGAGAGAGAGAGAGAGAGAGAGAGAGAGAGAGAGAGAGAGAGAAAGGGGGGAGGAGCTGGAAGCATCAACTCCCATATGTGCCTTGACCAGACCAGTGCAGGGTTTTGTACTGGCGACCTCAGTGTTCCCAGGTCGACGCTTTATCCACTGCGCCACCACAGGTCAGGCCTAAACGGAATCCCCTTTTTTGCACTCCTTCTTAGTTATGCCATCGTGCCCTGTACCCCTTCTGGGTTGAGACATTCTTCACAGTCTCAGAGCCACTATCCAGCTGACAGAATCTTCCCACTTCTGCCATTCCTCATTACCAAGGGCTCCCCCATAATTAAAGCTACCCTCATTTCTAACCATGTCTCTCACCTCAAGCTTGCTCCCATGCAGGATCATTGGCAGTTTGGAACCACTGGGCCCTACTCATCTGCGGCTCACCAAAAGGTTGGGCCCTGCAGACCCTCCTGTTTCTCCTCTTCCACCCACTAGGAACCTGCCGCCAGAGTGAGCTGAAGCAGGGAGCAATGCTGTTCAGTAAGACTGGCCTGATGAAAGAAGCTTTAATCTCCTCAACCGTCTGCGAGAAAATTAAGCAAGAATCTTTCCTCCTACAACCTGCTTAACTCCTGATGGCAGCCACCCATTCTTACCTGAGCTGCCCCTATCCTAAATCTTCTTTTAATAATCAGCATATAATTCATATTTGCTTCTCTTTTTAAAAAATTCTTACAGAACCGCATCCGCAAAGTTTCTCAACTCACGGCCAAACAGATGTTCCTCCTGACACCCCTCAAAGCCACCACCTGCCAATCTCCCCTCCCCATGATGCCCCTAATCAGCAGGAAGTAGCCAGACGAATAAACGGTGCCCCTATTCTATTTAACAAAAAAGGTCAGAATGTAACATTGGTAGACAATGGAGATGGTCATGTGAGGAACTCAGGCCTGGGACCTTTGACTAGAACAACCCACATTCTTGTGCGCCAAAAGAAATTTCCCAGAAGTCCCTTGGGAGAAGAGCAACCGTCTGTCAGCCACTGAGATTTCATCACATCATATTAGCTCGCCCACCCTGGAGGACCCTTTTAAATACCTCTCACACAGTTTAATTCGGGCGGCTCCTCCAGACTCTGTACCCCGGGACTGGCGGACATCGTCGGGGGGGATGCGTGGTACTTAATAAAGCCTTTGCTATTCCACACTCTGTGACTCCAGCCCCTACTTCCTTCTTTCTCGGTGGGAAAAAATACCTTACAAGTTTCAGGTGTACAACCCAGTGATAAGACATTTATATGACTTACAAAGTGGTCACTCCGGTAAATCTAGCACCCATCTGACACCACACAGAGTTATCACAGTATTATTGACTATATTCTTTATGCTATACTTTACTTCCCCATGGCTATTCTGTAACTATAAATTTGTACTGGTGTAAGGTACCAAAGGCTACACAATTAATATTTTAGGAAGCTTAAAGAACATTTTGTTAATTTGGGTTAGGCGTATACAGAGAGATTTTGTAAATGATCTCTGTACTTGTGTGATTAGCATAAAACCAAGATGGCCGATGGCATTGTGTTGTAAATACAGAAGAGGAAGGAGGCTTGGATTCTCTAACCTCCCTCCATACCTATGGGAAATAGGTGAATAGCTAGCCAGGTGTAGGGAGAGGAAAGATTAAATTAAACCTTTTCTTATACTAATGGACCATTTACAGGCATTTGTCCCCATGGAAACTACCTCTCCCCCTCCTGAAAGCATGTAGTTAATGTATGTATCTCTAAACAAAGGAATAGCAAATGAACACTAGAAAATTATAGGAATGTCTTTTAGTATGTAAAGTGACATTTTTACCATTATTGCCTTGTAAGTTTTAATGTGGAAGCGTTTTTTATGAATCCTATAGACAGATGTTATAAACTTGCTAATGAATTGTGTCCCATTCCCCTCTCTTTATCCTTTCCCCAAACCTGTATAGGAGAAAACAAAAGGTATAGGCTTACACCCCAATGTCAGGTTATTTCCCCGCCCATGTATAATTAACGGTATATAACCAACCCCTAGAATACTAATGAGACATGATTTGGGACTGCGGCCCAGTGTAAGATATGCGGCAGGCATATTTAATAAATTTCCTCCTTTAATAAAACTTTTTAAGAACTTATTTGGACTATGTGCCTCTACGAACACCCGCGGAATTGTGGATTGGGTACTTTACAACAGTACTTCTTAATCTCTTCACCTTTTTCACCTGTATTGCTACCTCCGTTTTTTCCCCCATTTTCATGAAATATCTTTTTCCATCTCTTTACCTTCAGTCTGTATGTGTCTTTTGATCAGAAGTGAGTCTCCTATAGACAACATATGTAAGGGCCCAGTCTTGTTATCCATTTTTACTAAAGGTAGGTGGTGTTGGTAGGTATAGAATAGATCGTGGAGGGGGGTTTAACCTGGACCAATAAGGAGAAATCCTAAGTGGCCTTGATAATAATGGCCAATATTTTTAAAAAAATAATAACCATTACTCAGCACTGTTTAAATACTTTACGCCATGAACTCAAGACCCTTCACCATAAGCCTATAATGTAGGTTGTATTATGACCTCTGTTTGCAGATGAGACGTTCCAGGTGCAAAGAGGTCACAAGTAGTAAGGGGTGGAGCCAATTCACACTTAGGCAAGTTCATGCTTTTTGTCAACAGGCTGCTTTCTAATATTCAGAAATACAAGGAGGGTAGAACCCAACATCACTGAAGAATTAGATCATTATCAATGGTCATGGGGCACTTGGGTCTTGGTTAAAGAGACAGGGACTCACTACCAGGGGTTTGGCACCCTGGAAATTCACTCCTGCTTGTGCAGCTTGTTTAAGCTGGAGGCTTGGTGTAGATACAACAGATCATTGCTCTCTGAAGACTGTAGGCACGGGGAAGGAAAGGATCCTGGTGCTTTTTTTTTTTTTTTTTTAATATAAGCTTTTAAAAATCCACAGCTCTGAGTTTATTCTCACGGATGGAAACAAGCTCACGACTGCTTAGCTCTTCTGCTCCCTGTTTCCTTCTCTTGACCCACTTTTTCCTCCCGCAGTTACTGCGAAAACCTGCTGTGAGCAAATGTACCCTGACAATACCTATCCTGTTCAGATATACAGATTTTAAAAAAAGTCAAATCCTGTGAAACTCTAACCATGAATACTTGCTTCAAAATTGGGACCAGTTTTGAATTAGGGGAAGAGCCTTATTTCAACTTAGAGGAATTATTTTAAGAGCATATCTTTTTTTATTTTTTTGCAAGAGAGGGTGTTGGGCAGATAAAATATATTATGCTCACTTTGTTAAAGATGGCGCTGCTGACGTGCAAGTTTTAAGAGTAAGCTTTTCCCCACACCCTTGACTGATTGGATGATGTGGGGTGGTGCACTCTCATGAGGAATTCTCCCATTATGCCTCAGATGACTTTGTATCAGAGACTTCCTTGTTTGTGGATTGGATTAAAGGTTTGGATTTCTACACTATAAAGTAGGGCAGGCTGGGAGCTTGCTTTCTCTCGGTTCCTGAGGTTAGCATTAGAGAGGAGAGCAGATTAAGGCCACATGGAGGAGAGGAGAAGCAGCCAAGATGGCAGAATGCTGAGGAAGAAGCCAGTTTGTGCAGAGTTTGTGTAGAGAGAAGGAGATGGGAAACAGAAGTGCATAAGTCTGGTGAGCTAGAAACTTTTGATGCTAGGAAACTTGGATAAGTCAGTAGCTTTGTGAGCACTGAATGAGTGAGTTTTGGAGCCCAATGTGTGTTTTTACTTGCCTGCCAGGTGCAAGCTAGAATTAAAGCTGATGGCTCACCAGTTTTTGGCTCTGCTGTTTCATTACCTACTGTCCGAATCTAATGCGAACCTGCACTGGCCAGGCGGCTGTGATGGTGACCTTGGCCACTGGCTTTACAGAGGGAGAGATGGGAAGTGTCAACTCATAGTTGCAGCACTTTAGTTGTTTATTGATTGTTTTCTCCTATGTGTCTTGACTGGGGGTAGAAGTTGGGGGCTTCAGCTGAGTCAATGACCCCTTACTCAAGCCAGCAACCTAATGCTTCAAGCTGGTGACCTGGGGCTCAAGCCAGCAACCATGGGGTCATGTCTAAGGTTCTTCACTCAAGTCACCAACCCTGCTGGTAAACCAGTCCTCAGGCTGGCCACCTCTGGATATTGAACCTGGGTCCTCAGTGTCCCAGGCCAACGCTCTGTTCACTGCACTGCCTCCTGGTCAGGCAAGAGCATACCTTCTTTTTTTTTAGCAGACATCTTTTTTTTTAGCAGACAGAGAGTGTCAGATAGAGGGACAGATAGGGACAAACAGACAGGAAGGGAGAGAGATGAGGAACATCAATTCTTTGTTGTGGTTACTTAGTTGTTCATTGATTAATTTCTCATATGTGCTTTAACCAGGGGGCTATAGCAGACTGAGTGACCCCTTTATCGAGCCAGAGACCTTGGGCTCAAGGTGGTGAGCCTTGCTCAAGCTCGATGAGCCCGCGCTCAAGCTGGTGACCTCAGGGTCTTGAACCTGGGTCCTCCACATCCCAGTCCAACACTCTATCCACTGTGCCACCGCCTGGTCAGGCAAGAGCATACTTTCTTGATTAAGGCTCCCTGCTTTGGAATCCCAGCTCCACCACTTATGAGCTATGTTATCTTGTAGAAGTTACACGATCTCTCTGGATTTTAATTCCCTCATCTAATAAAATCAGGATAGTAGTACTACTTAATTCATGGGATCATAGTGAGGATTAAATGAAATAAAACTTTAAAACAGAACAGTGCCTGGAATGTGGTCAATAATAAATGTTCTTTACTGTTCATAATCATGTATTTCCAATTAGCTGTGAGTAAATCATGTAAATCATGTTTTGGTGTATTTTAATCACACCCAGAGGCCACTTATTTAGATAAATTTTTTGGCATTCAAATAACCTCTTCATCTGTTTAATTTTAAGAAACATCCCTTTTTACTCAGTGCTTTTGAGGGAAGTATGACAGTCTGCTCTCACTAGGTGGCGCCAGAGTGAGCTCCTGGAGAGTGAAACAAAAGCCCTTACAGAGCGTCCCACCCAGAGTCAGCTCACCTGCTGCTAGATAGCTTCATAGGTGTGGTCAGTTTGGCCTGCAAGGAACTGACAAAATGTTTTAAAATTTATTTGCCAACATTAGACAATTAGGCAATTTCATGTGAAAACCTGTCAATACATCAGAAGATCTGTCAAGCCCGAGCCTGCAGGGGTTGGCAGGCTGTAGACTGGGCTGGTGCCCTCCAGTGCAACAATGCCCCCAACACCCCCCAGGCCGCCTGTGACTCTTAGTATTCCTCCGTGGTTCCTGTAGACATTGGAGTTGGCAATCCCTAATTTGTCCAACCCTTCCCTTCTCAGATGTGCAGGCTCAGGTCCTGCAGAGAAGTTGAGGGCTGGACCTGGAATCTTAACACTCAGGCCAGGGCTCCTTTCTATGCCTTGTGTTGTTTCCTCCACATTTGGTTGTTTTCAGAGAAGGAATGAAGTAAAAAGGCAAGAAAGAGTCTGGCCTGTGGTGGCGCAGTGGACAAAGCATCAACCTGGAAACGATGAGGTCCCTGGTTCGAAGCCCTGGGCTTCCTTGGTAAAGGCACATATGGGAGTTGATGCTTCCTGCTCTTCCCTCTTCTCTCTCTCTCTCTCTAAAAGTAAATAAATAAAATCTAAAAAAAATAAAGCTAGAAAGAGTCATAGTGGGAGAACTGAAATTTGGGGACTTGAGGGGCACCATTTAGATGACTAAAATGAGAGGTGGGAAAAAAGTAGAGGTCAGTACAATTTTTTTCTTTCCTTTTTGGAAAATAACTTTTTTTGGTGGTGGTGGAACATGGGAGAAGTGATATAAATTCAGTGCAAAAGATTCAAACATGCCTGACCAGGTGGTGGTGCAGTGGATAAAGCATCAGACTGGGATGCAGAGGACCCAGGTTCGAGACCCTGAGGTCACCAGCTTGAGCACAGGCTCATCTGGTTTGAGCAAAGCTCACCAGCTTGGACCCAAGGTCGCTGCCTTGAGCAAGAGGTTACTCTGTCTGCTGAAGGCCCGCAGTCAAGGCACATATGAGAAAGCAATCAATGAACAACAAAGGTGTCGCAACGAGAAACTGATGATTGATGCTTCTCCTCTCTCTTCATTCCTGTCTGTCTGTTCCTCTCTCTGACTCTCTCTCTGTCCTTGTTAAAAAAAAAAAAAAGATTCAAACAATATGGAAAATACAAAGAAGAAGGAAAGTATTTCCCAGGATTCCACTTTCATTTACAACCACCATTAACATTTCGGCGTCTATTCCTCCAGCCCTCCTGTGTATTTATAGATACACTTAAAATAGCACCGCATGGGCCAAGGAATGCCTGAAGGCGTGGGGACTGGGGAGTCCATACAATCTTCATTAGTTCCTCCAACATGGCCAATTGGGAGTTTTTTCAATTATATTAAAGTACTTAAGCAGATATAATGGCGAGCCATTTAGCTCATCCTACTTCCCTTCCAATCAGATTTTAAATTAATTAATTAATTTGTTGATTTTAGTGAGAGAGGAAGGGAGAGAGAGAGAAAGAGACAGGAACATCAAACTTTTCCAGTATTTTCCCTGACCAGGAATTGAACCAGCAACCTCTACACTTCTCAATGATGCTCTAACCAAGTGAGCTAGCCGACCAAGCCCAATCAGATTGTTATGCAGCCCACTTCTTTTATTTTTTAAACTTTATTTATTCATTTTTTTTTAGAGAGGAGAGAGAGAGAGAGAGAGAGGAAGGGGAGAGGAGCAGGAAGCATCAACTCCCATATGTGCCTTGACCAGACAAGAGCAGGGTTTTGAACCGGCAACCTCAGCATTCCCGGTCGACACTCTATCCACTGCGCCACCACAGGTCAGGCTGCAGCCCACTTCTATAGGAATTCTGGAGCTACCAGCATACATGTTTGAAATTTTCCTAACTGAAAATATACATACTGTAACTAATATTTTCCTAACTGAAAACATACATACTGTAACTGGTATTTTCCTAACTGAAAACATACATACTGTAAACTAATTTTTCCGGTAATAGTGTTCCTGGAATATCTGTCCCTGCTAGATAAATACAGACTTAAAAGAAACACAGCAAATCTCACCTTCACAGACACCCTTAGCAGCCTCCAGACAAGCTAGTATGTCTCTTCAACAGCCTTTGCTCCATCTGATCAAAGCCTGGAAAGTTGGGGACCAGCTAACTGGAACCCAGAATGCACATTCCGAAGTCTGTACAGTTGCTCATGGTAGACATTATAGGAACAAGTAGTTTCTCAATGATTGTGCCAGTCAGCTGTTGCTGCAATAATGTTACAACATTTATTCTCCTCTCACTGGTCTGCACACTGCACGTGGGTTGGCCAGCCCTGTGGTGGCCTTAGACCTTGGTCTGCTCCACTGCTTTTCCTTCCAGGAGCCAAGCTAAATGGGCAGTGGTTACCTGGGGCATTCTCCCCTCATGGCAAATGGCAGAAATGCAGGAGGTCGAGCCAAATTTCCCCAATTCATATCGAACCCGTGATCAGACACGGCATATGTTCTATTCACCCACCTTCTATAGACCAAGCCCAAAGCAAATGAGGTGGGCAAGTGTACTCCATCCATAGCAAAACATGCCAAGGGTGAGGAAGGAGGAAAGGATTGTGAACAAAATATACTGTCTACCACTGGGAGCAACCAGGATGGAGGACAGAATGAACTTTACATTGAGACCCTCATTTACTTTATAACCCACACTGCTTAGGGAACACAGCAGCTGCATCCAGTGGGTCCGTTAATCAAAGGTCCAGGTCATTAAAGATCCTTAATGAAGCCTCCTCTCTGATTGTACCCACTCTGCCTTTATATTTATTGTGCTTTATGCTCCTATGCATACACTTTCTATGTTCTTTAAGCTTATGGAGACCTCATTTGGGTCTTAAAAAAAAGAGATTAAACTGGCTTTTATTTTTGAGTGTTGAGAGAATTATAATCTCATTTCGTTTTCCCTGCCAAAGTCACACCAATCAGCAGAAATAAATTTTCCTGTGAATAAAAACAAAGAGTAATGCTGCCAGGCAACAAATAAGAAGCATTATTTTTATGATTTTTAGAAGGTGTAGCATCTTGCTCCACTGTTTCCATGGAGAATCCTAATTGTCAAGATTAATCAAATGCTGGAAAATTGAAATTTATGGAAAGATACTAGTTTAGTAAGCAATTATTCACCTTAAGGAACGACTAGGAGAAGTATTTCGATGAAACCTCATATCGCCCACACTGTCTTTTATATGTACCCATGTAGTAACCTCTGCCAGCGCTCTTTATTTCTTCATGTGGGGAGAGAGGGATGTGAAGAGAGTAAATTAAAATGCCACAAAACTCACAGTTCTTACCATGATTCAGCCACTTTTCTCGAATAAGTGCTTTTAAATTATTGCAGGCCTGTGATATATAGTTAGCATTCTGAATTTTGATAATTTTTGCCTGTGTTCTCATTAGTTTTATGGAGGAGTGGATTTTGAAGGTCCTTCTCTGCCATCCCCACTGATGGCACTCCATTAACTAGCTAAATGGTCAATATTCCCCATCTTTCCTGGCAGCTATATGTGGTGTGTGGCCAATGAGTTAGAAAAAGTAATGTGTGGAAGCTTCTGGGGAAACTACCTTAAAACACAATGTCATATACTCTTTGTTCCCTTCGTGTTCCTTCCTCAATCTGCTATCTGGAATGTGAATGTAAGGGCTGGAGCTCTGGAAGCTACCTTGGATCACCAGAATGAAGGTCATACTCTAAGAATGGTGGAGTGGAGAGCTAGAAACTGTTAAGTTGTAATGATTTGGGAGCCACCATACAAGCTATAGACACCCTGTCTTCAGACAACCTATATTAGAGAAATATCTTCTTCTCTTATTTACTATTTTATTTTATTTTTTTTCCAGAGACAGAGATAGAGTCAGAGAGAGGGATAGATAGGGACAGACAGACAGGAACGGAGAGAGATGAGAAGCATCAATCATTAGTTTTTCGTTGCCATTGCGACACCTTAGTTGTTCATTGATTGCTTTCTTACATGTGCCTTGACTGCAGGCCTTCAGCAAACTGAGCAACCCCTTGCTGGAGCCAGTGATCTCGGGTCCAAGCTGGCGAGCTTTTGCTCAAGCCAGATGGGCCCGCGCTCAAGCTGGCGACCTCAGGTCTCGAACCTGGGTCTTCTGCATCCCAGTCCGATGTTCTATCCACTGCACCACCACCTGGTCAGGCTCTTATTTACTATTTTAAAATATTTTCTCCCAGGTGCCTGACCTGGCGGTGGTGCCTTGGATAGAGCAGGGGTAATCAACCTTTTTATACCTACTGCCCACTTTTGTATCTCTGTTAGTAGTAAAATTTTCTAACCACCCACCGGTTCCACAGTAATGGTGATTTATAAAGTAGGGAAGTAACTTGCCTTTATAAAATTTATAAAGCAGAGTTACAGCAAGTTAAAGCATATAATAATAATTACTTACCAAGTACTTTATGTCAAATTTTCGCTAATTTTGGCAGAATAAATCTTTATAAAACAACTTACTATAGTTAAATCTATTTTTTTATTTATACTTTGGTTGCTCCGCTGACACCCACCATAAAAGCTGGAATGCCCACTAGTGGGCGGTAGGGACCAGGTTGACTACTACTAGGATAGAGTGTTGGACTGGGATGCAGAGGATCCAGGTTGGAAACCCCGAGGTCGCCAGCTTGAGTGTGGGCTCATCTAACTTGAGTGTAGGCTCACCCGACTTGAGCACAGGGTCGCTGGCTTGAGCCCAAGGTCACTGGCTTGAGCAAGGGGTCACTTGTTCTGCTGTAGTCCCCGGGTCAAGGCACATATGAGAAAGCAATCAATGAACAACTAAGGTGCTGTAATGAAGAATTGATGCTTCTTACGTCTCTCCCTTCCTATCTGTCTCTCCCTCTCTCTGACAAAAAAAAAATTTCTCCCAGGTAATTGCAGCCTAAATTAATTCTAACTCCTATAATAGTTATCACTGCATTATTGGAGTATTAGTGGTTTTGACCTTTTAAAAATATTTTTTGTATTATCTGTGTTTTTATGATTAGCATTTAATTGCTTTTATAGTCAGAAAAAGAAGTTAATTACATGTAAATACATATGATGATATTAATGCAGTGGTTCTCAAAGTGTGCGCCCTAGAAGATTTCCAGGTGAGCCTTATGGTATTCCAGAGAAATATGTGCCTGTTGGGGACCAAAAAACCAACAGGGTTCTTGGAGTTTAGATTTTTGGGAGACAGAGGTGTGGGGAATTGGCTGTAAGCTGACAGTCTGCCCAACCCCCACCTCACTTGCCTGATTAAGTTGCAAAAGGCTGTTAAGCTGTGGTGCTGGATTGTTTACACCTACCCCCCATGTTCCCTGGAAAGACTGGAGGCAAGTTTCTATCCTTTGTTTGGTGTCAAGTTAAGATGATATGTATGGTGGGGGTTTTGGATTGATGATTAAACGTAAGGAATTGTCTCTTAAAACCTTTTGGATTTCTATAAAAGAAGAATATGTGGCAATATCTAAAAAAAGCTTTGAACATTTTACTACAATTTTCAACATCCTATTTATGTGAATTAGGATTTTCTGCCCTTAACACAATAAAGAATAAAAAGAGAGGAATTCTTCAATGTATGGATGAGGAAATGAGAGTTTGCCTTTCAAATATATGCCCAAACATTGAAAAAATCGCTAGGACACATCAGGCTCATGTTTCTCATAAACACAAGAATGAAAAAACTTAACACATTTGCGCAGGGACCTGCTGAATTTACTAAATCTTACTAAGAATGTATCTATATATATAAAAAGATAACCATTTTGTTGTTTTTTTATTTTTTAACCCCTCTTTTTTACAAATTCTAAAAAGCATAACTCAAGAAATGTAACATAAAAATGTTTTATAATGTCAGAATAAACTTAATTTTGTCATATTTATTTTGTTTAATTACCATAAAAGCACACTTGGACTTTATATTTTTTTCTTTAATATTTGACTTAATTATTATATTTCTCAGAAATTTATATATAGTGCGCCTACAATTATTTGTAGGATTTTAAATGTGTCCCGACTTCAAAAAGTTTGAGAACCACTGTACTAATGTATAATAAAACATACATATATGTATTTGATATATAAATATATAGATATAAAACACATATTCTGTATCTATATATTTATTCATATATAGTTATATATACATGGGGTGGGCAAAGTAGGTTTACAGCTGTGAGTACATGATACAGAGTTTATTCTTATATTATTACTTATTAGTTATTGTATTGTTTTTCATATGAACAACTATAAACCTACTTTTGCCCCACCCTGTATATATATTTCCATCTTTTTGTGTTTTTCGGGGTTGAAACCTGTCTTCTATTACTTGGTCATACGTATGTCAAAGGAATGCATTTCCAAAACAGCTGGAACACAATTACAGCTAGTCAATCAAGCAAATCAAGAATTCAGTCCCAAGACTGTGCTTCAATTGCTATGTTGAGGGAGGCAAAGATGAGTCAGAGCTGAAGATTATAATATGTGGGAGAGCGGGGTGGATGGAGACTGGGGAAAGACGTGCTAGTGAAATAGGAGCATTGATCCACATCAGCAAGGCAAGATCTGAACTCCCCCGCTTTCCCCTATTTGGGAGAGAGATGACCGTGCAGATCCAGGGACTCTAATGTTATTTCAGTGTTCATATAATCTTTATCACAGTGTTTTTTTCCCAGTCTTCTCTGACTCCTACATAATTACAACCAGGTAAGCCAGTTCTACACCCAGAAGCATTATGGAGGAGGCAGTTTGGAACCATCTTGAAAAGGAAATAAACTATGAGTCAAGCTAGATGACCGCCACACTTGCTGCTGGGTAAAATATAAGAGAATGTGCTTTAGATGAGATCAGAAACAAAAGTTCAGAGTAAGCATTTATTTAATCTCTTATGAGAATAAGAATGTGGAGCACCTCTCTAGAACTTTCTACCTGGTAATAGAATGGCCAAATATTCCACATTCTCTTTCCCTAGTATTTTGTTTTTATCAGCTATATATGTATAAATTAAAATAATAATATTAAAAAGTTCAAAAATCACCCCTCGCCATCGAGTCCTACTGTCTAGAAGCAAGTGCATTCAATACTTTCATTTATTCTTTTATTGATTGCATATTTCTAAGTAATATGCTTATTGTGTTAATATTTGATTTATCAAATTTAGACATAATTTAGCTTTCTGAATCAGTCAGTTTCAAGTCAGAGAAAACCCTCCTCAGCTGACTTAGTAGAGAAAATGTAATACATATAGCTATAAAGGGCTTGGAATTGTCATTTTCAACTGGGGGTGATTTTTCTCCCCAGGGAACACTTGCCCATGTTCTGATAATATTTGGAGACAGCTTGTCACAACTGGGCCGAGGCTCCTGGTATATAGTGGGTAGAGTCTGTCCGTGAATACTGCTAACTATCTTATAATACACAGGACCACCCTCACAACAAAGAATAATCCAGCCTGAAATGTCGGTAGTGTCGAGGTTGAGGAAACTTGGATTAGAAGATTTGGAAGGATAACCAGGAGAAAGGGAGGCAACCCGAAGATTAGCCACTACACCTCCACAGCCAATGGGTCAGTGGGAAAAGACAGTGTTAACAGAGGCCATCAGAGGAAGCAACAAACCAGGTAGCATGGCTTGGCGGCCGCAGGGAAGAAAATGGTCAGAGGCAGCTAAAGCCATAGAGGAGAAACAGCCATCACCAAGGCAGAGAGAACTGGAAGAACTAACCTGGGTTCTCCTTCCCTCCTGTCCTCCAACCTCCTGGCACTTCCATTGGCTGAACTCAGCCGGAAGCCAGTCATCAAGCTCTGGGTAGTTTATAGACAAAGCCCTGTGCAATAGGATGCCAAGAGAGGAAAGGCAGGAATGACTGTGAGCAAATAGGCAAATACCAAGCACACCTTCCCATTATGGAAGGTGAGGATCAAACTCTATTTAATGGCCACTTCCTTTAAAATCCTTCTCTATAGATAGATAGATAGATAATAGATAGATCTATCTCTTACAATTTTACTTATATTTATATTATATTTAGATCACTGAGAATGTAGAACATTTACTCATATTATTAATGTTAATCAATGTTACAGTCATTTCATGTTGTAAATGTTAATCACAGTTAGGCTTCCTTTCTTGTACAATCTTTCGTTTTTCATGGAGTTAACAACAACTTCTTTCTTGTTTGCTTAGTTTTGTATGCATCACTAATTATTCCCAAATTCCTTATTAGGCTTATAAGTCTTCTTTAATATATATATATATATATATTTATGTATTTCTTTAAATTCCAATTTCAGCCTGACCAGTGGTGGCGCAGTGGATAAAGTGTCAACCTGGAAACGCTGAGGTTGCCGGTTCAAAACCCTGGACTTGCCTGGTCAAGGCACATAAGGGAGTTGATGCTTCCTGCTCTTCCGCCCTTTCTCTCTCTCTCTCTCTCCCCTCTCTAAAGGTGAATAAATAAAACCTAAAAAGAAAAAAACCAAAACAAGCCTGACTGGGCGGTGGCGCAGTGGATAGAGCGTTGGACTGGGATGCAAAAGACCCAGGTTCGAGACCCTGAGGTCTCCAGCTTAAGTGCGGGCCCATCTGGCTTGAGCAAAAGCTTGCCAGCTTGGACCCAGGGTCACTGGCTCCAGCAAGGGGTTGCTTGGTCTGCTGAAGGCCCGCGGTCAAGGCACATGTGAGAAAGCAATCAATGAACAACTAAGGTGTTGCAACGGCAATGAAAAACTGATGATTGATGCTTCTCACCTCTCTCCGTTCCTGTCTGTCTGTCCCTATCTATCCCTCTCTCTGACTCTTTCTCTGTCCCTATAAAAATAAAAATTAAAACAAAAAAACAAATAAATTTCGATATCGAAGCTATTTGGTCAGCCTTTTATCAGTGTTCCAAATCGTCAGGGCTTTTAGTTTGGTGAGAAAAAGTCTACCTGGACAGCTCCCCTGTTTCAATGAAGAGACAAGACTTTGCAAAGCTTCTCTCAACTGGTTAATTTACTTTTGATCCTGTGTCAGACACTCAGTTTCTCCTCTTAGAAAGTCGATGTGTGGCCTGACCAGGCGGTGGCGCAGTGGACAGAGCGTCAGACTGGAATGCGGAAGACCCGGAAGACCCAGGTTTGAGACCCCGAGCTCGCCAGCTTGAGCGCGGGTCCATCTGGCTTGAGCAAAAGCTCATCAGCTTGGACCCAAGGTCGCTGGCTCCAGCAAGGGGTTACTCGGTCTGCTGAAGGCCCACGGTCAAGGCACATGTGAGAAAGCAATCAATGAACAACTAAGGTGTTGCAACGGCAACGAAAAACTGATGATTGATGCTTCTCAGCTCTCTCCGTTCCTGTCTGTCCCTATCTATCCCTCTCTCTGACTCTGTCCCTGTAAAAAAAAAAAAAAAACAAAGGAAGTCAGTGTGTGGCTTTCAGCCTCAAAACTATATAGCACATCTCAATCTAAAATCCCCTCTGCTGGCCTTTTTTTCTTTTCTTATATGTTGATGCATTTTTCCTTTATTTTTTCTTATGTGTTTATGCAACGATCCTGAAAATAGAGCAATTCAGCTGCATGAAAGCAGCTGTACTTCCTAATAAAAAATATCTTCTGAAGAAAAATCTTTCTTCTGAGTGGAATTTTTACCCCAAAACTGGTCCATTTTTTGAGTTGTAGTGAAGGAAATGAGCTCAACGGAAAAACCAAAATAGACACACACTACTCCACAGGAATCTGAAGACAACCCTCTGGTCTGAGTTACCAGGCAACTATCTCTCCAAGGATGCTGTCATTTTAATTTTAGGGAATAATCCAGCATGTGATTTTCTCATTCAAGAGATGTGGGATAATAATGAATCCATCTTTTAAGGTCTTAAAAATATTATAAGAAGAAACTTCTCTCTTGCTTGGTGCACATTTGACTTTTTTTTTTCTTTCTTTCAGTTTCTTTGTTGTGTGCCTTCAAAGTAAATAGGTTTTCATCTGTTTGGGATGTGACAGTTGGATCTTGCTGCAAACAGGGATGGCTGAAAGACCACTCAGGGTGCTGATTTTTAGCTGCTTCAGATTTGGATCCTGTGGTTATTAAGGTGTCCTAACTACAAGGAGCTAAAGAAAAAATTGCACATAAACATCACTTAAAATAATAGCTATGGTAGCCTGACCAGGCGGTGGCACAGTGGATAGAGCATTGGACTGGGATGCGGAAGACCCAGGTTCGAGACCCCAAGGTCGCCAGCTTGAGCGCGGGCCCATCTGGCTTGAGCAAAAGCTCGCCAGCTTGGACACAAGGTCGCTGGTTCCAGCTAGGGGTGGCTCGGTCTGCTGAAGGCCCGCAGTCAAGGCACATGTGAGAAAGCAATCGATGAACAACTATGGTGTCTCACTGACAACGAAAAACTAATGATTGATGCTTCTCATTTCTCTCTGTTCCTGTCTGTCTGTCCCTACCTATGCCTCTCTCTGACTCTCTCTGTCCCTGTAAAAATAAATAAATAAATAAAATAAAATAAAAAATAGCTATGGTAAATTCACCATTATGCCTAAAAGCAAGGTCACTGCACATAGGTAGACAAACTATTCTTGGATAAAGAACTGGACAAAGAAACAGTACACACTGAAGAGTGTTTTCATCAATACTGGGGCGGGGGCGGGGGAATCCCCGCAGCAACACAATTGTCTGTTTGGATACTTGCATATAAAATCACAGAAAAGAGTTTTATAAAAAATTGCATGCTAATTTCCTTCCGTACTTTTTTTGTCCTGTACCATAATATGTTACTCTTTATTCATTGTCTCATTAGTAAAATCCTAATTTGTGCAAGGTCTCTGCTTAGACATGAGTCCACCCCAGTGGAAGAGGTCACAGTCCCAGCCTTCCGGGCATTTGCCCTTTAGAGATGGAAAGAGACATGTTAATAACACTTGGCCAATGATACTGGAGTGAAAATAGTAGGGTCTGCTGTCTGTGCCATTACAAGTGGCCCATTACTTAAGACCTTTTGAAGTTGTTATATCTATTATTTATAATGTGAGCTTGGTATACGTCATCAGTCTGGGTTCTTGGCTGCCAACAGAGGAAACTGACTGAACAGAAAGGGGATGTGGGAGAAGGATGTCAGGGGAATCAAGTCTGTACAACCAGGCATGGAAAGGTATAGTCTTTGGGGTTCCAGGAGGCCGGATATCAGAATCCCCAGTGGCAGCCATTCTCCAGAACAGTCTAGTCAGCAAGCCACTGTTGCTTGCAAGAAATGACCTCCGGGTGTCACTCCCTCCAAATTCCAAATGCTGGTGGAGAACACTTCACTGATCCAGGGTGTTCAGGCCCTCTGTCTGTGTTGGGTGATCAGGGAGGACCTTCCCTCTAGGGAAACCGCCACTGCTTTCCATCAAAACCACATATGTGGGGATCCCCCCAAACAGAGCTCAACAAATAGGAGGGTGAGGTTAGATTGATTCTAGACACAAAGAAAATAAAAAGTGCCAATTGTCCACTACATGCATTACTTACCTTTGGATCTGAAAATCTAGGCTCAATCTAGATATAACAAAGACACTTTTTTCTTTTTTTAAAAAAACTTCTTTTTATTTCATTCATTTTTAGAGAGGAGACACAGAGTGAGAGAGAGAGAGAGAGAAAGAGAGAAAGGAGGAAGGAGCTGGAAGCATCAACTCTCATATGTGCCTTGACCAGACCAGTGCAGGGTTTTGAACTGGTGACCTCAGTGTTCCCAGGTCGACGCTTTATCCACTGCGCCACCACAGGTCAGGCCTAACAAAGACACTTTTTAATTTCTTTTTTTTAAATTTATTCATTTTTTTTAGAGAGGAGACACAGAGTGTGTGTGAGAGAGAAAGAGAAAGGGGGGAGGAGCTGGAAGCATCAACTCCCATATGTGCCTTGACCAGGCCAGTGCAGGGTTTTGAACTGGCGACCTCAGTGTTCCCAGGTCGACGCTTTATCCACTGCGCCACCACAGGTCAGGCTCAAAGACACTTTTTTTTTTTTTCCCTTTCAATGCATTGTTCTGGGGTGGGAACAGAGGTAGATTCAGGTCAGTGGAGGTCCCAGGCGCAGAAGAAAATATTGGGCCCCTCTGTTTCCCATCTCCTTCTCCAGCACAAACTCTGCTCAAACTGGTTTCTTCCTCAACACTCCACCATCTTGGCTGCTTCTCCTCTCCTCCACGTGGCCTTTCTCTGCTCTCCTCTCTCGACACTTTTTAAATGTATGTTTTTCAGGGGAAAAGTTGTAGAAGGTTGGAGATGAAATAATCTACCTCAAATCTTTTATTTTATCATTATGGAAATTAATACCTTAGATAACTGCGACTTTCTACTGTCATCAGATAGTTTGGTGGAAGAAAATGGAGACTGTCATTCAGCCTCTCTCACTCCCTGGTTGCCATACTCATCAGGCATCATCATCAGAACTGACACACATTGGTTTGGCTGTATCACTTGTGAAATGTTGAAATACTTCTGAAATACTTCACACCAATTCCACTGGTGCAGACAATGTCACATTCCATCTGCCATGCCATTTTCTGGGTGGTTTCACCTCCAGTAGCCAGTGCCTATAGCTCCTCAGCACATGGTCAGCTACAGGTACAGAAAGCCAGAGGCACTTGGGGGGTTATATTCTTGCCCACGGAGGCCTTTAAACAGTGATAAGAGGTGCTGAGATATGAGAGTCCAGCTCCCTTGCCTGTTGACAGGAGAAATCTGCAGCACAGCGTGCACTCCAGGTTTGCTCTGTGGGATCAGGCTAAGCTACCCTCTGGGGGACTTTAAGTATCAACTTGACTGAGACACAGGGTGCTCAGATATTTTGTTAAACGTTATTCTGTGCATATTGGCAAGGGTATTTCCAGATGAGATTAGCATTTGAACAGATAGACTTCCCAGTGTGGATGGGCATCATCCAATCTATAGAGGGCTTCTTGTTGTTAGGCCTTTGGACTCTGACTAGAAATCATACCATCCATTCTCTGGATTCTCAGACTTGGACTGGAACTACATCATTGGCTCTCTTATAGATAGCAGATCACTGAACTTCTCAGCCTTCATCATCATGTGAGCCAATTTCTCATAATATATTTCTTTATATTTATTTATCTCCTTTTTGGCTCTGTTTCTGTGGATAACCCTCCTACAGCAGCCATGCTTGATTTCCTATCCTTTCCTGTTCTGCTTCATCCACTTTCTACTTTTCTGGAAACATTTCCTTAATAAATCACATTCCCATGAAGGTACATCTCAGAGTCTGTTTCCAGGGCACTTGACCTTCTAGGAAAATTCCCCCAAACCTCATCTCTCAAATGCCATCCTGGCCCCTCACAGGATGTCGCATTTGTCCTCATGAGTTCATGCCTGGCCCAGCCGGGATCCCCTTGGACCCTGTTCTTGGGCTATAATCAGCCTTTGCTCTGAATAGTCAGCACTGGAGCCATGGCAGCTGTTAAATGTTTTCAATATCAACCCTGAACCTATTTGAGTGTGTGGGCTCTATAACATGAAAACTAACTAATGTGCCGGCTTCGTTCAGAGTGTCCCAGTTTCTGGGGAGTCTCAGGCACATAAGGGCAGGTCCCTCTTGCTCATGTGTGAGCTACGTGAACCTACCACTTTGGTCATGGCTGTCTGGACTAGGGACAGGCACCTCACCTAAGTTGGACCAATCAGGTTCTCTCCCCTGAAATATGAAAGTCAAATTGAGAGAGAGAGAGCGGCTGGGACTTGTTGGCTTGAGTCATCATAACGGCTTCATCACCTGAAGGGGAAGTTCCGTGAACATGTACCTGGTCTAGCCCTATGCAGGGCTTGGATGTTTAACTCTTCCAATCGATTCCCATTGTTGCCTACATCCGCTAGGATAGCTTTCTAGTTTTCGTAACTGGAAGACTTAGCTACTATCCTATATTAACATCCGGAACAAGCACTACCTGTTTTCTTGTTCACAGTCCCCAGAACCTAGCACAGTTTGCTGCGCAGGCCAGGCGCTCAGAAATACCTGTGGCCTCAATAAACAGCTCTCTGCAGGAAGCAGGACAGCACCTTGCATACACGTGACTGGGTGCATGTACAGGCTTGAAAATGGGAAAATTAAGGCAGTAGTGATTGAATTGAGGGTGTCTTCCTTTTGACAACAAAAAACAACTGGCCTCTGTTTCAAAAGTGTTATGTTCACAGGAGATTTTGAAAAGAAGTTGAGGAATTGATGCTGATTAAAGCAGCTAAAGTGTGTGATCATGGGCTGGTTCATGAGTGAGAGGGGGAACGATTACTGAAAAGGACACGAAGGAGCAATTCGAAAAATGTATATTAGATATTATCATTTCAATGCTTTATTTCTGGAGTTTGGTCATTCTTTCTGGTTATTTAAGAGAATGTCCTTGTCCTTGAAACTACACACTGAAGAATTTAGGGGTAAAGCTGCATGATGTAAGCAACTTACTCTCAAATGATTTATCAAAAGTACTTCTACTAATAGTAATAATAATAATCAATGTATATTCCATAGAGAGAGAAAGAGAGAAAGCAATAGGAGTCCCTGTACTGTCTCCATTTTTCTGTAAGTTAAATCATTTCAAAATAAACATTAAAAATGAATAACAAAATGACTCTTTTCGAAGGGGGATCTTACTGGAGTAATAGAAACGCTCTAAAACTGGGTTGGGGTGATGGTTCCACAGCTCAGTCAATTTGCTACAAATCATTGAATTATATACTCACTGTATAATTCAGCCACTAGTTCTGGAGAGTCAGTCACCTGTCCCATCAGAGACTAAAATCATCTCTGGTCATTAGTTGCAGACCCATAGCTGGACCTTCCCAGAGCAGTGCTCAGCTGTGACCCTTCTCCAGACACACCTATCGAAGCCTGTGTCCCAGCTGTTGGACCCCAAACTCTTTCCAACTGGCCTATCCATATCCAATCAGAGACCCACCAGCCTATTGTCTAGTCTAGACTGTAAATCTCTCATCTTAGCATCCTCCTGCCTCAAAACTTTAATAGTTTAAAAAAAAAAAACTTTAATAGTTTTGCAGTGTGTGTGTGTGTATGTGTGTGTGTGTGTGTGTGTGTGTGTGTGTGTGTGTGTGTGTGACAAGACAGAGACAGATAGGGACAGACAGACAGGAAGAGAGAGAGATGAGAAGCATCAATTTTTTGTAGAGGCACCTTGGTTGTTCATTAATTGCTTTCTCATATGTGCCTTGACCGGGGGGCTACAGTAGACCAAGTGACCCATTGCTTAAGCCAGCAGCCTTGGGCTCAAGCTGGTGATCCTTGCTCAAACCCGATGAACCCATGCTTAAGCTGGCAACCTCAGGGTTTCAAACCTGGGTCCTCCGCATCCTAGTCTGATGCTCTATCCACTGCGTCACCGCCTGGTCAGGCAATAGCTTTGCATTCTTATCTGCAATGGCTTGTTTGCAGAAAGCTGATTTAAGGCTCTTTTAAGCAAAAGGGATTTAATGTAGAGGAATAGAAGCTTATAAAACTGTGGCGAAGGCAAGGGGAAGTGATTCTAGGCTGGGCCCCCCTGGAATGACTCCATGAACAGGTTAGAACTGGCCCACCAGGAAAGTTGTCATCCCCAGCACATAGTGGGGAAGCAGGGAGCTGCTGCTTGTCCTGTGGGTGCCCTAACACACTACCTTAGGTGCAATCAAGTGAGGAGGACACTACTACTGCTTCTCTTACCGGCTCCAGAGTAATGCAGCACCTCTTAGATTTATAACGACAAAGGTAAAAACAAAACAACAAAAAGACAACACCGTATACCTGGACTTCTGGACAGAAAGCAACAGACCACGCTCCCTAACAGAAACTGCAGAAAGAGTTCAAGTGCAGCCCTGTCTCATCTCTACCTTCTGAGTCCGATCAGACTTGGCATATGTCTGTCTACACTTATAGCTTAAATAAAACAAGTCAAACAATTAACATGAACAATGAACACTTAAACTCTTTACAAGCTGATACTGAGGAGTCATAAGCAATTAGAAGGTGGGGGACCACCTGGGAGGAGCACTCCAGTGAGATAAAGGGACTCCAAGAACCCAACCCGGTACAATATGTCTTCCCTTTCTTTCCCCGTTGTGCTCAACTTCTTCAGTCTCAACTGAATATGTGTGGTTTCCGGAGAAAACACAGATTGAAGTGCCTCTTGCTTTTGTTTAAACTATTTTTCCATCAAAGTTTCCTCCCACCTGACCTGTGGTGGCGCAGTGGGTAAAACGTCCACCCAGAACACTGAGGTCGCCGGTTTGAAACCCTGGCCTTGCCTGGTCAAGGCACATATGGGAGGTGATGCTTCCGGCTCCCCTCTCTTCTTTCTCTCTCTCTCTGAAATGAATAAGTAAAATCTTTAATAAAAGTTTCCTCCCAACTAATTAGTCTACCTCTGTTTCCTAAATATAAAACATTTAACATACTAAAGTCTTAGTATGTTAAATAGTTTAAGGTAAAAGAAAACTTTAATTCTACTTGAATTAGGAGGTCTCAACCTGAACTACCTATCAGGCTGGCGATCACATGTTCACCACTAGTGAACCTTTGGGCACCACCTCTGATTTCCCCAAGTCATATTCGGCCTCATTCCATTAACACTGCTCACAAAAATTAGGGGATCAGGGAATGTGCAAATACTCCAGTACTTTCAGCCTTTTGTATAGTACATTTTCACCAATGAAATAAAAGTTGGTTTTGCATCTCATTTGCATAACCAAACAACTTTCTTTGACTTGTCATTTGCTTTTTGATGTTCTTGTTTAATAAAAAAGTTCAATCGCTTCTTTTTTTTTATCGCTTCATATTCATTTTGGAATGTCCTCTAATTTTTGTGAGCGGTAGATTTCCTTTTTTTCTTAACAACTCTACTCTCTATAGCTCCCATTGTCCACATTTGATCTATATTAGAAACTGTAGCAATTGCAACCTAGGAATTTTGCCTACATAAAGAGAAAATGACTGCTCTCAAGATCTAGACTGTTTTACACTGCTTAACATGAACCAGTCCTATAGATAAGGAGAGATAAGGCTGGGGCTATAAGTTAATGAATTAAACCATATGTGCTGTTGCTACCAGTCTTCCCAAGCATCTTGGGAAAGAAACCCAGAAATTTCACCTCCAGAAATCAGGTTGTTGCTATCACCATAGAAAATCAGGCCAGCAGAAGCATGTTCTTAGGCACAAAACAACTTGTTTTGCTGGTGGTGGCTTCTTAGACAACATGTGGGTGTTAACTGTAGCCGTCAAAACAGGCAAAAACCCTGAAGGAAAAAGTTGGGTAGTTCTATCTCCTGCTATTCAGCAGATAGTCTGTAGTCATTTTGAAGTAATTTTGAAAGTTCATGCAAACAGAATAAGCCCTTTAAAGGATTTGCAGGCATTGCAGCTTAATCAGGAAGCCTGGGAAAGCTAAACGATTAGGTGGGTCACATGGACCCACAGAAAATGCTTTTGTATGTGGAGAAGAACATGGATTTGAACCTATAAGAACTGTAAACTGTTTTCATTTTCTGCCATTTGAGAAGAATCTGTGACAAAGGTGTCACATGAACTTAATAACAGAAAATAGTTTATGGAAGGCACCTTACTATGTAAGGGTGTGGGAGTTAATGAGAAAAAGGCCTTCTTCTCTCATTCTCCAAAGCATCACCTCATTTTGCTCAAGGGTGGCTCAAATGTACCCATCAAAGCAGAGAAGCCGCCCGCACGTGGGGAGCGCGTCGGCTGACGCTGCTGTGTATTAACTCTGGACCTGTGAAGACAAAGCCACGTCCCCGTCATGTGGAAAAGCTGACGACAACAGGCTCTTGCTTCCACTCTTGATTCCATCCTTGCGACATTTATTACATGTGCCAGGCGCTCTGCTAGGCTGTTGTCCGCACAGTCACAAAGTCTGCACATTTCAGCGGTGTGGGTATTATGCCCACCCACATTTCTTTTACAACTGAGGAAACAACCTTAGAAAGGTGAAATGCCTTTCCTAAGACCACCCACAGGGTGGAAAGCAAAGATTGGCACACAATCCACCTGATCTCAGAGTTCAGGCTCTCGGCTGCAAGGAAATGCCTAGAAAAAAGGAGGTGTCTGCTGCCCTCCAGAGCAGCGGGAGGATGTCCACAGTCTGCCCGGCAGCTCCCTACTGCCCAGTAGCATTTCCCTGCTATGTGTGGTCTCCAAGTCCGCAGCATCAGCAGCTCCTGGAAACACCGGAGGCATGCAGCATCTGCCCATGAAGCCCCTTCCTCACCGGCTCATCTAGCACAGGCCTTTAATGAAGTGCTAATTATCCTGGGCTGCCTGCAACTCTGAGAACCAGTTCCTGTGCCCTTTATCAAATCTTTGACTTGTAAAGGGTGTTCCTTCTACTTAAAAGGGCTGTTAAGTCTAACTGACCCCTTGCCAGAACAGAAATCTCCATCAAACCAGCAGCAGAAAGAAGCAAGGGAAGCATTTAGAGAGGTTTTGCTGGTGAGCCTAGCCAGCAGCACGGACTGGCACCTGCGGAGTAGAGGTAATGCTAAATACTAACACCTAAGAAGATTACCGGAGATTGTGAGAGGAAGATTCTCAGTGGGTTAAAGGTCACTTACTCCCAAATCTCTTCATTTCAAAGGAGTCCCCAACAGTCCTTGGGGAGGGGGCCTCATAGTGGAAGTGACAGTGTCTGCAATATACGTCATACCTGGAGTCCCAGTCTCCACCCAACAATAAGAGTGCTAGGCCATCCTCACAAAGCTGCTTTGCCTCTCCAGCGTGGTTTTCATTGACTTAGTCTGACCCAACAAGCTGTGCTCCCTTTGATTTATTTTCATTTTTATTTATTGATTTTAGCCTGAAAGTGATGGGGGTGTTGGGGGGGGAAGGGGGGAGAGAACATAGATCTACTCCTGTATGTGCCCCGACCAGGGATTGGACTGAAAACCACTGCACTTTGGGATGATGCTCCAACCAACTGAGCTATCCAGCCAGGGCCCCTCTGGTTTATTTTTGCTCCTAGGCACTCCACCAAACCTCGTGGTTCTTCCAAATGCAGGAAGAGATATCTTATCTTATGTATGGTCAGTTGATGGGGGAGGGGGTGCCCTCTGGGTCTCCCCAGCACCAGAAGAACATAGCCTCTGTATGGTCAGTAGTTGCGGCTGTCGTGGCCAGGCATGTGCAGGTTCTCATTAGATTCGGGCAGACAGTAAAGAAACAGTGAAGCCAATAATGGTGGGCCATTTATTTATTAAAGTCTTGCACTGCCTGACCTGTAGTGGTGCAGTGGATAAAGTGTCGACCTTTGAGGTCGCCAGTTCAAAACCCTGCACTGGTCTGGTCAAGGCACATATGGGAGTTGATGCTTCCAGCTCCTCCCCCCTTTCTCTCTCTCTCTCTCTCTTTCTCTCTCTCTCTCACTCTCACTCTGTGTCTCCTCTCTAAAAATGAATAAAATAAAAAATAAATAAATAAAAATAAAAATAAAGTCTTGCACTGGCCGACGAGCAAACACACAAGGCTCTCAAAGCCACTGACACATTCTCCGGTTCCACAACCAGGAGAATCTTCTCCAGTTCCTCTAGAATCAAAGGCCCCACCAGTCTCAATGGAGCTCGCAAAAGCCCCTCACCTCTGGTTCCCCATCTGCACACCTTCTCCCTTCTCTGCCCAAACTGGCTTCTTCTTCAGCACCCTGCATGCTCTCTGCTCTCCCTGCAAAACATGGCTTCTGTCTCTGCAAAACTGGCTTCTTTCTCTCTCTTACTCTGCAAACATGGCTTCTCTCCCTTCTCCTCCTTCTTCTCTCCCTTTTCAAAACTTTCTGGTGCAAAAACCTCTCCTCCAGCAAACATTAGCAAAACAATGTCCCTTCCCAAGCAGGAAGGTAATTTGCAATATTACAGACCACATAAACCTGGCGCTGCCCAGCCCCCAATGCACACTGTAAGTGAGCAAACATGAAAACCATATTTTACAAACTTATTTGACCAACAGCCTCCCTTCTAGCTAGGGAGCCAGCTGTCTGATCACTCCATCTTCTGTGTCATGACGTAATTTAATTTCTAAAAACAGCCCAAGTCTGGAGTCTGATGGCCTGGCCAAGTCTGGCCCGTTTGCGACGTTCCCAGGGGCCTGTCAAGGGCTTGCTTACATGTGTGCCTGGAGAAGCAGTAAATACTTGCCAAATCAGCAAGTGACTTAACCTCTTTGAGACTCAGTTTCCTTATCTGAAAAACAACAAAGAGAGCGTGGGAAGAATCATCTCTAGGGTTCCTGCAAGTTCAAAGACTCTGATCCTGTATGTGGGCACACCTGGTCTGTAACTCCTCAGCCAAGGGAGGTTCCCAGCGAGTGCCTGTTGGAGGCAGCCCCTGAACTTTGTCTTCAGACTTCTGGCCTCATTCCCTGTTGATTCTCATCCCACACATGGGAGTACATTTCGACGAAATACCCATTTTGACAAAGAGGTGTTCACCACAAATTCACAGGATCGCCAACTGGTGTACGGCATGCCCAGGTGATGGGAGATGATAGAGATGACAGACACGTCTTCCAGAATTGCCAATGACACACAGAGTTTGCCTGAGCCCATTGTGAGAGGATGCCAATCTAAAATGGAATTAGAGCAGTGGTGCTTAACCTGGGTTCTATCGAACCCTAAGGGTTCGATGAGTCGGTCTCAGGGGTTCAGAGAAGCCTCTGCTGCAGAGGCCAGAATAAAGTAATACCGTAATTTGTTGTGAGTTCATGCACTTTGTTGGTTTTGTTCTTTGAGCAAGGTGATGTTCATGCACAGCTCATTTTGTGCACCAGTAAAAAAACATATACCTATATCTTGAATTTGGGAAAAAAAATCATATTTCATTTATCACTAAAGAAGGGTTTGGTGAACGTGCATATGAAACTGGTGGGTTCGGTACCTCAAAAAAGGTTAAGAACCACTGCTCTAGAGGATGTGAGCTGGAGAATCTAAGGCACATGCCTTCAGGAGAACAAACTTAACTGAGAGACTCATTTCCCATAAAATGCCTGCTTTACAGAAGACTGAGACTTATCCCCTGGCCAAGGAACATCTGCCAAAAATCCCTCCCATTCTCAAGCTGGTGAACTCAGTGCTCAGACTCTGACTGGACTTCCCCTCGCCGCACTCCTTGCCCATGAATACAGCTCCTCCACCGCCACATAGTATCACCTCAAGAGACTTGCCAGTCGCTTGCTACAGCGTGTGTTTCCTGAATTGCAATAACTCTGCTATTCCCAAATCAAATCAATTTTTGGTAATTTGAAGTTGCCTCAGTTTACTTTATTTAGATTGACACCATGACATGCTATATGAAAAAGAGGATACAAAACCATATATATGTAGAAGGATCCCAACTGGTCCCAATATGGGACTATATTTAACAGATATGAATTTCATTTATATATTGATAAATTTGTCTATTTTTTGTGTATTTATAAAATATCAGAAAATAGAATTATAGGTCATTTTCCCTTTATTTTCTTCTGTATTTTCTAAGTTTTCTACAATTATAAGAAGTATGTATTCGTTTTTTCTTTTTTTAATTTTTTATTTTTTTACAGGGACAGAGAGAGAGTCAGACAGAGGGATAGATAGGGACAGACAGACAAGAACGGAGAGAGGTGAGAAGCATCAATCATCAGTTTCTTGCTGTCGTTGCGACACCATAGTTGTTCATTGATTGCTTTCTCACACGTGCCTTGACCGCGGGCCTTCAGCAGACAGAGCAACCCCTTGCTGGACCCAGCGACCTTGGGTCCAAGCTGGCGAGCTTTTTGTTCAAGCCAGATGGGCCCGCGCTCAAGCTGGCGAGCTCGAGGTCTCGAACCTGGGTCTTTTGCATCCCAGTCCGACGCTCTATCCACTGTGCTACCGCCTGGTCAGGCAAGAAGTATGTATTAGTTTTATATACAAAACAAAAAAATAAATGTGTTCTTTTAGGAAGAAAAAAAACAGTACATATGTGGGCCTTCTTATTTATCTGTGAGGGCTCTAATGTGGGTAGCTGGCATGATGCCAGACATCTTATACTCATTGGATTTAATTGTCATGGCCATCATAGGTAATCAGCATCATCCTGTGTTGTCTAGACATAGATGATGGAGTCTGAGTCCTGTCCTTCCCTGCTTCTTGCAATGCTGTCGGCTCAGTTTTCTGCTAAGTGTCAGTGGCGTCATCTTCTGCCCAGACTTGTGCTGACCCTACAGGGAGAGGGTGACCTCATTTACTGAGTACAGTCGGCGAAGGGGGATGGGAATTACAGAGGGTGAATTCTCATTCGCTTTTGCTCCCACAGCCAGTAGCTACAGCTGGATTTCCTGCTACCTTACTTACAAACAAATCTTGCAAGGCAAAAATGCTCTTTCAAAAAAACCCAGACTCTGTATTTTAAACAAGGAACACATGTCCTGTTCATAAATCTGACTCTGACTGTTGTGACAGATGTGGCAGTGCTGCTCCCATATGTCCTTTGCCTTCCTTGAGGACTTCCTACACCTCTCTATTTGAGGACATTTTCTGACGTTGGAGGGTGGGGCTGTTCAGTCCCCTTTAGGACCAGCCAAAGGTGTCAGTTAATGTCTCAGGAACAACCTTCAGTCACTGAGGGGTGAGGGTTGGTATACAAATACCCTAACTGTCCCTCAGTAGGACAGTTTTGAGGCATGTTTCAGCAGAGCCGCAGAGTCCTCAGTAGGATTAAGCCCCAATTGCCCACAACACACACTTGCTAATTGGCACCTGCCTGACTGCCTTTGCACTGTCCCCTTCTCCCTTACCCACTCCCTCACTGTGGTCCTGAATAACCACTGGCACCAAATCCTTGCCTCAAGGTCTGCTTTGGGGGAACCCAAACTAAGAGAACCCTACCCCTTGCGCACCTGACAATGTTCTTGGGCCACTTGGATCAAAAGACATCACCTGTATCCCCCAAACCAAGGCGGTATTAGGGTTACTAAGTTCATCTACTGCATAGACCACAGAGCATGCAGGTGTCCTAAATTCCCGTGCTTTAAAATTCTTCTAAGTTGGATATGTTTGGCACTGGGTAAAACCCTGGGTGCAGGCAAGCAATGAATTGTTTCCTGTAACTACAAAAAAGAGAAGTATTCTGGACACTGGCTGCAAAATAAAAGACAGAGCCCACTTCATTTCCCTGCAGCTATGAAGATATTTCCCCCCAGGCAAGCACGAGCCTTTAAATTACTGTGCCCTAAAAATAACATTCTCAGTCCTGAACGGGTTATAAAATCTGAACTGGTGGGTGAATTGCATCCGCCTGCAGAGCAGCTGCTCAGGAACCCTGGGATTACGCAATGCCTTGGTGCTGTCTCCGACTTGGCAAAGCAAACCATGGTTCTGTGATGGGCTTTCAAGGTAATGAATGCAATAGGACGGGTGAGGATCTAGCCGGGAGAGAAGAAAAGCGATGAAGAGTGGGAAAGGTGAGAGAGAACTAGACGCCTGGATCACACACGGGGCCTGTCAACCTCCCTGCAAACCATCGTGAGCCTCCTGCCCTCCGCCATGGCACCACTCTTGGGAAGGTCCGGATCCTCTCTGCCTTGTTCTCTCTGTCTGTGACTTCCCCATACTAGCCCTGGACTCGATCACTGACCTAGAGTTAACCACCGACCTCCGACTGTCAACCATTGACGTAGAGTTGACCACTGACCTAGATTCGACCAGTGGCAGGTGTATGGAGAACACACAGGCTTTTGAATTGTCTTATGGTGTGGGGTCAAGCACCCACAGCTTTGCAGAAGCAGCCACGGAAGCCATGGTCAATTAGAATTCAATTCACACAGAGTTTCTGAGTAAAGATTATGCGGATGTCACCAGAGCACCAAACCAGCCCAGCACCTCTACAGGGAGCCACAGTTCTTCTCAATGCTTGTTTAAAATGAACTAAATTCCCTATTAGCTGTGGGCGTCACTCTGCGGCCCACCAGTTTCTAAGAAGATTCTGAGCTTCTAACAAGCCTACCATTACAGTATAGGAGATTGCGTAACTGTATAAAACTAGTGAGAACATGGGGTGCACCCAGCTGGGGAGAAAGTGCAGAGTAAAGGGAACTGTACAGAGACGGAGGAAAGGCGTTTCTTAACCATTTCCCATTTAATGCGGGATCAATAAATGCTCATTTGAAAAAAAAAAAGAAAGAAAAACCATCTGGATGAAACTAGGGCTTTGTGAGGCCTAACACTATTTTCCAAATGACAGTGATGCATGATAATATTTATACTATGCTTTCTACCTTATAATGCCTTCTCTATGTGTAGTTTTACTGAATCCATAACAGCCCTGGCAGCAGATATTTAAACCATCCATTTACAGAGGAAGAAACTGAGACTCAGAGAGGTTAAGTACTATGCCCCAAGTCATCCAGCTAGGAAGGAGTTGTTATTCTACCGGGCCCCTTTCCATTGTGCTGCACTGCTGTGATCCTAGTCAGGGACTCAGTGGTGCCAGAGGATGTGTGGCGGGGATTCCCTGGGGGAAGTGCCATATAGCACCATCTTCAATCACAACATATAGACTTTCATATGTATAACTGTCTTTTTATAGCTGCAGGTTAGACACTGGCTGTGAACTGCTTTAATTTTTTCTTCCTTTCAGAGATAGAAGGGACATAAGATCACCCACTATTACCTACCTCACCCCTCAGATGGAGACTCCAAAGCCCAGAGAAGTGAAACAATTTATCCAAGATCTTAGAGTTATTTAGATACAAGTCCTAGACCCCCCAAATCCTCACCTCCAGGAAAGTGAATGCCCTGCTGAAACATCCCCACCACTCTCAGTGAATTCTGAGCAGCTCATGGTATCCCAGCAACGTTTTGTCCAAAAGAAAGTATTCCTGGGTTAGCCTACCTAGGGTGTAACTCTGGTCACTAGTTAAGTCTGGCCCAGACTTCCACTAACGCCAAGTGAATCAGTGACTATTCTGTGACCCACATAATAATACAGCAATTAGTCCACTTAGATGCCACAGCTGGCATAGTAGCTATGGTCTAAAATCAGCACATAGCTATCTTTGAACTACCTTCAGTTGGCATTTGACAAGAGCTTGAAATGAGTGACTATGTAGCTGTAGACATGACTATGACTCTACTGAGCTGTAGACACAAAACCAGTTCTCTGCGTAAGCCTGAACAACCTGCTTTCCTTGCAATGTAGGAACAGCTAGCTGCTTTTCTCTAGTGAGCACCAGAGGAAGTAAGTAGTCAACTTGCAATTAGGCTTCATGTTATATGAAAAAAATCCATACCTTTAGAAACCATAAGCATATTAGGCATGGTGAGATGTCCTCACCATGAGAGGCAGGTAAGTAGTGATGCATTGGTAAGCTAGCCAATAAAGCATCCTAATTTGTGGCGCTTGCTGACATCCATGGTGTAAATACTCCCACCATGGCCAATGACAAGCTACCAGTGCGATGTCACTAAACATGGAGCTGGGAAGAGATGCTCATGTTGGCTCCAGCACTCTACCGAGAGGCAAGGACCAAGACTGACTTAGAGATCAGGAGGTTCCTATCTCCCACTTCTCCCTCATGTTCAGAATATCAGACACAATTAGTTGCACTATTTTTTTAAAAAAAATATTATTGTTTTGGTACTTCGCATTCATATAAGTATTTACAACCCCTCATTTAGCCTTTAATTTAATTTCATTTTTAATTATTTTTATTTATATATTCATTTTAGAGAAGAGAGACAGAGAGACACAGAGAGAGAGAGAAGGGCGGAAAAGCAGGAAGCATCAACTCCCATATGTGCCTTGACCAAGCAAGCCCAGGGTTTTGAACCGGCGACCTCAGCATTCCCGGTCGATGCTTGATCCACTGCGCCACCACAGGTCAGGATGCACTATTATTTTTGTGTGTGTTGTTCTTTGTGCTTTTTAAAATTGAATTGATTGGGGTGACAAAAATCATACAGGTTTTAGCTGCCTGATTCTACAACACATCTCTGTACACTGAGTTGTGTGTTCACTTCCCAAATTTGTGTTTTGTTTTTTTGATCAAATGCATTCAAGTGAGTCAATGCAAATGAATGGGACCTCTGATCTTTCTCTCCCTTAGTTGGGAACAGGCAAGATCCTTCACCCTTTCATGCTCAAATAAGGCCAATCACTTGGATGCTGTTCATCCAGGTCCCTTGGAAACTAAATGTTCCTTGTGATGGCCAGGTTGAACTTAAGAAACAAAGAAGAACGTGTTCTCATGTCACCAGCTCAGCCTCTGGGATACACTCAGATTCCTTATTGCCTTGATCTCCCCAGCTGGACAGGATGAGAAGCCAAGTTTATGCTGGCAGCAGTTTTAATATCCCCAACATGCACAAATGTGTGGGTGCTGAAACTTTATTTTCCATCACTTTTTATTGGTGGATACTACTTATGCAAGGGAATAAAAAAGAAATTATGTTCATTGTATCACACTAAAAATGAAAATTAGAGTTAGTGTAAAAGCATTTTCATTTTATTTTGACAAGCATATTTTTGACTTTTTAATAAGATTATTATGCATATATTAAAGTGTATAATGTACATTAATCTGAAATGTACAGCTTGATGAATTTTTACCTAAGTCCATACACATAGCCACCATCCAGATCAAGAATTAAAATTTTGTTAGTATCCTGCAGGTTTCCTCATGCCTTTTCCCAGTCAATAGGCACCCCACCCCCTTACCCAAGTATTTTAATGCTTGCTGTTTTATTTATTTATTTATTTATTTATTTATTTATTTATTTATTTATTTATTTATTACAGGGACAGAGAGGGAGAGTCAGAGAGAGGGATAGATAGGGACAGATAGACAGGAACAGAGAGAGGTGAGAAGCATCAATCATTAGTTTTTCATTGCCATTATGACACCTTAGTTGTTCATTGATTGCTTTCTCACATGTGCTTTGACCATGGGCCTTCAGCAGACTGAGCAACCCCTTGCTGGAGCCAGCGACCTTGGATCCAAGCTGATGAGCTTTAGCTCAAGCCAGATGGGCCCGCGCTCAAGCTGGCGACCTCGGGGTCTCGAACCTGGGTCTTCCGCATCCCAGTCCGACGCTCTATCCACTGCACCACCACATGATCAGGCTGCTTTATTTTTTTTAAAGATAGTTCTTAATTATAGGCTCATAAAATGGTAGAACTGATCCAAAGTGCTTATTGTACTGATAAGGTGATGGGAACTCAAGGCCAAGTGACCCTCTCAAAGTCATCAATTTGTTGTCTGGGCTAATTTTAGGACCCAGGACTTAATTCTAATCCAGTGGTTCTTAAAGTGTGTTTCCCAGATCATCAGCAGCAGCATCACATGGGAACTTGTTAGAAATGCAAATTTTTACCTGACCAGGTGGTGGCATAGTGGATAGAGCATTGGCCTGGGACACTGAGGAACTAGGTTCGAAACCCCAAAGTCGCCAGTTTGAGCATGAGGTCACTGGCTTGAGCGTGAAATCATAGACATGACCCCATGGTCAATGGCTTGACCCTAAAGGTCACTAGCTTGAAGCCCAAGGTCACTCACTTGAGTAAGGGGTCACTGGATTGGCTGGTGCCCCCCTGGGTCAAGGCACATATAAGAAAGCAATCAATGAACAACTAAAGTGCTGCAACAAAAAATTGATGCTTCTCATCTCTCTCCCTTCCTGTCTGTCTGTCCGTGTCTCTCTCTCATAAAAAAAAAAATGCAAATTCTTACCTGCCCCTATTCCAACCCACTGCATCAGAAATGGGGTTGGTCTCAGCAATCTGTGTTTGAACAAACCCTCCCACTAATTTTCACTCAAGTTTGAGAACAATTGGACTATACAAAAGTCTATAAATACAATATTACAGTTAATAGAGTTCTTATTTAATTGTGAATTTTTACTTACTCCCAGACATAGAATACTTTTTTTTTAAATTTATTTTTATTTTATTCATTTTAGAGAGGAGACAGAGTGAGAGAGAGAGAGAAAGAGAGAAAGGAGGGAGGAGCTGGAAGCATCAACTCCCATATGTGCCTTGACCAGACCAGTACAGGGTTTTGAACTGGCAACCTCAGTGTTCCCAGGTCAACGCTTTATCCACTGCACCACCACAGGTCAGGCGACATAAAATACTTTTAAGGGGTACTCAGGAAGTATGAATGTCCATCTGTACTATTTAATACAAAAATACCCCACAAGTAGCATGACATGGAATAAGAATATGGACTTAATATTGCCATTCATTAGCAATGGAGCTTGGGCAAAACACTCAACTTTTATTATTATTATTTTTTCTTTTTCTTTTTTTTTACAGGGACAGAGAGAGAGTCAGATAGGGACAGACAGACAGGAACGGAGAGAGATGAGAAGCATCAATCGTCAGTTTTTCATTGTGACACCTTAGTTGTTCATTGATTGCTTTCTCACATGTGCCTTGACCGCGGGCCTTCAGCCAACTAAGTAACCCCTTGCTGGAGCCAGCGACCTTGGGTCCAAGCTGGTGAGCCTTGCTCAAACCAGATGAGCCCACACTCAAACTGGCGACCTTGGGGTCTCGAACCTGAGTCTTCTGCATCCCAGTCTAATGCTCTATCCACTGCGCCACTGCCTGGTCAAGTTACCTGCCTTCTTTGGGATCAAGCAACTCTATCCGATCAATGGACTGTGAACTGAAATGAGGTGTGTCATTTCCTGGTCAAGGCACTTAGGAGCTTGTGTGCATTTTCCATCTTCC
Organism: Rhynchonycteris naso; assembly: GCA_037038555.1. Taxonomy (NCBI): domain Eukaryota; kingdom Metazoa; phylum Chordata; class Mammalia; order Chiroptera; family Emballonuridae; genus Rhynchonycteris; species Rhynchonycteris naso. Next base: position 59,654,391 of record CM073004.1, on the reverse strand, counting down.
ATCTATCTCTTCCTTCGCCTGCTGTGGTGACTTGGAAACCCTATATGAGATGACAGTATCAAAAAATAAAGGAATCCTAGTTCCCCAAGTCACCAGATGGAGGAGAAACCTGCTAACCTGCACCTGACTTTGTATGATGGGCTAAACCAATGATATTTGGGGAGTTTATTAGTTATCACAGCATAGCCTAGTCTATCCAGACTAATTCAGTTTATCCGGACATTTAAAAATTGGGAAATTTTACATGAAAATCTGGATTCCTGACTTGTCTTAAGAAGATCTAGCAATGCTGGGATGAATTTCTAAATGGCAAAATTAGTGTTGATCTGATTAATACTCCTCCATCCTAGAAAAAGAACATGTACTATTTCTCCATGGTCCTCACTATTTCCTGCAGCAAACCCTGTCAATACAGCTGAATGTCAGTTGCCACTTGACGTCACTCTTGTGTAGTAATTTTTTTATAATCACTGTTCTCGTAGGCATACCCCTAACAGAAAAGGGAAAATTAAATAGAGATCACCACAGCTGTGTAAAGAAAGTTGCGAGCCTGACCAGGAGGTGGCACAGTGGATAAAGCGTCGGACTGGGATGCAGAAGACCCAGGTTCGAGACCCTGAGCTCGCCAGCTTGAGCACGGGCCCATCTGGCTTGAGCTAAAGCTCGTCAGCTTGGACCCAATGTCGCTGGCTTCAGCAAGGGGTGGCTCAGTCTGCTGAAGGCCCGCGGTCAAGGCACATTTGAGAAAGCAATGAACAAGGTGTTACAACGGCAACGGAAAACTAATGATTGATGCTTTTCACCTCTCTCCGTTCCTGTCTGTCTGTCCCTATCTATCCCTCTCTCTGACTCTCTCTTTGTCCCTGGAAATAAAAAAAAAAGAAAGTTGTGAGAGCAGTGTTGTTTGCGGAAGAGAAGAATATTTCAATGGTTTAATGTGTACAGTGTGTCTACATCTGTAGAAAAGAAAAGTATGCTATTCTGAAGTGTCCCACAGGAAGAGTTATGGTGGGTCTAGAGCAAAAAGGCCCACTGAAAAACTTATTCACTGAAAATTAGGGCTTCAATTTTAACAGGGGTTCCTTTTGATTATGACTAAAATACATGGTTCTGCTGTGAAATGCAGTTATACCTGAAAAAAATGATCTCGCACTCACTTTATTCATTTTCCTGCCAAGTCCCTAGAGGCATTTGATCTGTGAGGATTGAAAGAGACAATGGAAGAAAAATACCTGTTACGATATGAAGAATATCTAGTTTGGTGCCTGGCATGCAGCTGATTCCAAAAACATTAGTTTCCTTTCACTTAGTTATTCATTTTGATCTCAGAAAAGGATAATGGGATCTATTTTGACCTTTACTCTGGAGTCCAGCAGTTCAGTGTGTAGATATAATCAAGAAGGCCACCAAAATGGGGCACATCTGACAAAGTGAAGAGAGAAGAGGAGAAAGAAGAGCAGGAAGGGAGTGACTTCCTTAACAGGAGGGAAGAAAGACTGGAATCTCCACTCTAAAAAAGAAATAAAGGCTGAGAGAAGACGCGATCAAAATGATAAAGTAAATTGTTTGTCCAGAATATATTGTTCCTCTTTCGTGCCTCACCTCCTTGGGAAAACAACACTTCCCCATCACACAGATATTGGGCTTGGCCATGTGACTTGTTTTGGCCAATGGAATGTGGGCAGAACTCAGTATGTCAGTTCTGCACCGAGGCCTCTGGAAGCTTCTGACTTCCACTGGGAGAAGAACATGGCCCAAGAAGCTACTAGCCCTCAGCCTGGATCACAGAATAAGACCTATGGAGCACACCAACTGTCGGGAAACAATTCCAGCTGACCTGTTGACCCAGAGGTCCCCAAACTACGGCCCGCAGGCCAAATTGCGGCCACCTGAGGCCATTTATCCGGCCCCTGCCGCACTTCCAGAAGGGGCACCTCTTTCATTGGGGGTCAGTGTATGGAGCACTGTATGTAGCAGCCCTCCAACGGTCTGAGGGACAGTGAACTGGCCCCCTGTGTAAAAAGCTGTGCCTAAGACCCATAGCAATAAATGCATGCTTACTGTTGTATGTCGCTGAGTTCTGGGGTGCCTTTCTATGCAGCATTATTGCAAAGCTGACCAGTATAGAAGGTATATACAATGAGGAGCTTTTCTAATTCCCCATGTGCCAGGACCAGGCATTTAGACATTGTTCTATGTAAAACCTCAAAAGATAAAATATTTCTATTCGGCACCACTTCTTTAAACCCCATGACCCTTCCTCCCATTGCCCAGTTTGGTTTCGAACACTGTGGGTAGATTTTTCCCATCTCACATTCCCTCAAAATGAGCCGTCCCTGGGGGGCCATTTTTCAGGATTTTCCTTTCTCTTTAATACGAATTACAGCGAATAATAAATGGTACTTTCTATGTGGCAGGCATTGTCCTAAGTGCTTAACAAAGTTTAACTCAATCATCATAGACACAATATGGGTAGGTACTACTATTCATATCTCCATTTTATAGGTGAGGAAACTAAGGCGCACAGAAGTTAAGTAATGGCCCCAAATCACACAGTAAGTGTAGGAATGAGGATTCAATCCAGGTAAATTGACCCTAGACTCCAAGCTCTTCCCCCCCTCGTCTTCTCCTTGATACCATAGGATTAAATGGATCAACTAATCTATACCAACATCCATTTGTTATCTAATATTAGTTTATTATTTCCACAGGTAACATAAGGCCATACATAGTTCATTATACGTGTAGAGGCCCTGAGGGGATGAATCTAATGCTGAAGTTTTGCCCTTATGATAAGCCACCAAGGAAATAATTCGAAGATTTTCTTTTTCTCATGCCCCTCAGATCACAGACACTCTAATTTTGAGGAAAGCCAAAGATTTAGAAAATTAAAAACTTGAAAAAAGAAATTGTGGGGAAAAGTAGGTGGTTCCTCTTTTGACAGTGTGCACTCCATAAGGACAACACGCAAATCTGACGGCTGTCAGAGAGCCCAAAGGTCACCTCGGGGTTTTCTTACCCTTAAAGGCTTAAAACACTTAGCTTCCATTCTTCCTCCTGAGCCTGGGCAGTTCCAGTACCTGTCCAGGATTTCAGGCTCTACTTCCTTGTGCTTGTTTGGATTCTGGCCCAGTGGTTCTGGGCAGCTTCAGTTCTGTTGTCCCCAGGTCATGTCTAGATACAGAACTCCACGTCCTTAGTGGTTCCTGCAAAGACATCAGCGAGACCAAGCATCTGATTGTTTTCTACTTTTACTAAAGACCCTAAGACACAGAGGAGGGGATCACGTCACAGATCATGCAGCCATCTGCCACCTCATGAGGCCCTGACCTGATCCTCAGGTCACACTTCTTTCAAAAATCCTTACACTTGGCCCTGGCTGGTTGGCTCAGCGATAGAGCATTGGCCAGTGTATGGATGTCCCTGTTTAATTCCCGGTCAGGGCACACAGGAGAAGCACCCATCTGCTTCTCCCCCCTTCTCTCTCTTTCTTCTCCCCTCCTGCAGACATGGCTCAATTAGAGCAAACTGGCCCCAGGCACTGTGGATGGCTCCATGGCCTCTGCCTCAGGTGCTAAAAAATGGCTCTGGTTGAAATGGAGCAAGGGCCTCAGATGGGCAGAGCATTGCCCCCTGGTGGGCTTGCCAGGTGGATCCCGGTCAGGGTGCATATGGAGTCTGTCTCTGCCTCCCCTACTCTCACTGAATAAATTTAAAAAAATCCTTTCACTCTCCACACATGGAGCTTTGGCTGGGCAGTCCTCCAGCTCTGGCTGCTTCTCTCAAGGGGAACAATCCCACGAAGCCACCTCTTTCTCTAGCTTTCAGCCACACTTTCTCCTAAATTTTTAATAAATCCAAATGTATCTTGTTACAGTAAGAAATATAAAAGAAAATGGTAGCTAAGATAACCTGATTACCATTCCCCCACAAGAAAATCTATAGATTTGCTACAGATAAGCTATTGGAATAAATAAAAGAGTTTAGCAGAATTGGTGGATTATAGGGTTGATATACAAACATTAATAGCATGCCAATACACCAGCAACCAACAATCATATAACCTTAATTTATTATTATCAACAAAAAGTAATAAATAAATGATAAGTGAATCAATATATATTTACAAAGATTTCCTTTAGCCTATTAGCAAAAACTATAGGTACTTAGTGATAAATCTAGCAGAAGATGTCTAATAGAACAGCTTAACTGTTCCTCTGAGGGAGAGTGAATTAAATAAATTATGGTTTATTCATACAGTAGAATTCTATACAACAATTAAAATGGATGACCCAAGATCCACCTATATATCAACACAGCTCAGTCTCAAAAATACTGAGTAAAAATAGCAATTTGCAAAATGTACACATAATATATAATTAATGTAAACATTTAAAACATACAAAACAATTGAATGTAGGAACATACATCTGCAAAAAATGAAATTCACCTATTTTTAAGATAAAGACTACCTCTAAGAAAGAAAGGATTAGAAAAGAATAGGAGTAGAGTGGACTTTCTTTACAACATTCTAAGAGGGAAAGACTTTCCTTGGTGATATTACATTACTTTTATATAGTACTTATATTATTAGTGTATCAATAAATATATATTTTGTATACTTATATACTTTTTTTATTTTTTATTCTATTCATTTTAGAGAGGAGACACAGAGAGAGAGAGAAAGAGAGAGAGAGAGAGAGAGAGAGAGAGAGAGAAAGGGGGGAGGAGCTAGAAGCATCAACTCCCATATGTGCCTTGACCAGACCAGTGCAGGGTTTTGAACTGGCGACCTCAGTGTTCCCAGGTCAACGCTTTATCCACTGCACCACCGCAGGTCAGGCCTGTATACTTATATACTTAAGATATTTTATAATTAGAAATTGAAATGGAAATTTTATATGGGTTTAAAAATTATTTATTAAAAAATTATTTTTGTTGATTTTAGAGAGAGGAAAGGAGAGAGAGAGAGATATTGATTTGTTATTTCACTAATTTATGCATTGGTTGATTCTTTATTTTTTTCCATTGATTTGAGAAAGACAAGGGAAGGGGGGGAAAGGAAGAAACAGAAAGAGAGAGAAGCATCAACTCGTTCCAATTAGTTGTTCCATTTAGTTGTGCACTCATTGGTTGCTTCTCATGTGTGCCCTGATTGAGGATCAAACCGGTGATCTGGTGTGCTGAGATAATGCTCTATCTATTGAACCATCTGGCCAGGGCTTGGTTGATTCCTGTTGTGCTCTGACCAGGGATCAAACCTACAACCCTGGCAAAATTGGACGATGCTCGAACCAACTTCACTATCGGGCCAGAGCTAAAAAGGATTTTGATGAGATAACATTGAAAAGCCTTTCATATTCTTTAATAACTTTTTTTTTCTATACACATCTATTTTGAACTGTCAAAAACAACAAAAACAAAAATGTTTAGCCCTTACAGGTAGTTAGAAAGACTAACCAAATGTAGTAAAATAAAAGACAAAACTCCTTGATTGAAATTTAATGATGGTAGAAAGTCAGATTGGATGTGCAATACTTACTTTGTCCTTATTTTGAGAGGTTTTTTTAAGTAATCACGAAACAGGGCAAATTATATTCCTGTCCCTCACTTTTCATATCTAGTGGCTCAACTATGAAGTTGCTTCCAGCTCTAATATTTTATGAGATCCTAGAACTCTAAGCTCTTTGAGAGAGTTTAGAACCCTGATCAACTTGCCAGGAGTGGCCTGCTCCTGGCAAAAGTTAAAAGCAGTCTCCTGTCAGTTGGAGAGAATTAATCAGGGAATGCTCAGAATACAGAGGACAATGTGGAAAGGAAATTGACACCCAGGCTTGGCAGACCAATTAGGAACCAGCAGGAGCAGTGAGAGGAGGGATACTGAGAATGTCAGTCCTGCAGATAAGATGATTGTTCTGCTCTCTTAGATAACGGCAGTGTTTAGGGAACAAGTATATTGACTTTGTTCTGAGGTGTTGGGCTATTTTGAATTCTACGTTACATTACATTTGTATCTCATTACCTGTAGTAAAAATTGATGGTAATTTAAAGATATACTATAAGATCAATAGTTGTGTATTTGTTTAAAATGATTAGTATAATGGTGTTATAGTAATGTTTTTAAAGAAAGAGTCCTATTTTTTTAAAGATATGTATTCAAATATTTATGGATGAAATGATACCATGTCTTGGGCTTGCTTTAAGGTAATTTAGAGATGGAGGAAGAAGGTGGAAATCAACTTAAATTAGATCAGCCACGTGCTGTTAACTACCAAAGCTGAGTGATGGGGAGGTGGCGTTCATCATACCGTTTCTCTATTGTAACGTATGTTTGAAATTTTCCATACTAAAAATAATATTAGTAAAATAAAATGCTTCATGAACTAATTTCTTTTCTCAGTTATCTGTACTTGCAAAAATTCTACTTTGATTTAGACCCCACTACTTGCTTAGGGCATTTCCTCAATCTGTGTACACAGCACTCGATACAAATTGATTTGCTTGCCATGCAATTATAAACTTTTAAATCAATGTTGAAGTTGATTTCATAATGATAGAATTCTAAGAAGTTTTCAAAGAAAAATGGAATTTTTGTCTTTTTCAGGAAGGGAAACTATCACAGTCTCTTCCATATTGGATGGACAATTTATTTTAGAAAAATAGAACTTAGATTTGTTAAACACCTACAATATGTCAGGCACTGTTTGAGTACACTATTTTATTTATTTATTCTTTAGAGAGACAGAGGGAGGGAGGGAGGCAGGATGGGAGAGATATGAGAAGCATCAACTCGTAGTTACATCACCTTATTTGTTCATTCATTGCTTTCTCATATGTGCCTTGATGGGAGGGGCAGCTGAGCTGGAGCCCCCCCTGCTCAAACCAGCAACCTTGGGCTTCAAGCCAGGGATCTGGGCTCAAGCCAGTGACCATGAGATCACGTTGATGATCCCATGCACAAACCAGCAACCTCAATGTTTCTAACCTGGGACCTCAGCATCCCAGGTCAACAATCTATCCGCTGCACCACCACCAATTAGACAAGTATACTATTTTTTTATTTAACAAAAAATTATTTCATTAGTGTTGGGCAGATAAAATATATTATGCTCTCTTTGTTAAAGATGGCGCTGCCCACATGGAAGTTCGTTGATATTAATGTGAGTTCTGGGACAGGCTGTGGGTAGGCCGGGTCGTTATAGCCTAAGGCTTAGTTTTAAGAGTAAGCTCTTCCCTACACCCTTGACTGATTGGATGATGTAGGGTGGTGCACTCTCCTGAGGAATCCCATTGTGCCTGGGATGGGTGACTTTGTATCAGAGACTTCCTTGTCTGTAGATTGGATTAAGGTTTTGATTCTACACTATAAAGTGGGGCAGGCCGGGAGCTTGCCCTCTCTCGGTTCCTGGGGTTAGTATAGAGAGGAGAGCAGATTAAGGCCACGTGGAAGCCAGGAGAAGCAGCCAAGATGGCAGAATGCTGAGGGAGAAGCCAGTTTGTTAAGAGTTTGTGCTGGAGGAGATGGGGAACAGAGGTTGTAAAGCCAGTAGTCAAGGCCACAATCACAGCTGCCTGGCCCGTGCAGGTTCGCATTAGATTCGTCAGTCGGTAATAAAACAACAGAGCCAAGAACTGGTGAGCCATCAGCTTTAATTCTAGCTTGCACCCGGCAGGTAAGCAAAAACACACACTGGGCTCCAAAACCCACTCATTCAGTGCTCACAAAGCTACTGACTTATCCGAGTTTCCTAGAATCAAAGGTTTCTAGCTCACCAGGCTTATTCACCTCTATTCCCCATCTCCTCCTGCACAAACTCGCTTCTCTCTCAGCACTCTACCATCTTGGCTGCTTCTCCTCTCCTCCATGTGGCCTTACTCTGCTCTCCTTTCTAATACTTCAGGAACTGAGAGAGAGATCAAGCTACTGGTCTCTCTCACCTTATACTGTAGAATCAAAACCATTAATCCAATTATACAAATAAGGAAGTCTCTGTATAATGGGATTCCTCAGTAGATTGCACCACCCTACATCATCCAATCAGTCAAGGGTGTGAAGAAGAACTTACTCTTAAAACCAAGCCTTAGGCCATAACGACCCGGCCTGCTTACATTACAGCCTCTGCCCCACACCCATCCCAAGCATAAGGGCAAATAATATCACCTGGGTGACGGGCTTCCATGTGGGCAGTGCCATCTTTAACAAAGTGAGCATATTATATTTTATCTGCCCAACAGAGGTGAATAAGTCTGGTGAGCTAGAAACCTTTGATTCTAGGAAACTTGGATAAGTCAGTAGCTTTGTGAGCACTGAATGAGTGGGTTTTGGAGCCCAGTGTATGTTTTTGCTTGCCCGCCGGGTGCAAGCTAGAATTAAAGCTGATGGCTCACCAGTTCTTGGCTCCCTTGTTTCATTACCGACCGTTCGAATCAAATGTGAACCTGCATGGGCCAGGCGGCTGTGATGGTGGCCTCGACTACTGGCTTTACAATTAGAAATACATTTTATCTCCATCTTAGTTATGAGAAAGCTTGTTCTTGCTAAAGCCACATTGCTAACATGTTTGGGGCCAGGATTCCAGTCCATAGTTGGTAAATCCACAGCTTGTGTTCTTTCTACTGTTTAAGCTTGGTTTGTAGCCTAGTAGTATGAAAACCCACCTCGAAGATTTCAGAGATGCAACTCTCAAGCCTCACTCCCAGTCTCACTAAATTAGAATCAGTATTTTAACTGACATGAATTTCCACAGAATTCATACATACAGTTAAACCATTTAAACATCAAGATGCCCTGCTCTACAAAACACCTTATATATTTATAAGGTTATAAATTTATTTCAAATAATAATAGACATTTCTGCTAACATTTATAGGATTCTTACTGTATGTCAGATTATCTTTACTCCTCACAACTCTAGTAGACTTGAAGACACCCAGTCTCAAGAATTTAAATAATTCCAAGGTCACAAAGATAGTAAGTGGCAGAGTCTAGATTTGAACTCAGATTGGTCTGACAGTGGAGCCTGGACACATTACCCCATGCACATTACTCCAAACATCAAATCTCAACATTTTAAAGGAAGAGATGCTTTGATAAGCATTCTTTTTTTTTTCTTTTTATTCATTTTTTAGAGAGGAGACACAGAGTGAGAGAGAGAGAAAGAGAGAGAGAGAAAGAGAGAAAGGGGGGAGGAGCTGGAAGCATCAACTCCCATATGTGCCTTGACCAGACCAGTGCAGGGTTTTGAACTGGCGACCTCAGTGTTCTCAGGTCGACGCTTTATCCACTGCGCTACCACAGGTCAGGCCAAATCTCAACATTTTAATACATCTAAATGATGCAAATTAGCTGTCTACATCACTCGATTTAGCATTAACATTGTTTAATCTAATACTTAGATTTGATAGTATGGACAAAGTCTCAAATGTCAGACTCAATATAATATAATATTGTCACTATTTAAAACAAATTTTAAACCCATGAGATCATAGAGCTGATATATATATATTATACCTGAGCTAGTGTATCCAAATAAAAATACATCAGGGTGAAAATTCTAATATGTTCTCTGGCTATTCCTCACTTACCAAAGGCTGAACTGAAATATAAGAGGAGCTTGACTTCTCAAAACAATCCTGGGATTTACCGAGGAAGGATCAGAAAGGATTTTCTGCTTCTTGATTTCACTTTTACAAAATGAGGCAACTTTTACTTTATGTCTCCTAGAGGTAAAAAGCTTAAGATCATTAGAATCTACTTAAACAGCTTCTAATAAACAACTCTTTCATTTTATACGGTGTAAAAAAACTGATTTGTTTTGCTTATAAGAAATTTCCCACTGGGCAACTCTTGTGTACTCCCTCCTATGCGGGGGGAAGAAAACACACGTACTGTTTTTGTTGGTGCAGAATATAGGAGTTCATAATTCTAGGCTTTCTATTAGTAAAAGCAGTAAGAAACCATAATTAACTCTAAAAGAAGATTCAATTATTATAAATATGAAATCACCTGCAGCGAAAAAAGATGGCACATTTCTAAGAATTCCAGGGAATTTCATAGTTATTCCATCTTGCCTCACGTAGGCTGCCAGAGCGGAAAATCTGAATGACTTTTATGATCGAGTTCAGCATATCCCAAGCTATTAAATCGGTTATTAGATATCATTTCCTTCAGGAAGTAAGGAGGGTGGCTGAATGTAAACACTGGAAATCTCAGAAATAAGCTGCATTAAAATCACACAAAAAAATTTTTTAATAAAGGTAATGTACTTGAACTTCAAAGTATTTGATGACAAGTAAATGAGATCCTCCAAAAATATATGTAGTAAATACCCAGCTAACAATACATTAATCAGCAAAGCCTTTTCTTTCTTCTGTCTAGTGGTAAAGAACAGACTGTAACAATGATGACACTACACATGTTAAAAATTGTTTCTATTTTGGCCTGACCTATGGTGGCACAGTGCATAAAGCGTCAACCTTGAATGCTGAGGTGGCGTCCAGCTGGAATGCTGAGGTCGCCGGTTTGAAACCCTGGGCTTGCCTGGTCAAGGCACATATGGAAGTTGATGCTTCCTGCTCCTCCCCCCTTTCTCTCTCTCTCCTCTCTGAAATGAAAAAAAAAAAAATTGTTTCTGCCTGACCAGGCGGTGGCGCAGTGGATAGAGCGTCGGACTGGGATGCGGAAGACCCAGGTTCGAGACCCTGAGTTCGCCAGCTTGAGCGCAGGCTCATCTGGCTTGAGCTAAAGCTCGCCAGCTTGGACCCAAGGTTGCTGGCTCCAGCAAGGGGTTGCTCGGTCTGCTGAAGGCCCACGGTCAAGGCACATGTGAGAAAGCAATCAATGAACAACTAAGGTGTCGTAATGGCAATGAAAAACTAATGATTGATGCTTCTCACCTTTCTCCATTCCTGTCTGTCTGTCCCTATCTATCCCTCTCTCTCTCTCTCTCTGTCCCTGTAAAAAAAAAAAAAAAAAAAAAAAAAAATTGTTTCTATTCTGTATTCTAAAATGTCTAAGTAGATAATTAAGACACTTCAATGAAGGATATTCTTCTAGCCTAAAAGATAGTCTCTTTGTTTCTTCTGTGCATTTCATAGCACTCAAGCTACTGGGAATGTGCCTTGATTTATAGGTTGTTACTTTCATTCATAATTTTCAGGAATGAATTGCTTATAGTGTAATTGCTTATAGTGTCATGAGGAGCTCAATCTGAAATGAAAAGACAATTCTAATAATTACCTTATCTAAAAATTAAAAAAAATATTTGGGAAAGATTATTTTTAAATGATGTATATTTAAGCAAATAAACACTTTTTCTTTGTAAAATTTAAACCCTAAAGTATGCTTGCACACAAACACACACATATGCATACCCAGGCATTAATTTTTATTTTTTAAAGGCGGGGTTGCATTTCATTTCAGACCTACAAATAGAGCAGATTTTCTTTCTAGTGTTTTTTACAAAGGTAGAAATAAAAACACCAAGAAAGTCTATTGCTATCTTCTTCTGTCAGGTATTTCCCCAACCCCCTCTCTTTTTTATCTAAGATGTGACATTCTATAATGGCTAACCTGGTAAAAATCCGAGGTGAGGAGTAGGAGGTTAGGTTAAAGGTACTGGTGACTGAAAATCAGTTAGATACCCATTGTTTCATTCATTCTTTTAAAAACATTTTTATTTTTCAACTGCAGTTTACATTCAATATTATTGTGTATTAATTACAGCATAGTATCATTTTATTCAAAGGAGGTATTTAGAATAAGATACATATGACTAAAAGGAAACCAAAAATAAGCAACATTGGGAGTCTGTTTTCCCTCTAATTGGATCCCTGGAATTCCTGCTGGCAAAGGGTGTCAGCAAGGCCTCTGCCAATCCTAACATTACAATTTTGTCTCAGATATCAGGGATGTTATTTAAAATAAAAAAACAACTTCATATATGAGTAGGGGAGAAACGGTTTGACCTCTGAAGTTCCTTCCAACACTATTTTATTATTTGGTCACAGTGTCAAACTTTAAGGGTCCGCTCATCTCTTTGCTTATTTTCTTATCTTTTGGTTTTGGCTTCTCAGTTGGCATTTATACCAACTGTGATTGCCAGCATTTGGCACAGTGGGTGAAGTGAGTCTTATCTGAAAATCGGCTGGAGGCAGGCTGTGGGAGCTGCTACAACAGGAAGAGGCTCGAGGGGTGGCTACCTCATTCCAGTTCTCAAACACAGAGGGAGGCACTGCCCCCCCCCACCACCCGAAAGAGGAAGCGGACTGTATCCTCATCTCAGTCCTACAGAAGGTCCCTTCCCACACCAGTTTTCTACAGAGCTCTTGCACCTGCCAAATGATCACTGTTTTTTTTTTTTTTTTTTTTTTTTTTTAATTTTTTTACAGGGACAGAGAGAGAGTCAGAGAGAGGGATAGATAGGGACAGACAGACAGGAACGGAGAGAGATGAGAAGCATCAATCATTAGTTTTTCGTTGCCGTTGTGACACCTTAGTTGTTCATTGATCACTTTCTCACATGTGCCTTGACCGCGGGCCTTCAGCAGACCGAGCAACCCCTTGCTGGAGCCAGGGACCTTGGGTCCAAGCTGGCGAGCTTTTGCTCAATCCAGATGGGCCCGCGCTCAAGCTGGCGAGCTCCGGGTCTTGAACCTGGGTCTTCCGCATCCCAGTCCGATGCTCTATCCACTGCGCCACCGCCTGGTCAGGCTGATCACTGTTCTTGAGATAAAGAAATACCCAGTGGCCGTTAGGATGCTGATGAGTGAGCAGGGGGTGATTGTTGACCAAGAGAGAAGAGAGATGTGTAACTTCCAGAAGATGGAAAGCGGGAGAGAGGAGTAGCTGTCTCTCTTCTAGCTAGCATTCCATTTCCCGCTTCCACGGCCTGCAGCTCAGCTAAATCAGAAACAAAACTTAAAAAGACATCTGGGTACACCCGTGGGCATCCCAGTAGGATCTAAGCGGCGCCTATCGATGACCCTAAGGAAGCCCAGAGCCTCCAATTAAAAGTGAATCTGTATTCAAACAACCTGTCAAAGTGGCAAGAGAATGTGTAATATATTTTAGAAGTATTTATATCAAAAAATGGTTAAATACTGTAAATGAGAGTGCCTGCTTTCAGGTGTTGAAGTTTTTTGTACCCACTTTTTAAAACACACATACACACAACCACATGCATCATCATCACCATCAGTATTATTATAATAAAATTTTAGGCCCTGACCAGTTGGCTCGGTGGTAGAGCATAAACCTGGCATGTGGATATCCCAGGTCTAATTCCTGGTCAGGGCACACAGGAGAAGCAACCATCTGCTTCTCCCCACTTTCCCCCTCTCCCTCCTCTTTCTCTCTCTTCCCCTCCCGCACCAGCAGCTCAATTGGTTCTAGCACACTGGCCCTGGGTGCTGAGGATGGCTCTGTGGATCCTCTGCCTCAGGTGCTAAAAATAGCTCAGTTGGGAGAGTGGCCCCACATAAGCAGAACATCAGCCCCAAACAGGGGTTGCGGATGGATCCCTCCTCTCACTTGGAAAATAAAAGATAAAAAAAAAAAAAAAAAAAGATATTTTACAATCCTGGTGACAAGGAGTAAATTTGTTTATCCATTCATATCTTCACAAAAACACCACTGAATGTCTGCTATGTTCCAGGCACAAAGTGTTTGAGGTATATTGGTGAAGCTCTCACAGAGCTTAAGTTCTAATAAACAAGTAAATATTATAGGTAAATATTATATTATGTCAGAAGGCAAAAAGTGTTACAGAAAACAAAAAAGGCAAGCAAGATATGAAGAATGTGAAAATCCAAGGATGAAGGTTCAAGTTGCAGCGTTAAATGGGGTGGTCAGGGTAGACTTCATCAAGAAGCCCATAACTGAGCAAAGGTATTACAGGAGGAGAGCTAGCTAGCTAAGTGGCCACCTGGGGAAAGAGACTGGCTTGGGCAGCTCCTGATCTCTTTTAAGGCACAGCAAAAATCTAAAGCAAAGGGAAACACAGTATGTTTAAGGAACAACAGTGGGTAATTGTAAGTACTTTAGCTTTAACTCTGTTTATAATGAGGAACCACTGTAGGTTTTGGGTAGAGGAGTTACATGGTCTGATTTATATTATTTAAAGATTCATGTAGCTGCCCATTGAGCCTTTTCATGTAATATAGGCAAGAGATGATAACCCAGACCAAGGTGGTATCGTGGATGAATGAAAGGAAGGTGGATTCTGGGTATATTTTGAAGTTAGAGACTACAAGATTCCAAATGGATTCTAGGTGAGGTGTGAGAAAAAATAGAGAACTCAAGAAAGAATCAGACAAGAAAGAGTTGGTACCTCGGGGGAAAGGGAGGGAAAAGTCCGCAGTTTAGCCTGGAGCATGCTGAGTTTGAGACCTGCTATTAGACATCCAAGTAGAGATGAGGAATAAGCAGTTGGATATATTAATCTGTAGTTCCAAATGGAGCTCTGGGTTGGAGAGATAACTTGGGAGTTTAATCATACAGATGGAATTTAAAGTAATAAGACGAGATGAAATCACCAAGGGAGTAAGCATAAATAGAGAAGAGGAACAAAGACTGAGCTCTGGAATCCTTTAACTTTAATTGGTCAGAAAAACAAGGAAATAGTGAGGAAGACCGGGAAGGAGCAGCTGGTGAGGCAGGAAAAGAAGTCCAAGAGAACATGGCGACTTGAAAGCCATGTGAACAATATCCAGAAGGGACAATCAACTCTGTCTTGCATTGCTCACAAAATACAAGGATGGAGAATTTACCATTGCATTTAGCAACAAGGAGGTCACTGACAACAAGAATAAGGGCAGTTTCTGTGGAGTCATAGGGGTAAAAGTCTCACTGAAGTGGGGTTAGGGCAAGGGGGAAAGAGGAAATGAAGGCAGCCAATAAAGACAACTATTTTAAAGAGTTTTGCTGTTTAAGGGAGGAAAAAAAGCAGTAGCTACTAAAGAAGTAGAGTTAAGAAATTTCTTTTTCTTTCTTTTTTTTAAGATGGAGAATTAATAGCATGTTTGTATGCTAATGGAAACGATCTAGTGGAGATCAATAAATGATTATGTAGGGAAAAAGGGGGAAGAATTGTTGGAGCAATGTCCTTGAATTAAGGAGATGGAATCTAGTATAAAAATAGACTGCTTTCACCTGACCTGTGGTGGCACAATGGGTAAAGCGTTGACCTGGAATGCTGAGGTCGCCGGTTCAAAACCCTGGGCTTGCCTAGTCAAGGCACATATGGGAGTTGATGCTTCCTGCTCCTCCCCCCTTCTCTCTCTCTCTTTCTCTCCTTCATCTCTCTCGTTTCCTCTCTCTAAAATGAAGAAAAAAAAATATATATATAAAAGACTGTTTTCAGTGTAAGATTATGGATTACTCTTCTATGATAATTGGCAGGATAATTTATATGAAAGTGCAGATACTGGAATGGGAGTAAATGTGTTAAATGAAAAGCTGTGGAAATTTTTTTTTTTTAATTTTTATTTTTTAATTTTTATTTATTTTTTATTTAGTTTTACAGGGACAGAGAGAGAGTCAGAGAGAGGGAAGATAGGGACAGACAGACAGGAACAAAGAGAGATGAGAAGCATCTATCATTAGTTTTTCGTTGCGACACCTTAGTTGTTCATTGATTGCTTTCTCATATGTGCCTTGACCGTGGGCCTTCAGCAGATGGAGTAACCCGTTGCTCGAGCCAGCGACCTTGGGTCCAAGCTGGTGACCTTGGGGCCTTGAACCTGGGTCTTCTGCATCCCAGTCCGACGCTACATCCACTGCGCCACCACCTGGTCAGGCAAAGCTGTGGCAGTTTTAAAAGCCTCCAAGGAGGGGTAAAAAGAAAACACAACGAAGGATTAGGAATCAGAATGGCTTTGGACTTTTCAATGGCAACACTAGAACCTAGCGGACAAGAAGTCAATGCCTTTAAAATGCTACACAAAGATAATTTACAAACTAAGAATTCTATACCCAGCCATGTTATCACTAAGTGAGCATAGATTAAATGCATTTTCAAATGTATAAGATGTGCTGTATATCTTCTGTTTGCCCCTGTAGATCCCTTCTCCAAACTTTCTATCCTTTGTGCTCTGGGAGGTAGACCTGCATGGACTCCTTCACTTGAGTTCTCTTACCCTCTGGCTTCTGGCTGGGTTTGGCCAGTGTAAGATACTGGCAGGATACCAGGGGGTAGAAAGAGAGAGATCAGTGCTGTGTTCCTTCACTGAAAACTTCAGATCCTTTTGGGTAATCTTTTCCTATACCTGCGGCGGCCTCTCTGGATTCTAGTCAACACTTCTTCCTCTTTCCCCTGCAGGCCTAAATCTTCCTGCTGTTGCTAGCCCTATTTCTTAACAGTGTTCACACCTTTATAAATAGTTTCTTCATTGGGCTTTCATCTATTGATAGTATGCCCTTAAGAATGCCACTGTTTTCTTGGCTGGCTTTGACTAGATGCACAAATCTCCAAAAATATATCCATACACCTTTTCTCATAAAACAACTGGAGGATTTCTCCATTAAAATAAGAAGAAAGAAGATGGCACAAGAATGAGACAAAGGGAGCCCCCAGGACAACAGTGAAAGGAGATCCCAGAATGACACCTGGGTATTAGGTAAACAGAACAACCAATTCCAATTGGCATATGTTAGAAAATTCTTAAAGATGTCTTCAAGAAGATGAAATTATCATAATACTGAATGAAGAGTTTTACACAACTGGGATAAAAATGTGAGACTGTATTGGAATTAAGGACATAGAAATCTAAGCAAATGTAAACCAAGACAGTTGTTTAGTCATAACAAAAAGTTGGGCAAGTAAAAAAAAGTAATCATAATATAGGAAACAGCTCAATTGTAACCAGCATTTAGGCAACAAAAATTCCAAGGGACTGTTGAATTTCTTCCCTTTATAGACCTCCTTATAATACATAGACTCTCTGTTTTTGTTATACAGAAATCGCCATAGAAGGTTATTTACCATGTAAGCACCTAAAGTTGCCAAGACATTTATTCCAACATGATTTGACCTAGGCCATTTGACACAGTGGAAAGTTAAAAATCTCAGTTTAGCTCTGACCTGTGTGATCTGGGTAAGTCACTAAATTTCTGACACCTTACAAATTATGAGGATTGCAAATCACACAACGCAGAGTGGCTGGTATATAGTAAGCATTCATAAATGGCCAATCTTGTCAGCTATATTAATGGAATAGTGCTGAATAGGGATATCATAAAACCACAAGGAATACAACTTTGATCTCAGTATAAGTGGGTAGTTGGGCACCTATAAGTCATGTGGCATTAGAAGCCTGACACGATTATAAAATTAATACTTTACCCAGACTAAGTAAATATGATATGGAACTGACAGCTCTGTATATAAACAAAATTGGGGGGAAAGTTCTCTGAGAAAAAAAGACGACTGAGGGAATGAAGTACAGAAAGTGAGTCCACTCTGTGGGGCCAAGTGCAGTAAACAGTTCTCCTTTATAGTAGTGACTTAAAGCCTCAGATTCCCCAGAGTCCCCATCTTGCTTGTCGCCACAGAAAGCCTAGGATCCCAAGACAGGGTCTGATTCCTTTCCTAATTATACAAACAAAAAAATCAAGAGTTTTAGCTACACGAGTTCATTAGGCCTATCAATTCCAGAGGTTGGTCAGCTATTGTTTTGAAAGGTGAATATCAGTCATTCATAATAAACATGTATTGAGCACCTAAAATTTGTCAGTCACTGTTCTAAACCATTTCACAAGAATCATCCCATTTAATCTTCATAACTACTCTACGTTCTTTTATCCCCATTTTACAGCTAAGGAAACGGGAGACTCAGCAAGACTAAGGAAATTGTCTAAGATTACACAGCCAGTAACTGACTGAGCTAAGTCTGAACTCAGATTCGTTAGCTTCCAAAGCCTTTAGGCTTCTAACTGCATTGTTTATACCAAGCAATCTTTAGCAGTGGATTTTCTCACTAGCCCAACAGCACTGATGAGGTCATATACTATCAAGTGACTCTCAAATATGAGATGACAGTGATAATGTACAAAGGCCAGACTATACTAAGCAACTGCTCTTACAAGGTCTACTAGGATAGAGCCTTAAAACTAACAACTTTTTCAGGACATGGGGCTCAGGCACCCAAATATATTTAACCAGTATAGTTCTGATTAAAAGGGGGTTATTTTAGGTTACTTCTTTTCCATTTGTGTATTCCCGTACTTCGCCTGGCATTGTAAGTGTTGAATAAACGTCTGTTCATTGGATAGATGAATGACTCACCTAGTGGGTCTTTTCGAATTTCATTCATAGCGCCTCACAAACATCCTGACCACTAAAACAAGCTCCTCACATAGTCTTTCCTCAAGTAACCGCTTAGGAGCCAGCGCAACCTGCTTCTGATGGAGGACAAAGGTTAGAGCAACACGTCGCTACTTGAGAATGCAAAGGAGCCCAGAAATCAGGGGCCACAATAACACTGCCGACTCTCAGCTACATAACGGCCTCTTTCGCGGCGGAGCGACCCATTTCCAACTAGGCGCCGGGAAGCACCCGCTCAGCCTGAATGGTGGAACGGCAATGACTTCAGGAATCCCACGCCGGCTGCGAGGTTTGTGGACCCGACTGAAGAATGGGCTGGAGCACTGTTCACCTGACACACCCCAATCCGCCCTGCAGCAGTCCAGGGTAGCGGGTGGGGCGGTGGGAAACGGTTCAACACGCTGAGCTCAGCCGACCTGGGATTGCAGCCGATCGGCCTTCCAGGCCTACGCGCACGCGCATTCCTTTCGCTCCCGCCAGTCTGTAGCGCACGCGCAGTCCGTGCTCGCTCGCTCCATCAGTGCCTGCAGGTCCCGGGGCTCCGCCCCCATAGACCACGCCTCGCTCCCGTGCGCCGAACGCTCCATATCCGGGTTCCCGCCGCTGCTGCCGCCGCCGCCACCGCGGCCGCGTAGCTCATTCAGCTTTGCCGGGAGTGGTGTAATTCCCGATCAAAATGGCGGCTGTGGGGCGAGTCAGCTCCTTCGGCTCTTCTCCGCCGGGATTAGCCTCGATTTACACCGGAGGCTCCTTGGCCAACGAGCTAACATCGGGCAACGGCGGCGCTGCAGGCGACGACGAGGACGGGCAGAACCTTTGGTAACGACCCCACCCCTCCCTGCATCCCCGCTAGCGCTCCCGGCCCTGCGGACGCCTCGGGATCCGTGCCCGCCGGAGCTCGGCGCCCGGCCCAGGCCACTGCGTTCTCCGCAGCCCCCGCCCAGGCGCGCCGAGGCCGTGTCCATCCCTCCGGCTCTGTGGCCCCGGCCCCCGGCCTCAGCGTGCGCCTTGCTCCCCGTTAGGTCCTGCATCCTCAGCGAGGTCTCCACCCGCTCGCGATCCAAGCTCCCCGCCGGGAAGAACGTACTGCTGCTGGGTAAGTGTCCCCCACCTTGCTCCGCCCTGACCGGCCCCCATCCGGCCGGGGTCCGGTCCTCCAGCCGGCTTGCCGGCTCGCTTTGTGCGGATTGCGGACCCTGGTTCCGTCCCGCCCCGCTGTGCGACCTGTCGCTGACAGTTTGGGGAGAAGAGAAACCAGGATCCCTACGCCCGAACCTGAACCTGCAGGGACTCGCCCTTCCCAGAGCCCTTCCTCCTACCCTGGATGTGGGAAGGCCCTGACAATCTACCCTGGTTGTGGCAAGGCCCTGACAATCTACCCTGGCAAGGACAGAATGTGATAGCCCATCGAAGGGATTCTAATGGCTTGGGGTTTACCGAGAAAATAAGGACGGGTTTTCTTTCATAACAAATCGGTAGCAGGAGGCTCTTTCTTAAGAGCTCCAGTGCAAATGGCATGCATGCCATTAATATTTAGTAGCTGACTCTTTGTATAATTGACAGAGAAGCTAGAAATGAGACCTGGTAGTCGTGATAAATGTTCTTATTTGATTCAGCTTTTTCGCGTACAGTAGACGCGTGTTGCAGCTGCCTTTTTTAACTGTCACTTATAATTCTGAAATTTACAAAGGGCAGTTGAACACCTTTCTAGTTCAGTTCCTTGGGCCAAATGGATGTAATAAGAATGGTTCAATGTCTCAATTCTCCTGGTTGTTCTTTATATCCCCAGCTCTCTGCAAGTTATGTATTTTGTTTCTTTACTGATTCCGGGGGTGGGGTAGAGGACAGGGAGGAACAGCACTTCACAGGTTCATATTTTTGCAGACGTAGCTCCTGAGTCATTTACATGAGATATTTCTTCCCTGCTTTAATGTGAGATACTGCAGTTTGGCTTATAAGATGATGGTTAAATTTTAAAACTTTGGTATTGATGTCTCAAGACTATTTTTGCTATTTTACATCTAAAAACAGACAACAAATCATCTATTTGATAGGGTCTGGTTTTAATAGGCATGTTTAGATATAAGCAAATTAGTCACTTTTCATGAACTGCTACCAAGATAGAATATGATTCTTGACGGTCTTTAAAGTTTTACATGGAGTTAGATGAAAAATTAGTTTTTACCTTTGTTTTTAATGTGATTGAAAGTACCTACTGTGGTGCTGTCTGGTCGGCTCAGTTGTAGAGCCTGGGCCCAGCTGCCTGTCGTGTGGATGTTCTTGGTTTTATTCCCGGTTAGGGCACACAGGAGAAGGACAATCTGCTTCTCCATCCCTTCCTCTTCTTTCTCACTCGCCTTCTCTCCCCCTGCTCCTCTCCCGTAGCTTTGGCTCCATTGTGTCAAGTGAGTTGGCCCTGGGTGCTGATGGGAAGTGGCCTCCGCCTCAGGTGCTAAAAATGGCTCGGGTTGCAACGGAGCCAAGACCCTAGACGGGCAGAGCATCGCCCCTTAGTGTGCTTGTCCGGTAGATCCTGGTAGGGGCACACGCAGGAGTCCGTCTCTCTGCCTCCGCTCCTCACACAAAAATTTTAAAAAAAGAATACGTACTGCCGGCCGTGGCAGGGTAGCTCAGTTGATTAGAGCAGGGATCCCCAAACTAGGCCTGCAGGCTGCATGAGGCCCCCTGAGGCCATTTATCCGGCCCTGCCGCACTTCCGGAAGGGGCACCTCTTTCATTGGTGGTCAGTGAGAGGAGCACAGAATGCATCCGCATCCATAGTTCCCATTGAAATACTGGTCAGTTTGTTGATTTAAATTGACTTGTTCTTTATATTCAATATTGTATTTGTTCTGGTTTTGTTTTTTTACTTTAAAATAAGATATGTGCAGTGTGCATAGGGAGTTGTTCATAGTTTTTTTATAGTCCGGCCCTCCAACGGTCTGAGAGACAGTGAACTGGCCCCCTGTGCAAAAAGTTTGGGGACCCCTGGATTAGAGCATCATCCCCACATGCTGAGGATGCAGGTTCTATCCCCAGTTAGGGCACATATAAGAATTAATCAATGAATGCATGAATAAGTGATACAGCGAATCAGTGTTTTTTTCTCTCTCTGTCCCTCTCCCTTTCTTTCATTCTAAAAATCAATAATAAAAAAATTATTTTAAAAACAAGAGCCAAAAAAAAAAAAAGCAAGAGCCCACTGCAAGTGAACCTGGGTTCAGTCATCGCCCTGTCACACACTAGCTGGGGGATAGATTAGCATCCGAAAGAAAATGTGTGAAATTTACTAATTTAAATAAATTACTATTGATTAGTAAATTAAAATGGACTTAAGACAGTGACTAAATAGAAGTGAATTATATTTTGATTGTTTTAAGTTAAAGACTTTTTAAAAATATTCCTATTATAAAAATAGGATCCCTGGATTTTGTTTTCATTTTTGAGTTCCTCCTAGTTGTTCCTGTGCATTAGATATTACTTAGATGGTTCTGTTTGTAGTGAAACAAAAGTGACAATTTTGTTCATTGCTTGATGTTTCTAATTTGCGCTGAAGTTGCACCATGTTTTTCTTTCTTACCATGCATTTTTGTAAACCTGCTTTGAACACTGGGTCAGTGCATGTGACTGAGTATATTTAGTAGAGGCTCCAGACTCTTCCATTCCTCCATACTTAGGAGAGATTAAATTTCCTTTTTTATGAGCTTAATAGTTCATAAAGCTCTATCTAGGATCAAGTTATACGAACTTGAAATTAAAATTTTTTATTTGAGTACTATTGGGATTTTCATCAAAGTCCTTTTCAGCTTTGGAAGAAATTAATAACAGATTTTTATACTGATCATATACCTATATAAACAGGATTAATTTCCTAAAATACCTCTAAAGATTTCTTAAAGACATTTCCCATCACATGTTACAGCAGCATTCAGTCTGTGCTGGTTGGGGGATAAATATATAAACAAGGACCGTGGTTTTCTTTGTTACGAGTTTGAAGCTGACAGGCAAGAGGATGGTTGTCTTCATATACCTTTCATGAATTATGGTGATCTCTGGAGTCCCATGTTTAAAAGAAACAAATCTGAGACTATGAGAAGGCTTTACATTTCCAGAAACAACCTATAATAGGAGTGGTGATTAAAGCTTAATGTATCCCACACACAAATTGCAGTTCAACCTTCGCTTGCTGCTGGGCCTCCTCTCCTATTGCCTATATGAGAAAAGGGGCAGGACTGGCAGTGTGAGCTGTTCTCAAGCATTTCATATAAAGCCTAGTGTACCTCCTCATTCTCCTTCCCTCACCCAAATCGGGGAGCTAGGTGTTAGCACCAGGTTATAGATGAGGTACTGTGTTTTAGAGACCGTTTAAGCGCGTTTTCCAAGGTCACACGGGTACAAAGATCTTGTTCTGTGACTCTGGCATGGCTTTCCAACTTGATAGAAGTTCCCACAAGAGAAAGTGCTCTGTACTCTTCCTACTACATAGCTTTTTAAAAGGCGATCTTTTAGCGAAACTGACATCCAAATAGGGTATTTGTTGGAATTCTAGACTTAATGAGAGACACCACTCTGGGCATGGCACTTGTGTGTAAGCAGTCATTGAACGAGGTAGGCCTGACCCCTAGTGAAACTCAAAAACACTATGGCATTAATGTTTAACCACTGAGAATGAGCTTCAGCAAAGTTTGTTTTTAATATTGAAGGCAAAACTTCTGCATGTCTTTTTTGTATGTGCATGTATTTTAATTAGGATTCAACTCATAAATTGTCCTTTTAGGAACTATTTTTTTGTCTTTACCCTTTATATTTAATGTATTTCTACTGTAGAGATTGTAATTAGGTTTTAATAGCTACTTTTAAGGGTACTTTCTTCATATCTTGGTTACTTTTCCATGTTTTGATAAGAAAACTCCCAAAGGAAAACAATAATTACAAGAACAATAAATATTTATAGAATACTTACATATACTATCCATCTAAGGTCATTTACATACTCTGATTATTCTCTTAAACATCAGGAAATGGCCATGGCGGGATAGCTTCATTGGTTAGAGCAGTGGTAGTCAACCTGGTCCCTACCGCTCACTAGTGGGCATTCCAGCTTTTATGGTGGGTGGTAGCAAAGCAATCAAAGTATAAATAAAAAGATAGCCTGACCAGGCAGTGGCGCAGTGGATAGAGCGTCGAACTGGGATGCGGAAGACCCAGGTTCGAGACCCCGAGGTTGCCAGCTTGAGCGCAGCCCCATCTGGCTTGACCAAAAGCTCTCTAGCTTGGACCCAAGGTCGCTGGCTCCAGCAAGGGGTGGCTCGGTCTGCTGAAGGCCCGCGGTCAAGGCATATGTGAGAAAGCAACCAATGAACAACTATGGTGTCACAACGGCAATGAAAAACTAATGATTGATGCTTCTCATCTCTCTCCGTTCCTGTCTGTCTGTCCCTATCTATTCCTCAATCTGACACTCTCTCTGTCCCTGTAAAAAAAAAAAAAGAGAGAGAGATAGATTTAACTATAGTAAGTTGTTTTATAAAGATTTATTCTGCCAAACTTAGCGAAAATCTGACATAAAGTACTTGGTAAGTAATTATTATTATATGCTTTAACTTGCTGTCACTCTGCTTTATAAATTTTATAAAGTTACTTCCCTACTTTATAAATCACCATTACTATGGAACTGGTGGGAGGTTAGACAATTTTACTACTAACAGAGATACAAAAGTGGGCGGTAGGTATAAAAAGGTTGACTACCCCTGGGTTGGAGCATTCTCCCCAAGCACAGAGGTTGCTGGTTTGATCCCTGGTCAGGGCACGTACAGGAACAGATCAGTGTTCCTGTCAATCTCCTTCTTTGCCTTCCTCTCTCTCTAAAAATTAATAATAATAATAATAATAATCTTTTTATAAAAACCATCAGGAAAGGGACACAGAGCTGTTAAGTACATTGCCATAGGGTTACACAGCCAGAAAGAGCAAAGTAAAAATTCCAAATCGTGCAGCCTGACCCCAGAGTGAGTATTTTTTTTTACAGGGACAGAGAGAGAGTCAGAGAGAGGGATAGATAGGGATAGACAGACAGGAACAGTGAGAGATGAGAAGTATCAGTCATCAGTTTTTCGTTGCGACACCCTAGTTGTTCATTGATTGCTTTCTCATATGTGCCTTGACCGCGGGCCTTCAGCAGACCGAGCAACCCCTTGCTGGAGCCAGCGACCTTGGGTCCAAGCTGGTGAGCCTTGCTCAAGCCAGATGGGCCTGTGCTCAAGCTGGCGACCTCGGGGTCTCAAACCTGGGTCCTCTGCATCCCAGTCCAACACTCTATCCACTGTGCCACCTTCTGGTCAGGCCAGAGTGAATATTCTTAACCTGTACACTAGACTGTCTCCCTAGAGGAAAAGGAGCTGTCTTTGTAGGAAATGTAAGAAGGTGTGTAGCAGTTATGAAGGAATTTTATCTGATTCTTCTGATGTATCAGTTTCATTGCAAAAAATCTCATTAATTTAGACTAATTGAATTCATTGTCTCCTATGATACTTATGGAGACTTGGGCCCCAGTACAGTGTCTGGCTCATAGATAGGACATCAGTATAACTTTCTGATTTGAGACCAACGTGAGTTACTGAAAACTAGTCCTTTGGTAATTCGTGTAAGTCTTGTCCTTCTCATCTGTAAATTAAGAAGTTTGGATTTAGTGGTCCCTAAAGTCTTGTCTGTTCTGACAATATAGGTTTTTTAAATTCTAAAGAATTTGAGTTGTTAAATATTTTTAAAGAAATGTTTTGAAGATATAATTGGGTTTAAATTAATCAAGTATTTCCTTGTAGCTGTGGGCAGTTTGATTCTACCCAGGGAAGAAATCTAGAGCCTCTCTCTTTTTCCCTGGACGCACTAGTCCAGGATAGTGTGCAGTCAAAAAAATCCCACATAATGCTGAGCATCCTCAGGAAGTATACTTGAAATAGTCTTCTTTCTTATTCAAGAATAAAACTAGCTTCTACAATGCTTGAATTATTGCAAGTAGGAAACCTCCAAATATACACAGTGGAACTAGAGCTTTGTTCAGAGAAGTCACTTGTCGAAAAAGCGCATGGTTTCTGCGTGAGGGCTGACTAAAGGTTCAGATTGTTCAATCTGAAACCATTAATCTTGTGCGAAGCTGGGATTAAAGACCACCAAGGTAGAGTGGTAATTCAGCTGGGGTGAAGTCCACATGAGAGAATGTCAGCAAAAGCACTTTGAAAATGCAAAACTGAGAAGGACCCAGAGTTGGGAAAAGAAAGAATCCAAGTTCAGCATGTGCCTTTGTTATTAATAAGTGAGTGACCATGAACTAACCTTTTTGGGCCTTATTTTATTTGTAAAATCAGGACAGTAGCTGTTAGAAAGATGTCACAGGTTATTTTTTATTCATCAGAACATTCTGTGCAGCCTGACTAGGCGGTGGCGCAGTGGATAGAGCGTCGGACTGGGATGCGGAAGACCCAGGTTCGAGACCCCAAGCTCACCAGCTTGAGCGCAGGCCCAACTGGCTTAACCAAAAGCTCGCCAGCTTGGACCCAAGGTCGCTGGCTCCAGCAAGGGGTTGCTTAGTCTGCTGAAGGCCCGCAGTCAAGGCACATGTGAGAAAGTAATCAATGAACAACTAAGGTGTCGCAACGGCAACGAAAAACTAATGATTGATGCTTCTCACCTCTCTCCGTTCCTGTCTGTCTGTCCCTATCTATCCCTCTCTCTGACTCTCTCTGTCCCTGTAAAAAAAAAAAAAGCTGTGGTCCATTTATACAATGGAATACTACCTGGCCATAAAGAACATTCTGTGCATAAAATACTTTGCTGAGTCGCGTGGGATAAACAGGGCTGAGACTCAGTCCCTGCCCTTCAGGAGCTTATGAACTCCTGTGGGAAAGACTCAAAGTGGTAAAAATCAGGGATGTCAGTCAGTATGATAGAAGTGGTAAAATGGTCACATAGATTTTGTTGGAAAGGTGGGAGAAGAAAACACTGGGCTGTGGGCAAGGGAACGTGAGGCAGTAGTTAAAACCTGGTGAGAAGGACCACGGGAGCTCAGGTATGGTGGAGTCCTTACCAGAGTTCCCAGGTCTAGGGGTCGGCCCTTCCTACCATTTGAAGCTGGGGGACTGTGGGCGGATAACAACTCCTGACTTGCTGACTGAGATTCTTTCATACTTCATGGGACTAAAAGAACTAAAAGAAAGAGGAAAAATGGACAAAGATGAAAATAATGTATGATCCCCTCACCTAGAGATAGACAGTATTCATTTTTTCTGTGTATATATGTGTTTTTTTGTATCTTTTAAAATTTATTGATTTTTAGAAAGAGGAAAGAGAGGGAGAGACAGAAGGAGAGAGAGGAAAAGCAGGAAGCATCAACTCAGTAGTTGCTTCTCATATGTGCCTTGATCAGGCAAGCCTGGGGTTTCGAACCGGAGACCTCAGCATTCCAGGTCGATGTTTTATCCACTGCGCCACCACAGGCCAGGCTACATTTGTTTTTTAAACAAAATAGGCTCATACCTTATATTCTGTTTCAAAATCAGATTTCTTTTTTTTTACGTTATGTATTAGAGGGATTATTTTCATGGCAATAGATATGGTTTTCTCCCTTTCAGTGACTGAATAACATCTATGGCCATACTATATTAATAATTGATTGGTAGACTTCTATTGTTATACTTCATTTTCTACCTGCCCAGTGTTATCTTTGGGATAAATTCCTGTAAATTGAATTGCTAGGTCAAAAGTATTACCTTTTAAGCCTGTTTATATATTACCAGTCTTTTAGGAAAGTTGTACCATTTATATCCCCCCCACCAGTATGTGAAAGTACTTATTTGTCTAGCACCATTGCCAATAAATACTGAGAATTATTTATTTTAATCTTTTCCTATCTGGTGGATAGGTTAAGAATTGCCATCTTAATTTAAAGGCCGTTTAACTGTAGAATATGTACCATATTTGTTGATTAAGAATTATTGCTTTCGTGTGACTTTGACCTTCTGAAGCTTGGGAACTGTTAATAACCATTGGAATTAACATTTATTGGCCTTTGTAAATGTTTATTGAATTAAACTCAATGGTTTTCAGTTCATGTCTAGTCAGTCTGTGAGGGTGAGGAAAACAAAAAAGGACAAGTTCTTATTTTTAAATGTAATGTGGATTGTTGAATGATGATATTCAAAGGAAGGGCTTTGGCCAACCAATGGGATAGGAACATTTATTATGCCTGTTACTTGGGTGTTCTGGTAGGTATTTTATTACATAGCATGTTCACTGTTTACAGAAGAGGATTTTGAATCCCAGATTACACAGCTGAGCTAGAATTCAAACTTGCCTTTGTCTAACTTTCCAATATATAGGCACTCCTTAACATATTGGAGGGTTATATTCTTTTCTTTTTGGAGGGCTGTATTTCTTCTTTTTTTTACAGGGACAGAGAGAGATCAGGGAGAGGGACAGACAGACAGGCACGGAGAGAGATGAGAAGCATCAATCATTAGTTTTTGTTGCTGTTGCGACACCTTAGTTGTTCATTGATTGCTTTCTCACATGTGCCTTGACCGCGGGCCTTCAGCAGACTGAGTAACCCCTTGCTGGCTGGAGCCAGCAACTTTGGGTCCAAGCTGACAAGCTTTTGCTCAAGCCAGATGGTCCCGCGCTCAAGCTGGCGAGCTCAGGGTCTCGAACCTGGGTCTTCCGCATCCCAGTCCAATGCTCTATCCACTGCGTCACCACCTGGTCAGGCTGGAGAGGTGTATTCTTGAACAGCCATGCATACATGTTTATCTACAACCACTGGTGCAGATACTACTGCTGATTAACAACAGCCTCTCCCAGCTCTGCCAGCTGGGGCAGGAGATGCTCTTTGTGAGATGGGGAGCAGACCAAAGCCCCCATCTTGCCTCGGTCATGCAGATAACCTATGGGAGCCCATGAAAAAGGTCTGACTGAGCTCCAAGGTAGTTCCAGTGAAGACCCTTATGGTTCTTGCCACCAGAGCTTTCAGATAAAGTAGGATGATTTATTTTACATCATGCGAGGTCAAATCAGAAATGTCAACTTTACAATGTTGATATCTCACTTGGATAAAGAAGGAATGTGGCAGGCTATAATTCTCTCTGTTCTGATTATCATCATGCTATTAATCATAATGTATCCTAGAGAGGTGGAAATGTGGATCAAAGCTCTGCCTAGAGCAGGCATCAGGCATACACCTGTGCAAGGCAGGAAGGGTACAGTACTGTAGCCTTCCAGCGCACAGGAGAGGAAACTGGGAGAAAAGGGAGGCAGAGTACAGGTACTGCTTAATTTTTCCTTTTGTCATCTTCTCTTTTGAGCTGGTCAAGACTAGAAGCCGCTGCAGAAACAATGGCAGTGTCCATGGTGTTTAGGAGCATTGCTGGATTCAGATCATGACCTTTCTTTAGCAAGTTGCTTTCCCTCTCAGAATGTAAAGTTTACCTTTGAGGATTATCGTGAAGAATTTATGAGATGTTTGAAAAACACTTTGAACAGTGGCATACATTGTAGTGTTCAAGATAGCTATTAATGTATTGTGTACTTAAGTATTTTGCTTTGTTTAATGTTTTTCATTTCCTTTTTAAAACACCGTTAACTTTTTTTTTTTGCGAGAGCGACAGAGAGAGGGACAGATAGGAAGGGAGAGAGATGAGAAGCATCAATTCTTTGTTGCGGCACCTTAGTTGTTCATTAATTACTTTCTCATATGTGCCTTGATGGGGGGGGCTACAGCAAGTGACCCCTTTATCAAGCCAGCAACCATCAGGCCATGTCTGTGATCCCACGCTCAAGCCAGTGACCCAGTGCTTAAGCTGGTGAGCCCACGCTCAAGCTGGATGAGCCTGTGCTCAAGCTGGCAATCTTGGGGTTTCAAACCAGGGTCCCTGCGTCCCAGTCCAACACTGTATCCACTGTGCCTCCACCTGGTCAGGTCCATTGACTCCTTATGAAGGAATTTTATTTCTAGTGTATCACTTATCAAGATGTAATGAATGATAATAGTCATAGAACTTTAAATCTACCACCATAGAGATTGTCTGGTTTTATCACCTCTATTTATTTATTTATTTTATTTATTATTATTTTAGAGAGAGAAGTGGGGGAGAGACACACAGGAAGGGAGAGAGATGAGAAGCATCAACTTGTAGTTTTGGCACTTTAGTTGTTCATTGATTGCTTCTCATACATTCCTTGACTGGGGGGCTCAGGTCAAGCCCAGTGACCTTGGGCTCAAGCCAGTGACACTGGGCTTTGGAAGAAATTATATCTTCCAAATCTTGTCATTTTTAATCTGTTAATAAAATTATCATTGTAAAGTTTATGAACATTATGTCCTGTTATTGAATTAGAGATCTGTTAAGGAGTTAAAACAGTATTATGAGCAAATGTTTACTCCTCTACGGTTTTGGTGACTTCATGGAGATTTTCTCCTGTACTCAATTTGGTTTTCAAATTTGAGCTGAGAAGTGAGAATTGATGGCTGTTATTGCCTTAAGGTAAAACTGAAGTTCTTTTAAATTCTTGGATCTTATACTTGGCTCACAGAGTGTGACTTATTTGGACAGGGTTCAGACAAAGAATTTGGAATGCAGGTTGATTTGCTGTGGAGATTTCCACTGTAATCTGATTATCATATCTTTCCTCTTTTGGTCCATTTACTGGGACAGGGTTTGGCCTGTAGACTGTTTTTGTGTGGTCAGCAAGCTAAGAATGGGATTTGTTTATTCACATTTTTTAAGAGCTGGGGGAAAAAAACAAAGATGAATATGTGACAAGAGACCTTATATGACCTACAAAGCCTAAAATATTTACTACCTGGTCCTTTATAGAAAAAGTTTCCCAACACCTGGATTAGGACATGAAAATAGCTTTATTATAAATAGCATTTGATCTAATGAAATGTTTTGATTTGTTTTAAAGATCTTTCCCCTTAAAGAGAATTCAATATTAAAGTGAAAATTTATATAAAATATTGAGAATAATTTTAACACACTAAAGGCTTTTTTATAGAAGGACTTTCCTATTACAGCTTGTGCTCAACTTATGACCCTGATTGGTTCCGACAGACCAGTCATAACATGATTTGGTCGTAAGTTGAGTAGGCTATATGTACAGTACTGTGCAATGATGTTATAAAAATCTTTAAGTCATATTTTATCATAATTTTCTTTCATTATTATATATCATAATTTTCTTTGTTCATTTTATGCCATTTGTATCATCTCTACACCATTTTGTTTCTTATTTTTACACTTGTCAGGTTTAAGTAAAACACTGCATTACCAGTACAACTGGTTTAATATTTGCAAAACATACAAAATTACAAAATACAGGTGCATACAAAAGCTGCTTCAGACGCGGAGCAGTCGTGGCTAGCGATTGTGGTCATAAAGTCGAATAGTCGTAAGTTGCATAGGTCGTAAGTCGATCAATACCTGTAGTTTGTTTAAGCAGGAACTCTACTTGTTTAAGTGTTTGTTTACAGATCATTAACTGTTTGGCGGGCACAGGCAAAGCTGGTGTGTCTGTTTCACTGCCAACTGAAAGCCAAGGAGCTCAAGATAAAGCTTTCCTATTTTTTTTTGTGTGTGTGTGACAGAGGGACAGACAGACAGGAAGGGAGATGAGAATTAATTCTTCGTTGTGGCTTTTTAGTTGTTCATTGATTGCTTTCTCATTTGTACCTTGACCAGAGGGCTACAGCAGAGCGTATGACCCACCTGCTTAAGCCAGCGACTTTGGGCTTCAAGCCAGGGACCATTGGGCTCAAGCCAGCGACCATGGGGTCATGTCTATGATCCCATGCTCAAGCCAGTGACCCTGCATTCAAGCTGGTGAGCCTGTGCTCAAGCCAGCCTGTGACTTAGGGGTTTTGAACCAGCGTTCTCTGCGTCCCACTTTGATGCTCTATGCAGTGCACCATCACCTGGTTAAGCATGATAAAGCTTTCTTACAGTTTCTAGACCAGTGGTTCTTAACATTTTTTGAGGTACCGAACCCACCAGTTTCATATGCACATTCACCGAACCCTTCTTTAGTGATAAATAAAATATGGTTTTTTTCCCCAAATTCAAGACATAGGTGTATGTTTTTTTACTGGTGCACAAAATGAGTCGTGCATGAACATCACCTTGCTCAAAGAACAAAACCAACAAAGTGCATGAACTCACAACAAATTACGGTATTACTTTATTCTGGCCTACACGGCAGAGGCTTCTCCAAACCCCTGAGACCGACTCATCGAACCGCTAGGGTTCAGTAGAACCCAGGTTAAGAACCACTGTTCTAGACAATAGGTAGATGAATTCTTTCATCATTGTTTGAAGCCACAAGGGGTCTACTGCCCTACTTGCAACTCTAATGGTGTATAATTGCATACAATGTAGTAGCTATGGAGTATTTTTATTATATATATTTTTTTACTCCTCAGACTATTAGGTACTTTGTGTTATTTTTAAAATATAATTTGGAATCTAGTGAGTTTTGTTTCTTGGTTTGGCCATTAAAGATGATTTTTGAATGTCTGTCAATGTCAAATACCAGAATCTTGAATTTTAACATTTTTAAAATTCTTCTAATTACATAATAGATTCAAGAGAGAGGGTTCATTCATGGTAAACTTTTAATATCTTCAAACGTTGTTCATCTTGGCTGTGGAAAGGAAGCTGAGTACCAACAGCTCAGTCCAATGACCAGTAAGTTTTACTAAGTTTAGTGAAGCGGGTATGTATTATGAGCTTACACTGTTAATTGATCTACTACTGATGAGAGCTGGCCACTTGAGTTTTATAAATATGAATGATGAATTATTTTAATAAATTGTAGTAAATGCTCAGGACAGGGAGTTACAGATGAGGTATAGTTATGAAAATAGAGACTGTGGTTGTGATTAAAGATAGGAGTTTTGGTAAAGGATCTTCTATGTATCCAACGGGTGCTACAGTGAATGTGTACCCCACCTCCCCCAAGTCGTGTTGAAATCCTAACCCCTCGTGTAATGGTATTAGGGGGTGGGGCCTGTGGCAGATGATCAAGTCATGAGGGTGGAGCCCTCATCGATGGGGTTAGCACCCTTATAAAGGAGACACCGACCAGAGTGCTCTCACCCCTTCTGCCATGTGAGGACCCAGTCAGAAGATGGCTGGCTGTGAACCAGTAAGTCAGCCCTCTCTAGACACCAAACATGCCAGCACCTTGATCTTGGACTTCCCAGACTTCAGAACTGTGAGAAATAAATATTGTATCTGTTGTTAAAAAAGCCACCCAGTCAAGTGTGCGTTGTGTTGTTGGACATAACAAAGAAGGGCACTGAACCAGACTTGTGAAGTCCAAGCTTCCTAGAGGAAGCTAAGTTAGGTTCTCCCAGGTGTGGTGCAGGGAAAGGTATAATATGCCAGAGAAAAGCGACCGCGTGCGGGAAGATTTAGAGGTGGGAGAGAGCAGAGCCTCTCTGCTGCAGGGGAAGTTGTGAATGGCTGGAGCCCTGTGTGGGGCACTGGGCCGTGGTGACAGAGGGGAAGAAAGGTTAGGGGCCTTGGGAAGCAGCATCGGCCTTTACCATGTGCCCATTACAAGAACAGGAAGAAGACCCTAAAAGGGTTTTTTTCTGACATCGTTTGAAAGTTTCAAACATACAGAAAAGTGGAAGGAATTTTAGAGTTAATACTTATATACGCAAACCTATATTCTACCATTAACATATAACTGTATTTTCATTATCATGTGTTCAACACTACAACCCTTTTTAAAAAATGCATTTCAAAGTAAGTTACTGATATCTCTACTTCCCTCTAAGTGCTTCAGCATGCATGTCATTAACTAGAATCCCCAAAGGGTCTTTAGCGGGAGAGGGGCATGGTGACATTGTTTTAGGAAGGTCACTCAGCTGCGAGATGGGGAATAAAGTGGGGTATGAGTTTAGTGACTGTTCTCTCTTTCTTTTTTTAGCGAGTGAAGAGAGAAAGAGGAACAGACAGAAAGGGAGAGAGATGAGAAGCATCAGTTCTTCATTGCAGCACTTTAGTTTTAATTGATTGCTTTCTCATATGTGCCTTGACTGGGGGTGGGGGGTGACAGCCGAGCCAGTGACCCCTTGCTCAATCTAGTAACCTTGGGTTCAAGCCATGGGGTCATGTCTATGATCCCACGTTGAAGCCAGAGACCCTGCACTTAAGCTGGATGAGCTGGTGCTCAAGCCAGTGACCTAGGGTTTTGAACTTGGGTCCTCTGCATCCTAGGCCAACGCTCTATCCACTGCACTGCTGCCTGGTCAGGCAGTGACTGTTCACTTCTAAGTGGCATATTTATATAGTGAGGAAAAGAGAACTGGGAGGAGGCCATGGGTTAAATTTCTAAAGACATAAAGAGAGAAAAAAAAACCCAGCCTAACAAATGATGTGATTGGAGGGTGTGTATAAACCTGGATCAAGACTACATCTTTGCAAATTCCTCAGATTAAGGTTCCTGGAAATAGTAGGTAACAAAGATTTGGTTTATGGAATATGACCTCATTGGCCTTTGTAAGCCTTTTATGAAATAGGTCTGTTTTCAGACGCCCATATTTGCTATCAAGACAAATCATATTAGGGTTCATTTAGATGTAGAAAAAATGACAGCACAGAAAATGGTCGTTATAATTGAAGCTTAAGACTTACAAAAAGATGTGCCCTAGTCAGAGGCACAGTGGATAGAGCATAATCCCAGAGCATAAGGTTACCAGTTTGATGCAGGGGACGCCAGCAGGACCCCTGAGGTTGAGGTTTGAGCCCTGGTCAGGGCACATACGAGGAGCAATCAATGGCACAACTAAGTGGAATAACGAATTGATGCTTCACTGTCTTTAAAATAAAAAAGACGTATGAAAAGAAGAACTGGACTTAATATGTGTAAAATACAAATGTTTAATATTCAACTAACTGTAATTTCCAAATGTTATTAGAAGCTAAGAAGGGAGAAGAGTAGCTGATAGAACTTTTGTTCCCAGAAAGATTTTGTTTCAATAGCAAAGTGCTTCTTTAAACACCTTGAAAATCTTTTCTGTGCCAAACTCTTTTAGGTATTAGAATAGTTTTAGGAATAAGACAGTCTTTTGTTTTTTCCCTCATCCCATTTTCTCCTGAGAATAAAAGGAAGTTGCCGTCTTGAGAAGGTTGACTGGGATTCTCTTGTGAGGCTTGGCTTATTGCCATGTTCCCACAATCTTTGTGATTGTGGCCTGGCCTCAGTTTCTTCATCTGTAAGTAGAGAAGATTTTATTAGAGTTCTTTATAGTCTGTGTGTGTTTGTGAAATGTTCTTTATTCTTTGTGTGAACACTTCTGATTTTTACTGGAAGTGAGAAGTTTCAAAATCATAGGGTGGGAAAAAAATCTCACACTACCATGTTGACCTCATTACATTCTAAATTCCATGCATTCAAATTATTTGTCCTTTCTAGGACACTCATTGCCTCCAGACTTGTGTATATGCTTTCCTTACTTCCTAGAGTGACTAACTCTCCATGGCTCATTAACACTGTGAGATTTGGCTAAAGTGCTACCTTCTCTTCAAAGCCCTTTTTGATCTTCAAGCAAAACCAGAATTTTCCTGGTGCTGACTGGGTAGCACAGTTGGTTAGAACGTAGTCCCAATATGCCAAGGTTGTGGGTTCAGTCCCCAGTCAGGGCCCATACAAGCATCAACCAATGACTGCATAAATAAGTGGAACCACAAACTGTTGTCTTTCTCTTACTCTCACCTCCTTTCTCTCTCTAAAAAAATCAATTTAAAAGAACAACAGAATTTTCCCTTAGGGTGGCTTCCCAGTTTAGCACTTATCTGTAGTATAGTCATAATGACAATATTTTGAAATTGTCTTCTGTTTTTTTCCCTCGTCAATTTGTGAGTTCCTAGAGGACAGCAACATTGACATGAATCTTTGTGTTCTTAGTGCTTGGCTTAGTGCAGAAAATGTCTAATGCACCAGTTCTCCTGGTGGTCCCAGGCCATCGACAACGCTGGGAAATTGTTAGAAATGCAGGTTCTCGGGCCCCACCCAGGCTTACTGAGTGAGAAGCTCAGGAGGTGAGGCCCAGCAGTGTGTGTTTTAACAGGCTTCCCAGGTGAGTGCGATACGACGTTTTGAGAACTGTTACCCAGTGAAATGAATGAGGGACTGTTTCCATGGATAATCATTTTTCATTTGGTGTCATTTTAACTTAGAGGACTCCTTCCAGGAAAGTAACCTGCCATAAGAGAAATCTTGATTCTTATTTTTAGTTGTAGAACAGGGTCAGACACTTTTTAAGGGAATAAACTATTTTTTAGTGTAGGTTTAGGGTCACGGCAAAACCGATTGGGAAGTACAGAGAGTGTCTGAATACTCCCAGTTCCTGCATTCATAAGACCTCCTCCGCTATTGACATTCCACCCGATGGGGCATTTATGACAGTTATCACAGTTGACACGTTATCACCTGAAGTCCATAGTTTAATAAGGGTTCATTCTTGGTGTTGTCCATTTTATGGGTTTTCACAAATACATAATGACATGTATCTAGCACTGCATTATCATACAGAATGGTTTCACTGCCATAAAATTCCTCTACTCTGCCTATTCAGATTCTCTTTAAAAGGTCTTCATACATAGATCACCTTACACAGTGATTTAAAATATTTTTATGTCTAATGTGCATGGCTATTGAGGTGACTAGATATAAGTTCTGTAAATTCTTTCTGGTTCTAGTTCTTGAACAATTACAAAACCAAAACAAATTATAAATGTCATAAAAGCTGTGGAACTGATAAAATTCAGATTAGCACTCAATATAAAAATAGTTTAACTGAAATTAAATGCCATTTAGGTTTTACAGTAGACATAAATAGTTATGTATTTTATTTTTCACTGGTTAACTTTATTATTTTCATTTTAAGCATGATGGATCATCATGGGGATCAATGTCATTATCATACATACTACTGCTTTCCACCCAAGCTATTATTTTGATGGACCATTTTAATAGAACACTGCAAAAATAGTATTGAAATATAAGTACTTGTTTAATGACAAGTTTTTTATTGCCTATTTAAGGCTACACTTACTGTTACGAAGTGTTGGAAAATGGTTCATAAAAAGAACCAATCTGGGCCTGACCTGTGGTGGCGCAGTGGATAAAGCGTCGACCTGGGAACACTGAGGTCGCCAGTTCAAATCCCTGCACTGGTCTGGTCAAGGCACATATGGGAGTTGATGCTTCTAGCTCCTCCCCCCTTTCTCTCTCTTTCTCTCTCTCTCTCTCACTCTGTGTCTCCTCTCTAAAATGAATAAAATAAAAATAAAATAAATTAAAAAAAAAAAAAGAACCAATCTGGCCAGTACAACTGGTATAGAACTGACTGCTCTGTGCCACTTTTTGTGAGTTGGGCGTGCTGGTTCCGTCCGTACCACTTGGCCTCCGCTTGGCACCAGTAAGATTATAAACACCACTGCAGAGGTGGGTATTGCAGTCTGCGGCTGCATTTAGATATAAAGATGGGCGTTCAGAAGATCTAAGATAAGACACACATAATTTTTTTAAAGCTTAACGTGAAAATAAAACCAATTTTTAGATTCTCAGAGAACTCATGAATCTCCAGGATTAGGTCCTTAGATCCAAGAAACAACTATTAACATAACATTGCTAACAATTAGTAGGTTTATGAAACAGCAACATGTACTTTTTAATTTTTTTTTAAATTTTTATTTATTCATTTGAGTGAGGAGACACAGAGTGAGAGAGAGAGAGAGAGAGAGAGAAAGGGGGGAGGAGCTAGAAGCATCAACTCCCATATGTGCCTTGACCAGACCAGTGCAGGGTTTTGAACTGGCGACCTCAGTGTTCCCAGGTCGACGCTTTATCCACTGCGCCACCACAGGTCAGGCATACTTTTTAATTTTTAAGTAGGTTCACAATACAGTATTTAAAAAATCCTCACCAAAAACATCGACTTACTAGCCTAGTTTTAAATTTTTTAAACTTGCACCAAGTTTAAATCACATGACCTTTTGCTATTAATACTTTTAATCTGCATTTTATTTTTGTCTGTTCTACCTTCCCTCTACCCTTGTTCTTACCCAGCTAACTACCTCTAACTGCCAGCCCTCGCCCTTGCTACGTATTTCTTATGGCTACATGGTTTTGCTGAGGCTACAGTCACAGTTTCCTGCCCTGGTCAGATCTGATGTGCCGTCTGTCCTCCAGGAGTGGCCCGTGTGTAGGCACATGGCCCACACTGGGCCATAATAGTGTTTACCCGAGATTCTGCAGGCGGAAAGCCCAAAGAGAGTCTTTTGTTCCTTCTAGGTTAAACTGATGACGTAAAAGTTGAGCTTCCTGAAAAATACCCATGGAGGAAGCCATTTGTAATAGGATAGAACAGGAGACCTAACAAGAGGAACAGAGGCACTGAGAGGGACCACCCTGGAGGTGAAGTCTGCATCTTCAACCCCATCGTTTCCTGGTTGTTTTCCATCCTTATGGTTGAAGCTAGTGTCAGTTAGGTTTTTCACTTGGCACTAGAAAGCATCCATGTGTGTATGTGTGTGTGTTCCATGTTACAATTTAAAAGATTTGTCTTTTTATACAGGTGAAGATGGAGCTGGGAAAACAAGCTTAATTAGAAAAATTCAGGGAATAGAGGAGTACAAGAAAGGAAGAGGATTGGAATATTTGTACCTAAATGTTCACGATGAAGACAGGGATGGTGAGTGTCATCTGTCTGTAACGCAGGTTTCCTGAAATCTTTCCAAGGTGCACAGATGCTCATCTTAGTCTTTGAGTTTGTCGTTTTCACTAGGAGCCCTGCTATGTCATGCCACTCGGTAAACAGTTATGCTTAGGCATACTTTTGTTTTGGAGGGGATTGGGATTCATATATTTGAAACATCTCAAGTGTTCTGGTGTGATTGCTTTCTTGCTATCATTGAAGAACCTCACTTTCAGTTCATTTTCCTTCAGATAGTGAAATAATAGTACCTTATCATAGTTTGCTGACTACCTTTTATCTTCTTTTCACTTTTTGACATAAAAAATGTCATCTCCCCAGCTTTTCTTACTTGATCAGCCATTTTTTTTCTTCTATAGATCACTTGCCTTCTCATTTTTATATATAATACCTTGACTATGCATGGCTCTATCTGCTGATGGTAAGAACAGCAATATGTCGTTTAGTCCGGTTTGGGATTGAGAGGTATGAATAGAGGGTGCTGGTGTTCTATGTTGGCAGTGAAATCACTTCCCTGAATATTTGTTATGCCTTTACTAAATTGATAGATGTGACCTAAATTGTTGGACCTTGTCAAAGGAGACCTTTTCTGTGGCAGTGCCATAAAATACCAAGTAGTCCTGTTAGTTGAGGGATGAAATAACTTAATCCTGTTGCCTTGATAACTTTCCTTTATCTGTTGTAGATCAAACAAGATGCAATGTATGGATCTTAGATGGAGATCTGTATCACAAAGGCCTCCTTAAATTTTCACTGGATGCCATCTCTCTGAAGGACACGCTGGTTATGCTGGTTGTAGACATGTCAAAACCGTGGGCTGCTTTGGATTCTTTACAGAAATGGGCAAGTGTTGTTAGAGAGCATATTGACAAATTGAAAATTCCTCCCGAAGAAATGAAAGAAATGGAACAAAAGTGTGAGTAGTCTAGAAATGCTAATATAGATTTCAAGTACAAATTCCCTAACTGGCAATCATCATTGTTAGTAGGTTTTGAATTTGAATAAGGTTTAATGAAGGAAACATAATGTGAGTACTGTTTCTGAAATTCAGTTTTAATGATGTGCTGGGTTTTTCTATAGTCTCACATTGGACACGTGTCCATAATGGCAGACTCTTTCATAGAGGTGCCTTTGCTCCTTTGCCAAAAGACCATGTGTTCATTTTGAAAGGTTGTTTTTCAAGATTAAAAAAATTGCAATCTTCAGCTGCTCATTTTCAGCCATTTCATTTCTTGATAAGCAGAACAATCTTATCAACCTGTCAAAATGAAATATGTCAAGAAAGATGTTCAAAACAAATACAGAGATGCTAAGCTGGTTTCATGATTCACAAAGTACATATTTTTACATGCCCATTAAGTTGGGAGTTTTCATGGAAGTTATGAAAATGGATGGGTCATTTCTAACAGGTTGTAAGCCGGCTGTCACAGTTGTTAATTTCACTAGGACCGCTTCCCTTGCCAGTGTTATGCTTTTCTTAAGGCAATGTACAGATTGAGTGCTGCTTTTCTTTATTTTTGTTCATTTATAGTAACTTTTTTTGAGGAGAATTGACAGCTTACTAGAATTAATATGCAAGGAAACAGTGAAAACTTAAGAGAATATATGTCCTAAATCATTGAAAAATGTCTAACTGCTCTTTATACCTTTCTTTCCCTGTTGGCCACTGACTGCCTGTGGGTTCCCCCCTCTCTATATTTGTACTGTCGCAGTGGTCGCGGGACTAGCAGCATCAGTATCAGTGCTGCTGGGAACCAGTCAGAAATAGACATTTCAGGCTCCACCCCATACTCCTAAAGCAGAAACTCGGGTGCATGCTAGAACTCGAGAGCCACCGTGGATTTCCGCCTCTGATTTGAAGGGTAGTAGCTCCCAGAGCTGCTAAGGGTGTGTGCGTGCCTCTCTGTTCTCCGACGAACTGCTCTCAAGTGGTCAGGATTTCCTCCTCCTTGACCCCGAGTGAGTTTAAGGCACCTTCTTCCTCGTGGTTCTGTACGATATGCCCCCGTATACTGTTTTAATCCGATGCTGTGGAGAACTTGTTTCCAGATCCATTTTGCTTTTAAACACCAAAAGCAATCTTACATGGAAATCCCTGTGACTGCTTCCCTGGTGGTTTCCTTGAGAATTCCTCAAAGAGTAATCACCGAGTCCAAGTATACATTGTTAAGACTCTTGATATATTCACTTTAACTTTTTTTTTAAGGGAAGGTTTTGACAGTCTTACAGATGAGTTCTAAAAATTTCTCAGAGTTGGTAATATCTCAATAATTCTCAAGCTAGGTTGTGACTTGCCCAAATAATTTGCACAAACTAAACCAGGCCTACACTGAACCCCACTCTCGAAAGCCATTCAGTGTTGTACTCTGCTTCCTCATAATTAATGTGGGTCCAGTGCTTCTGAACTGTCCTTGAACTCGATTTCACAGACCCTTTTTGTTTCTTCCCTTACAAGAGGAAGTATAAACTGTAGTAAAATATATAGATTATGGCAGGAAAAGCTACTTGCTGAAATAAAGCAAGTTCTAAACTATTATTAAATTATTTACTTTGATTTTCAGTGATTAGAGACTTTCAAGAATATGTGGAGCCTGGAGAAGATTTCCCAGCCTCTCCTCAGAGAAGAAATACCATGTCGCAGGAGGACAAAGATGACAGTGTGGTCTTACCTCTGGGTGCGGATACGCTAACACACAACTTGGGCATTCCAGTACTAATAGTTTGCACAAAGGTTAGTTTGCCTCCTAGAGATTCTGTCACGATATTAACCAAGGATGAACGGCTATTTTGTTTCCCAAACTCCTTTTGGAGTTGACATATTATTTTTCCTAGATAGTTTTTCTTAATAGAAATAATAGCTTAAAATATTGGATGATATTCACAATATGGTTTTATGGTCTTAATCATATTTTTTTGAAAGAAAATGTTATTTCAGGTACTCTGTTTGTGATTGAATATCATTTTCCAAATTCCAATTCGACTTATACAGTCAATTTAGTAGAAATAATTACAGGTAAGATGTTAATTTAATTATTAATTTTTATAATTTTTCCACATTAAATCTTTATATACTAACATCTTAATATTAAAAGTTATGTACTTAAAAGAAAATAGACTTCTTTTTTTTTTAATTTTTTTTTTTTTATTTATTCATTTTAGAAAGGAGACACAGAGAGAGAGAGAGAGAGAGAGAGAAAGAGAGAGAAAGGGGGAGGAGCTAGAAGCATCAACTCCCATATGTGCCTTGACCAGACCAGTGCAGGGTTTTGAACTGGCGACCTCAGTGTTCCCAGGTCGAAGCTTTATCCACTGCGCCACCACAGGTCAGGCAAGAAAATAGACTTTTAAACACCTACTTTTTTTATTTTAATTGAGAGGTGAGAGGCAAAGACAGACTCCCTGACTGAGCCCTGACTGGGATCCACCCAGTGCTCTACCCAGCTGGGCTTCAGCTTCGTTGCTCAGCAACCGAGCTATTTTAGAGCTTGAGGCTTATCTGAGGCCATGAAACCATCCTCAGTGCCCAAGGCCAACTCACTAGAACCAGTTGAACTATGGCTGCGGGAGGGGAAGAGAGAGAGAGAAAAAAAGAAGTGAGGGGGAGGGGTGGAGAAGCAGATGGTTGCCTCTCCTGCGAGCCCTGCCTGGGAATCGAACCTGGGACTTCCACATGGCACGCCAACGCTCTACCACTGAGCCAACTGGCCAGGGTCTAAACATCTACTTTTAACACCTAAAATAAAATAGACTTTTAAGTATGCATTATGTAAAGTTGATATGCATTTATCAAGGGTTTTTTATTTATTAAAGAGGTTCTGATAGGATTGCTGAAAATTCTGTTTATTTAGTCTGTTACTATATACTTTATAATAAAACCAAATTTCCTTTAAAAATAATTTATATTTCAAATGTATTTTTTTTTTATTTTATTATTATTAATTCTAATGCGGTGACACCAATAAATCAGGGTACATATGTACAATGAAAACATCTCCAGGTTATCTTATCATTCAATTGTGTTGCATACCCATCACCAAAAGTCAAATTGTCCTCTGTCACCTTCAATCTGGTTTTCCCTGTGTCCCTCCCCTCCTCCCTATCCCACCCTTCCCTCCCTCCCCCCATCCCATAACCACCACTCTCTTGTCCATGTCTCATACCCTCACTTTCATGTCCCACCTATGTATGTAATCGTGCTGTTCTCAGTTTTTCTTTTTTTCTGATTTACTTATTTCACTCCGTATAATGTTATCAAGGTACATCCATTTTGTTATAAATGATCCGATGTCATCGTTTCTTATGGCTGAGTAGTATTCCATAGTATATATGTACCATAGCTTTTTAATCCACTCGTCTTCTGACGGACACTTGGGCTGGTTCCAGATCTTCGCTATTGTGAACAATGCTGCCACGAACATGGGGGCGCATTTCTTCTTTTCGAACAGTGCTATGGTGTTCTTAGGGTATATTCCTAAAAGTGGGATAGCTGGGTCAAAAGGCAGTTCGATTTTTAATTTTCTGAGGAATCTCCAAACTGTTTTCCACAGTGGCTGCACCAGTCTGCATTCCCACCAGCAGTGCAGAAGGGTTCCCTTTTCTCCGCATCCTCGCCAGCACTTATTCTGTGTTGTTTTGCTGATAAGTGCCATTCTGACTGGTGTGAGGTGATATCTCATTGTGGTTTTAATTTGCATTTCTCTAATGATTAGTGATGTTGAGCATTTTTTCATATGCCTATTGGCCATCTGTATGTCCTCTTTGGAGAAATTTCTATTCATTTCTTTTGCCCATTTTTTGATTGGGTTGTTTGTCTTCCTGGTGTTGCGTTTTATAAGTTCTTTATAAATTTTAGTTATTAACCCCTTATCAGATGTGCTGTCGAAATGTATCTTTTATTTAGCCTTTATTGTTTGTAGAATGCCATGGAATAGTTAAGAAAATGACAGAATATGTAAACCTTTTTGAGATCTCAAGTTATTAATAATTTTTGTTTCATAAAATTTGCACATATAATTGAAAGAGGATATGGAATTTATCTTTGGGATAAAGATGATAAAAAAATTAAATCTAGCTTAAGTTTTACTTTAAACACTGCAAGATTTATCAGTAACAATTGGAGACGGGTAGCATTTAAGTCAAGTCTGTTATCTGAATCATTACCAAATGAGTCATAGATTCATAAAAAGTTTAAGCCAGAAGAGGTCCTCTATAGTATTTCACAGAACCTAAAGCACTATCAGTTGTTCTTTAGTTTAAGAGCTTTTAAAATGGGTTGGGGGATGGTAGAATATGTCAGGGAGGATGAAGAATGTTAGTTTAACTCAGCTTAAAGACTGGAAATTGAGACTCAGAGAGACTAAGTTTCTTGTCTCAGGTCCAGATCCTCTTATTTCAATTAAAATTTCTTTTACTAAACTATCATGCTTCACCAAAAGTGTCCTAAGTCAAAAGTATAATAATTATAAGTATCTTTAATCATTTGAAATAATTACTCTCCATGTTCTATGAAATGGACAAACAGGCTGCATGATTATTTTATAAGGAGACTCTTGTATGATATACATACACACAACAAAAATTACATACCAGCCTGACCAGGCGGTGGCGCAGTGGATAGAGCATCGGACTGGGATGTGGAAGACCCAGGTTTGAGACCCCGAGCTCGCCAGCTTGAGCGCGGGCCCATCTGGCTTGAGCAAAAAGCTCGCCAGCTTGGACCCAAGGTCTCTGGCTCCAGCAAGGGGTGGACACCATGATTTTGAACATGCAGTTTTTTATGTAACATTTTTCTGTAGCAAGTAGAATTCAGAAATTGTTTCATTGATTGTACTGGTGACATTTTAAAAATAGCCCGTAAGTCCCCTTGCTTTGCTGTTGATGAATTGTAGTGAGAGTGAATAAAAGCACAAGGAAAGAAACGAAGGTCAGTAGAGTTATCAGATAACCAGAGGAACAAAGAGGAAATAGTGAGAGCTGCAGACTCCCTGGATACGGAGCGTGTTTTATAGAACTCGAATAGATTTTAGATCTTAAAAACTTTGATCTAGGGCGTAAGTAGTTGAATTAGCAAGTATTATAAGCTTGTCCTGTTATTCTTCATTCCTTTCTGTACTACAACTTTCTCTTTAGTGTCCTCACCACGTTCAGTATAATTTAGAAAACAATGCTTTTTAAAGAAATAAAATAATTCATTAGTCTTAAGATTCCAGCTAAATGTCTCTAGACATATAGGGGTAATTGATAGTCTAGGTCCTACTGTTCAATCACCATATCAAAGTGGTAGTTTTGTGATATTTCCCCACCTTAAATTGAAGTGATTGAGTCATATTTAATTTTGAATTATTTTATCTCAACAGTGTGATGCCATCAGTGTATTGGAGAAAGAACATGATTACAGAGATGAA
The DNA here is from genome assembly GCA_037038555.1 of Rhynchonycteris naso. Lineage (NCBI taxonomy): Eukaryota > Metazoa > Chordata > Mammalia > Chiroptera > Emballonuridae > Rhynchonycteris > Rhynchonycteris naso. The sequence continues at coordinate 59,609,890 of CM073004.1, read as the reverse complement.
CATTTTGATTTTATTCAGTCACATATCCGGAAGTTTTGTTTACAGTGTATCCTTTTAATACAATGATTGGTGCAGTGTACCTTACCTATGTTTTCTGTTTGTTTCCTTGTTTTAAAGAAAAGAATTAAATTGATGGACTTTAGAAATTCTGTAAATTCGTTCCTTCTGCCCCTGATTGGAAATTTCATTTTAGGTCTCAAATTATTTATATCTGGGTATTTTGAGATATAAAAGCACATATTAAAGTATGTAAATTTGATTTGCTGTGTTTAAAGTATTATGCTTAAGAAAAATAATCATCAATCAATCTTATGTGGAAAATTCTGAGTTGGTATCATAAACATTCTGATTGAAAAGTGGTATTTATACCATACATGTTTTTATCCTAAAATGATGAGATGAAATTGTTATCAAATCAATATGTATTGTTTTCTTTTTTAAAAAGCTCAATTCTAAGTTATAAATAGGTTAATTCAGTACTCTTAGTAGAATTAATAATCTTTTAGCTGGTCATTACACTACTATATTCTGTTTTAGAGTCTGAATAAATGAAATCAGATCTACCACCTACCCCCCGACCCCGCAAAAAAAAGGTGGTATTCATTTATTGGGTGGGCAGTGGGGCATGATCAACACAGAGGCTGTGTGTTCTCATTTTTAATATGTTCAGTATGTTATGTCCACAGATAGTCTTAACATAGTGATTTCAAACTCTAGCTGTCCCCATCTAAGACTTACTGAATTAGAACATTCCACTGTTAACTAGAGAATCTATACTTTTGAAATGCTTTCTGGGTGATTTTAATGATCAGAAGGTTAGAAACCTATCATAAGGAATCTTGTCTAGTCTAGGTTGCAAGGATTAGATTAGCCAAGAACAACATACACACCTGAAAGAGGGATAAAGTGAGGGTTGAAAGTGAATGCTTTTAAGAGAAATTACTATAGAAATCTTCAGTGAAGAGAGAGCTGTGGAGCAGGTATTTTGCAGTTTCATTCTCCTACCAAAGCTTTTGGGTCTGAAAAGGGAATAATTATATTAGGAGTAGGTAGGAATAATAAGTAATGTACACATGTTTACAGTATCTGTAGATTTCACTAATGGATGTTTAAGGACCACTCAGTAGAAAGCGTGGCTGAATAATGAATAGGCTCACTCGACACTGGTGGTTTTCCTTTCCTTTTCCTTCTGTCCTCTGTCCTCTCCATGGCCCTTTCTCTCCTCGTATCACATGATAGGTGAGTCAGGTTGAATTAAAGGGCATTTGTGTACATAAGAGCCTTTAAAAAGAAAACAAAAGTGGAAGTAATTGAAGCAGGTATACATAGCCTTTTTATCTTTGAAGGTTACAAAATTTGAGAACAGTCTCTTTTAACATGGATTTAATTCCATACTTCAAAGTGAACATACAGAAATGTAATCAGGAAGGAGGCTGTTCACTAACATAATTTCAGACCTTCGTAGGGCTGGTTGACTTTAAAAGACTGTGACAAGTCACTTCAGCATAGTGAGGTATGTGTGTCAGTGAGGGCATCAGTTCAAAATCATCTTTATTTTTAATATTTTAATTGCAATACAAGTTTTTCAGCTTAGAAATCTTTTAAATTATCACAAATTGGTTCTCATGAGAAAGATCATTAATGAAAAGTTTACGCAATTCAGCTTTTTACTTAAGAGTATGAGATTTGTTTCTTCTGAGTTTTATGGTAAGTAGTGATACCACCTTTAGGTTTTTGTCCTGGAAAATACGAATATCTCAGATCAGAAGTCAAACTAGTCCCAGCGCATCCTTTTGACCCGAGTTACATTTCTCTCAGGACACTGTGTCCAGTGCTAGAGAGTGGCCCTTAGCGTGGTCATAAAAGGTCAGATAGCCACTCTGACCACATTATCTGTCACATTGACCCTTTTTCCACAATCCTCTTTTGACCTCTTGGTCTATCATGTAGTTTGGATAAAAATTAGGATCTGTTTTAATTAATATTATCATCATGTGAGGTTGTCATAGCTCAAGTTTTGGTCAGGAAATCTAACTTGGAACATTTCTCAAAGCTTCCTGGTAGTACCTATTGGCTCATCTCTCTTTGTGGCTCTCCTGAGGTTTGTCCCCAAAGTCCTCATTTCTGGAGCTAGTAAAAACCAGAAGAAATACTAGTGCAAACCATTTTTACTGAAAAGGCAAACAAAACAATACCCCTCCGTGAAGTTTAGGAAGCTTAAAAACAAGTGGCCTCTTAATATGTAAATACAGGTAGTAATGAGGTCAGTATTACTAAATTTATAATTTCTCTCGGATTAATGAGATTTATTTTATTGTAGTTTGTTATAAAATGTTTTATTTGCATTTTAACCTGTATGTAAAAATATTATTCTTTTGAAATTTTGATTACCCTATAATGTACCTTTAGATATTTTTTTTTGAAACTAATAAATCTTGCAGCTGTGAAAGTTATACTGAGAACAAGAACTTATGGACTTTGTCCAGAAATTTCTTTAACGGTATTATTCAGATGGTGCAGCACTTATTTACACTTCAGTAAAAGAAAACAAAAATATAGATTTAGTATATAAATACATTGTTCAGAAGCTATATGGATTTCCGTATAAGATTCCTGCTGTTGTGGTGGAGAAAGATGCAGTATTTATGTAAGTATGCACTTAAATATATCATTTCACCACGTATCGTTGCGACAGTGTGATGGTGAGTCATCACCTTCAGTTTTGAGGTGAGACCAGTAGAATTTTACATGATGAGTAGGTGAGAATCTCCTAGACTGTTTTATTTGTAACCTGCCTTGACCTATTTATCATTGTCTTTTAGGGTTACTGCTGGTCTGGGTCCTTTCCAAAAGGCATTATTATAGCCACCTTTTGGGGGTATACATCAGTATATCTACTTTTTAATTGGTAATGATAACATAAAGCACCCAATGTATATAATCTAGACAAGCTTTTAAAAGTTACCTGAATAAAATTGGGAGGTGGTAATAATTACCACCATCATCCCCCAAAGTAAACTACAATGGCATTTTTAAAGTCAGGAAGATTGAGAATCATTTTAAGTAGAAACTAGTAAACTATATAACATGAGCACTGTAATTTTTTTTTAAAAAGCATATTAGTTTTCCATAATTGCTCAAATTTTTTTTTAATTTAATTTATTGTGTTTACATAGATTCTATGTCGCCCCGAATTCAAATTTATTTTTATAAAAATGTTCCCTTCAATGCATTCATGGCTTGAATGAAAGAATGACTATATAAATGCTTGAAAATTTCTCACGTGCCTTTCTTTCCAGTCCAGCAGGGTGGGATAATGATAAGAAAATAGGAATATTACATGAAAATTTTCAAACATTAAAAGCAGAAGATAATTTTGAAGACATTATAACTAAACCACCTGTTCGAAAGGTAATAGTTTTAGTATATAGTCTCTATACTTAGGCTTTTTTCCCCCATTGATTTGAGAGAGAGAAAATAAGAGGGTGGGAGAGGAAGAAAGAAGCATCAACTTCTTCTACTTCATTGTTCCATTTAGTTGTGAACTCATTGGCTACTTCTCATATGTGCCCTGACCGGGGATCAAACCCGAAACCTCAGTGTGCCAGGACAGTGCTTTATCCACTGAATCACCTGGCCAGGGCCTCAATTTAGGCTTTTTTAAATTTAATTAATTGTGTTTACATAGATTCTAGGGCAACACCGACTGCATAGGCTTTTAACTGAGGGGGAAGTCCATAATTTTCATATTGTAAAGTAGAAAGATAAAAGTGTTCCTATCGAAGGGGTTTCCAAGTATAATTTGGGTGTTGGTAATATAACATTCAAAATAAAGATGTTTTATCAAAATGTAAGTCAGCTATTCAGTTATTGAGTCATGACTTAGCCATTGTCGTATTTATATTAGAAAAATTAGTTTGGCGTCCATATTCTAATGGAAATCCTAGACTAGTGTGAGTGAGCATGTGGATCTTGAACATATTGAATAGGTAGAACCTGTGAACTTTCTAACCTAGAGCTGGGCCAAATGCCAGGAAAGCATGGCTAGAATAATTTTATTGGTTGAGGCAGATCTTGGCTCTTCTCTTGAGTTATTAGTTACCACACTATCCAGGAACTCCCAGTTTCTTTTTTTTTTTACAGGGACAGAGAGAGGGATAGATAGGGACAGACAGACAGACAGGAACGGAGAGAGGTGAGAAGCATCAATCATTAGTTTTTCCTTGCCGTTGCGACACCATAGTTATTCATTGATTGCTTTCTCACATGTGCCTTGGCCACGGGCCTTCAGCAGACCGAGCCACCCCTTGCTGGAGCCAGCGACCTTGGATCCAAGCTGGTGAGCTTTTGCTCAAGCCAGATGCGCCCGCGCTCAAGCTGGCGAGCTCGGGGGTCTCGAACCTGGGTCTTCCGCATCCCAGTCCGACGCTCTATCCACTGTGCCACCGCCTGGTCAGGCCAACACTATATGCTTAACATGAAATTAACATATATGAAGAAAGAGTACCTTCTGGAACCTAATTTGTCAGTCAGAAGAGTGACAGTTAACAGTCAAGACAAAATATGAATGTAAGAAACCGAGTTCCTAGCCTGACCAGGCAGTGGCGCAGTGAATAGAGCGTCGGACTGGGATGCAGAAGACCCAGGTTCGAGACCCCGAGGTCGCCAGCTTGAGTGCGGGCACATCTGGCTTGAGCAAAAGCTCACCAGCTTGGATCCAAGGTCGCTGGCTCCAGCAAGGGGTGGCTCAGTCTGCTGAAGGCCCGTGGTCAAGGCATGTGTGAGAAAGCAATCAATGAACAACTATTGTGTCACAACGGCAATGAAAAACTAATGATTGATGCTTCTCATTTCTCTCTGTTCCTGTCTGTCTGTCCCTATCTATCCCTCTATCTGACTCTCTCTGTCCCTTTAAAAAAAAAAAAAAAAAAAAGCATATAGTGTTGTATAGTTAAGTACTAGAGATGTTTATGAAATGTATAAAAATGAGTATTTGCATATAGTACTTCTCCCTGACTTAATTTGTACATGTTTCACGAAAAAGTAATTTTGATTTAACATATAATACAAATCTTACTTAAGCATCCAAACATTTACATTGAGCATCTGTCTTATTTGTGCGGGCTGTGAGAAATGAGAAGAGTAATGTCAAATGGAGAATTGGCTGGCGTGGTATTTGGTTTGGATGTCTATTAAGACATATCAGAAAGCAGCAGTTTTTCCAAGTCTCTCTTTTACCCACAAACTGGGCTTTGTGTCAGTGACCTGTACTTACTGAGCCATTGTTTAGGCTTGTGGTGCTAACTGTAACTAGGAGGGTCGATGTAAACGGTAAATCAAAACCTGGGCCATCTCTCAGGTGGTCAGTAAAGCAGAGGGGAGAGAGGGGGCTGGGCCGGAGGTGTGCTGTTGTTGGAAGGTCAGGGGTTGTGAGAAGAGGGGAGGATGGTGACGGCAGAGTGCACGTGCCCAGGGGCTGGAGTGTGCCAGGCGGCCAGCGGCCAGCGAGACTAAAGAAGCGTGAAGAGAGCCAGGATGATAGGAGGTGAAAGGCAGAGCTAAAGGCTTACCGGGCCTCCCCCAGGCTCCAGTGAGGACTCTGGATTTCATTCAGAGAGGGATGGAAAGTGCTTGGAGGGGGAGTTGGAGCAGAGTGATGTAATCTGACCTAACCTTTTAAAAGGATCAGTCTGGCTACTGGGTGGAAAATGGATGGTGGTGTGCGTGAAAGCAAGTTGCTCCTGGTTTCCTTGAAATAAAAACGTAATGGCTCTTCTGTCTGCTGAGTAATTAGGAAAAATGAGTAGCAAATGCCCTGCTTCTACTGTTTCTAGGCTTGCTCATTTATGCATTGCTCTGCTTGTTTCAGTTTGTGCACGAGAAGGAAATTATGGCGGAAGATGACCAAGTGTTTCTTATGAAGCTACAGGTATGAAATTACATCGGAAGCAGACTGAGTATGGTTAATGGGTAAACTGTTATTGTATATATTTTCTTTAAAAATACAGCAGGACGTGTTATGACTATCTAACCTAGAATTCTTTGTGTTTTTCAGTCCCTTTTAGCGAAGCAACCACCAACTGCAGCTGGAAGGCCTGTGGTCAGTATTGCTGACTTTGACAAAGTTGTAAAATGCAGTGCTTATTGCTTTAGTTCTTTTTTTTAATCATACATGTCTCATTTGGGTGCGCTTTGATATAAACTTAAGTTAAGACTTTTTGTGGAATTGGTGAGATTTTAAAAGATTAACGACTCCCTTTTAGATGACTTAAGTTGTAAAGATCTATTTTGCAGTATTTGTCAAGTGTCAGTTACTGTGCTGAACGACTTACATGTGCTATAGTATAAATCCTCACAACAACCCTGTGAGGCAGGCGCTATTGTTGAGGAAATGGAAGCTTTGAAGGACATTGGGGCTTTCCTGAGAGTATGTAGCTTGTAGGCGGTAAGTCCACGTTGGACCCCGGATCTGACTCTAAAGCTTATACTTGTAACCACTCTTCATTATTCAACACAGTCCTCTTTTTCCATTGAGGGGAAAGTTAGTATTCTAAAATGTGATGGGTCTCTTGTGTTTTCTAATAATGAGGACATGATTGCTAACCATTTTTTCAGTGGTTTGCAGTGTAAAGTAGCAGTAGAATAGATGGGGTACAATTGCAAAGTAACTTCTCTTTATAACTTTCGTGAAGTTGAAGTTTTCAGTTTTTATGATTATGGCTTTCCTATTCTACATAGGATGCCTCACCAAGAGTCCCAGGGGGCTCCCCTCGAACTCCAAACAGATCAGTGTCATCCAATGTTGCCAGCGTGTCACCCATCCCTGCTGGGTCCAAAAAGATTGATCCAAACATGAAAGGTACATTTCTCTCATGGAGAAAGCACAGTTTTCAGTAGGAAAAATATCTACCTAGAACCCCATTTTGCCATAGTAATTTTCATTTTTGTGCAATAGATTCTCGTCTTTGTCTCCATAGATAAAATCTCATAATTAATCATACTGAGAACCATTTTACAATATAGCCTTTGAATGTCATTTCTCTGATGTAAGCTTTTTGAAAGCTTTGTGTTTATTTAGTCATTATCCTATTGTAGATCATGGGAAAAAAACATTTTTATACTAGGTTACCTATAATTAACATGAAGATAAAACTGCATGCATAAACATATAGGAGGATTTGGTAGCTTTTTGTAATGTTTGAGGCAGATGGTTTTTATCATTTATTTTCGAAGAACTCCTTTCAAAGCAAGGAAACATTAGCATCTAACAGCTGTTTATTTAAAATGCTTTTGGCTTTTTAAAAATAACATTCTAGTTTTTAAATAATTATCTTACACATTTAAAAGTTGCTTAGATTTTGTTTTATGTGTGAGTAGATTAGAGAAGTTATCCAGCCCCTGAAGATCCAACTAGACTTGAATTTGGAACATAGAGCTCTTAAATTTTAAGTCTGTTATTCTGTGTGTGATTACTAAAAATAATAACTTATAGAAAAATAACGTTCTGATGGAAAGTTTGTTTTTTGTTCTATAGCTGGAGCTACAAGTGAAGGTGTCCTGGCAAATTTCTTCAACAGTTTGCTGAGTAAAAAGACTGGGTCCCCAGGAGGCCCAGGTGTTGGTGGCGGCAGCCCTGGCGCTGCCGCTGGAGGCGGGAGCACTGGCTTACCACCCTCTGCCAAAAAGTCAGGTATTACCTAGAACTCATTTAAAAAAAATTTTTTTAAAACAGCTTTATGGAGATATAATTTACACGCCATGAAGTTCACTCACTGAAAGTGGACAGTTCAATAGTGTTAGTTACTGAGTTATGCCATCCATCACCACAATCTAATTTTAGAATATTTTCATCTCCCCGAAAAGAAACTGGCAGCCTATCTATCAGCAGTTACTCCTGCCCTCCCCCGGAAGTCCGGGGCAGCGCTAATCTGCTCTGTCTCTGTGGACTTGCTTATCTGTAGATTTTGCATAAATGGAATCATGCCGCATATGCCTTCCTTAACATGTTTTTAGGGTTCATCCACATTTCAATATTTCAGTATTTTATTTATTTTTATTACTGAACAGAATTTCATTATATGGATATGTCACTCTTTATCCATTCATTAGTTGATGGACATTTAAATCGTTTCTACTTTTTGACTATTATGAGTAATACTGCTATGAATGGGGTTTTTTTTGTTTGTTTTTTATGACAGAGAGAGAGAGGGACAGATAGGGACAAACAGGAAGGGAGAGAGATGAGAAGCATCAGCTCTTCACTGCGGCTCCTTAGTTGTTCATTGATTGCTTCTCATATGTGCCTTGACTAGGGGGCTACAGCAGAGCAAGTGACCCCTTGCTCAAGCCAACAACCTTGGGCTTCAAACCAGTGACCGTTGTGCTCAAGCCAGTGACCATGGGGTCATGTCTATGATCCCACGCTTAAGCCAGTGACCCTGTACTCAAGCCTGATGAGTCTGTGCTTAAGCCAGGCGACCTTGGGGTTTTGAACCTGGGCCCTCTGCATCCCAGTTCGACACTCTATCTACTGTGCCACCACCTGGTCAGGCGAATGTTTGTTTTTGTGTGGACATCTGTTTTTATCTCTCTTGGGTACATACCTATAAGTGGAATTGCTGGGTCACGTAGTAATTCTATGTTTAAGTTTTTGAAGAACTGCCAAAGTGTTTTCCAGAATTGCACTATTTTACTTTCCCAGCAGCAGGGTGTGAGAGTCCCCGTTTCTGCATACCCTCTTCAACCTTTGTTACGGTCCATCTTTCTGGTCAGAGCCATCCTAGTGTCTGAACACCCTAGTGCAGTGGTTCTTAACCTTTTTTGAGGTACCGAACCCACCAGTTTCATATGCGCATTCACCGAACCCTTCTTTTTTTTTTTTTTTTTTTACAGGGACAGTGAGAGTCAGAGAGAGGGATAGATAGGGACAGACAGACAGGAATGGAGAGAGGTGAGAAGCATCAATCATTAGTTTTTTGTTGCTGTTGTGACACCATAGTTGTTCATTGATTGCTCTCTCACATGTGCCTTGACCACGGGCCTTCAGCAAACCGAGCCACCCCTTGCTGGAGCCAGCGACCTTGGATCCAAGCTGGCGAGCTTTTGCTCAAGCCAGATGGGCCCGCGCTCAAGCAGGCGAGTTCGGGGTCTCGAACCTGGGTCTTCCGCATCCCAGTCCGACGCTCTATCCACTGCACCACCACCTGGTCAGGCCACCGAACCCTTCTTTAGTGATAAATAAAATATGATTTTTTTTCCAAATTCAAGACATAGGTATATGTTTTACTGGTGCACAAAATGAGCCGTGCATGAACATCACCTTGCTCAAAGAACAAAACCAACAAAGTGCATGAACTCACAACAAATTACGGTATTACTTTATTCTGGCCTCCGCGGCAGAGGCTTCTCTGAACCCCTGAGACTGACTTATCGAACCCCTAGGGTTCGATAGAACCCAGGTTAAGAACCACTGCCCTAGTGTCTGTGAACATCCTAGTGTCTGTGAATCCTATCTCACTGTGACTTTGATTTGCATTTTCCTGTTGGCTAGTGAGGTTGAGAATCTTTTCATGTGTTTTTTGGCCATTTATATGTCTTCTTTGGAGAAATGTCTGTTCAAATCCTTTGCCCATTTTTAAGCTGGGCTGTCCTTTTACTGTTGAATCCTGAGTGTTATTTAAATATGTTTACTAGGCCCTCCTCAGATAAAGGATTGGCAGATGTGTTCTCCCATTGTGTTGGTTGTTCTTTGACTTTTCTTGCTAGTGTCCTTTGTAGTGCAACAGTTTTGAATTTTGATGTTTATTTTTCTTTTGTTGCTCTTTAAACAGACTTTTTAAGCTATTCTCCTTTTTTAATCCCACCTTCTTGCCACCCTTTTCACAAATACCATGTTTTTTAACCTTTTACAGGTTTCTGGGTATAAATTGAATGACACTTTGGGGAAAGTTTCTCAGTACAGTTTATTTCATACAGTGCTTTCCTCTTCTCTCCAGATTCCAAAATTTTGTTATTTTCTGTTTTACTGTTCTTACTGTCCTGTGCCTTTTTTGAAAATATCTTTATGAGATTAAATGATAGGTGCTAGTTTTACTTCCATTTGGTAATGGACTACACAATTTTGAAGGAGGGAATTTATTTTTAAATTAGGATGTTTATGTAACTTAGTGTTAACAGAAAACTAAAAGGCCAGGTGAGAGGCAGTAAGCATTTATTTTTGATCCAAAAGAATAGCTGCTCAGGAAATACTGATTCAGGGAGAAACCTAAATGGTGTTAGGCAGGGGTCCCCAAACTTTTTACACAGGGGGCCAGTTTACTGTCCCTCAGACCATTGGAGGGTCGAACTATAAAAATAACTATGAACAAATCCCTATGCACACTGCACATATGCACACGTGTCATATGACGCGCTTCTGGAGCTGTGACGCATGCATCCCGCTCACCGGAAGCAGTACTGTACGTGAGCCACGCCACGCTTAGCAGCGCTTCCACATACAGTACTCCAGGAGCACAGTGCGGATGCATCCTGTGCTCCTCTCACTGACCAATGAAAGAGGTGCCCCTTCTGGAAGTGCAGGAAGTGCAGCAGGGTCGGATAAATGACCTCAGGGGGCCACATGTGGCCTGCTGGCCATAGTTTGGGGACCCCTGGTGTTAGGAGACAAAGGCCCGGGGACCTTATGAGAAAGGGAAAGGGAACGATTATATCAGTTACATCACCAGTTATGTCAATAAGAAGACATTTCTAGCCTGACCTGTGGTGGCGCAGTGGATAAAGCGTTGACCTGGGAACACTGAGGTCGCCAGTTCAAAACCCTGCACTGGTCTGGTCAAGGCACATATGGGAGTTGATGCTTCTAGCTCCTCCTCCTTTCTCTCTTTCTCTCTCTCTCACTCTGTGTCTCATCTCTAAAATAAATAAATAAAAATTAAAAATTAAAAAAAAAAGACATTTCTATAGGTGCAGATAAGCTAACATTAAGGATGCTAATTCTAAAGAACATTTTTAATATTTAGTTCTGTAGTCATAATAATCTGATTTCTTGTTGTCTTTGCAAAACAGTTGTTGAGGACACAATGCTTTTGGCCCATTCCAAGGTTATTTTGCTTTGTTTTAACATTCCATAGGTTGCAGGCATCCTCTGTGTTGTTAGCTCCAACTCCATTTTAAAGTGGCTCTGTCTGTATTACTTTTTTACATTGGTATAAAAGATACTCTGACTTACATATAAATCTTGTTTCTTTTCCCTCAACATAGGCCAGAAGCCTGTCCTATCAGATGTTCACGCGGAACTGGACAGAATTACACGAAAACCAGTTACAGTTTCTCCTACAACACCGACGTCTCCTACGGAAGGAGAAGCTTCCTGAAGATACCAAATAAAGCCATTATTCAGTTTTCTGGGATAATGTAAACTTGCCTCTGCCTTTTCCTTCAAGAGTGGAATTAGGGAGCTGGAGTGCTTTTTCAGATGGACTAAATTTAATCTTTTTTTTTGTGGTTGCCCATTTTTATAAACGGGAGCTATACAGAAGAACAAATAGTCTTCACTATGTAGGGTTGCTATTTGTATCGCCACTTTGCATAAGGAAGTCATTCTGGATTTTGAAAAACTCAAAATTTAGAGATCTGAAGTATGCCATTGAGCGTATTCTAAAGGCATTTAACACATAGAGGAGGGCTTAGGGAAGGACACAGAATGATATGCTTTGGGCATTTGATGGACTTGGAAGTCCAAGCTTATTTTAGTTAAGACCATTAAAATCATTTATATGTTAGTTTTACTGGAAAAGAGAAGATGATTATCAGGTTTTCCACAGCAACGTAAATATACCACCATGCACAGAATATGCTGAGAAAACCATAAGATAGCATTTGATACACTAGTCATTGTCTAAATTCACGACCCTGTTGTTATCAAATTACGATTTTGAAATATTGGCTAAGATTTGTTTCTTTAACTGAGAAGAAAAGAAAGCACACTGCCTAAATGTGTAAAAGAAAAATGCAGAGGTTATTAAAATGTAAATCGGTAACAGTCCTTGGATTTGTGTATATATATATGTCATATATATGTATGTCATATATATATATATGTATATATATATGGCTCTGCCTTAATATACCCTTTTTTTGTTTGTGACTTTCAACTGTAATCAGTTAATAAAGTATTTATTCTCTGCATTCAGGTTCAAATAACTTGTTGCATTCTCTTATATTTAAATTTGTATTTATCAGATAATAAGATTTGTTAGTATTTTGAAGTGTTTGACTTAATAGGATTTTTAAGCACTCTGATCTTTCATCTTCTTTCTGAAAGACTGAGTACATGAGATTCACTATCCTGTAAATTTCCTTAAATTGGGAGTTTACTTTGATCAAACACATCTTCCCCACACGTCTCGTACTGTAGAGTCCCATGTCAGCATTCTTAGTGGATGAAAATAGAGCCTTTTATCATTTAATGGGCAGAAGCTGCTTTTAACAGCTTGGCAAATGCACTGACACATACCTACTCTCTTAAAGGTGAGAACACCGGTTGGTAGTTCTACTTTTTCAATAGTTTTCAGTATTTTAGAAACTTCATAAGAACAATTTCATCTTACTGAAATTCAGGGCTAGACACATGTACATTTGATCTATTAAGTCATTTCAGATAATTGAAAAATGTGGTTACTATACTTTAAATTGGTCTTTGTTACTACTTTAAAATATATATTCCAAAGATTTTTTTTCAACAAAATGTTTGAGGACAGTATGCCTACTATCTCACGTAATACTTTCATTAGAACTCTAAAACCTGGTTAGTTTTATAATAGCATTTGGCACCTAATAGTAGAAGATAAATGCTAAAAATATATGAGAGGGTAATAATTTGCTTCAATGCAGAAAAAACTTAGGGTGTTTATGGGCATGGAAACATTAATTTGTAAAAATATTTTGTTTGATAATTATGAGATGAAAAAAGCCATTGATAAGAATCTTTAGTCCAGAAAAGGTTGCACAGTCACGGTGTTGTAAAGACCAGTTTTTCTAAAGTAGTACTTGATGAAGTAAGTGAAAATAACGAAGGAAAGAAAAGTGTAGACCGTGCATCATGCTATACTTTGCTATGTCTGCTGTGGTTGCATGTTTAGACCGACTCATTTCCTGTGTGCCATTGGAGATGTATTAGAAAATCCTTGACATTAATTGAGTTGTTACCTGGAATAACTATAGTTGTGCCCTTTATGTGGAATTTGGTTTTAACTAATCTAAAACCTTGTATTTACCATGTTTAAACCTAAAACCTATTTTTGTCCCAAGTTTTGCAAGGATATTTGGTTTTCAACTAATTTTCTGTTTGTTTTTAAACACTTTTTATTGAAGTATACACTGCAGAGAAGTGTTCAGGCTGGAAGTGTCTAGTTTGGAATACCACCTAGTGAGCTCCAAGATCAAGAAAGACAACGTGACTCCCACCCCCAGAGGTTTTCCTGGTGCCTCATCAGATCTTGACCCACCAACTAACTAACCACCGTCTTAATAACTTCCAAAGCTGTAGAGAAGTTTTCTTTTTAATCTTATTATAAATGGAACCATAGAGATTATATTCTTTTTGTCTCTGGCTTCTTTCAATATTAGTTCATTGGTTCATCCATTTAGCTGCATGTAGCAATAGATACCCATTCTCATGGCATCATTATGTTCCATTGTGCAGATAGACTATGATTTATCCATTATGCTATCAATGGGTGTATAATGGTTTCCTACTGCTGCTGTTTCAAATTACCAAAATTTAGTGGCTTAAAACAATGTGCGATTAGATCAGAAGTCCCAAATTAGTCCAACTGGGCTAAGGTTACGGTATCAGCAAGGCTGGTTTCTTCTGGCAGCTCCAAGGAGCATCTTTTCTTTCCAGCTTCTAGAGGCTGCCTGCATCCCTTGGTCTGTGGCCTCTCCATCTTCAAAGCTAACAGCCTTGTATCTTCACCTCTCTGCTTCCATCATGTTGAGTCTCTGACTCTGCCGCCTCCCTTGTTTCAGAGTCCACGTGATCACGTTGGGCCAAGCTGGGTAACGCTCCCTTTTTTTTTTTTTACAGGGACAGAGAGAGAGTCAGATAGGGACAGACAGACAGGAACGGAGAGGTGAGAAGCATCAATCACTAGTTTTTTGTTGCTGTCGCAACACCTTAGTTGTTCATTGATTGCTCTCTCACATGTGCCTTGACCGCGGGCCTTCAGCAGACCGAGCAACCCCATGCTGGAGCCAGCGACCTTGGGTCCAAGCTGACGAGCTTTTGCTCAAGCCAGATGACCCCGCACTCAAGCTGGCGAGCTCGGGGTCTCGAACCTGGGTCTTCCACATCCCAGTCCGACGCTCTATTCACTGTGCCACCACCTGGTCAGGCTACACTCCCTTTCTTGACTCGAGTTCTTGCTGTATGATGTCTAAAGAGAAATTGGATGTAAATCATCTTTGTTTCTCCATAGGTGTTTCCCCACCCCACGCCCCTTTGGCTTCTTTCAAGATTTTTTTTTATAAAGGTTTTTTTTTTTTTAATTTCTTTTTATTTATTCATTTTAGAGAGGAGACACAGAGTGAGAGAGAGAAAGGGGGGAGGAGCCAGAAGCATCAACTCCCATATGTGCCTTGACCAGACAGACCAGTGCAGGGTTTTGAACTGGTGACCTCAGTGTTCCCAGGTCGACACTTTATCCACTGCGCCACCACAGGTCAGGCTCTTTCAAGATTTTTTATCTTTGATTTTATGAAGTTTGAATATGATATGCCTAGGTGTCATGAATTTTTTTTTTATGGTCTTGGAAATTCCTGGATCTGTGGTTTTGTGTTCAACATTAATTTGGGGAGAATTCACAGTCATTTAAAAAAAATTATTAATTTTAGAGAGGGGAAAGGGAGAAGAGGGGAGGAGCAGGAAGCATCAGCTCCCATACGCGCCTTGACCAGGCAAGCCTAGGGTTTCGAACCAGTGACCTCAGCATTCCAGGTCTACGCTTTATCCACTGCCCCACCACAGGTCAGGCTTTGCAGTAATTTTTGCTTCAAATATTTTTTCTATTCCTTTCTGGCTTCTGGTGTCCCCATTATGTATGTGTTACATGTTTTGTAGTTGTCCCAGAGTTTTTGAGTATTTGGTTCCTTTTTTAAAAAAATTTTTGTCATTTTTCTGTTTTTCAGTTTTGGAAGTTTCTCTTGCTGTATCCTTCAGCTCAGACTCTTTTCTCAGCATGTCCAGTCGAATAGTGAACCCATGTAAAAGCATTCTACATTTGTTAGGTTTTCTTTGTGTTTTTTGTTTGTTTGATCTCTAGCATCTTTTTTATCTCTCTTAGAATTTCTATCTCTCTGCTTACACTGTCTATCTGATCTTGCATGTTGTCTACTTTTTCTTTAAGAGGCTTTAGCATATTAGTCAGTTTTTTTTTTTTGATTTTTATTTTATTCATTTTAGAGAGGAGACCAGAGTGAGAGAGAGAGAGAGAGAAAGGGGGGAGGAGCTGGAAGCATCAACTCCCATATGTGCCTTGACCAGACCAGTGCAGGGTTTTGAACTGGCGACCTCAGTGTTCCCAGGTCAACGCTTTATCCACTGCGCCACCACAGGTCAGGCACATATTAGTCAGTTTTAAAGTCATGGTTTGGTGATTCTAATATCTGCCAGATCTGGGTCTGATTCTGATTCTTACTCTGCTGGGTTTGTTTATATGTATGTTTTGTTTTTTTCTGTGTGTCTTTTAGTATGCTGTGTAATTTTCCCTTGATAGCTGGTCATGATGCCGTGGGTGAAGGAACTCCAGGGACTAGGCCTCTAGAAATGAGTTGGGGGAGGGGAAGCATTCCTGTAGTCCTGTGATTAGGTCTCAGTGAGCTGGTGCCCCTGGGCTGTGAATTTAACTAGTGCTTCTCAGTCCCTCAACCCTCGATGAGACTGGATGGTTGATATGCTCTGATAAAACTCCAGTAGGTTAGGTTAGCTTTGATAAAATATGTTAAGAACAGGACACTGGTGTATTTGCCTATTTCAAAATGGTTCTTCTTCCACCTGCCAGAAGCACCAGGAGATTTTTCTCTGACCTTCTCTTAGAGAACCTCGAGTTCTGGAGAGAGAACTCACAAAGTGTGGGGATCCCCCTAAGACTGGGCGTTTGTAACTCACAGACCTGTCTACTCTCAGCCTCCAGCAATTTGTCCATCACAGTTCAGTCCTTCCTCCCCTGACTGTCTCCCTGAGAGGTTTTGGCTTCAGTTAAATCAGAATTTTCAATGTCTGCCTGCCTGTCTCCAGCTTTGGAACAGCAATGGTCCTATAATCTCACTTCTCCAACAGATCCAAGAAGAGTTTTTGATTTTTCAGTTTGTTTAGTTTTTTGCTTGTTAGGGTGGACAGAAAACTTCTAAACTCCTTGCTTGCGGGACTAGAAACAAAGTCTAATTTCCTCTTCTTAAAATCCTGCAAAGTCCCTTTGCCAAGTAAAGTTTAAAAAAAAAATTAATTAATTTTAGAGAGGGGAAAGGGAGAAGAGGGGAGGAGGGATTAAGACATAGAGATCTTTGGGGGACCATTATTCAGCATGACAGGATGTTTGGGTGGTTTTCAGTTTTTTTCAATTGCTATTATGAATTATGCTGTTACGAACATTCTCAGATGTGTTTTCTGGAAAACATGGTCTTGTTTCTTTTGGGTATATTGTAGACTTGGATTGTTTAGTCCAAGGCTATCTGTATAATCAAGTTTAGTAGATAATGCCAAACAATTTTTCCTAAGTGGTTAAAAGAATTCTCATTCCTGGGAGAAAATATTGCAGATTATATATCTGATAAGTAAAGGTTTAGTATCCAGAATATATAAAGAATGCTTACAACTCAATAGTAAGACAACCCAATGTTAACGTGGGCAAAGGATTTGAACAGACATTTCTTGGAGAAGGTATACCAATGACAAGCTCATGAAAAGATACCTCGTATAAGTAAGCAGGAGAAGTGCAAGTCAAAACCACAACGAGATACCACTTCACAGCAGAAGTAAAAATGTGTTGATGAAGATATGGAGACATTAGAACCCCCGTACATTGATGGTGGGAATGTAAAATGGTGCGATTGCTTTTGAACCAGGGTGGTGGTTCCTCATAAGGTTAAACATAGAGTCACCACCATATGACATGACCCAGCATTTCCACTCCTAGCTGGATATATATACACAATAGAAGTGAAAATATACGTCCTCACAGAAACTTGTATACAAATGTTACAGCAGCATTATTCATAACAGGCAAATATGGAAACAACCCAATGATTGACAGACGGATAAACAAACGTGGCAGATCCATACAAAGGAGTATTTTCAGCTGAAAAATGGAGTGAAGTAGTATTGAAATATGCTATGATATAGATGAACCCTGAAAACTGTTAAGTGACAGAAGCCAGTCACAAAAAGTCACATTGTATGATTCCATTTACATAAAATATCCAGTATAAAAAAATCCACTGAGACAGAAACATTAATGGTTGCCAGGGGAGGGGGAGAAGAAAATGAAGAGTGACTGCTAATCAATATGGGTTTCTTTGGAGGGTAATGAAAAGATTCTGGGTCCTGGACGGATAGCTCAGTTGGTTAGAGCATCATCTCAATACTCAAAGGTTGCAAGTATGATCCCCAGTCAGGGCACATACAGGAACAGATCCTGACCTGTTGGTGTTTCTGTCTCTCCTCTCTATATAAAATCAATGAATAAATGTTTTTAAAATATTCTGGGATTAAGTAGTGATGGTGGTTGCGTGGCCTTGTAAATATACTAAAAACTGACTTGAACATTTCAAAAGGGTGAATTATGGTATGTGAGTTATATATTGATTTTTTAAAAAATTCCCATTACTACCAGCAATGTATTGAGTTTCAGTTGCTCCACATCTTTGTTTACACTTGCTATTGTCTGTCTTTAATTTTAGACAGTCTGGCAGGTATACAGTAAGATTGCATTGGTTTTAACTGTATTTTCTTATTACCTATTGAAATGAAACATGTTTTATGTTTATTGACCATTTGGTACCGTTATGGAGGGGAAATCGGCCTTCACTACACTACAGTGCCACCTCGGTCATAATTTGTCCATTTTTGCATGCATCTGTTTCTTTTGTAAAGTACCTGTGTAAGAGTCTTGTCCTGGGAGCCAGAGCAGCCACATGAGGGTATCAGAGACAATGGCTGAGAACAAGAATAAACGAAAAGGACGGAAGTCCAGGAATGTATTTCACATAACCACCCCAGAAAAACTTTGAGCTTAGAAGTAAAGCAAAACCAGTTACCACTAGGCATAAGAAGATAAGCATTGTTAACGAAGCTTTTGTAGATATAAAGGAGCTTGCTCCCCTCTTCAAAGGCCTTCCCTTTGAACCTACAGAAATAGCTGATCCCTCAGTCATGTCACAAAAACAAACCAGTAAATGTTGACGAAGCTACAAGATTTATGGTTCAGTTGTAATGCACTGGTAATGCATCAAATTCCCCCCAAAACGCAATAAATTAAATGTTTATACAAAAAAAAAAAAAAAGAGTCTTGTCCTTTGTGTGTGTGTGTGAGGGGGAATTATTTTCTGTCTGCTCGTTTTTAGCATATTCAGGATACTAGTCCTTGTCAGATAGATAGTGTTAATATCTTCTCCCAGTCTGAGGCTTGGGACTCTCTTATTGGTATCTTTTGATGAATAGAAGTCTTTTTATTTTATTGTTCCATTGTCAGCTATTTTTTGATGGTATTGTTTTTACAGTCTGTTTTAAAGATGTCTTTGTTTGCCCTCAAGGTTATGAAGATATTCTATGATTTATTTTTCCTAGAAGCTTTATTGTTTTACTTTTCTACAATCTACCTGGGATTGATTTCTATGCATGGTATGAAATAAGGAACAAGATTCATATTTCTTATGTGGGTGTTGAGTTAATCCAGTACCAATATTGGGGGAGATCCAGCCTTCTTCAGTGAACTGCAGTACCACCTTGCTCATAAATTCAACTCCATTCTTGCATGCATCTGTTTCTAGACTTTCTAGTCTCCTCTATTTGCCAGTTTGTGTATCCTTTACTGGTACTACAGTCTCAAATTCTGTAGTTAAAAAACAAAAACCTTACTCTGGCTGGATAGCTTGGTTGGTTACAGCATCGTCCCAAAGCACAAAGGTTGCAGGTTCCATCACTGGTCAGGGCACATACAGGAAGGAATTGATATTCTTGTCTCTTTTTCCCTTTCTTTCTCACTAAAATCAGTAAATAAAAATATATATTTTTAAAAGCCTGTATCTGGTAGCCTAAGCCACTATTGTTTATCATTAAGATTATTTTTGCTACTCCTGACCCTTTGCATTTCCATATAAACTTTAGAATCAACTGGCCAGTTGTCACAAAAACAACAACAAAAACAATTGGCATTTTGATTGTGATTGCATTGAATTTATATATCAGTTTGGGGATAATTGTCATCTCTACATTTTCCAAACAATGCACAAGGTTATTCTTCCATTTATATAAATCTTCAATTTCTCCTAGCAACATTTATAGGGTTTTTTTTTCGAAGTGAGAAGTTGGGGGTATAGGGTGAACAGACTGATGGACTCCTGCATGCGCCAGACTGGAATCCACCTGACATGCCACCAGGGGGCGATGCTCTCTCCCATCTGGGTGTTACTCCACTGCAATCAGAGCCATTCTAAAGCCTGAGGTGGAGGCCATGGAGCCGCCCTCAGCACCCAGGCCAACTTCGCTCCAATGGAGCCTTGGCTGCGGGAGGGGAAGAGAGAGACAGAGAAAAGGGGGGGAAGAGCGGAGAAGCAGATGGGAGCTTCACCTGTGTGCCCTGGCTATGAATTGAACCTGGGACTTCCACAAACCAGGCTGATGCTCTACTGCTGAGCCAACCAGCCAAGGCTGCAACATTTGTAGTTTTTAGTGAATTCTCTAGCACCTCCTTTGGGTAGATTTTTTTTTTCTGGTGAATATTTTTGAATGATACTGTAAATGATATCTTTAAATTTTTTCATTTTATTTGTTACTGGTATATAGAAACACATTTTTTTCGTATTGATCTTATCCAGCAATCTTAATTTATTAATGGAATAGTTCATCTGTAGTTTATTTTTGATTTTTTCTACATATAACTATGTCATCGGCAAATGAGTTCTATTTTTTCCTCATGTTGCCTTCCTTTATGATAGCTGTATACCAGTATAGAATACTATAGAACTGATGAGAAAAATCATCTTTACCTTGTACCCCATCCCAGAGCGAAAGCTTTCAATACTTCACTATTAAGAATATTTGCTGCATGCTTTTTGTTGATACCCACAGAAAGTTATCTTCTTTCCAAGTTACTTTGTATCATGAGTTTTATCATGAATGCATGTTAAATTTTATAAAATACTTTTTCATCTGCTGAGATAATCATACTCTTAAATGGAACAGTTGCATTACCTTTTAAAAATGTTAAACCAACTTTGTATTCCTGAAATACTTCTAATTTGATATTGACATATTAATTTTATTATATTACTGGATTTGGTTTGCTAACAATTAAGACTTCAACTTATGCTCCTGAGAAAACTGACCTGTACTTTTTTTATTTCTCGTAATGTTTTTGTCAGTGATTGCTGTCAAAATTATCTCAACCTCATAAAACAAGTTGGGAAGTCCCTCTGTATTCTTTGCAAAGAGTTTGAGTAAGATGGTGTAATACTTGTCAGTTTTGTTTTGTTGGTTTTTTTTTGAAGCTATCATATATCCATTTATAAGTTTCTTTGTGGAACTTAACAACGGCCCCTATGGTAATATTCATTACCAGTTTCTTAGTGGGAGGTTTGCACTTTTAGAGAAATTATTTGCTTTTAGATAAAATGCTGTAATATGGGGAGTTCCTCCTTCATACAACACATCTTAATAATGACCTTACCAAAAGGCTGTTCCCATGCTGAAATAGGATTCTAGACAATGATGTCAGGGGATTCTGGCTGATAACAGCTCTTCTAAAATTCATTATTTTCTGAAATTTGAAATATTATCAATGCAACAAATACTATCAGTTGGTATTCCTTGTACTGACAGGCTCACTTCACTTTTTTGAGACAATAGTTACCAAATATTGAGGTCTGACAAGCCAGGTGGTCTATATGTAGTTCTGCTAGTAAACATGGAGGAAAAAGCGACTGGTTCAGCTACAACTCAATAGCACGGATGCTGTTCATCTAGACACACTGTGCTCGTAGCCCGCAGGAGTGGTGCCTATGTGCTTCCCTCTCCTCACACAGAATTTTAAGAGGAATAGTACTGAAGGGTTGCAACTTAATAAATTAATAATTTTCACTTCTTTATCAAGGGAACCCTTAAGTGAATGTGGCTTTATTTTCTCCTACATAATGGTGAAGAATACAATGAGTACATGTTTTGTTAGGCACTACTGCCTGGTTCTGACTGGAGTGACCACAGTGTTACTCCACCCCATGCAAACAGATGTCCACCCAGTGAAAAAGGCAAATGGCTCTTAGGAGCTATGAGAATAGTTTCGACCTCACAGAATAGCTGCAAAGGAGTCAAGAACCCCTCCGGGTCCTCTGATGACACTTTGAGAACTGTTATGATCCAATAGCCAAATATCTAATTTGATTTTGCCCCACGTTGGCTGACAGTTCAAAACAAGGCTTTGATTCAGAAATTTTGATTGATGTACATACTGTTGAATGTGCCTCTTTTAAGCCTTTTCTATTTGGTGTCTGTGTATCCTATGCTACAACTTTACCATAGTTAACTGAGTAGTCTCATATCATTGTGTTTTGTTTGTGTCAATCTGTTCTAAGTTCTGCTCAGAGGGGAAATACTATTTAAATGGTAGAGGATGGCTACATCTTCTGCTGCTCTCCCAAAGCCTAGTATAAACTACCGTAGATGCGCAATAGTATTTGGAGCACCCTGTTAACCTTCAAATAAAATAGAATTGCAATCCAGCCCTGCCTTGTAGAATGTCTGAGCATCTTAGCCACATCCTCCTCCCTTAAGTGATCTACTCCATTAAATAAAGCCATGAGACTCTTGGCGTGCAAGATTTGCCATGCCAATGTGCTGTAGAAGACAGTGGAAAGAGCCAGAAGAGCTGGGCTACTCCATCTACCAGTAGACTGACAGTGAGAGAGTCATTATCGTTCTGTAGCCTAAATTTCATCGTCTGTATGGGGGCGAGGACAACCTGACCAGGGGCCAAGAATGTGGGGGTGCTTTCTAACCTGCAAAGTGTTACAAAAACATAAGTTTTTGTAGCCACTAGGGAAGGAATTTTATTAATTTGTATAATTGTCTTAAATACTAGTCCTATGAACAAATTATTCAAGTAAGCATATTTGGCTACTCTATGTAATTAGTGTAATTAGACTGCTTCTGAAAACCCTACTGCCTTCTTGTGCACTATTTCTATCAAAAATTTATATATATAAAAGCATATATGTTACATATAGTATCTATAGTAGTATTAGACCAACAGCTACCTGTTTGAAGAATATAATTGGATCCATACCTGACATCAATCATAAGAATAAACTCTAAATGTACCAGACCTAAATGTAAAATATGAAACCCTACAAGTACTAAGGAAAACATGGGTAAATTCTTTTGTATCTGAGTAGGGAAAGGCTTTCTAATTTCAATTCAATCCACACGCAATAAAAGAAAAAAATTAAATTCAACTACATAAAAAAGAAACAACGGGATGCCAAAAAGCACTCTAAGCAAAGAAAAAATATAACACAGATAAAGCGCTAATATTCTTCATATACAAAGAATTCTTAAAATAGAGGTGGGGGGACCAAAGTCCCTATGGAATATAAATAATTAGGCAACAGACACAAACAAGTAAAAAAAATATATAAAAATGCCATTGAACATATAAAAATGTGTTCACTTTCCTTTACAGAGAAAAATGCAAATTAAAACTTACCTGAAGTATTATTTCTTCTTATCCGAATAAAACAATTTCAAAAGCTTGAAAACACCCTTTGTTGGAGAGGTGACGGACAAATGGGTACTCATTCACTGCTCCTCCGAGTGCAAAAAAGTACAGCCTGTGTCAAGAGAAATTCACAGTACTTAACGAAACTATTCCTGCAAAATCAGTAACCAAATGCCTAGGGACTTACCCTAAAGATACATATCGGACAATACAGAAACAATATCACACAGTTGTTCATTGTGTCATTATTTGTCATTGCACAATATTGAAAAACCTAAATGCCTGTACATAGGCAATTGGTTGAATAAACAGTGGTAACGCCTCACTATAGGGTACTATGCAATTATTTTTTTAAAAAAGAAAAATAATGAAATGGATTTCTGTGAACCGATATGGAGCTACTTTCAAGACAGTATCTGTCTCTTTTCACTAAAGGAATACAGGAAACAAAATTCATGAACCTGCAGGAGGAGGCTGGACAGAGATGAGATGGAAGGGATATGGACTGAGCGACAGTTCTCTAAGTGTGCCTCTTTGTAGGTTTTTACTTCTTGAACCTTTGTTAATGTTTCATATTTTCGAAAATTAACGCTTAGCCTGACCTGTGGTGGCACAGTGCATAAAGTTTCAACCTGGAATGCCGAGGTCGCCGGTTCAAATCCCTGGGCTTGGCCAGTCAAGGCACGTAGAGGAAGAACTACTAGGAGTTAATGCTTCCTACTTCTCTCTCCCATTCCCTCTCTCTCCCTTTCTCTCCACTCTCTCTTAAAAAATCAATAAACAAAATCTAACAAAAAAACATTTAATCAGCGCTGAGGAAAAAATTGAAGACTGTTCTCTATCATCTTCAAGGATATTCAGTACCAGGCAAGGCTTTGTATGAGGGTCGCCTCGTGATGACAAGATTCCCTGTAACCCAAATACCAAACTTCTCTTCCCCGGGAGATGCAAAGATTCCACCTTTCTTCATCGCATCTCTCACACAAATAATCACAGTGCTCTGTACTAGAGGACAAGTAACTGATTACAGAAACAAGGGGGCTAAGTGATCTATAGTTTTTCCTCCTAAATCCCACTTAGGAATTAACTCCTCCCACCGAGTGCAGAAACCCTAGAACAAAAGGCCCTCTGTTATTAAACATTCCTTGGCCGTTGCGGCCCTCTGCTGGTATAAATGAAATGTGGAGCTTGATAATTTAATTTGCTTATCCTGAAGATTACTTTAGTTGGGAGAGAAGCTTTGGTACACTATCATCCCTGGAAAAACTCTGAGCCAAACTTCTCTTTGTTTACTTGGCCCTGTTTGTCTACTCCGAGATTTTTGGAAAGGCTGACAAAGAAAACTTAAAGCCCTTGTCTTTGCCTTCCATCACACTCCGTTCTGTGTCCTCCAGCTCTCTGAAGTTATAAACGAGGATAAATGAGACGGAGGATGTGGGGGTGTTCTCTGAGCTGTGAAATGTTACAAAAAATGTAAGTTTTTATAGCTACCAGGGAAGAAGCTTTCATTATAATTTACATACAGATCATTTAAATCCTAGTATTTAAATACTAATTCCATGAGTAAGTTATTTAGGCAAGCCTACTGCCAATCTAAAAATATAAAAAATGCCCAAACCTGTAGAAGACATTTGTGAGTTTATTTGAGCCACATAAGCCAGGGAGCAAGATCTCAAATGCTCTCAAGAATAACAATCTTGCAACTTCTTTTGTGCATTTGAAACTGATGACAGTTAATTCCTCCTATATTCCCCGTCTCTGTCACTATCCTCCTTCCATCTCCTACTTACATCGGCTTGAAACCGTGCATCTGTTCCAATTCCTTCCTTACTCTATCTTTAAACAAATCAGTCTCCAAATCTCACTGGTTTAACCCCCAAGAGCTTATCTTGGAGCCACCCCTTCCGTTTCCATCACTAATGTGAGTTTAAGCCCCTATCCTCTCTTTCCTGAATTTTTTTATTTTATTTTTATTTTTTTTATTTATTCATTTTAGAGAGGAGAGAGAAAGAGAAAGGGGGGAGGAGCAGTAAGCATCAACTCCCATATGTGCCTTGACCAGACAAGTGCAGGGTTTTGAACCGGCAACCTCAGCATTCCAGGTCGTCGCTTTATTCACTGCGCCACCACGGGTCAGGCTCTTTCCTGAATTTTTACAACAGCCCCTACCCGGCTCTTGGTAATACATACAGTCTAAACATGGAGCTGGAAAAATAGCCCGAGAAAGGCATTGGCCCATTCCTCGTCCTTACCCAAAACCCTTACCCAAGTCATTGCTTTCTCTCTGCTGTGGCTTCCCAACACATTTAATTTTGTATCTCTTTCATGGCACATATCACTTTCCATTTTGTGACACGGTCCTTTCTGGATGTTTCTGTGGTTTCACCGTAGGAAAGTTTCTAGGATACAATTTTGTATCACATTGTTACCTGTCTGTGCTAATACTGACAAGAGCCAGTGACATTTTGAGTTGGAACTGCTGAAAAATTAAAACCTCAATGGAAAAAGTAGTACCAAATTATTTTCTGAATGTATAGAATCAAAGTATATTTCTCTTTTTTGTGATTTTTTCTTTTCCTCATTTAAAAATATAAACTATTTAATATTAAAGGAGGACAATGAATATTCTCTAAAACTTCAGTGAATCTTTCTTTCTTCTATTTGGTGTATCTTTTCTCCATAAATAAGATTTCTCATTTCAATGTGGCAACTCCCAGCATTTCTCTATTCAGTGTTGTTTATTCATTAATGAGGATGATAGTTTTCTGTGTGGGCATATCCATCCAAAGGGCTTCCGAATACAAGTGCTTGTTCATGAAGCCCTGATATCTTTATTTGCTCTTTTAAAAATAACATAAGCGCCTGACCAGGCGGTGGCGCAGTGGATAGAGCGTTGGACTGGGATGCGGAAGACCCAGGTTTGAGACCTCAAGGTCGTCAGCTGGAAGACCCAGGTTTGAGACCTCAAGGTCGTCAGCTGGAAGACCTAGGTTTGAGACCTCAAGGTCGTCAGCTTGAGCGTGGGCCCATCTGGCTTGAGCAAAAGCTCCCCAGCTGGGACCAAAGGTCGCTGGGTCCAGCAAGGGGTGGCTCGGTCTGCTGAAGGCCCCTGGTCAAGGCACATGTGAGAAAACAATCAATGAACAACTAAGGTGTCACAACGAAAAACTAATGATTGATGCTTCTCACCTCTCTCCATTCCTGTTCGTCTGTCCCTATCTATCCCTCTCTCTGACTCTCTCTCGGTCCCTGTAAGAAAATAAAATAAAAATAAATAAATAAATAAACATAGGCAATATATACTTTTTTTTTTTTTTAACTGGGAGGGATATTAGTGTCTACATGCTTTCATTCATTCATTCATTCATTTACTGGGAGGGATATTAGTGTCTACATTTTGGGTACCCCCAAATCAATCAAGGCAAAAGAAGGTATGGCACATTTGCAGTCTTCTACCTAATGGTTTTTATTTCCCTTAATATTATAAAACAGTTTTTTTCCATTTTGAATGTATTTCTCATCAGTATCATCTGGAGAGCTTGTTACAAGTGCATATTCCCGAGCCCTACACATATTTCAGACCCTTTGGAGCTGGATTTCTAAGAATCTTTATTTTATAGTTAAACTCCCAGATGACTCTTAAGCTCCCTGAAGTTTGTGCATCACAGGCTGAATTATTACTCTCTTCTAAATTCAAACAAGAGCAGAGGCCCCTCCAGAATTGCTCAAGTGTACCTTAAACCAATAGAGTTGAGAGACTATGTTCATCTTCTCTCCCTTCTCAGAGTGTCCTTTTTCTTTATAACGTTCTCCACAATGTTTTGTGAAAATGTTCAAGCACACAGAAAAGTCGAAATAATTGTACAATGGACCCTCATATACTAAACCATTGACAGGTTACTACACTTGATTTGCAAGTCTATCCTTTTATCCATCTCTCTACTTGTCAGCCCGTCTTTTTTTGGAGGGGGTAAATTTCAGATATCAGTAGTGTTTCATTTGGAATGGTGGTGACTTTAAGAACAACAGGACAGTGAATACCGGTAGCCCTGGTTAAAACACAGTGGCCTCATTTTATTGGACAGAATCAGTGGCTGGTTAGCCTCAGCACGTTTAGAATGCATTCAAAGACAGAAGGACAGTTGGGGCTGGCTGGAGACAGTCCCACAAAGTAATACCTATTTGTCGCTATTCATTTAACTGAGAGCTTTTGTTTAGTTTCTGGAAGAAGAAAAACGGTTTGGGAGAGAAGATAAATGTGGAAGCAAGTGGCAGGAGCAACCCCTCCCCTCTTCTGTGGGATTTGAGTTCCTAATGGAGAGATGGGTTGGAAGCTGAGGTTTGCTGGCTTAGCAGTTAGCAGCAAGCTTTAAAGTCAGAGGGTCCAGACCTGCATTCCAGCTGTCCCTGGGATATGACCCTCAGTCTCTTAGCCTCAGTTTTTCCATCTGTAAAATAAAAGTAACGATAGTACCTACATTATATTGTTGCGGAGAAAACGTGTGCCTGACTTGTAATGCAATCAACTAGATATATTATTTAGTTGATTTAATATATTGCTAAAATATCATTATATTCCTTTAAAAAGTGTTTTTTATTGATTGATTTTAGTGAGAAAGGAAGGGTGAGAGAGAGAGAGAAAGAGAGAAGCATATGCCCCGACTGGGGATCGAACCAGCAATCTCTGTGCTTCCAGATGCCGCTTTAAGCAGCTGAGTTATCCAGCCAGGTCATCATTACATTCCTTGATGAATTTCCATAAGTTCACATAAAACATCTCTGACTGCAGTAGCTGGACAAGACAAGACAGAGACAAGTAAACTAAACGATATTGATGAGTAAACCTAAAAGGAATGAAGAGAGATGCAGAAGGCAGCAAGCCTCAAAGTCCTTCCAGACAACCCACTGCACTTAAAATGAAATCCAGTTTCTTCCCTTGCCGGGAGAGGCCCCTACGTTCCCTGGCCTCTGCCTCCATCTCCAATTTCATCTCCTCTCCTTCTCCTTCATTTAGCCCAAGTTACAACAGTCTCTGGTTTTAGAATGAGCCAAGCGCTTATTGGGTTCTAAGGACATGTGTACTTGCCATTCCTTTTCAGGACAGTCTCTCCTCAGATCTTTTTAATTTTTTTTTTTAAGATTTTATTTATTGACTTTAGAGAGAAGTGAGTGAAAGAGGGAGAGAATTGGGGGTTGCGAGAAGGAGCGAGAAGCATCAACTCAGAGTAGCCGCTTCGCGTCTGTGCCCAGATTAGGCAGAGTTTCCACTCCGCAAGGTGAACGTTCCAGGTCCAGGCTTTGTCCACTGCGCCACCGAAGACCACGCTCCCCCCAGATCTTTCCTTACCAGGAGTGCGACGGGTGGGTAAAGTGTAGGGGCCACAGGGGCAGGGCGGGGTGGGGGTGGGTGGGAAGGGGTGTGGCTAGATAGAAGGCGGGGCAGGGCGGAGTCACCGGATGTCACGGCTGAGGCCCAGGAAGTGACAGCCCCGTTCGCTCGGGGACTTCTGGAGCCCGCAGCCGCATCGCCGCATCTGCGATCGCCGTCTCCTCGGGCTCTGGGCGATGGAGAACGGAGTGTACAGCCCCACCACCGAGGAGGACCCGGGCCCTGCCAGGGGCGCCAGGGGCAGGCTCGCCGCCTGCTTCAACCCGGGCCGGCTCAAGCCGCGTCGGCGCGCGCTCAAAGTCTTGCAGCTGGTGAGTCCGTGGCCATGGCCGTGGCTGGAGAGCCGGCCGGGGAAGGGTGGGGTCCGGTCCCCATCGGCCTGTGGGCTCGGGAGGCTGCCGATCCACCTCTCTTCAACGTGGTTGTTCAGGAAGCGGCGTTTCCACACTGCCAGTTCCTTCCTTCTCCGCCTAGGGAGGGGACATTACCCTCCAGCCCCCACACTCTCCCATAAGGCGGGTGAGGCGGCTCCTCTTCCCTGGGTCTCTCCCCGGGTGGGCCTTCGGTGGCGATAGAGGGCCACTGAGCATATTAGGTGGGTCCAGGAAATGCGTTGGAGTAGACCCAAGTGACAGGCTTATTTCATTTACTCCTCTGTAGCCACCTTCGTTCGTCTTTCCTCCCGCTCTTACTCTGCATTAACTCCCAAAGTGCCTGTATTTAGACTACGAGGTACTTTTTTGTTTATCTTTCTGTGGTTCTTGCGGTTTTCCTGGTGTGAGCCCATGGGGTGGACGGCAGTTTCATTTGGTGGACAAAGTCTTCCGATATACTACTCACTGGCATGGACATGTGTATGTTCAATAGATTGTTTCCCCAAAATTTTATATTGATTGGAAGATAACTACCCTGAATGGGTAACACATGTGTATGAAGTACAAAGTCAAAAGGACGGTTTGTTTGTATTTGAGTGCAGTTAGCAGAACTAGGGCACGGTATTTTCAATTTCATTGAATTTTACTTTATTTATCAAATAAATTTATTGTTCTATTCATTGAGTTTTAGAGAGAAAGGAAGGGAGAGAGAGGGCAAGGGAAAGAGAAAGAGAAAGAAACATTGATTTGTTGTTCCACTTATTTATGCATTCATTGGTTGATTCTAGTGTGTGCCCTGATGGGGGATGGAACCTACAATTTTGGAGTATAAGGGATGAAGCTCTAACCAACTGAACTACCTATCCGGGGCTCATTGAGTTTTAGTTTACTATAGGCAGTGAAAGTACCTTAAGCCTATAAGTGAAAATATCAAAACACCTATGAGCCGCAGTGGATAAAGCATTGACCTGGAACTCTGAGGTCACGGGTTCGAACCCTAGGCCTGCCCAGTAAAGGCACATACGGGGAAACAATTACAAGTTGATGCTTCCTGCTTCTTCCCCCACTTTCTTTCTCTCTCTCTCTCTCTTCTCTCCTTAAAAATCAATAAGTAAAAAGTAAAAAAAAAAAAATCTATAAGATTTAAATTTTAATTGTTTACACACATGTTTTCTATATTCTATTTTAATCAATGATGAGCAACATTTTCTGCAAGATGAAAAATCAGACTGCTTAGGTTGATTTGTTTTTTAAAACCATCTCAAGTCAAAATAGGTTTCTTTGGGAAGAACTTAAATTCTTAGAATACAGATAACCAGATTTACATTCTTAGAACTCAGATGACCTATTTATATTGAAGAGAAAAACAGCAGTCAGGAAATGGGCACTACTTATAAGCCACTAAAATCACATCTGGAAATAATTGGGAAATCACTTGGAGGCAAGTGACAATATGGCCTGTGATCCCACGAGAAGCTGGCTCTGTCTCTCTCTCCAGCCTCCTTTTAGGAGCCTCCTTTTAGGTAGTTCCATACTGACAACCTTTAGGTTCTTTTTTTTTTTTAATGCTTTATTTATTTTTACAGGGACAGAAAGAGAGTGAGTCAAGAGAGAGGGATAGATAGGGACAGACAGACAGGAACAGAGAGAAATGAGAAGCATCAATCATCAGTTTTTCGTTGCCATTGTGACAGCATAGTTGTTCATTGATTGCTTTCTCACACGTGCCTTGACCGGGGGCCTTCAGCAGACCGAGCCACCCCTTGCTGGAGCCAGCGACCTTGGGTCCAAGCTGACGAGCTTTTGCTCAAGCCAGATGGGCCCGCGCTCAAGCTGGCGACCTCAGGGTCTTGAACCTGGGTCTTCCGCATCCCAGTCCGACGCTCTATCCACTGCGCCACCGCCTGGTCAGGCAACCTTTAGGTTCTTATCAAGCAGTATGGGTTCCCTTTTTCTTTGCATCATCTATACCTTCTCCCCAGAAGCGCTTCCTTCAGCTCTTCCTCTGGTCAGCTCTCACATGACTTTCAGATTTCAGCTGTTTATCTGAAGTAGAGCTAAAATGTTTCTACTTGAATAGAACTCTTTAAAACAGAAAGGCACTAACATGAATCTGAAGCATTCTTGCTGCTGAAAAGACATCATCAATATTCATCAGTTGCCCATTAAATCTATTTTGAGTTGCTTTTATTTTTCTATTTTTTCTTTCTTAATCAGGAATAGCAAAACTAAAGAAAAATATGTCATTACCTTATTTATAGTTTAATAAACTACAGTTGTGTATCTTCAGACTGAAATACAACTAGAAATTTTGGTGGTAGATTTTACTTGGACGCACAGAAGAGGGGGAGTTGGATTTGCCATAAAGATGGTGGGCTTTTTGTTCCTGCTTTGTTTGTCTTAATAATGTCTTATTTGTTTCCGACAGTATATTACAGGAGTTACCCAGAAAGTCCCAAGTAAATTAAAACTGTCATCCAGCCTGGAGCGACAGGCAAAGTCTTCTTTGCCTTAACACAAATTCTGCCTTTAGGTTGTTTTACTTTAGATGACTTACTTTTAAAAAATGAAATAGAATTTCAGAGCTTCAATAAAAGAACCACTGTAATGAAGAAACCCATGATCAGAAGAGTAGGTACTTTATCAAGAGACCTGTAGGCCCCATGACATTTTGTTCAAAATATAGTACATTTCTGTGTTCAGAACCCATCCATACATGTTACCGGATTCTCAAAGAGAATGGAACCTTGCTCGAAACTTTAAAAGCCGGAAACTGTACTTAGGAAATTCTTAGAGTCCTAGGAGGTTGAATTGGATTTCTCTGAGATTCTTTCCACTTGCTAAGGTTTTGACAAATCTCTTAGGCTCCGCGGGGCCTGCTGGTACAGAACTGAACACCAAGGGGAACAGAGCCTGCAGACACAGAAGGGGACGTTACAGGTAGAAGAGTGGAACTTGCTCTTGAGTTATATGTATGTAAGTAACTCTTGAGTTGGACTTGTATATCTGTGTCTACCATTCCGGTATGACCTTTATTTTGTCAAAGGCTTGTAAGGTATAAGTATTCTCTAACTACCATCTACCCTTCCCGAGCTGAAGAAGAAGTAAAGATTCAGGTAGGAATTCAATTTAGGAGTCATTGCAGTCCCAAATTTATGCATTCAGTTTATTATCAGTTTATTTTATTATGCCCATGTATTTCAATTTATAAAGGTTTTTTAAAATTGTTGTTGTTATGTTACTTCTGAGTGCATTTGTTTTTGTTTTAAGGGATGAATTGGCATTTTGGTAACCTAAAATTCCTTGCTAGTAAGCTGTGCAGTGATCTAAGTATGTGTTATATTCTCTTTGCAAAAAGCTGACATATGTCTAGGGTACCAGTTAAATGTCTTTTTGTTTGTTTGTTTTGTTTTGTTTTGTTTTACAGGGACAGAGAGAGTCAGAGAGAGGGACAGATAGGGGCAGACAGACAGGAACGGAGAGGTGAGAAGCATCAATCATTAGTTTTTCGTTGCCGTCGCAACACCTTAGTTGTTCACTGATTGCTTTCTCACATGTGCCTTGTACACGGGCCTTCAGCAGACCGAGCAACCCCTTGCTGGAGCCAGCGACCTTGGGTTCAAGCTGACGAGCTTTTACTCAAGCCAGATGGGCCTGCGCTCAAGCTGGCGAGCTTAAGGTCTCGAACCTGGGTTTTCCGCATCCCAGTCCGACGATCAATCCACTGGGCCACCGCCTGGTCAGGCATAGTTAAAAGTCTTGATGGCTACACAGTACTGTGATTATAATGACTCTTCAAGCAGTTTGATTTGGAATTCACCAGTGATTTCAATTTATTAAATTATAAATAATGTTACTTGTACAAGTGCCCCAAAACAAATCACTTAGAAGCAATTTATTTTATATTGGTACTTTTTTCATTATTTAAATGTGAAAAGTGATATGTACTAAATTAAAATGCTCAATTTTTACCATGAGGAAGATCCATAATGTCAACAAATTTTATCTTTGAACCTTTGTGAGAGTAAATGTTTGCCTAAGACAAGGGAAGCCTAATCTAACTTCAAGCTGACAGAGTTGTTTACTTGAATCTTACGTGTGACTACAAGTTCATTAATTCACAGAGTAATATAATTTTGTAGATGGAAGCTTATAATTAATGGGAAACATTAAAAAGTTCTTTTTATAAGAAATATTTTGCGCTGGCCCGGTAGCAGTTGGTTGGAGCATTGTCCCAATATACCAAGGTTGTGGGTTAGATCCCCAATCAGGGCACATGCAAGAATCAACCAGTGAATACATAAATGAGTGGAACAACAAATCGATGTTTCTCTCTCTCTCTCTTTTGCTTACTCCGCCTTTCTTTCTCTAAAATAAATAAATAAAGCCTGACCTGGTGGTGGCACAGTGGATAGAGCCTGGGACACTGAGAATCTAGGTTGGAAACGCTGCAGTTGCTGGCTTGAGCTCATGGTCCCTGGCTTGAGTGTGGGATAATAGACATGACCCCATGGTCACTGGCTTGAAGTCCAAGATGGCTGGCTTGAGCAAGGGGTCACTGGCTCAGCTGGAGCCTGCCCTGCCCCTGTCAAGGCACATATGAAAAAGCAATCAATGAACAACTAAAGTGCTGCAACTGTGAGTTGATGCTTCTCATCTTCTCCCTTCCTGTCCTTCCCTGTCTGTCCTTCTCTCTCTAAAATAAAATAAAATCAATAAATAAAAAATCTTTTAAAAAGAATTTATTTTATAATGCCACCCCAATAAATTCTAAATTCAATAAAGGAAGAAGGGAAGGAAGGATTTTTTAAAATTCCAGGTTGTTAAAGACAAATGATGGAGAATTTGTATTTAATACAATGACCTTATTTTAAGAAAGACTGAAGTTTCAGAAAAGGTAGTGAAATTGAAATGGAGAGAGAGATATGGGGTAGTAATTATCTGAATATTCAAGTCACTAGAAGTGTAAGACCATCCTTTAGTCACTAATATTTCCCAGATGTGTTGACCCTAGCAAGTTGGTTTTAATGTATGACTTAACAGCAAAAAGGGGAAACAAAACTATGGTAGTAACCTCAGTCTTACAAGAAAACCTACCAAATGTACATAGTCATAAAATGAACTTAATAAATAGTGCACAGGCAACAAGTACATGGTGGGAGTCAGGAGACCTGGGTTCTTGTGTGTGCCTGGCTAACTTGGGACCTAACTTGTCAGAGATTAATTCCAGCATTTGTAAACATGAAGAGTGCGAGACTGTCTGCCCTCAAAGGCCCTTCCAACTCCCAAAGCTTGATAATTCCTGTAACTATATTTGGGTAAAATTTTATGTGATTTGAAGGAGCAGCAATGTGCATCCTGTTGTTAGTAAGCAGTACTTCATATATCTTCATGCTGCTGAGAACAAAACTGTCCCCCAAACAATAATAATTCATCCTTTTGACTTCTGGGTTATATTCGCCATTATTTCCTTACCCAATTCAGTGGCCTTGTCTCTTTTTCCTCTCCTTAACCCCTTTAGTATTTAGTGCTGGTGACTACCCATTTCTTGAAATTCTTCCTTCCCTTAACTTTGACATGTTTTTAATAAAAAAAAAAATTGTCTGCTTACCAGAAAAATAATCAACTAAAAATATGATTAAAATAAAATAAGCCACACTGTGCCCTTCACACTGTCACAGACCCCAGCATCACTGCTTGGAGTTGACCTGCTTTTCAAAGAAAACCCTAAGAAGTGTTAAACTTCCAGGGCCTTGATTGTCTGTGATTCCTTGCTCTTTTCCTCCTACTCTTGAGCTATGATATTCCTTCAGGCCCCACCCAGTTCTCAGTTCCTTTTGTCTTCTACCCGACTAAACCAGGCAGGCAGTCCCTGTTGTCTTCATCTAGAAGTCCATTCTCCCTGGCACGGTCTCCACATACCCACACCCAACACCTGAACCATTTTCCTCATCACCCCACATCCAGTTAGGTCAGTCACCTTCCTTTCCCTTTGGTGCTTACCATGCAAGTTCTTGCCTTCATGAATCTGTTCTTGTTCGTCCCTCCCCTGGAATGTCCTCTGTCTGTCCATCTCCTGTGTGTCTCTTGGCTCTGGTCTGAGTCTTGCTTTTCCACCTGTCCTTTTTCAGTTATTCTTAGTCCAAGTAGATCTGAATATTTTCTTAAGATTTCCTGAATTTAGATAAAATGAAGGCTCCATTATGAGGAACAAAATATATGGTGTTCTTATTGTATTTTTGTACATTAGTCTTATTGCTTTGTCATTACGTGTTCCTGTGCATATCATAGGGCTGCATATATAATACTCAAATAAACTTCATTTTTAATTTTTTTTATTGAGGTATAATTGAAATATAGTATTATATTAGTTTCAGGTATACAACATAATGATTCATTATTTGTACATATTGTGAAATGACCACTTTATTTTGTACTACACACTGTATAGTGTGCTAGGGGAGGTTATAAAGGATGCTTAATAGACCTGGCTAGGTAGCTTGGTTAGTTAGAGTGTCATCTTGATATGCCAAGGTTGTGGGTTCAATTTCCGGTCAGGGCACATACTAGAATCAACCAATGAATGCAGCCTGACAAGGCAGTGGCACAGTGGATAGAGTGTCAGCCTGGGACACTGAGGATCCAGGTTGGAAACCCCGAGGTTTCCAGCATGAGCGAGCACATCTGGCTTGAGCATGGGCCCACCAGCTTGAGCATGAGCTCACCAGCTTGAGCATGGGGTTGCTGGCTTGAGCATGGGATCATAGAGATTATCCCATGGTCACTGGCTTGAGCCCAAAGGTTGCTGGCTTGAAGCCCAAGGTTGCTGGCCTGAGCCCAAGGTCATTGGCTTGAAGCCCAAGGTCGCTGGTTTGAAGCCCAAGATCGCTGGCTTGAGCAAGGGGTCATTCACTCTGCTGTAGCCCCCCTCCCCCAGTCAAGATACATATGAGAAAGCAATCAATGAACAACTAAGGTGCTGCAACGAAGAACTGATGCTTCTCATCTCTTTCCCTTCCTGTCTGTCTGTCTGTCTCTATCTGTCCCTCTCTCTGTCTTTCTTGCTAAAAAAACATAAAAACCCCCACAATGAATGCATATATAAGTGAAACAACAAATCAATGTTTCTTTCTCTCCTTTTCCCTTTCCCTCTCTCTAAAATCAGTAAATAAAATATTTTTAAAAATAAAGGAAGCTTGCCTTACCTGTGGTGGCGCAGTGGATAAAGCGTCGATCTGGGAACACTAAGGTCACTAGTTCAAAACCCTGCACTGGTCTGGTCAAGGCACATATGGGAGTTGATGCTTCCAGCTCCTCCCCCCTTTCTCTCTTTCTCTCTCTCTCTCTCTCACTCTGTGTCTCCTCTCTAAAATGAATAAATAAAAAAAAATAAAGGAAGCTTAATAGCATCAGAAATGGGGATTCAAGAGAAAATGTCATACCAAATATAGCTTATAGTACTAATTTCTTGGCATTTAACTGGGAATAGTAACTAATAAATGCCCAAACTTGATATGTACCCCTCCAGTCTCAGGATGCCCATGTAGAACGTGCCTCTTAATACCGCTGAGGCTTAAGGTTAGAAAGAATGGTTCCTGTTCATAAGTTTGGAACAGGACTTACAATGCCTTGACATTGATTCATCCAGTCAAGCTGGATCCTGCTCTTTTCTTACTAAGAGTAGATAAGCAGTCTGTATCTCTACTCCAGATAAGAATTGTTTTTGTCATATAACCTACACAGATGAGTGTTCCCGATAATCTAATTCTTGTAATAAGAACGCTTCAACTATTCGCAAACCCTCATTGGAGTTTTAGGTTGATATCTTCTCATAGTTAATTGACTTTCATACAACCGAGATATATTTGCTAACTTCTCATTGAGAACCTTTTAAAGTTCCTCCTAAGATAGAGGCAAGAGTAAGGCAAATGGAATACTGGCATTTTATTATACTCTAGCCATGCAAACACTCATTCTGTAGCTATCATTTCAGGAGACTAGGAGACCAGGGAAATACCTTTACACCATGAGCTTCTGGCGTTTGTCTTGGTGTGCCTGCCACGTTATATCCTGTGGTTTAATGATTGGGAATGCCTCCCCTAGTGTCATCTGAAGGAGGTTGTTTGGGATATGCTGGATGGTTTTATGCTTCACTAATAGGAAATCATAGCAGTAGGACCTATTTTCATTCTTATATAGATTCCTTTTCATTGTGGGGAATATGAATTCTGTATTGCTCAGTAGGAGAGGGGGGATCCCTTAGACTCTTAGATACCAATTTAGATTTGACCTTTTTAAAAAACCTCAAAACCTTATTTTGAAGTAATTATAGATTTATAGGAACTTGCATATGTGTGTGTGTATGCATGAGCATGTGTGCGTGTGTATGTGTACATGTGTGTTACTCCTATGCAGTTTTATCATATGTATAGCTTTCTATAATCACTGCCATGGTCAAGATACAGAATCGCTCCATCACCACAGGGTTCCCTCATGCTTCTGCATTTTATAGACACACCATTCCATTCCTCTCTCCCTGGGCACCACTAATTTTTTCTCCATCTCTATAATTTGTGCTTTTTGAGGAATGCTATATAAACAGAATCATGTAGTCTATAACCATTTGAAAGTGGACTGCTTTCACTTTGAATAATTCTCTGCAGCTTCATCTAGGTTGTTGCATATTACAAGTTTGTTCCTTTGTATTGCTAACTGGAATTCCTTGGTATGGATGTCCCTATCACAGTTTGCTTATACACTGAAGGATATTTGGATTGTTTCCAGGTTGGGGCCATTATGAATAAAATTGTTACCAACACTCATGTACAGATTTTTGCATGAACATACGTTTGTTTCTCTTGGTTGGGTGCAGAATGCAGAAATACGGTTGCTAGGTTCATGGCACTTGTACCTGTTGATCTTGGTAACAATCTTAGCCATCTTAATATATCTGGTTGCTCCTCCTGGCTTGACTTAGGTAAGATGGCATTCCCCTGACAGGCATCTACTTGGGTCATCAGTTATTTTGATAGTTTTAATGCTCAGAAGGAAACTCCCTCAGCTTCCACAAAACCCACACAAACTGCCCAAGTGAAACTTGCTTCACTTTCTTCCCTCCCATTTCTAGATAAGAGTAGCCCGAGTCCTACCTTTAGAGAGTCTTTTTAATTCCTGTCTTTAGACACACCCATCTTCCTGGTTTCTGCCTAAGCATTTAAACATGCCCAGTTTCCTCCCATCTTGCCATTCCCTTCTCTTTGACCTCATCCTACGCTTTCTGGCCACTCTTTGAAACCACACTTCTTGTCTGTGCTGTCTGTGTCCCACTGTCTTGTCTTCCCCTTACTTCTCAGTATGCAGCACTATAATCGAGGCTTCCCCATGTGACTACTCTGAAATTGTCTGGCGAATGCCATCAGCGGCCTTCTTGCAGCCCCGTCTAATGCGTTTCCGTTTCCTTCTTCCCTGACTCCTAAGTAGCATTCAGCGCTCTGGGTCCCTTTCTCTGTGCAGATACACTTTCTCTTGGTCTACTACCCCTTGGCTGCTGCTCCTAATTGTCCTTTGCTGGTGTCTCCCCCTCTGCATATCCCATAAGTCTTGGGGTTCTTCAGAGTCCTGCAGAAGGCCAACTTTCCTTATTGTGGGTGGTCTCACTGGCTGACTCACATCCTGACCCACCTCACACTTCTCCCTTGAGCCCCAGGCCTCCTTGACATCTCCACCTAACCGTTCCACAGACCCTCGTGCATAGCATAGTTAAAACCAAGTTTATTCTCTTCCCAACTCCCTTGCCTCGTAAAGGAAAAACAAAACTCTTTTTCTGCCGTGAAACATCAGTATGTTAAAACCACATATACAAAAGTGGGAGCCCTGTTAACACACACTTCCGTTTAATTGAGTTGCCAAACCAGCCAGAGTGAGCCATTTTCCTCCACTCGGTGCGAGAAATCATTCTGACCCACGCCTGTCTATCACAGACAGCTACAGCCAGTAGGCCCCTCTGGAATATTCTTTACTCTTTTTAGTGAGAGAGAGACAGCACACAGGAAGGGAGAGAGATGATATAAGTTCATAGTTGCGTCACCTTAGTTGTTCACTGATTGCTTTCTCATATGTGCCTTGACCAAGGGGAACTAGCTGAGCTAGTGACTATTTGCTCAAGTCAGCGACATTGGGCTTCAAGCCAGCGATCTTTGGGCTCAAGCCAGCGACCATGGGGTCATGTCTATGATTCACGCTCAAGCTGGCGATCAAGCTGGTGAGCATGCACTCAAGCCAGATCAGCCCTCACTCAAGCCGGCAACCGTGGGGATTCAAACCTGGGTCCTCAGTGTCCCAGTCCAACGTTCTATCCACTGAGCCACCGCCTGGTCAGACTCTTTACTCTTAACCATCAGTTGACTTGTTATTCCCATACTGATTTATACGAATTATACTTTTTAAGGTCACTTGGTTAAATATTACACCAACTAAAATTGAGTGTGAAAAGGAATTGCTTTTATGAAAACTAAATCGAATGCTTTGGAAAGACTGAAAAATAAGTTACTAAAATATTTGCTGTGGAATTAAGAGCGAGCAAGGCAACTGTGAAAAGCTGGTAGAACCAGTCCCGATCTAGGAAGTCCCGATCTAGAAGGATTCCGTACTCTGATTATCAGTGTCTAAGATCTTGCTCCACTTCAGATGACCTGGGTCTGGAAGTGGTCGTAAATGACGACAGTGGTTAATGCAGAAAGCCCGGTGAGGAAGTCCAGTTTTATAGGCTCAACTCAAAGACAAGGCCCGCTTCAAATGACTGATGAAGAAACCTGCCCTGCCGTTTTGTATTAAGTTAAAATGTTTCAGTATGTATGTATCTTCTTGTCTCCTAATCTGGTGTTATTCATCAGTGTCCTTGATAAAGGCTTCTGCATCTTTCAGGGATTAGTCACTCTTCTCCATTGCTGGCGACCCTGGGCGCTCTCATTTCCCTGATTCAAACATCAGCTTCCCCACTAGATGTCTGCCCCAAGTTTTGCCCTTCCTCTGGTCCCATCTCCATATTGTAGCTAGTGAGAACTACTAAAAGCACGAACCCTTGCTTTTAAAACCCTTAAAATCCAGAGTCCTTAAACAAATTAAAGAGGACATTTAGATCTGGCCTCTGCTTACGTCTCTAGTCTCCATTGAATCATTTTTGTGTTGCTAGCCCCTTCCTTCAAACTGGACCCTTTAGCGATGGTGACTCAACTCGCTTTCACAGTTCAGTTGCGGGTGCTGGGATATACATGTGTGTGCACTGGGGTCGGAAGGTGTCATGCTCTCTCACCTCTAAGTCTTTGTATGTACTGCTTCTCTGCCTGGAACTTCCTTTGCTGTCTTTAACCCCCCAGATTGACTCGACTTTCCTTCAGGTCTCAGCTTTCCTTCTGGAAGCCTTGCCTGATCCCCCCAAGTCCAGTGGCTCTTCTGTGTGCTTTTATAACAACCCCCTGAATTCCCCCTACTCTCTAGCCCATGGTAGGAGATTATTTGTGTACCTATTTTTCTTTCAAAGCAACCAGACTCTTAAGTTCTCTGATTAGCCATTCAGTAAGCATGTTTGCCATGGTCTCACTTTATAAATATTTGAATGAACAGATGGTATTTTCTGAATACTGCAGGTTTCTCTGAATAACTGAAGTAAAATGCTTTGTTTCTTTTTTTAGTTGCTGTCTCTGCTGGCCTTCATCTGTGAAGAAGTGGTATCACAGTGCACTTTGTGTGGAGGACTTTACTTTTTTGAATTTATGAGCACCAGTGCCTTTCTTCTGAGTCTCCTGGTGCTGATTGTGTACTGCACCCCAGTTTATGACAAAGTCGGTGCCGCAAAAGTCAAGGACTCGGTAAGCATGACAAACCGTAATCCCTATGTGAAGAACAAAGCTATTTGGAATAGTGTATAGTTTTATTGTTCAAAATAGTATTTTTTTTATTTTAATGAGAGAGAGAGAGAGAGATAGGGAGAGAGACAAGAAGCATCAATTTGTAGTTGTGGCACTTAGTTGTTCATTGATTGCTTCTCACATGTTCCTTGACCAGGGGACTCCAGTCAAGCCAGTGACCCCTTACCCAAGCCAGCGACCTTGGGCTTCAAGCCAGAGACCATAGGATCATGCCAATGATCCCATGCTCAAGCAAGCCAACAATGCCACACTCAAGCCGGATGAGCCCGCGCTCAAACCGGTGACCTCGGGGTTTGAACCTAGGTCCCAGGGTCCCAGGTCAGTGCTCTATACACTGTGCCACCACCAGTCAGGCCAAAGTAATAACACTTTTAAAACTCAGTAACATGAAAAGAGTTGTTCTAGTTCTGCGTTTAAGCAACTCAGTTTTCCCTGCCAAATGAGATGATAGAAGGGGACAGTATGAAAGAATGAAAGTGACAGACACTACCTATAGTTTACAAATTATTGGTGGTTTAATCTAATTCACATTCAATATTTTTAAAAACTTAGGGTTTGTCACTTTTGATTTCTCATGTTTCAGTGCCACTCGTTGGTTCTACAATTATTCATTGTGTACCTATTAGATGCCAATCATTATGCTGGCCACTAGAGATAGAGGAATGAACGTAATGTGCTATAGTTCTGGAGCTTATAAAAAACAGCATGTAATTCTACCTATTTTATTTTATTATGAAAAAATGGTTGTCTATAAGTGAATTAAGAAGGTATTTATTAGAGTTGCATAACTTTCTAAAGACTTAGGCTGCTGACCCTGTGTTTTTATTTGAGTATAAGGATTTATGAGGTGACAGATAAGCTTATTTTCATATAGGTACTGCATTTAAGGAAGAAGGAATTGAGTAATTTACTTCTTTAATAGCATTTGAATTATTAGTAGTGGTCTGTCAAGAATTAATAGTACAAGTCAGGGTTGACATATGAAAGAATTCACGTCTCTGAAGGAAACGATAAAAATTAGGATAAATTTTTAACTCTTCATATCAAGAGTTAATAAATAGGATAAATACAAAGCAGTAAGATTATGTTTTTGTTTAAATTAATGAGAAGCAAGCATTGGGTCGTATATTGATTATAAACCTAAGATATTTACTTTTTTAGTATATAACTTTATCTCTTAAATTTTGTGCTGTAGGAATCTATTACCTCCTTTTAAAAGATTATTTTAGATTTAAAAAATTTTTTAAAAGCTGATGCCAAACAGTTAAAAAAATAACTTTTGAAAACAAGTAGAGTCTGAATCAAATCCAGCAAGCCTCTGATGAGCTCATACACGCAATCCTTGGGATGATCTCACCTGATAAGATCTACAGTGAGTGTGTGCTGTGGGCCAGGCAATTTCATAGTGTGGTTTCCAGTCCTCATATCTCAGTGCTCCATTTTGCTTTTGAGAAAACAGGTTCAGGTTGGTTCACAGCTAGGGTAAAAGTAACTGCGATTTGACCCAGTAAAACTCTTAAACACCCTGCATTCAAGCGTGTGACTTAAGCAGAATCATTAGAACCAAATCCCTAGCAACTTTAGATGCTGTCACTGCAAATATCATTTCAGGAATCTCTGTATGACAATGATAATGGCACCCATTCATTTTATGAAATACTATACATATTAACAGGAGGATGCAGAGAACACCTTAGAATTTTGGTTTATGATATGTATAATTTTGAAAAGTCTTCCCTTTTTTATAAATATGGTAAGATTTGGACAGGGGAAAAGTTCACTAATAGCTGTGCTGATTGATTTATTGTTTGCATAAATCTATATTTCAAACATTAAAAATCAAAACTATTTTTTTCATTTCTTATCGGTTAACAGCAAAACAGTATCACTGTTCAGAAGACTATTTTTAGAAATGTTAGTTTTTACTTTAGTGTTGTCTCAGGAGTGCTTAAGAACATTAATCCTGACCAGGCGGTGGTAGAGTGGATAGAGCGTCGGACTGGGATGCGGAAGACCCAGGTTTGAGACCCCGGGCTCGCCAGCTTGAGTGCAGGCCCATCTGGCTTGAGCAAAAGCTCGCCAGCTTGGACCTAAGGTTGCTGGTTCCAGCAAGGGGTGGCTCGGTCTGCTGAAGGCCCACGGTCAAGGCACATGTGAGAAAGCAATCAATGAACAACTATGGTGTCGCAAGGGCAACGAGAAACTAATGATTGATGCTTCTCACCTCTCTCCATTCCTGTCTGTCTGTCCCTATCTATCCCTCTCTCCGACTCTCTCTCTGTCCTTGAAAAAAAATAATTTTTTTTAAAAAAAGAACATTAATCTTTTTGACAAGAAACAAGTTATTATAATATTTTCCATTTAGTTTAATGGTCTGATTAAGAACTAAACAAAATTTGCCTGACCTGCAGTGGCGCAGTGGGTAAAAGCATTGATCTGGAGTGCTGAGGTCACTGGTTTGAAATCCCGGGCTTACCTGGTCAAGAGGGCACATATGGGAGTTGATGCTTTCTGCTCCTCCCCCTTCTCTCTCTCTCTCTCTAAAAAATGAATAAATAAAAAAAAGAACTAAACAAAATTTAAAACATTTACTACA
Source organism: Rhynchonycteris naso (assembly GCA_037038555.1). NCBI lineage: Eukaryota > Metazoa > Chordata > Mammalia > Chiroptera > Emballonuridae > Rhynchonycteris > Rhynchonycteris naso. The sequence goes on along the minus strand of CM073004.1, from coordinate 59,566,619 downwards.
CTACACTTATTTAAAAGGTTTTTAAGGCTTTGGCAGGATGGTTTAGTGTATAGAGCATGTTCCAGTACGCTGTGATTGCAGGTTTGATCCCTGATGGAAGAAGCAACCAATATGGGGACCACTAAGTAGAACAATGAGTTGATGCTTTTCTCTCGTTCTCTCTCCTATCCCTACCCCACTCTCAAATCAATGGAAAAACTTTCTTTTTAAGTTATTTTTGAGAAAATACTGATTTTAAAATACTGGGGAATAAAAGAAATAATTCAATTATTTTATCTTAAAACAGCTCTTATAAATATTTTATCATATTTCTTTTGGTTCTGTTAATAGGTTATTTTTAAAATTTAAAATATTTGTAATCATATATATATATTCTGATTTTTACCTAATTACATCAGAATTTCAAGTTTGTTTTCAGTGGTTTAAAAATCACTTTTGCTGTGTGCATATTAATGTATTTAAATTTTAAATATATTTCCATGTAAATTTAGGTTTTCTGTTTTAGAGAAAATGTTTTGAGTGTGTGGTGGTAGTGTCTAGGGTAGAAGGAAAATCTGTTATAAGAAAGAATCTTTTCTATTCTATGCTATTGTAGGTCAGATTCTATCAAGAATAACAATAGCCAAAAAATAATAATAATAACAATAGCCTAGAGGACATTTACTGTGTGCCTGGCACTGACCTAACCCCTTTCCATGGATTAACACTAATCTTTTGAATCATTTTATGAAGAAGATACTATTATTACCTCCATTTGCAAATGAAGAGACAAAGGCACACAGATGTTAAGTAACTAACTCAAACAGCTGGGAAGGAGTGTAATGGAATTTGAACTCAGATAGTCTGGCTCTAGAACCCATGTTTATTGAATAGTACATTATTCTGTCTCAAAATGACTGTCTTGTTTAAATACTTCCTTGAATATAATCTCAATATTAGTGAGTTTTATATATGTATGTAGTAGATTTGAAATAATATTCAAGCTGCCCTGGCTGGATAGCTCAGTTAGTTAGAGCATCGTCCCAAAGCACAGAGGTTGCTGGTTTGATCCCCGATCAGGGCACATACAGGAACAGATCAATGTTCCTCTCTCTCTCTCTCTTCCTTCCTCTCTCTCTCAAATCAATAACATAAGAAAAAAAAGTTTAAAAAAGAAATATTTAAAGGAAGAGAAAAAACAAAGTGCTGCAGAAAAAACACCTCTTTTAGAAGAGCTCTTACATTTTTTATAAATGTTAAAATAACAATCGACAGTAGTCTAGGAATTCTATATCGGATAGTTTTATTAATATTAGGTTTGGTGGAGATTGCATTTCAGAAAACCCAAAGTATCAGACTTAGAACCCTTTGGAGTGGCTGTCATTTACCACTTTCTCCTCTGAATAAGGATGCCCGTCAGGCAGTTTTCAGGCGGCATGTGAGAGAAAGCCTTATCAGGTAATGCCTGAGGGAGCACTGGGAAACCCATGGAGAAGGTCCTCATTGTAAGCTGCATTATGATGGAATATGGAAGTTTTTATGCTAGTAGACAGCTCAGCAGACAATCTCATTTTAGATTATCTACTTGGAACAATTGAAAGCAATATGTTATTACAGAACGTTTCAGTGGCTAAAAAGCATACTACTGGCATAATTTCCTTTGGTTAATGATGGCCGGTTCTTTTGATTCTCTCTTGTCCAAAGTGCTTTCAAAGCCCTGAAGCACTTTGAGAGAGGCCAACAAAATATGTTGAAAGGAAAGAAAAATGGCTTTTTTTTCCTGAAAGATAGGGTTTAATAAATCCTTTGGCTATGATCATTTTAATATGTCCTAGAAAAATACACACACGACCTTTTGGGGAACTGTTTTATGACAAGATTACTTAGTAATGTATTCTCTGAATATGCCCTGTCCAAAAGGGTGGGCAGTATTCCTTTATGGAGCATTTATTGAATGCCAGGCTTATTGAAAAGTTAGAACTCAAAAGTATGGAAATGTAGGTCGTGTGAAGGGAAAAATATAAGTCACTGAAGTTTTTTAAGAGAAAAACTAAACTATTTGTTTTCATCAACATAACTAAACTGTATTCCTTACGTGTTTTGTATGTACTATAGGATTTTTATATTACCCTGGGGGTAGGATGCTTGCTTCTGTTGGCGTCCATCATTTTTGTTTCCACACATGACAAGACCCCGGCTGAAATTGCTGCTACTGTAAGTACCTTGTATTTTTATCTTCGCTTACTTTTGTTTCGTTAGAAATACGGACTTTTGAAAGTACTTGACAAGCTATACAATATGAGAGAATAGTTTGTCTTTTAACTTATTTTTTATTTTAATTTTGAATAGAAGACCTAAAAGCACATACCTTTAACTAGGATAGCCTGAAAAACCTAGAACCTGTTTTAGAATTTGAGTTTTGTTAACAAAACTTTTTTCCACATGTGAGCCTGTTATTGCGAATGAAAATTGTAGAATTGACTTTATTATTTTATATTTTCCTACTTTTCAGTTCAACAGAAACCTGTGTGCCAGGTGCTCTTCTAGGTGTAGAGAATATACAGGAGAAATGACCCAGAAATTGAGCTTAATAAAGAAATAAATAAATGTTTTTATCTGAAGTACTTAGGGGGGGTGGCATATATTTTTTTTAGAATTCAGAATATTTTGGATTTTAGAAAGCCAATACTGGCCTGACCAGGTGGTGGCACAGTGGATAGAGCATCAGCCTGGGATACGGAGGACCCAGGTTCGAAACCCTGAGGTCATTGGTTTGAGCGTGGGCTCACCAGCTTGAGTGCGGGGTTGCTGGCTCGAGTGTGGGATCATAGACATGACCCAATAGTCACTGACTTGAAGCCCAAGGTCGCTGGCTTGAGCAAGGGGTCGTTCATTTCGCTGTAGCCCCCAAGGCACATATGAGAAAGCAATCAATGAACAACTAAGGTGCCACAACAAAGAATTGATGCTTTTCATCTCTCTCCCTTCCTGTCTGTCCCTATCTGTTGCTCTCTCTGTCTCTCTTGCAAAAAAAGAAATAAAATAAGACAATACTGTACATAAACTTTGCTATACAATACCTTCAGAGTGCGTGGGCAGCATCCTGTAACCCAGCATATTAATACTTCTGAGGCATATGAACATTCACAGTAAAAGGGATAGGTAAAGACTAAATAGTTCTACCTCACGCCTGCGGATTTTGAGCTAAGGAAATCATGAACTCTTTGAGTGTTTTGGGATTTCAGAATTGCAAATCAAGGATAATAGACCTGAATCAGCCCCAGTGTTCGGAATGCGAACAACTAACAACTGGATGACACATGCTCTTACAAGCCAGCTGGTTTCCAATTAATACTTTGTTCATGACAAAACTGAACTTACCATTGAGTTGTCAGCTAAATAGATCATTAAAATTACTTTTTATGACAAAACAACTTAAAAGAAGTTGCAGTTTCTTAGCACTTACATGTGTAAAAACAAAACAGAAATTAAATTAATGTTGAACTGTGACTCATTCTAGCAATTGGTAATATTTAGCCATGGATACATGAAACAATTGAAGAGAAAACCAAAAGTTTTAATAGAACCTTATAGTTAATTTCAGTTTATGTACATATTTTTGTTGCAGAGGAATATAGGATTGTCAGGAATATATTGTCAAGTATGGAAATATCTTACTATAAAATCCCATGGAGGAAGTGAAATGGAATTGAAGAAAAGTTGAGTTGAGGGCAGGAATTTTCAACGTTTTTTATTTCCTAACACTTATAATCTGGTTACTAGAATTCTATGGCACACCAAAAAAATATATTTTTTTGCCTATCTGACAAAAAAAAAAGGTATAATTTTGATTCATTCACACTGGACAGCTGTTGTTGGCTGTTGTCATTGTTTTGTTTGACAATCTAAGAGGTCAGTGCCCCTGACTAAGTAGTCAGGTATTACATGTTTTAAACATTCTTGTGACATACCAGTTGAAAACCACTGGTTTAGGGGGAAAAAGCATGGCATAAAATCCCCAGCTATTATTATAAAAGCTATAAAATCCCCAGCTATCATTATAATAAAAATATATTTTTATTATTTATATTTAGATTTCATTGGATATATTTAAGAGTGACTGGCACTTTAAAAACTCATTATTTATAATATGCTGGAAATTACCTTCTGCAGCTATTTAAATTATGAAAAATTTTCTAGAATTAAATGAGGGAGTCCATTAAAAAAAAAAAGAAAAATTTTTGTGAAGTACGTGATCAAAAGAGCTGTAAAATCATTGCTCTAGCTACTATGTGGCATAGAGAACCCTTCATAGTCTAGAACTCTCTGAAGTGATCGGAGATGATGACACACACAGGGGACATCTGGTCTACCTTTAAAGAATTGACTCAGCCAGTCCATTAAGGGGGTAGATATCATCAGGGGAGAAGAGGGTTTTGGGGGGGTGGGATTGATAATTAAATTTAGGTTGGCTGTGTTGGGGACACCAAGGTGAATGAATTAATTTGAAGCTCAGTTTGCTTTACAGTGAATTGAGGGAGAATACCATGTTCTTTAGGGTGGAGGGGTTGGGTGTGAAGAGACTGCAGCAAATGACAACAAAATGTTCAAAACCCTTGCAATGGGGTGTTAGCAGATGTTAATGGCGGGTGCATTGGGCATGCACCCTGGGCCCTGCAAAACCCCAATTTTACACTTTTTTCAAATGACAGCAAGTTTGGTTTCATATGTGCAATTTTAACATTAATAGTACATAATATTTTTTATTTATCTAAACATATGGTTAACATGTATGTTTTTCCCCTCTATTTTCCAATATTTTCTTCTGAGCCGGGGGCCTCAACAGACCTTAATCCTTCTCAGGGGGTTAGACTTGGGAGGGACTCTAGCCATTGCCTACGTCAGTTTTCTCTTCTCAGAGAGCACTCTGGCCCCCGTTTCCCTGCTGGTTTTGCTAGTGAAGAAACTAAATTTGAACCAAGGTCTTCTGTCTCTTGACAGAATTCTCGGAATGCTGATGTACAATAATGAGGAAGTGATTTAAGGAAGAGGAAGTAAATAGTGACGTCGTGTTGTGTTGTTGGAGTGTGATAATGAACTGGAAAGTATTTTTTTGTTTTTGGAAAGTATTTTCTTTAGATAATTTAACCTAAAGATATCTTCAAAATAGAATTTCTGTTTTTGATATTAATACCGTTTCCCATTTCCACCCAGGCTCAGCTGCTCACTCACATATGTCCCTAATGGCATCTGTGGGTCAGTCTAACCACTGCTAATAATCCTGTGTTTGTATCATTTTGGAGGATTTTGTTGTTCATCTGTTAGCCCTGGTTTCCTGTCTTGGCACCCTACACATGAACATGCACTTAGAAGACGGGGTTATTTGTTCTTTGTGAGACTTTGGCTAGAACCCATTATTCTGGAATTTTGTTTTTGTAACTTCTGTCCATTTTTGTGATGACCTTAATAAACATTTCTTTACCACTCAAGTCAAGATAAAATTGATGAATCATCTTGCTTGTATGAAACACTTTCAAAGCCAAGTAGGAAATGTGAGATTATGTCCTAAAATTCCTCTTGTAAACGTTGCCCCTTTTTCCTCCTCAGGTGTTTGGATTTCTAGCCAGTTTTATGTTCCTCTCTGACTTTTTCATTATGGCCTATGAAAAACGGCAGGAGTCCCAGCAGAGAAAACCTGAGACTAACACTAGGACAGAGGCCTGCAGGGAACCACTTAACGCTTAAAGACTCTGGAGAGCAGGTGTTACCTACGGCAGCGACCACGAGGTGCCTGAGCGTGGCCTGAGCGCTGGTACAATCTGTGTAATTGCTAAACCACTTCTGTTGAAGAGCAAGGGGGGGCGGGGGCGGAAGGCAGTTTTATCAACATTGGACAGTGTGTCCGTTCAGATGGGTTTTTTTGTTTGTTTGTTTTTTATAACATTTGAAACTTGTCTCTATGGAATTTATTTTTTTGGAGCTGAGCGCAATTGTTTCTTTAAATCACAGCTCAACTGCTGATAAATTATTCTGTCATTGTTAGTAGGCTTAGCTTTGAAATTATGCCTTATAGCTATATAAACATCATGATTAAGTTCATCCGTTTAGAAACAGCTTCATTTTAAAGTTAATTTGCTTAGCGATGAGTTTGTTTTTTGATGGTTAGATACGATGGAATGTATATTTAAAATGTTAAATTCAATATTTAAAATGTTGGTGTAGGTTTTTCCTTAAAATATAATAACTAGGCTTTACGGTCTCTTCTTCAGCCTTAAAGTTATCCTATAACATTTTAATTATTATTAACTCTTTTATAACCTAATAGAAAATGTTGGGAAATGTTGGTGTTATATGTAAAAAAGCAACATCTGCAGCCTGTATTTATACTGTACTTAGGTTGTTGTTGGTATCAAGTTAAAAAATAAAAGATTTTTACGTAACACATAGAAAAATGGAAGAAACTGATATCACATCTAAAGACCAAAGATAACAAAAATATACTTTTTGTGCAATACAGTGAAATTATAAAAGGAGGCTTCAGCTACTTACCAACGGTTTGAAGAGGTAAGCCCCTGGGGTGGGTGATAAGATGGTTCCTTCTACTGGCACATAATTATTTGTACTGAAATTAATACACCTCTGCAGGGCCTCTTAAGTGTTTTCTTCGGAGCCAGTCTTCTTTTTAAAATCCCAGCCTTTGGGTTTTTGTTTTTGTTTTTGTTTTTTTATCTGAGATGCTCGTTTTTGTGTCTCCTTACCAGGATGGTCCATACACTTTTTCATCATCAGGAGAGAGGAGAGGTGAACCACGCCTCTGACTCTTTCTTGTTGACAATTGTCCTTTCGTGGTCCAGACTCTCGGGCCCTTTTCATTCCGCGGTGTTAGCAGGATCCTTGGGTTTTTTTTTTCCACCGAGGCATTGCTCTAGTTTCTCTTTGGAGGAGACCTTCTTAAGGACGTGTATATCTAGAAAATCCTGCCCAGGTTAATACTGTTGATGGTATAAGGGAGTAGTCAAACCAGTCTCAAGAGACATATCAGGACCAGTTCTGATCATTTGGAAGAATTGTCTGTTGTTGGCAGACTGTGGTTCACAGACTAGACCTTTCTTGTCTTGCTCTTAGATTTCTGACCGAAGAATTTGGAGTTAAGGCAATGAGCCCAAGTATCAGGTCCTTCAGGAGTTTGGTGGAGGTCTCCCAGGCTAGGCGTGTCAGGTTTTCTCTTTGAAAAAGTGGGATCACGTTTCCAGTGTGATGGTTTAATGACCCCTCCCCCTTCTTAAGTTCTCATCTCCTTTTTGTGTGCTGTCGATAGGTTTCAGCTGCATAAATGTGGCTAACATGGTTCTCAAAAATTGGTCATAACAGCCAGTCACAGCTTCTGTCCCGTCTTAGTGACTCAGGACCTTATCTATTGTGTTAGAGTTTGGCTGCTCGTGCTAGTGGTGATGTCACCATTACCTGCTTGGGGGATAATGAGGCCAATCGTGGATGTTGTTGTTACTGGGCGTGCCATCTAAGAGAGGAGGAATAGCCTGGGTCTTGGGTTCAAGAATAAAGACTGCTTCAAAAACAACCAGTATATGGTAGGCAAGTTCTGATATTTCACATCAAACTACCGTACCAATGCCGTTTTAAGTATGCAGACCCCGCTGGGTTCACAGCAAGCCATCTGGGCTACCTCAGGGTTCCCACCTGTGCACTGGATTTAGTCCTCAGTGGCCTCACACATGTAGCTGGTATTGAGCTTAAGCTCTGGCTGTTGTGAGGTTTCACTTCCTTTGTTTCCTTGGTGTGGGAGTGGACCTCTTAACTAGCCACGTAATCCTTGCCTTTTCAGAAACATAATTATCCGCTGGTATCTTCAGTCAGTCTAGAACCTTTCTTTACATTGTTTTCTAGGGGACCCATGACTGATTAGCCTACCTCTTTTATTCCAGGAGAAATTAGGAGTAAAAAGACCATGTGGTAAATAAAAATTCAGTGAGAACTTGGGACCAAAACCACTGTTTTGTACAGAAAAGGGCAGATTCAATAAACTCAAATTTAAAATAATTTTTATTAAAATTTATGATAAATTTAATTTGTTATATTTTATACAAATAAACTGTTTAGAATGGCTTTTAAAAATATATAAGGGAAATGCACTTACAATATAAAAATTTTACAATTGTAGTACTTAAACAATTTAAACTATGTTTTGTTTGGGGATTGGGAAATGTATTTTTACATTGTTTATGGCAAATCATTTTTGTATTTATCAATTGAAATCCTGTGGGTCTTTTTTTCTCTCTCTCCATGTCAAATTTTGTAGTCTCCTTTTTAAATAAATTCATTTTATAGTCTGTACCTTTGTAGTTGCAATTATTACAGAAGAAAGCTTTTCCCAGAATTCTAGGGGTTGGCTCTACAACCGTGGTGAGGAGTGATGTAGAGTACTGGACTGTGGTTCTACCCAGGTGTGGGCACAGCTAGGAAAGAAAGAAATCCAGTTCCTACCCATGGGCTTTTCCTCCTGTTGGAAAGTTGGAATACATATGCAAAGAAGGATTTGAGGGAGCTATGGGGGAAGAGTTATAAAGGAATGTTAAAGACCAGACGCCTTAAAATACTACCGAAGAAGTGAATTTGGACTCTTCATCACATTTCTCAGCGTGGCTAACAATGCTAGAAACAAAACAGACACATTCTCCTTCAGACTGTTCAATGACTGGGAGAGTGTGAAGCTACCCTAGGGTGGTTCTGGTAAAGCTACAAGTATTTGTGTAGTTTGCAAAATTCCTGCCTCCAGCCTGGATGAGAATAACAAGTCTTTATAGTCATCAAGAAGTCAGTGGAATTTGTGCATTCTTTAGAGTTTTGTGTTTTGTTAAAGAGCACTATCAAGATGCAGTTAACTGCAAGGAGCAGAAAACCTGATTAAGTGGGTCTTAAACCGTCAGGAAAGTTTATTTCACAAGAAGTCTATGCAGGACAATTCTAAGACAGGTAAATTCAGTGGCTCAATGGTGTCATCAGGAACCCTGGGGTCTTTCTTTCCATATTTTTTTGCCCATTCAACTTCTGCTGTGAAATTTGATCCTCAGGATTGACAAGCAACACCTCCAGGGATCAATGACCTGCACGACAATGTCTGAAGGCCAGAAGAGATTGTTGTTCTGTGTCTCTCTGAGGTGTCCTTTTTTTCACAAAAGCCCTCAGCTAGTTGCTTACTACAAGATATTAAATGCCCATTTCTAAGTTACTTACTGATGTAAAGAATGGAATTACTGCCTGACCAGGCGGTGGCGCAGTGGATAGAGCGTCGGACTGGGATGCGGAAGATCCAGGTTCGAGACCCCGAGGTCGCCAGCTTGAGCACGGGCCCATCTGGCTTGAGCAAAAGCTCGCCAGCTTGGACCCAAGGTTGCTGGCTCCAGCAAGGGGTTGCTCGGTCTGCTGAAGGCCCACGGTCAAGGCACATGTGAGAAAGCAATCAATGAACAACTATGGTGTCGCAAGAGCAACGAGAAACTAATGATTGATGCTTCTCACCTCTCTCTGTTCCTGTCTGTCTGTCCCTATCTATCCCTCTCTCTGACTCTCTCTCTGTCCTTGGAAAAAAAAAAATAATAAAGTTAAAAAAGAAAAGAATGGAATTACTGTCATTGGCTTAAAATAAGCAACACTCTTCGTCTTGGGTTGTGAATACCCTTTGAAGCATATATAGCCTTCGGATACCCAAACAAAATGGCTTCTGTTAGTAAGAGAAAGAGCCATTGGGTGGGGGATCAAGAGTGTCTGTCTGTCACAAGAATGCTAAGGCTTGTGCCCAGCCAGTAGAAATAAAATCCCCAGTTAAAGACTTTCTTTTTTTGTGGACCTGACTAGCCCAAAACAACTTAAAATAGAAAAGTGAAGTTTTTATTTTTTAGCCTGAATTATAATTCTACAAGTAGTATGTATTATAGAAAATCAGTTTAATAAAAAGCAAGAAGTATTGTTCTTCCCCTGGTATCTTTGAATTTGGCTACTTTTATTTTTAAAATAGGTCAGGCACTGGAATTACAGAGGATAACCATCCAGCCTGAGTAGATTATAATGTTTGGCCACATTTGATTCTAGGATCCTTGGTTAAAAAGGAAAAAGTCATATTTTAAAGTACCACCACCTCTCATCTTACCCTCTCTCCTTTTCCAAAGGTAAACACCATCTTAAATTTCATGAGTATCTTTCCTGTCTGTTTTTATTGTCTGTATTATCTATCTACAAGTGTATCTATAAACAAATTACATTGTAGTTGTACTACATGTATCTTTTTATAGCTTTTTAAAAATTTTATTATTATTCTTAGCTTGCTTTTCAAGTAGTATTTTGAAATGTTTCTGATACATGTAACTCTAATTCATTCCTTTTAAGTGTTATTTGGGATTCCATTGTATGAATACGCCACAATTCTCATTCCCCCGTTGATAGAAAAAACTTAATAAGGCTTTTTCTTTTAACTGTTCCAACCAATGTTACAGTGAACAAACATACTTGAATGTCTCACACACATGTGCTAGAGTTTATATGTTGGGTGCGTACTTAGATGGACAACGATCGGGCCTGAGGGTATGTGCAATTTCAACAGGGGGAAACATTTCTAAATGGACCTCCAAAGTAGTAGAACTCCGTCTATAGTCTCATCCGCAGTATAGGAGAGTGCTTGTTGCCCTATGCTCTTCTTCTGCTTAATGTTAGTTCAACTTAACGCTTTTGCCACTGTGGAACTGAAACGGTCTTTCGTTTCATTTTATTGTATTTCTCTGAAGTGAGAAGCGGGGAGGCAGACAGACTCCTGCATGCACCCAACGGAGATCCACCAGGCATGCCCACTAGGGGGCGATGCTCTGCCCATCTGGGGCATTGCTCCGGTGCAACTGGAGCCATTCTAGCGCCTGAGGCGGAGATCATGGAGCTGTCCTCAGTGCCCAGGCCAACTTTGCTCCAGTGGAGCCCTGGCTGCGGGAGGGGAAGAGAGAGACAGAAAGAAAGGAGAGGGGAAAGGGTGGAGAAGCAGATGGGTGCTTCTCCTGTGTGCCTTGACCGAGAATCAAACCCGGGACTTCCACATGCTGGGCCAAGGCTCTACCACTGAGCAGCCAGCCAGGGCCTACTTTTACATTTTTAGCATGCATATTCGACTTGATAAAAATGTGTTCAGCCCATCGGTTGCTTGGCGTGAGTGACCACAGCTGTGGCCATCAGCTGTTTACTATCACTGGTAAACATTGCAGAGGACTCACTCTCCTCGGAGGTGGCTGGGCTCTTTCATCAGTGATTCTTGTCAGCTGGTCCCTTTTGTAGGCCAGACCTTCATTAAACCAGCACTTCATTAGGGAAGACACCAATTCTGTCTAATCAGTGGGCAACCACCTGATTGTAAAGATGATTAAAAGCTCAGGGGCTGGTTTTGGTCCTTAATTTGAAGATTCATGTTCTCATCATGGGACATTCTAGAGCTTGTCTCGTCGGTGGAATTTAGTTCAGACTTGCACAGTGAGACTGTCACCTTGGAGACAGTTTTGGTTCGGGCTTTAGTTGCCTCTCACATCACGAGGAAGTCCTCACACTCAAAAACTCCAAGGCCCAGAAGAACGGGGGGGAGCTTTTGTTGCTAGAGTCCCCGCCCAGGCAAGTGTGTGATCAGTCCTGGATGCCTGCAGTGCCTTCAGATCTGAAGGGGACAGGAGCCATAGGGTAAGGCCTCTTCCACTGCCTGAGTGCTTCGAACCTGGTCGCTGGGGCCCCTCTCTCAAATGTAACCACGTGTTTGATGACCTGGGGTAGAGGCTGTCGGAATATTCCAGGCTTGGGGAGTACTGCCTCCATAGCCAATATTCAAAGCACCTGATTTTGGTCTTAAAAAAAAATTTTTTTTTAAGTTTGTCCTTAATTGATTGTGAATTATCTCTGAGCTCCCAAGAGCTTTACTAGGAAGTCACTTGGGTTTTGTCCTCATTCAGGGCCCATCTGCCTTTCCTCAGTGTTGTCCGGGTGGCACGTCATGGGGCAAAAGCCGTTTTCTCTGCAGAGCTGTTGTGGAAATATCTGCGTGTCCATCTGCAGTTCACACCCTGCCAGGTGTGCCCAAACCACTGGTGAGCTCTCACTGGAGAACTCGAGGTCCTGAACATGCACTGTGTCCTGTGACAGGTGAAGGCCAACGACTTTCCCCCTGAGGGATATGAAAAATAAAGTATAGCAATCCGCTACCCAGGCTGCAAACCGAGGCCAGGTATGACACGGAGACACATTCATTCACTCGGTGCCACCGTTGTAATGAAGGCAGCCACGTTCTCGTTTAAGCTTCCACGGTCCACAGTGAATCTCCCAGTTTCCATGGATCTGATATCAATGTTCAACTTACAGGAAGCCTTGAAGCTTTGCCTGGCACCCCGGCTACCCGGAACACTGGGAGAAGACTGTGTACTTTGCTTCTCCCAGGAAGAGGCTTGTTTCAATGGTTATGCTTGGCAGGCTGGATGGGGAAATGCCATTCTTAGTTCTGCATGTGACTGACCCTCACGTTAAGCCACCAAGGAGGCTGCAATGAATGAACTTCCGGGTAGGTTCTTACAAAAGAGCGCAAACACGGTCCAGATTACACACACCCCGCCCCCCAAACAAACTAACGAAACCCCGCAAGACCAAAAAAAACTACAGCCAGTATCTACTAAGTGGATGGATATTTGGGGCTTCCTGGGTGGGAATGGATCTTGAGATCCAATCCCATCCCTGATTCTTGTCCCTGCTTGTCCCTCGTTTAGAATATGCCCCGTCTAAGTGCTGTCAGCTCAGACTAAGGTCTTTGCTCCACAGGAGCCGTGAAATGCGCTCCAGGTTTTTGCATCTGCTGTTCTGTTCACCCTCAGCCCCTGGCTGGGCTGGCACTGCCTGTTCCTTTAATTCTACAGTCCTCTGGCTGTCAGTCATAAACATCTTCACCTGTGCAGGGCTTTTCCCAGCGCTACCTTTTTCTCTGGCATCCAGCGGCCTCCTTGCCCAGGATCTTTATTATATAGGAAAGGTACCTATTGTTGGAGAACTTTAGCGGCTTTCTGTCCCGCCCACCCCTGGGGAGCCGACAGGTCTCGCTCTTTTCAGCCCATCCCATTCACTGTTCCCCCAACGCTATCCTGTGGCCAGCAGGGACATTTTCCGCCACGCAGTCTTACGCAGCCACCTCTGAGCGAGGCTGTTCGGGCTGCTGCCGCCTGTTTGGGAGTGTACCCACATCTTCAGCCGCTTCCACCCGCAGCAGGAGTGAAGGTGACAAGGAGAGAGCGCTGACGCCAGGATGACTAACTGAGGGAGTGTTTGCTTGGTCCCACGGGACTGTCCTTGGGAAACCCGTTCTGGGGCGGTCTGTACCGGGAGTGAAGGGGTGCAGGTGCATCCGCTGATCGCTGTGTCCCCTTGGCCAGCATTACCCCAAGGACAGACTACTTGCGTGTGCAGGTGGCACCTGTGTGGGTGCTGAGTGGGTCCCCAGTGTCGAGAGGTAAGCAACGTCAAGAGGAGTAAAATGTTGCACAAGGGGGCGGGGTGTCTCTTACAGCAGCGATTTTCAACCAGTGTGTCTGTCAGGGCACGCTGGTGTGCTGCAAGAATTTTTAAAACATGCAATCCCTGATTATTTAGTCAAGGCACTGACTTCTAAGATTGTCCAATAAAAAGGACAACAGCAGCCACCACAACAATAGCCATTCGGTGTGACTAAATAAAAATTATACCTATCTTTTTGTCAGATTGGCAGAAAATAGCATTTTTTGATGTGCCACAGAATTTTATTATTAGTTTATGAGTGCCATGAAATGAAAAAGGTTGAAAATCGCTGTCACAGCAATATAACGGTAAGCAGATAAAGTCCCAAAAGATTACATTCAGTGTGGTGTCCATTTCATTTCATTATAAATTACCCTACTTATAGGCACGTTTTAGGCGATACAGGCCGCTACAGTCGGACTATATAATAAGAAGCACATGTAGTGAATGGGAGATTCAGGGGGTTATTTTTGGCGAGAAGAAATGGGCAGGAGACGGGAAAAGGTACAGTTTCATTAAATGTAAATTATGTCATGATAGTTTCATGCTGACTGCATTATTAAAATATAGGAAGGAGGCCCTGCGTGGATCAACGATCAGAGTGTGAGAGTGTCATGAACCGAAGATGATGGCTCATCTGTGTACCTGAGGTCCAAATAAAATGAACAAGTTTATGTATCACTTCTGAACCCTGGATTCCGACGAACTCGACCTCTCTGAAGCCTGCGCCTCGGCCGGGGACCAAGGGCGGCGCTGCTCCCCACCAGCCAGAAGAGGGCGCGCGCCGCTGGGGGAGAGCGCGCTGCGCGGGCTGCGGCGGCCACCTGCGCCTTACGGGTTTGTTTTCGGAAAAGGAAAGCTGCGGCCAGCTGGGAGCGGTGGCCGCGCCTAAGCAGCCACCGCTGCTGCCAAGGGATCCCCGGGGACTCCCCAGGGAGGGCTCCGGTCCCGTGTGCAGCCGCGGGGTTGCGGGGGGAAGCAGCTGCCGGGCCCCTGACTTCCCGCTGCCCCACCTCCCCAGTGGCCGAGGCCGGGCGGAGTCGCCGACTTGGGCCCGCTGGCTGCATCTACTCTCCACACAGTTTGGTTTGGCCTGGAGTGTACTTTAAAAAGGTTTATTTGACAACATTTATAACTCGGGAAATGTTTAGTCTAAAAGTCCAGATTTCCACTTCTCTCGGTCACTTGTGGCAACTGGCGACACTGGGCTGCTGTCCCTCCCGCATCCCACATGCACCGGCTGCCGGGGAGGGAGGTTTTTAAAAATAGTTGGCCAGATCCATACCGGGCGGGGCCATTACTCTGGCTCCTTCCCAGCAGTCGCACACTTCATACCATAACGCTTCTTTTTTTGCACAGCTCTACATGGAGTTAATCACGGTCTTAAGTATTTTTTTTTTTTGCATATTTTTCAAGGTACACTGAAAACTACAGTAAAACCCTAAACGATACACGAGCCGCTTCAATCTTCCTACAAGGTGCGGAGGCACGCGGTGTTCTCACGGTGGCCCTTTGTGAGGAAGTCCCTCTGGGTGGGCCTAATCCAATCTGGAGGACGATCTTTCCACCCACCTGGCACCCAGCAGCCAGCCTGGCAGCTCCTTCCACCCAAGCTAGGGATTTCCTAAATTTTGTTATTTTCCCCGTTTTTTAATAAGCAAAGACATTCCCTTTTTCAATCTTAATCACATGTGGAACTCCATATATAAAACAGGAAATGTGATATTTACATAGATCATCACTTTCCAACATTTCCTTATTAGAAAGTCAGTTCCTAAGAACAGCAGGGTTAGTTTGAAAGCCCAGTTTGTCTTAAGGTGGTAACTGGAGCTGTAGCCTCCTCTTAGGAGTCACGGGGCTGCTTTGTGTTAGCGCAGGAGGGAGAGGTGCAAAGTGACCCGGCCTGTGTGGGTTCCCAGTGCCAGTGTTTGTTGTTGATGACATCAGTGTGTTTTTAGTGTTTACCAGCATGTATTCTCTGCACATAAAACCAGGTATCCGCCAGCCTCGGGTAGATCCTCCACACCAGGAAGTGGTGGTTGCTGAGGGGCCCCAAAGACCTGTTATGTTGCTGTGGCAACACAAGTATGCTTTTCATGCCAAGGAAGAGGCTGGGAGGTAACGCCCAGGGGATGGGCCGCTGTGGGTCACTTCAGTATCCTGGCTGGAGGCACAGGTGGAGGGCTGAGCAGGTAAACGTGTCTGGAAGAGAGACCTCCAGCACATGGCTGCAGCAGAGGGGCACGGCGGGCCGGGCCAGCTGCCCATGGAGGAAGCCGGTCAGCTCTGGCCCTGCACTAACATCCCAGTGGCCCCGGGAAACACCAGACCTAGACTCAAATCCCAGCTGTCACTCACCTCACACCCACTCCGCTTTCTGGTCTCCAGCTCCATCACCAGGGCATCAGGGTAGGGGTGCTTCCCCAAAGGGCAAAGACTGGGGAGGGGGGACGTAGTCCTGCTGCTGCACATGGAGACAACCACACCAGCGCCATCTTCAAGAGCCTCTCCCTGCAACAGTCTTTCTTGTGGGTGGCGAGAACACATCTGTGACAGAGGCTGGCCCAAGGGTGAGCACCAGCCTCCACTTTCCCTCCCTTCCTCCCCAAGGGCTAGGCCAGGCCTTTGGAGGCTCTGCTGGCCAGGGAGCTGGCTGCTTGCGACAGAGGATGTGGGCAGACCAGCTTTGGCCACAGGGGCCAACACCCTCTCCTGGGGCCTCAGGTTGCCACATTGAGTCAGGGCTGCCTCTTGGTCCTTGGTCCCCCGACTCCCTGTCCTCCCTTTGTGGGTCCAATCTTCCCTCCTCTCACATCTTGGCTTGGTCCCATGCTGCGGTGACTGCTCGGCGGGCTGGGAGCTCCCTGGACTGGGAGCTGGGAGGAGAGTAGTTTGGGTTGTACATGGGCACTGCCCCTGGGTTGAGCAGTCCCAGAGAGGGCCTGGTTTAGAGAAGACAGACACATCACACAGCCTGTATTCTCTAGGACCCTACAAGGCTTAGCTTTAGAATACGGCATTGGCCTGAGTTGGGGGGGGGCCGGGTTACCTCCTTGGGGGTTGTTGGGGGTTGGATGTAACTGGGTCTGTCGTTCCCCATTCCCCAAGGAGCTCTTTTAGCTACTTTGGAGCCTAAACAGGCCATATATATATATATATGTATTTTTTTTAATTGGGGTAAAATATACGTAACAGAAAATGAACCATTTTAACAATTTTTGGGTACACTGTGCAGTGGCATTAAGAACATTTAACTATTGATCAACCATCACCAATGTCCACCTCCAGAATGTTTTCATCTTCCCAATCGGAAACTGTCTCCATTACACACTAACTCCCTGTCCCCTTCCCAGACCCCGGCAATCACCATTCTCCTTTCTGTCTCCCTGAATTTTGATTACTCTAGGTCCCTCATGTAGGGAAATCACATGGCATTTGTTGCTTTGTGTCTGGGTTATTTCCTTTAACAGTATGTCTTCAAGGTTCATCCATGTGTCAGAATTTCCTTCCTGTTTTAAGGCTCCCTGCGTTGCTTTGAGTCCTGCTTTGTGTCTTAATTGAACAGTACCAACTTCCACCCTTACAATCAATTTGCTTTCAAAATATGAAAATCTCGAGTCTTCTGCATCCTTTAGTCTTCTTACCTTCAGGGGGTGGTCCCCAGAGAGCACCTCTCCATGAGCCTTGTGGACCCCTTCACGTCACTCCTGGTTTTACTGCGTTCTTCTGGTTTAATAAAAAAAAATCCTTCTGTAATTGGCCAAGTCAATATTTTATTAAAAAACACACAAACACACACACATTTAACGGTCACAAAGGCAGAGCCAGAAAGGAGACTGAGATGTCGTCTTTGGGGACAGGCTGACCACACAGTGCTTTTACACTTTAAAGTGAGGCACGCCTCACTTTGAAGAAGGAGGGCATCTTCCAGACCAATTCCCAAGCTAGATAAATTAGAAGAGGGCTTTGTTTTTACAGGTACACCAGACCGAGGGCAGCCTCTCCCCCCCCAGGAATGTGATTCATGCAGGAGTATTCAGAAACCCCTCCAACTGCGCTAAGTGCGGTCACTAGTCCCTGAGGCAGTTTTAAAAGCAAGAGAGAGAGAGAGACCAGATTTCCCTGGAGGCCGCTTTTCTTTCCCAAATGGGGAGGAACATTCTCCAAGGAAGACCAGAGACAGAGATTGGGAGCAGGTCAGGGGCCCAGGAGGAAGGCGAGTGCCCCTTCCTGCACCCAGTGGCCTGGGCGGGTCTTTGGCACAGGAACACAGATTCAGAAGTCTTTCCTAGGATCACTGGCGCACGGATCCTCCTGTCTGCGGGGCCACGCGTCCTGCAGGGCCTTCTCGGGGCCCGGAGGCTGGGGTGTCCTCAGACGGGTGCATCTTGGGAAGGAAACGGCAAAGTGAGGACTGGCCAGCGTGCAGCCCCCCACAGAGCGAACCCACGATCTGCTCCGTGCACTGCCTTCCTCTGCCCGCACCAGCTTTCACCGGGATCCTTTTATTCTGTCAATACCTTTCTGAAAAAGCAACAAATGAAATGGTGCAGGCTTCCTCCTCAGAGGTACTTGAACTCCGTTAGTGTTTCTTTTGGCTCTTCCTCCACAATGTTAAGTAATATGTTTACACCAATATTGATAGATTGATCACCTTTAGACAGTACCTAGTAGCCTTTTTTACCGTTTTTTCTTAAACAGCTTTACTGAGATGTAATTCACATACCATAGACTCGGCCCATGGTTTTCACTAGAGTCACAGGACTGTGTAACAAGTTCAGAATGTGTTCACCACTTTAAATGAAACCCCATATGCATTAGCAGGAACCCCTGAATCTGCCCCCAACCCTAAGCAGCCACTCATCTACTGTCTATCTCTGTGGATGTGTGGATTCTGGACTTTTTTTTTTTTTTTTGCAGGGACAGAGAGAGAGTCAGAGAGAGGAATAGATAGGGACAGACAGACAGGAACAGAGAGAGGTGAGAAGCATCATTCATTAGTTTTTCGTTGCCGTTGTGTCACCTTAGTTGTTCATTGATTGCTTTCTCACATATGCCTTGACCACGGGCCTTCAGCAGACCGAGCCACCCCTTGCTGGAGCCAGCAACCTTGGGTCCAAGCTGGCGAGCTTTTGCTCAAGCCAGATGGGCCTGCACTCAAGCTGGCGAGCTCGGGGTCTCGAACCTGGGTCTTCCACATCCCAGTGCGACGCTCTATCCACTGCGCCACCGCCTGGACAGGCGATTCTGGACATTTTGCATAAATGGAATCCTATGATATGTGTTCTTTTATGGCTGGCGTACATCCTGTTAACTGTTTTGCGGTGACTCCTAGAAAGAAACTGACACTCTGCTGTGACAATCTTTCCTGCCCTGGCAACTCACAACATAATGAATATGCTTTGATGTTTTTTTTAACACAGTTCTTTTCTTTTCTTTTTAAAGAGAAAACAAAGAAAGAAAGGAAGTGCTAGATCAAAGAAAGAAGTCGATGAATCAGAATAGCCGGTTCACACTTTCAGCAATTCTAAAGATAAAACAATATAAGGTACAGGTAGAGAGATACATTTATAAGGATGCTCACTGCAGCGCTTTTTAGTAGCAAAGAATGAAAACAACAACAAGAGAAGATAAAGCCGCCACATAGGAGACAAGTTAACGATGGCACACACGTGCCACGGAGTTCATGTAGCACCACGGAGCCACCAAGAACAGAGAAGAGCACTGTGGACGTGGGGAAATGTCTGATGGGCGGCAAAGTAGGAGAAAAAGATCAGGTTACAAAATAACACATACAGTTTTGATCCTTTTCATCGAAGCAGCGTATATATTTCTATATGGTCATCTGTATCTCTATACAGCCAGAGAGAGGGGGTCCTAGAGGCCAGACAGGGGGTGCTCTTTCTGGATAGCGTCATGACAGATGGTTTTTATTAAAAAAAAATTTATTTTTTTCAATTTCTACTTTTTAAAAAAAATTTTGAGAGAGAGACATCAATTTATTGTACTACTTATTTACACATTCATTGGTTGATTCTTGCCTGTGCCCTGACTAGGGATGGACCCTGCAAACTTGGCTATGGGGCAATGTTCTAACCGAGTGACTGGACCGGGGCTTTTTTCAACTTTTTTATTAACAATTTTCTTTTTACAGGGACAGAGAGAGTCAGAGAGAAGGATAAATAGGGACAGACAGACAGAATGGAGAAGCATCAATCATTAGTTTTTTGTTGCCATTGCGACAACATAGTTGTTCATTGATTGCTTTCTCATATGTGCCTTGACCGCGGGCCTTCAGCAGACTGAGCCACCCCTTGGAGCCAGCGATGTTGGGTCCAAGCTGGTGAGCTTTTGCTCAAACCAGATGAACCCGCGCTCAAGCTGGCGACCTTGGGGTCTTGAACCTGGGTCCTTCTGCATCCCAGTTCGACGCTCTATCCCCTGCGCCACTGCTTGGTCAGGCTTAACAATTTTTTAGAGTATAATTTTTAAATGGTCTACATTTTATTTTTGTCATTAGGAAACATTTAAAGAAAATGCTTCTCCATCAGAGGCTGAAATGTGAGGGCATTCCTGGGCGTGGTGGGTGTGGGGACGAGAGCCCAGGTCCCCTCCAGCAGGCTGTTCTCCAGGTGAAATCCCAGAACAGGCTGTCCTCCTGTCCCTGGGCACAGGGACCTGCCAGAGACCATCTATGTTTGGACAACCAGGACTCACCTGTTGACTGGGTCACACAAGAGATCTTGTAGGACAGCCACACGCTCGCCAGGCAAAGGAAGGTAGCCACGAAACCGAAGATCTGCAAAGGAGAGAGAGGAAAGGAAGTTCCGGGCCAGAGCCAACCACTTGGGCAGTGTTTCTGCTTTTCATGTCTGTACCTGTCCCCTGCATGGACTGTGCCTGTCAGGGAGCTTGGGGAGTCACGTGACACAAACACCTCATTCTTGCTCAGGTGCAGGGACGAGACCCTGTCCCCTGTCCCCACTAGCTGGGACCCAGGTCGGGCATCACAGCCAGGCCTTCAGGTCCCCACCCTCAGCTCTTCTCACTCTGGGCAACCTCAGTGCCCATGTTCAGGCTGTTTCAACGGAGCTACTGTAATTATCCAGGCCTGATGGAAAAGAAAAAGGTGGACTTGTAAATTTTAATTTGGGTTTCCAGATTTTTAATGTTCAAATGGATTTTATTGTGTGGTAGCAGTGTGCATTTTATTCATAACAGTTTATGTCTGGCTTCATAGCTGGGTAAGGGCCAGGAGCTGAGCCCTGCCTTCTCACCTTACATTTGCACATATTTAAATAAGTTTAGACTGAAATAAACTCAGGCAGTGCGCCTTTCCTTTCCAAGGGTTCCCCAGCGCTCCAGTGTGGGGCCTTGCCCCCCCATCTGTGGACGGGGAACAGGGCGCCTACAGAGGGAGAGGTCCTCACATGAGGCTCGTCAGACAGTGAGAAGTGGGCAGCCGCTTTGGAGTACTGTCTGCAACTTCACAGCCTGAAGCCATTTTCCTGACTTATGAACAAACCTGGCACCCGCAGCTAAAATCTACTGAGTGCTTACTATGTACCCATCCGTCTATCTAAGCCCTCATAACTCTGCCAGGTGGGTCCTGCTGTTACCCTCCCAACCCCCATTTTACAACTAAAGAAACAGAGGGGCAGGAAGTCAGCTATTCTGCGCAGGGCCACAGAACAGCAAGGGCCAGCCCTGAGATCGGAGCGCAGAGGGTCTGGCTCCAGAGCCCGCACTCTGCTCTAGTTGAGGCCCAGGCGTCATCAGGCTTGCAAAAAGCCTCAGGCCCATTATGTTGCCACTAAATGTCCGGCTGCAACCACCGCTGATGTCCAGGAGGAATGGCCCAGGGTGAAGGACAGAATTTTCAAGGTTCGGTTTTCTTATCAAGTCCAGCTGCTGGGCCTAACCTGTGATGGCGCAGTGGATAAAGCACTGACCCAGAATGCTGAGGTTGCCAGTTCAAAACCCTGGGCTTGCCTGGTCAAGGCACATATGGGAGTTGATGCTTCCTGCTCCTCTCCCCTTCTCTCTCTCTCTCTCTCTCCTCTCTTTCTCTGAAAAATGAATTAAAAAAATCCAGCTGCTGGTTTGTATAAGCAGCTGCCCCCACAGGCTCACACCCCCCTTCCCCCCTCCCCCCGTCTATTTCCTTGGCTCCTTTTGTACTGATTGTGCCACATAATTAGCCTATTAGAGCCTCTTGTGGCCTCTCATTGTCTGTTCTGCACAATTAGCACATTGTATTATATCCTGGTCCCCAACTGTCTGCACTGCATAATTGAACAGTTTAATATTTCGCTGCATGATGCTATTCTGGATGACAATGCTTTGTTTGCTAATTGTTTCACGGGCGTTGGCCTTGACTCCTGAACTAGATCACCATTTTTTCATAAGCAAAGACCCTATCGTTTTATCGCATCTGGCTCCCCCACGGAACCAGGCTTGGTCCTAGGCACCAAGATGGTGTTTGATAAATGGGGTTTATTGGGATGCCAGGGCTAACATCGTTATATACAACCAGAATCATAAAACCCAGCGGGAATCTCCCCAGGCGGTTCTGAAACAGAGTAGGCGCAAGTGTTCTCTGTGCCTCCTCCACCAGCCTGTTTGTAGTCAGGCAGGTGGTAGTGACCTGGAGGCGGCAACCACACCTGTCCTGGGAGACTGCAGGAAGCGGGGTGGGGGGTGGGTCCCAGGGGGTGCAGGTGGTGGATGGAAGGCTGGGCTCTGGGAGGCAGGTAAGGGGCGTGAGTATTCTGAGTGACCTTCCGCCTCATGCTGACCCTCAGAGGGCAGAATCTACCCCAGTGGAATTCCAGGCAAGAGCCCACTCTCAGCCCAAAGTCTGGAGGATTCTGGTACTGTGTGTAAATGAAAGAGTGACTGTCACACAGACGGTTTTTCTTAAAACTCATTTTAAAAACCTTGCCTGCTCCTCGTAAGGCAAAGCGGCACTGACCCCCAGGCCACCAAAGTCGAAGCAATTTGCTAAATCAGAAATCAGATGACAGGAGTCTGCAAATCTTTTTCAAATAATGACTCACACCTATGTATGTATGTGTGACTGGTGTGAGAAGGACAAATACCTCCCACAGCTCTGTTCTTTTCTGACATTTCCATGCTACTTCTATTTAGGCTATCAGGTGGGTCAATTTCCACCTTTGAAAGGTACAGGAGGGTGACTTCCTGGCCTGAATACTGTTAAAATGAGGACTGGCAAAGCTAGGACTGATGGCTGATATCGATTACTAACTGGCCACAGTGCTGTTCCCCTGGGCCCAACAGCAGCTCCAGAATCTTTCTCTGGTAGAGCTGATGCAGCCACAAGCAGATGACCACGAGCCATGAGCACAAGATTTAAAAACTACTTGCCACCTGATTTAGGTCGTGGGTGCAAGAGAGCAAGCCTGGACCATGGGGCCATCTGTTTGCCAACAGCCCTGATGATTCACCTCCTGAGACCCTCCGCTGGGGACCCAAGTTTAAGGTTCTTTGGAGACGGGGCTGGCTGGATCAAGGTGGGTACTGACTCTGTGACAGACAGAAAACAATCCCTTGGCTCTCCCCATCGGGAAGAAAACGAGCATTCAGAATGTGAACTCGTCGCCGAAGGCTCCCTGGGAAGGTTCTCACCGCTGCGGCCACCAGCTCGCTCTGGTTGTAGCTCTTGGAGGCTGCCACAATGGAGGCGATTAGAAGGAGCAGGGTACCGATTAAATAGTGCAGAAGTTCCTGGGGGGTGAAAACAAAGCAGAGCAGTGGGTTGGGAGGTCCACTCTGGGTCCTAGAGGCACCCCGGCATCAGAAGAGACGAACAGAAGGGGAGGGAGCATGACCCCCAACAGCAGCAGCGTGGCTCACAGGCAGCACATGCCTAAAGCTGGCCTGGATGAGGCCAAGCAAGAGGAAAAAGATGCCAGGCCAGCAGGGAGAAACAGAACAAAAAGAAAGGATGCTTCTTGTGTGAGAGGAGATGTCCATCAAGGGTGGCTCCCCTGCTCAGATCAATGTGTAGACAGCACCTTGACCTCTGGCCAAAGCTTCTAAGAAGCAAATGTACTTCTCCCAAATCCCTGGCTGGAGAGTTTAAACAAAGCTCCAGCCAGAGAAGCAAAGCCCCCTAAAGAGATGTTTGCCTTTTGCTTCTGCTTCAGAGAATGTTTCGGGCTCACAATGTAATGACTTTGGTGGCTGCCCAGAGTGTCTGCCTGTTCTGTGAACAGTTTTTTTAGGTGTGGATTTGAGAGGCGCTTGGTCCCCTTAGACCAGAGTGTGGTCAGAGGCCCTTCTATGAAGTGCTCGGGTGTTTGATGGGAGCTGGTTTCCTCACTCCTAAGTCCTACTGGTTTTGTCCTCCTTTTATCTTCTCCGGTCTCTTCTCTCACGAAGTGAGCCTCAGGCTGTGCTCTGCCGAGGAGTCTCCCCACAAGGCTGACTCCACCTCTGCTCCTCCCCTGGGTGCACGGGGCGTCCATTTCCATCCCACACATTCTCCAGGATTAGAATGTCATTCAGCAGCATGGAAATACTTTCACCTCCTTCTTCATCCTCCCCAATAAATACTAGATCAGAGCAGGGCTGGGGTTTAGGGCCATTCGTAGTACTCATTCTAAATCCAGAGCATATCCATTTTCAGTCTTCAATAAGAGTCCAGAAATTATTCCTTCGTGAGCTCTGCCCATCAGGCAGGTGGCTGTTACATTATGGGAAAGCATTCCAAATTCAAACTGCAGCTCCTCGCAGAGCTGTGTAAAATCAAAGACCCTGATTTCTCCCTCAGGGACCAGAAAGGACTATGACAAGGTAGACCAAAGAGATTTTGACTAAGAGCAGGTTAGTAACTGGCAGTTCCCTACCTCCAAGATTCTCTCAGATAAAGAAAGAGGAGTGTGACATGGGATGGGAAAATGACCGGAGAGGGTACTCAATGGAAGGGCCTCAGTTGTTCTCGGCTAACAGATGTGTGGCTCAGCTTATCCTTCCGACAATTCTAAACCTTCATGCACCTAATAGAAGGACAACAAAATACATGAAGCAAAAACTCAAAGAAATGAAGGGAGAAATAGATAATTTAAAAATATTAGCTGGAGACTTCAATGTCCCACTTTCAATAATGTTTAGAAAAACTAGGGAGGAGAGCCCCAAGAAAATAAAAGACTCAAGCAATGCTATAAAACTAGACATAACAGACATTGATGAAGCATTCTATCCAACAACAGTAGAATATGCATTCTTTTCAAATGCACATAAAACATTCCTCAGCACAGATCGTATACTGAACCATAAAACAAACATCAATAAATGTAAAAGGATTGGAATAATATGACATATTTCTCTCACTACAATGGAATGAAGTTAGAAATCAACAGCAGATGGAAATTTGGGAAAATCACAAATTTGTAGAAATTAAACAACACATTCCTAACTAATTAATGGGTCAATGAAGAAATCACATGGAGAATTAGAAAATACTTAGAGGTGAATGAAATGAACACACACTATACCAAAATTATGGGATGCATCTAAAGCAGTGCTCAAGAGAGACATTTTTATATATAAATGTCTATATTAAAAATGATTTCATGTTAATAACTAACCTTTGACTTAAGACATTGGGAAAGAAGAGCAAACTAAACCTAATGCAAGAAAGAAGGAAATAACGATTGTAGCAGCAACTAATGATATAGAGAAAATAAAAATAATAGAGAAGCCTGACCAGGCGGTGGCGCAGTGGATAGAGCATTGGACTGGGATGTGGAAGACCCAGGTTTGAGACCCCAAGGTCACCAGCTTGAGTGCGGGCCCATCTGGCTTGAGCAAAAGCTCGTCAGCTTAGACCCAAGGTCACTGGCTCCAGCAAGGGGTTGCTCGGTCTGCTGAAGGCCCACGGTCAAGGCACATGTGAGAAAGCAATCAATGAACAACTAAGGTGTCGTAATGGCAATGAAAAACTAATGATTGATGCTTCTCACCTCTCTCTGTTCCTGTCTGTCTGTCCCTATCTATCCCTCTCTCTGTCCCTGTAAAATAAATAAATAAAATTAAATTTAAAAAAGTAAAGGTCTAAAACTTATTAAAAAAATAATAATAGAGAAAATTAATAAAACAGCTGGTTCTTTGAAAAGATCAACAAAAGACAAACCTTTGGCTAGACGGATCAAGAAAAAAATTTTTAAAAGAGAGAAAAGATTCAAATGATCAATATTGGAAAGGAAAGAGGCGACATCACTACTGATCTTATAGAAATAAATAGGATTTTAAAAGAAATATATCAACAAATGCATTCCAAAATTAGATAACTTAGATGAAATGAACATATTACAAGAAAGACTATGACTAAAAATGACTAAAGCAGAAAAAAAACCAATCTGAATAAATCTATAACAAGTAGAGTTTGAATTAATATGAAAAAATTACCTACAAGAAAAGCCAAAGTCCAGATGGCTTACCAACTCTTTACAAACTCTTCTGAAAAACAGAAGATGAGGTACTCTTCTCAAATTATTCTGAGGCTAGTATTATCCTGATAACAAAACAAGATGAAGATGTCATAAGAACAATGATATCTCTTATGAAAGCAAATACAAAAATCCTCAACAAAACACTAGCAAACCAAATCCAACTACATATAAACTGAATTTTACACTATGGCAAGCAGAATTTATTCCTGGAATGCAAGGTTGGTTCCACATATGAAAATCAATGTAATACACCATATTAATAGAATATTGGTAGGGAAAATTCACATGATTATCTCAATAGACAAAGAAAAAGCATTTGAAAAAAATCTAACATCCTTTCAGGATACAAACACTCAACAAAGTAAGACTAGAAGTAATTTCCTTGGTCTGATAAACAGCATCTACAAAAGCCCACAGCTGATATCATATTTCATGATAAAAGATGGACTGCTAGTCCTGGCCAGTTGGCTCAGTGGTAGAGCATTGACCCGGCATGTGAAAGTCCCGGGTTCAATTCCCAGCCAGGGCACACAGGACAAGTGCACATCTGCTTCTCCACCCTTCCCCACTCTCCTTCCTCTCTATTTCTCTCTTTCCCTTCCACAGCCAAGGCTCCACGGGAGCAAAAGCTGGCCTGGACGTTGAGGATGGCTCCATGGCCTCTGCCTCAGGTGCTAGAATGGCTCTGGCCGCAAGGGAACAACAGAACAACACCCCAGATGGGCAGAGCATCACCCCCTGGTGGGCATGCTAGGTGGATTTTGGTTGGGTGCATACAGGAATCTGTCTGACTGCCTCCCCTCTTCTAACTTCGGGAAAGAAAAAATACACACACACACACAAAAGATGGACTGCTTTTCTCCTAAAATCAGCAAAAAAGATACTGATGATGTCTACTCTTGCCTCTTCAATTCAACGTTCAATGAATTTCTTGTGCCTGACCAGGCAGTGGCACAGCAGATAGAGCGTTGGACTGGGATGCGGAGGACCCAGGTTTGAGACCACTGAGGTTGCCAGCTTGAGCGCGGGCTCATCTGGTTTGAGTAAAAGCTCACCAGCTTGGACCCAAGGTCGTTGGCTTGAGCAAGGGGTTACTTGTTCTGCTGTAACCCCACGGTCAAGGCACATATGAGAATGCAATCAATGAACAACTAAGTTGTTGCAATAAAAAACTGATAATTGATGCTTCTCATCTCTCTCTGTTCCTGTCTGTCTGTCCGTATCTATCTCTCTCTCTGTAAAAAAAAAAAAAGAAAAAAGAAAAAGAAAAAAAATTATTGTAATAAGGCAAGAAAATAAAATAAAAAGCATATAGATTGGGAAGGAATGTAAAACTATCTCTATTCACAGGTGGCATGATCTTGCATATAGAAAATACTAAGGAATCCATTAACAATCTATTAGATCTAATATATAAGTTCACCAAGGTTGATTCCAGATCAATATAAAAAATAAATTGTATTTCTATTTTTTTGCAATAAATAATCCAAGAAAGAAATTAAGAAAAGAATTATATTTGAAATATTATTAAAAAGTAAGGTATTGAGGAACAAATTTAACCAAAAAGTTCAAAATATATACTCTGAAACTATTAAATATTGTTGAAAGAAATATTAAAAGATTTAAATAAAATGGAAAAACTCCCATTATCATGAATCACGAGATTTATTATTGTTAAAATGGCAATGCTCTCCAAATTATTTCACATTAGAATCTTTTATTATTTTATTATTTATTATTAGCCTTTATATTATTAATTCCTATTAGAATCCCACTTCATTTCTTTATAGAAACTGAAAAGCTGATTCTGAAATTCATATGAAATCGCTAAAACCCAAAACCACCCTGAAGAAGAAGAACAAGTGGGAAGACTCAAACTTTCTAATTTCAAAACTTACTACAGGTCTATAGTAGTCAAGATAATACGTATTGTAATATCAATGCAACAGAACTGAGTCCAGAAATAAATCCATGTGTTTATGGCCAACTAATTTTCAGCAAGGGTGCCAAGACAATTCAATGAGGAAAAGAACAGTCTTCCGAACAGATGGTGATGAGACAACTGGATATTCACATATAAAACAATGAAGCTGAATCCTTACCTCACACTACATGCGAAATTAACTCAAAATAGATTGAACACCTAAATGTAAGAGCTAAAACTATGAAAATTTTAGAAGAAAGCATAGAAGTAAATCTTTAGTCTTGGATTTGGCCATGGCTTTTTAGATTTACCAAAAACATAAGCAACAACAACAAAAATAGATTAGTTAGATCTCATTGAAATTTACAACTTGTGCTTTAATGAACACTATCAGGAAAGTGAAAAAACAACAAGCAGAATGGGAGAAAATATCAGCAAATTGTAGTTCTGATAAGGAATTTTTATTAACTAGACTATACAAAGAAAACACAAAACTCCCACACCTCAATAATAAAAAGACAACCCAATCAAAAAATGGGCAAAGCATCTGAGTAGAAGAAAATACACAAAGTGCTAAAAAGCACATAAAAAGGCCTGACCAGGAGGTAGTGCACTGGATAGACCATTGGCCTGGAATGCTGAGGACCCAGGTTTAAAACCCCGAGGTAGCCAGCTTGAATACGGGCTTGAACACGGGCTCATCTGGCTTGAGCACAGGTTGCCAGCTACAGCACAGGGTTGCCAGCTTGAGCATGGGATCATAGACATGACCCCATGGTCGCTGGCTTGAGCCCAAGGTCGTCGCTGGCTTGACCAAGGGGTCACTGGCTCGACTGCAGCCCCCAGTCAAGGCGCATATGAGGAAAGCAATCAATGAACAACTAAGGAGCCGCAACTGTGAATTGATGCTTTTCATCTCTTTCCTTTTCTGACTGCTGTCCCTCTGTCTGTTTGTCTCTCTCTCTCGCTTAAAAAAAAAAAAAGCACATGAAAAGATGATTGACATTGTTAGTCATCAAAGGAAATGCAAATCAAACCCGCAAGATACCAGATACCACTTCATACTCATTAGAATGACTACAGGCTGCAAGTTGGAAAATAACAAGTATTGACAAGGATGTGGAAAAAAGTGGATCTCCCAGATGCACTGCTGATGGAACATAAACTGATGCCTCACTTTGGAAAACAGTCTGGCAGCTCCTTAAACAATTAAACATAGTCATCAGGTGACCCAGCAATTCTACTCATAGGTATGACCAAGAGAACTGAAATCATGACCATACAAAAAACTTGCATATAAATGTTCATAGCAGCATTATTTATAATAGCCCCAAAGTGAAAACAACCCCAATGTCTATCAGTGATAAATGAATAAACAAAACGTGTTCAAAGGAATATTACTTGGTTGTGAAAAGAAACGAAGTCCTAATATACACTACAGTGTAGATGAACCATGAAAGCCCTCTGCTAAGAGGAAGAAGCCAGTCATCGAAGACCACATACACAATTTCATTTATGTGAAATGTCCAGAGTAGGGAAATTTATAGAGACAGTGTTGGAGGGAATGAGGGCTAGAAGGTGATAGCTAAAAGACGGGGAATTTATTAGGCAATGAAATGTCCTAAAACTAACTGGTGATGGCTGCAGAGCTCTGGGAATATACTAAAATCCCTTAAAGCATATACTTGAAATGCATAATTGGATATCACATGTGAACTATTTATCAATTAAACTGTTTTAAATAATCATATAATGGGAAGAAAAAACCCTGGTGACTTGGAAATCTTTCCTCTGACCCTGCCAGTCCATTTTAGCTGACAAATCATATCATTTAATATTCCCAAGGGCATAAATACCCATCACCTTTATCAGTTTCTTCCTTTCATGTTTCTCCTCCCAACTCACACACACTGTCCACTATCTGCCACTTGAGAAAAGAAACTCTGGGGTGAGAGGCAGTGTCTTCTTGTAGAGTTTTAGAAAGCAGTGGGATGTCAGGCAGAGATGTGGATGAAACAGCGGGAAATTCAGGGCTGAAGCAGCTAGGGATGGTGCAAGAGGTGAGGATGGGCGAACGAGAAGGACCCCATGGGGTCTCAGTGCCCCAGCTCAGAACCTGACTTCTGCTGTGAGAACAGGGCCAAGCCACTCCCTTACCGACAGGGGCCAGCTGATGCAGGTGAGCATGCGGTAGAGGCGGAAGAGGTGGACCAGGTAGAAGGCGAGGATCATTATCAAGTTGCAAATGGTGACCACTTCAAAGTATCTGAAGGCACTGTGGCCACTCCACGGAGAGCTCCTTACACAGACGAAGGCAATCAGCAGCGTGACCTGAGACATAAACACAGACACATCAGAGAGATGCCCAGGGAACAAACACCAATAAAACAACTGAAACTCAAACAACATCAGAAAATTGTGGAACTGCTACAATTCAGGTTATTTCCTCACAGATTGGCTGGAAGAGTACAATTTCCTACTGTAGCACAAGCTTTTAAAACACATGCTGGTTGTGATTGCTAACAACAGCCATGAGTGGCTTTGTCCCCTGAAATCTCTGCTGTGTTGGCAGGAGGCCTCATCCGAGAGAGGACAGGAACGCAGGAAGATACCCAAGCAGGACTGTTACAGTGATAGTATTTGCCAGGCCTCCACAGAGCAAAGATACAGTCACTGTGATACTCTACCTTGCATCCGCATATTAGGTTGAACCGAGGAAGTCGCTAATATTTGACTGTTAACCTTCAAAGATGGCGATTCATGTTACACCCTATCAGCTAACAGTAAGTTACTGTTTCCTGACATCCGACGTACATGATCTTATGGAGGTCTCACAGAGGTCTGCCAGGTAGATGAGACCACCTCCATGTTCATATGGGGAAACCGAGGCACACAGTTTCAATAATTAGCCCAAGACTACCCAGTTTGTAAGCAGGAGAGGTGAGATTTGAACCCAAGTTGTCTGATTTCAGGGGCCATGTCCCTCCATGTCAGATACAGGTTTGCCTTCTAAAAATGGAAGCCCTCATCACAAACCAGCCCAAGAGGGTGGATGTGTTATCAAATGTATGGGAATCCTGGTTAAAAGGTGGTGCTTGGTCACCACTGGGCATGACATAAAAACTCACTCATGAAGTCCGTTGTTGCATGCATGCATGAATGAATGAACAAATGAATGAGCAGAATTAATCAATGAATGACCTATTAATGAATTAACAGGACAGGCAAATCACTAGCAGCATACGAATACTAGAGGAGAGCAGGTTGGAAGAGGGGAGAGAAGATTCTGCGTTTCTGTGAAGGCTGCTCAGAGATAAGAGTCCTTCCTGTTCACTCTACAGAGGGAATAAACCAGTAACACACAGGTGTGAAGTGTATGTAAAATCTTAGGATCTAATTATAAAGGCATAACTAATTTAGGACAAAAATTACTATATGCTGCTTCTTTCCTATAGAACGGTGATTCTCAAAGGGTGTGTGTATGTGTGGATAGTGTCCCTTGGCAATGTCTGGAGACATCAGAGGCTGCTGAACACCCCACAATGCACAGGACGGCCCCCATAAAAAGGATTCCCTGGCCTCATAGGTGGCCCACGCTGCTATGGAGAGACCTGGCTGTAGAAAATGTGAGTCTGTAATGAGAATTAAGTCACAAAAGGATCTAACTCTGGTTGAAGTGGTCAGTGCTCAGAATGCTCTGTTTCCCCCGTGTTCGAGCACGGACCCAGGTCCTTAGTAACATGCACAACAGCTCAAGAAGGACTCGCCTTGAAGCTTAAAGCAGACGTGAAGAACGTTCTGCTTAACAGATCAAAGCAGAGCACTGTGACAAGAAGGGGCCCTCAGCACTGGCGTGTGTCCCTTTGCTAATGAGCAATGTATTTCCATTTTCTCGGTTCCTCTCCAGCCAGTCAGCCATGGTAACACACTGACTCATGCCCCTGAGGTGGTTCTAAAGCCGAGGAGAGGCTTTGCTTCACTCAGGTGGTGTGCGTGCTGGCCGGGGCTTGGTGACCTTGTGTACCTGGGCAGTCTACGTGGGTCTCAGCCCTGCACTGATCCCTCACATGCTGGGGCGTTTCTCTTCAAGGCCTGCCTTACTATGCACAGAATCCAGGAGCAGGCAGCCCAAGTCCCAGGTGAAAGAGCAATTCTGCGCCTGATGTAATGCAAAGGTTAGGCTAATTCTTACAACCCTTCATCTGTGACAGAGCAGCTCTGACTCATGGTGACGGAGATGTGGGAGTTTCCCAGTGACCAAAAGGGGCTTGGGTCGGTCTCCCCCTCTGATCTCCCAGGCTGAGCACGTGCAGCTGGAAGTCCATAGCTGTTCCACCACAAGCCAGCTCAAACCTTTCTGGAAAACTTGCTAGTGAACCTTGTATGGGTGTCCTCAAGACGGGCCGCCCCAAAATATCCCACAATGTCATATTGATTACTTTGAATTAAGGTGACTTGATAAAGCAGCCAGTGCCAGAAGGCCACCTTGATCGTCCCTTGTCTCCTTCTGTGCAGGAAATAAATCTCCCATGTGTAACTTGCCCTCTGGCTCCAGGCGGCAGAGAGAGAAAAAACCTTACAGGGCAAGCTCTTTGGCTTCTATAAACACTTCAGTATAAAAAGGTGACTGGTTCGATCATTTAGCCTCATTTTATGATCTGAGCATCACATTGAGATTCTCCCATATGCACGCATAAAATAGTTTTATCTCCTGTGAACCTAATCTTGTGTCAATGTCACCATTACTAGTCTAGCTAGAAGAGCTAAATAAGGGCAAAGAGGGGATTCTTCTCATCCCAACACCCTCGAGGGAGAAATGGAATTCTGAAGTCCAAGATGGACAAGTGCTGGAGAAGACTCAAGAGGCAGTGTGCAGAAGACGCCTTTCTCTGAGCCCGACAGCAGAGGAGTGGTGGCCTCAGGGGCCCTGTCCCCTGCTGCCAGGAGCCTGTGCCCTCAGCTAGCCTAACCCCTCCACGCCCTTGCCAAGTCTGGTGCACCAAGCGTGCCTGTGTCTGGCTGAAGATGGCACCAGACACCTTTTGTTTTAAGAGCCCTGGACTGGATGCTTGGCAAGTCACCCAACCCCACCCTCTTGCAAGGGTTTTTATTCTGACTGAGGAATAAGGTTTCGCTGAGAGAGGCAGGCGGGAGGCGGGGAAGCAACTCATAAAAGGCAACATCAAAAAGTCTCAGGCCCAACTCTAAGAGGCTTTTTCTGGAAAAGCCCAGGAGAGGAAAGCCAGGCTTGTTCGAAAAGCCAGATGTGACTGAGGCGGCAGTGATTGGAATCTGCACGGAGACCTAAGGAGGCCCATAAGCGACTGCTTGGCGGTGGGCAGGCAGGAAGGGGAATCCGAAATGTTCCCAACTTTGGCTGAATTCCGCCCTGGGCATTGGCAGATTTACCTGTTTCCCTGTTAAAGCATCCACTGGTCCTCACCAGGATACAGCCCTGGTGCAATCTCATTAAACACCCTCTGGGAGAGAGAAGCCTCGTCTGGGTTACTTCCCCTGCCCCCCACCCCACTCACCAACATCAGACTTTTGCTATAGGCTTCTTCCCACCCTCTCACCCCCCACGCCCCTGCAGACAGTACTGTTCTGTACTCAAATATAAAATGTCACAGAAAACACCCGGGACGGGGATAAGCTAGGATCCATTATGCTAGGGGTCCACGGGTCCAGAGCAGCCAGGTAACGTCCTGGCTCTGAATCTAGCCAGGTGGCAGAAGTCACCTGCAGGATACGGAATACCAGAGCCTACACTGGTACATGCGGGAATATTTCTGGAAGGCCATGTAAGAACCTGTGAACAGTGCTTGACTGGGGAGAATGAATTATTTAGTAGGTTAAAAGAATTCGCTTCTTTTGTTCTCGGGTATTATAAAGATCACATATTAAATTGTAAAAGTAGCACTTTTTTTTTTTTATGACACGTCTCAGAGATCTTTAACGGCACATATACAGATCTGTGCTTTTCTTTTAATTGCCTGCAGCTTTGTTTGACCCAGGGCTTCTCAGCCTCAGCACTATTACATTTGGGGCTGTGGGTGGGGAGGGGGGCTCTCTTGGAGAATGTTTAGCAACCAGGAGCAACAACGAAAAATGTCTCCAGATATTGTCAAAGGTCTTTTGGGGCCAAAATCGCCTCTGGTTGAGAACCACTACTTTTAACAGTCTTTTAGGAAAGGACATTTATCACTTCCCCAGTTTCTTACAAATATAGTTTTGCAAAAAGTATTCTTGGACATTTCTGGAAGATTCTAGGGAGTGAAATTACCGTATTGTTTTTGCTGTTACAGTCACCTTTTTATACTGAAGTGTTTATAGAAGCCGAAGAGCTTGCCCTGTAAGGTTTTTTCTCTCTCTGCCGCCTGGAGCCGGAGGGCAAGTTACACAGGGGAGATTAAATATTTTGACACACCATTTGGTTCAGAATATTTTTTTTCTTATTTTCCTCCTTAAAACCCTAGGTGTGTCTTATAGTCAGATGCGTCTTACGGAGCGAAAAATACAGTACTGAATGAAAGCATATTTACATTGAAGAGTTTGATGTTTGCTGCCAAGATGCTAGCCAAAAAAGATATGCGTTACCCTGCACAGGAAGTCTTGCCAACACAGATTATCTTCAGTGTTTAAAAAGAATGAAAATAATATCTTCTTATTTAATCTCATTCCGTGATTACTAGTTGGTTGAATACCTTTTCATATGTTTACTGGTTATTTGCCTGTTTATATTCTTGGCCTATTTTACTATTGTTTGCATTTTTATTAGGGATTTAAAGAACTCTTGATATTCTGAATATTAACCTATTTGTTATACATATTACAAATAATTCTTTCAATCCCTCATTTGCCTTTATTTTCAGTCTCTTTTATTGACCAAAGTTTAACTTTTTTATGCAGTTAAATCTCTGCATCATTTCTTTTTTTCTTTTTTTTTTTTACAGGGACAGAAAGAGAGTCAGAGGAGAGGGATAGATAGGGACAGACAGACAGGAACAGAGAGGGATGAGAAGCATCAATCATCAGTTTTTTGTTGTGACACCTTAGTTGTTCATTGATTTGCTTTCTCACATGTGCCTTGACCGCGGGCCTTCAGCAGACTGAGCAACCCCTTGCTGGAGCCAGCGACCTTGGGTCCAAGCTGGCGAGCTTTTGCTCAAGCCAGATGGACCCGCGCTCAGGCTGGCGACCTCCAGGTCTCGAACCTGGGTCTTCTGCATCCCAGTCCGATGCTCTATCCACTGCGCCACCACCTGGTCAGGCTGCATAATTTTTTTTAATAGTTTCTGGGTTTTGTGTCTTATTCTCTACTCCAAGATTATAGAACATCCTACATTAAAAAGAAGTGTTTGTTTTCTTTCTTATATATAAAACTTTCACCTCTTCAAGCGTGTGAGATTTATTTTTGTAGACAGCATGAGCTTGGGCACACAGTAGAATTTTACCTTAATCGAATAGTCAATCGACTGTACTAACAGTATTCACTGAACAGCATTTCCCCACTGGTTTGAAAGGCTGACTTTTATACAAGCTTCTACCTGCTCTCTTTCAATCCATTGTTCACAGAGCAATCATCAACTTTAAAACTCCTTAAGGTCTTAAAACTTCAATAGCTTCCATACTCTTGAATCAGTTAAAAATCATTTAATGAGGCCCAAAGGGCTGCAGGTTCTGTTTCATCTGCCTCTGCTTCTCTGGGTACACTCAGCCCTTCAGGAGGGTCCCCAGGTTTCTGCCTTACGGTGCCTTGGCAATCGGTGCTTAGCTCCGTGGTTGCTGGCTAACTACCTATGTGTTTGTTGGTTAACTGTTTACCACCCTTCTCCCGAACTCGAATGCAAGCTCCACGAGTATAGGGACCCTGTGGGTTTCACTTGTACTCTCTGCTCCCGGCAGCATGCCCTGCACACAGTAGGTACTCAGTTCAACCCTGGGTAAATGAATCGTTCCTGGGTTTCTCCTGCCATCCTCTGCCACAGCGCCATGACACTTTGCTACATAAAAACAAACAACAAGGAAACCACACCTCTTCCCTTACTGGCCTAAAACCCTTTGAGAAGAGGATTGTGCTTTATGGTGGAACATATAGCTGAATGAATGACTTGTTTTTTTTGAATGACTGATGTTTGGAGGCTACTCTGGGGAACATTTTCATAGTTGGCCAAACACCTGCCTGGCATTTGGACTCTCCAGAGCATGTGGGTGTGGGTATAATGCAAGAAGGGCTTCTAGATTCTTAGTACATGATGGAGCCAGGACATTTTCTGCTTGTCACTCAGGCCAGGCCTCAGGTCCCTCGTCCCCAACTAATTTTTCACAACAGATGCAGCCTGGCTACTTGTGCAGCCATCAAGCCACCCACGTCATCACTGCTCCTCCCTGGCAGAGGTCATCAGGTTTCACTGAGGAAGACTGGGCTGGAAAGCACGATCCATCAAAAATGTCACTATATCTAAGAGGTGAGACGCGCCACTGACAGTCATGCCAGCTTGGTGGTTTGGTGCTAATGTTGAACGAAACTGAAACCATAATTTTTTGTCTGCAATAGGTAATGGGGTTCTCTATCTTGTATCTCAGTATGTGGTTCAATTTCCTGGTCTCTCATTTCAGGAGAACAAAAGCAGCAGCCTCTGCCTCTCGCCCCTGCCATTCCTGGGGGAGGACATACTGCTTTGTGTGTGTATGGAAGTGAGAAGACAGGACGGTGGGCGGGAGACCCCCCGAGGAGACTTCTGGAGGACAGAGGACCCGGGTGGGTGCTAAGACAACGTGGGGGCGCCACAGGGAATGTGAGGGTTGAACCCCAACAAGAGGAGGCAACAACATGGCCGCTCGGGTGAAAGAGGAGCAAAGGTGATCACCTTCACTGCTTCAGCGCTCACTGTGCATCAAGCTCGGAGTGCTTTACAGGTGCCTGCCTGTTTTATCCTCACAAAAATCTGCAATGTACGTGCCAGTATTCTCCCCACTTTACAAGAAGGGAGCAGAGGGCAGAGACTGGAAGCGATTTGCACCGATCATATAAGTAAGGAGTCTGGAGCCAGGGGATGGACCAAGCCAAGCAATCTCCAGCGGGGCATCCTCTGGTTGCTATGGCAACGATGGTCCTGGCTATGAATCTGTGACTCTCAAGGGCACCCCAGCCTCAACACTGGTTACTAGATGTGTGTGAGCAAAGTGAACAGGACAGAGGAATGGGTGGGCAGATGTTCTGAGGTCAGTGCCCTGAAAACCCCCGAGGGGTAAGGAAGCGCTAGCCAAGGCAGGGCAAGAGGTGTGGAAGCTCAGGGAGTGAACTGGGAGCCCTGAGGGGTTAGGAGTGGAGAGGATCAGCAGGAACAAGCATGTGATGAACACCCACGAGGTAGCAGGCAGTGGGATACTAGCTCATGTCATCCCACATCAGCGCCATCAGAGCCAGGGGGTGCTGAGTCCAACTCACACAATTGATGAAGGGAAGGACCAGGTGTGGGTCACTTGCCCAAGGAAGGTCACACAGCGGGTAGGTAGTGGACCCAAGAAGCAAATTCACGTCTACCTGACTCTCACGACTCTGAAGAGTGAGTGTGTTACACAGGGATGAGCTCACACCCAATCCATAAGCTCACACGTATTTTTCCTTTTCAGACAGAGGACCACACTGTATAGATAGTTATATACTCTGCTTTTTTAAAGTATAAATATTTTATCACTGGTAGATGCCGCACATCAATTATTCTACTTCAGAGAGAGCCATTATCATTGCCCAACAAGCTGTATATTTTACCTGCAATTTTTTTTCATTGATTTTACAGAGAGAGGGGAGAGAGAGAGAAAGGCAGGTGTGTGTGTGTGTGTGTGAAGGAGCGGGAAGCATCACATAGTTGCTTCTTGTGTGTGACTTGACCGGGCAAGCCCAGGGTTTAGAACCAGTGACCTCAACATTCCAGGTCCAGGTCAACGCTTGATCCACTGCGCCACCACAGGTCAGGCTTACCTGTTATTTTTAATTGTCTGTCATCCCTTGAATGTAAGCCCCATGATGATGGAGACTTTGATCTGTTGTGTTCACTGTCATTTCTCCAGTGCCTGATGGTACATGGGTTCTCTACTGATATTTGTTGAATAAATAAAGGAACAGATGAATGAATGCAATGGTATGTGCATTTCCTGAGGGTCTTCGGTGTTCCAGGCACTGAGCAGGCCACATTCCTGCTCATTCCTGCCTCGTGTCTAGAGGGCAAAGATAGGTGAGTAGAAGAAGGTACACCATCACCCTGGAGAGGTCCTACCTGCAACCTGCAGGTGAGCTGTGACCAGCGGGCACACAGGCAGGGACCACGACTACTTCCCTGGTGTATCCCGGAGCCCAGCACAGACAAGGCTTTCGATAATAAACGCAGACCTGAATTTGGGGTTGAACTTGATTCTCAAAGCACCCAGTATAAAATGGTCTGCAGGCAGAGTGCTGCCTCATTTCTGTAGTCATTTCCCCTCGGGCCCTCTGGGGCTTACGGGGTGGGGGTGGGAGACACAGGGCTTGCTGTTAGGCACGAGCAGAAGAGGGGCTGCCTGAGCAGGCGCCGCCATGACAAGCAAATAGGGTGCTCAGCAACTGAGGCGTGCACTGAAATGTTACGGGTGAGAGAAAGCACAGTACGGGATTCGCTGCCCGACAACATGGAAGCCAACGGGCACGTGGGGGTCTTTCGTGGATGATGGAAACGTGCTACAACTGAATATGGAGATGGCTGCACAGCTCTGTTTACTAAAAACCACTGAACCGCACACTTAGAACTACGGTCTCATGGTCTGTACATTGCATGTACACGTGTAACCTCGAGTAAGTTGTTAAACGTTGGTTTGGGGGCATTAAGTGGGTGGGAAACCGTTCAACAAGGATTGGACAGTGGGTGAGGACCACGTAAGGGGTCACTGTGCTGTTCTCTCTCCGTCTGCGTATGTCTGTAGTTTTCCCTAATGAAAGAGTGAACACGCACAATGCCCAGTGGGCTCAGAGAAATGCCTCACTGCCATAAAGAAGGGGAGCCGAGGGAGGATGAACGTACACTTGCAGTCATCACTCTTACTACACAGACAAGGGGAAGTGAGGAAATCATTTTTATTTTTAAAACTACAAAGCAGTCACTGCATTACATGAGCAATTCAGGAAGTATGACACCATGGGGCTTTGTCCAAGAGCACACGACAATTTTTGGTTCCTTCCAATACCGTGAATGAAAGTGCAACAGTTCACGTTCCGACCACAGCCAGACCAAGCGAGAGGTTCTACAGTTACAAGTCACCAGTGCAAACACCAGGGCAGAGTCTAGGGGACAGGGTGTCTGGTGTCGTCAAGCACACTGGTGTCTCCGTGGGGTCACAGGTGGGCCACAGGTGGACAGCTGTTGCCTGTAGCTTTCCACAACAATGGTGCAAGGTGGGCTGAACACAACTTGTCTGACTGCAAAGAACAGAAGGAACATTCTGGAACAATGTTTTCCCAGGATTGACTGGAAAAACACCCAAGCTGCTTTGATCAAATAGGTGGGGTGTGTGGAGAGAGCATATATAAGCCCTGAAATGTCTAGAAATGCATGGTATAATTTAAAAAGCCAAACAAGGATCCCACGTGAGCAAAAAAGGAGTGAAAAGTCTTACACTAAGGGAGACCGATTCCTGCCAGCCAAAGCCAGGCAGCTGAACTCCCGGCTACTGCTCCAGCACACCTCAGCTGAATTCCTTTCCAAAGCTTTCCTCTGCCTGAACCTCACAGACACCCTGACTTCCTGCCTCTAGAGGCTGAGCAGCCACTTCAAACCCTTTCTCACACTTCACCAGCATGCATGCTGACTTCCGTGCTGTGCTTTACCTCTATGAGTACCTGCTTGGTGCCGCGGTGGGGAAACCAAGGGGAAACTCAAGGCAAGGCAGGCACTCCAGAACGTTCTGGTCTCTGAGGCTGCAGGGAGCAGGCCACCCACGCAGGCCACCTTGTAAGGGGCACGGGGAGCCCCTCTCCGGGGGGGCCTGGGGGAGGCCGGTGGGCGCTCCTCACTGCCCAGGGCCCAGCTCACAAGTAGGCATCCTTCCCTGCAGTTCCTGCCCCCAAGTTCTAGAACTGAGCCCCTCTCAAGTCATGCTCTCTGCAGGGAGCAGCCGCTTTCCCCAATCGGCCAAAGCAACATTTCCAGTCACAGGTGCTCCTGCAGAGCCTGCTGCAAGTGACACTGCAGTGACTCCTATGGCCAGGTCACTTCCTCTGGCCCTTTGTCTTGGGGCATTTGCCCTGGGGACCACCCACCGCGTTTGAGGAAGTGCAGATCACTAGGAGGGGCCACATGGATGTGTCCCCTGACCAACAGTCAGCGTCAGCTGGGCCTGGGGGCAAGAGGGCCTTCCGCGAACCCCAGCCCCCGCTGCAAGGCTCCCAGCGGATGCCCTGTCACCGGTGGAGCAGGCGCCCGCCCTCCTCACTGCGCCCTGCTGGGATTCCTGGCCCGCAGGATTAGTGGGCATAGTAAGTGTTTGCTTTTACACCACCACATTTTGCAGTAATTCGATAGCAACCACAGTGGCTGGAGTGGGCACTTAAACAGAAAAAGGTCCTGCTTGGTCTGTTCTGAAAGTTGCATATGAATTGTTCTGGGTTTCATGTTTTGATTCTTTGCACAGAGAAGTTGTCCAGAGGGCAGTGATGAGCCCAGGGGAGGGAGAGAGAGAGAGAGACATCTGTGACCTGCACCTGGGACTCTCCCTTAAAAATGTCCCCTCAGCAGAGATGCTCTTGGGGCAGACTCAGCTGAAAGGCAGCCGTCGCTTCTGAGAACGCTGTCGCTGAATATTACATAATGAGACGCGCTGTGGTGAGACGTGAGAATGCCCACCTCCATCCTGTATCGCTGCGTGGGTGCGCACCCTGACCGCTACGCAGACCAGAGGCGCTGACGGGCTGACACGGCTCCGGACTTGCTTTAGGTAAATGAAAAGTCAGAAGCAACTTTTAAAGAGCTCTTAGTTTGGGCTTCACAGTAGCCACGGAGTCCAAGAGGGGTAAGGAGGACAAGAACTGCTTTCTCGCAGCTCCACCCCTGACCAGCTCAGCTTGGGAGAATCATTTATGGATGTGACAACCCTCCACCGAGATGCGGCACAGGTAGGCTCTTCTGAGCTTGGTGAGCGGTACTGCCTAATGTGTGATTTGTGACGTCTTTTCTCCACGCAAGCCACGAGACTGCTGGTCCCAGAGGATGAAAGACACATGGACGGGGCTAAGTCACTCCAGGTACCCCAGCCCAGATCACGTGACTGAAGCCAACCCAACCCCCCCCCCCACACACACACATGGAAGCAAGCCTAGTTTGTGGTTACCAGAGCATACCCCAGGTGACTTCAGTCATGTGAACAATGAACCCTTAGGTTTGTTTGTTTTTTTAAATTAATCTTGTTGTCTTTTTTTTTTTTGATTGATCGATTTTAGTGAGAGAGGCAGGGAGAGAGACATCGAGCTGTTCCTGTATGTACCCTGACTAGGGATCGAACCGGCAACCTCTGTGCTTCCAGACTATGCTCTTAACCAACTGAGCCATCTGGCCAGGGGTGAACCCTTAGGTTTTATGACTGTCATGCAGTGAAAGCTAAGTGATACATCAGTTTTCAGAATTTCCCTGGTTTACCAGTCAGGCAACCCTAGTTTTTAAAGCAGAAAGAATAATAAAGTTACTTATTCAGTGACTATATATTAGTACCAACCATGTGCCCAGCCCCATGCTAAGAACTAGCCATACAAAGTTATGTCAGTTTCCATTTGCCAAAGACAATCCTAAGGAAATCCTGATGCACGAGAAATAGTTGTGCGGCTCAGCACTCTGGCCATTGTCCTGGGAAAATAAATATAAGGAGGAAGATATAGGGCCAGTCTTAGCAGGAGGCCTGGCATCCAGCCCTGGGCACTTGCCAGATGTCAGTGCCTGTTAAATGTGGGAATGTGGGCGTGGGGCACCTGGATTAGAAGCCCGGGCAGCATAATGCCAAATCAGTGCCAGCCTGGGGAAGAAATTAGTCTGGGATAAAAAATAACAAAGCAAGTACACAGGAACCATTA
Source organism: Rhynchonycteris naso (assembly GCA_037038555.1). NCBI lineage: Eukaryota > Metazoa > Chordata > Mammalia > Chiroptera > Emballonuridae > Rhynchonycteris > Rhynchonycteris naso. The sequence goes on along the minus strand of CM073004.1, from coordinate 59,524,576 downwards.
AGGGCTTATAAGCATGTGTCACTGATGGAAAACCACGGTGGTTAAACATGTGGGCTTGACGTATGGTACGTGGTGAGGAGAGGAGACGGAAGTCTGACTGTTGGCCAATGGCTGGCCTCTGATCAGAATGAGGAAGGCTGAACGGGAGCGAATGGCATGGCAGGCAACCCCCTAGGTCAGTCATTTCACAAACACAAATTACTAGTGGGTCCGTTCACCTCCCTGGGCCTCAGTTTCCTCACCTTTAAAATGGTGATAATAATGAAACCTGTTGCAAAGAGTGGATATGAGGATTAAATGAGCTGATTTGGGCAAAACATTTAGAACAGCCTGGTACTATTCCATACGTTAGGTATTAAAACTCCTCTCAGGGGGCTGCCGGGAAGGGTGGCATGGGGTAACATATGAGCAGCTCGTAGCACAGAGTAGCACTCAGTGGTTCTTCTAAGTGCAGTGACTTGTCACCAGGAGATGAGCACAATGTAAGGGCAGCTTAGACAGAGGCCCAGTCCTAAAAGGTAAGGGGCTTCTGACCCAGACACAAGTACCTTAAAAGAAAATAGGACAAACACAGTCAGGGAAGGACGATTTGTGAGGAAGGATGTTTGGAGGAGGGAGAAGGCCTGCTGAGATGCAGATGTGGCCCTTGTGTGGGTATGAACACGTGCAGAATGGAAAACGGAGGCTCCCAGCAGAGGGAACGAGGCAAAAGAAGGCACTGGGGGGTGGGGGACCACAAGGCGTATTTGGGAACCGGTGCACTGTCCATTTTAGGCAAACCCTGCTCATGGGTGAGGGGGTGCAATGGGAACACAGATGGCAGGGAGCAGTGGGCATCAGAGTCCAGGCTGAGAAAGGAGACAGGCTTGGTGGGCAGAGGGGAGCCAGTGACGGTCACTGGGCAGAAAAGAGCCTTCGGCAGAACTGCACGTTGGGAAAATGAAGGGCCAGGTGGACGGAGATGGGGAGAAGAGACTCCGAGGTCAGTTAGGAGGAGGCTGTGCCAGTCTGAAGACTAGAGTGACACAGCAGCCCGAGGAGGGGGCAGAGGAGAGGGGTGGGAGAGAAGGCAGCAGGGCGCATGCGTGTCCCAGGGCCACCTGCAGGGACCCAGGCTGGCCCCCTTCCACCTTACACATACAACATACCCGCAGCTGGCAGGGCCAAGAGGAAACTCCCCTTGCTTGGTAGGGAGGTAGCTGCCTCAGATTCCTCAGACTGCTAAGGGCTTGCTCAAAATGAGCTGGCAATTCCATGTGTCCAGACATTACCGCATACAAGCCACCGATTAAAGAAAAAAGCAGCCGGCCTCACCCCTTCTGCAGGCCATTAGGTGCCGCCCTCCTCTGTCCTGGACCCAGCTGTGGGAACAGATCCCGGAGAGGACCCATGCCTCCTGAACTCTAGCTGCCCATGCTTCTAGGGGACAAAGTGCCAGCCATGGAGAACAGCCCCCTTCAGACAGACACGCCCTCGAGGCTGTGTGGTGGACACCTGACCCGTTCTTCCTCCTTCACCAGCTACCTATTCTCAGTTCAAAGGCACAATCACTGTGACCTGACCTGTGTCCCCTGGTTCAGAAGTCACTTCGGGACGCAGGCCCTTTTCTGATGTCCGCACTGTCCTTTGTTCTCTCACTTCTGAGTCACCTGAGTGCCAGGTAAAAACAAAGACCTCCCTTTAGAAAGTTCTCCACCCCCTTGGTTTTCACTTATTAAAAATAACCTGGTAAGGCTGGAGCCCGGGCACTAGGCATTTCCCCTGCCCTGCCCTGCCCTGCAGGGTCACGCTGGGGCCTCCCTGCTGCAGGGACAGCCCAGGTGGTAAGACAAAGAGGGCCTTTCAGTGCCCAGGACGCTGCCCTGCCTCTGCCCTGGTCTGGGTGGCTTTGGAAGAAGCCTGAACAAAAGGTTCATCCTAAACAAAGCGTTCTCTCATGCACCTGCTCATGGGGAACGGGACCACGCAGGTAAATCCAACGCACATTCACTGTGCTCCCAGGGCATTTCGCAGGGCCTCAGTAAGGGAAGACAGATCAACCTGAATCCAGCCACTGGACTCAAATGCTTCTTCTTTCACCCTGTTTCTGAATTGAGTTTCATAACTTTATGCTTTCCTAACATGTAATCCCAGTCAAATCCCAGCAGACTTTTCGGGCAGATATTAAGAAACTGATTCTAACATTTATTTGGAAAGGCAAAGGGGTTACGGAGGTAGGGACAGGGGTGGACTACAAAGTGACAAAATGGGAATTTGGGGGGTGATGAGGCTGTTCTGTATCACACTGTGGTGATGGATATAGGGTTCTATGCATTTGCTAAAATGCACAGAATGGTTCTAAAAGGTGTGACATTGTGTTTATGGTGGTGCATATTTCTGTGAATATATTCAAAAGCATTGAACTGTATACTTTGAATGAATAAACTATATGGTATGTGACTTATATCACAATAAAACTGTTACCAAGAAAAACCTTCTTTAAAAAAAAAGACTAGAAAAAAAAGACATCTGCAGAAAGATGGAAAGATGGTCTGATGACATTGTCAAAGCACAGAGTGAAAGTTCATGGCGAGGAGATGAAATTGAGAGATGCCAGCCCTCACTACACTATGTAAAAACCTCATGGCGGCATTTACACAGGGGTTTTTTTTAGAACTCTGATTTTATCTACCCTGAAATCCTGATACCAACAGAACAACTTTTCAGAAAATAGCACAGCTCCCTAGACTCACAGGTCATCTACACCAGTGCCCGGGCTTCTTTTAACTTGCCAAGCAGTTCATGCTCTGACCTTGTGCATTCATTCGCACATATACAGGGTGGGGAAAAGTACATTTACAGTTGTGAAGCGCGAAATACAGTTTATTCGTGTATTACTATCTATTAATTATTGTGTTATTTTCTATGTGAACAACTGTAAACCTACTTTTGCCCCACTGCTCACAAAAATTAGGGGATATTCGAAAATGAATATGAAGCTATAAAATATCCCCTAATTTCTGTGAGCAGTATATAACAACTAGAACAGCTATCTTGAAAATTTCTCTCCTACTTAACTAGAGGTAAGTTTGAGACCATGCAAAGGGACATGATTTATCTCGGGTTACTCAGCTGATGGGTAGCTGAGGCAAGAGCCAACTCAACACCCTGATGCCTTTCTGCTTGGTCAAAAATATGAGCCTGGCACAACCTATATGATGTACACTTGATAGCTAAATGCAAAATGAACCGTCGAATACCTGAGTATGTGCGAATACCTGAGTGAAGGTGGGTACTCCCCACTCTGACACTGACCTGTGCCAATCTGACATTCCTATCAAAAGGACCAGCGCAGACTCAGAAATAAGATGGGGTCATACAAAGGGGAAAAGAGGATGAAGACCTTGTAGGCAATACAACTATAATGAATAAGAAGAGGTCTGGCTGATTTCCGAGGAACAGTGAAATGTTAAAGATGAAAGCTCTTACTAGGCCACTGAAAGGAGGTAACAGAATCATAACCACAATGTTGACTCCGAGCTTAAATACTTCACATAGGATCTGCATGGTAACCCTGGGGACCAAGTAACAGCATCATCCCCATTTCACAGATGAGGATACCGAGGCCCAGAGAGGTTAGGTGACTTACCCTAGATCTTGACTCAAGCAGTGGTAATCCCACTATCTCTTACTAACTACCTTGAAAAAGCTACATAACCTCTCAGAGCCTCAGTTTTCCCATCCGGAAAGTGGAGATGACAAACAGTACCCCACTGAGAGGGCTCTGCCTCCCAAAATGCATTCAGCCCAGCACCTGGCTCGTATGACACACTCTACACGTGCCAAATGCAAAATAAAATAAAACCTCATTGGGTGCATGGCACAATTTCATTGTGGTAAACAATCTACATTCCTGGGTTACCATTTCCTCTTCCTTAGCTGAATTTTCTGGAAAGAGGCATTTTCTGCATTGAATTAGAAACGAAATAGAAGCCACCACTTCATCCACCGTCCTTGCCCTCCCAGTGGAGCGGGCCCTCCCCGCAGTGCTTGGCCTGATTTTTCTTCACGTTTCCCTTTGGGCCCGAAGAATGGACATTGGTATTGACTTCAAGTGGACATCTGTTCAGGGGCAGATGGTCTGGGCCATTTGGATATTTATTATTTTAGTGATTTGTATTTTACCTCTTCCTAAAGTAAGAAGGCAATAAAAGGAGCCTCTGTAAGAAACATCAGAGATGAAGGGACGAGCAGAGATCTGCACCCAACGGGAACTGTGAAGGCAGTGTTGAGGTATCATTAAAAGGAGCCACAAGGAAGGTGCAAACTTTCAAAGTCAATGCTAAGTTGAGAATGAAAACGGAACCAAAGCTTAGGTTGGTCACTAGGATATGGTCGGGGGACCCTAGGAATAGATTCTGAAACACGTTCCCAGCTCCCACGACAGTTAAGGGGCAGACAGACACTCAGTGAGGGAAAAAGCAAATCAGTAATTATGAAGTAGGCTTTGAAAACATACTGTTAAATGAAAATAACAATGAAAAAAACCAAGGTGCCACTTTATAATGGAGGGATCAGGCTGACAACACCTGAGCCCGCCGATCAATCTTAACACTGTGAAAATAAAGATAACTGGACATCATGTACTGCCTGATGGCAATACACATGGGCATCCCGGAAGAGACCCTGCAACAAACAAACAAGCAAATCTGAACTCGATGAGCCTCTAGATCTGATTGCCAGTCTGTAGGAAATACAGAGGACTGAGGAACTTGATGACACTACAGGGATGCATTCAGAGGCTCTACTCAGTGGGAAGAAACAGCAGGAATAAACGACCACATTCATTCAAGAAATAACTTGTAAGGAAAAGTAAGGAGAGGAACCCAAAGGTTAAAAGGGACTTGAGAAGTATACGAATGAAATACAATTAAGAACTCTGAGAATTACTCTGAATGAAAAGAACTGGTGCTGCCGAGGGGGTTATAAGGGATATGTAAATTAGAAAACTCTGAGTACAACCCAAATTGCCTTATGATAGTTTCTAATGATTATAATCTTATAATGGTCAATGAATTGGTTCATTCACTTGTTCTCATGATGTCACTGTCTATATGGACCATATTCATGCTGGAAATTAGAAATTATTTTGAAATACATTTATATCCTGTAAGTAAATAATCTCACCCCTCAGAATTTGTCTTATGGAAATAACTCTAGTCAAAAGCAAGCTCTACTATGCACAGTAAAATAAGGTTGGCATTTTTTAAAAAATAAGGAACCAAAGAGTAAATATTTTAGGGTTTGAGGGCCATACAATTGCTATTTGCATGTAGTGTAAAAGTCACCATATGCAATATATAAATGAATGGGTTTGGCTGTGTAGCAATAAAATTTTATTTAATGTCCTGGCTGGATAGCTCGGTTGGTTAGAGCATCGTCCCAAGGCACAGAGGTTGCCAGTTCAATCCCTGGTCAGGGCACATATAAGAACAGATCAATGCTCCTGTCTCTCTCTCATTCCCTCTCTTCCTCTCTCTAAAATCAATTTTAAAAAAACACAACAAAGCAAAACAGCTGGCAGCCCAAATCTGGACAGTAGTCTATAATTTGCCAACCCCTGCAAATGTTCAGTGTAACATCATTTATAGTAGCTAAAAGCTCAGAAACAACTTACATGTTCAAAAGTGAGTGATTTTCAAAGAATAGCCACTTAGATTAATGCATATATTATGCATGATTATGAAGATTTCATGGCAAGAGAGACGTGTTACTAAATATTCAATTTTTTAAAAAATTTCTTTTTATTTTATTCATTTTAGAGAGGAGACACAGAGAGAGAGAGAGAGAGAGAGAGAGAGAGAGAGAGAAAGGGGGGAGGAGCTGGAAGCATCAACTCCCATATGTGCCTTGACTGAACCAGTGCAGGGTTTTGAACTGGCGACCTCAGTGTTCCCAGGTCGACGCTTTATCCACTGCGCCACCACAGGTCAGGCCTAAATATTCAATTTTATAATAAAAAGAAGAGGGCCTGACCTGCGGTGGCGCAGTGGATAAAGCGTCGACCTGGGAACACTGAGGTCGCCAGTTCAAAACCCTGCACTGGTCTGGTCAAGGCACATATGGGAGTTGATGCTTCCAGCTCCTCCCCCCTTTCTCTCTCTCTCTCTCTCTCTCTCTCTCTCTGTGTCTCCTCTCTAAAATGAGTAAGATAAAAATTAAAAATTAAAAAAATAAAAAGAAGAGGGAAGCAGACTCCATGACTGTAATCAGCAGGAATACAGCCCCACAAATTTTTATATACTTACACAAGGACCCAACTAAAACATTTGTAGAATGTGTGCAATGGTGGGCTATGGGTGAGTTTTGTCTTTTTAATACTTTTTTTGGATCTAATTATGTTAATGTTGCTCTAATCATATTTGAGTAATAATATAAAATCTCAGAAATAAAATGCTAAACCTATAGAATGCCTTCAGCAGAACACCCAGATGAAACAAGTCAATTATCATGCTCACTGCACTAATCATCCCTCCAGCAGTTCCTGTGAGATACTTGATAATGAGGCAGAAGTTGTCAAAGCCTACAAGAACCCTACTGACTTAATTCTGTGGCTAACGGCTCTCCCACACTCACCACTACTAAAGGGCACATTTTGTGAACTCACCAAGAAATGTTCAAACTCCCTACATTCTCTCTAGCTCTGGGCTTTTGCATAAGCTGTTCCCTGCCTCAGAACACTCTTCTAACCTTTTCCTCCTGTCCTAGCCTGCCCTGCCCTGCCCTGCCCTGCCCCTTCCCATGCTCAGGTCTCAGCTGGAAGTTTCCCTCCCCAGGAAGGTCTGACCACAGCCTGGGGAGGATTCCTGTCATCTGTGTCAGTGTCCGCTGCTTCCTCCTTCATGATGTTCAGCCCGGCTGCACTTCACTGATCCAAAAATACTTATTCTTGCACATTTTTACTTCCTGCAGTGCAGGATATGATCCTACAGCTGCTGCCAGCAAGACCGGACAGCCGTTGTGGACTAGCTGCCACTGCCTGCCACGTGCCAGCGTTCAATGTGCCTGCATCAAAACTTGCAGAATGGGTGCCGGCGTCATGGGAGAAAACCCCAGAGCAATTGAGGAGCACTCTTGAAGCCCTGGGAACCAGAGGTTCATGGGCAGAGATGGAGGGAGGGTCACTCAGGCGTACTTAGCATCACTCCCCAAACAGGAGTCCAAGGGCAGCTTAAGCGCCCGGCCACAGTGGTGTTTGGTTCTTTCATGGATTCTTCTAAGGAATGCTGCGTTGCTCACATTCTGCATCGATGGCACTGAGGATAGAAGTGTGTGAAAAATACATTTAGAAAAAAGGAATTTAGGAGAGGCCTGACTACAAAAAGTTTTAAGGAATATTGTAACCAATTTATTTTCCTTCATATGTATTCACATTTAATTAAGTCTAAAAGATCTCTTTCAGGCCCTGGCCGGTTGGCTCAGCGATAGAGCATCGGCCCAGCGTGTGGAAGTCCCAGGTTCGATTCCCAGTCAGGGCACACAGGAGAAGCGCCCATCTGCTTCTCCACCCTTCCCCCTCTCCTTTCTCTCTTTCTCTCTCTTCCCCTCCTGCAGCCAGGGCTCCATTGGAGCAAAGTTGACGGGGCGCTGAGGATGGCTCCGAGGCCTCCTGCCTCAGGTGCTAGAATGGCTCTGGCTGCAGTGGAGCAACATCCCAGAGGGGCAGACCATCGCCCCCTGGTGGGCATGCCGGGTGGATCCTAGTCGGGCGCATGCAGGAGTCTGTCTCTCTGCTCCCTACTTCTCACTTCAAAAAATAAATAAATAAATAAATAAATAAATAAATAAAATAAAAAACCTCTTTCAATAATCATAACATGAAAAATCCTAAATGGTAAAATAGATTTGTGTCATACTTAAAAGCAGTTCCTTCCTTCCGGCCTGCCTTAGCAGTGCCTACAACAACGGTGCCTTGGAGGTGATGAAACGCCACACCTGGTGAGTGAGGAGATTTTCAGCCCGGGGGGAGGGTCTGGAACAGTGCCGCTGTAGAGCCGCCAGTAGCGGGCACAGGGCCGAGACAGAATAGGCACTAAATAAATATCTGACAAAGTGACTGGAAGCAGCTTTGGCCAGGCGAAGAGCCATGACTAAGACCACACCAAAGGGTTAGTACCTGAGCCGGAACCAGAAATCCGAAAGGGAGCTGGCCATGTCTGGCACTCGATTCTTTTAGTCTGTCATCCAATACAGTCATGCCACTATTCGGTGTTTTCTGGTGGTGTTTAAATGAGGTACCCTGTCCTGGCCGCCTGACAACGTGACAGACACTTCTCTCATCCCTTGGCTTGTCTCTGTTTACCTTGGCGCAGGAACCCGCTGTTTTGACAGTGTGAGTCACTGGAAATTCAACTAAATAAAAAAGAAAGGTGTCTCAGGCTGGCAGCCAGTGCAGAAACTGTTATCTTTATCAGAAACTCCCGCTGGGCATCCCACCGTCTCCTTGCTGGGGTCCTTACTGTACTGTCTCTGTCTCTGTCTCGGCCCGGAGAGTCTCTGCTTCCCGCCTGAGGGCCTGAACTCATGTGCCCCAGGCCCCTGACCACATTCCGGGCCTGGCAGAGGGGACCTTCCCCCGCTGGGCCCACACCCCACACTCCGCAGTCACTTCCCCACACCGCATCGCTGCATCTTCTGAGAATGACCCAGTGACTCAAGCACTTCACTCCGGTCGATATTTTTGAAAGAAGTGTTATAAGAGGCTTCGGCAAAGAAAATATGCACCCATTCATTCATTCATTCATTCAAAATAACAACTACATCAAAACCAGATTATGAGTGTCTTCTATGCGCCAGGCACCACCTTAGGAACCAAGCGCCCTATGGTGACCCCAACTTCTGTTGGAAAGGTCGCTACCTCACTGCAGTCCAGGTCCTGATGGTGAAGACCCACCATAAGTCAGCAACAAAGAACTGACCAGGGGAATTCAGCTAGGAAGGGCTGTGGAGGGGTCAGCACTAGGCAACAGGACAGGGAATGGGGAAGGGTTAGATGGAGTGTGCTGCGGAGTTAGATGTGGGATGGAGTTAAATGGAGATGGGGACAGCCCTCAGAGGGGGACAGAGAGTTGTCCATCAGGGAATCAGGAAGTCTCCAGCCCTGGGCTTGTTTCTGTTTCCTGAGTTTTATATATATATTTTAAACTTTTTATTTACTTATTTATTTTTAGAGAGGAGAGAGAGAGAAAGGGGGAGGAGCAGGAAGCATCCACTCCCACATGTGCCTTGACCAGGCAAGCCCAGGGTTTTTTTGTTTTTTTTTTAAATTTTTTATTATTATTATTATTATTTATTTTAGAGAGGAGACACAGAGTGAGAGAGTGAGAGAGAGAGAGAGAGAGAGAGAGAGAGGAGGAGCTAGAAGCATCAACTCCCATATGTGCCTTGACCAGGCCAGTGCAGGGTTTTGAACTGGCGACCTCAGTGTTCCCAGGTCGACGCTTTATCCACTGCGCCACCACAGGTCAGGCAAGCCCAGGGTCTTGAACCAGTGACCTCAGCATTCCAGGTTGATGCTTTATCCACTGCGCCACCATAGGTCAGGCCCCTAGCTTTAAATATTAAAAACAGGGTCTTGAAGTCTTCTGCATACGGCTGGCAGGAAAAGAAGAGTGGAGACTCCTGCCTCTTAAAAGCCTCGACAGGAAGTGGCAAATATCACTTCCACAATCATCCCATGGGTGAGGAGTAGTTGCATGGCCTTGCTTAAATACAAAGGCAGCAGGAAATGTCTGTCTCCACGGGCTCAACCAAAAACAAGCCCGCACCGTGAAAGAGGGAGCAGGGGTTTTGGGTAACAGCTAAATACCTCTCCCATCAGAACCATCAGAATGACCCTGGACAGCCACATTTGACTGCATAATTACTGTTAATTCTGAGGCTTGGCAAAAAATATGAAAAATAATAGTACCTAAATGATAGGGCTGCTGTGAGGATTAAATCACGTCATTCGTGCCAAGTTCATAGAACAGGACTTGGCAGGTGACAAGACCTCAATAACTGTTAGCCATTTGCCCAAGGATGTCACATTTGAGCTGTTTTGTTTTTTTCGCGTTTTGTAAACAGGACATGCTATTAAGCTCAACTTGAACTATTCCACTCACTTCAGATAGGAAGTTAGCAGAAAGGACTTGGGTGAAAACAAAAGCACTAACGCTGAGATAGATGTGTCATGATGAAAACATATTTTCTTTTTCTTTTGCTTCCACTGTAGCTACAATAGGCTGACAATCAGAAGGGCCCTCCAAACCAACTTTAATATCCAATGATGGGGCGGCTCTGTCCTGGACTTCACAAATGACAAGGTCATGAACGACAAGAAAGACTGAGAAGCTGTTCCAGATTGAAACATTAAAGAGACAGCTGAATGTGTGACCTGGGATGAGATCCTAGACCAAAAGAAGGACATTAGTGGGTCAACTGGTGAAATCTGAGTAAGGCTGGTAGATTAGATAATAGCACTGATGTCATAAATTTCCTGATTGAAGGAACTGTAGAAGGGATACGTCAGAGAAGGTCCTTCTTAGGAAATGCACACTGATGTGGTTCAGAGAAAAGAAAGAATACATATATAGATGGGAAAGGATTAAACAAATGCACCAAATGTTAACAACTGGAGAATCTGGGGGAAGGGTTTATGAGGAGTTCTACAAACCTGGAATGATTGATGTATGTCACAAAATGTGTGTGTGTATATATATTATACCCAGCACTTCTACAAACATTTCAAAAATAGCAACTATATTTAATAAGCAGTAGATTAAGCAGGGCTAACTTAACCACCTTAATGCATATTTTTTGAGCTGTAGTATTTTATCTTTAAAGATTCTACTAGCCCTGGCCAGATAACTTGGTTGGTTAGAACATCATCCCAACACACAAAGTTGGGGGTTCGATCCATGGTTGGGGCACATACAGGAACAGACTGATGTTTCTCTCTCTCTTCTCCTCTAAAATCAATCGATCAATTTTTGAAAAATATTCTACTAGAATGTTGTAAGATTTGGCAATCTAATGGTTTGGGGGAATTGGGAGACTTTATTCAATGCCTGTGGAAGGCCAGAGCATATTTCTTAGCAATGTACTCTTCTTTTGCCTCTAACCTATCCTGAGAATGACTCTGATGTTCTCCTTGTGTTTTTATTTCTCTGTTGTTACATTTCTGCTTTTCTCAGCAGAAATCCAAGTATTGCTCCTCTCTTTGAAGAAGATGTTAAGGAAAAAGATGTACTAAAACAAGAAAATTGAGATGCAATTGCCAACCACAGTGGCAGAGGGTGGCCGTCACTTCTCTGAAATGTCTTTCCTGAAAATGAACAAGCGCTTCTAAAAGGAGAAAACATTAGCCTGACCTGTGGTGTCGCAGTGGATAAAGCGTCGACCTGGGAACACTGAGGTCGCCAGTTCAAAACCCTGCACTGGTCTGGTCAAGGCACATATGGGAGTTGATGCTTCCAGCTCCTCCCCCCTTTCTCTCTCTCTCTCTCTTTCTCACTCCGTATCTCCTCTCTAAAATGAATAAATAAAAAGAAATTGAAAAAAATATATATGATTTTAAAAGGAGAAAACATTATGTCTATCATTTACTCTGCTGAAGATTTTTAGAATCTGACCACAATGGAAAGTCCTGAATTGGTAGTTAGCTTCCTCTGGTTGCTGTAACAAATTATCACAGACTTGGTGGCTTAGAACAATAAACAAGTTACCCTTTCACAGTTATGGAGGCCAGAAGTTCGAAGTCACTATCCCTGGGTTAAGGTCAAGGCATCGGCAGGACTGCAGTCTCTCTAGAGACTTGAGGCAGAATCCAGTCCTTGCTTCTTCCAGCTTCCGGGGGCTGCCCTAGCACCCTGGACTCATGGCCGTGTCACTGCAATCTCTGTCACATCTGCATATCACCATCGCCTTCTCCTCCTCTGTGTGTCACTTAAAAAACACTTGTCATTGGATTTAGGGCCCATCCAGGTGATCCACACAGCTATATGTGGAAGTAACAATCACATCTATACATATGGGATTGATGTCACCATGAACTGTAACAGTAGACTTACAGTCAGCAAGGAGACAGCCATCAGGCCCAGGGGATGCATTTATGCTGCAGAGATTTTCCTCTGCCCAAAGTGGCAGCCAGTAGACAGGACACTCCATGCAATCACAGTGATGCGCAAGGAACCCTTGTAAAATCAACATCACATTAATGATAAAAGAGTCAGAGGCGTCTCTTTTACCTTTTCCAAGTGAAACTCACAACCGTATGTCTCAATAAGACCCCCATCTCTAGCCTGACCTGTGGTGGCGCAGTGGATAAAGCGTAGACCTGGGAACACTGAGGCCGCCAGTTCAAAACCCTGCACTGGTTCGGTCAAGGCATATATGGGAGTTGATGCTTCCAGCTCCTCCCCCCTTTCTCTCTTTCTCTCTCTCTCTCACTCTGTGTCTCCTCTCTAAAATGAATAAAATAAATAAAAAAAAAAGAAGACCCCCATCTCTGAAATCAAACACCTGTTCTCCTGGAGATTCTCCCCCTGGTTGAATGCACAGAAAGCATTCAACCCAGTGCCCAGAGCAAAAACTCAACAAACATTTACTCCACAGGAATTCAATGACATAGGACCACAGCCCACATAAAATTTGATCATTAGTATAAAAAAGGCCACTGCACCTTCTGCTTCCTTGCTAAGGAGCAGCCACAAGTATCAGATCTGATGCAGAATAACCCAGGCTTCTATGGGTATATGAAGTATCTACTGCTAAACTGCTTAAAACAGCATACATTTATCATCCCCAGTTTCCATTGGGAGTCCTCTGCCCAGGGTTTCACAAGCTGCAGTCAAGATGTTGGCGAGGCCAGGGCTTTCATCTGAGGCTTGGGGCCCTCTTCCAAGCTCATACGGTTGTTGGTGGAATTTCAGTTCCTTGCAGCTCTAGGTCTAAGGTCCCCATTTTCTTATTGGCCAGCACCAGAGGGTGGCTCTCAGCTGCTAGGCACCACCTGTAGGTACATGCCATGTGGCTCTCTCCCAACAAGGTGGTTTACCTTTTCAGGCCCATGGGGGGAATCTCTGCCTTTGGGGAGGACCCAGTCCCTCTTCTAAGGATTTTCACCTAAATCAGGTCTACCTGGAGATAATCTCGCTTGGATCAACTCAGAACCAACAGATTTGGGATCTTGACTGCATCGGCAACAACCCTTCACTGTGGCATATAACCAACATAACCAGGGGAATGACATCCGATCACCTCTCTCCTAGTCTATTGGTTGGAAGCGAGTTACAGGTCCTACGCACACTGAAAGGGATGGAATTATATAATGTGACTCAGTAGCAGTCACCTTAGGATGTGTCTGTCACAGCGGGCTAGCCTAGGAACCTGTTCACCATACATGGAGAGATGGCACATCACAGTGCGGAAGGGCCAGGCCTTGACCACACTGAGGATCAAATGCTGGCTCCAGAATTCAGTGCATATTTTGAACCTCAGGCAAACTGTGAAACCTCTCAGCCTCCATTTATCCGTGAGAAGGGGAGACTAATGCCATGCAGAGACTCCAGAAGGGCTAAACAAAGGCAAACTGTAGGCAAAATCACCGGACAGGGAAGCAGACACTCAAACCTTCATCCTCCTACCTGCAGGAACTCGTGAGTTAAAGCCGAGGGTAATACAGGGGTGGGCAAAAAGTAGATCTACAGCTGTGAGTACATGAAACAGAGTTTATTCTTGCATTGTTATTTATGAATTCTTGTATTGTTTTCCAGACAAACAACTGGAAACTTCCTTTTGCTCACCCTCGTATTAATGCTTTCTTCTCAAGCCTTCCAGCAGGCAGGCCTGTGGATAACATATGAAAATAACACGGTACGCACACACCCACTGAGGGTTTCCCCCACGCCTGATTTCATTTCTGGGTGCAGTTGTCACTCGCACCTGAAACTGTCACGTCTCCTAGACCTCCCTTTAGATCTGCTACCCCGTGCCCACCAACAAGGAGCCGAACGGATAAATTACGGTACCACCGAACAATGGACTTGCATGCAGTTACCACGACACCACATTCAAACAAGGTTTAATGACATGGGAAAATACGGCATATTGGTAATGAAAAAGAAATGACCCCAAATTGTCCTTTTATGAGCTCAAGATCTAGACCCCAACCTCCTGGTCCAAAACCCAGCTTCACCATTATTTATGTCTGTGGACCGGTTACCTGACCCCTCTTCGCCTCAGTAAAATGCAGATCACAACAGGACTACAAATCATGAGGTGACACACCTAGCGCAGTGGCTGTCACCTAATTCAATGAATCATAAGTGCTATTATTATTATTATTAAACTACCATTTTTATCATTTGAGAGGGAAATAAAAAAGACTTCCTCATAAACAGTATTAGCTCTGTTACTGCCTTCTTAGGGAAAAGAAGAAAACCTAAGAGGAAGATGTTAGTACAGACACTGAAGCCATACTATATTCGTCAATTGTCTCTGCTTCCAGAAGCTTCCAACCTGCTCCATACCTAAAAGCACTGAATTGATTTCTCCTCCCCTCCTTGCCATTCCCTCTGAAAGAACTTCATTTTCTCCATCTTCAAAACTGAGGGTGACAGCCTCCAGTTTCACAGCTGTCTCTTCTGTGGGAAACATATAACCGCCCACAGGTGATTTTGCTCTTTCTCCGTCAATCTGTCCTTCTATCTATCTAACGTTAAAAAACAACAACAAAAACCAGTGTGACTGCCCCAGGGAAAGGAAGAGCTACGTCCCCCACTTCCGTTTAATCACAAGCCTGAGGGGCATGCCCGTTATGGTTTCCGCCAGCCGGAGCAGGATGGCCGGGTGGGGAGGGATTCTGTCCCCTCCTCCTTTCCCCTCAGGAGGACCCAAGGCCACCAAGCAACCAGCAGCCAGCGGTAGGCTCGGAGCCAGGCCGCTGATGCCAGGGGTTGCTAAGGCCCCCGGTGAGGAATGCCAGCGAGTGAGCAGCGGGCGCGAGAAACCACTGAGCCAAACCGGTGACAGACAAAGCGAGCATGTGGCAGGCGGCAGGTCAGAGGGAGGCTGTCCCCAGGCAGGCAGGCGGGCAGCGTGTGGTGCCGTGCTGGGGCCAGCCAGCGAAGCAGATGGCACGGGGAGGAGACAGATGGAGGTCCAGTGGCGCTGAGAGCCAGGGACCTGGGGCTGGGAGGAGGGGAGCAGAAAGGCGGCTCTGCCTGACACAAGAACTCAGATAAATACACTGACCCACACAGGAAGCCCCTACATACCCCCAGTGAAATCAGGGATGGCCCTGGAGGGTCTCCAGCACCCATCACCATGCCAGAAAACCTGTGGGACTCTCCAGACTGACATGCAACTACCACATGCCTACGCTCTACCCTGGTCCTGGCAGCCTGGTGACCCTTCAAGTGGTGTTTTCCTCAACACCAGCTCCTCAAGGCAGTGCTTCCCAATCCGGGGGCCAGGGTTACCTAGGAGGGGAATTCTTGCCAGCCGTTAAGAAACCCATGTGCTCTGCAGCCTGAATAAGTAAGGTCTGGCACCTGTGTGATACTGCCATTCTTTAACGTATGCGGAGGCCCTCGCTGTGCCTTAAAATCCAGCGCATTTTCAAGCACTGTGGAGTCTTCCAGACCATCAATGTCACTGTTCCTTTTCCAAATCATCAGACACCAAAAAAATACTATTAGAACTTAAAATATGATTACTATTCCATTTGGCTCCTTGAAATTTCTGGATGATAAAGAACACCCATTCATTCCTAGGTATTAAAATGTCTAGACCATTGTTGAATGCCACCCTGCTTAGAAAGGCAAGAAGCACTTAATTTCTCTGAGGAAGTATGTATATAAATTGGTGCATTAGAACGTCTCTGTGTGGAAGTTCCTCACGGCCTTGTTTGTACATGGGTAGAAATGGAAACTCCTTGAGCCATAGTAAGGGGGAGGGGCTGGTCACATCCATGGTACATCCCTGACTAGCTACAACTACGCTGTTAAAAGGCAGATTGAAGACGAACATTGACATGAGAAAACACTCATCACATACCAAGCAAAAGAAAAAGCACTTTACAAAAAAGAAAAAATACACACACACACATATAATACCCTAATTTTATATAAAACCCCCAAACACTCAAATTATATATATGTCTACTATGAAATAGTATAAAACTTCAAATATTAACCTGAGTGGAGAGGGAGTGGGAGAGTCTACTCTCTTCTTTGTCTGCTCCATAGTTTCTGCAATGAGCAGGTATCAGTTCTGTTATTAGAAATAAAGCCTGTAGCCTGACCAGGCGGTGGCGCAGTGGATAGAGCATCGAACTGGGATGCGGAAGACCCAGGTTCGAGACCCCGAGTTCACCAGCTTGAGCGCGGGCCCATCTGGCTTGAGCAAAAGCTCGTCAGCTTGGACCCAAGGTCGCTGGCTCCAGCAAGGGGGTAGCTCAGTCCAATGAAGGCCCGCGGTCAAGGCACATGTGAGAAAGCAATCAATGAACAACTAAGGTAATCAATGAACAACTAAGGTGTCGCAACGAAAACCTGATAATTGATGCTTCTCATCTCTCTCCGTTCCTGTCTGTCTGTCCCTTTCTATCCCTCTCTCTGACTCTCTCTCTCTGTCCCTGTAAAAAGAAAAGAAAAGAAATAAAGCCTGTAGTTTGTTTTGTTTTTGTGTTTTTATTTTTATTGGTTTGAACATTGATAGAAAGTAGTTTCTTGTTCTTGGATCAGGATGGGCTAGAGTAAAGAAATCTTGGCAATGAGGTTCTTTGCTGTCCGTCAGTCACTCTCCCGCTTCCAGGAAATAGGATATGGGCGTGCAGATTGCATTTGGGAACCAAACAGGTGTTCCCCTGCTACCCAGATGTAAAACAGGACACAGAAGAAAGTGCAGCGTTCTGGGTTATGCTGGGTCATTCTCCACTCACAGGCCTATTCACAGCTAGACCAGAGGCTGACATCATCCAGTGTAATTCCACTTGGGAACTGGGCTGAAAATTGCCCAAGTGTAGCCCATGATTGCCCTGGCCTCCTCCCCAGACTCATCCACCCACTCAGGTTCCAACCAGCCTAGCTAGAATCCTCCCATCTTTTTTCAGACAAAACATCTCTTTAGGATATTAAGTATCTGCAGCGCTCTCACTACTATCCTGAATGAATAAAATGTGTACCTAAGCTGATCCTAATTTCTGTGACAACCAAAAGGGAGTTTTAATAAAGTTCTAGAATGATCACTAGGGCAACAGTGAAGCCTCAGGCTGAGAACCACCATTTCAGTGGTGGGTTGATATTAATTGAACATAATGCTTCCCTGATATTCGGAGAATAAAGATCATATCCTCCTCCTCATCTGGTAGGCCTTCGATAGTCTGATCCTTGCGTATTTCCCTAGTCTCAGCTAGCCTTGTTCCCTCCACTCCAACCACAGCAATGCTTCTTCCTCCAGACTCAGAGCCACTGTCTGTGCTTGACCTTCCTCTGATAATGCTGTTCCCTCATTCTTCAAATATCTCTTCCTCAGAGAAGCCGTTCCTGATCCCCAGACTGGTCAACGCCCCCCCCCGCCCCCCACTTAATTCTTTATGGTACTGTGTACCTGATTCATAGCCGTTAGCCCAGTTTACAATTATATTTAAAATCGTTTGCTTAATGATTATTAGAGCAAAGGGGGCCAGGGGCTGGTCTGTCTTGTTTACTCTTCTATCCACAGTGCCCTAGCATGCAGTAGGTGCTCAAATATTTGCTAAATAAAAAAAAGGAACCTTCTGGAAGACATTGAAGTTTCCATCTTTGCTGCCTGTGAAACTAGACATTTTGATTTTCCTTTCAGACTCTGGTTCTGCAAATGTCACAGTGTTTTTCAGCACAGGAAGATAAGGTCTATGTTGTTCACAGCAATATTCTACACACCTCACACTGAATTAAGATAGCAGATGTTCAATAAATGACATGAAGCCTTTGTCTAAGTGTTGGGGGTGAAAAAGTTAATAATAGCTCAAATATTGGCTCATGTCTTGCTATATCTTCTTCCTTTTCACCTAGCCCGCTCCCCAACATATCACTTATTTCCAACATAATCATACCAAACAAAGGCATTTGAGAGTTAAATGGGGCACTTCCAACTTGAGAAACTCATACTCATCTCTCAAGATTCAACTCAAATGTCACCTTCATCTTCCCTCTGTCCTTCCTCCCTAATGTGGGCAACCATCAGATCCTTCATCTCTCTGATCAAGCAGTTCTGGTACTTGTCTATCTCCTCAGCAGAACCACAGACTTCTTTGAGAGTAAGGGCTCTGTCACAGCCATCTGTTTTTGCCAAAATGGGAATGAATGTGCCACTTCTAAATGCATACCGAATAAGTGACCTGATTGATGAGGAGTGCGGGTACAGACACAGCAAGGGCAGGCGAGGCCGGACCTGGCTCTTCGGCTCAGCTCCTGTGAGGCTCCTGGTGGACACTCCTTCCTCTAGCAGTGGACTAGGCGGGGCACCAAGGGAGTTTCCTGGTGTGCAGCTGCGGCCTTCCCATACCCACTGGCCTCATGCAGAGTATCCTGCCCCCACCCCCAAATGCTTCCCTAGCGCTATTTCTTTTTTAATAGCTTTATTGAGATACAATTCACATAGTTCAGTGGTTTTTAGTATATTCACAGAATTGGGCAACCATCACCTCCTCAATCAATTTAGAACATTTTTATCACCCCCCCAAAGGAAACCCCCTACTCACCCCCCCATTACTCCCCAAGCCCCGGCCCTAAGCAACCACTACTCTACTTTCTTTATCTATAAATTTGCTTATTTTGGACAGTTCATATAAGCGGAGTCATATACTATGTGGCCCCGTGTGCCTGACTTCATTCACTTAGCATGTTTTCAAGGTTCATCCATGTTGTAGCATGTATTAGTACTTCATTCCATTTTCTGCTGAATAATTTGCCATTGAATGGCTGTACCATATCTTATTAATCTATTCATCAGTTTACAGACATTTGGATTGTTTCTACCTTTTGGCTCTCACGAATAATGCTGCTACGAACTTCACGTACAAATTTTTTTTTTTTTGAACTTCACGTACAAATTTTTGTGTGGACATGTTTTCCTTTCTCTTGAGCATATATATACCTAGGAGTGGAACTGGTGGATCATGTGGCCACTCTCTATTCCAGTCTGAGGAACTGACTGCCAAACTGTTTGCCAAAGTGGCTGTATCCATTTGACATTGCCACCGGCAGAGTAGGAGGAATCTAATTTCTTCACATCCTCCACATTCTCGATGCTTGTTAATTATGTTTTCTTTTATCGCTGCCACCCTATTCAGTGTGAAGTGAGAGGTATCTCACTGTGGCTTTGATGTCCCTAGAAATACTAACACTCTGCAGTCTTCCGGGGACAGGAGCCAGGCAGGCCCGGGTTGGCTCCACCTCTGCTGCAGGGGGCTGAGTGACCTCAGTGCCTCAACCTTTCTGCGGGTTTTCTCATCTGTCAAACACATCACTTCACTGGATTCTCAGAAGCATTTAATGACACATACATAACATACAATATGTAATTCTCAGCACAGTATCAAGAACAAAGGTAGGGCTCAAAAATGGTAGCTATTAACAATAACAAAAAAAACCTCAGTCCAGCAGGACAAACAAACGTGACTATATCATTAGTCTAAAGGGGAAGACCAAGAGAACACTAAACCATCATGGCCACAGGGTTATAAGGATTCATTGAAATTACATATTGAGTACCAACATTCACTTAGAAACTCACTTCCTTTCTATTTTCTGGTCTTCTCATATGCTGGTAGTGGCGGACTGAGGAGAGGCCCAAAGCAAACAAAGGCTCTCCAAAGGAATAGCCTTTCTAATGATTTCTTTTTCTTTCTTTTTTTTTTTTTACAGGGACAGAGAGAGAGTCAGAGAGAGGGATAGATAGGGACAGACAGACAGGAACAGAGAGAGGTGAGAAGCATCAATCATTAGTTTCTCGTTGCCGTTGTGACACCATAGTTGTTCATTGATTGCTTTCTCACATGTGCCTTGACCGCGGGCCTTCAGCAGACCAAGCAACCCCTTGCTGGAGCCAGCGACCTTGGGTCCAAGCTGTTGAGTTCTTGCTCAAGCCAGATGGGCCCGCGCTCAAGCTGGCGACCTTGGGGTCTCGAACCTGGGTCTTCCGCATCCCAGTCCGACGCTCTATCCACTGCGCTACCACCTGGTCAGGCTAATGATTTCTTAAGGTAATATGTTGACAGGTCCATTGATCAGACCATGCTGAAAACACTTTAGAGGAAGTTCATGACAGGAGCCGCCTGTCCAGGAAACAAGGGAGATACAATGGTCAAAATGAGAGACCCACAGAGTGCCTAAAGGGTGGCTATCATTTTAGCTGCTTCTGCCCTCCCCCAATGTTAAAACATGGCTGTGCATTTTCTAACAAAGAAGGTAAGTGAACATCGAACATTCATGCAGCCTGACCGATGGTGGCACAGTGGATAGAGCATCAACGTGGGATGCTGAGGTCCCAGATTCAAGACCCCAAGGTCACTGGCATGAGCACAGGCTCACCAGCTTGACTGTGAAATCATCGACATGATCACATGGTGGCTGGCTTGAGCAAGGGATAACTGGCTTGGCTGGTGTCCCCCGGTCAACGCACATATGAGAAGCAATCAATGAACAACTAAGGTGCCACAAATACAACTTGATGCTTCTCATCTCTCTCCCTTCCTGTCTCTCTCTTTCTCAAACAATTAACTCAAAAAGAAAAAATACTCAAGCAGGTGTCCCAGAAAAGAGGAGAAGAATGGGGAGGAGTTAGACAAGAGGTCTAAGTAAACAGTCCTAAATAGTCTCTCTGTTGTAATATGACCACCTGGTAAAGGCAACCTCACTCCCAGGGGACCTGCTTAAATAAACCGGCAGCCACAGGGAGCTCCCCAGGGCAGAAAGAAGGTGCAACGATCCCCTATGCATGATTCTGTGAGGGGCATACAGAGAAGCAATTCACTAAATCTCTGTCCTCTTGGTTGGAACAGGCTCTATCAATATCACCTGCAACCCGGCACAAGGGCCACAGGTGAGAGCTAATCAAGAAGCTTCAAATGAAATGGAGGTTTCTCTTTTCCACTGACCAACAAGGAGCCTTCTCATCCCCATAATCTTTGTCCATCAAATTCACAGACCAGAATGGAGGCTTCTGGTCCCACCACTGGACTCAGTCAGGGTACATCTTCCAGTGCTCAGGCAGAGCCTGTCTCACCCCATCCGTCTTTGAAGAATGGGAGGTAAACTGGTCTCCACTTTTTGGCTGATCAGACCTCTCCTAGTCTGACCCAACAAAATGCTTTGCTCAAAATCAACACTGCTCAGAACAATATATATGTATATTTTGTTAGTAGTAGCTAACATGCTCCTACTTCCTAATTTTGGTCCTCTAGATAGACACTCTTCTTATAAAAAAGGGAACTCAGCTCCATTCCCATAAGATGTGGCCTAAGCAGGAAATGAGAACTCCCTCTAAACACCTCAGAATAAAAATGTATGAAAGCCCAGGAAGCTCTCACCCTGTGTCCAGACCGCCTTAGCAGGCGCCAGCTTCAGGGTGGTGAACTCTTCCTACCCCCACATTCCTTTCTCCCATCCCTCTTCAAAACGACCACACCCCCTTCACCGCTCTTACCGCAAACATTACAAGCGGAGGGACAGTCACAAACAGCCCAACCCAATTTCAAAATACAGGAAACGGGAAAGGTGTTTAAGATTAAACTTTTTTAAAGAAGGAAAAACAGAGAATGAGGAACAAGAGAACAGGCCGGGCGGGCAACATCTGCCCTGGTGGAAGGCCCCTGCGCTGGTCACACGCAGAGCCCAGAACTTCAGCCTGCTTGGCTCCTCAGGTGACCCTCATTCAGGCGACTCTGTCTCCCCCAAATAAGTACGGGCTCCTCAAAACAGGCCTTCCCTATGGATCATCTGCCTTCCACGGTCCTCTGATATGTGGGACCCTCTCTTTGAACTTGCGAAGGCAGGGGACCAGGACGGCTGCCCCAGGGTCCCAATTCTTTTTCCCCACCCTGGAACGCAACACCTTCGGACCTCTGCGAGGGGCGCCAGTGCGCAAAGAGCGGAGAACCCTGCACGCTGGGTCCGGAGAGAGGAGGAGGCCGCGGCCGGGGACCAGGTCGGGTTTCGCTGCCTCAGCGCCGCGGCCTGGGCGACTCTTCCGCCCCCGCGGCTCGGGTCCGAAGCGGCGCGGCCCAGAGAAGACGGGGACGTAAAGGAACTTCTGCTGCGGTTTCTACCAGGAGGCGGATGAGGCCGCGTACAGGGGCGGCTGGAAGAACTTGGGACCCTGGAGATGGGTCCACGGGGTGGGGTTGAGTTCCAGGCGGGGGCTGCACAGCCAACTTTCCGAGAGGAAGCCTTCCTCCAACTTGCCTTTGGGGCTGTCCCCCGCCCGCGGCGCGATGCTCCGGCTCGGTTCCGGCCGCCTGGAGCGTTCCCTGCCTGGACCCGGATCCCCTCCTTCCTGGGCCACTCCGTGTGACCTGACCCCGGCTCTGCGGCCCCGCCTCTCTTACCATCTGCGCCACTTTCAGCACGGCCCCTTGGGTGCGGGGGTAGACCTGATCCAGCAGTCCCTCCGAGGGGCTTGTGCCCCGCTGTCCCGCGCCGGCTCTGGGTCCGAACGAGCTGCCACTGCTGCACGTGGTGCGGACGAGCCCGGCTCCGTGCGACATCGCGCGGACCCTGCCCGCCGGCAGCTTCCCTCCGCCCTGGCGGAGGGGCCAGATAAGGCGGAGCGGCGGCGGGGCGGGGCCTGGCCCGGGGGTGTGCGGCCTCCGGGCCGCGGGGAGGGCGGGGCTCTAGGGTCCCGTGCAGGGGAGAGGGGAGCGAGCATCCAGCTGTGGCAGACCTAGGCGGGGAGGGGCTGGCCCTGCGCTTTCGGTTAAGGTACTGGACGGGGACGCCTTGTAACCTAAGTGTGCAAGGCCGGAGTCACAGCTGGAATGGTGTGTGGCTGCGGATGTGCTTAGAGCACCTACTTTATTGCAGTTAAACTTACATGCACTAAAATGTCCAAACTTTTCGTGTTCAGTCCCGTTAACTTTATTGTGTCTACCCCTGTGTAGCCACCACCCAGTTGAACTAATAGAACATGCCAATACCCTAAAATGTTCCCTTCCGCTCCTTCTCAGTCTGCCTTCCCTCACCGCACCCCCCACTTTTTTTTTTTAACCAAGCCTCAGGTAACCAAGATAATCTGCTTTTTTTCACTATAGTTTCATCAATTCAACGGGTCAATAGGAATTCCCAACTTGAAGTGTGGTGAAGGAGACTTTATTCAGTGCAAACAGCTCAATTGTGATACAGCCCAGTAGTGAGAACAGCATGGCTGTGGAAGAGCTCAAAGGTGTTACAGCTCAACTGTGAAGCAGCAAGCTTTGTTTGGATGCCCCGAAATGAGACAGTTCTACTCGCTCCGTGCCTGTCTCATCTGGTCTGGTCTGTTGTCCTCTGCCCTGTCTTGCTTTGCCTGCTCTTCTCCATCCTGGTCTGGTGCTCTGGTCCTGCTATGTGTCTTAACAGGTGTCTATGGTGTTTCATCTTTGTTTCAGCTCCAGCCAGGGAAACGCTGTCTTCGGTAGAAAAGGAAAGTGCGCACTCTGTAGCTAGAGGGGAGCTAACTTACATAGACAGAAGTCCTTGACCCTGGTTCCTGATTTGTCCATTCTCATGCAAATAAGGACTTCGGTCTTCACAGTTTGATTGGTCTATAAGGCACTGTTGTGATTGGCCAGAATGGAGCCACTCTGGTCAGTGAAGATGCTGGTGGGGAAAGCCTCAGTCCTATTGGTTGAAATATAATTTCAAAAACTCCTTTATAAGGGCTGGCTCAGAAGGCAGGACACAGTGAGGGCAGGCAGATCAGTGCAGGAGGCAGGTAGCTAAGTGCAGGCTTCTACCTCCAGTGTGGTTTGTGTGAGAGGCCCCTGTGTAGAAATGACTGGGAGGCTCTGTTTTTTGTTTTTAATTTGAGTCAGTCCCCAGGAACCATTTCTCAGGTTCCACAATATACTTGAAATAGTCCACAATAATCTCATTTTTGTCTGGCTTCTTTCACTGAACAGTGCATTTAAGATTCATCCTGTTGTACCCAATAAAGTGATGACCATTCTGGTAAGATTTTTTTTTGTAGACAACAACTCTCATTTCTTTGGAGTAAATACCAATGAGTAGATATGCTGGGCCACAAGGTGAGCATGTGTTTACCTCCATTAGGAGCTGTCAAACAATTATTCAAGGAACATACTATGTTGCACTTCTGGGGTATTTCTTAAATGAAGACAAGTCCAAACAGGGCTACCACAATGAGACATGTTATCTGTGTTTCTTCTGAGCAGAGTGCCCCTGTGGCCGAACTTGTAACTTTATTTGGAAATAACATAAGAAAAATCTCCTTTCTGAGATTATTGGATGCCCAGCTGTCCTGTAATCAGAAGAGTGTCATCAATGTGGCAGTCTTGATGATTCTAGAATGTGGAGATACTCATGCCACCTCTGTTTTGACAAGTCTCCCAGGTGATTCCCTTGAATGCTCAAGTTTGAGAACCAGTCATTGCCAAAGTTGAGACATTGTTAATTTTCATGACAAAAAAAGAAAAAGAAAACAATTGTCTCCAATATCTTGACTTCTCTTTAGACAGCAGTCACAGTGCCTGGTACATCCATTTCTTCCTCTGTAAAACAACCATAATTGCACCTAGCCGCTGCTGGGACAATGCACTAGACAGGCAGGCATTCTGTAACATTTTCAGCTCTGTGCCCCAGGCATGAAGGTGGCAATGCAGATCACTCTTCATATCGATTAACATTTTCACTCCTGTGCTTGTCCCAGGCTTCAAAGCCCCACAGTGGAGCTGACAGGGGGCCTTTGTCGAAGTGAATGCTTCAGGAAAGTGGAAGAGCCAGTCATAAGATAATTTCCACTCCTCCGAGTGCCTTCACCCAGTTCTCCAGTAATCTTCTAAGTCAGTGGTTTTCAGTGTATGCTCCTCAGACCAGAAGCATCTGGGAACTTGTGGGAAATGCAAATTCTTGGGCCCCACCCAGACCTGCTGAATCAGACACTCTGGGGGTGAGGCTCAGCAATCTGTGTTTTGTTAAGCCATCTTTCCTCCTCCCCCGTGATTCAAATACAAGTTAGAGTTTGAGAACCACTGGCATTTCCTGAGCCCACTAGAGTTGAGACTTTGCTGGGTTTCTCTGACTGCTATTGGCCAGTGTGCCACCAGCCCAGATAGAAAATAACCGCTGGTGGTGGCCACTGTGTTAATCACTTTATCATGATCACTTAGAGTTTGAGCAAGATGCTTGGCAGTACAAGGACCATGTGCTGGCCTGGTGCTCAAGAAAAGTCTCCACAGGTCAGACCTGCTGCCAAGTACGCCGAGTGGTCTACACTGGTGGGATGGATGCCTTTTTAGTAGGAAGGGCTGCCCCTTGGGGGAGCAAGGGCTTAGGCAAAGAACTCCATAGCCCCCTTTAAAGATCTCATCCTCAAAGAGGGAACCAGCCAGATGGGTGGTATCAGAGTAGCTGGTAAGAATTCAAGAATTCTTAGTTTTTCTCCATCTATCTACACTGAGGGGGGGCAGGTTCCAAGGCTTCAATTAGAGTGTCACTGTCAAGACCATAATTCATTTATACCTGTGTGATGATGATGATATATCTGCTCATATATAATAAAAAATAATAAAATGAGAGTTGACTCTGTATTAGTCACAGTTTGCAAGTGATAGAAACTAAAGGCAAGCAAAAAGAATTCATTGGCATGTGTAACTAATGGCGGTATGCAGACATGAAACCTGTACCAGACACGGTTGGATCCAGGTGCTCAAATCATGCCACCGGGACCTCTGCTCTTGGTTTCAGAATCCTGTTTGCTTTACTGTAAGGCAGGCTCTCCCATGACCTCTGGCAGCATATATTTTCCCCCAGCTAATAAGCTCACCTCTTTTTTTTTTTTAAGGTTTTATTTTATTTTTTTTTCCAGGGACAGAGAGAGAGTCAGATAGGGACAGACAGACAGGAACGGAGAGAGGTGAGAAGCATCAATCATTAGTTTTTCGTTGCCATTGCGACACCTTAGTTGTTCATTGATTGCTTTCTCACATGTGCCTTGACCGCGGGCCTTCAGCAGACTGAGCAACCCCTTGCTGGAGCCAGTGACCTTGGGTCCAAGCTGGTGAGCTTTTGCTCAAGCCAGATGGGCCCGCGCTCAAGCTGGCGAGCTTGGGGTCTCGAACCTGGGTCTTCTGCATCCCAGTCCGATGCTCTATCCACTGCGCCACCGCCTGGTCAGGCAATCTCACCTCTTTTTAAGGATTCCTTTTCCCCAGTGATTCTGCACAGCATTAATCTGTTTAAGATGTTGTAACAAGATACCACAAATTGGGTGGTTTAAACAACAGATTTATTTTCTCACAGTTTTATTGGCTAAAAGTCCAAGATTAAAGTATCATCAGGGATGGTCTCTGGTGAAGCCCTCTTCCTGGCTTGTAGACTACCACCTCCTCATTGTATCTTCACATGGTCCTTCTGCTGCGAGTGGAAAGAAAGAGAGACGGAGAGAAAGAGAGAAATCTGGTGTCTCTTCCTCTTTTTACGATCTCATAAATCCTCTTGGATTAGGACCCCACCCTATGATCTCATTTAACCTTATCTCCCTAAAGGCCCTACTTCCAAATACAGTTACATTGGGGGTTAGGGTTTCAACACATGAATGGGGAGGGCGGGGCAATTCAGTCCATAACAGGCCTTCTCACTGGTCCAAATAAGGATCATGACTCCATCTTTCAATCAATCATTATATCCAAAGGGCAGAACACTTACTGGAGAGGCCGAGTACCATCTGCGATTGGAGCTGGAGTGGGCAGTCCTCCAGCACAAGAGGAACTGAGTGGGGGAAGATGATTCCCCAAAGAAAAACCAAGGTGCTGGTCCCAGAAAGAGGAATGAGCATTTGGCAGTGTCATGGACTGAATGTGGACCCCTCAAATTCAAATGGTGAAGTCCTAGCCTCCAGAGTATTGTATTTAGAGATGGGGCCTTTGGGAGGTAATCAAGGTTAGATAAGGTCTTGGGCGTGGAGTCCTTATAATAGCACTAGTGCCCTTATAAGACATGCCTGGTCTTTCTCTCTCGGTCCTCTTTCCCTTCTCCCCCCACCCCCCAACACCAGCAAAAGGCGGTGTATCTGCAAGCCAGGGAGTCACCTCTCACCAGAAACTGAATTGGCTTGCATCTTGATTATGGACTTCCCAGCCTTCAGGACTGTGATAAAATACACTTGTTGACGGAACCCAGTAGGTGACATTTTGCTTGTTACGGCAGCCCAGACTAAGACAGAAAGGCACAAGCATTAGGTCTCTGTGATGCTTTTCAGGTACCTGCTTTAAAAATCCTTTTCTAGTGAATTTTTATAAGTCTTTTGTGACTCTACGTTCCTATTTGTGAAATGGGCTGATCTCACTTGTCTTTGAGGTTCAAACAGAAATGTATTTGAAAATGTTAAGAAAGGCAATAAAACAAAATAAAAGTGTAGGGAGCAATTACCTTTTTGTGTCAATGTTTTATTTTTATCAGAATTGGTATTCCTTCTCTGAAGTTACCAGGTGAGGGGGAGGGGAGGGGACGGGAGGGGAGGGGAGGAGCAGGCAGAAGGCAGGAGAGGGAAGAAGAGGCGATGAGGCTCTTTCCTATATAGCCATGAACTATTTCGTGAGATGAATGATGGCTAAAGATGACTACAATTCCCTGCAAGAGGAGACAGAGGCGATGGATATGACCCCTGA
Organism: Rhynchonycteris naso; assembly: GCA_037038555.1. NCBI lineage: Eukaryota > Metazoa > Chordata > Mammalia > Chiroptera > Emballonuridae > Rhynchonycteris > Rhynchonycteris naso. Next base: position 59,496,687 of record CM073004.1, on the reverse strand, counting down.
ACGGTTGTCATGCAATTGCTTTGGCCACTTGTCCACCTTTATAAGGGGACTTGATGTCACTTTTCCCACAAATAGTGAGGGTCCTGGTTTTTCCACCCTGCTGAAACCACTGCCTTCTCTTGTGTTTTTTACTTTAAAAAATTTGTTATTTTCTGATTATGAATCCACTTCCTGCTCGTTGTAGAAAATTGAGGGAGGTTCAGAAAAACAAAGAAAACTAAGCCACCCAGGATCCTACCACTCTTGATAATCAGGTTTGCTCTGCCTTTTGTGAACTCCAAGTTATATCATAAACGTCTCCTATTAAAATTCCCTCAGTTTTTAGTGGCAGCATCAATTTGTTTTTTTTTTGTGTGTGTGTATACAACTTACTTTTCTCCTCCATATATTTTTAGAAAGATAGCACTTGAACAACTGGGCTTCCTTTTAATAACCAATCTTGCCACTGCGGTTCAGCTCAGCTTGAGACAGAAAGTTGAATAAATCATTAATGATGCTGCTAACCAATTCGGATTCTGAATACACTTGGGAGAGAGTGGGTTGTTGTGCATTATTTCCTAAAGGCTTGTTCAATGGATTTAATTATTTAAACATTCTCCTACTGTGAGGGTTTTAGGTTGATCCAATTCCTTTTCCCCCTATTATACGTAAGACCAGGAATAATACCTTGTGCGTGAATCTTAGACCCCTAAAAAAGGCATCCCCAAGGCCAAGGGAATGAATATTTTTTTTTTTCCAGTTCCCAAGTGTTTTATTATCTGATTGAAAAACTAGATACCCCGCATTACCAGGGCAGAGAAGGGGGCCTAATCCTCCTCCTCATCATCACCAGCTCCAGCCCCGCCCTGACCCTTCTTGGCGTTCTTCCTCTTCACACGGCCACCCCCGTATGGAGACCGGAGGGAGAAGTCGATGTGCTTCTGAGAGTCCAGACGGACAATGAAGGACGGGATGTTCACCACCTGCTTGCGGACCCTGATGTGGCGCTGGCTGATCAGCACGCGCGCGTGGTGAATGGACTTGGCCAGACCCAGCTTGAAGACCTGGGTCTGCAGGCGCCTCTCTAAGAAATCCTCAATCTTCAGGCCCAGGATGTAATCCAGCTTCATCTTGCCCTCGTCCAGAACCCCGATGCGGACGAGGCGCCGCAGCAGGGCATTGCCTTCAAACAGACGCCGTGGGTCTTTCTCGTCCAGCGTCAGCAGCTCCCGGGCAGCCTTGCGGATCTTGGCCAGGGTAAATTTGACCCTCCAAACCTCACGTTTGTTCCGGAGCCCATACTCTCCGATCAGCTTCAGCTCTTGGTCGAGGCGGGATTTTTCAAAGGGTCTTCGCGGGGTCACATAGGTTTTGCGACAAACCCAGCTCCGAGCTACCGGCATACTGGCTTAGCTTGCTCGTCTGCGCCCAAGCGCAGCACACGAAAAATGAGAAAGAGAGGCCGGGAATGAATATTTTTTAAGAGTCTTCTTATATATTGTCAAATATATTTCTGGAAATGTTGTTAGCATTTTATCCCTACACCCTGCACAAGTTTTCCCTGGTTCCTTTTGTCACAGGACAGATGTTTTCAGTCACCTAGGCAGAGGAGCAGGACATCAGGCGTGAGACCTCTGTGTCAACCCAAGCTATGCTCATCACTCACTGTGTAACCTCAGACAAGTCACTGCCACTTAATGAAGTCTCAGTTGTCCTCATCTAATAAATGGGGCCGGGGACACCTGTTTTAGCTAAGGCAAAATTATTTTGAGGATCAACTGTCATAATGTATGAAAACCACTAGTCAAGTATAAAACTGTACAATCATACAAAATTGCCATTATTGTAGGTCCCAGGGGCAAATACTGCAATTTCAGTTGGTTCAACCTAATACCGTATCATTAAATAGTTGAACATTATCAGGCAATTGCTCATTTACATGTTCCAGAAACCAAGCAGTTGTGTTTTCCCAGGTACCTCGCTCACTAACCACCTGGAAGTTCTCATTTACAAAACACTTTTCTGATAGTCTACTCCCAAGCACCATGAATGGATTCACAGGGTCAGTTCTTCACCGGCAGGCCCCCTGTGATGCCCAGAACCCTGAATTGCCCAGATCTCCCCTCCTGTGTCTCCTGCGCAGGCTCGCATTCTGGGCAGCACTGGTTCCAGCCACGCTCCAGCTTGCCTTCTATAGGTTCATCTCACCTTTGTCCTCAACTTGCTAATTCTTCAAGGTCTTCTGGGACTCTTCATTAACTTCCCAGTATCTTCACTGCAGCAGATGCGTACTGAGCACATACTACAGTCCATGCGCTATGCTAAGCTCCAGAGGGAAGAAGGCAATGAAAACCCACGACCCCAAGCCCTGGCCGGCTGGCTCAGTGGTTGTGCATATCCCAGGTTCGATTCCCAGCCAGGGCACACAGGATAAGTGCCCATCTGCTTCTCCACCCTTCCCCCTCTCCTTTCTCTCTATCTCTCTCTTCCCCTCCCGCAGCCAAGGCTCCACTGGAGCAAAGTTGGCCTGGGCACTGAGGACAGCTCCATGGCCTCCGCCTCAGGCACTAGAATGGCTTTGGTTGCAACAGAGCAATGGCCCAGATGGGCAGAGCGTCGCCCCCTGGTGGGCATTTCGGGTGGATCCCAGTCAGGTGCAGGTGGGAGTCTGTCTCTCTGTCTCCTCACTTCTCACTTTAGGAAAAAAAAAAAAAAGAAAACCCACCATCCCAACCTCCAAAGGGTCACAAACCAGCTGGGAGACAGATGGCGATGCCTGATGCAGCAGCAGAGCAGGTGGGATAAGGGCTATAATGGACATTTAAAAACACTCTACCTTTTCTTTTAAAATCAACTTTTACAAGTTATAATTACATAAAATAAAATGCACCCACTTTAAGTAAACAACCTGTGAATGCTGACATACAGGCACATGCAACCGCCACCACAATCAAGATGTAGACTGTTTCTTTCCCTCAGAACACTCCCCGTACCCTGTTCTAGCCAGTCCCTTCCACCTCAACCCCAGGCAACCACCGACCAGCTTCCTGTCACTACAGATGTGTGTCATCTTTTTGTGAACTTCATATAAATAGAATAACATGGTTTTTTTGGTCTGGTCTGGTCTGTTTCATTCAATATAATATTTTGGTGGCTCATTCACATGGTTCCATGTATCCATGATTCACTCCTTTTTATCGCTTAGTAGTATTCCATTGTACAAACACACCACAATTTGTGTGTTCACCATTTGATAGTTATTTGGGTTGTCTTTAATTTTTGGCCAGTTATAAATATGGCTGCTATGCATATTCCTGCAAAGTCTTTTTATGGACATATTTCTCTTGGGTAAATATCTAGGAATGAAATTGCTGGGTCACAGTATAAATGTATACTTAACTTTATTAAACATGAAACTTTATGTAAATGTCAGTCTGACTAGCAATGTATGCATTCCAGGTGGTCCACAGCATGGCCAACACTTGGTATTATAGTCCTTCCAATTTTAGCCATTCCAGAGGGTGATACAGTATCTCATTATAATTTTAATTTGAAAAAAAAAGTACCACTGTTGATTTATTTCTAAGTTCTTTTTTGTGTTAGAAGTTTAGGTTTAATACTTACTCTGATAGTGTCAATGTCCTTTGGCATTTACTGGCCAAGTTATTTCCAGAGAGGAAAGCAACTTTTTGCCTGACCTGGTGGTGGCACAGTGGATAAAGTGTCGGACTGGGATGTGGAGGACCCAGGTTTGAGACCCTGAGGTTGCTAGCTTTAGCACGAGCTCATCTGGTTTGAGTAAGGCTCACCAGCTTGAGCCCAAGATTGCTGACCTGAGCAAAGGATCAATTGGTCTGCTGTAGCCCCCCGGTCAAGGCACATATAAGAAAGCAATCAATGAACAACTAAGGATCCGCAATGAAGAATTGACGTTTCTCATCTCTCTCCCTTCCTGTCTGTCTGTCCCTATCTGCTGTCCCTCTCTCTGACTCTGTCTCTGCAAAATAAAATAAAATAAAATAAAAGCAAGCAACTTTTCAAGATGAACTATTTGTCTTTGAAACACAAGGTAGAGTTCTCATTAAGTTAAAGTGGTTGGAGGCCAGATTGTTTTATGTTTCCTTCACACTCAGCTTCCTTATTGCAATGACTAAAGTCAGATCATAAAAACTCCTTTGAGAACCTGCCCTTCCTGCTGCTCCTCTTTCTAGGATCTTCCCAGGCTATCACCACCTTAAACAATAGCCTCATGAAGGCTTGAGTCCCTCTCTCAAGTGGGCTCTCAAATTTTCCTGTTCCTACCCTTCTACTGATAATGAGCATTAGTGCTAAAGTTGGTTTATCCATCATTACTGCCATCTACCTCAGACCCTGCGGCAGCTGACTATTACAAAGTAAACCAGAACCAAGATCTTATGCCTTTGCTTGAAAGCCATTTGCCAGGAAGGCCTGTGTATTGGTTAGGATGTATACTGTTGCAAGGTTCGGCAATTAGTTTAAGCAAAGTGGTTATAATTGCCAAGTCCAGAAATATGCCAGCATTCGGGGCTCAGTTAATTCAGTGGCTCAATAATGTAATCATGATGAAGTTTCTTTTCAAAAATTTTTATTTATTGATTTTAAAGATAGAGGAAGGGAGAGAAAGAGTGGGAGAGAAACATCAATTTGTTGTTTCACTTATTTATACATTCACGGATTGATTCTTGTATGTGCCCTGACTGGGGTTTGAACCTGCAACCTTGGCAAATCAGGATGACGCTCTAACCCAGTGGTTCTTAACCTTTTCTGAGGTACCGAAGCCATCAGTTTCATATGCGCATTCACGGAACCCTTCTTTAGTGATAAATAAAATATGATTTATTTCCCCAAATTCAAGACATAGGTATATGTTTTTTTACTGGTGCACAAAACGAGCCGTGCATGAACATCACCTTGCTCAAAGAACAAAACCAACAAAGTGCATGAACTCACAACAAATTACAGTATTACTTTATTCTGGCCTCCGCGGCAGAGGCTTCTCCGAACCCCTGAGACCGATTTATTGAACCCCTAGGGCTCGATAGAACCCAGGTTAAGAACCACTGCTCTAACCAAATGAATAACTGGGCCAGGGAATGAAGTTTCTTTTTCATCTCTTTTCTTTCTTCCAGTCACCTTGATCCTATGACTGGCTCCCCCTTGTGGTCATAATATACTTGCCAACAACTTTCTGCCTATATGCAATAGGTATGTTCTGCACACATATGGTCTCAGAACTTCTTTTCTAGAACTACTGAGCAAGCCTTGGGTCACATACCCATCCTTAAACCAGTTGGTATGGCCCGGGGATGAAATTACTTAGGCAGAGCCACACGCTTCATTCTTAGGGTCACAGGGGAGTTAGCCTCCCCCAAATAGCCCAGACTGAGCGGGTGAGTTGGATACTGACTAAAAACAGAAGGGAGAAGACTTGTGGGGGAGGCAGCAACAAGGTCTGCTGCTTTCAGGATTTAGTTGTTCTGAGTATTCTATTTTAAAAAGATCTGCCATTTGACATGGATGTTTTCTCAAAACATACCTTCTAAAATAAAATGTCTCCTCTGTCAACAACTTTGTCACTCACATTCCGCAGTGTCTGGAAAGTCATGACCTCTGTGTTGAAAGCACGTCCCCCAGACCTTATATTCTTTTACATGTATACCAAACACTTGATTTTACTCACTCCCTAACTTATAACAACACGTAGTCGAAACTGCCCCATGGTCCTGACTCATCCACACTGGAACATTATCTCGCCTTCCCTCACAGCTGTCTGCTTACAACTCACATTTTAGAGAGGAGAGAAAGAGAGAGAGAGAGAGAGAGAGAGGGAGGGAGGGGCAGGAAGAATCAACTACCATATGTGCCTTGATCAGGCAAGCCCAGGGTTTCGAACCGGTGAACTCAGAGTTCCAGGTTGATGCTTTATTGACTGTGTCAGCACAGGTCGGGCCCAGAAGAACTTTTACATGAAGCCAAATCAACAAATGTTTCTTAGCTTGCCACCTGTCAGGAGTGTGCGCGCGCACCTAGTCTTATGGGCCCGGATAATTATTTTCTGGGAAAAAAAAATCATCTTTCAATTAAAATAATAATTGTCACGGGGACAGAAATATAAATTCTAAATTGATTTTATTCTACCCAGGGCTGCATCTTCAGTTAGTGTTTTTTTATTGTCTGTGCTCTACGCAGAGATATTTTATGTATTTGAAATCTTTAGTGTTCTGATAGCCTGAAGGGATTTCCCTATGGAGGAAGCAATTTAAAAAGGTACAAAAATAATTGGTATTGAACATTCTTTTCCCTAACTTCTCTCGTCATTTTCAAATACTGGCTAAATATTTATCTTTTGGGGCTACGAGTTGGAAATAGCAATGGAGAGAGATGAACTGCCGAAAGCATTTCATTGACTCGCCATAAGTGGGTAAATACATCAAATTAAACAGCCAGCCAACTCAGTCAGAGGAAAAGTGCTCGTGTGGGAAGCGCCGAGAGGTGAGTGCAAATGGCGCTCACAGATGGCAGAAGGGTTTAAGCGCACTGGAGACCATCTCCCTTACAATACTTTTTTAACAAAAGATTTTTTATGGTTTATTTATTTATTTATTCATTTATTTTATTATTTTTTACAGGGACAGAGAGAGTCAGAGAGAGGAATAGATAGGGACAGACAGACAGGAACGGAGAGAGGTGAGAAGCATCAATCATCAGTTTTTCGTTGCGACACCTTAGTTGTTCATTGATTGCTTTCTCACATGTGCCTTGACCGCGGGCCTTCAGCAGACCGAGCCACCCCTTGCTGGAGCCAGCGACCTTGGGTCCAAGCTGGCGAGCTCTTGCTCAAACCAGATGAGCCCGTGCTTGAGCTGGTGACCTTGGGGTCTCGTACCTGCGTCCTCCACATCCCAGTCCGACGCTCTATCCACTGCGCCACCACCTGGTCAGGCTTACAATACTTTTTAAACCCCAGAAACCTCTTCTTGTTAGGCTGGCATGTAGGTTTTTGTTTATTTCTTGAGAAAAATTAATGCAAAACCAGTTTGACACTTAGAGCTTCATCTGAACAATAGAAACTCATTTTTTTGTGTGTGTGTAAAAATCCACCCTTAACAATTATTCTTGACCAAAGTCTCTTGGTATTCAAAAGAGGAAATAATAATTTCCTTTCAGTTAAAAATAAATGCTGTTTTTGTTTTGTGTTGTGTTTTGGTGAACTGTCAGGGCAACACAAAGGGCTTGCTCCTGGAAAACCACAGATAAAGACAAGACAGTAAGTGGCTCTGCCTGGACACAGTGTTTATGCTTTTCTTCACGGGTTTGCATTGCTAAAGCTCAGAGCTCAGCCCTCATGGTTTGCTAAGCGTTGGTCTCAGAGTGGCTTCCTGTGCCCCCAGTGCTCACCCACTCCCACGCCTCTGTGTCCTACACCACTTCGCACTGTGGTGCTCTGTTCTCACTACCTCTTTGGATCCATAACTCAAGGACATCCTTCACCGTTTCCTTCAAAGGTCTGGGTTAGGTACTATCAGACACGGAGGAAATCCCACCTCTCCTAGAGAGGGGTAAACAGAACTTGGACGAGGAATTAGAACCGGATAAATAGGAAGACTGACACAAACAGCCAACTGCAGAAAGAGACAGCTCTGTTAAACAGGCACAGAAGAGCAGAGGCCCTGGGGTCATATACGCAGAGCTATGTACCCGGCTGAACCTCTCTTCACTGTCCTCAACTATACTAACGTTTCTGTGGTTTTGTGTTTTTCAAAAGAACCTCATGTTGAAAAAAATCACCCAAGATACACGGCTGCAGCAAGAACCGCCCTGCCCAACGACACTTCCTCTAAGTGCACATCTGCCTTGCTGGCTGGGTTCTCCCCACCGTCTGATAATATCTAACAACAGTGATAGGGTGGGGAATGGAGATGTGAGAACTTCTGGGCTGGCATTTCCCCAAAAATATGGTCCATGTCTCACCGTGGTCAGCATGATGATTTTAAGATTCACACAACTATTTATGCTTTTAATGATTAAGCACTGATTTTTCTTTTAAATTTCTTTTATTTATTTATTTATTTATTTATTTTTACAGGGACAGAGAGAGAGTCAGAGAGAGGGATAGCTAGAGACAGACAGACAGGAACGGAGAGAGATGAGAAGCATCAATCATTAGTTTTTCGTTGCCGTTGCGACACCATAGTTGTTCATTGATTGCTTTCTCACATGTGCCTTGACCGCGGGCCTTCAGCAGACCGAGCCACCCCTTGCTGGAGCCAGTGACCTTGGGTCCAAGCTGACGAGCTTTTACTCAAGCCAGATGGGCCCGCGCTCAAGCTGGCGACCTCGGGGTCTCAAACTTGGGTCTTCCACATCCCAGTCCGACGCTCTATCCACTGCGCCACTGTCTGGTCAGGCGATTAAGCACTGATTTTAATATGTATTAGAAAACATTACCAGGAGCACACCAGTTACTGGACTCAGCAGTGCCACTGAGGGCGAGCTCAGTACCGAGCTCCAAGGCCAACATCTTTATTAGATGCTCTCTGGGCCTCCTGATCAGAATGTGAGAATCATAGATACCAATGACCCCCAGCCATGGGTCCCTCCTACCACCCTGGTCTAGTGGTCATGGACAAGTGTCTCATAGCAATATTGTACCCAGACAGGCCAGAGAGGATGAAGTATAGCACCTCACCTTGGGCTTCAGCAATCGGTCCCCTTCCTCAAATCAATACAACATTATCCGATATTGTGAAACGTTTAATCAAAAAAAAAAAAAATCTGGCATTTTAAATGTTAGGTTTACAAACTTGACACATTCTTAATATTAGCATTTTATCCGTTTACACATTATCTAAGAAAATAATAATAAGGTCAATGAAGACATCAACAAGATCTTTAAGAGGCCAATATAAGTTATAGCACATTGCAAAGTGTCTGGTTTAATTCTCACAAACCACTGTGAGCAAAATTTAACTAGGTATATAAAAGCATTAGTTAAATAAAATTCTCGGGAAATATACATTATACCTACAGCTGTTTTTACACGAGATTCTTCCATTTTCCCCCCTCTTAATTTTCAGAATGGCAAATCACTGGATGGTCCTGGATCTCCAAGCTATAAAACTGAAATACGTGTTTCCAGCATAGCAGATGGTGACCAGGAAGGCGAAGAACTGGAGGGAACAAAGCATAATAAAGGAGGGGCTTAGGGCACATTCTAATTAAACGCACGTTATCATTTCACCTCCACTGACTCATGCGCTCTCGGCATCCCTCAGCTCAGGCTTTCTCATCTAAAACCACTTTACTGGTTCAATTACTGTCCTTCTGAAATGATTTCTGGCTATCTTGTTTTTCTCTTTGGGAACATACCTAGAAATCCTATAGTTCTGCTCAAATAATAACCCTGGGGTATTCCCCTAGGGGCGAATATGGCGGTGTGCATCTGAGAAAACACCTGTATTTCTGTATTAGTACAGCAGTCCTCCTTACCCGCAGGGGGTACACTCTGAGCGCCAGGAACCGCGACAGTACCGAACCCCTAAATATGCTGTTTTTTCCCCATACACGTACACCTATGATGAAGTTTAACTTATAAATTAGGCACAGTAAGAGATTAATAATAATAAGATAGGACAATGACAACAATATACTATAATAAAGGTATGTGAACGTGGTCTCTTCTCTCTCTGATAACCAGGAAGGCTACTAAGTGACCAAGGGGCAGGGAGTCTGTACTGTGTGGATACGAAGGACGGAGGACAAATGATTCTCTTCTCAGGCAGGACAGAGTGGGATGGTGCGAGGTTTCATCACGATAGTTAGAATGGTGTGCAATTTAAAACTTATGAATTGTTTATTTCTGCATTGTCCATTTAATGTTTTTGGACTGCAGTTGACCTCAGGTAGCAAACAGGAAAGCCAAACCATGGAGAGTGGGGGACTATTGTATAGGTAATTTTAGACCAGGGTTTAACCTCAGACTGCTACAGGGTCAGGTAACATAAATAAGCCCAGCGGGCAGGAAGAAGTGATGAACCTGTATGGAGGTGTCAATGGTGAGTTGGAAAATACAGGCTCCTCTCATGGGGCAACCTCCACCCCGTTCCAGCTGTGTTTAACTTGAGCCCAGTGCTCCAAAGCCCGTGATTTTTATTTATCTTTATTTATTTAAAAATCTCTCTCTCTCTTTTTTTAAAATTGAGTTTAGAAGAGAGGAAGGAAAAGAGAGGGACAGCAATTTGTTGTCCCGCCAATTCATGCATTCATTGGTTGACTCCCGCATGTGCCCTGGCCAGGGATCGAACCCGCAACCTTGGCACATTAAGGACCATGCTCCAGTCTACTGAGTTACCTGGCCAGGGCCCAAAGCGTATGATTTTTAATCTCATGTACTCCCATGCTCTCTACCTTTAAACAGTCATTTTAAACCACAAGTAAAGAATATAATGAGCCTGGCCTGTGGTGGTGCAGTGAAAAGAGCATGGTCCTGGAATGCTGAGGTCGTTGGTTCGAAACTCTGGGCTTGCCCAGTCAAGTCACACATGACAATCTATCAAGCAATGAGCAACTAAAGTAAAGCAATTATAAGTTGATACTTCTCACTCCCTGTCCCTCTCTCTCCCCTCTCTATAAAATCAATAAATAAAATCTTTAAAACATCCTCAAATAAATAAAAATGTAAAAACCTTAAAGAAAAAGAACATAATGAATACCCATGTATCATCAAGCAGTTTAACATTTCTAAATGCTCACCGCACCCAACACTGCTTTAGCGGATGGAATATTTTAAGGCCAATATTAGATAAACTTAAAATTAGGTTTTTTTTTTAAATTAGAAAAGGAACACATACTTATGGTTTAAATAAAAATGCAAACAGCCTATTAATTAAAAGTCGAAGCCCCTCCCTGCATAGTCATCATCCAATCACAGCCCCTGGAAGGAACCTCTCTATTGGTGCATATTTTTCTAAGCCAATCTCAATGCACAAACGAGCATTTCTACTTAAAAACAAACAAGTAAATAGAATCACAGAATGCTTATTTGCTGCAAGTCTTTCCCCACCAAAATGCAGTCGGTAGAATTATTCTGAGAATTCTCAGAAATATTATTCCCCCTCCAATACTCGTTTTGTTCCCGCCATTGGGCTTTCACTCAAGCACAGTCTCTCAGCCTCTTGGCACTCCAGGCCATCAGGACCCCCGTCTCAGGCCCCCTCCCCCATTTGCGATGCATTCAAACCCATAAGCTCATTGCCGACGCGTCATCCTGCAGGTGATGCTTTTCCTGCAGGTGATGCTTTTCCGGCAGACCACTTTGTTCCCCTCCGGGTCCCCAGAGGGCCTCAGGGAGGAAGGAGGCGATCGGGGGGAATGAGGGCTCACTCACCGAAGAGGCCGCCCAGCTGTTGAAGTTGTGGCTGTCCCTCTCCAGGGAGACGGAGGATGCATCCACAATGGCAGCCGAGAGGTATAAGACAAAGGCGCTACCATTAAAGCACAGACCCTGGGGAAACAGAACGGGGAGGGGGGGGGTTGTTTAGAGAGTGTGGGAAAGTCTGGGAGTCTTGGAACCTCAGAAGTGGTCAGAACTGCACCCCGGATGTGGTAAGGAGCTCATCTGGACACTTGGGGGAGGGCAGGGGACGAGGGCGGTGTGACGGCAGCTCACCCGCGTTCTGGGGAAGAAGGGGCTTTGTACCATCCTTCCCAGCACGAAGGCACCCCTTCCCCCCTCCCCCCAACACAACCAGGCTGCATGCTGCCCCATCCGTCCGTGGTCCGCAGCTCCTCTCCCTCAATCAGCTTTCCATCCTTGTTTCAACACATGTCAGCCACAGTAACATACTGAGGAAGGAACACTGCAGAAGTGCCACCAGTGACGTGCGCCTCAGCGCCTGGCCCCCAGCAGGAGCTGCACCCTTCAGCACCTGCCCTGGGAGAGAGCTGGGGAGAGCCCTGCCCAAACAGGCCCAGCTGCTTTTCTGACCCCTCACTCCAGGCAGGGAGGGGCATTGACGGGAGCCCTCAAGCTGCTGCAAGTTCTTAAAAATAAAAGAAATCATATATATCAATAGAGCCCTTTGGGAACTAATCTCACCCCCCCCCAATTCCTAGAGAAGGGGTGTAAATCCAAGTAGGTACTTGGCTTTCAGTTATATTTAAACTCCAGGAAACCATACTCTGGCATGTGCAAAGCTTGGTCCTATCTGAGCAGGGGTGGGCAGTCAATGCCTCACACAGGTAGGAAGAGCGGGGAGTCTTAAGGGGCAGGCCCCCTAAGATCTCACATCTATCCCTCAGTAATTCAGAGACCCGGGGATTAATAGGAAAAAGGGAGGAGGCAGTATTCTTTCTTTCTGAGAGAAAAAAAAAAGGCACATAGACTTTCCCAGATTCGGGCTCCAACATTCTGAGACAGGCTGTGTATCCCTGTTGCCAGCTCTATACTTCATTCACATTGTTCCTGGGTTGGGGAGACTCAGACAGGGGTCAGTCCCAGGAGTCAGGCCACCCAACATACTCAGCTGCCATCAGAAATGTGACCCTAGCCTGACCAGGCGGTGGCACAGTGGATAGAGCGTCGGACTGGGATTTGGAGGACCCAGGTTAGAGACCTCGAGGTCACCAGCTTGAACGCGGGCTCATCTGGTTTGAGCAAAGCTCACCAGCTTGGACCCAAGGTTGCTGGCTTGAGTAAGGGGTTGCTCGGTCTGCTGAAGGCCCGCGGTCAAGGCACATATGAAAAAGCAATCAATGAACAACTAAAGGTGTTGCAACGAAAAAACTGATGATTGATGCTTCTCATCTCTCTGTTCCTGTCTGTCCCTATTTATTCCTCTGTCTGACTCTCTCTCTGTCCCTGTAAAAAAAAGAAAACAACAAAAAAACACGTGACCCCAGAAGGCCCTGATTTCTCTAGATAACTCAGTATGCTTGTTGGTTGTGGGGGGCATTTTCTAGGGGGGGTTCCAGGAACATGCATGCATTTTTATATAAAAAAAAAAACTTTATGTTTTAAAAAACTTGCATATTACCTCTTGAGTTTTGCACATTTGCTATTTGCCAGTAAAAGACCCCACCACCACCACCATTTTTAAAATGCAGAAACAGTTCAATGCAGTGACCTCCGAGGGGTGGAAAATTTTAGTTTTCATTTTGCATCCTGTTATAGGTGGGGGTTGAACTTATTTTTTCTTTAGTAAACTACCCATATATTACCTCTGAAACATTAAAATGCTTTAAAAAAACAAAAACAAAAAACAACAAGGTGATGCATGTTTATCGTATCCACACAAAATCAATCTAGACAGAACTACCTGGAATAAAAAGTCAATATTTCCCTTTCTACCCCAACCCCTGCCTCTGGGGTCCAGGCAGACACTTTCACACAGATGGAATCATATAGTTATGTAACATTTTTCTTCTTCCCATTTACAAGGATACCAAGGGCATCTTTCACGTCAGTCCAACCAGAATGACTTCATTTCTTGTCATGGCACTAATACATTATAGTCAAACTTTTCCCCTATGGACAAGCATTTTGATGGTCCTAGTGTTTCCAGGATTATAAACACTACTGTAATGAACATCTCTGAACATGCATTGTGGGGCATCTGTGCATGTCCAGTCTCTGTGAAAGGGATCAAGATGAATGTAAGAGCATTCCAAGAGGGTTCAACCTGGCCAGAGTGCCTTCACATACTGACATAGGTCCTGAGTCTTGACCATTGTAGCCACATGGATAAGGAGCCAGAGAGAAAATGGGGAGAAGACTCCCCAAGTATATGACTTGTGAAATCCCCAAGTATAGGACCCTGTCCCTTATTAATTGTGGCTCAATTCATTTTTTTAAAGAAAGGAGTAATTCCTATTTCCTCTGGAGCAAAGTGGGGTGGGGGGAGAGGCAGAGAGTTAAGTAGGAGGTAGAGATATTCTCCCCCCATATGCCACCCCACGGGGGGCCCTGACGGCTTATCTCATCCAATCAGGTGAAGGCCTGAACAGAACAAAAAGGTGGACCCTACTGTGTGTGAGTCAAGAGGGAACTGCTCCTGCCTGACAGCTCTGAGCTGGGACATCAATCTTTTTCCCTGACTTTGAACTGGAAAGGAAACACTGGGTCTTCTTGGTTCTTAAACTTCCAGCTTTGACCATTGGTTCTCATGGGTCTCCAGCTCACCTGATCTTTGGACTTCTCAGACTCCAGTCACATGACCCAACTCCTTAAAATAAATCTTTTATACAGTGTGTTTGTAAAGTCATGGTGCACTTTTGACCGGTCAACAAGTCAAAAGTGCACCATGACTTTAAGGGCACACTGTAAACTACATACACGTCCTGTCACTTTTGCTTCCTTAGTGAACCCCAATTAATATGGAATTTGGTGCCAAGAGTCGGGTAGACAGATTTTGGAACCAGAAGTGGAGTGTTACTGTGATTAATACAAAAAAATGTGGGCTCTGCTGAGGGCTCAGAAAGAAAAGGGGAAAGCTGGAGAGCAAGCTTCCGTCTTCTTAGAAAATACATACATAATCATAGACAGAACGTGGGTAAAAATATGGACGTTAAGGCGAGCTCTCAGGTGGAAATGAGGAACATGTGATCACACACTGCAGGAAAGGTAATCCTTGCTGTAAAGTGGCAAAGAACTTGGCCAAACTGTGTCCTAGTGTTCTGCAGAAGGTACGCTTTGCAAGCTATGATTTTAGCCGAGGAAATTTTTAAGTCAAGTGCCGAAAGAGCAGCTTGGCTCCTCCTGACTGCTTATAGTCAAATGCAAAATTGACCAGAGGGCTAAATTCCATCTTACCCAGCGGGCAATGGACAAGAAGAGTGCTTGGCTTCCTTACCACGGTTGTCCAGGGCACCTGAGGAATCCTGGTGTAGGTCATTGTTATGTAGATGATGAGGAAGAAGACGGTGAGGACCCAGTAAAACACAGCTACAAACATGACCCAGCCAAATGCAGGGACCCGAAAGTACTCGGTTCCAGCGATAAGTGTCCATACCAGCAGTCCCAGAATCTGTAATATGAACAAGGCAGTGGAAAAGGGAGGAGAAAGGAGAAAGTAAAGAAAAAAAAAGGACAGAGAAAAAAAATAATTACAGAGTGTCAGTTACAACTTTCACCCATACACACGACTTAACAAATAAACTATGGGTTACAAACTTACATGCCTACAACAGCCAGGAAGGTAAAATAAATGAACAGAGTGGGCTGGGCACAGACCATGGCAAACAAGAAAAAATATGTCTTGTTTTATTTTTTTATACAAACTATGTCTTGTTTTAAGGGGCACTCTCTACTCAGCTCCAGCCTATTGTTGGGGGCTGGGTTTGCCTCGCCCAACTCCCAGGGGAACATAGACACTCAAGTTTCTACGTGATATCTCGGTTGTTTTTTTTTTTTTTTTACAGGGACAGGGAGAGAATCAGAGAGAGGGATAGATAGGGACAGACAGACAGGAACAGAGAGAGGTGAGAAGCATCAATCATTAGTTTTTTGTTGCGACACCTTAGTTGTTCATTGATTGCTTTCTCACATGTGCCTTGACCGCCGGCCTTCAGCAGACCGAGCCACCCCTTATTGGAGCCAGCGACCTTGGGTCCAAGCTGGTGAGCTTTTGCTCAAGCCAGATGGGCCCGCGCTCAAGCTGGCGACCTCGGGGTCTTGAACCTAGGTCCTCCAAATCCCAGTCCGACGCTCTATCCACTGCGCCACCGCCAGGTCAGGCACAATATATTGATTTTTAAAAGTCACCGACAAGAGTGTTAAAACGTCATGCGAGGCAAAACAACACACATCTGGGGCTAGACTTTGCTCACAGCCTGGTACCTGTGGAGGCGACAAGACTTCAGAGGGGGTCCCCGACTGACCTGCTTTCAGGGACAAACCTCTGAGGGTCCCTCACCTGCTATAGGTGCCCTCCTGGCAGGGGGCAGGTCAGCGGCGGTCTGAGAGAGCTTTCGGGGGGGGGGGGGCGGGGGGAGGGTAAGTGAGGGCCCAGCCCAGAAGCAGCTCTCAGCATTTACCCAGCCACACCTCTACCCAGCCACAGTCATCAATCCTCCACCACTGCTGATGAGCGAGGCCAAACCCAAAGCCAGACCAATGGCACCGTGGACTAAAGGGGGACTTCATCAGGGAAAAGAGACTGATCTAAACCCTAGGCACGTTCCGTCCTGAACCAAGGGAGGCCAGAGCAAGGTATGTGTCTCACAGTCTCACGCCTTTCAAGGACCGGGAAGACTTTATTCCTATGCTGTGAAAAATGGAGTTTTTAAAGAAATAAAATAAAAATTAAATAAAAAGTCAGCATCTAAATCATATCCTTAGGAGACAGAGAGCACTAGGGGTCCAGGATAGGCACTGGCTGCGAGTTCCGGCTTGCTGTGCAATCCAGGACACACCATGTCGTTTCTGTTCTAGCTTTCTTCATGGCATAAGGACATAATACTAGAGTAAGTTGAATCACAAAGCTAGGAAAGGAGCTTCCACTCATTTGGTTAGCCACTGGAAGCACCTGAAATATGCCAGGTTTCCTGCTACCAGGTCCCGAGGACAGAGTGCGGGGCACAAATTGAACAGACCCTGCTTGTGCGCAACTTACAAGTCTGGTGGGGAGAAATACCTAGTAAATACAACTATGAGGAAAATGCTATAAAGGAAAAAGGGTGTGATGAGGGACTCTACCAGGTAGGCAAGACTTTGCTGGGAAGTGTGAGGGAAGGCCATGCCGAGGAGTAGCCTAAAGTCGGAGGGATGACAAGATGGGTGGCAGAGAGCACAGCACAGACAAAGGTCTGGAGGCGGGAAGGGCTTTCTGTCTTCTAGAATCTTTAAGAAAGTGAAGTAAGGACTCTGGTACAAAATATTAGAATGGTTGCGAGGGTCAGATAATGTGGGCCCCAGGGCACCAGAGGATTTTATATTCTATCCCAGTGGTTCTTAACCTTTTTTGAGGTACCGAACCCACCAGTTTCATATGCACATTCACCGAACCCTTCTTTAGTGATAAATAAAATATGATTTTCTCCCCCAAATTCAAGACATAGGTATATGTATTTTTACTGGTGCACAAAATGAGCCGTGCATGAACATCACCTTGCTCAAAGAACAAAACCAACAAAGTGCATGAACTCACAACAAATTACGGTATTACTTTATTCTGGCCTCCGCGGCAGAGGCTTCTCCGAACCCCTGAGACCGACTCATCGAACCCCTAGGGTTCTATAGAACCCAGGTTAAGAACCACTGTTCTATCCTAAGGGCAGTGGGAAGCTTTTGAGCAAGACAGGGATAAGATCAAGTTACGTTTTCCTAAGACCACTCTGGCAGCACGGATGGCGAGAAACGGACATGTGGAAGGGAAAGGGTCGGTGTGAGGAGACAAGTTCAGAGGCTGTCACCATAATTCAAGTGGGAGAATATGAATGACAGTATCCATCTGTATTCATGATTCCACACCTGTGGATTCAACCAAACAGGGATTGAAAATATTGGGGGTTGGGGGGAAGCTTACAAAAAAAGAAAAAAGCTACGTTCTTGCTGCTGTATACTATGGTGGGACCTAGGATGGTTGCATCTGGACTGAACACGCACAGACTTCTTCCCTCATCATTATTCCCTGGGCCAGTGGTTCTTAACCTGGGTTCTATCGAACCCTAGGGGTTCGATGAGTCGGTCTCAGGGGTTCGGAGAAGCCTCTGCCGCGGAGGCCAGAATAAAGTAATACCGTAATTTGTTGTGAGTTCATGCACTTTGTTGGTTTTGTTCTTTGAGCAAGGTGATGTTCATGCACGGCTCATTTTGTGCACCAGTAAAAAAACATATACCTATGTCTTGAATTTGGGGAAAAAATCATATTTTATTTATCACTAAAGAAGGGTTCGGTGAATGCACATATGAAACTGGTGGGTTCGGTACCTCAGAAAAGGTTAAGAACCACTGCCCTAGACAATACAGTATAATAACTGTGTATATATCACCTACATTGCACTAAATATCGTAAGTAACCTGGAAATGATTTAAAGTATACGAGAGGATGTGCGTAGGTTCTCTGCAAATACTGCACAACTTTATGTAAAGAACTTGAGCATCCTTGGGCTTGGGAATCTTTGGGGGTCCTGGGACCAACCCCCAGCAGGCCTCAAGGGAGGACTGTATCCCAGACCAATGTGATGGTAGGGAGGACTGAGCAGTGCGTGACTTCAAGACAAATTTCAGAAGCAGACAGGACTTTAATAGATGTTTTATTCTTTTTTATTTTTTTTAGGATTGAATAGATTTACGAGGTTAGATTAGGATAAAGCAGAATGCCCCCCCCCCAGGTCTCCTGAAAGATTTAGAACGTAGATTAGCAATGTCATCTCCTCAATGGAAGAATAAAACAGGAGCAGCTTAAGGGGTTGACCTGAACATGCGGTTCGTGAGCTCAGTGTTCAACCCACCCCGTCTGAGGTGGCGGGGGCCCTCCGGGGAGGAATCAACCCAAGTGGCAGCTGCAGAGGGAGTCGTTCAGGCCCCTGTTTAAGAAGGAAGACTAACTGTGAAGATCATTAAGTCCCCAGTCAGGTTCCCGAGGGACACTGGGAACCGCTCACTGGGGGGAACCGACCGTTCTGTCACAGTTTGGATGTCTGCGCTGGAAAGCAGCAAGGAGACTCTAAATGTTGCTGTTTCCCCTGCTGCTTAGAGTTGAAATTTAGCATTCTTTTATTTGCTTGATTTTGTATATGAATTCCAAAGAAATGCTTACCGAAGGTGTGGTTTTGTGCTAACGTCGGTAGCAACAGAAGTTAATGGAGAGTGAAGATGCACAAAACAAAACAGAATTCCAGAAAGCACCATGCCTCACACTACTGGGGCTCTGGGCCGAATTCACTGTGCCGGACAGGTAATCTATTCACGTATATTTAACATTCCATTGGCTCACGAAGACTGACTGGCAATAGATGTAACGCAACACGGCAGGGTCTGACTACAATGCCAGCTTCTCAATTCAGACTGAAAGGTCATCGTGGCCCTTGGCTGATGATGCACACAGGAAGATAACCGTTCATGGAGACACACTGCAAATGGAGTTAGGGTGTTCTCCAGGGGAGTACAAGTATTTAAGAGTTTCCTGCACAAGCTTGTGTCTAGCTAGACGGGCTTAGCTACAGCTCTTGGCTGCAAGTGTGAAGACATTTTTCATTATTGAAGCAAGCTGAGTCCACTGCCTCGAGATGCTTTGTTTACTGTGCTAGCAGTGGTCATCTATTATAACAGGGACAATACCGCTAACTGAGTCATCTCTCAAAGAGCAGGAAATGTGACCCATGACATCGCCAGCAAACACAGTAGAAAGAATGCCCCTGTCAAGAAGAGAATTGCTTTACCCAAATGAATTTCCTAGGTAACCCAAATACGTTTAGAAGCAAACCTTTTGTCTCTCACTGTAACCAATACTGTCATCACTATTGGTATCTCTCTGCAAAAATGCTATTCACCTCCTGCTTTGTGTGTGTGGTATGTGTGTTTAAGACTAACTCTAGATCTTTATTTGCTTACACTACAAAAATGCTGTTTGTTTTTCCACTGATAAGCATTTTCTTAGGCTAAGATTTTTTTTGAATGGTAAAGTTAAGACTTAATGAAATTTCACAGGTGATAAATGCAGGTAAAAATAAACACAGAAAAATATAATGTATATACAAAGTAAGCAAGGAAATGACAGCCCTATCCACCAGGTGTAAATTCGCAAGAGAAACCAATATGCAAATTTTGTATCTGCCCTTAACTTCTCTCCCTGGCATCTATAACCACCACCTGCACATCCTTTTCTTTCTCCCTTAAAAATATGGATCGCGCCTGACCAGGCGGTGGCGCAGTGGATAGAGCATAGGACTGGGATGCGGAAGACCCAGGTTCAAGACCCCAGGCTCGCCAGCTTGAGCACGGGCCCATCTGGCTTGAACAAAAGCTCGCCAGCTTGGACCCAAGGTCGCTGGCTCCAGCAAGGGGTGGCTCGGTCTGCTGAAGGCCCGCAGTCAAGGCACATGTGAGAAAGCAATCAATGAACAACTATGATGTTGCAACGGCAACGAAAAACTAATGATTGATGCTTCTCATCTTTCTCGGTTCCTGTCTGTCTGTCCCTATCTATCCCTCTCTCTGACTCTCTCTCTGTCCCTGTAAAAACAAACAAACAAACAAAAAAACACCAAAAATATGGATTGCTCTGGCCTGACCAGGCAGTGGCGCAGTGGATAGAGCATAGGACTGGGATGTGGAAGACTCAGGTTCGAGACCCTGAGCTCACCAACTTGAGCGCGGGCCCATCTGGCTTGAGCAAAAGCTCGCCAGCTTGGACCCATGGTCGCTGGCTGCAGTAAGGGGTGGCTCAGTCTGCTGAAGGCCCACGGTCAAGGCACATGTGAGAAAGCAATCCATGAACAACTAAGGTGTTGCAACGGCAACGAAAAACTAATGATTGATGCTTCTCACCTCTCTCCGTTCCTGTCTGTCCCTATCTATCCCTCTCTCTAACTCTCTCTCTGTCCCTGTAAAAAAAAAAAATATGGATCGCTCTGTAGCTGGTGCCCCTAACGTGCTGCTTTCAGCCAGCAATGCCATGGAAGACCCCCTCCCACACTACCACATGCAGATCTATGCCAATTTCAACAGCTGTCCATAGTTTAACACTTTTCCATTATTCACATTACCAGTTCTCTACTGAGAAACATTTAAGTTGTCTCTTTTATGTTTGTACAAAAATGCCCAGGGAACATTCCTATAATATCTACCTCTGCGTAGCTAAAACCCAGGATAGACTCCTGGAAGTGGAATTTCTAGGATACGTTGAGCTTCGGAGACACGACAAATTACTCATCAAAAAGTTTGTACTAACTGATCCTCTCATGAAGTGTAACCATGCTCTTCCCTTCCACCCTCAGTACATTACCATGTTCTGTTTGTTTATTTATTTATTATTTTTTTCATGTTTATTTTATTGATTTTAGAGAAGGGGAGGGAGAGAGCGAGAAAGAGACAGGAACACTGACCAGTTCCTGTATGTGCCCTGACCGGGGATCGAACCGGCAACCTCTGTGCTACAGGACGATGCTCTAACCAACTGAGCCATCCAGCCAGGGCTACATTCCCATGTTTTAAATGATTAAAACCACAATTAAGAAAAAAAAGAGTGCTCATGTTTTGCCTTTCACTGTTGCTGAAGTAGAGCAAAGAAAAGCCTACAATTCCTAAGTGAATAGCTCGATGATTTTCCCCCAGCTGCACAAACCTGTGTAACCAGCACCCATGACAAGAAACAGAAGATGAATGGCTCTTAGAAGCTCTATGCCCACTTCTGGTTGCTCCTTCCCTCCTCCAGGGATAACAACTGCCCTGATTTCTGTCAGCCTACATTAGTGTTGCTTGTTTGTGAGCCTCACACATGGAAGCCTGTAACGTGTCCTACCATAGTGGGGTTCTTTCACTCAACACCGTGAAACTCATCCATGACTCTGAATGCCACCCGTTCCTTCTCAATGGCCACACAGCAGTGATGATCCCCCAGGAGTGAGCACCAGACCATGTGGAGGGCTCAGTGAAGCGCAGAGCTTGCTATTCTGTAGGTCTAGGGCGGGATCTGAGAATCTGACTTCTGACAGGTTCCCAGGTGCTGACGCTGCTGGTCCTGGGGCCACCGGTTAAGAATCACTGATACAGCATTCACTCTTCCTGTTTCAGTCTGCATCTCCCTGATCAGCGGTAAGGATGGGAGAGCATCTTTTCAAATGCTTATTAGCCACTTCTAGGTCTCTCCTTATTTACTGATAAGTTGTAAAAGCAAAATCACTTTCTGACTGATTCGTAGAAGTCAAAGAGGGATGGTAACTAACTACACATATGGCAATGCTTTCCCCATCCAACTTTTTTTTTTTTTTTTTTTTTTAAACTAGTCTTGGTTGCTCTTTAAGCCTTCTTCTGTTCCAATCTGCTTAGGAAGGTCTTCCTCAACACGAGATTAGAAACATATGCTCCTGTATTTTCTTATAGTTTTGTATACATGGTTAGATCTATAGTCCAACGTGAACTGAATTCTACATATGGGGTGAGAAAAGGCTAATTTTACTTTTCTAGCAGATGGTCAGTCAATCTGTTATCACTTGTTGGTGACTTCTCCTATACTGGGTCAGTTCTGAAATCCTGATTCTAGCCCACTCGTCTGTGCCGGCGGCTGCGCCCCTGCGAACGGCCGCAGCTGCCACATGTCTTTTATGCTTCTGGGTAAAGATGTCAAATTGAACACAACGGGACTCTAATTTTGTCCCTTCCCCAAACCTTCTAAAATTGTCACGAGAATGGGATGAATAGGAAAGAAGACAAAAGTGACACATTTTTGGAAGCTTAGACCACAAATGGATGAGGGATGACTGACTTAGCCATCCGAGGGAGCTGAATTCTAACTAAGGTGGTTGATGGGGAGAGTAAAGAACTAAAGCAAGCTCAGTGCAAAGTCTGAAAAGACCCAGGTACCTCTGGGGCTGGGAGTGAAGGGCTGTTTGAAAGTATGCCCTTACTTTCGCTCTTCTCCCAGCTGCTGGGTGAGTGTCCCCCGCTCCTCTTGCCCCCACCCCATCATTAGTCTGAAAGTAGATTCCCCAGGTCAGAATTCCTCAGCCCTGTTGACATTTGGACCAATAATTCTTTATTGTGGACAGTTGTCCCGGGCATTGTAGGGTGCTTAGCAGCATCCCTGGCATCTACCCAACTAGATGCCAGCTGCAAGCCTCCCCCTCTTCCTCTTAATGTCTCCAGAGATTGCCCAGTGTTTCCTGTGAGGCACAGTCACCGCTGATTGAGAACCACACTAAAGAAGGTAAAAACTAAAGAGTGTCTGTGGATCGAGGGACACAGTTAAAGATATGAGTACTGTACCAAAAACGAGAGGCTTAAATGACTATTCAACGTGAAATGACTATCCCATGTGAAGACTCCCACCCTTCCAATCCCTAACCTTTCCCCTGTGCTGGGTTCTCAGAATACCAGCAGCCAGACCTGCACTAGCACGGGAGAAAAGATCTACAGATACTGACCTTGGGGATTCCCCAGCACACAGCCCAGCCCGGTCAATGTATGTGAAGTTGAAAGTTGATAAACTCCACCTATGTGCTCAGAGCATCTGAACAGCGTTATACTCTTAAAACATAGTCAGACAACCAAGGTGACTAGATTTATGATGAAAGCAAAGCCTGTATCAACAGGGCAGAAAGCTGAGACCAAAACACAAGCTGGAAGAAAGTAACATTGAAGAGGGAGAAAAAAAAATCAGTATCAGCAGGGAGAAAAGATATTACAATAGCAAAAGCCAAAAAGGAGGCTTCAAAGAAGATACAAATAGTCCTTCAAAAACAAAACTCACTTTTGAAATTAAAAACAGGATGGCAGATATTAAGAACATAATAGAAGTGTTCCTGAGTTTCAGGAAGAGAGGCTGCAGTTTCTCTCTCTCTCCCTCCCTCTTTCTTCTCACAGACACAAAACACGCACTAAGGAAAGGTTACACTAGCCCGCAGCAAGAAGGCAGCTACATGCAATCCAAGGAAAAAGGTCTCACCAGACACCAACCCTGCTGGCACTTTGACCTTGGACTTTCTGTCCCCAGGACTGTGAGAAATAAATTCCTGTTACTTAAGCCATCCAGTCTAGGGTATCTTATATGGCTGCCTAAGCTAAGACAAAACGGAATCAGAAGGTAGCAGCGCACATACCACTTGCAACTATGAATATGAGTAATGCCTGCGCTGTCTCAAGCAGCTGTTTCTGGGGAGGGAGGCCTCTGGAGTGGGGAATAACGGGGTGAGGACTGCTGTTGGCTCTGAGCCTTTCATTCTACAGGCCTCTGGCAGCCCTCCTGATCTCAGATGATTCCCTAGAACAGTCTGGCTCACATGCCTGCAGTCACAAATGGCACTTGTGATGCTCTCTAGTATTCACACCCCTTGTTTCTTTTCTTGTATTACTGAGTTAACTACTCTCCAAGCCCTGGCTGGAGAGCAGGGTTGGAGCGTCGTCCCGGAGTGCGGAGGCTGCTGGTTGGATTCCCCGGTCAGGGCACATCCAGGAGCAGCTGGATGTTCTCGTCTCTTTCCCTGCCTCTCTCTCTCTCTCTCAAAAAAAAAAGACTCTCTCGCCTGACCAGGCGGTGGCGCAGTGGATAGAGTGTCGGACTGGGATGTGGAGGACCCAGGTTCGAGACCCCAAGGTTGCCAGCTTGAGTGCGGGTTCATCTGGCTTGAGCAAAAAGCTTGCCAGCTTGGACCCAAAGTTGCTGGCTTGAGAAAGGGGTTACTTGGTCTGCTGAAGGCCCGTGGTCAAGGCACATATGAGAAAGCAATCAATGAACAATTAAGGTGTCGCAACAAAAAACTAATGATTGATGCTTTTTGTCTCTCTCCGTTCCTGTCTGTCTGTCCCTATCTATCCCTTTTTCTGACTCTCTCTCTCTGTCCCTGTAAAACACACACACACACACACACACACACACACACACACACACACACACCAAACAAAACTCCCCAGAACAAGTAACAGGGACCATCCTTATTTCGTCCCACTTTACCGTTCATTTGGATGTTTTACATTTGTAGGTCTGTTATGAAGAGTTGATGAATACCCTCTATTAAAGTTAAAGATTTCTATTCTTCAGTGAACTGCAAGGTTTCTTCTCCAGGCTCCTTCCAGAACAACACAGTCATGAGCTCAGCTGAATACATTTTCTGTATTGCCCTTTCCAGTTAAGAACAGTATTCCTAACACAGCTAACCCTTTCTGATGACTCAGGGCTACCACAAACAGAATATTTCAATGACAGCCTTGTGCTATGGAATGAGATTGCTTGCCCCTCCTCTGAATGGTATCAGACGTCTGTGTTTTATCAGAAAGTTTTTTAAGTTGAGAATCGTCAATGGTCACCTCTGGAGGCTCTCCTCCACCGCCCTCCGTGCACACACGCCCACGAACATCTTTACTGCTACCCTACAGACTAAGAAAACACATGTCTTAGAGTAAAAAAATAAAAATCATCCCGAAAGACCCAGTGAGTCTGTGAAGACTCTCCCGTCAAGTCTATGCAGCCTGTGAGCTCTGTGACAGCTATTCCGCTGCTCAGAGGGGTGACCTGATGGCAGCACGAAAGGGTCTCATTTATTCAAACATCTACCGAGCATTTATGAGCCAGGGGTTTCTCTAGGCACTGCTGGTGGGCAGGAAGGGTTACATTGTTACAGCACACAGGTTGGCTGATTTACTTCTGACTTTCACTTTGAGAGGCAGGAGCACCGTTACTACCTCTGTTATTTCAGCCTTGAAAACAGGTGACCTGATGCTTAACTAGGCTGCCCGAGGAGCACTGCACCAGCTGTTCCCAGCTGGCTGTGCCCCGGGCAGCTGTGTTGTTCCAGATGTGAGCTCAGCACACCTTTGAAATACCTCCCTGGGCTTTAAATCATGTACTATATTAATTCCTTACAATGGAATGGCAGTGGAAATCAGCTGTTGGAGGTTTACTCTTCTGTGCCCTGCAATGAGAGAACCAAACAACAGTACCATGCCTGCCTGCTTTTCTCCTGACATGTGTTTAGTATAGCACACAGGGGGCAACACTCATTCATTCAAGAACCTCACTGAGCTCTCACTGGTAGTGCAATCAGGGGGCGGAGGGGGAACAGGCATGCTCTCTGCCCCTGGAGAAAGCACATTGATGCATATTTAACTATAAACTGTGTTAAGTCCTTTCATAGGCTGATGCACAAATATCAAGTATAAGGACCCAACCAGGTCTGGATGATCAGAGGAAGTTCGAGATTTAAACTGGTGACTGGGAGTTAGCCAGGCGGTTTGTGTGATGAACAGAATGCTAAGACTCTGAGACAGATACCCCATTTGGTAACATGAGTGAGTCTCCTGGGGTTAAACAGTTAAATGATATAATGCACAGGCCACCTGGCTTGGGAGAAAGATTCGAGCTTTGAAATCTCACCAGCTGTGAGACTGGGCAAATAACTTTAATTTATTTCACCATATTTATTGAGCACCTACTACATGGTCAAGTCACAAGTAACAGTAATGATATAATGTCTATTGCAGAATAAGGAGCGCTTTCCATGTCTTACTTCATTTAACCCCAAAAATGACTTTTTTTTCCCCTTTAGGTGAAAGGAAGAGAGATAGTGAAGCAGACTCCTGCAAGTGCCCCAATGGGGATCCACCTAACAACCCTGTCTGGGGCCAATGCTTGAGTACTGAGCTATTTTTGGCACCTAAGGCTGATGTGCAGAGACCATTGGAGCTATCAGTGTCCAGGGCCATGCTTGAACCAACTGAGCCACTGGCTGTGTAGAAGGAAACAGGAAGAGAAGAAGTTTGAGGGGGAGGAGCAGATGGTTGCTTTTGCTTTTCCTGAGTACCCTGACTGGGAATTGAACCCGGGATGTCCATATGCCCAGCCGATGCTCCATCCACTGAGCCACCAGCCAGGGCCTGAAATCTGAAATGACTTTTTTTTTTTTTTAATAACAGAGACAGAGAGAGAAAGGAATAGACGGGCACAGATAGACAGGAAAGGAGAGAGATGAGAAGCATCAATTCTTCATTGTGGCACCTTAGTTGTTCATTGACTGCTTTTTCATATATGCCTTGACCAGGGGGCTCCAGCAGAGTGAGTGACCTCTTGCTCAAGCCAGCAACCTTGGGCTCAAGCCAGCGACCTTGGGCTTCAAGTGAGCAACCTTTGGGCTCAAGCCAGTAACCATGGGGTCATGCCTATGATCACATGATGAAGCCAGTGACCCCACGCTCAAGCCGGCAACCTCAGGGTTTCAAACGTGGGTCCTCCTCGTCCCAATCCAATGCTCTACCCACTGCGCCACCACCTGGTCAGGCACTGAAAAGACTTTTATCATGACCATTTGACCAGTAAACTGAGGCACAGTGAGTTACACAACTCAGTTCAAGCTTTTTACTACTGTGCTATACAATATCATATCATGCTCCATTTTTACTTTTCTGTGCTTTGGTTTTCTCAGGACAAGGATAATATGTATGCTCTAAATTCGACATGATGGGACAATGTGCTCTGTAAGTGGGAGTTTCTATTGTGGTCGGTAATGGCAGAAACATGTGGTCGGGCAGACCGCAGACCTGCCCTGGAGGAATAGCGGGGAGCAATGCTGAGTAGGTGGGCTCTGGAGAAAGAAGCTGGCTCCTGCTGCTTTCTTGCTGTGTTGTGGACGTGGCATCACCTGGAAGACCCCCCCCAGCCAGCCACCTCCCGTGTGCAAATCTCAGGGCAGAAGCGGGTTCTGAAGCTAAAATCAGCAGATGCCTCCATGTAAAGTCATCCTTAGCCCGGCAACACAAGATGGCCAGCAGCCGCCTGCTGATGTTGGGCTACCAGGGAGCGCCATCCTCAGGGCGGCGTGGGGCTGATCATTATGCAGTCTTTTCCATCTCTTGGTCTCTCACAAGACACCTTGGTTCATTTTAAATAGAAACAAATAGAAAAAAAAAATGGGGATGGCAGCGAATTCTATGTGCTCTGATGGTTTGAATATCCATTTCAGAGAGTGGTGCTTTTCACTCAATGGGTTTCGAGAAATCCTGAAAAAAAGTTGCTCTATCACAGAGGTTGACATAAGACCCAGCTTGGGTCAGCTAACATGCTCTGCACATCAGACAGTGCTGGCTGCTCAGAGTTCAAAGGCGAGCAAGGCACAGCATCCTGACCCCGAGGAACTGACCATCTAGTGTGAGAGACGGACACCATTCAATTCATTCTTCTTCACCGGAGGCTTGACAACTATGGCCCATGGCCGCGTGCAGCCCACTACCTGTCACCTACAGCCCACGAACACAGCCACGCCCATTTATTTACACATTATTTATGGCTGCTTTCATGCTACAATGGCCTTCAGCTGCAGAGACTAAAATATTTACTGTCTGGCCCTTTACAGAAAAAAATGTAGCCAATCCTGTCGACCCTCACACATGCTTTGTACACACACACCCTCTCACACTTTCGTTTCCTGCATTGTTTCAAATAAACCAGATTATTAACACGTCAAGCCAGAGAAGACGACAGGACAAAAGTGTGTGTCCCTTCCCGCACCATCAGGGGACTACAGCATCCTCAAACTGACCACTCCCTACACCTGCCATGCATTTTCTTTCTAGAGTCAAGGGGACAAATCTTCAAGCTTGTCATCTCCACCCCCTTTCTGTTAAGCAAGCATGGAGACCTTCTCCGTTTATCCACTAGAGGGTGGCCAAACACTGCTTATGAAGGCACTGCAATCCCTGCTCAATGGAGAGAGATCAGAGCTCACCATCTGTCTGGATGAATTCCTACACTTACAGCACGTTCCACAGAGGTGGCAGCACGTGGACGCATAAACCCGGTTTGGTACTCACCCGTTAGAACTTGACGTTGCCTGGCGACAGATCTGACAGGAAATGTTGCCGGCTGGCTGAGATAAGGATTCATTGATACCAAGACGTGGAAGGGCAAATTGGATCCACAAGTTCATGGCCTCCCTGTGCCCTGCAAAGGTTTTACTGCAGTGTTCAATACTCTATAGTAGAGACTGTGGGGAGGACCGACCAGGGAAGCCAAGGGACCCTGGGCTCTGCTGCTGTCTCCAATAAGGAGCTTTGCCTCTTTGAGCCTCTTCCCAACCTGGAGAATGGGGAGGATGGGGTTAGAAGAGCCGTTCTCAAATAGGAGTGGGGCCAGCACCTGGGAGGAGCATAGCTGAATCAGCTGGGCTATCAGACCACTTGGCCTTCTCACCCCTTTCATGCAGCCATGAGGTGGGTGTCTCCCTCTGGGGTCTCCCTGACTCCTCAAGTATCACTCAGGAGCCGCTTGGGCGCTCCAGAGCAGAACAGAGCTTGAGGCCTGAGCGATGCTATAATTTGTGACTTAACTTTGCTCTTGCTTAGGATGTCAGTCTGACATTCTATGATCAACCAGACCTGCACTGAGATAATACCACAGGACCCCAATATTCCCATCAGGCAAGGGAATGAAAATGTGCATGCCGGGCTGCTTTACAATGTCTACGATTCTCTGACACAGCACTTGAATACAGGCTCCTCTTGCATCTGGGGACTCGGCTCTGATGAACAGTTGGCAGAAATGACACGTGTGATTGGCTGGCACGGTAGGCCCGAAGAAGGATACAGCTTCCCCCAGCTGTCGTGGTCTGGGGTCCCGTGCTCTGGGGAAGTCAGCAGTCATGCTGCGAGGACAGGCGGGCAGTCTTGTGGGGAGGCCCACATGGAGAGGAACTGAGGCCTCCCACTGACAGCCAGCACGGATTTGCCAGCCAGGTGTTTGAACACCTTGGTAGTGGATCCTCCTGTCCCAACCGAGCTTTAAAGGACTGCAGCCCCAGAGGACATCTGACTGATGGCCTGGAAAACACCTGAGCTAGAACTGCCCAGCCAGGCTGACCTTGAAGTTCTGACCCACAGAAATTGTGAGTGATAATAAATGGTTACCGCCATTTTAAGCTAAGTTTAGGAGTATTGATGAATATACCAAATTGCATCCGATTTGGGCTCATATAGAAAGAGCACTGTGGTAGGTAGAAAGGGCAGAAGACCTAGGTTTGTCACTAACTTGCTGTGTGAGCCCAGGTGAAGTCACTTCCGCCCTGGGCCTTAATCTGTACCTCCATAAGATGGGTACAGCACCATCTAGGGAGCTGCAGGGTCTGAAAGGTAATCTGTGATCTGCAGGATCTAGGAAAACAGCAGTGACTACTAATAGTTTCATGTTTTCTCCTTCCAGGAAACATGATTTAATGCTTAGCTCAGCTGATGTCTTGGCAGTAAGGTTCCACCCTAGAGAACCTAGCCAGTGAAGAAAGGGGAGTCTGTGCTCATAATTAGAACCCCTGGGCTCAGGCCACGGAGGAGTCATTACAGCAGAGTTGGCACACTTTGTCTGCGAAGGGCCAACTAATAAACATTTTCAGCTTTCAGGGCCATATGGTCTCTGTCACAATGACTCAATTCCACCGCTGCAGCACGAAAGCAGACAGTGACAACATGCAAATGAGGGCAGTGTAACTGCTTCACTGAAAAACTGTCTTTACAAAGACAGGTGCAGGCTGGATCTGGCTGGTGGGCTATCGTTTGCCCACCATGGCCATCCAACCCTGCTTCTCTACACATGTGGTCCCGGGGCAGCAGGATTGGCATTCCTGGCACTTGTTAAAAATGCAGATTCTTGCCTGACCTGAGGTGGCGAAGTGGATAAGGCATCCACCTGGAATGCTGAGGTTGCCGGTTCGAAACCCGGCACATATGGGAGTTGATGCTTCCTGCTCCTCCCTCCTTCTCTCTCTCCTATCTTTCTAAAAATGAATAAATAAATAAATGCAGACTCTCAGGCCCACCAGCACTGCTGAACAGCCTCCCTGGGGAAGGGGCCCGGCACCATGTTTTCATAAGCCTCCCCACCCCTTCACACACACACCCCCGTAGAGGAGCCCCACCTCCCATTCCTCTCTGCCACCCGGAACCCCCCGCCCTCCCCGTGTACCAGGGACTTAAGAGGGATCTTGGATGACACGGATCTGACCAGAGACCTGCTTGGGCCTCACAAAGAACACATGTCATCTCCATATTCTCCATGAATCAGTGCAACGCTGACCGAGCAGCGGCCGGCCCTAGCCAAATCGCTGAGAGTGCCCGCGGAAACAGAACAAACGGCAATGGGAATGACACTCCTAGAGTGAAGAGCTTGGATTCAGTGTGACAGTCATGGCCGCCTCTGGATGCAGCCCTCTGTGGCCAGAGGCCAGTCTGGCTCCCTGCCCTGCTCGCTTCTTTAAGCATATGTATTTGAATGCCAGCTTCCTTCCATTTTGGTGAAGGGTGGCGTAAAGAAGGGAAGGATAAAGGATATTGTTTCAGGAACACAAGAGAGACCCACAGCTTCTATGAAAGAAGCCATAGGACGGATGTGAAAGGAATGAGGGGGAGCCCAGCGTCACCATAAAGGCGTCTTCCACTTCGACCTGGGAGAGAGACACTGATCCCACAGGGACAATAACCATCTTGCCTGTTAGCACCTCCATGCACATCTGTCTAAGCCATCACTAGTCCCATCACTCTCGTGTGTCTCACTTAGCCACATGACAGCCGAATGATGTAGGCATCATAATCCCCACTTAGGCAGATGAACCCAGGCTCAGAGCAGCGAAAGGCCACGTGCAAAGTCACGTCTGACGAAGCTGGTAGAGCCACAGGTCACATCCTGGTCAGTCCAAGGACTCCCACCTCCCAGCACTGCCCACAGGTCTACAGCTCCGTTTGAGGTTGAGGAAAAATCTTACATGCACAAGCCTTGAGGTATGCTGACACGATGTTAGCACGAGTCACCTGCGGGCACCGCTCACAGGTGAGCCTGCCTTTTTCTACCTGGGACAGCTCCATTTCTGTCTGTCTACCTTGAGGCAGTAGGGAGGGAGGGAGGAGATCAGACCAAAAGGTCTGTGGTAAACAATGGAATATCAAAAGTCACAAACCATTCTTTCATGTCAATCTCTAAAGACCCAAAGTGAACATCAAACAAGGAGGATTATGAAATATTTCCCTCTGCCAAAGATGCCTGGCGCTTGCCCTATGCAGCTGCTCGGTGTGAAAAGCCAAGTCCTCGGGTGGAGAGCCTCTGACCTCCAGGGGGGTAGCTCACCAGTTCTCTGTCCGGGTTGATGTTTTCTGGAGTCTGTCCTCTCCTGGATATTTAACTTCCCCGGGCTTCCTCTTAGGAATCTACACTCCCTGGTTGCATCCATTCTTAATTCTGTTTCCTGGGTTATTAGGTCTTTTGTTGCAAACAGAAGGAAATTTAGGAAGAGGGCATAAATCCTAACAGTCAATCCAGGAAACACCTGGAACAGGCAACCTTCAACACATCTGTTCTACCCAATTAATCCTTTGCCCTGATGGCACCAGCTGGATCAGGCTTGGTGGGCGTCCAATGGTCAGGGTCAGTGAAGTCACAGCTGCAGATATGGAGAAAGGTAACCATCTGGCCCTAAGAAATAAGCTCAGGAGTCTCAAACCTTATATTAAGGTGAGCTTGACCTCTACATTTTCAAATAGACTTTCCCCTGGGCAGGCTGGTCTGCTTCCAATGGGAGATGTACACCTCACCAAAGAGTCCTACCATTTGTCAGCTAGTACACCCCAAAATAACAGAATGGCCCTAATGGTTAGTGATGTTGAGCATCTTTTCATATATCTTTCTGGGCGTAAGTATATCTTTTTGGAGAAATGCCTATTCAAGTCCTTTGCATATTTTTAGACGGGATTTTTTTTTTTTTTTTTTTTTTTTTACAGGGACAGAGAGAGAGTCAGAGAGAGGGATAGATAGGGACAGACAGACAGGAATGGAGAGAGGTGAGAAGCATCAATTATTAGTTTCTCGTTGAGGTTCGACACCATAGTTGTTCATTGATTGCTTTCTCATATGTGCCTTGACCGCGGGCCTTCAGCAGACCAAGCAACCCCTTGCTGGAGCCAGCGACCTTGGGTCCAAGCTGACGAGCTTTTGCTCAAACCAGATGGGCCCGCGCTCAAGCTGGCGAGCTCGGGGTCTTGAACCTGGGCCTTCCGCATCTCAGTCCGATGCTCTATCCACCTGGTCAGGCTAGACGGGATTTTGTTGTTGGTGAGTTGTAAGGGTTCTTTATATAGTCTGGATATTAACCCCTTAATCAGATATGTGATGTGTAAATAGTTTCTCCCATTCCATAAATTGCCATTTCACTCTGTTGATTGTTTCCTTTGCTGTGAAGAAATTTTAAAGTTTGATGTCATCCTATTTGTCTATTTTGGCCTTTGCTGTCTTTGCTTTGGGTGTCATATCCAAGAAATCATCCATGAATACAATGATATGCCCTGATTCTCTAGGTAAAGAACAGTGTGATCGTGATGTCTGACTGAGGCACAACCCCTGACCAGGGCTGTGATTCCCCAGGGCTGGACCCATGTAGCCTTTTTCACGTGCTCCACATTCCAGCCAGCATTCAGAAGCTCAGAGGAGCCTTGGGCTCTGCCAAGGGATGCCAACAGAGCTGCCATCATGGAATGCATGATTGTTCATACAACATCTGAGACAGTGGAGCCTTTTGGCTGAAACGCAGTCCTGATGACATACTGGCCTGGCTTTTATCGGCTTGGGACTGTTACTCAACGTGAGCCGCAATGATTCCATCAGTGTTTCTCAGGGTAGCAATCTGTCAGACTCAGCACAGGTATGCCAACGGCTTACAGAAGTTTGCCGACTCTGTTTTTAATTATAAAAAGCAGTGTATTTGTGATAGAAAAACTTGGAAAACCCAAAAAAGCATTAAGAAAACAAATCCTTCATGCTCATTTATAGCTAAGACTACTACGCTAACACGTCGGAAAACGTGCTTCAAATGTTTAAGGATTTTTCCAGTGAAGACCTGATGAACATCATACTTCCTACCTTAGTGTCATTATGAGAACGAGGGTTGGCATCCGGAAGGCTCTTGGAACCATGCCTGACACAGAAAGTGCTATCTAAGCTTCCTGGCACATAACCTGGGCACTGGTTAGAAGTGCCAATTGCGGGGCTCACCCCGGAACACTGCTGCATTTCTGAGGGAGGCCTGAGCATCTGCATTTGAAGAGGCTCCCCACCATGATCCTAATAATCAGGTAAGCTGAAGCATCTGCACTCAAGCTGCTATTGAAAGCTACTGTTGACAGATTCCTAACAAATCTTTTATCTAAAAAAAAAAAAAGGCCTATTTTGCCTTTAAACTTGACAAGCTGTATGTAGAATATGGTTTCCTTTTTCTTATTTTTTTTTAATAACAGTTTTGAGCTATAATTCACATACTACAGAATTCACTTAAAGTAAACAGTTCAATAGATTTTTAGTATATTCACAGAGTGGTACAACCATCACCACATCAGTTTGAGAACATTTTCGTCATTCTAAGAAGCAATCCTGTACCCACAGCCATCCGTCCATCTCCCCTTGACCATTCCCCATCCCAGCGCCCGCCATCCCAGGCAACCATCAATCTGCTTCCTGTCTCTACAGGTTTGCTTATTCGGGACTTCCCTGAGAATGGAATCATATGGCATGTGGACTTTCGTGGCTGGCTCCTTCCACTTAGCCTGTTTCCAAGGGTCATCCATGAGGTAGCATGTACCAGTACTTCCATCCCTTTTCATTCACGAATAATATGTGCATGCTACATTTCATTTATCCATTTCTCAGCGGATAGACATTCGGCTATTATGAATAACGCTGCCACGAATATTTGTGTTCACGGTGTATGTGGGCATAGCCTTTCAAGCCCCTTGGGTATATGCTTAGGAGTTAGAACTGCTGGGTCATACTCTGTTTAACCTTCAGAGCTAATGTAAGACTGTTTCCCAAAGTGGTCGCAACAGTTTACATTCCTACCAGCAATATGGGAGGGTTCCAATTTCTCTACCTAATCTATTCAATTCTAGCCATCCTGGTGGGTGTGAAGTGGTACCTCACTGTAGTCTTGATTGCATTTCTCTGATGGCTAAATATATTGAGTATCTGGTTTTGTGCTTATTGGCCACTTGTGTATCTTTGGAGAATTGTCAATACAGATCCTTTGTCCATTTTTAAAAACCAGGTAGTCTTTTTGTTATTCTGTTGTAAGAGTATTTTTAAATGTTAACAGTCATCAATATCTTCCTTCTAATATCTTTTAAAAATGCATCAACAGCTATGTTCTCAAGAGCTTTTATATCCCTCTAAAAGTTGTTATTAAGTTGCTATAAATCAAAATTTATTTCAAAGGACTTAGAAAAGTGCTATTCCCATGAGGATATACATAAAGCTCAGTTTGGAAGAATAATCACTTTCTAATTGAGTGTCCATGTAAACCCAGATTTTCCTGGATTGCGTTTACTCAAAGCACACCTGTGTAAAGCTCTGCTTTTTAATTCTTCCATCAGCTGAATGAGGGCCACGAAGGTTAGCAGACGAGAACAACCAAACAGACAAGCCTTGCACGAGGCCGCATGCATACAAAAAGATGACCCAGCTCTTTCCCTTGAAGAATGCTCAGTGTGGCCAGGGAGATCAACAAGCAGAAGATAACACGGCAGCACAGCCAACAGTAAGTGCCAAGAAAGCACAGTCATTTCAAGAAACGCTGAGTTTCATTCAGGAGGAGAAATAAACGGCTCTGGGTGCCCAGAGAGGACTGATGGCCGCAGGGAGACCAGGGCCAACAGGGGAGTAGCCGCACTCCAGGCAGAGGGGACGCTGAGACCTGGCACCTACCTACTTTAAGGCTGTGGACAAAAGACCAGGAGGTTGGCAACACTTGGGATGGCAATGAGAACGTGGGAGGAGAGAGTAGTCGGGGCCACAATGTGGGAAGCTTGAAACGGCAGGTTAAGGAGTTCAGCTTTTGATTTTATTCACAGGGCAGGTGTGACAGAAGTGGAGGCAGTTTTTGAAACAGGTATTTTTTTTTTTTTTTTTTAACAGGGACAGAGAGAGAGTCAGAGAGAGGGACAGATAGGGACAGACAGACAGGAACGGAGAGAGGTGAGAGAGAAGCATCACTCATTAGTTTTTCGTTGCCGTTGCGACACCATAATTGTTCATTGATTGCTTTCTCACATGTGCCTTGACCGCGGGCCTTCAGCAGACCGAGACACCCCTTGCTGGAGCCAGCGACCTTGGGTCCAAGCTGGTAAGCTTTTTGCTCAAGCCAGATGAGCCCGCGCTCAAGCTGGTGAGCTCGGGGGTCTCGAACCTGGGTCTTCCGCATCCCAGTCCGACGCTGTATCCACTGAGCCACCGCCTGGTCAGGTTGAAACAGGTATTTCTAGTGTCAGTATTTCAGAGTTGGCGCGTCTTTAAAATCTCCTTTGCCGATGGCAGTATGGGCAGAACCTGTCATGTTGTCACTGTCATGTTGCCTGGGAGGACTGCGGATGAGTGCAAGTCGAGGCCCCGCCAGGCCCGGCTTTCCACCTCTCCCGGCTGGCTTTGCATCTTGGGAGCAGACCCACACTCCTGAGAAAAGGTTCTAAGCCAGATATCCCCAGCTGGCTGATTCCTCAGGTCTTGTTAAGTGCTTCCATCCTGGTGGATGCCATTAACTACCACCGCTCCCGGGAGAGTTAACATCCCTCTGTTTAGTGGGGTTGAATATGCTCATTCTTGAATTTCAGGCTGCGACTGGTCCCTTGGGACTTCCTTTGTGACTAACGACTGATGAGACTGAATACTGTTATGGCCTATGGCCAGTCTTGGGGAGGACCTAGCACTGTGCAGGAGTGTGGGAAGCCACATGATCTTAGCCTCAATTTTACTTCAAGATTTAGGGGTGAGGTAGGGAAGAAATACTATCGCAGATAAATAAAGTACCTGCTATAGACTCAATGTTTATGGTTGTCCAAAACTCATACGTTGAAACCTAATCCCCAATGTGAATGGTACTCCGACGTGAGTCTCTGGCAGGTGAATAGGTCATGAGGGTGGACCCCTCATGAATGGCATTA
Organism: Rhynchonycteris naso; assembly: GCA_037038555.1. NCBI lineage: Eukaryota > Metazoa > Chordata > Mammalia > Chiroptera > Emballonuridae > Rhynchonycteris > Rhynchonycteris naso. Next base: position 59,460,086 of record CM073004.1, on the reverse strand, counting down.
GTGCTCTTGTAAAAGAGACCACAAGAAGCTCTCTCTCCCCTTCTGCCACGAAGGGCACAGGGACAAGACAACTGTCCATGAACCAGAGAGCAGGCCCTCACTAGACACCGAATCTTCTGTCACCTTGACCTTGGAAGTCCCAGCTTCAGAACTGTGAGAAAGTATCTGTTGTTTATAAGCCACCCGCGGATGGTGTCCTGTTATAGTACCCGGAGCAGACCAGGACAGCATCTTTTCATTGAAAATCAAAACCAGAAATATTGTAGAGGAGAAGACAGCACACAGGAATTAAAAAAAAAACAAACATAAAAGGCTCCTCCCCTCCAAATTTCACCCAGGCAGGTGCAGGCCTCAACCTCAGATGCCTGAGTGAGTTCAGAGGTTTGTGATATTTCGGTTGAAAAACTGGATAAGCCCAGGCTTACAGAAACAAGACTCATTAACTTAAGACACCCACTGTGATATTTCCCTTCCACTGAGTATTAAATAAAGAGAAGTCCCCTCGTCTGTTCTAGGCGCAATCATAACACTGGCGGCTCAGCGTGGCATTTTCTCTGAAGAACAGACCATTGGGGAGGCTTTTATTTTTTTAAAGCCTGCCAATAATGATGTGTCTCTATTAATAGAACATTGTTCCCCCCCCGCTGTAACTCAGTTACACCAAAGCACCCCTTGGTCTGTTTCACAATTTAAATAGGCATCGTTAACGATCTACTGGGGACAGTCATAATTCAATGTTCCCAATAAAATGGGAATATGACCCTGCTACCAATTGAACTGAGCTTTTGAACAGTTTGTCAAGTTCTCTCCTGGGCAAGATGACACCAGGGGACCCCAGCCTCCTTTTCCTTAAGTGAGTTTAATAGGAATAATCGCCTAAAGGAGGAAAATGAAAGCGTCTGCTACTTTCTTTCCCCCTCTTAGAGAGGCACGACAGGCTGTCACGTCAGAGGACATTCCCACCACAAGCCGAGAAACCTGAGATGATTCCAGTATTCCCCCTTTATTCACAGGGCATACGTTTCAAGAATCCCAGTGGATGCCTGAAACCGCAAACAGTACCAAACCCTACATATATTATGTTTTTTTCCTATACGTACATACCTAGGATAAAGTTCAATTTATAAATGAGGCCCCGTAAGAGATTAACAATAACTAGTAAAATAATAATTAAAAAAAGATAGAACAGCCTGACCAGGTGGTGGCGCAGTGGATAGAGTGTTGGACTGGGATGCGGAAGACCCAGGTTCGAGACCCTGAGGTCGCCAGCTTGATTGTGGGCTCATCTGGCTTGAGCAAAAGCTCGCCAGCTTGGACCCAAGGTCGCTGGCTCCAGCAAGGGGTGGCTCGGTCTGCTGAAGGCCCGTGGTCAAGGCACATGTGAGAAAGCAATCAATGAACAACTAAGGTGTCCCAACGGCAATGAAAAACTAATGATTGATGCTTCTCACCTCTCTCCATTCCTGTCTGTCTGTCCCTATCTATCCCTCTCTCTGACTCTCTCTCAGTCCCTGTAAAAAAAAAAAAAAAAAAAGATAGAACAATTATAACAATATACTGTAATAAAAATTCTGTGAATGGGTTTGGGCCACTAAGTAAAATAAAAGTTACTTGAACAAAGCACTACGATACCACAACAGCCAACTTGATAACCAACCACAGTTGCTAAGTGAAGAGCAGCCTGGACAAAGGGATCAGTCACCACCCAGGTGGGGCAGAGCTGGATGACAGGAGATTTCATCATGCTACTCAGACGGTGCACAACTTAAAACTTATGAATTATTTCTGGAATTGTCCACTGAATAATTATAGACCCTGGCTGACCACGGACAACTGAAACGGCAGGAAGCGAATCCATGAACGGGGGTGTGGGGGGTGTGTGTGACTGTAATTGGTGGCTTGCCTACTGAAGGCAGAAATTTTTAGCAAATAGGTATATAGAGAATGTATTTTGCAGAGGATACCTTGAAACATTTGCAGATAAAAGTAGGTTTTCCGGACTCACCCAGAAAGACCCCTAGACTGGAAAAATGTTTTCACATTAAGAGCAAACGGCTTCACGAACAGATGCCCAACATTACACTTTATTGTTCTTAAGTAAATGGTGCAATTGATGTTGTAAATTACTGATGAAATTAAAAATCTGATCACTGGCCCTGGCTGGTTGGCTCAGTGGTAGAGTGTTGGCCTGGCATGTGGAAGTTCCGGGTTCAATTCCGGGACAGGGCACACAGGAGAAGCTCCAATCTGCTTTTCCACCCTTCCCCCTCTCCTTTCTCTCTCTCTCTCTTCCCCTCCTGCAGCCAAGGCTCCATTGGAGCAAAGTTGGCCGGGGCGCTGAGGACGGCTCCATGGCCTCCACCTCAGGCGCTAGAATGGCTCTGACTGCAGTGGAACAACGCCCTGGATGGGCTGAGCATCGCCCCCTGGTGGGCATGCCAGGTGGATCCTGGCCGGGTATATGCGGGAGTCTGTCTGACTGCCTCCCCACTTCTGACTTCAGAAAAATACAAAAATAAATCTGATGACTATGAACTACACAAAAAGGCAATGCGAGGCTCCCAAGGAAAGTTAAGCTCAGCCACCGATCAGTTGTAGACACAGAGGCTGGCGGCCAAGTCCAGGGCTGTTAGCAACTAGCAGAACTGACCTGTCCTGGCCTTGGCCTGCAGCATTTTACAGGGGAGGAAATAAAACACCCACAAAACCAGCTAGCATCCTGAGCCCTAGCATACCTTGAAGGTTTTCCAAGTACCACCACCAATCTCTACATAAACTAGACAGTGTCAGTAGTTTTGTTCACATTTTTAAAATGGAAAAACAGAGACAAAGTTGGCGATTTGCCCACAGCCAGCAACAGGTAGAGGCGGGATCTACACCTGGCTTTCTGACCTCTAGAGACTCAGTTCTAAGATCTTTTGACGTATATATGCTTAAAGAACCAGGAAGGAATGTCACATTTCAGACTCTAGGAAACAGCCACCATTCTGGGCAAACTTGAGCACAGGGCTTTGTCACAAAGCTCTTAAGTCCCCCGAGAGGCTCATGATGACTTGGTCTTTTGCTCAGAAATAACAGGGAACATTTACGTGGAATAGTTACTAGAAGTAAAAGCTACAGAGCTACATTTTGGGTAAAAGTTACCAAGCTTGGGCCCTGGCTGATGGCTCAGTGGACAGAGTGTCAGCCCAGCGTGTGGATGTCCCAGGTTCGATTCCCGGTCAGGGCACATAGGAGAAGCGACCATCTGCTTCTCTCCTCCTCCTTCTCCCTCTTCTCTCCTTTCCCTCCTCCTACAGACAGTAGCTTGATTTCAGCATCAGCCCCAGGCACTGAAGATAGCTTGGTTGATTCAAGCATCAGCCCCAGATGAGGTTGCCATGTGTATCCTAGTCAAGGCACATGTGGGAGTCTGTCTCACGGTCTCCCCCCTCTCACTTAAAATACAAAAAAAAAAGTTACCAAATTTGGAGTTAAAGTTTGCCATGCTGTCAGGAACTTAATAATACCTTTTATTTTTATACCTAGAGAAAGTAAAGCAAACAGCTATTCGGTAAACAAATGGCACTCTGTGTGTGAATAAGAATTCCCAAAGAAAACAAGCAGCACACTGGCTCTGGCCCCAGGCAGTAGCTGGTCAACCCCAGAGGTAGCAGATGACAGCCAAAATTGCCCTTCCTATCCGATGGAGCTTGGGGTAGCGTGGTGGGCACCTTCCTCCTCACCACCAGGTTTTCTGGAAGAAGTCAGGGCTCGCCACTCCTCCTTCCTCACCAGGTTCCACGGAGGGACCCGTGGGTCAGCCCCACTCCTCCACTTCCACGGCACAGGCACTCTGCCGGCTGTGTTCCTCCCTGTCCCCACCGCAGGTTTCTATTTTCAGCTGCTGTTTAGGTGAATACGATGGCATATGCGCTATTGTAGGTCCCTGATGTCTCAATAGTGCCATGTGTCCCTGGGCAACAAGGCTGGTACAGCTCTTTCACCAGCAGGAAAATACACCCCTGTTGTGGGTGTTGTGTTTAAACCCTGTCTTCTGCCTGACCTGTGGTGGTGCAGTGGATAAAACGACAACCTGGAACACTGAGGTCGCTGGGTTGAAACCCTGGGCTTGCCTGGTCAAGGCACATATAGGAGTTGATGCTTCCTGCTCCTCTCCCCTTTCTCTCTCCCTCTTCTCTAAAATGAATAAAGTCTTTTAAAAAATTTAAACCCTGTCTTCTTATTGGGTCATATAAATAAAAGGGCCTGTCTTTAGCTGATACCAGCACTGGTTTTTGTAGACCAAAGCAATTTCTGACCTAGGAAAACTCCAGGAAAGGAAAGTCACTGACTGCAGCCCTAGAAAAATAAAGATGCTTTACAAAAAGCTTGGTGGGGGTGGGGTGGGGGAAGTGGAGAAGGAAGGAAACGATTATTTCCTGAATGAATGACTGTCAGAACCCGAAAGGAAGAAGTGAAGTGAAAAGATCACAGGGTCAAATAAAGTCGCTGCTGTTTTTTTGATTTTGGGGGTGAGAGAAACTAAGTTTACATCAAGTTTCAAAGGAAAGAGGAAACCATGTTCCCCCCAACCCTGGGCTGCACTGCACTCCCAACTCCAGGAAAAGAACAAAACACCTGCAAAGGAACAGATTCAAGCACATCTTGATGCGTCATAACTTAATCAAACTCTATTTTTTGCTTTATTGAGATATAATTTACACACCGTAAAACTCACCCATTTAAATGGAATAGAAGCAGAGGCGGGATCAAAGGGACCAGAGGGAAGGCGGACAGAGGGAAAGGGGATGAGAGGATGGGATCAGAGAAGGGAGAGATTGGTGAAATTATATACACATAACACAGTGTTATAGAGAGCAGGACAGCAGATCCTGGAGGGAAGGGGGGAGGGCACTGCAGGGAGGGGGACAAGAGTGATGTTGAGGGGAACATGGGGGTGGGGGGATGTATTCGGTGGGACACTTGAACCTATGTAAACACAATTAATTAAAATCAATTTAAAAAAGTGTACAATTTAATGGATTTCAGTATATTCAAGTTGTACAACTATCACTATGGTCAATTTTAGACATTTTCGTTACCCTAAAGAAATGCTCGACCCATCAGCGGTCATTCCCCATTTCCTCCCACCATCCCCACCCCGAGTCCTAAACAACCTCTAATCTCCTGTCTCTACCGAGTTGTCTATTCTGGACATTTCACATAAATAGAATCATACAGGATGCAGCCCTCTGTGCCTGGCTTCCTTCACTTAACATGATGTTGTCAAGGTTCATCCATGTGGTAGCACATGTCAGTAGCATGTATTCTTTTTAACGACTGAATAATATTCCATTCTATGGATATACCACTTTGTGTTTGTCCTTTCATCAGCTGATGGACACTGGGGTTGTTTCCACTTCTTGGCTATTACAAATAACGCTGCTATGAACCTTGATATACAAGTTTTTGTGTGAGCATACATTCTCTGTCTCTTTTTTTGTTTTTCATACATTTTCATTTCTTTTAAATTCCATCTTACTTCGGATGTAATGAGGAAAGCCTGCTAAGGATCTGAGGGAGTGGCCATGTTTGGGGTCAGTTTAGATTGTTAGGTAACAGAATTGGAGGATCTCTTGTCAGAGGAGAAGTTGTCCCTGGAACTCCTTCCCCTACACAGCTGCCCAGAGCCCAGCACACCGACATGTGAAAATGAACTTTCACGTTCAATTGTGCACGTTACTGATTGCAACCACCAAACGCCTGTTGTGTTAAGCATCCTGACGTCAGCTGACAAGCCATGATTTGCACCAAGGCGGGTTTTCTCAAGGGCTGCCCTCCCAGCACAGCCAGTGTGTGCATATAACTGAACTCACCTTTCACCCTTATTGGCCAATGGCGGTGTGTGGGAAGTGAGAAAGTAGAATCGCTGATGTTAGTGGTGAGATTGTAACTACATGTCCACAGCATGGACGTCACCAGACTGTTCAAATAAGGACAAACTTCACATACGGGAAATGCTGGAAGTCACTCTCTGAAGAGCATCTACAAAGTAAGGTGGAGGGAAGGATGAAGTGGTGAAATCTTTCAAAGTATGCACTGAGCATTAATATTGTGAAAAATAACCCAGCAAGGTCAGATCTCAAGTATTGTGGTTGTGGTTGTGCGTGCGTGTGTGTATGTGTGTGTAGGGGGAGAAGTTTAGTTTAATTCAAAAAGTTTCTATTTTAAAGTATAATATATGTTTTTTAAATTCCCGTCTTTTAGAACTATATACTAAAATATTTGTAGATGAATGATATGTCATCTAGGATTTCCTTCTAAATCCTCCTGGAGGAAGAACGGGTAGAGAACATAGATGAAACAATATTGACCAAAAATTAATAACTACTTGAGCTGGGTGGTGGGCAGATGGGAGTTTATGACGCTGTTCGAAATTGCCCATAATAAAATAAAAATAAATCCACATGTTCCCGAGGCTTAAACACACGGAGAAATTCCCTGGGTCTCAGCACTGTTAATCGGACAACAGCTCATGGCAGACGCCCCTCTCAGAGAAGAAAGGCAGGGGTTGACATACCTGCTGGTTATGTTAACTCTTCTAACAGGTTATACTGCCGTGGTTCAGAAATCACAAGGTACAGAAGTCAGTAGGAGTTTCCAGGACCCCTCTTTTGGATCTCGCTTCCCACAGCTTTCTTTCCCCACCCTCTGGCGGTAAACACTGTTTTTAATTTCCTGTGTATCTTTCCAAAATTATACTTAACTGCCCCACTGCTTGGTGTCCTGACTTAATGCATTTTGGAGATCTTTTCTAAGCACTTAAGAGAGCATCCCTATCTCTTGTGAAACTACATGTATTCCTGAGTGCACACTGTCTCTGTTAGCATCCTATTGGCGGACATTTTTGGTTGATTCTGGTCTCTGCTACTGTAAACAAGAATCCCTTGGTACGAGCACCATTTTGTATGTGTTCAGGTTCATCGTAGGGTGTATTTATGCAGAAATATAACTCCTGAGTCCAAGAGTATCTGCATTTGTCATTATGATGGCCATTGTGAAACCGCCCTTCAAAAAGGTCAGCCCTCCACTTACTTTTATTTACTTTCCCACCACCAATACGTGAATTCAAAAATAGAACACAAAGTGATGACCATCTGACCATCTCTTACCTCTTTCCCTTCAGCAGTAACTCTTTTATCCAATATTAATGTTTACTTTCCTACGGAATGCCATTTTGATTAAGACGAATTAAATCAGACATGAAGCATTTACTTCAGAGAAGTAATCACAATTACTGCTTGGTCTATATTTTAAGTACGTACTTACATAAAAAAATAAACTAACATGTATGGAGCCGTCCCTAAGAGCCAAGCAGCATTCTGAGGCCTTTCTGTGTATCAACACTTAATCCTTGCACAGCCTTGAGGTCAATTCTATTACCAACATCAATTCAGAGGAGAAAAGAAGCCCAGACATGAGTCACTGTCCCAGGTCCCACAGCTTGTGAGTGACAAGCAGATGTCAGACGCACTCCACCCTCTCCCTCTATTGCTGTTTGTACACAACTTCCTGGAGGTACACCCCAAGGCATTTCCCAATATATAGTAATATGTACGTCTGGTATTCAATTTTCAAACACTGGCATGCCCTGCATTTTTAGAAATAAATTACAGACAAAAGCCTTTTCCTATCAATAGGAAAATAGCTATCATATTGGCAAACAGACTTTCAAATCTGGGCTCACAATTAGACAGGGATTTGATCTGAGTGTTGAGCCCTGATGTGCTGATAAATAGAAAATGTTTCACATTTTTAAAAAAATCTCCTGATCAGGCGGTGGCGCAGGGGATAGAGCGTCGGACTGGGAATGTGGAAGACCCAGGTTCGAGTCCCCGAGCTCGCCAGCTTGAGTGCGGGCCCATCTGGCTTGAGCAAAAGCTCGTCAGCTTGGACCCAAGGCCGCTGGCTCCAGCAAGGGGTTGTTCGGTCTGCTGAAGGCCCGCGGTCAAGGCACATGTGAGAAAGCAATCAATGAACAACTAAGGTGTCGCAACGGCAACGAAAAACTAATGATTGATGCTTCTCACCTCTCTCCGTTCCTGTCTGTCTGTTCCTATCTATCCCTCTCTCTCTCTCTCTCTCTGTCCCTGTAAAAAAAAAAAAAATCAGCTTTTGAATCAAGTAATTCAGCTTGCCTTCCTACCTTATCCCCAAGCATCGCCCCTCTCGAATACGCTCTGAGCCGCAACCGAAACTACCGCTGTCTTGGAGAAAACAGCCCCATACGGGCCAGCAGGTGCGCGGTACTCAGCTTCCATCGCAGCCTCACGAAGTACAGAGCTCAGCAAATGACTCAGCATCCCCAGAAGGCCCCATATGGCCCTACACGATTAGCCACAAACCTTCTCATAATAAAGGTCACATTCCTGTCATGCCTTCTGTCAACCATCCTCTAAGTTGCTCTAAAAAAGCTGCCCATCTGTCAAGGTTCAAGACCCGACGTGTAAACACTGGGGCATCTGGAAAAGTCTGAGTTAATCTCAGAGGAATTTTTTTTTTTTAAGACAATGGTCCAAACTTCATCAAATCTGCTTACCCTGTGGGTGGATGTCAGCAAGCAAAGCGGTGAAATAAAATAAAGCACTGAGGAAAATTCTGGATTTGGGCGATTTCCTTTTTGGAGCTTACTGGAGGATGTCTAGTTATTTCAAGGACTGTCAAAGGTTTCTCAAAAATAGAGCTAATTCATTAAAAAATAAAAAAAGAGTGAGAGGTATGTGGCTTTCCCAAAAGGAATAAAGTATAGGTTGTCAACTCCAGATAATTTAAGAATTAATTTCTAACACCACAAGCCACCAAAAAAATAGGGCACCTGCCCCTTCAAGTCATATTTTTTAAAATTTGTTTTTCAGTTATCGTTGACCATATGTCACATTTTTCAAAGTATGTTCTCAGAGGTACTCCATGGAAACAGGGCTTATGGTCACATTAGTCTGGGAAAGGCTGGACTCCAGCCGTCTCACGAAATGTAGTATATTAAAGCGTCTCACAGTAATAAATTAATCTTGTCTAACTCGGCCGTTTCTAAGCTTACGTGACCATGGAATCCCTTTCACTTTAAACACAGTATCCCAGGGGTCCCATTACGGGAGTCCTCTCAGAGCACCTGGCCACTGAGACCTCTGTTCTAGCACTTTCTTTACCTTACCCCGTGCTTCACGGTCAGCGTTCGCATCTCCTTTCCTGACCGCACCGTTCTGAGAGCAGCACCTGTGGGTTACCTGCATTGGTTTCCCGCCCTGCACGGCATGCAGCTTACACTGGGAGTCAACCTAGTCCCTACCGCCCACTAGTGGGCGTTCCAGCTTCCATGGTGGGAGGTGCCGGAGCAACCAAACACTATAGTAAGTTGTTTTATAAAGATTTATTCTGCCAAACTTAGCGAAAATCCGACATAAAGTACTTGGTAAGTAATTATTATTATATGCTTTCACTTGCTGTAATTCTGCCTTATAAATTTTATAAAGTCAAGTTACTTCCCTACTTTATAAATCACCATTACTGTGGAACCCGTGGGCGGTTAGAAAATTTTACTACTAACAGAGATACAAAAGTGGGCGGTAGGTATAAAAAGGTTGACTCCCCCTGGCAGAGGCTCGCCGCGGCCCTCAGAAGTCAGCAAATTTGTGAACAGAGAAACCAGAGCACCATGGTAGGAATTTTACGACATTTAACTGAAGTGTTAGGCTAGTTCACTAGGGCATACAATTCAAGATCGGTTTAAAAGGCTGTCAATATCTCCACTGGCAAGGCCTGGATTCTCAAGACCCACCCTAGCAAATTTCCCCCTCCTTACTGATAACGTAAAGGAAGACAACAGACAGATATTAGGGAAGAATTCCTATCATGCTTTCCTTACCTTCGCTCTCCTGACTTTACACGGAGGGGTCCCCGGAGGGCTGGCCCCTCCACATCTGCAGAGTGACCGTGGCGTCAGGAGCTCCCACACTGACCAGCTCATCCCCCCTTCTCCCCAGGCATAACCACAGCATAGCAAGGCCCCCCTTTCTCGAGGGGACCACTGGCTGAGACAGAACAAAGCACCAGCGCTCTACCCTTGGAGGGTGTGGCTAGGGCTGCGCCCTACCGACCTCCGAAATAGGAAACCAACCCCGCAGAACCTTGTGCGGGAATGAGACTGGGAGGCACCTCTGAGACGGAGTTGTCTTCCCTAAAGAGGAAGTGATGCTTAGACTATCAGCAGCCAAGTCTCTTGGTGACTTTGTAAAAATGCAGATGCAAGGGCCCCATCCCAGAACTACAGGCAGAACCCCTGGATGGTGGGTGGGGTGCTCGGGAGAATACATTTAACAATTTGTGTGTGACTAAAGCATGGTTCTTTGAGAAGCACTGCTTTAAAAGACCCGATGAAGAGGAGAAAGTGGGAGAAAGGTGGCCCATTGTGGTAGGAAGAATAAAGTGCTGCCCTCAAAGACAGCCACGCTCTATTCCCCAGCACCTGTGAATGTGACCAGACACGGCAAGAGCAACTCTGCAGGTGTGATCACATTAAGGGTCTTGAGATGGGGAGATTATCCTGGATTAGTGGGCGGGCCCAGTGTTCCACGGACGTTCTTAGAAGGAAAAAGAAAGGTGCTGGAGTCAGAGTTGGAGAGAGATTTGGAGATGGCTTTGAAGATGGAGGAAGGAGCCACAGCGAGAAAATACACCTAGAAAAGGCAAGGAAACAGGTCCCCCCCACAGAGACGTCAGAAGGAACACAGCCCTGTCAACACCCCGATATTTAGCCCAGGAAGACTGATTTGGGACTTAACCTCTAGAACTCTCAGAGGATAGTCTGTGCTCTTTTAAGCCACTAATTTGCCATGACTTGTTGTTACAGCATCGATAGGAAACTAACACACACAAAAACAATGAGCAACCTGGGGGGGTGGGAGGGAGCACTGTAGTAAGCAAGCTTGTAGCCCAGATGTTCAATATTCCTAAGAGGTCGTTTAAGTGAAAAAACGCCAGCCAGCCAGCCAGCGGATAGAAGAAATGCCTTCGGGCCTCAAGACAGAAGACTGTGGCAGGAACAGCTGGAGCATAGTGACGATGGTAGTTTTAGTGACAGGAAGCATCATGGCGTTCCAACTCGTTGCCAGGCTCTAGTCTAAGCTTCCACATGTAGAAAATCATTTCATCCTAACAATTCTAGAGGCAGACCATTTTCATTCCCCCCAAAAGTTCCCTTGAGCTGTTTTGCCAGCAACCCATCCCCCCCTCCTAAAGACCATTAATCTGTTTTCTGTCCTATTGATTAATTTGTAGATTCTAGACTTTTACATGAGTAGAGTCACACCATTCAGGGGCCAGCACGTCTTTTCTATAAAGGGCCAGACAGTAACTATTTCAGGCTCTGAGGCCATGCTGTCTCTGTCACAACCACTCAGCTCACACAAAGGCAGCTATAGATGGACGAACAAGCATGGCCGTGGTCCAGTGAAACTCTATTTGTGGACACGGCTTTGCAATTCATGTAATTTTTTTTTATTTATTCATTTTAGAGAAATGAATAAATTCTCTCACAGTGTGAGAGAGAGAAAGGGGGAAGGAGCTGGAAGCATCTACTCCCATATGTGCCTTGACCGGACCAGTGCAGGGTTTTGAACTGGCGACCTCAGTGTTCCCAGGTTGACGCTTTATCCACTGCGCCACCACAGGTCAGGTGCATGTAATTTTTATATATTGCAAAACAGTGTGCTTATTTTAATTTTTTCCTCATCTGCTGACAAAAAGTTAAGCCATTCTTTCTTTGTGGGTCATAGAAAAACAGGCAGCAGGCAGGGTTTGGCCTTCAGACTGTGGTCGGCTGACCCGTGACATAGTAAATGCTGTTTTGTGTCTAGCTTCTCTTAACATAATGTCTGGCGGTCACCCGTACTGTTGTGCATGTCACTCATTCATGTCACTGTGCGGCTTCCCGCCGGATGGCTGTGCCACCACTGTTTCTTCATTCAGCTGCTGATAGGCAGGCCCAACTGTTGACATTTCCTCCGTCAGGGTCTTTATGAATTGTTAAAACAGTAAGTCCATACTCTACAGAAGTCCAGTATGAAAAGCAGCAATCAAGACTTATACTAGCACAGATATTTAAAAGCGTTTTTTAAATTTTCTGCACATCCAGATTTCTACACTTACTTTAGAACATTTTATAATTCTTCATGTTTGTATAACATAAGAATGCAAAACAACACTATAAAATAAGTCTGAGTATTTCCCAAGTATTTTTTGAGAGGCTCAGAGGCACACTGGCACCTGGCACTGTCTGAAGCCCATGCCCGCAGCTGACGGGAAAGGATTGCCAACATCTTTGGTTCCGAGGAGGAAACGCATTCACAATTGCCGTGTGGCCCCTAACAGTGTGATTTCTTCCTCGTGTGGCAGGAAAAGAACCCTAGAAAAAAGGGGGGAAGGGCTGCTTTTAAGTCCAACCTGTTTTCATTGAACTCATTTCTTCCCGTGGCACCCTTCACAGGCGAGGACACGGCCTCCTATTAAGATGTTATTTATTGGATGGGAGATTTCTAAAGCACCTGCAGTGTATCCACGAGTCGAGTATATTTTCTTCTTGGAAGAAAAACAAGGCTGGACTGTAAATTCAAGCTGCAGCCTAACAATGCCAGCAAAATCCCTGTTGTCCACCACCGCGGCAGGACTCTGACGGGTCATTTCCTGCGAATGAAGCCACCTCCCAAACCTTCTGTGTCACATAGTAGCCTTGAAATATTTGAGTTGCTGAGAATCCCCCCCCACAAAACAATTTAAAGAATCATTGATAACTCCATCACTCCTTTCTACACATGCAACTTAAATGGTAAAGGCTGGATTGGATAAATGTCCTACTCTCTTTTCCCTTATTTGAAATGCCCTGCACTGGCTTCCTCTTGTCTCTTCTAAAGACTAAGCTAGGGGCTCTGGCCGCTTGGCTCAGTGGATGTCCTGGGTTCGATCCCTGGTCAGGACACACATGAGAAGCGATCATCTGCTTCTCTTCTGCTCACCCCCCCCTTCTCTCTCTTTTCCCCTCTTGCAGCACTGGCCTCAGGCACTGAGGGTAGCTCGGTTGATTTGTGCATCAGTCAAAGACAGGAGTTGCCGAGTTGATCCCGATTAGGGCATATGTGGGAGTCTCACTCTCTATCTCCCCTCCTCTCACTTAAAAAATAATAGATAGATAGATAAGTAAAGTGTAAGTATATGCTATGCCTCAACAATCTTATTCCTGGGACTACATCTCCAAAATTCTCATAGAGGTCCAAAAGATGACACATACAAGGATGTCTGGCACAGAATCCAGGGTTGGAAGTAACTTGGAGAGGTGTCACTGGGACACCGTATAGGTACAAGGTGATGGATGGGTACACACTCTGGTTGTTTAAGTGCATCAATGGCTCCTCAACCTCCTTATAGCCACACCCTTTCTTTTGTGACTTCTCAACTTTTCCCTTCAAGAGGTGGAATCTATTTCCCCACACTTTACATCTGGGCTGGGTTTGTGACTCTTACCCAATAGAATACGGTGGAAATGACAAGTTCCAACTCTAGGTCTTGAGCATTTCCCCCTCCCTTGGACTCCTGCCCTGCCACCACATGACCAAGCTCAGGCTGGCTTGATGGACGATGACAATAATGTGCTAAGGCCCTATTGAATCATCCAGTCCCCAGCAAGCCACAGATGAATGGGAAAAGCCAGACACAGAGCAGCCCGACCACTCGGCCGATTCTGATGTTTGAGGTGGTTTATCACAAAGCATAATAACATACGCACCCCAAGGAGTACAATGCAGCAAACAGAAGCAACAGAATAGACAGGCCCTTGGCAACAGGAAGTGATTTTAATTGCATAGAGCCAATGGGAAAAGACACCGAATGAGGTCCTTTATGCAAATGCAACCATGTTAAGATATCCACACAAGTCAATAGTGCACATTTTATTTTAAAAAAATGAAAAATTAAGTATTTCCATTTATCCATAAACATGGAAGCCAGTGATGTAGCAGGAAAGGAGGCGTAAGTGAGGGAAACACTAAGAGGCCTCGAATGGGCCAGTGGTGTGATTTCTCAGCTCTCCACACTTAGTACTGCCTAGCTGTCCTGTAAGCTCCAGCCAAATGAAACTGCTTACTGCCCACCACACCATCTCCACTCAAACAGTTAAGGCGGCGTGTAAAAGAATAGGAAAGTCTGCCTGACCAGGCAGTGGCGCAGTGGATAGAGCGTCGGACTGGGATGCAGAAGACCAGGTTCGAGAACCCGAGCTCCCCAGTTTGAGCGCGAGCCCATCTGGCTTGAGCAAAAAGCTCACCAGCTTGGACCCAAGGGCTCTGGCTCCAGCAAGGGGTTGCTCGGTCTGCTGAAGGCCCGCGGTCAAGGCACATGTGAGAAAGCAATCAATGAACAACTAAGGTGTCGCAATGGCAATGAAAAACTAATGATTGATGCTTCTCACCTCTCTCCGTTCCTGTCTGTCCCTATCTATCCCTCTCTCTGATTCTCTATCTGTACCTGTAAAAAAAAAAATAATAATAAAGAATAGGAAATTCCACTTACTACAGTTTTATGATTACAAATGGGTCTGTTTTCCTAACAGATGATGAGCTCTGAGTGCCTCATATACAGTCAACATTTGTTGACAGAAGAATGCTTACCAAGTCTTGTAAAAAAAAGACAGCTTTCCTCGCTGGCCCGGTAGCTCAGCTGGTTAGAGCATCGTCCAGAAGTGAAAGGCTTCTGGTTTGAACCCTGGTCAGGGCACATACAGAATCAGATTGATGCTCCTGTCTCTCTCCCTCCCTCTCTCTCTCTCTCCCCTTCCTCTCTTGCTAAAATCAATAAATAAAACTTGTATCCCCTCATTCCATCCCCAAAAAACAGCTTTCCAACCTTGGCACCACTGATATTTTGGACCTAGCGTTTCTTTGTCGTTGGCAGTGGTGTGGGGGTGGGACGGAGATGCTGTCCTGTGTCCTGTAGGATGTTTAGCGGCATCTCGGCTTCAACTTACCAGGTACCAACTCCACCCTCCCAGTTGTGACAATCAAAACTGTTGCCACCTGTTTTCTGTGGTTCAAAATCACTCCCTGGTTGAGAACTTCTGCCATAAAGGCTCGGGCTACAACACAACGTCACAATTCTAAAACGGCACCGGTGAAACGCTGAATATGTTTGAAACAAACGTGTGAGATGACTACATTACACTATGCTCTATACCAGTGGTTCTTAACCTGGGTTCTACCGAACCCTGGGGGTTCGATGAGTCGGTCTCAGAGGTTCGGAGAAGCCTCTGCCGCGGAGGCCAGAATAAAGTAATACCGTCATTTGTTGTGAGTTCATGCACTTTGTTAGTTTTGTTCTTTGAGCAAGGTGATGTTCATGCACGGCTCATTTTGTGCACCAGTAAAAAAAAACATACCTGTGTCTTGAATTTGGGAAAAAAAAATCATATTTTATTTATCACTAAAGAAGGGTTCGGTGAATGCGCATATGAAACTGGTGAGTTCGGTACCTCAATAAAGGTTAAGAACCACTGCTCTATATAATACTTCTCAAGGAGGACTACATTGTCAACATTTCTCCTTCTTCCATGGTTCTCACCCACTGGCCCCAAACTAATGTTTTTTGCTCACTACCCTATGGGGAAAGATAAAATACAAAATTCACCTGAGTTTTCGCATCCATGCAGAAATATTTCTCCTACGTTTCAGTCAAAGCTTTTATTTGCAAAGTTTAAATCTGTCTCTTTTAAGTCAACAGTCTGTGCAGCTGCCTTTTGTCCATCACTCACGGAGGCTGTTTATCTAGCTGGGGCTGCGGAGGCCGACGCTCCTGCTCGCACTGTTAATGAGAACAAGAGCCACCGTGTAACCAAGCTACAAGAATGCCGCCTCATTTGTCTTCTGTGTGCCACCCGGGCCAACGTCGGGCATTTTAAATAACCTCATCCAGACCTTCGGTAATCATTGCAGGCTACTAACTCCAGACAAATATTTGCCTTGAAGGTCTATGGAGAGACAGAAGGAAACTAAGCTGCTTTTGTTCATATAGATTGAGTGTAACAATTGGGGAAAATACAGAGCGCTCTCATATTCTTCATTTCTTGCAAGTATACACACAAAGGAGCAATAGGGATGGTTCTACACAGCTCGGACTGGGTGCCATTCCTTTATATGTTTTCCCCACACGCCACCTCCAACAGCAAATCCAAATAAAGCTAAAAACATGGGTGGAGGCTAAAATCAGTGCGTGAAAGGCTTTTGGGAAGCACATTCACATGGTCTCAAAATAGGTCCCCGCAGACTTATGACAAGGGAAAAGGGTCCCTTCTCATAAGACCTGGCAGACACCCTTGTAACCAGGTGTCCCCGGCTGAGCAGCCCTGATGTGGGAATGACCATTCTCATGTGCCTCTGATGTGACAGCATCAGACACTGCCAGAACCACCCAGGCGTCTTCCTGCCCGAGTTGTTTCACTTGAACCTCATCATGAAGAAACAGACACATCAGGCTGTGGAGCATTCCAGAAGATGGGCTTCTTCTTCTTTTTTTTTTAGTGCACGTGATATAGATAGATAGATGATAGATAGATAGATAGATAGATAGATAGATAGATAGATAGATAGATAGGCAGGGATAGACAGATAGGAAGGGAGGAGATGAGTTACATCTACTTATTGTGGCACTTTAGTTGTTCACTGATTGCTTCTCATATCTGCCTTGATGGGGGGTTCCAGCCGAGCCAGTGACCTGTTGCTTAAGCCAGTGACCTTGGGCTCAAGCCAGTGACCATAGGGTCATGTCTATGATCCCACACTCAAGTCAAGGACCTTGTGCTCGAGCTGGTGAGCCTGCGCTCAAGCCGGCGACTTCGGGGTTTTGAACCTGGCTCCTCAGCATCCCAGGCCAACGCTCTATCCACTGTGCCAGGCCGCGCTCTAGCCACCGGTCCGGTTGGCCTGAACTCTTCTAAAATGTCAATGTCGTAAGATGAGAAAAGGCTGGGGAATTTCTAGATTAAAGATTTCTAAAGAGACATGACAACCGAATGTCATTTGTTGATCCTGACTGGATCCTTGAACAAAAGGTGAAGGGATGTAAAAGACATTGAGACATTTTGGGAGACATGAATATGGGGTGCATCAGATAGTATTAAAATGGAGCTAAATCCCTTCAGTGGGATGAAGGTATTGCATTATATAATAGAGTATCTTTGTTCTTGGGAGATACACACAGACTTATTTAAGGAGTAGGTGTTATGTCTGCCAACTTCAGAGTGGTGAACAACAACAACAAAAAATAATACATACACAAAACACAGAGATAAAGTAAATATGGCAAAATGTTAACTGGCAAAATTGAATAAAGGGGACTACAGGCCCTGGCTGGTTGGCTCAGTAGTAGAGTATCAGCCTGGTGTGTGGATGTCCCGGGTTCAATTCCTGGTCAAAACACACAGGAGGAGCAACTATCTGTAGCCATGGCTCAATTGGTTCAAGCACATCGGCCCTGGGTGCTGAGGATGGCTCCACAGCCTCTGCCTCAGGTGCTAAAAATAGCTCCGTTGCAAGCATGGCCCCAGATGGGCAGAGCATTGGCTCCAGATGGGGGTTGCTGGGTGGATCCTGGTCAGGGCATATGTGGAGTCTTTCTCTTTATCTTCTCTCCTTTTACTTGGAAAAGAAGAAAAAAAGGGAGGGTCTACAAAATTTAAGTGAAGGAGTCTGAATAGTTCTTTTAGTTTTCCTGCAGATTTGAAAGATTTCAAATTAAAGTTGGAGGAAAAAGAATACTGGGAATAAATCTGTTTGTATCAATATATAATTAAGCCAGAATGTTTCAGAAATGCATCACACAGGGAAAGAAAGGTATTAAGAACCAAATATTATTTTCTGTTTCAAATATGAAGATAAGTAACCTGAGTTTAAGTGTTTGGAAGCATAAGATTAAAAAAAAAATTTTTTTTTTAAGTCCCTGAATCCAATCAAACATGTTTTGACTCTGGCACCAATTAAGAATGAGCTGAAATCAGAAGTTTTGATGCATCAGAGCTCTCCAAATTCTAGAAATTTCTCATCAATATGATAATGAGCTTGAAGATTTATGCATGCACTAAATGAATGCCAAGCAAAGATTAAAGTAATCATTGTAACTTGTTAACACAAGTAAGTGCTCTCAAGAGAATTTAGAGAAATCTTGCCAAAAAAGGTCTCCACTAGCAGTGACTACCAGTGACACAGAATAAGACAAAGACTTCCTTTAGAAAAATGTTATTTATTTACACCGTAAATTTATTTATTTTGGATTTTGGACTTGGCAATGTGGACATTCAGTTTAGAGTTCATGCAACAGTGATCAAGAACAATTTGCTGGAAAAGGGAGAGAGCTGTATAATTAGTCATGGGGTTGTTTGTAAGCATTGGGGGTAAGAGAGAAAATTAGTTTAGAAGTATAATAGGGTCATTGGGTATTAAAACTTGAGACCAGGTCCTTCTTCAAAGACATTATTCTACACCGAATGCCCTGGTTCCTTTGTTCAAACTTAGTGAATCAATTTCTTGGTGTCTTTTCTCAAAAGATAATGAAATTACAGGCAAAATGAGTGTGTGTGTGTCTGTGTGGGTGTTTACAAGGAGAGGGACCTTAGCCTTCCTCAGTTCTCAACACATTCTTAACCTCCTAAAAAAGGTTAAAGGTCAATGCCTTCTGAGATTTGCTATAATCTCCTCTCTGGGCTTGAAATACCCAGGGAGTTTCAATCACACACAAATGTACTTTTAAATTTACACTGCTCAAAAAAATTTGGGGATCAGGGAATATGCAGATACTGTAGTACTTTCAGGCTTTTGTATAGTGCTTTTCACCAATGAAATAAAAGTTGGTTTTGCATCTTATTTGCATAATCGAACAACTTTCTTTGACTTGTCATTTGCTTTTCTGATGTTCTTGTTTAATACAAAAAGAAAATCAAATGCTTCCTTTTTTTACCACTTCATATTCATTTTGAAATATCCTCTAATTTTTGTGAGCAGTATAAAAGGGCCTCCAATTCTTTATCTTATTTCCATCTCTTGCCTGCTTTTGGGGAGCTTTGTTTCATCTTATCCTCCCCTTTACCAGGGAAATCTTTGCTCTCAGGCTTGAAACCAACTTTAAACAGGGCAGTGACCCTCAGGTAGAGGGTACAGAAAGATCCTGTTAGGGACACTTGGCACCAGAAACTGAACAGCAAACCAAGGCAGACAATTCCATTTTGAACTTTTCCATCACTATTTTTTTCCAAGTGGAAAATTAACTTGAAAATATTATTTTTATCTTTTGTATATGCTTTTTTATATAATAAGTCAAACCTGGAAATCTAGACTCTGAACACAAACTATGCTCTGCTTATTTATGGAAGAAAAAAAAATTAGTTATCAGTGACCACTCGATTCCACCAAAAGATATTTGAGTCTACCTTTTTTTTAATGTTTTAATTTTTTTATTTTTATTTTTTTTACAGCGACAGAGAGAGTCTGAGAGAGGGATAGATAGGGACAGACAGACAGGAATGCAGAGAGGTGAGAAGCATAAATCACCAGTCTTGTTGCTATTGCGACACCATAGTTGTTCATTGATTGCTTTCTCACATGTGCCTTGACCGTGGGCCTTCAGCAGACCAAGCAACCCCTTGCTGGAGCCAGCGACCTTGGGTCCAAGCTGGTGAGCTTTTGCTCAAGCCAGATGGGCCCGCGCTCAAGCTGGCAAGCTCGGGGTCTCGAAACTGGGTCTTCCACATCCCAGTCCGACGCTCTATCCACTGCGCCACCGCCTGGTCAGGCGTTGAGTCTACTTTTATCACAAAATCTTCAGCACCAGAAGTAATATTAATGACTACTGAGAGCAACTTTTTAGTTTACATATGCAAAAGCAAAAGAAACTGACACCCCGTGTTATATAGTTGGTCACAGGCTCAAAACAAGAAAACTCTTGATGCTCATGCCCAGTGTTCTCTCTGTGACACCACCTGGAAACTCCATATTAATGCCTTCTGAAAAACAATTTTCTTTTTCTTTTCTTCTTCTTTTTAAAAATATTATCAATGAGGCCCTGGCCAGATGGCTTAGTTGGTTAGAGCATTGTCCCAAAGCACAGAGGTTGCTGGATCGATCTCCTGGTCAGGGCACATACAGGAACACATTGATGTTCCTGTCTCTCTCTCTTCCTTCCTCTTTCTCTGAAATCAATCATATAAACATTAAAAAATATATATTATTAATGATAAAAATATCTGACTGGGAACTAAAATCCTTTTTTTTTTTTTTTTTTCAGGGACAGAGAGTCAGAGAGGGGGATAGATAGGGACAGACAGACTGGAATGGAGAGAGATGAGAAGCATCAATCATCAGTTTTACATTGTGGCACTTTAGTTGTTCATTGATTGCTTTCTCATATGTGCCTTGTCCGGGGGGCTACAGCAGACCAAGTAACTAACCCCTTGCTCAAGCCAGCGACCTTGGGTCCAAGCTGGTGAGCTTTTTGCTCAAGCCAGATAAGCCTGCACTTAATTAAGCTGGCGACCTCGAGGTCTTGAACGTGGGTCCCCCGCATCCCAGTCCGATGCTCTATCCACTGCGCCACAGCCTGGTCAGGCTAAAATCATTCTTGAATTGTATGAAATGTCCAGAATCCCCAGGGCGTCCCGAGCACAACGCCCGAGTCCAAGACACAGGGAGGACTCCAGCTGCTGTGCGCCTCTCCTTATGCCCGCCTTCAGCTGTCTTCACACCCCCTGATCACTTCCCACACTGACCTGGCAGGACAGCAGATAGGAACTACATGTTCGACTCTTATATTGATTGATTTATTGAATTGCCCTGTTCTTAGTTTTAAAAACAAATGAACAAAAATTTCATAGACTGTTAAAAATGTCCCATGTTGCTTTTTGACAGCTATGTGGCTGTCAAAGTGTAATTTTTGAAGAGTGCTAGACTCTCCTATAAATACATGAAAGCACATGGCAAACAGTGATTTAATTGGCGGAGGAGGAAACACTGGCTCAGAGGAAGACACGAGGCCGCAGGATGGCAACACTGGCTCAGAGCAAGACACGAGGCCTGTGGGGGAAAGTCTGAGGGATAATTGTAAAGCCAGTAGCCACGGCCACCATCACAGCCGCCTGGCCAGTGCAGGTTTGATTTGATTCGGACAGACGGTATTGAAATAACGGAGCCAAGAACTGGTAGGCCATTAGCTTTAATCCTAGCTTGCACTCAGCGGGCAAGAAATACACAGTGGGAAAACACTTCCCTTTCCATTCAGGGCTCCCAAAGCCACTGACTTATCCGAGTTTCCTAGAATTAAAGGTTTGTACCTCATTAGCATTATTCACCTCTGTTCCCCATCTCCTTCTCTCTGTACAAACTGGCTTCTCCTTCAGCACTCCGCCATCTTGGCTGCTTCTCCTTTCCTCCACGTGGCCTTTCTCTGCTCTCCTCTCTCTGCTCTCCTACACCATGGGCTCCTCTGCCCCACTTTATAGTGTAGAAATCAAAACCTTTAATCCAATATACAGACAAGGAAGTCTCTGATACAAATCAAAGTCACTTATCTGAGGTATAAATGGGACTCCTCATAAGAGTGCACCACCCTATATCATGCAACAGTCAAGGGTGTGGGGAGAAGCTTAGTTTTGAAAAGATCTTAGCATTATAAGGGCGGGAAAGGCTTAGTCTTAAAACTAAGGCTATGACTTTGCCGGCTTACAGCCTGTCCCCCACACCCAATGCAAACTATGAGTGAGCAAACATATACATCATATTTGCAAACTTATTTGACCCACAGATAATGAATGCTGGAATAGATTTAAAATGTAGATACAAACAAAGGTAATTTGCTACAGGGCAAAAAGCAATACCCTTGATGGTCCTTTTCTACCTGGGAGAAATCATTTGCGTTGTAAAGGAACCAAAATCAGGTGCATCTTATCAATGGCAGTTGTGTTTCCAGAGGGCCTGCAAGTGAAGAATGGTTTTTACATTTTTAAACGGTTCAACAAAATCAAAAGAATAGGATTTCATGACACATGAAAATCAAATGGAATTCAAATGTCAGTGCTCAGAAGAAAAGTCCTATTGGAGCAAAGTCACATGCATTTGTTCATGTATTACCTGTGGCTGCTTTAATGACACAATAGAGCTGAGTGGTCACCAGAGAGGCCATATGGTCCACAAAGCCTAAAGTATTTACTATCTGGCACTTCAAAACAACCACTGACTTCTGCCCTAGAACAACAGGTGATGTTTCGTGGTTGTGTACTGCAAGGCACTTCAGTTAACCTTTATCTTTGCCTTCTTTCTAAGTTTTGTGTAAGTTTTTCTTAAAATCACTTTTCCACCAGTTTATTGTGTTTTACCCCATTGAGTCAGTGACCCCTGTTGTAGGGAAACCAACCCCCATGGTCGGAATGGCTGAGCTAGACAGAATCTCAGTATTCCTAGTTAAATAAAGTACTCCAGCATGTTTACAAATTGCAGGACAATCGAAGTCAGTCTTTTCACTGATTCAAACCAATTTCCCTTCTGACCTCTTCTCCAGAAAGGAGGGCAGAAGGAAGAAGCATTTACGTTTGGAATTTACATTTGGAAAGGGAACCTTGACCTTCTCTCCCCTCCCACTGTTTGTCTAGATAGATTCAGGAACTGTTCTTGACCGGAATTATTATCAGGGCTCTTTGGGTTGTGAACCCAAGACAAATTTAAACTAGCAGTCAGATAGGAAGCCAGATGATAGGAGAGCAAATAAAATATAAAATCGGGATTGTTTTAATTCCCAGCTAGGGTCTCCCTGGAAATGGACCACGTTCTTATTCTGAAAAAAAATATTTTAAAGAAAAATTTCAAGAAGCAAAATGTCACATAGCTATAGCATGTCTCATGTTTGACGTAGTCGAATGTTCCCGGAAAGTTTGGAGATCATAGAGATTTTGTAGGAATTCGGTGAGCAACAAGGACACCAGTGACCGTGAGAACCTGCTGGAGAGCTCAAGCCAGACCTCTCTACCTCTGCCCTTGAGTTTCTCATTATCTTTAACTTTTTAAAATGTTATTCTTACCCGGACTCCCTCATAAACAAACACTCCAAGTCCTTAAGTTGGACCCAAACGATTTCCCCAAATTCTCCCCACATACAATTGTATTTTCCTAGACTTAGGCCTCTAGGTTAAACTGCCAAATCCCCTGAGTTTAAGAACTTGATTTTTCCTTTACTTCCACAAGCTGGTAATTAAATGTTCCTCCAGATACGGCTGGTAAACAATAGAAAAAAACTGTCTTTTAACACCACCATTTTGCACAAGATGCTGTAATGACCCTACTGGGATTGTGGGTAAAGTGGCCTGGACTGTCCACCCCAGGGGCAAATGGAGCTGCTGCCAGCCACGCCATTCTCTGTGTGAGGCCACCATTTATTCCACATGGTGACCTTTGGTCACAAATGTTGGTTCATAGCAGAGAATGGCTTAGTTAAAATTTCAGTACAGATTGTGTCCATTCATGGTGGAAAAATGGTGTGATCCCTCTTCAAAAGTAGAAAGCAATTTTCTTAAAATCATCTTTTTTTTTTTTTTTACAGGGACAGAGAGAGAGTCAGAGAGAGGGATAGATAGGGACAGACAGACAGGAACAGAGAGAGGTGAGAAGCATCAATCATTAGTTTTTCGTTGCCGTTGCGACACCATCGTTGTTCATTGATTGCTCTCTCACATGTGCCTTGACTGCGGGCCTTCAGAAGACCGAGCCACCCCTTGCTTGAGCCAGCGACCTTGGGTCCAAGCTGATGAGCTTTTGCTCAAGCCAGATGGGCCCGCGCTCAAGCTGGCGACCTCGGGGTCTCGAACCTGGGTCTTCCGCATCCCAGTCCGACGCTCTATCCACTGTGCCACCGCCAGGTCAGGCTTAAAATCATCTTTTTATACTCACACATAAAAGGGGAATTTATTCTCTCTGTGCAGTGACTAGACCACAGATCTTCCGGGAAAACAACCATCTTTTGGGAGCAAACACATGGGGTGTAAGTTGAAAAGGTATCCTCTGGATGGTTTATTAAAATAATTAGAATGTGGGCAATATGGAGGGCTGCTCTGCTGCCCTCTTCTGGCTAGGCCAAGGATCAACAACCTGTCCCTCTGGAGTGGAACTAGCCGCTGCTCTTACTGAGAAAAACCTGGGTGAGAAAGGCAGGGGCCCTGACCTATAGACCCTCAAATCTGGCAGGAACATCTGGAGCAATACAGTACATTATGCAACCCTAAGGGCTGTATTCTCATGGGATACAGTGTCAACAGAGCCCTCAGAGTTAAGCAACATGGCAGCCCCAGTAGGTCACTGAATAAATGCTCCAAGGTCATCGGCCAGTAACGCGGCCAGGGGCAGAACATGTTGTGTGCGGGTCAAGGGAAAGGCAAAGGAAACCAGAGTCCTACCGAGGAACGCAGGTGCCAACTGGGTTAGCTTGAATAAAGACCAAGCAGAACACGTATCCACGACCCAGCCATCTGTCCATCCATCCCTTACTCTATCGGACACTTATTACAGATGCACTACCAGATGAGAAATATGTCCCCTCTCCTGGCAGGGAGGCGGTGCTAAACAATTAGGGAGATTCAATCAAGTAAACCAGCAATTATAACACAGGGCTGAGAAGTAAGTCCTGATTGTTGCTAAAGTACAAAGGAAGGCAAATGACTGAGACTGAGGGGTGGGGAAATCAAGGATGGCTTTCTGAAGGAAGTGACATCTAACAGAGACCAAAAGAATACTGCTCAGGTGAGGTAGGCAAGGAAACTATTCCAGGCAAATGGAACAGCACGTGCCAAAAAGCAGAGATGAAACAGCAGGGGGCATTCTAGAACTTGCAGATCCAGTGGAACTGTAGTGTATGCGGGATTCCCTGGTAGGACCACAGACAAGAGATGAGTCTGGAAAGGAAGGCAGGCCCCAGGCCACAGAGGGTCTTACAGGTCATGGAAGAGGTCTGCAGTGCACCCTGAAGGCCATGAGGAGCTGTGCAGGGCTTTAAGCAATGGGTAGACACTAACAGATTTGGGTATGGGTTTCCCCCATCAGAGTAGGCCCCAAGGAAGTTCCTTAAAGAGAA
This sequence comes from Rhynchonycteris naso, assembly GCA_037038555.1. Taxonomy (NCBI): domain Eukaryota; kingdom Metazoa; phylum Chordata; class Mammalia; order Chiroptera; family Emballonuridae; genus Rhynchonycteris; species Rhynchonycteris naso. Next base: position 59,434,910 of record CM073004.1, on the reverse strand, counting down.
GTCATCCTTCCTGCCCCCAATAAAGCTGCAGTGGAAATGCTTCTCTGCTGCTGCAAACTTTATGTGGGGTCTCTTATTATTTTTCTCTACAGTTTTATGAGGGAAGTACTGTTCCCATTTCACAGGTGAGAAAACTGAGACTCAGAGAACTTAAGATATTTGACGGAAGACCCGCAGGTGGTAAACGATAAAGGTGGAATTCAAAAGCAGGCTTGCCTGACTCTGGACTCCCACATGACCCTGGACAACATGACAATGATGTGCCTGGAGCCAGCACAGAGCATCTGGAGTAAGACTGAGAAAATGTGGAGAGACAGGGTGCACAGCAGAATCAGGAAGTTTCTCAGCTGAGATGGCATCTGGGAGCCTCAGAGGACAGTGAGAAAGTGTGGAAGTGAAGAGGAAGCCCAGCAAGAGCCAAGTCCCGGACACGGACCAGCACAGGACACCTGCACTCAGGGCCAGGCTGGCCAGGCCAAGTTTTGCTGAGCTCCTTGTTCAAGGTGAGTAAGGCTATGGAAATAAATGCGATGCTATCTACCAGAAAAATGAGGCATTTCCCACCTACGTGGCTGGCAAGAATCCGGAGGTTTCGTAACATGGTTGGTGAGGCCATGGAGAAACAGGCCACTCCGCCGGGGCTGATGGGAGCGCCAAAGGGCACGACCCGTGTGGAGGGCAACTCTGGCATGGCCACCTAAAGGGGTGTATTTACCAGCGATCCAGCCACTCCACTTTTGGAGGTTTATGTCACAGACACCCCTGCACGAGGGGGAAGGACACATGCATAAGCTTACCCGCTGAGCGCAGGTCAGCGGACTGAATCACTTCCGGCGCCTCCGCACCATGGACTGCTCTGCAGCTGCCAAAGTGACGGCCACCTCAGTGCACGGATCTGGGGGTCTCTATATGTGTGAAGGCATAATACATATAGAATTGACTATGTGTTTAATCAATTAGGAAGAGGAGCTATGGATATACCGTATATAGATTGCTACTTAAAAAGAAAGGTGGGAAATAAAGATATATATAGCCACATTTGCTTCCGTTTGCCTAAAGCAATGGTTCTCAACCAAGGACAATTTTGCCATCCCCCACCCCGGACATTTCTGATTGTCATCAGTAGGTGGGGGGTGCTGGTGGTGACAGGTACGTAGAAGTCAAGAATGCTGATAAGAGCCTACAATACACAGGACAGTCCCCACAACAAAGAATACCCGGCCCCAAATGCCAACAGTGCTTAGGTCCAGAATCCCTGGCCTAAAGGAACAAACTGAATGATAAACAGGAAACCCGTGTACAGACAGGGTTAATGGCTGGGGTGAGACAAGGAGAGGCGGAGTGGGGAGATTTCTGTGCACAGCTTTTTATAATGTTGCCTTTTGAACCATGTAGACACAGTAACTAGTACATGCCTGTTTGACAATTAAGTTTAATTAGGGAAAGGGAAACACCAGGTTGTGATGTGTGGGCAACAGGAGGGGCTCTAGACTGGGACTGGGAGCCTGAGCTTTTTGGACCCAACTCTCAAAAAACTCGCAACCCTGTTTCCCACCTGGGCCTTCTTCTCTGTGAAATGAGGCATCTGTGTAAGAGGAGCTGAATCAAGCTGCCCCGCACCATGGGGGCGGGGGCAGGGGCGGGGGCGGGGGCGGGGGCGGGCACAATCCAAGGCGATGTGGTTTGAATGAGGAAGGCAGGCTTTTCTACCACACACAAACTCAACCTCAGGAATGCTCAGGCTTTCCTGAATATTTTCTCCAATAATCACCTAGAAAGACAGGAAAACATTCTCTGTCCAGACCAGGGTTGTTAAAAATCAAACCAAAAGGTAAATCTAGATAGAAGCTGATGACAGCTACAGATCATGGGAGCGGTTTAAGGAGATGTAACCTCACCTAACATTTTTTTCAACTTCCAAGAAATCGTTTATAACCTATGTTCAATCACCAAGTGATAAAAAACAACAGTAACACAGGCTGTGAATCTAATTCCCATTAGCCACACACAGAATAGCTGTAAAGGTCACCCCCTCCTCTAAAAAATAAATTCATGTGAAAATGAATGAGTTTTAGGGAGGCAGGGTTTGGGCCCAGGCTTTATAGTGCCCAGGTCACTGCCTTAACTCACCACACACCAGGCAGGTGCTGGGTACTTCAGACCTTTAGGCAGATTCATTCTTCTCTCTGGATCCGGCTATGCTGTGCCCACGTCAGTGAGGTGGCTATGCATCCCTGTATTGCAGCTTGGTAGAAAGGGAGGCAGTCGGCCCTGGCTGATTGGCTCAATGGTAGAGCATCGGCCCGCCATGTGGATGTCCTGGGTTTGATTCTCGGTCAGAGCACACAGAAGAAGCAACCATCTGATTCTCCCACGCCTCCTCCTCCCCCTTCTCTCTCTCTCTCTCCTCTTCCCTTCCTGCAGCCATGGCTTGATTGGTTTGAACACATCAGCCCTGGACGCTGAGGATGGCTCCATGGAGCCTCCGCCTCAAGCACTAAAAATAGCTCGGTTGTGAGCATGGCTCCAGATGGGCAGACCATCAGCCCTAGATGCGATTGTTGGGTGGATCCTGGTTGGGGTGCATGTGGGAGGGAGCCTGTCTCTCTATCTGCCCTTCTCTCACTTGGAAAAGAAGAAAAATAATGAAGGGAGGCTGTCTGAACTGATATCTTACCTATTTCACTTCTAGCTATGTGGTTTTGGATAAATCACCTTTTCTGAGAGTCAGTTTTCTCATTTATAAAACATTTTTGTAAAATAAGGAAATTAACTCGTTGGTTGTCTTGATGGATTAAGTGTGCAATGCTTAAACACTTGTCAACCATTAACCTTGAACAAATATTCTTCTCTACCCAAACTCATCTTGGCCTTCTGTCTTTCACCTATCCTGCAAATTGCCAATGGAGAAGCAAAAATAAAATCTACATCATTTCCAGCCCTCCTCAGCCTATTTCCATATTTTTTTCAATGTTGAATAGTGCATGGGCCCCTTTAAAGTGAAAGTAATTCTTAAAACAGCCCTTAGCCATGGCTAAGTCATGTAATGTTAGTGTTAACAACAAAATATTCATCACTTACTTATACTTCCTCCACACTGATAAAAGCAAACCAAGCTGTTCTTAAAAAAAAAGAATAGAGTTACCATTTGACCCAGCAACCCCTCTTCGGGGTTTCTACCTGAAAAATTTGAAGACATTTATTCACAAAAGATGTACACACTCCTATGTGCACTGTAGCATTATTCACGGTGACCAAGACATAGAAACAACTAAAGTGTGATTCGATAAATGATTATATAAAGAAAATGTGGTATATAGACTTACAGTGGACTAGTTACTCAGCCATAGGAAAAGATGAAATACTGCCATTTGTGACAACAAGAATGGACCTTGAGAATACCATGCAGAGCGAAGTAAGCTGACAGAAAAAGTCAAGAACCATATGATTTCACTCATATGTGGGATTTAAAGCTGAAAGCAACAAATGAACAAACAAATCCAACAAGCAAACACAAACCTCATAAGACACAGACACAGTGGTGTTTCTCCTATCTTTATATCATCTTACGAGGATAGCACGTGGTTTCAACCTGTCTGAGCAACAACTTGATGGTTGTACTGAACATCAGATATTACAAGAAAATCTAAATTTTCGTGTTCTCTTAGAAAATTGGACAAGTGCGCGACATCGGGCCCACGGTCCCTCGTGGTAAATCCTCTGGAGCCAAGAAAATAGCTGCTGTATGCACGTAAGAGCGTTGGTCAAGGTGCATGCTTGATTCTTGTGACAAAGAACAAAATAAGTGGCTTTAAACAAGGAAAACTTCTTTTTCTCTCATTTGACAGTCAAAGCAGTAGTTGCCCAGGACGGATCTGCCTCGTTCTCGGGACGCGGAGAGAACGCAATGTATGCAGTGTGGGTAAAGCTCGGTCTACGAGACAGCAATTGCTCTGTTCTGGGGCTCAGCAACAACAGGACCAGACGGTGCCTGTGCCAGGCTTTGCAAGCAGCACAGTATCTCTTGCAACTCCTCACCTCTGCTGCTGCAGCACAAAAGCAGCCACAGACAATACGGAAATAAGGGAGTGTAGTGCCTGACCGACGGTGGTGCAATGAATAGAGCACTGACCTGGGATGCTGAGGTCGCCAGTTCGAAACCCTGGACTTGCCAGGTCAAGGCACATACGACAAGCAACCAATGAACAACTAAAGTGAAGCAGCTATGAGTCGATACACGTCCCCCCTCCCCTTCCTGTAAAATCAATCAATAAAAACATTAAAAGAAAATGAAAATTTAAAAGCATTCTCTTCTAATATCAGGAACATACGATCAAACAATTTCTCATGAGACAGGGATAGAAAACAGTAGCGTGGAAGTGTCACCCATTTATGCAAAAAATTGAAGGTGAAAAAGGCATCCCCCAGTTTCATATGGACGGTCTGATAGGCGCACCAATCAGGTTCACCCAGACAAACTGTTCCTTGGAGAAGTGGGAGGTGGCATAAGACGCAGAAGATGCAACACCCAATGCTCATTTTGTGGGACCCATCAACAAAACAGGCTACAAAAACCCAAACCTAAGCAGCATTAGCACTGTGCAGGGCCCCACCTTCCACTCACTTCTAAAAAGCAGGAGCCTGTGTGATGCAACTTCTGCTAAGCCCATCCTTCTCCCCTGGAATTTAGGTGAAAGGTCTACACAAAAAAGTCCATGGTTAGCCACAGGCAGTCCTCTAATTGCTAGCAGGGCAGTAACTCCATCAAGGTGTTGCTCAGACAGGTTCAAATCACGTGTTATCCTCATAAGATGATATAACGATAAGAGAAATACCATGGCGCTACTATTGCCCAAGTAGCACAATGAAACACGATGAAAACCACTGTGTTATAGAAAAAGATGTTCCTATTTATCACACCATCTGCTCTCGAAGGAGTTGGTCTTTGGTTCAGCGTAGAGCCTTTGTTCTGTGGGGCCCTCACTGGGTTAAGATATCCAAGCGTGAAGGTAGGAGCTGGAGAGAGTTTCTCTGGATAACAGAGGGAGAAGAAGGAATTGGAGGTCAGGAGGATGAGTAATCCAAGAGGGAAGGTGGGAAAACCAAACAAGGTTGAGGAGAATGGTGTGGGAGGTCTGTTTGCATTCACCAAGAACCTCTGCCCACATCGGATGCCTACTAGCTCTAACCCAACACTTGGGCAGGTGGGTTTCTTATGGATACTGGGGACAGGCCATAGCCAAGGGCAGAGGAGGTGGGTGAGAAGGGAGAAAAGAGCCAGAATACTGCTCTGCAAATGAATGGAAATACATGGGAGGTCTTTAGGCTCCTCCTACAAAGATACCGAGAGTCTGAGCAATATCACTGATACCCTCAAGGGACAGGGAGACCCCCATGGCACTGGGTAAGACCACCTCCCTGCAAAGCAAGAGTTACGAGTTCTAGCCTGGCCTGTGGTAGCGCAGTGGATAAAGTGTCGACCTGGGAACACTGAGGTCGCCAGTTCAAAACCCTGTACTGGTCTGGTCAAGGCACATATGGGAGTTGATGCTTCCAGCTCCTCCCCCCGTTCTCTCTCTCTCTCTCTCTCTCTCTCTCTCTCTCTCTCTCACTCTGTGTCTCCTCTCTAAAATGAATAAAATAAAATTTAAAAAAATTAAAAAAAAAGAGTTACGAGTTCTAAACAATTGACATAAATCTGTCTTTATTCTTTCAATAATTTCAAGAAGTAGTTATTGTTGGAACATCTGACAAGCCTGATTTGAGGAGTATCCCGTACCTCCCTTGCATTCTTCAAATCTGCCAAGGACCTGCCCTGGCCAGATGGCTCAGTTGGTTAGAGCATCGTCTGTAAGCACAGAGGTTGCCAGTTTTATCCCAAGTCATGGCACATACAGGAACAGATCAATGTTCCTTTCTCCCTCTCACTTTCCCTCCCTTCCTCTCTCTCTAAAATCAGTAAATTAAAAAAAAAAAACTGTCAAGGTTCTGAAAGACAGAGAAGAACTGAGGAACCGTTCCATGTTAAAGCACAGTTAAGACACATGACAGCTAAACACAACACATGACCCTGAACTACCTCTTGGACAGGGTAAAAGCGACTATAAAGGGTGTTATTGAGACTATTGGTGAAATATAAGTATGAACTATATTAGTATCAACAGTAAATTTGTTGAACTTGATAGTTATAATGTAGTTATGTAGGAGAATATTCTTGTCCTAGGAGGATGCAAGCTAAAATACCGAGGGTATTTGGGGTCGTGATGTTTGTAACCTACTCTTGAATGGTTCCACAAAAGCATTAAGTGGACAGGCAGGGGAGAGGAAGCGTGAAGCAGGATATTTACGTCTGAGAAATCACAGTGAAAGAAGAGGAAGTTCATGATACTATTATGATTTTCCTTAGCCACTTGAACGTTTTAAAATTCAAAAAGTAAAAGGTGATACGACAGGGTAAGTATTCTCCCAAATGAAATTAGTATGGATAAAATATAAAACATTTTAAAACATGTTGCTGAGCTGGTGTGAAAAGAAAGAATCGTAAGAGGCCAAAAATGAAATAAAAGGAATCCTGCCGAGCACCTGAATTCTAAAGCCAGTTTTCATGCTGAGTTTGTTGAACTTCCTGGGGTCACTGAGCTTCCATTGTTTTTTTTTAAATTGTTTTTTTATTCATTTCAGAGAGTAGAGGGGGGAGAGGAGCAGGAAGCATCAACTCCCATATGTGCCTTGACCAGGCAAGCCCAGGGTTTCAAACCGGCGACCTCAGCATTCCGGGTGGACGCAACCTCAGCATTCCGGGTGGACGCGACCTCAGCATTCCGGGTGGATGCGACCTCAGCATTCAAGGTCGACACTTTATTCACTGTGCCACCACAGGTCAGGCATAACGCTTTTTTGAGATCTAACTCATATAACATAAAATTCACCCTTTTAAAGTACATCATTCAGTGATTTTTTGAATATTCACAGAGCTGTGCAATCATGACCACTATCTAACTTTAGAACATCGCATCACTTCCAAAAAAAACCCTCTGTGTTCATAGCAGTCACCCTATTCTTCCCCCGCCCACCACCAACCCTTTGGCAACCAATAATTTACTTGCTCTTTCTATGAAGTTACCTATTCTAGACAATTCATATAAATGGAATCCTATAACACGTGACCTTTTGTGACAGGCTTCTTTCATCCAGCATAATGTTTTCAACTGTCATTCATGCTGTAGCACGTATCAGACAGACAGGAAGGGAGAGAGATGAGAAGCATCAACTCATTGTTGCGGCACCTTAGTTGTTCACTGATTGCTTTCTCATACATGTCTTTATAGGGGAGGAGGAGAGCTCCAGCAGAGCCAGTTACCCCTTGCTCAAGCCAGCGACCATGGGGTCATATCTATGATCCCACACTCAAGCCAGCGACCCTGTGCCCAAGCTGATGACCACATGCTCAAGCCGATGACCTAGGGGTTGCAAACCTGGGACCTCAGCTCTATCCACTGCACCTCTGCCTGGTCAGGCTCATGTACAATTTTTTATGTGTGCGTGAGTGGAAACATTTTCATTAAATTTTGGGGGGTATACACCTAGAAATGATACTGCTGTGTCATATGCTAACTTTGATTTTCCTTTTGAGGAATTGTCTAGTTGATTTCCAAAGTGGCTGTACCATTTTACAGTCCTAATAGCAATATATGAGGGTTCCAATTTCTCCACATCCTCACCAAGACTTATATTGTCTATCTTTTTAATTTATTTTATTTTATTCATTTTAGAGGGGAGACACAGAGTGAGAGAGAGAGAGAGAGAGAGAGAGAGAGAGAGAAAGAGAGAAAGGGGGGAGGAGCTGGAAGCTCAACTCCCATATGTGCCTTGACCAGACCAGTGCAGGGTTTTGAACTGGCGACCTCAGTGTTCCGAGGTCGACATATTGTCTATCTTTTTAATTATAGCCATCCTACTGGGGGTGAAGTGTTATCTCATTGTGCTTTTGATTTGCATTGCCCAAAAGACAACGTATGGAGCACCTCTGCATGTCCTGTTGGCCCTTCATATATTTCCTTTGAGAAAATGATACTTTGATTCCTTGCCAAGCTTCCATTTTGGTGCTGGATGGAAGATAACTAAAGCCGAGGGCACACCCAAAGTGAAGAGTCTAATAGAAACCACTCTCTCTCCTCCAGGTAGAACTGGGATCTTAAAAGGCTATTCCTTCAAAGTGAGGATAGATAAGAAGTTAACTCACTGTCCAGAGGGAACAGCAAGATAAGAGCTATCTCAATCTTGGCAATGAATGGAGAAGAAAAAGGGTCCCTTTCAATATGGAGCCCACTTAGTCTCTCAATTGGTCTGCATCTGAGTCTCTGTAGGCTATGAAGAGCACTGTAGATCTAAAAAAGTTAAAGAGTTTTTAGTAATGTAAGAACTGAAATGGAGCCTGACCTGTGGTGGCGCAGTGGATAAAGCGTCGACCTGGGAACACTGAGGTCGCCAGTTCAAAACCCTGCACTGGTCTGGTCAAGGCACATATGGGAGTTGATGCTTCCAGCTCCTCCCCTCTTTTTCTCTTTCTCTCTCTCTCACTCTGTGTCTCCTCTCTAAAATGAATAAAAAGAAATTAAAAAAAATAAAGAACTGAAATGGAAAATTAAAGGTATGGATTAAACAGCTAATGAAAGAATTATTAAAATTAAAAATATAGTAGTAATAAATAAATCATTATAATTATCAATTTAAATGACATGGAAGATAGAGTCTAAGAATCTAATACACATTTTTTTGTGTGTGAGACAGAGACAGAGAGAGGGACCGACAGGGACAGACAGACAAGAAGGGAGAGAGATGAGAACATCAATTCTTCGTTGTGGCACCTTAGTTGTTCATTGATTGCTTTCTCATACGTGCCTTGACTGAGTGACCCCTTGCTCAAGCCAGCAACCTTGGGCTCAAGCTGGTGAGCCCTGCTCAAACCAGATGAGTTTGTGTGCAAGCTGGCGACATCAGGGGCTTGAACCTGAGTCATCTGCGTCCCAGTCTGATGCTCTATCCACTGCGCCACTACTTGGTCAGGAGGATCTAATACATATTTAATTAGAGTTTCAGAACAGGACAAATAAAATGAGAAAGATAATATTTTCAACATTTCTAGAGATAATGCCTGAGAATTTTCTAATATTGTTGAAATTGAGTCTAAGAATCTCAACTAAACCCAAGGGCAAATAAAAAGAAACCCTCAGATAGATCATAAGGAAACTGTCGCATATAAAGACGAAGACAATTTTTTTTAAAAAACAGCTAAATTTAAAAGGAATGGCGAAATGCAATTTGATTGTCAACTTCTACAGTGACTATGGAAACCAATAAGACAGAAGAATGACACCTTCAATGAATGGAGACAAAAATAACCATCAACTTAGAATTCTATTAAGGGTATAGAATTAACTTTCAAGAATGTAATTAACTTTCAAGAATAAGGAAGAAAAAGATCTTCAAAAAACAAAAACAGATGGTGGGTCTGAGATATAAGAAAGAACAATGAGCAAAGATATCAGGTAACTACATAGGTTGTAGATAAAATTATATTGTTGACTGTGTACAACAATTATAATGCATAGCTTGCAGGTAGAAAAGAGGATAGAACTAAACTAAACAACTAGAAAATATAAATTGTGAGGGATGTCATCAAACTTAGACTTCTATGGTCTTTGTTTTTGTTTCGGAGCATGGAAAAAATACTGATTAATTTTAACATATCAACAGATTAAGTATTCATGTTAAATTAAAATAGCCAGGGAATTCATGAAAAGAATAGAGCATAACTTCTAAACTAACAGGAAAAAGAAGAAAGATGAAAAATAAAAAAGGGAAACAAATCATTCTAAAACACGGTAATACAGCCTGACTGGTGGTGGCACAGTAGAGAGAGCTGAGGTCTATCCACTCAACTTGGGACGCTGAGGACTCAGGTTCAAAACCCCAAGGTTGCTGGTTTGAGCAGGGCTCATCCAACTTGAGCATAGGATCACTAACTTGAGCGCAGGGTTGCTGGCTTGAGCGTGGGATCATCAACATGACTCCATGGTCGCTGGTTTGAGCCCAAAGACTTCTGGCTTGAAGCTCAATATCACTGGCTTGAGCCCAAAGTCACTGGCTTGAACAAAGGGTCACTGGCTCAGCTGGAGCCCCCTGGGCAAGGCACATATGAGAAGCAATCAAGGAACAACTAAAGTGATGTAAACAGCTGATGCTTCTCATCCCTTTCCTTTCCCCTCTGTCTCCCTTAAAAACAAACAAACAAAAACACAGTAATACAGGGGGCCATCAACAAAGAAGGGGCAAATTATGGTACATTCATACAGGGTGGGGCAAAAGTAGGTTTGCAGTTGTGAGTACTTGAAATACAGTTTATCGCTGTATTATCACTTATTAACTATTATATGATTTTCCATGTAAACCAGTATAAACCTACTTTTGCCCAGCCCTGTATAATGATGAATACAATACAACTTTAAAAATTAATGAGCAGCGCCTGACCTGTGCTGGCTCAGTGGATCAAGCCAGCGTCAACCTGGGAATGCTGAGGTCACCAGTTCAAAACCCTGGGCTGCCTGGTCAAGGCACATATGGGAGTTGATGCTTCCTGCTCCTCCCCCCTTCTCTCTCTCTCTCCTCTTTAAAATGAATAAATAAATAAATAAATAAAATTTTTAAAAAATTAATGAGCCGCTATATTTACCAACATGGAAACACTCAATGGTGAATGATAGTAGCATGTTAGATTATAAAATAGTGTGACTCTATATTCTGTGAAGTTGAAATGAGTCAAGGCTAAACAATGGCCAGAAAAGTCTGAAGTTTATAGACTACAAAGCCAGGCATCAGTTACCTCTGGGAAAACAGGCAGGGCTCACATATGAGATAGGGTAGAGTTCTAGTTATTAAGCTGAGTGGCGAGCATATGGCTACTTGTTTTATTATTCTTTAACTCATACAGGTTTTAGGGCTGTATGATGTTTCACACATTAAAAAGTTTTAAGGAATTTCAGTTCTGGACCATGGCTCAAGTCTGCAGAAGACACTTCCCTACTCCTCAGTTATGCATGTCAGCCACTGAATGACTGTGGCTCAACCTTTTCAAGTATCTTAAGAGATAGGGAACACAAGTGCCAACTCACATCTGAGCTGACTTTCCACAGGCAAGTAGCTAAGCCAGCCTGGTAGTAACCAGTGACCTAGTTAACTGAGCTTTGGTCTTTCATGAAATCAACCTAATCACATAAAGGGAAGCTTAACAATTGAACATTCACCTCCCAGGGCAATGTGTACATAAGCTCATGATTTGAAGTGTGAATGAATAAGAAAACCACTCAAGATTCTTGTCATTGTTTAAGAAATCAAGACATGGTTTCCAAAGTATAAGCTAGTAGAATATTAAATACAGCTATTCTAGCCTGACCAGCTATTCTAGCCTGACCAGGCAGTGGCGCAGTAGATAGAGCAGCGAACTGGGATGTGGAGGACCCAGGTTCGAGACCCTGAGGTCACCAGTTTGAGCGTAAGGTTGCTGGCTCGAGCAAGGGGTTACTCAGTCTGCTGAAGGCCCACGATCAAGGCACATATGAGAAAGCAATCAATGAACAACTAGGGTGCTGTAACGAAAAATTGATGATTGATGCTTCTCATCTCTCTCCGTTCCTGTCATTCTATCCCTATTTATCCCTCTCTCTGTCCCTGTAAAATAAATAAATAAATAAATACAGCTATTCTAGATCTCCTCATATATACCCAATTCCAAGGAAATGTCTGGGCCCATGAAACCAGAAGAAGGCCAGAGCCTCAAAGCGCATAGACTTCCCCCACCTCCACACTAAACTAAACCTAAAGCTGAAGGGAAATTAGCTGAAAAGTCACCAATTATTTCTCCTGTTGACTGCCATGTGTAGTGTTAGGCAATCCAACCGCTTTCTGTCTCTAAACAAACTTATTGAAGACGCCCCTTCAAATCTGCTCATGGTTTTTAGTGGTTCAGATTGAGTTTTTCTTTTCTAAAGGGATCTTTGATGCCTGGCAATTCTTGATTAATATAGATTTCTTGGTGCATCCTTTAAAAACCTCAATTTAAAGATTTCTGTCCTGCCTCAAGTCCTTTCTGGAAACGAGGCTGGTTATAGATCAACAGTAAGGACATCTTTCACCTCTGAATTATTTTACCTCAGAAAGTGGCACCTCTTATAATTAGATTTTGGATAGCTGAAGGAAAGGGTAAGGTAAGATAAGAAGCAAGGTCGGGCCTGACCAGGCGGTGGCGCAGTGGATAGAGCGTCGGACTGGGATGTGGAAGACCCAGGTTCGAGACCCCGAGCTTGCCAGCTTGAGCGCGGGCCCATCTGGCTTGAGCAAAAAAAGCTCGCCAGCTCAGACCCAAGGTCACTGGCTCCAGCAAGGGGTTGCTGGGTCTGCTGAAGGCCCGCGGTCAAGGCACATGTGAGAAAGCAATCAATGAACAACTATGGTGTCGCAATGGCAATGAGAAAATAATGATTGATGCTTCTCACCTCTCTCCGTTTCTGTCTATCTGTCCCTATCTATCCCTCTCTCTGACTCTCTGTCCCTGAAAAAAACAAACAAAAAAAAGAAGCAAGGTCAGAGCTTTCTATATTTTCCAAAACAGGCCATTAAACTCAGACCTCAGGAAAATTAACTCCCCCTCCCCTTGGCTTTTTAGACCTTCTTTAAATAAAGTCTACACAGGAACATAAATCGATGAAATCTTTCTACTGCACCTGCAAAGCTGGCATCCTTCGTAATTGTGATAGGATCATTCTACTAATCATTTAGTCTAAATGATTAATCATTTTAAAAATTAAAATAAGCAGGTCTTTGTAGTTCTCAATGTAGCCTCTATGCTTCCTTTAGTTAAAAGTATGATCCTAATCCTAACCCCAGTACACATAAGAGAGGCTAAAATTCTATATTCACGCTCGTTGCTGGGTATGTAAGAACTCACCAGAAGCTATGATATGGCCATTCATTCTAAACTTTGCAGCCCTATCCAAGTGGGATTACTCTAAAAAGTCTGGACCTACTAAGAGAAGCAGGGATGAAATAAACCTACATACACCCAAGAAATAACCTAATATTTACCCCCTGGGACAGGGTTTACATGTATTTTAGCTCATTTTAATCCTCTGCTCACCTGTGAAGTCATCATCACCCTTCTCCTTATTATAGATGGGAGCTCAGGATATAGAAAGTCATTTGTGCAAGGTCACTTAGCTAGATCCAAATGCACAACTAGACTGAAAAAGGGCAAACCCTTAGAACCGTGGTTCTCAAAGGGTGCGCCAGGGCACACTGGTGCGCCCTTGAAGATTTCCAGGTGTGCCCTATGGTATTCCAGAAAGGCAAACTATTGGGGACCAAAATACCAAGTTTTTGGAGTTTAGATTTTTGGGGGACAGAGGTGTGGGGAATTGTCTATAAGCTGACAGTCTACCCAACCCCCGACCTTACTTGCCTGATTAGGTTGCAAAAGACTGTTAAGCTGTGGTGCTGGATTGTTTACACTACCCCCCATGTTCCCCAGAAAGACTGGAGGCAAGTTTCTTCTATCCTTTGTTTGGTGTAAAGTTAAGATTATATGTATGGTGGGGGTTTTCTGCATTTGGTAAAATTCTTGAGTTGCCTTGGAAACATGATCAAAGATCTCATTGATTTGCTAATGGTCCACTTTGCCCCATAAATAAAGCAAGATGCAGTTTTGGGGCATGCTTTGTTCTTGCCAGCAGCAATTACAGGGCCCTCCTGACCCCGTATTTCCTTAATTCCACATATTTTCTTAATTTCGCACCATTCCCACCTGGGACCTGGATTTACAAGCTGCACTGGTTCGCAGCATGTGCCCAGATATAAAAATAAATATAGTTACTCTATTATACCATTTCATTACAGAAATACCACTCTTTTTGTTAACACATCATTATTATATTTATTATTAACACATCATTATATTATTTTTAGATAAATACACCCAAATAAAATGGGTAGATTTCTCAAAGAAGCATGATATTGAAGAATCCAATTCTGGAAGTGAGCAAAAGTTAAGTGTAAATAAAATAGGACTTGAAGGTTGATGGGCAGAATTTAATTTATAGCATTTTCCATCACTTAACACTGAATAATACAATTGGATTAGAAACACATTCATGAACGCTTCAAGTAATTTTCTTTTAACATTAACAGAAGAAGAAGAACTGGCAGCTATATCCACTGATCATAGATTGATGATTCAATATAAGGAACTGTCTTTTAGAGCCTTTTGGATTTCTATAAAAGAAGAATATGTGGCAATATTTAAAAAAGCTTTGAACATTTTACTACAATTTTCAACATCCTATTTATGTGAATTAGGATTTTCTACCCTCAACACAAGAGTAAAAAGAGAGGAATTCTTTAATGTATTGACGAGGAAATGATAGTTTGCCTTTCAAATATATGCCCAAACATTGAAGAAATCGCTAGGACACATCAGGCTCATGTTTCTCATAAACACAAGAATGAAAAAACTTAACACATTCATGCTGGGACCTGCCCAATTTATTAAATCTTACTAAGAATGTAACTATATGTATAAAAAGATAACATTTTTGTCGTTTTTTAATTTTTAACCCCTCTTTTTATGAATTCTAAAAAGCATAACTCAAAAAATGTAACATAAAAATGTTTGGTTTTTTTTTACAAGGACAGAGAGAGAGTCAGAGAGAGGGATAGATAGGAACAGACAGACAGGAACGAAGAGAAATGAGAAGCATCAATCATTAGTTTTTCGTTGCCGCTGCGACACCTTAGTTGTTCATTGATTGCTTTCTCACACATGCCTTGACCGCGGGCCTTCAGCAGACCGAGCCACCCCTTGCTGGAGCCAGCGACCTTGGGTCCAAGCTGGCGAGCTTTTGCTCAAGCCAGATGGGCCCGCGCTCAAGCTGGCAAGCTCAGGGTCTCGAACATGGGTCTTCTGCATCCCAGTCCGATGCTCTATCCACTGCGCCACTGCCTGGTCAGGCTAAAATGTTTTTTAATGTCAGAATAAATTTAATTTTGTTGTATTTATTTTGTTAAATTACCATAAAACACACTTGGACTTTATATTTTTTTCTTTAATATCTGACTTAATTATTATAACATATTTCTTAGAAATTTGTATATAGTGCACCTATAATTATTTTTAGGATATTAAATGTGCCCCGACTTCCAAAAAGCTTGAGAACCATTGCCTTAGAATATTATAGCAGTATGACATATCACAGGAGGCCCACCTACCTCTTCCGACACAGTGGTCCAAGCAGAATCTAATGAAAGTGGCTGTACTAGGCACGACAGGTGGATCCCCCAACGCTACTCTGTTTGCCTTACTGTTTGCTAGAGGCACATGATCCAGCTTTGGCAGACACACCCATCCAAGACTTAGAGGGCAAAAGACAACATGGGGCTAGAGCAGTGGTTCTTAACCTTTGCTGAGGTACCGAACCCACCAGTTTCATATGCGCATTCACCAAACCCTTCTTTAGTGATAAATAAAATATGATTATTTTTCCAAATTCAAGACATAGGTATATGTTTTTTACTGGTGCACAAAATGAGCCGTGCATGAACATCACCTTGCTCAAAGAACAAAACCAACAAAGTGCATGAACTCACAACAAATTACGGTATTACTTTATTCTGGCCTCCGCGGCAGAGGCTTCTCCGAACCCCTGAGATCGACTCATCGAACCCCTAGGGTTCGATAGAACCCAGGTTAAGAACCACTGGGCTAGAAGAAACACTTAAGCTGCTTCTGTTCCCCCCCACACACACACACCACACACACACAGACTAAGCAAAAAAGTCACTTTGCACGCGCGCACGTGTGTGTGTAGCAGCTATAACTGAAATCCTAGTGCCCCATTCCTAGCTGCAGTGTTGGAGCCATGCATCACACAATAAAGGCAATAGAGGCCCAGGACCTAGCACTTGTGAGAATAAATCTTGTGTCCCTGCTTTCCTCCCAGTGACAGGCCAGTTCTGTGGTGTGATTCTGGGAGGTTTTGCTAGAAGCTTACCTTACAGCCTGCTCCTCCAGCCCTACCAAAATTTTTAGAAGCCATCTAATGAAGTTAGTAAGTTTCTTGCTAATTAAACTAGCAAGAGTGGATGTTGCTATCTGCAACTGAACCTTGACTAAGACTGGGGACATCTACATCTGCTTTCCTATAGAAGGGAGGTTCCACGGGGAAGGTCAGTATGAATCTCATGCATAGGTATGAAAGAGGGAGAAGCCATCAGATGGGATTTGTTTCACTTGGCAATCCACAAGGGTGTGGTTGACTCATTCCTATGTAATTTAGGCATTGTATCCTCAAGTCATGGCTCAACTAGAAATGGAAACGAAGAAAGAGATTTGCCCTGGCCAGTAGCTCGGTTGGAGCACTGTCTCCATATGAATGGTTGCAGGATTAGTCCGTGGTCAGGGCACATACAGGAACAGACTGATGGGAGGGAGCTGGCAGGGGCTGAGTGAAAGAGGTAGAGGGATTAGGAAGCACAAACAGGCAGTTCAGAATAGTCACGGGGATGTAAGGTACAGCCTAGGGAATATAGTCAATAGCATTGTAAGAACCATATGGTGTCAAGGGCGGTACTCGACTTACTGGGAAGAACCACTTCATAAGCTATATAAATGTCTAACCACTGTGCTATAAAACTGAAACCAATGTAATATGAAATGCCACTGGTAATTGAAAAAGATTTATTGAAAAATGTTTTAATAAATAAACTTTAAAAATACCAATAAGAGCCTGACCAGGAGGTGGCGCAGTGGATAGAGAGTCGGACTGAGATGCAGAAGACCCAGGTTCGAGACCCTGAACTCGCCAGCTTGAGTGCGGGCCCATCTGGCTTGAGCAAAAAAGCTCGCCAACTTGGACCCAAGGTCGCTGGCTCCAGCAAGAGGTGGCTTGGTCTGCTGAAGGCCCGTAGTCAAGGCACATGTGAGAAAGCAATCAATGAACAACTATGGTGTCGCAATGGCAACGAGAAACTAATGATTGATGCTTCTCATCTCTCTCCATTCCTGTCTGTCTCTATCTATCCCTCTATCTGACTCTCTCTCTCTGTCTCAAAAAAAAAAAAAAAAAAAAAACAAAAACCAATAAGAGAATGCCAAAACAAGCAAACATCTCTTTTAAGGTAGCTGACGAGAAATGTATGTTCACCTCTTCATACTCCCTAAATCTCACTGAAATGACAATGAAAACTCCCAAAACACCCACAAATAATTTGAAAATACATATTAGTGCTAAGAATCTGGCAAGAGCCATAGTAGCAGCCGGGTGCAGTGAGGGATTCTGGGAGGCATGCAAGAAGTAATGACTAAGTAAGCAATGGGCTTTCTTCCAGTCTTCAGGAAAACAGAGGACCAGGTGAAAAAGTGAGTGTCCAAGCAGAACCTAAGAAAACTTCACAGATTAGCCTGACGAGGTGGTGGCGCAGTGGATAGAGCGTCGGACTGGGATGTGGAAGACCCAGGTTCAAGACACCGAGCTCTCCGGCTTGAGCGCGGGCCCATCTGGCTTGAGCAAAAGCTCGCCAGCTTGGACCCAAGGTCGCTGGCTCCAGCAAGGGGTGGCTCAGTCTGCTGAAGGCCCGCGGTCAAGGCACATGTGAGAAAGCAATCAATGAACAACTATGGGGTCACAACGGCAACGAAAAACTAATAATTGATGCTTCTCACCTCTCTCCGTTCTTGTCTGTCTGTACCTATCTATCCCTCTCTCTGACTCTCTCTCTGTCCCTGTAAAAAAAAGAAAAAAAAAAAAGAAAACTCCACAGATTAGAAGTAACCACAGGGGAGAGAGAAGGAATAGGCCAAGGGTAATCTACTAAGGAATAAATTTAAGGGCTTAGAGGCTGTCAAGTTAATCATTCTCTCCCCATCCCTTCCACTGCCCCCAAGTACAGCTTCAAGACTTTCAGATGCTTCAACGAGCTATGTGCACCCCTCAGAGGAGAGTCCATGCAGCTACACTACCCAAAAGCGCACATGAACATTACCCTTCCTCTGAAAAAAGCCACTAGATGCAGGTCATGTGATGAACACCTGTACTCACTGCCAGGGGCTCAGGGATTCTCACTTAGGTGGAGCAAACACTCTCAAGCAAGCTCATCTGCAACTACAAATGAACAATCACAAATCACCAAATGGTGAGAAAAATGGCTATTGAAAAGCCAAGGACTCAACACGCAGAAGTGGTCTCTGTAAACAAAGAAAAGCTTCAGTATACTTAAGATTCTTAGGGATTCAATTAAAACAAACGTGATCAGACTACAAAGCAAAAGCAATGACAAACTCTTGAAGATAAAAACTATTAAAGCAAAAGAAACAAAAGTCAACAGATGGGTTGAAGGGAACATACTCAAATGAAAATCTGATTTTGGCCTAGCTGCATGATTTCCCTAGAATTCTGCTGAAAAACAAAGAAAAGGAAAGTATGGAAGAAAAGTTGGAAGACACTGAAGATAATTTAATCTTATCTGGAACATCTGGCTAGAATAAAGATTATTCTGAAGGATAAAACAGAAAGAACAGATGCAGGAATATAAAAAATGTCCCTGTGCTGAAGACAAATATTTCAATATTAGTTCACAGGGTCCAATGAATGCCCAGAAGGATCTCTAAAGAATGTCCTTCTAGACACATAGTGATACACTATATGATCTCTACAGATCTCCAAAGAGGGGGGAAATTCCAAAAGCTTGTAAAGAGATTTAAAAAAGAATCCTTTGGTTACTGAAGAGGAAGTGAGAGCCTGATTCACACAAAGGAGCACGTTTGAAGCTTAGTGAAAACAAGCCCTGGGACTTCACTGTTTATTACAGGGTTACCGTTTACTACACCCAATGCAAAGGACATATATTCTCAGCACGGAACGTCAGGCTACTGCTGTCCTGAGAGAGGACCTTCAGGTCTTCCCAGTTACTCCCAGGCTGTGGCGGGGACATTCGGCCTGCTCAGGAAGAGATCCTATCAGTAAACTCCAAGTGGAGGCTTAATAATCTTTCACTCTCAACCACATCAACCTGACGCTCCAATATAATGATCATATATGGTTGCATAACTGTCTTTCACAAGCTGTTGCATCCCAATAGAAAACAACATTACACCTACAGTTTTTTGCTACACCACCAATGCCATCTTTCTACATTCTCACGGGTAAATATAATGTGCAAGGTGTCGTTTGTGCAAGGTCGCATTGCAACCAAGTCGGTGGGAATGCACAGCCATGAATGAACGAGGCCTGGGCACTGAACCTAACAGGCTCCTCGAGGGTGTATCTGACCATCAGATCTCTCCTGAACAGCACTGGATGCTAGAAGACAATAAAGCAATATATTCAGAGAATTAATGAAAAGAAATTTTAAGACCTACAAAATTTTTTTTGTTCTTCAAAGTAATAAATGAAGGTAAAAGAAACAGGTTTCCAGATGCACAAGGATTCAAAAGGTGGACCCACCTTCGAAACCTTCCTAAAAGAATTAGTCAAGGAGTTACCTTGACATTGAAAAATAAGTCAAGAAATTCAATGACACAAAATAGTGTGAAAAAATTAAAACTCGTAGTTAAGTCTAAATAATTGTTCAGCAACATGAGTAGGAAGCTTAGGAAAATTGGCAAGAAATGATTCCTATGAAGTCATTTTTAAAAAAAAAGTGGTTCAAAGATTGCAAAATGGTACACCCACTCTGGACAACAGTCTGGCTGCTTCTCAAATGGTTAACTGTATGGTTATAATACAATCCAGAAATTCCACTCCTAGGAATACGTCCAAGAGAAATGAAATTTTATGTCCACACAAAAAACTTGCACCTGAATGTCCTTAGCAGCATTATTAACAATAGCTAAAAGGTAGAAACAACCCAAATGTCCATAAACTCCTGAATGGATAGATAAAATGTGGTATGGCCACATTATTTTTTTATTGCCATGAATGATTGGGCAATAAAAAAGTACTGATACGTGCTACAAAATGGATGAACCTTGGAAACATTATGCTAAGTAAAAGAAGCCAGACACAAAAGACCACACATTATAGGATTCCATTTATAGGAAATGTCTACAATAGGCAAATTTTATAGAGACAGAATGCAGACTAGCTGTTGCCCATGGCTAATGGGAAGAGGTTATGTGGAAATAAAGGGCTGCTAACCCCCTGGGGGGTTGATGAAAATGTTCTAAAGTTGATTTTGGTGGTTGTTGCACAACTCTGTAAATATTCTAAAAGCCACTCAGTTGTATGCTTTATATGGATGAACTATGTAGTACGTGAATTATATCTCAGTGAAGTTTTTTTTTTTAAATGACAATAGAGGAAATAGACTCCCGCATGTGCCTCAACAGGGATCTACACTTCAGTCCCCCTCTGGGGCCAATGTTCTGTCCATCTGGGGCCACTCACAATTGAGCTATTTTTAGCGTCTGGGGTAGAGGTTCCTCGGAGCCATCCTCAGTGCCTGGGGCCAATGTGTCAGAATCCACCAAGCCATAGCTGCGAGAAGGGAAGAAGGAGAAAGAGAGAGAGAGAGAGAGAAGGGGGAAGGGAAGGGAGAGAAGCAGATGGTTGCCTCTCCTGTGTGCCCTGACCAGGAATCAAAGCCAGGACTTCCACACACCAGGTTGACACTCTACTACCACACTGAGCCAACCTGCCAGGGCAGTAAAAGTGTTATTAAAACAACAGACAAAATTGTCTTAACACAAAGTACATGGTGAGGAATAGGTAAGGAAGAGAGTGTTGTCTTTTGAATGAATTATGTGGTTAAATATCATAATTCTCTGGGTATTTAAAAATGTTTAAATATTCTGCATAAAATTTTAAAAGTAACTCCAAACAAAATAAAGATGAAATATGTATAACTTTCAACCACTAGAAGAAAAAATAAGAAGAGTTAAATAAGTCATTACTTATTTTAAATATGTTTTAAAATTTCCATATTGAAAGAGAAGTCCTTAAAGTGGGGATAGAATAAAAATCTAGTTATATTATGGATATAGAAGATGTACTCATAATAACATGGCATGGAAAGTGAAAAAGGAAGGGAAGGTTTCCTTTTGGGAAGATAAAATGTTTTAAATCCAGATAGAAATGGTACTTGTACAATAGTGTGAATGGAGTAAACGCCATTCGGTTGTTCACTTAAGAATGGTAAATCTTATGTTATGGGAATCATACTACAATTAAAAAATAAAGGGACAAGAACATATCAGATAAATGCCAGCCAAAAAAAGCTGATATGAAAAAAGAAAGAAAAAGCTGATATGGCAATATTAAAGCCAGACAAAATAGATCACAAAGTAATCTAGAAGGCTAGTTTTACATATGAGCATAAAAAGAACCTCCCACCCAAATATATTAACAAATCAAATCCAAGAGTAAAATAAGTTTTAAAATCTAACAGTTTATTAGAAAAATACCTATGAACTAAGTAGGTATTATCCCAAGGGTGCATGAATGATTCGACGTTAGATTTCAAAATATAATTCACTCTGTTAGCAAAGTGAGGGAGGCAAAACCCCATATGATCATGTATGATCATCTCAATAAACAGCTGTCACACAAACACTAAATTCTGTCTCCTAAATTCAACACTTATTCCTGACTAAAATGGGTACAAATTGAAATTTCCTTTCCTTAACTCAATAAAGAATATATACATGAACTTACAGGTAAAAAACCTGCACTATCATTAAAATACTGAAAACATCCCAATTAAAGCTATGAGCCAGCCAAAGATACCCATATAATCCCAATCATTCAACATGTATATGCTGGCAGTCCTGACCTATGAAATAATGAAAAAAAAAAAAAGTTAATATATAAAGAAAAAAATTCTTATTCACAGATCTTATAATGTACTTATAAAATAATAAAACTACTAGAATAACTCAGATGGTTACACACAAAATTAAAATAAGAAAATTAACAGCTTTCTCATAAATCACAAATAAGAAGAAATTGATAAAGCCAATTCATCTTTGACAAATTTTGTTGATCAAAAATGAGAATACGCCTGACCAGGCGGTGGCGCTGTGGATAGAGCATCCGACTGGGATGCGGAAGACCCAGGTTCGAGACCTCAGCTTGGACCCAAGGTCGCTGGCTCCAGCAAGGAGTGGCCCAATCTGCTGAAGGCCCACGGTCAAGGCACATGTGAGAAAACAATCAATGAACAACTATGGTGTCACAACAGCAACGAGAAACTAATGATTGATGCTTCTCACTTCTCTCTGTTCCTGTCTGTCTGTCCCTATCTATCCCTCTCTCTGACTTTCTCTCTCTGTCCTTGGAAAAAAAATAAAATAAAACTTTTAAATGAAAGAAGCCAGACAGAAAGGGCCATCCATATATGGTAGGATTGCATTTATGTAAAATGTTCAGAGTAATAAATACATAGAGACAGAAGGTAGATTAGTGGGTACCAAGGGCTAAGGCAGTGGTTCTTAACCTGGGTTCTATCAAACCCTAGGGGTTCGATGAGTCGGTCTCAGGGGTTCGGAGAAGCCTCTGCCGCGGAGGCCAGAATAAAGTAATACCGTAATTTGTTGTGAGTTCATGCACTTTGTTGGTTTTGTTCTTTGAGCAAGGTGATGTTCATGCTCGACTCATTTTGTGCACCAGTAAGAAAACATATACCTATGTCTTGAATTTGGAAAAAAAAATCCTATTTTATTTATCACTAAAGAAGGGTTCGGTGAATGCGCATATGAAACTGGTGGGTTCGGTACCTCAAAAAAGGTTAAGAACCACTGGGCTAAGGGAAGGAAAGAATGTGGAGGGACTGCTAAGAAATAGAGGGTTTCTTTTAGAGGTGACAAAAATGTTCTAAACTTAGGTAGTTTTGATAGTTGTACAATTCTGTGAATATCCTAAAAACCCCTGGATTGTACACTTAAAAAAAAAATCAATTTTTTTTCAAGTTAAAAAAAATTCCCCATTGCTTTGAGAGAGAGAAAGGAAAGGAGAGAGGAGGAAGGGAGAGAGAGGCATCAATTTATTATCTCACCTACTTATTCCATTTAGTTGTATACTCACTGATTGCTTCTCACACGTACCCTGACCTGGACGAACCTATGACCTCACTGTGCTGGGCTGACGCTTTATCTGCTGAGCTACCTGGCCATAGCTAAAAAGATCAATTTTATTATATGAATGATATCTCAATAAAGCTGCTTTAAAAAATGCACATGTTGCCTGGCCGGGTAGCTCAGGTGGTTAGAGTGCTGTCCCCATACAACAAGGTTGCAGTTTGGATCCCCGGTCAGGGCACATAGAAGAATCAACCAATGAATGCATAAATAAGTGGAACAACAAATCAATGTTTTTTCTCTCTCTCTTCCTTCTTCTAAAATAAATAAATTAATTTTTTAAAAATATTATTTAGGTCCTGGCGGGTTGGTTTGGTGGTAGAGCATGGGATTGGCATGTGGATATTCCGGGTTTGATTCCCAGTCAGGACACACAGGAGAAGTGACTATCTACTTCTACATTCCTTCCACTCTACCTTTTCTCTCCATCTCTCTCTCTGTTCTCCTGCAGCCATGGCTCAATTGGTTTGAGCACATCGGCCCCTGCCACTGAGGATGGCTCTGTAGAGCCTCTACCTCAGGCACTAAAAATAGCTCGGTTGGGAGTATAGCCTTAGATGGGCAGAACATCAGCCCTAGACAGGGGTTGCTGGGTGGATCCTGCTCTGGGTGCATGTGGGAGCCTGTCTCTCTTATCTCCCCTCCTCTCACTTAGAAAAGAGAAAAAGGAGGAGGAGGAGGAGAGGAAGAAGAGGAAGAAGAAATATATATTTTTTAAATGCATATGCAATGCCCTGGCCAGATGGCTCAGTTGGTTAGAGCATCATCCCAAAGCACAGAGGTCACCAGTTTGATCCCTGGTCAGGATACATACAGTAACAGATTGATGTTCTTGTCTCTCTCTCTCCCTTCCTCTGCATTAAAAAATGCATATGCCAAAACTCTTAGAATTTTACACTATAAAGAGTGAATTTTACAGTATGCCTCAATAAACTTGAGTTTAAAGAATATTCATATACCTTTTATTTAATTCTAAGTACTCATCCTTAGAAGACAATAAAGAACATCCTCAAAGATTTAGTTTAAAGATGTTTATTAGCCCTGGCTGGTTGGCTCAGTGGTAGAGCGTCAGCCTGGCGTGTGAAAGTTCCAGGTTTGATTCCTGGCCAGGACACACAGGAGAAGTGCCCATCTGCTTCTCCACTCTTCCCCCTCTCCTTTCTGTCTATCTCTATCTTCCCCTCCTGCAGCCAAGGCTCCATTGGAGCAAAGTTGGCCGGGGCGCTGAGGACGGCTCCATGGCCTCCACCTCAGACGCTAGAATGGCTCCGGTTGCAGCAGAGCAACAACCCAAAGGGGCAGAGCATCGACCCCTGGTGGGCATGTTGGGAGGATCCTGGTTGAGCGCAACTGGGAGTCTGTCTGTCTGCCTCCTCACCACTTCTCACTTTGGAAAAATACAAAAGAAAAAAAATTGTTTATTACAACATTGCTAAAGCAAAGAAAGAAACAGAAATTGAAGAGTGGAAGCCTGGATATTTATGGAATACTATGTGGCTATTAAGTACAGTGTGTCCGTAAAGTCATGGTACGCTTTTGACTGTGTGACCAGTCAAAAGCGTACCATGACTTTACGGACAGGACACACTGTATATTGTAAGAAATTAATCATTGATGAGGAAAGGTAATT
The DNA here is from genome assembly GCA_037038555.1 of Rhynchonycteris naso. Taxonomy (NCBI): domain Eukaryota; kingdom Metazoa; phylum Chordata; class Mammalia; order Chiroptera; family Emballonuridae; genus Rhynchonycteris; species Rhynchonycteris naso. Next base: position 59,410,104 of record CM073004.1, on the reverse strand, counting down.
TAACAGGTCTCAGCAGGAAACTGGGCACATTCAGATAGGGTAATGTGAGTGGAGTTTAATAAAGGTGCTACTTATAAAACAGGGTGCTGGAAAACCACCAGTGATAGTGCAGTACCTGGCAACACAGGCACCTGGGAACGGCCAGCTATCAGAGCCAGGGGAAATGGTTGTGTGGAGAGGGCTGCCAGGCACCCCGCCTTCCATGAGGGGCCACAGTCAGCCTGCTGCGACCCAGCAGGGAGGACTCCTGGGGAATGAATGCCCAGAATCTGCTTTCCCCTCACCCTACAGCTTCCTGCAGGTGACACTTTGGAGGAAGCCAATGGGACAGCAGAGGGAAGCCCTTGAGACTGTACATGGGTGTGTGCCTTCAGGGTGGAGAGCAGGGTGGAGAATGGACTGAGGGACAAATGGAAGGTGTCCAGCACAGATGGCCACAGTAGTAAACAAAAAGTAGTTTACAAGGGACTGCATTTAAAAATTACAGATAATACACTGCTCACAAAAATTAGGGGATCAGGGAACATGCAGATAGTCCATTGCTTTCAGCCTTTTATATAATGCATTTTCACCAATGAAATAAAAGTTGGTTTTGCATCTCATCTGCATAATCCAACAATTTCCTTTGACTTGTCATTTGCTTTTCTGATGTTCTTGTTTAATAAAAAAATATAAAATGCTTCTTTTTTTATCGCTTCATATTCATTTTGAAATATCCCCTAATTTTTGTGAGCAGTGTATATAACCACTTGAGAAATTTTGGAATGGTTTACTACAAGAGGTAAACGGGTTTGTTCAGAGGTCCTTAACTATGGAACTGTTGGTAACTGGTGAAGCAATTCTTCATTGATGGGGACTTCAGTATATTTACATACCTGGCCCCCAGGGCACTAAACACTAAACACCCAAGCAACTTAAGACATTACAATTACCATTAAAAAACCAAACCAAACCAAAACCCACCCACTCCCAGAGCAGGGGCTGTACCACGACTGTTAGAGACCACTATGATGGCTAGAATTACATTTTTTTTTCTTACCCACATTTTTCTACAAAGACTAGGTATTTTTTTAAAAAGGTTTTTATTTTATTTTTTTTCCTAGGGACAGAGAGAGAGTCAGAGAGAGGGATAGATAGGGACAGAAGACAGGAACGGAGAGAGATGAGAAGCATCAATTATAAGTTTTTCGTTGCCATTGCGACACCATAGTTGTTCATTGATTGCTTCCTCACATGTGTCTTGACCGTGGGCCTTCAGCAGACCGAGCAACCCCTTGCTGGAGCCAGCGACCTTGGGTCCAAGCTGACGGGCTTTTTGCTCAAGCCAGATGGGCCCACACTCAAGCTGGCGACTTCAGGGTCTCGAACCTGGGTCTTCCGCATCCCAGTCCGACGCTCTATCCACTGCGCCACTGCCTGGTCAGGCTAGGTATTTTTTTGTGTGTGAAATGGAACCTGTGTTCCCCATTTAAAAAAAAAGAACTCAACAGGATAGAGTTATTTAGATCCTAGCACTCAGTAAACCTGATTTGTCCTTCCCCAACTAAGTTTGCTCATGGTAGTACTAAGTAAATGAAAGATGGCCTAACATTATCACATGAATACTATAGTTCATCTGGAAGTCACCAAAACAGGAAGGGTACAACTAACTCAGCTTCTGACAAATCCCTTTTATTCTTGAGGTACTTATGATCCTTATGAGATCACAGCATCCTACAAATCACAGGTCAAGTGCTCGATTGCTTTTAGTTTGCTGTAATTTTTTTTTTTAAGGAAACAACTACAATTTGGTTTCAACATGATATTATATTGGCACAGCCTAGAGGGTTTTAGTAGCTACTACCACTTATGCCCTCACCTTCTGTGAAAAACCAGGAAAGTGATTTTGACAACAAATTTGGGGAAACATTGTGTTTGGTTCTCTATTATTTCATTTCCCCTAGGTTCAAGCAGGAAGTCAGGTTCTCAGTAACTTTTTGTCTCAGTATTTTTTTTTCAAGGAAGAATAGGGGGGGCTGGGACAGCAATAGTCTGAAACCTGCCCCCCCCAGTTAAAGAATCAGTGATATTGTATTTTATTACATCCAAGAAACCATCCAGTATAAGCTACACCCAGATTCAGATATTAAACTATGAACAAAAAAAATATTTTAGACTTAGTAAAACAGTAAGTATATCATTTAAGATGATCCTTAACATTTTTAATTTTAAGAGTCCTTCCATCTAAAAAAAAAAGTGTTTTTAATTGATAGGCTCACATTACTGATGACAGTTTAAACCAGTACAACTTCGGGGAAAGATGATTTCAGAATATATAACCAAACACTTAAATTTGTGCACCATTTGATATAATTCTACTGTAAGGAACTTTTCCTCATAAAAATCACTGGAAAAATGTGGACAGAGGGCCAGACCAGGAAGACTGCCATAGCACTAACTATATATAGTTGTAAAATCTAGGAACATGCGTTTAAAATGGAAAACTGAGGAAATCGAAATGTAAGATCCCAGACCCTGAAAAATGCTCATGGTAAGGTAAGTGAATACAGAAGATCTTTAGTCCATGAAAAAAATTATAAGGAAATAGATGCTTAGAAAAAAAAAAACTATCAAGGGAATTTCAGAAAAAAAGAAACCTGAGAAACTGTAAAAATAAAATTTTTTAAATCTCCTTAAAGATACATAAGTTTTCCTGATTGAAGAACACACCAGGTCCCCAGGACAATGGAAGAAGAGAGACCCACATGAAAGCATGTGACTGTGATTTTACAGAAGAAAGAAGATTCTATAGGCTTCCGGGGGGGGGGGGGGATCACAAATTGGAATAAATAAGGCATTTGAGATCTTTCCTGGCAAGTGTTGTCAGTTTTGGCTCAAACAAACTCTTATAAAAATTATTAAAAAAGAATTAAAATATTTGAAAAAGAAACAAAGTAACTAGAAGACAATAGAGAATACTTCAAAAATTCCGAAGGAAAACAATTTCCAATCTAACAGTCTTTACCCAAGCTATTAATTGTGTGTAAGAGTCAAATCAAGATGTTTTGAAAGATGTCCATCTCAATTTATACATGCATTCTTTCTTAGGAAACTACTACAGGCTGTGCGTCCCCCCCCCCCCAACACGAGGAAGGCAAGGCAGAGAGGACACTGCTCCTGGGAAGCAGGAGACCCAACCCAGGAGAGAGAGGAAGAGGATCTCCAGCATGATGGTGCACAAGGTCCCAGGTCACCCAGGTGAGCAGGCCAGGGGGCAGCAGGCCAGAGGCCCCCCAAGGAAGATCGCTCATGAGTATGACCCTGATAGAATAACTATTTTGTCTCAGAAGGTCTGTCATTTTTTCTAAGAGGAGATTTACACAATTAAGGTAAAATTAGTGACTACATATCTAGAGAACTAAAAAGTAGAAAACATAAAATTTTAAAAATAAACAAGAAATTGGGCAGGAATGGAAAAGTGCTCATAGACTACTCAGCGACTCAGTGTGCTAAGGTCAATATTTGTTATTGACCGAACCCAAAATATAGTGAGAGACAGGAGGGTATGTGTATAATGGGGGTCCAGACAGCTAAAGCCTCATCTTTCAGAGTGGGCAACTAATGGATAACGCCTACAATTGAAAACAATATATATAGCAAGAAACAGCATTATAAACACATCATTCAGAGCTCTAAGAGATTTGAAGGTGCGTACCTTTAGGTATGAAGATGGTGGGGGAAATATTTCTGCCTAGGGGACTATTTTACTCTAACCATGTGCATATATAGCTCTGTCAATAATAAAAACTCAACTAGGTAGCAACAAGGGCAATTTTTCTTACATCTTTTGTAAAAATATTATTAAAATCTTAAGGGTATCTGCCAATATCAACAGTCGTTATTTCTAGTAATGGGATCATGGCCCGCATGTTTTCTTCCTTCACTTTTCTATTTTCTGAAAAAGTGTGAAACTAGAGCATATCGATCGGAAATTGGAAAATAAGAGGCATTTATTTTACTTTGTGCCTGATCAAAATCCAGCCCGGGGTAGATGTCCCATCTCGGTCATTTTAGCTTGTTTGCTCCCACAGAGCAAGGGAGCCTGCCAAGTCCTTCAATTCACACAGTAAATATTTGTTGAATTCCTATAAGCCAGGCACTGCAAGGTGATTCCAATCCCTTAGCTTTTCATTGGGTCTTCTCCGTCCTTCAAGACCAGCCGAGGGAAGGGGGTGGGGGATGGGCTAAGCCAACACTTCTCAAACGTTAAGTGCACTGGAGCTACCTCGGTTTTTCTCAGTAGATCCGGGGTGGGGCTGAGACAATGGAGGAGCAGGTCAGCTATCTGATGTCCATAGGTTTTGCTGAAGGTGTTTCTCAGAGTTTTGTCACTTCTGCACCTCCGTGGCTCCCACGCTCTACCCCCACACACACTAGATTTTCAGTCCCAAATGTTTAAAAGGAAGGAGCACTGGTTAGATGCTGGATGGCATGCTGTTAAGAGTAGGGTTCTGGTCACAGTCAGGCTTAGGTTTGAATTTCAGCTCTTCCACCTCCAAAAGGGACTTACTTTCCCTGCCTATGCCTCAGTTTCTTCACATGCAAAATTGGATAATAACTGAAGCCCTCTTCACAGGGAAGGGTTGTTGTGCGAACTACATGAGGGCAGAAGAGCTCGTGGAGACCCTGACACAGGGTGAAGGCGGAATAAACAGTGGCCACCACTAGCTGTTAACAAGGATCCAGTCCTTTTTACGCCATGAGGGACTGGCTGGGACCTCGCAGGAAATCACTTGACCCCTCAGCCCCGGTGTCCTCCCTTGAAGAGGAGAATGAATATATATGTCCGGCCTCCTCCCCAGGAGTGTTCTAAGCCTGAGCCAGGACGTGCCACAGCACCAAGCAGGAGACCCTTAGGTCCTCAGAAGTTGAGGCCCTCAGATTTTATTCACTAAACATTTCCTGACTCAGCTCAATTTTATAAGCAGGGAGATAATTAGGAAAAGGATCCATCCTCTCCTTTCCCCTGATCTTTGGAAAGCTGCTTTAGGGAGGAGGCCAACCACATGGAGATCAGGTAAGGGCGGCACCAGGTGTTCATGCCACTCATTAACATCAAGTCCTTGCCCAACAAGCATCCTGCTCCCAGGATATGCCAGGATCACCCACAGGGCCCACCAAGTTGGGTTTCTCCCCCAACAGGCATCCTGAGGGTCACAGCCCCTTCCCTACAGTGACTGCACCTCGTTCAGAGAGGTGGTCTCGGAGTTTCACACTTGGGGAAGAAGGCGAGGCTGAGCAAAACGAGTTCCTTCGCAGCGGCTGTGCGCCCCGCAGCCGGCTGCGGGCAGAGGAGCACGCGCAGGGCCCCCCCCCCCGCGCCCCGCCCCCGGCACTCACGATCTCCGCCACGATGAGGAGTCCCGGCAGGGTGCGGAGGAATTCCCGGTCGTAGGCGAAGCTGCTGCTGCTGGTGGAGAAGTTCTCCGCGAAGGAGCTGGCGGTGGTGGTGACGGTGTGCGGGCGGGCGCGCGGCGGCTCCTCCATCGTCGCGCCTCGGCGGGGCTGGCCCCTCCTCGGGGACCCCCAGCGCGTCCGGGGCGGACGCTCGGCCCTGAGCCCCGGGACCCCGGCGAGGGGGAGGGGAGCGCGGCCAGCACGGGGCGCGCGGGGCGCCGAGCGGGGCCGGCCCGGCGGCGGCGCGTGTCCCGCGAGTGCGCGGCGCCCCGCTCCTCGGCGTGCGGGCTCTCGGGCGGCGATCGGCCCGAGCGGAGGAGAAGGAGCCGGAGCAGGGGAGGCGGCCGGGCGGCCGAGGCGGGCGGCGGAGGCCGGGAGGAGGGGAGGGGGCGTGGAGAGGGGCGGGCGCCGGGCGCGCAGGGGAGGGACCGTCCCGCCGAGGCGCCGCGGCTGCGGCCTCTTCACCTGTTGCGGCGGACGGTGCGGCGCAGAGGGCGCCGGGTAGCGCCCAGGGTCGCGGGGAGCAGGAGCGTGGGGTCCCGGCCGCCTGCGGCCCCTCTGCCTGGCCCCGGCCTCGGATAGGCTCCGCCTCCCTCGGGCGGGCAGCCACCGCTGACCTGTCTCCTTCCACCTGACGGCGGCCTGGGCTTTGGGGCCCCTCGGGGACACCCAGGCCTCCAGGAGTGAGCCTCTGAGCCGCGACCGAGGCCGGGGTGGGGTGGTGACGCGCACGCGAGAGAGGGCGGCGGGAACTCTGACCCGGCCGGACCTTAGACCCGAGATCGATGTGAGGCCGCCAGGACTGCCCAGGAGACGGCCCGAGCCTCTCCCCCGCCCGCTGTGGCCGCCACCGCAGCCCGGCCTTATTTCCTGCCCCTCCTGGTGGGAACAATGTGAGGAACAAACTTAATCGCTGGGCTTGGAGGGCCAGACGCCTCCGGGCGCACGCAGTGGCTCTGTCGCGGGGCTCCGTGGAGCCAAGGTGACGTCTCCTGGCCCGGTGATGGGGGTGGGGGGAGAGTACTTGGGTCCCTGGTCAAGATGGATCAGTGTGACTCTCCCGTCACCCTCGGAAGAATATGTTTGAAAGGTGTTGGGGGTGAAAGCGAAGTTTATGGCGCATGGGCTGCGCTTTTGTATTCAGTATTAGAATACGTGCCTGTGCACACCAGAATGTAAAGGGCAGCCAAGCCTTTTCATTCAGTGAACCAAGCAGGGCCCCTCCTCCGCATGGAGAGACTCTCCTGTGGGGTGAACGCAGCACAGGGTCAGGGCTTGAGAAAGCACTTGGTGGCTTTGCCGTGGGGATCCGTGGAGTCCAGGATCAGGGCTTCAGGAAGCACTTGGTGGCTTTGTCGTGGAGATCCATGGAGGCCAGGTGATGGACCCTGACCTGGACATATCAGAGCCCTATATAGTGAGTACCTTGTTATAGGTCAAGTTCGACCTGAACTCCATCACCCGGGCACTGGCTTTTCTCAACTGTATGACCATGAGCAAGTGGCTCCACCTCTCTGGGCTTCATCCGTAAAATGCAGGCTCTTATAGATGGACCTCTCACCAAAAAGCACGTTCTGGGTGTTCCCTCCTTCTGTTTTGTGAAAGGATGGCAAGAGAGTAATTTTATTTGGAAACCACCAAAAAGAACGGAAATGATCCTTGGTCACAAATAGAAGATTACTTTGAGTCACAGTGAAAGCATTCCCTCTGAGCTATTCCAAGACAGGTTTAAAAAGAGTCCAGAAGGGACATTTTATCCACAATATCCTATCAGCTGAACTGAGAAGAAAGCAAAAATCTACAGTCTGATAAAATGAGGATTTAGTTTCTTCTAAGTCTAGGTAGGGCCTAATCCAGAGGACCTCAAGAGTAAAAGTTAAGGCTTCAAAAAGTATTACAAAGATAAAGATTTAGGGAAACTCTATTAATGATCATTCGCTAAGCGCATTGCGCTGGTGGGCAAGTACAACTGAAATTCCAATAGCAGTCCCCCGCAGAGGAGTGGTTTTCAGTTGTGGGCCCTGGCCCAGCAGCATCAGCATCCTCTAGGAATTGTCAGAAATGCAATTTCTGGAGCCCCACTTTTGACCCACTGAGTCAGAAACTCTGAGGGCAGAGCCCAGGAAGTTGTGTTTGAATAAGCCCTTCAGGAGACTGGTACATGCCTGGCTTAGAGAAACTGACAGTGTAGCTGTGAAAAACGAGATACACACATGAAATGGCTTGAGGAGTCTATGGCATCATTCATGACATGTAGGGGATGCAGGAAGACAGGAAGGAACTCAAGACAACTCTATTTCTGTAATACAAAGGACAGTTCCTTCTCAAAAAAATAACAAAAACAACAACAAAAACACCACTTGTAGCCAGATGGATTTCAAAATTCGGCTTTTTCTTTTTGAGAAAGGTAAAATGTGCATTTACCCTATACGACATCACCCCCTGGGTAAGGTCTAGAGTGGCCCTTAAGTCAGATACACGGATTTTTCTGCAATGAAAATATCCGAATGACATTAAGTGTGTTTGAGTTATCTGTTGCAATGTAGTAAATGCTCCTCAGACATTAGTGGTGTAAAATGACAACCATCTTATCTGTTCATGAATCTGTGGCTGACGAATTTGGGCAGAGTTCGACAGGCTGCTCTTCTGCCTCCTGTGGTGTTGATCGGAGTCCTTCACTCAGCTGCTTTCAAGTGGGCAGGCCTAGAAAGGCTTCACTCACATTCTGGTGCATCAGCACTCTTCCACCTTGCCCGTCTCTCTCCAGGAAGTGTAGGCTTCCTCACAGCATGATGGGCTCAGGGCAGTTGTACTTCTACAAGGTAGCTGGCTCCTAGAAGGGCAGGAGCGGAAGCTGCAGCTCTCCTAAGGCCCAGTCTTGAAAGCTGCACAGCATCATTTCTACTACATTCTCTTGGCCAAAGCCAGGGACGAGGGCAGCCTAGAATAGAAACTACCTCTGGATGGGCAGAGCAGAAAAGAATTATGGCCAACTTTTAATTCATGAAGTGAGATAAATAAAGACAATAAATAGTGTCACATTCATTGAAGTCAGGTTTTTCTACCAAATAAATTCTCTGTGAACTTGAGAGGAAGCTCTTGGTTTTCGGCTCCTTAGATTTCAGAATTACAAAGAAGCAGCAGGACACTGGTTGACAAGTTGCCTGCTCTTGTCCAACTACTGCCAGAATTCAGAGGCTCATCTTCTGCTGGAACCTTCCTGACTGGTGTCCTTTCCTCCAATGACATTTATCCAATCCACCCCCCACCACACATACACACACACACACACAACTTCCTTCAAGAATTATTGTCCTGAGCCTGACGGGGCGGTGGCGCAGTGGATAGAGCATCGGACTGGGATGTGGAAGACCTAGGTTCGAGACCCGGACTCGCCAGCTTGAGCGCGGGCCCATCTGGCTTGAGCAAAAGCTCGTCAGCGTGGACCCAAGGTCGCTGGCTCCAGCAAGGGGTTGCTCGGTCTGCTGAAGGCCCGCGGTCAAGGCACATGTGAGAAAGCAATCAATGAACAACTAAGGTGTCGCAATGGCAACGAAAAACTAATGATTGATGCTTCTCACCTCTCTTCGTTCCCGTCAGTCTGTCCCTATCTATCCCTCTCTCTGACTCTCTCTCTCTGTCCCTGTAAAAAAAGAAAAAAAAAAAAAAGAATTATTGTCCTGAAACCCCAGGCTCAAATCTGGGCAAACATCCCACTCAACACAGTGTGAAAGCCTGTATAAAGTAGTTGAGTCTCTCCCAGCCCTTACCCAACCAGCCTAGGATACTTTCCAGGCCAGCCCCAAGTACATTGTCACATGTCTCTGTAGGCATGACCACTTAATGCCCAGAACCAACTCTTTCATTCTAGAAAGCCTCCTACCTTCACCCACAGCTCAGATTCAGCATCTTTCAAGGTCCATTTCAAAAGTCACTTTTTCTATGATTTTCAGAAAGCTTGCTCTCTTCTTTAGAATTTATTAATTTTATGCACCTTTCTTGACTATTTCTTGGGGAATGATGAATCATTTTTTTTTATTTCCCCATCAATACCATGGGGCTGTGCTGAGACCCTGAACTTTACTGTTAAGTGCAGAAAAATAGCAAAGGAAGAAAAGGTAGACTCTGCCCTCCCATAAAAGTCTTCATGCAGAACAGAGCTTTGAGCTGAGGCTTGTGGAAACTATATAATTTGTAAAATTAGAGAAGCGGGCTGGAAGATGGGACCTCATCACAGCTTACAGGAACAACCCAAGTAACACCACAAGGGCCAGGATGAGCAGGTAATGTGCAAATAGACACAGAGAAATTTAAGATCTGTTTGTATGGAATGAGGATGATGTGTGCGGTGTATGCTTGAGGGTTTATACAGAGTCTGAAATATGGTTTCCACAAGGCATATTACCCAATAAGCAAAAGTTATGAGAAATAGCATTCTCAGGGGGCCCATGGAACCCAGGCCATTCAGCAGGGATCCAGGGATCATAAATAATTCAATGACATAAGTGGACACCTTGTGACTTCCACTTGCTATCTGAGAAAGAGAAGATTAAGGGACATTCTCATTTATGAAACACTGTTCATAAATTAACCTATCACGTTCTCTTAGTTATTATTCTAGTTTAAAATGAATTATGATTGTTTCAGGCAAGACTCATCAATGGACCTTAGAATTAGTGGGTGAAATTATGAATGAGAAAAGAGATATTTATCTCATCTCAGAGAATTTCCCCAGAAGATACTGTTTTCCCTTCTTAATTCATAAGTAACTTTGCAGTGGAGCCACCACCAGACATCAAAGTTAAAATCACCAGACAACATGTACCTCCTGCTATGATGCATTGAGAAAGATACAATATCACTTCTCTGGTATTCTTACCAAAATGAACAACCTGAATTTAATTATGAGGAAAGATCAGATAGACCAAAATTAGGAGACATTTGATTAAGCTCTTTTAAAAAGAAACAACAGACTCAAAACGGAATCACTCTTGCTAAATCTCACCAAGACTTAATTCCTAATTTAATTGCAGTTAGAGCTTCTCCCAGGAGTGGAATTTTAAACCAATCAGTCTGGAATTTCCTGGGCAGTACTAGTGAGATAATCTGCCTGATAAAACCCCCTGCTGTAAGGAAAGGTGGCTTTGCTGAAATAGTCCACTCTTTTTAACTTTCCTGATCCACTGTCTTCCTGCCTATAAAAAGCTCCCCTTTCTTACTACCTTGCCTCTGAGCACCCTTCTAGTTGCTAAATGCTATTCTGACCAATCCATAAATCGCTTAATAGAGCCAATTAGATCTTCAAATGTACTCAGTTGAATTTTTCTTTTCTTTTTTTTATTAAGTGAGAGGCGGGGAGGCAGAGATAGACTCCCACATGTGCTACGACCGACCGACAGAGATCCATCCAGCAAACCCCCTACCAGGCGATGCTCTGCCCATCTAGCCGCTGCTCTGTTGCTTGGCAACCAAGCCATTCCAGCACCATGGAGCCATCCTCAGTGCCTGGGACCAGCTTGCTCCAATTGAGCCATGCCTGCAGGAGAGGGAGGAAGGGAAGGAGAGAGAGAGAGAGACAGATAAACAAGAGGAGGATGGTTGGAGAAGCAGATGGGTGCTTCTCCTGTGTGCCCTGACTGGGAATCAAACCCAGGACATCCATATGCCAGACCAATGTTCTACTATTCTTAATTTTTGTTTGTTTGTTTCTACAGGGATAGAAAGAGAGTCAGAGAGAGGGATAGATAGGGACAGACAGACAGGAACGGAGAGAGGTGAGAAGCATCAATCATTAGTTTTTCATTGCCGTTGCAACACCATAGTTGTTCATTGATTGCTTTCTCACATGTGCCTTGACCGCGGGCCTTCAGCAGACCGAGCCACCCCTTGCTGGAGCCAGTGACCTTGGGCCCAAGCTGGTGAGCTTTTTGCTCAAGCCAGATGGGCCCGCGCGCAAGCTGGCGAGCTCGAGGTCTCGAACTTGGGTCCTCCGCATCCCAGTCAGACGCTCCATCCACAGCACCACTGCCTGGTCAGGCCTTAATTTTTTGAGGAACCACCATACTCTCTTTCATAATGGCTGTACCAGTTTACATTCAGATCAGCAGTGTTTGCAACTCTTTTTCTGTTAGTCTGACATTATTTCAAAAAGTTAAGAAATACTTATGATTGATTAAAAATAGACTTCTCAAATTCCATTGTAGTTCAGATTCTCCACGCACACTTGGTTTTGTGATTCATCCTCCCCACAATGTCCTGCCACCCCTTCTTTTATTATGAATGTGTCCTATGGGGAAAGAGGGAGCTTGGCTGAGAAGTAACACTGTTCTTGCCACTCCAATCCTGAAAGCTGCCTGTCACTCTGGTCTGTCTTCAATTTGAAAATAGGTGGAGATGGGGCCCAAATTCATTTATCAACGTTACCTCTGGGTTGGGGATTTGTTTGGGTTCTAGAAAGTTCTATCAATTTGACCAGAGGTCTTAAATCCTCTAGGGTTAGACAGATAAGGTAAGACAAGTAATTGAATCAGACTAGATTTGTTGCAGAATGGCTCCTTGAGGTATATAGTCTTCTGAACCAGAAACACTCAGGCTTCAATATTAACTTTGTAGAAAGGTCTTCCCTGACACAAAAGAGGACATTTATTCTCGTTTTTCTTGAAATATATGACCTCCTGGATTATACCTTCATATTTCTGCTTCAGTTTGAGACACAGTGACCAGAAGAATTTCATTTTCCCCTTATCGTAAAGCAACATCTAAGAACTGGAAAATGCAATGAAATCAGCCCCAAACATTCAAACTCAGTCACGGAGGATGTAATCGGGAGTGGTGGGGTCTGTGGTAAGAGCACTAATGATTCAAACGGCCTGTTGGTTTTCTGCTTCACCTGATTGTTACTATGTAAGAACTGGGGCCTGGCATTGCCCGGAATACTGTTCTTTAAATATTGCCACCTAGCCTGACCAGGCAGTGGCGCAGTGGATAGAGCGTCGGACTGGGATGCGGAGGACCCAGGTTCGAGACCCCGAGGTCGCCGGCTTGAGCTCAGGTTCATCTGGCTTGAGCAAAAAGCTCACCAGCTTGGATTCAAGGTCACTGGATCGAGCAAGGGGTTGCTTGGTCTGCTGAAGGCCCGCAGTCAAGGCACATGTGAGAAAGCAATCAATGAACAACTAAGCTGTCACAACAAAAAACTGATGATTGGTGCTTCTCGTCTCTCTCCGCTCCTGTCTGTCTGTCCCTGTGTATCCCTCTCTCTGACTCTCTCTCTGTCCCTGTAAAAAAAAAAACAGCATATTACCACCTAATGTCCATTCTTTTTTATTTTTAATTTTTTTTAAAATTCATTTTAGAGAAGAGACTCAGAGTAAGAGAGAAAGAGAGAAAGGGGGGAGGAGCTGGAAGCATCAACTCCCATATGTGCCTTGACCAGACCAGTGCAGGGTTTTGAACTGGCGACCTCAGTGTTCCCAGGTCAACACTTTATCCACTGCGCCACCACAGGTCAGGCTAATGTCCATTCATTTAAAACACTGTATGTGCCACCTTTGTGGGCTGAACAAAACATATCTTAGAAGCATCAGTTGGCACCCTCGGATTCAGGCAAAGGGAAAAGCCCTCTTCTCCCCCCCCCCCAAGACCCCTCAGACCCCAGCTTCCGCTTGTTGGCCCTCCAGCTGCCTGGGAGGACACAGAGTTGAGGTGGAGAGGGTGACTGCAGGGCAGAGTAGCAGGAGGAAACCCTGAGGAGAGTTGGGAGTGAAATGTGAAATAAGCGACATGGTACTGAAGGGGGCAGAAGAGGGTTTTCTGAGCCAAGCACTGTTAGAGCCGGGAAAATAGAGAACCAGCTTATTTACAAGTAAGCGTTCTTGGAAGTTATAATAAAAATAATAATAATAATATCAACTAAAATAATAACTAAATAGTAACTTATTTGTTATTGGACTATTTTGGGCCAAGCAAATTGTTTAAACAATTCCATGAAGTCACTGATTATTTAAAAATCTTAGGAGTCTTGATCTCCATGAGAAAGATGGGCGCCCTCCTCCACAAGGTTCTTAGCTGTGTTCACTGGCTCCGGAACCATGTAATACCTACCATGTGCCGTGCACTCCTGCGGTAAACTGCTCAGTGAGATACTGTCCCTTCTGTTAATGAATATGGTAAGAGTGTGGGAGAGAGACCAGTAAATCAGTGATGGGCGGGATCCCCTGCCAGGCCAGGGGTGGGCCCCGCGTCAGCTCGCACGGGGGGCAGGGCAGGGGGCCCAGAGATATTTCCTGTAGGAGAAGATATTGAAACTGCTTTCAGGGGGCATTCAGAGTTAACTAAGCAGATGGATAAGCCGATAGAGGATGAAATTTCTGGAGGAGGAACACAACCCCTCCAATGAGGAACTACGGAACCAGTGAGTTTGCTGAGAGATGGGGCTAGAGCAGTGGTTCTTAACCTTTTTTGAGGTACCGAACCCACCAGTTTCATATGCGCATTCACCGAACCCTTCTTTAGTGATAAATAAAATAGGATTGTTTTCCCCAAATTCAAGACATAGGTATATGTTTTTTTACTGGTGCACAAAATGAGCCGTGCATGAACATCACCTTGCTCAAAGAACAAAACCAACAAAGTGCATGAACTCACAACAAATTATGGTATTACTTTATTCTGGCCTCCACGGCAGAGGCTTCTCCGAACCCCTGAGACCGACTCATCGAACCCCTAGGGTTCGATAGAACCCAGGTTAAGAACCACTGGGCTAGAGGGAATTTCAGCCTCCCTTCGCCTTCCAGCGTAAAAGACAATGAGCCCTGGCCGCTCCTTCCCCTGTGGTTCAGAAACATTTATTACACTGTGCGTGGCAAAGGGGAAGGTATGGAGAAATTCCATCAGTGAGCGTTTATGCAGCTTGAAGTTATATCATACCTACTCTTGTCTGAGACATGGAGAGGTGCAGGTGTGTGTATGTGTGTGTGTCTGTATTTACATATGCATCATTTTCTTAGTGGGTTGAATAAAGCCAGGGTCAGATACTTGAGGCTTTCTTGGTTTGCATACATTTTACTTTTTTCAGCCATTACTTTTACAAGCCGGTAGAAAAGTAAATTAATGATATATACAATATGCTACAAAATCAAAGGTCAGTAAGAGGACTGGGAGGTGGGGGAGGTACCCGTGAACTTTCCCCTGTAGGGTGGCTTAGTGGACCCCCATGTCAGGCTGCAGAGTGGCAAATGACAAGTGTGTCAGGACGGGCAGGTTTGCTGCACCACGTCTCGCAGGAGTCCATTTGTCATGTTCAGACAAGGAAGCAGATGACAAATCACAAGCAGACGGAAACCCGTGCATGGACTGTCTCTGAGCTCGAGGCCCAAGCAACACAGACGCTGGTTTCAGAGAGGAGCTGGGTGGAGTTTATAGGAGACCCCCCCCACATCCCCCCGCTTCCCCGCAGACCCACAGAGTGGTGGGAGCTCAGAAGGCAGCTCTGCACAAATACCCCTTGCTTGTTCACGGTAACTTGTTGAGGTTCCACCGGCTTTATTTGTAGGACTGAAAAAATTCCAGGCTCTCATAACAATTTGAAACAGAGGTGCATTTGAGGGCCCTAATGCCAACATTTTTTATCCATTAGTGTTAATTAAGCACTCACTTGCTCTGCTCAACATACTGGATGAGCAAAGACCTGCCCTTCCGAGGCTGACTACACCCAGAGATGTGCCAAGAGTTCTTCTCCAAAACCAACTGGAGGCGCACAAGAAAACATAGCAGAGCTGAAAAACGGTAATTGTATCTGTTATGTGTCTCACCAGAAGATTCTAGTAAGCAAGCAATTTAAGGAGTGGAAATGTGCTTACCAAGTACTTTTGCTTCAGAAGGAATTAATTGGAGGGGTTGTTTACAGATGCATTTGACTGGGGAGAGAGGATAGAGCTGAGAAATTTAAAAGGGACTCAGATCTTTATCCAGAGTCATCACTAAGAAGCACCAATAAAACACCTAATTTGTACAAAAAGATACATTTAAGTATGTGTTCTTGAAGAGTTGCTGCCAAAAAATCGAAAGGTAAAATATAATATTGGGTTGCTTGGGAAATTCTATTGCTTGACTTTTTAAAAATTATTATTATTCGTTTTAGAGGGGGGAGGAGCAGAAATCATCAACTCCCATATGTGCCTTGACCAGGCAAGACCAGGGTTTTGAACCTGTGACCTCAGCGTTTCAGGTTGATGCTTTATCCACTGCATCACCATAGGTCAGGCCTTGCCTGACTCTGTTGTTGTTGTTAATTTTTAATTTTTCTTAAGTGTGAAGCAGGGAGGTGGAGAGACAGACTTCCTCATGCACCCTGACCAGGATCTAGCTGGCAAGCCCCCTGTGGGGTGATGCTCTGCCCATCTGGGGCGTTGCTTCATTGCTTGACAACAGAACTATTTTAACACCTGAAGCAAGGCCATGGAGCCATTCTTAGCACCAGGGGCCAACTTGCTCCAAAGGAGCCATGGCTGTGGAAGGAGAAAAAAGAGTAGAGAGAGAGAAGGGATAGAGGAAGGGGTGGAGAAGCAGATGGTCGCTTCACCTGTGTGTCCTGTCGAGGAATTGAACCTGGGACATCCACACGCCAGGCTGATGCTCTGCTGCTGAGCCAACCGGCCAGGGCCTTGCTTGACTATAATGCCAAAAATGACACCCCTGTTTGTTGCTTAATTCCTGTATTGAGCTCCACTTTGCTCAAAGGTAAGTAACTCTTCCTTTGGTTGCAGCACATGCTTGCTTTGGGTGTTAGGGGCCAGGCTCAGAGCCTGGGTAGCACAGCCCCCTTTGCATACAGTGAAGTCTCACTAGCTTCAGGTTTATTACTGGATGACAAATTGTACTCCAGCTCCTCCCCGCCCTCCCCCCCCTTTGATGTGGTGAATCTGTAACCAGAAAAGCCAGTTCGATGTTTGGGTATACTCAGAGGTAGGGGCTCATAGAGAAGGAGCAGGTGGACAGCCTTAATGGGAACTATGCTTTTCATAACCAGTAATCCTGTCGTCTGGGCTGTGAGAGCCTCATATGTATCAAACTCGAGAGAACTGGGACTCCCAGCAAGGATGGAATTCCTCACGGACATCCAGCCTGGCAGATGACAAGTCGGCCACAAGATGTGGGGAGAGAATGGGGTAAAAAGAAGTGTTGCCATACTTTTCATAACAGCAGAGTGTCTTGGAACCTCAAAACAGGTCATACAGATGAGCCAGAGCATGGTATAGAGCGTCACACATTATTATTATTATTACTGTCTCCGTCTCTAGAAATAGATCACATTCACTCCACTACACAAGGAAGACTTGACATAGGTTTTTCGACCCAAGTTAGAGATCAAAATCCTCTCTAGCAGTCTTTTTAGTTATTTTAGCAAGTCTTACAAGACAGAGACTTCTCTTCAAATGTCCTCTCTCCCCTCCTTTCTAAATTTAACAGTGGAACTCCATAAACTTTTAGGCGGACACACAGCCCTCTGGTTAAGGACATTACCAGCCTCCCTCACAGTTCAGTGTGACTGTGTGGCTACACAAATGAAAATAATAATAGTTTTCACTCATTTGTGCCAGGTAGCTATTCTAAGTATGGTACTTTGGGAAATTAACCCATTTAATTTTCACAACCACTTCAGGCAGTAATAAGACATAGAGGTGCAAAGGCATTAAATGACTTGGCCAAGCCCACACAGGAAATAAGGGGTACAGCTGGGATTTCAACCTCAAAAGTGGGGCCCCAGCATTGCATTCATTCACATTCAGCCAAGTGGAATGTGAGTAGAATTTCCAGATCATGCCCTCAAAGGGGAGAGGCTTGCTCTCTGTTGCCCTCTCTCCTTCCTAGACGTCACTATCTTAAATGACAAGAAAGAAGCTGTATGTCGAGGATGTCAGGACAAAACAGAAGGAGACTGAGTGCCCAACACCGTAGAACTATCCTATCAGTCCTGACTTCTTATACTCAGCTTGTTACGCACAAGAGAAGAAACTCTTTGTCTGATTTTAACCTTTGTTATTTGGGCAGTGAAGGGGAGTTACATCCTATCTACCTTAGATAAAGAGTGAGGTCACGGAGGGAAGGGATACAATGTCTTTGAGCACTTACCTATACAGGTACACCTTGAAGATATTGCGAGCTATGGTACCAGACCATGGCAGCCAAGTGAATATCATGCTAAAGCGAGTTGCAATATATTTTTGCTGGCGTGGGTCTTGCCTTCAGGGTGTGCAAAACTCAGCATCTGTGAAATGAAGCACAATAAAATCAGGTATGCCTGTATCCAGTGTCTTCACACACTCTCGCCTTTGCACCCCATAGAAGTTCTGCAGATAGGTATTGTTAGCAACGAGAACTTGGAGGTTCAGAGTGGTTCAGTAACTCACCCAAGATGATATAGTTAGTTTGGTTTCTCACCATTCTACAGTGACTCACTTATAAGAGGCATTTCTACATCTGTGTCATGATTCATAACCCTTTTATTAGTTACTCTTCAAAGCAATCTGATTATATTGGTACTCTTAGTTCCATTTTGTAAGTGAGAAAACTAGACAAGTAATTATATCGCCAGAGTCAACAGAGGACCGAGGTGTAAAAGCCACAGCTGCAGAAATTCAAGGATAATCATCTCTCTACAAATAGAACCAATCTGAGAACCCAAAAGTCTTCATTCTTGAAATTTGTGGAGTGTCTTCTCATTTTTATGAATTCAATGGTGGAGGATGGTAGTGGAGGCAGGTCCATTGCTGGTGACACGGAGTGCTGTGTTTAACCTGAGTTTTAGAGGCTTTTCCTGAAAGGTTTGACAATGTTCAAGGTTTATTGGTCGTATTAGACCTTCCAGGCTGCAGGGAACAGTTGCATAAAGCGCAAACATGGAAACTGACCCTTTTCCGGTGACAAAGGTGGTGGTTACTGAGGTTTCTCTGACTCTGCAGGTTCATAGCCTCAAGATGGGACCAGGTCCCAAGCATGGTGATGCTGCTTCTCTTCCTTCCTGCTCTACTTGGGGGAAGTACTGTCCAAAAGGGCCCCTGCTACATATCTACATATCTCCTTGGTTACCAAAGGCAGCCAGACTAAGATGGGATTTGCATCTATCACAAGCAGAGGGCCCAATAGTATAGCTGAGGCCTACTCCCTGCCCCCTCACCGCACTGACAATGGCAGGTGCACTGCAACCACGTGGGATGGGGAGGGTCACTCCCATAGAAACACTAGGGTCCTCGGCTCTAGCTGCACATTAAAGTCATCTGGGGAACTTAGAAAGCTACCAAAGTCCAAGCCCCACTCCCAGAGACTATGATTTAATTGGTGTGGAGGGGATGGAATCCCAGGGTCAGTGTTTTGGGGCCATAGGAAGGTTCTTGAGATGTATCTTCGCAAAGAACCTTTTCAGAACCAGGGGAGTCAGTGCTGAAAATCCCATCTCTGTTAGGATGGCAAAGTGAATTCCAAGAAAGCCGTTATCCTATTTGTGCTATTTGATTTAGGCTTAAGGATGGTAAATAGCTCCAGGCAAGAAGGCTGCCCTAAAAGCTCCACTTGAATAGATTGTGAAGCTGTTTGCCTGTCTAAGTCTCTACCCCTTCCGGGGGGTCAGAGCCGCCCAGCTAGGGGTCAGCCTGGAGCGCTCGCCCTCCGCCCTCCGGGCTGCTTTCTGAAGGCAGGGAAGGGTGGGATAAATAGGCTTTCCGAGGCTCACTTTCGGTGTTCACAGCACACAACGCCATTTTTCTTCATTTGACGTCTCAACCCAGGGAAGTTTTCCATTTTGCTTAAGACCTCACTCTTCTGGACTGTCCTGAGCAGCTGAAACGGAAAAGTATTCCAGAGCCCATCAAGCAAGCTCATGTTTTCTTTTAGCCAGATAGCATCAGAGGAAACTAATTGAAAGCGACTGCAGAACAATTGTCCTTTTATGCAAGGCGGCCTCTCTGGGGGAGGGGACCCTTTGCTTTATTATCCTCCAAATTAGCCTCACAGGAAAGGATCTGTGCTCTCCCCGGGCCAAGCCAATGCCCATCATCACGCCAGTCCTGGGCTTTTCATGGTCACCTGTCAATGTCCCCAACTCCCTCCTTTTTCTTCTCTTGGGAAAGAGTTCAGTTACCTAAAATGGATTGAAGCAGATGTGGAAACTCAAAACTGGAGAACTTCAATCTGTGGGAGGTAGGCAGCCTCCAGCAATCAGTGTGACTGAGGAAAAAGGGCCTAGTTGAGATAGAAGACTGAACTTCCGTCATCTCCCCAAATCTGGTTTAGGTGAAAATACGCCGAGGTTCTTAAATCTTCCTGAACCAGGGCTTGAAGTGGAAGGATGAGCTCGTGTGTGACAGGATGGGAATGGTCGGCATTGAGGTTCCCTCCCCCAGATCTATCATACCCCCTCCATCATTTTGGGGTGGCCACGGTGGGAAAATGATTTTGACCCCGCCCCTAGCCTCATGGCTGGTCCCCGATTGGTTCAAGGCAATAGGGATAATAACCCTGCCTCCCTTTGCCATCCTGACTGGTTTGAATGGAGGTTGAACGGAAGGCCAGATCTACAAGGCCTCTCTCTGACCTTCTCTCTGTCTCTGTTAAAAAAAAAAAACAAAACAAGACTCCAGGTACCAGAAACTTGTTCCTTCAGGTAAGCTCTGAGATATGGTGTGGAACACACGCCTCAGAACTCTCCCACCCCAGGAACGAGGAAGACTGAGATGGAAAACAGAGATGCAGCCCTCAAGGATGGCTCTGACAGGTCCGTGTACACATACAGCCGCTTCCTCGCTCCTGGGGTGGGAGAGTTCTGAGGCGTGTGTTCCACACCATATCTCAGAGCTTACCTGAAGGACCAAGTTTCTGGTACTTGGAGTCTTGTTTGTTTTTCTTTTTGTTTTGTTTTTTTACAGAGACAGAGAGAGAGTCAGAGAGAAGGATAGACAGACAGGAACAAAGAGAGATGAGAAGCATCAATCATCAATTCTTTGTTGTGGCACCTTGGTTGTTCATCGATTGCTTTCTCATATGTGCCTTGACCGCGGGCCTTCAGCAGACCGAGTAACTCCTTGCTCGAACCAGCGACCTTGGGTCCAAGCTGGTGAGCCCTGCTCAAACCAGATGAGCCTGCCCTCAAGCTGGCGACCTCGGGGTCTCAAACCTGGGTCCTCCACATCCCAGTCTGAGGCTCTATCCACTGCACCACCGTCTGTCAGGCGGTACCCAGAGTCTATAACTAACTTAACAATGCCCCTGTTATTGGCTGCCTTCGCTTTCCCTCATCACTTCCCAATTCTCTTCTCATGTTCTCTTCAATCTCAAAATAAACTACGTATGCTAAATCCTTGCCTCAGGTCTGCTTCTAGGGGAAGTTAAACTAAGGTGGTTTTATTTAAGTCAAGTTTTTAGACCAAATGTGTGGCTTTCTCTTTGTAGATGCTGTGGTGTTTGTTGGCCTTCTGCCTGGATAGCCCTCTTCTCCCTGGTCTCTGCTAAACAAACTCCTATTCATGCTTCAGGATCCAATTTAGACCTGTCCTTCTCTGTGAGTTCTTCCTAGGCCCTAGGAAGTTAATCATGACCTTTCTTGTGCCATCGCTGTATCATAGACAAACCCTGTTGTTGTAATGATCTTATTAGAGTTGGGCGTTCACCTGGCAGTCTTTCTTCTGTACTAAATGTCTTAGGGACAGGCACATCTATTCCCCTAGGGGCTAGCACAGACTTCACACACAGCTGGCACTCAGTAAATATTGGTTGAGTCAATGTATGAACCATCTAACTAGTGACTAAGTCCAGCTAGAGTGTAACTAGAGATAGGCATCCAACTCTCTAGAAGTTGATGGTTAGAGTTCCTGGTTTACATAACTGTCACTCTAAAGCAGAGGTTCTTAACCTGCACGGGTTCTAGTGACCTGGGAAACCCCTCCAAAATTGTCTGCACAACGGTTCATATCCAGGCATTTATGTGAAGAGAAGATCTTTGCCGTCGTCATATTTTCAAGAGTCTATGTCTCAGTTAATTCAACAACATGCAGTACTGTTGTGTGCCCATTACACATACACTGGGTGCTGAGAATAAAGCAGTGAACAAAACAGACAAAACACCTGCCCTTGTAGAACTTCCATACAAGAAGGGAAGACAGAAAATAAATTGTAAGTGGGTGTAAGTGCCACATAGAAAGATAGAGGAAGAGAGAGCGAAGGTGCGTGCTGGTTATCTACGGCAGCCAGGGAAGACCTCTCAGGAATGGTGGCATTTGTCCCAAAGACTTGAGAGGGACAATGGAGCTCATTCCCTGGGAAGATCTGGGAGAGAACCTTCTAGGCAGAGGGGACAGCAAGAGCAAGGGCTTCAAGGAGAGGTATCTCTGGGCCAACAGGAAGGAGAACAGTGGGATGTGAGGTCAGAGAGGTGTTGGGGACAGATCCTGTAGGGTCTTCTGGATCATGGCAAGGACCTTGGAATTTCTTCTGAGTGAGGGAAGGAAGGAAGCCATTGGAAGTTTTCAAGCAGAGGAGGGGCACATTCAGACACTGGTCCTATAAGGGTCACTTGTGACTATAAGGAACAGAGACAGCAGGGAGACCAGTAGGAAATAAGAAATCCAGATGAACAATAATGGTGGCTTGATCCTGCTGGTCGCACTGCAGGAGGCAGGAATTGATGGTTCATGGATATATCTTCGAAATAGAGCCAACAGGATTTGCTGAGGGATTGGATGGGGGTGTGAGAGAAAGAACTGATGATGACTGCAAGGTTTTTGGCCTGAATATCAGGAAGGGTGGAATGGCCATTCACTGAGATGGGAAGTCAGCCTGTGGGAGGACAGTAAAGGGGCCTTCATTTACTGCCCTAGGCTGACATCGCAGCTGGTGATATTCAACCTCTTGCTCTCCTCAGCTGCTTTCTGTCCTTCCTGATACCAGAGAGGTATAAATAACAAACAAATAAGCAAGCAAGCAGTTTTCTCTAAGACCTTTCTGAAGCTGCAGACATAGTGATGACTACTGGACGTTAGCCTTAGGACCTTGGAGAGAGGTATTGGTTTTTATAATTAATAATCTTGGAGCAAACCTGGCCCAGACAAAAGCATGAGGGAGACATCCCAGGGCATCTATAGTGTTCTACGGTCTTATGGGGCAGGTTTTTTTCTCACCCTCCGGAAGCCGTCTGTGACAGTAGATTGCTTGCTCAGAAAGACCTGGAGCTGGGCAGTGCCAGATAACTTCTTTTCCCCTGGTTTCCTAGTCTGGAGACAATAGTGGCTGCCGTAAGGATTCCATGAACTAAAAGCTTGCGCTCCGGTTACTGTTGTTGGCATAAGCAACTGCCCCAATGTGTAGTGACTTAAAACAACCACCATTGCATTATATCTCACCGAATTCTGTGGGTCAGGAATTTGAGTGAGGCTCGGCTGGGTGATATTTTTGATCCTTCTGTCAGCTGAGGTAGCTCAACTGATAGATAGACCGGTCTGGAGCATCCAAGATGGCGTCGCTCATGTCTGGCACCTTGGCTGGGGTTGAATTTGTGACCCAGTAGGGTGGTGGTTTTAAAGCACAGCTGTCAGTTCTTTGATACTCCTCCCACCAAGACGTCCCACCAGTGTTCCTTCATCTATGTCTCACCCTTGAGTGAGGGAGGAAGTGATACTATGTAATTTCTCAAGCTAAGTCATAAAAGGCTATGCTGCTTCTGCCCTTGTCCTTAGAATTCCCTTTTGACACCCAGAGTTTCCAAATTCCCTTTCTCTGTCATTCTCACAACATCCTAGTCAGGGACCCTGCTAGAAACTGATGGCACACTCAGGTTGGGTAGTGTGGAAAGAGTTTAGGAAGTTGTGAGAAGGGTGGGAAACCACATGGGAGGGTGCAGTACCCCAGGGTTCCTACCAGGTGGGGGCTGTTACTGCTCCCAGGCTGGAGGAAAATGGTCAGGGAAGGCTCTGTGGTGGTGGTAGGAGGTTGTGTCTTTTAAACACTGAAGCAGCCAGCTGTGTCAACCTTGCAAAGACAAAGTGGAAGAATAAACACCCTGACCTCATCTCCCCCACCTCCCCTTTCTGTGTCCTTCTGAGGCTCTGAATTGGCTGAAGAGGGCAGCCTGGACCAGAGCAGGATGTGAAAGGGTAGAGAGGAGATTACGGGGGCAAATGGAAATCATCCAGCCCAGATGATTGTTTTGATTTAGTTTCCAGTGAGAACACCATAAAGGCTCAAAAAAGATTAAATAACTTTCGCAAGGATACAAAGAAATGAATGACAACCCCAGGAGGGATGGCTCAGTCATTCTCCTTATAAATAGGTCTTTGCATTCAAGTTCCTTAATGTTATCAGTGCAAGATTTTCTATTTTTTAATTCTTTGGTACCTGTAATGTCAGTGGGACATAACCTAAATATATTTAAATCTTCAATTCAATTATATTTATGTCAGGTAGCCACATTGGGAGAAAATGTCTCTCCTTAGTCTGGGTCGGGGCTGGGCTAAAAGCAGGGAATGGTGAGGGGAGCCAATGATTAAGGTAACAACTCCCCTAAGCCCTGGAAATTACTGCCTTTTAAATGAAAAAATGCTGGGTCCTGGCCGGTTGGCTCAGCGGTAGAGCATCGACCTGGTATGTGGAAGTCCTGGATTCAATTCCCAGCCAGGGCACACAGGAGAAGCGCCCGTTTGCTTCTCCACCCTTCCCCTTCTCCTTGCTTTCTGTCTCTCTCTTCTCCTCCCGCAGCCAAGGCTCCATTGGAGCAAAGTTGGCTTGGACGCTGAGGATGGCTCCATGGCCTCTGCCTCAGGTGCTAGAATGACTCTGATTGCAGTGAAGCAATGCCCCAGAAGAGCCGAGCATCACCCCTGGTGGGCATGCCAGGTGGATCCCATTCGGGCGCATGTGGGAGTCTGTCTGTCTGCCTCCCTGCTTCTCACTTCGAAAATATAAATAAATAAATTAATTAAAATATGCCCAACTTTTTTTCCTTTTTCAAGTAGGTTTACCATGTAACTTCAAATCAGCTCTTTCTTTTTTCTCTTATGTTTCAACTATATTTAGGTTCTAATAAAGACCAACCTAGAAAGAAAAGAAAACAAGACAAAAAAGCAAGCTGATTCTCATTTGCTAGAGAGTAGTCAATATTTGTGATATCTAAGGACTGTACACCAAATACAAATGCAAGAGGCTTGGGCTATCTTTAGTCATGAACAAAAGCTGGCCTGTTTTAAATATTGCTGGTGACTGGATCTCCCTCGTTTTTATCTGGGAAGCAGTAGTGTAACCAGAAGCACAACTTCTGAAGCCAGAACACCTGGCTTTGAATCCCAACTCTGCCCTTTCCAGCTGTGTGACCATTGAGAACTGACTTAGCCTTTCTGTGCCTCTGATTTTTCATCTGTAAACCAGGGATCTTAATAAAAGCACCTGCCTTCTAGTGCTATTGTCAGAATTACATTAATAAAGCCCTAGCTGGATAGCTTGGTTGGTTAGAGTATCCGCCCCAAACGCAGAGGTTGCTGGTTCGATCCCCAGTCAGGGCACATACAGAAATAGATCGGTGTTCCTTTCTATCTCTTTCTCTCTCCCTTCCTCTCTCACTAAAGTCAACAAATAACCATAAAAAAAGGATTATATTAATTGATACTGTAAAGCACTGAGAATAGCTACCACCTGCTACCAAATAACAATAACCATTGGCGTTATGATCTCATTATTACATTGTAAGTATCAAGTGAGCTCATACGTGTAAAGCACTCAGCCGAGTTCCTGGACATGGGAATGTTAAGTATCACTTTCATCTTTTGTTCATTTGTACAACTATTTACTGTGTGCCAAGGCCTGGTCTGGGCATGGAGGGTGAGGGGGGGGGATAGCAGTGAAGAAAACAGACTAAAATCCTACCCTTTGGGAGTGTACATTCTAATGCTATTAGTCGTAGACATCAGGGGTAGGTAGACTTGCCATGAAGAACATGGAGCTTAAACTACCAGCTTCTCAACTGCATAGGTCGTTCCTGGGAGGCTCTGTGGGGCCCGTAACTAATGTCTTTACATTTCTTGACTAATTCTGTATTCATAATTATGTATTCTCTTTCTTAAGTGAGCCCTCAAAACTGTAAAAGCTTCTGACCCTACAAAAATGGGGTCTGCCTTCAAGTTAATTATTAGTGGTAATTATTATTTGGGTTATGATAGCATTATTAATTGTTGGGAAGCGAGGACATGCTGGAGGTGACTTTTGAGGTCTTCTGTTATTACCCTGAATCTTTATGCTTTGAAGCATGCCAAAGAAGGCTAACTCTGGGGACTCACAGGGTGGGGACAGGGCCTTGTGTGTCCAACTGGGGGTTATCTCATGTCCTCCTTTGTCACCTCCACTTTTGACACATTGCACATCTCTAGTTAAGCCTCAAAGCTCTTCTGGAAAGAAAATTGCTTGTAATGACACATTGTCTCAAGGCTGTGGACTGGGCTAGGATTCTTCTGGTGGAAAAGGGACTTAGAGGCCATGGAGCCCCAAACGTTCAATTCAGAGATACAAGGGCAACCTAAATGGGTGGGTGCTCAAAGCTAGGATATAAATTCTACACTGTTTCTTACAGCGACCTGGACCCAGCATCCAGACAGGGACAACTCACATTTGTCAAAATAGCACGTAACATGTGTCCAGGTATTTTTCACAGTGCACCTCCTGCTCAGGCACTGGCAACATGCGTGCAAATATAACTTTCCGCCCTGCTTGATGGAGTGGCCTGTGTGAATGGCAAACAAGACTTTGCTCCCTCCGAGTGCCTCGGTACACAGAGTATGCACAACCCACCTCGCCCCGTGCAGCTGGCTTGGGAAAACAAACAGATTTGCTGGTAGGCACAGCTAATTAAAGACATATGCAGAAAATGTCATTTATAGGGTTCTAACTAAGTTCCTCTAGACAAAAGAAAATTTGCTTTTGAATAGGAAATACCTAAGGTTTTAAATAGTTTGACATTTTAACCATAGAAAGGTTGTGGTTTCATATCAGTATCTTGTGCTATTTTTTTGCCATTCTGAAAAAAATGTAGAAAGTAAAATTGCCTGTCATATAGATCTTGGAGGGAATTATATGCAAAATTAACTTACTCCTTAAGTCAGACAAGCGTATATAATTATCTGCCGTAGCTAGGATTGCAGTTTTAAAGAGTGCTGGGAATAGCAATGGGCAAAAATGGAAAGATTTGGATGGGAATTTTCAAATAATTACTCCATTAGAGATGGTTTATTAACTTTTGATATTAAATGAATATATTTATGGCATACTTGTTCCAGGAACAAATTACCTTTAACCTTCTCCATGTATCCAAATGCTCATACAACTTTCAAAAATTACACTGGGCAACCCAGCTTTTAAAAATGCCTTCTGGCCCTGGTCAGTTAGCTCAGTCAGTTAGAGTGTCATCCCAAAACACCAAGGTTGTAGGTTCGATCCCCAGTCTGGGCACATATGGGAAGTGCCCAATAAATACACAAATAAATGGAACAACAAATGAATGCCTCTTTTTCTCTCTCTTTCTCTCTCTCTCTCTCTGTCTGTCTATCTTTCCTTTCCTCTCTCTGTCGCTCTAAAATCAATTAATTTTAAAAATGCCTTTTATACATGGTTGTTTGGATAAAGGCTCTTCACAAGTTAAATAACTTAATTACACAGGGTTTTTCAGAGCATAGATTTAAAGTAGTAGATCTGAAATGATGGTAATTTTTATTTCAGTTGTTTTGTTTGTTCAGCTGGTTCCTTCCTCTTTGTTCCCACAACACCTTGTATAAACTTTCATTAGAGCTAGGGACAGTCTGAGTTTACATGTCGTGTCTGGGTGTCATATTAATAGCATCCCCCCTGACTTTCAAAACTGTCTCACCTTGAGGATGAACTACCTGGTCACCCTAATTACAGTGCAAGTCACACTGGGTCCTGGTGTCTCCCTGTGGAGGCTCTGGGTTGCTCGGGGACAGGAGCCCTGTCTTTTTGTTCTTTCTCTTTTTTTAATCCATGTGTTCTCAATGCCTAGAACAGGATCTGACAGCTGATAGCTACTCAGGAAGTGTTTACTTAAGATTAACAGCCCATCAGTCACCAAAGGACTGATATTTCCTATTGAGAGATATTAATTAAGTGCGGTCGTCATGATTTCATTCTATTTACTGAATTGGGCTTGAGCCTATTAGCTAATCAGCAACTGGCCATTAGTCTGGAAGGGAAAATACGTGAATGATAGTTACAAGATACCAGGCAGAGGAAAACAGAGGAAGAGGTGAACATAACCAAAAACTAGGGAGTGTCCTAAATACAGAAGTGACCCAGAAGTGTTTTATTTAACAGGATTTGCTACTGAAAAGAACCAAAGTTTGGAAAATGCAAGCTACCCTGCAGTCAAAAATTATAAAATATCTTTCAATATTTACAGTAATATTATGTACTAGAAAGATAAAATTATTTATAGTATATGACTTGCCTCTAGCTGTAGAATGACATTTTTTGATAGTGAAAACATAAAATTGATACTTTATAGAATGAATTATAATAACTGTTGGATCCCTTATGAAAAGATTCAGAACCCTTAGGGAAATGCATGCTAAGATTCCATTTGTTTGTTCTTTTAGGTGAGAGGAGGGGAGATAGTGAGACAGACTCTCACATGCACCTCAACTTAATCCACCATGCAACCCCATTTAAGGCTGATGCTCAAGTACCAAGCTATTTTTAGTGCCTAAGGCTGACGTGGTCGGACCAACTGAGCTATCCTCAGCACCTGGGGCTGATGCGCCTGGGGAAGAGGGAGAGAAGAGGAAAGTGGGGGGAGAAGCAGATGGTCGCTTCTTCTGTATTCCCTGACTGGGAAACGATCCTGGAACGTTCATATGCTGGACTGACGCTCTATCCACTGAGCCACCGGCCAGGGGCAAGATTCGTTTTTTTGTTTTTCTTTTTCTTTTCTTTCTTCTTTTACAGGGACAGAGAGAGAGTCAGAGAGAGGGATAGATAGGGAAAGACAGGAACGAAGAGAGGTGAGAAGCATCAATCATTAGTTTTTCATTGCCGTTTCGACACCTTAGTTGTTCATTGATTGCTTTCTCACATGTGCCTTGACCGCGGGCCTTCAGCAGACCGAGCCACCCCTTGCTGGAGCCAGCTACCTTGGGTCCAAGCTGATGAGCTTTTGCTCAAGCCAGATGGGCCTGCGCTCAAGCCAGATGGGCCCGCGCTCAAGCTGGCGAGCTCGGGGTCTCGAACCTGGGTCTTCCGCATCCCAGTCCGAAGTTCTATCCACTGCGCCACTGCCTGGCCAGGCAAGATTCGGTTTTAATATAAAGTAGTTTACTTTTATTTAGCAAAATAGCAGAAATAGTACTTTTGAGGTATAAATTTATCCTCATGTTGAGGTTATTCCCAATATGAGGGCATTAGGAGGTAGGTTAGGTCATGAGGGTGGAACCCTCGTTAATAGGATTAGTGGCTTTATAGGAAGAGGTCAGAGAGCTAGCTTGCTTGCTTTCTGCCACATGAAGATACAACCCAGAAAATGGTTCTCACCAGACCCCACCCAGTACTCATATCCTGATTTCATATTTACAACTTACAGAGTTGTGAGAACTAAATTTCTGTTGTTTATAAGCCACCTAGTCGATGGTATTATGTCATAACAGCTTAAACTAAGACAAGTAAAAAAGAAGTTGCAAAAATTGTACACAGAGATTCCAGGTACCCTTTACCTAACTTCCCCTAATAGTTACATCTGAATAGTATACTACCCAAACCAGGAAATTTATAGGATCATCTCTTTTTGAAATGCCAGGTATTTGGAAAATATCCTGATATAAACATGACAAGAAGCCTCTTGGATTCTTTATACCCAAATAAAATTATTGCACAAGGTATCTATATAGTAGTGGGACCAATGAACAACTTTTATTATTATATGTAACCTGACATCAAGTCATAGACCTGGATAGATATCAAAATCCAGAAGCCTCGCCTGACCTGTGGTGGCGCAGTGGATAAAGTGTCGACCTGGGAACACTGAGGTCACCAGTTCAAAACCCTGCACTGGTCTGGTCAAGGCACATATAGGAGTTGATGCTTCCAGCTCCTCCCCCCTTTCTCTCTCTCTCTATCTCTCTCTCTCTCTGTCTCCTCTCTAAAATGAATAAAATAAAATAAAAAGAAATAAAAAAAATCCAGAAGCCTCACTGAACATTTAATGGGCTTTTATATATATATATATATATATATATATATATAAAGTTGGGTCATATATATATATGAAGAACAAAGCCAGGATTTGAATGCTTTTTTTTTTTTTTTTTTACAGGGACAGAGAGAGAGTCAGATAGGGACAGACAGACAGGAACGGAGAGAGCTGAGAAGCATCAATCATTAGTTTTTCGTTGCCGTCGCAACACCTTAGTTGTTCATTGATTGCTTTCTCACATGTGCCTTGACCGCGGGCCTTCAGCAGACCGAGCAACCCCTTGCTGGAGCCAGCGACCTTGGGTCCAAGCTGACGGGCTTTTTGCTCAAGCCAGATGTGCCCTGCGCTCAAGCTGGCGAGCTTGGGGTCTTGAACCTGGGTCTTCTGCATCCCAGTCCGATGCTCTATCCACTGCGCCACCGCGTAATCAGGCCATTTAATGGGTTTTTTTTTTTTTTTTTTTTTTTTAAATGTTTTATTTATTTTTTTTATTTTATTTTTTACAGGGACAGGGAGAGAGTCAGAGAGAGGGACAGATAGGGACAGACAGACAGGAACAGAGAGAGGTGAGAAGCATCAATCATTAGTTTTTCGTTGCTGTTGCGACACCATAGTTGTTCATTGATTGCTTTCTCACATGTGCCTTGACCGCGGGCCTTCAGCAGACCGAGCCACCCCTTGCTGGAGCCAGCGACCTTGGGTCCAAGCTGACGAGCTTTTGCTCAAGCCAGACGGGCCCGCGCTCAAGCTGTCGAGTTTGGGGTCTCGAACCTGGGTCTTCCGCATCCCAGTCCGATGCTCTATCCACTGCGCCACCGCCTGGTCAGGCCATTTAATGGGCTTTGATGGACTATATATATTGCTTTAAATTCTGTGCCATCCTAGTTTCAATAAACTGAATTTATTTAGAGTAGCAAGTGATATCGGTAGATGAAACATTTGAACTTAGTGGTAATGAGATTGAGGACAAATTTTTCTTTAAACTACTATTTAAATGCGTTGTGTACACTTTGAAGCATTGCTTCAAAGAGTAATCAATAGCATCGGTGAACAACAGAATTAAGACACCGATATTTCAGCTGTAATATGAATGTCTGCCTCCAGAGTCACATGCTCGTTCCTCAAAAGCACTGTATTTTTATTCATTTTGGAAATACCTTCTCTTTCTACATCGTTTCCTTCACTTTTGGGGTTGCATGAAGCAAAATTCAAGAAAACCAATAAGAAAACGTGGGTATTCCCACCACACAGTTTGTGGTTATTAAGCCGGTGGTTTGGGGCTTGAAAAACATGATGACAGTGCATTTTCATAGACCATAACGACTGAACAGAGAAAAATAGCAGGTCAACGCAATATTGAAGATAAAAAACATACATTTATTTATTCAGGAAGACTTACTGAAGATCTCTTGGAGGGCAGGCACCGGCCTGGGCGCTGGGTACACAATGCTGGATTAAACATTTTTTTCACATTTTGACACCTCAGAAATAGAGAGGCAGCTGGTGGTGTCTTAAAACTCACTGCTGGCCATGTGGCCATTGTGATGCAGTTGTCCCTGCCTACACAGTTCCTCCTAAACCATTTGTCTTCAGTTGGGTCACTTAGAAAAAGAGTCTGAGCTGAGGATGTTTTTGGGCAACCGATTTGTTGAGGTTGTTATCACAGGAAACATCTGTAAGGGATGGAGGGAGGCAGGAATATGGCCAGGGATTGAAGCTGAGTAAAGATGTCAGCTCAGGTGATTTTACCCGAACCCTGGACAGGGAGTTTCCCAGCTGGGTATAAGGGGGTGGGGCTTGTATTACTCCTACCTCAGTCGTCAATGGCTTTGGATGCCCCACCATCTCAGACATGCAATTAGAAAGGGTTGCAGCTTGCCTTCAGCTGGAAGGAAAGCTGGGTTGTCTGATTTGAAGCTAATTCTAACACTACTATCCCTCTCCCCAGATTCTGCAAATCCAGCAGATGAAGAGGAATAAGGAAACACATCGGGAAGCTCACATTCTCTGGGTACACCGCCTCTGGTGGGAGAAAGTAGGCCTGGGAAGGAGACATGCTATTCACGCCCCTTTGCATTTTGAACCATTTGAATGCACAGGTATTTTGCGTACTGCTGGACCAGTTGTGCCCTGCACAAAGGAGCGAGCCATGATCTGCAGAGCCACCATTCAAATGCTAGATCTGGATGAATTTAACTATTTTCTGGCAGTTGACAGTAAAGGTCCTTGGGTCAGCCATGCCTCTTTGCACAAAGGCACCAAATAAATGAGTTACTTTTTCACAATGGATTGAAACAATTCTAGTATGTTGAATTCCTAGGACTTTCATGGCTGGCATTCTGTAGTCTTTTTCTCCTATTACACATTACTGTACCACCTTTTTCTTCCTAAAGGTGGATCTAATTCTCCAAAGTTTGGGAAGGTAAGCTGAAGCCACAGATTCTTTGCTCTGATGAACGTGACCCCTCTGTTTTGTGTTATTTTTACACATCTTGCTCAAACTAACAAATGCTTAAGAGAACCCTGTTACTGATTTCAGAGCATATATTGAAGGGTGCATTGCAAGGTGCGAAGCGATATGTTGATAATCTACATAGCCTCTGTCCAAGGCATCAGCTACTACTCGGTGTAGGAGGAGGAAGAGAAAGATAGAAGTGGACTGATCTCACTCACCCAAACTCCGAGTTGGGTTAAGGGTTTCCGGAAGGGGTTGAATCTTGTCTAGGAGGTCTCTATTAGACTGTGTTCTTTGAGCTAGCATGAAATGAAATGGAAAACAATGTGGACTATGCCATGCTAAGCAAAGGCACACAATTTATTTGCTGTCAAACAGTTCAAAGCCTTTAATATGCTATTGTGTAATAAATTTGCTACAAGTTATTTAAATTTGTAATCTATAAGACACCTATAACAGATCAATATTATTTTCAAATTTCCTACAATACCACCCACATTCTTTTCTTAAAATGTGGATGTTACCCCCCGCCATTCCCCACATTGAGAGTCTGTAGCTATTTTCCTTTTCTGTGATTTTGGGTGAGCTTATTGAATACATTGGAAGTAACACTGCTTGGCTTCCAAGGATGGGTTATAAAAGACAATAAATACAGCTTCTACCTAGTTCTCTTGGGAGGATACTCTAGAAACCCATTGCCATGCTGTCAGGAAGCTCAAGCAGCTATGTAGAAGCTATCTACAAGTTTTCTCGCCAAAAAGCCCAGTTGTAATCTTGGCCAACAGCCAGAATAAATCACTATATATGTGGGTAAGTGAATTCCAGCCCCCAGCCACCGAGTCACTCCCACATTTCAGTTCTTCCCATTTGAGGCCTCTGACATTGTGAAGCAGAGATAAGTCATCCACACTGAGTCCTTTCCAAATTTCAGATCTGCAGAATTCACGAGCGTAATAAAACAGTTGTTGTTTGAAGCTGGTGAGTTTAGCATGGTTTATTACATGGTGACAGTAACGGGAACACAGCCTGTGGGAAACCCTTTCCTACCGTCTCCTTCCATCCTCCCATCTTTCTTTGCTCTGATATCAAGCTGGCCACTGAAGGTTTGCTCTCCTAAAGTGGCTGCTAGCATCCTGTGCTTCTGTGGGCAAGTTCCCCTGTGTGACCCACACTCACCAAAAAATGAAGGCCAGAGATTGGCATACTCAAGATTTGTTTTTTTAATTTTTTAATTTTATTCATTTTAGAGAGGAGACACAGAGAGAGAGAGAGAGAGAGAGAGAGAGAGAGAGAGAGAGAGAGAAAGAGAGAAAGGGGGGAGGAGCTGGAAGCTGATCAACTCCCATATGTGCCTTGACCAGACCAGTGCAGGGTTTTGAACTGGCGACCTCAGTGTTCCCAGGTCGACGCTTTATCCACTGCGCCACCACAGGTCAGGCTCAAGATTTGTTTTTTACAGTGCAAGTAATGTTCTTTTTAAGACTGGAGAGTTCACTTTTTTAAATTAAGTTTTATTTTTATTAATTAAATGTATTGGGGTGACATTGGTTAATAAAATTATATTGGTTTCAGGTGTACAATTCTATGATTCATCATCTGTATATTGTGTTGTGTGCCCACCACCCAAAGTCAAATCTTCCACTACCACATGTTTGACCCCTTTACCCTTCCGTACTCCTACCCCCTTCCTTCTGTTAACCACCAGATGTTGTCTGTATCTATGAGTTTTTGTTTATTCTCTTGTTTGTTCATCTAATTAGCTTTCAGTTTTACATCCCACATATGAGTGAAATCATATGGTTCTTGACCTTTTCTGACTTATTCTGCTTACCAAGATATCCTCAAGATCCTTTGCATTCCGTAGATAGATTTTTAGATAGCGTAAAAAGTAATCGCCTTCAAATGGCAACCAAATCCTACAATTTCATTTTCTCCTATTTCAGTTGTGACTTCAAAACCCATCAATAAGTTTCTCTGTGGAGCTCAAACCTTGTGTGTTTTCATTACCAATTTATAGGACTTTTGCGTTCTCTGGACATCATTATTTTTAGCTTTGTAAATCCATTCTTTAGAGAATTAAAGAAAATGGAGGCCTAGCTAGCCCAGGTTGTGGAAGCTCAGTTTTGTGTTGTGGTCATGAAGGGTGAGCCTCGCCAGTTCTGCTTCTTCCCTTTATGAGTGATAGCCACAGAGGATGTTAGCAGTCCCAAGAAGTCTCCTGCCCCTTCTCCCTTTCCTCCACTCCCTTCTCCCTTTCTTCCATTTCCTCTTCTTCTCTTCTTTTTCTTTCCCCTTCTCTTTCTTCTTGCTAAATTAAGTAGTGAGTGACCAGGAGCCAGGCACAGTAACGTAAGTACTATTATCCCCCAGGTGGTGCTGGGAGTGTCCTACACCCCCTTTGATGTCCTCACCCCTTCTTTGCACACAAGTTCCCTTGCAATCACCTGTTTTGTTCCAGAATGTCCCTCAGGCTGCTGGGAGCCTAGTTGCAGATGCCTGGCAGCTTACGAACCTCCTTCCCCCAGGAGCTCTTAGCCCTGTGAAGTGAACCAGAATGACCCTGGGGATTTGGCTCAATACTGCTCTTTAGCTTGGTCCTCCTCCCTTCCCTGTTTCACCATCTAACTCCTCCATGCATGACTCCTGGGAACACTTCCTGATACATATTTTCCCCTGAATCCTGGCCTCAGGGCCTATTTCTGAGAAAGTCAATTTAAGACTTTTCTGTTTAACAACCAGGGAAACAGAAAAGTAAATTGCCCAAGCTAAAAAAAAAAAAAAGAAAAGAAAAAGTGACTGACACTGAAGTTTAAACCTGACTCTCTTCTGAGTCTCAAATCTACAAACCTACCCATTATATTCAATACTGCTTTGTGAAATGGGGCCATCAGTTAACATCTAGGTCTCTCTGGAGAAGGACCGCTCTGGACAAAACACTGTTAGGAAGGGCCAGCAACACCACCTCAGCTGCCTCTTTGTCTACCGCCCCAGGGTTCTTCTCAGTTAGTTTCGTAAGGGCAGCCTGTGCTATATTCAACTTTGCTTCTCTCTCCCATGGTAGCCAGCAAAGTTCTCCAACATCCAAGCATCAGAGACCAATACCTGACTATAATAAACTTTTCACTACGACGTAGTGAAAAGGGAAAACAAAAGTCAATGTGGTAAATTTTGTATGCCACTAAATGTGTTCAATTTATTTATTTAAAAAAATGTTATTTGTTAATTTTAGAAATAGAGAAAGAGAGAGAGGGAGACAGAGAGAGACAGAAACATTGATCTGTTTCTGTCTGTGCCCTGACCAGGGATCAACCCACAACCTTTGGGTATTTGGGACAATGCTCTAACAGTTACAGTCTAACCAAGCAATCTATTCAACCAGAACAAAAATGTGTTCAGTTTAAAGGACTCCTTTTCACTCTGAGATTTTGTACTTCCTACATGTTTAATGTTTAAATACCTTTTCTTGTGTAAGATTATAGTAAGAGTAGATTGCAGCTGTGACAAATTAAAGTTGGCAACTCTGCTATTACAGAATTTTTTTTAAGAGTAGGTGTTGGCCTGACCTGTGGTGGCACAGTGGAAAAAGCGTCGACCTGGGAACACTGAGGTCGCCAGTTCAAAACCCTGCACTGGTCTGGTCAAGGCACATATGGGAGTTGATGCTTCCAGCTTCTCCCCCCTTTCTCTCTCTTTCTCTCTCT
Source organism: Rhynchonycteris naso (assembly GCA_037038555.1). NCBI lineage: Eukaryota > Metazoa > Chordata > Mammalia > Chiroptera > Emballonuridae > Rhynchonycteris > Rhynchonycteris naso. The sequence goes on along the minus strand of CM073004.1, from coordinate 59,374,289 downwards.
CTCTCTCTCTCTCTCTGTCTCCTCTCTAAAAATGAATAATAATAAAAAAAAGAGTAGGTGTTGTGGGAGAGTAGGCAATTGTATTCATCTTGAAATTTAGTAATCTAGAAGTTAGTGTCCCAGGGGGTGTACCGGGACCTGTGGGTATCAGGCAGTGTCTTATTTGAGCAGAATCCTTCCTTAATCATGACCACTGGTGCTAATCGGCATTCTTTTGATGGGAAGTGACAGAAATCCAATAATTTGAGACTAAAGGGGATTTTGCAAGGTTCTCATTACTTCGAGAAGGTGATCACAGAGCATGGAACTGAGCGCTGGAAAGCCACTGTGCCCCTCTCCATCTTCCCATGCATACCTATTAGGTACTGCTGTATAGTAAACCAACCTAAAACTTGGTAGCTTAAAGCAACTACAGTCATTTATTATGCTCCTGCATCTGCAACTTGGACAGGGTTTAGCAGAGAACGGAAGACTCACCTCTGCTCCTTGTGGTGTTTGGCTGAAGGTTTTAACTAAGGGCTGGAGGATCGGCTTCTATAAAGGTTAACACCACATGGCTGGCAAGTGGTGTTGTCAGCTGGAGGTCAGCTGGGCTGAGGGCTCCACATGTCTCTCTGTGAATCTCTCCACGTGGTTACTCATCACATGAGGGCTAGATTCCAAGGACAAGCAACGGAGAGAGAGCCAGGAGGAAGCTGTAGTGCCTCCTATGAGCTGGCCTCAGACATCAGAGAGTATCACTGCTCTTCCCTGTCTGTGGAGGCAGTCACAAAGACCCAAACCCGTTTCAAGGAATGGGGGCAGTCATAAACTCCACCTGTCGACGGGGAGTGGGCAGGTTCTGGAAAAGCATGTAAGGTGAGAAATATTCCTGGGGCCAGTTTTGGGAAACATGCTTTGCCATACTGTGTATTGTCTTCATCCCCTCGCTGGGTTTCTGCCAGGCATGGGTGATGGGGCCAACCATGATTCTACGGCTCCCTCCATCAGCTCCATCAGCGGAGAGGGATGCCCCTCTTGCCTTTGGCCCAGTTTGGGGTGGATCTCCGTACCAATTACAGTAGTAAAGGATTGAATCATGTGGTTGACTGGTTGGGGCCAGGGACCTACCGCTCTACCATTCACTGTGGCCTAGGGCCCTGGTCGGCAAACTGCGGCTCACGAGCCACATGCAGCTCTTTGGCCCCTTGAGTGCGGCTCTTCCACAAAATACCACATGCGGGCGCTACCTCGATAAGGAATGTACCTACCTATATAGTTTAAGTTTTAAAAAATTGACTCTCAAAAGAAATTTCAATCGTTGTACTGTTGATATTTGGCTCTGTTGTCTAATGAGTTTGCCGAGCACTGGTAGGGGACAAGATCTGAAGAAAGGTGTCTCTCAGCATGGGATTGGGACAGGACAGGGGCGGGGCACAGAGCCGGCAGACGGGGAGGCGTGCCATCCTGAGCTGACCAACCAATAGCTGTCCATCACAGGCACGAGGTCCTGACTTTGAGGCATACTGTCTTGGAGGAATTGCTCCTAAAGACTGCCCTTTTTCCTCCTCCACCGATGGCAAGGAATGCAGCCAGGACCTGATCAATGGGCTTCCGGGTTGCAATCCCCAGAGAAGTCTTGTATTACTCTACAGACTCAATTCTGACACTATAACTGCAGGTTTGAGCGGATGTTGTGCAGATTTATGTTTAAAGAAACAAACCCAGGCCTGACCTGTGGTGGCGCAGTGGATAAAGCGTTGACCTGGGAACACTGAGGTCGCCAGTTCAAAACCCTGCACTGGTCTGGTCAAGGCACATATGGGAGTTGAGCTTCCAGCTCCTCCCCCCTTTCTCTCTCTTTCTCTCTCTCTCTCTTACTCTGTGTCTCCTCTCTAAAATGAATAAAATAAAAAAAATTAAAAAAAAAAAAAAAAAAAGAAACAAACCCAGCAGGCTTAGCAATAAATGGGATTAATTTCTTTCCAGAAGTTTCTGAGAAGGTATGAAGTTTCAAGTTATATGATCCTTGATGTCTGCATGCTACCCACATAGGTTTTTCAGAACAACTTCTTTGGCTGAACACCTCAGCTTTTGAAAGCCAACTTTGGCCCTAAAACTCAAGAAGCCGCTTGAGAGCTTTGGAATAAAATCTGGAGTTTGGAACCAGCTATTCAAGACCTTCCGGGCCTGACCATGCGGTGGCACAGTGGATAGAGTGTCAGACTGGGATGCAGAGGACCCAGGTTCAAGACCCCGAGGTCGCCAGCTTGAGCATGGGCTCATTTGGTTTGAGCAAAAGCTTACCAGCTTAGATCCAAGGTCGCTGGCTCGAACAAGGGGTTGCTCGGTCTGCTGAAGGCCTGCGGTCAAGGCACATGTGAGAAAGCAATCAATGAACAACTAAGGTGTCGCAATGAAAAACTGATAATTGATGCTTCTCATCTCTCTTCGTTCCTGTCTGTTTCTATCTATCCCTCTCTCTGTGTCTCTGTAAAAAAAAAAAAAAAGGAAAAAAGAAAAAAAAAACCTTCCGTAATCTGACTCCAGCTAAAATTTACAGCCTCCATTTCCACTAGCAGTTTAAACTTTAACAGATAGAATGTAAAATAATGTTTTAAATACATTTGAATACTTTGATTTTCCACCTTTGGTAGTTTCCTAGATGGTGCCTTACAGACCATTTTTGTTTTCTCTATGTCTGCGTTTGAAGAAACCGAATACACATTATTTGAGGGAGGAATAAACTTCTTTCCTGGGGAGCGGGATCTTCTCAAAGCTGTCAAGCACTGCTGAAACTCTTCAGCGGGAGGGAACGAACTGCCGTGCAGGGCTGTCCGTCTCCCATCACACACAGTCATCACCACGAGAAGGTTCTTCCATTAAACCCGAACCCGCCTCTCTTACTTAGAAGTGCAGTTCTGGCCTCTGGACCAAGATGCACAATTTTTTTTTTTAATTTATTTTTTTAATTTTTTTATTTTTAAAATTTCTTTTTATTTTATTCATTTTAGAGAGGATACACAGAGTGAGAGAGAGAGAGAGAAAGGGGGGAGGAGCTGGAAGCATCAACTCCCATATGTGCCTTGACCAGACCAGTGCAGGGCTTTGAACTGGCGACCTCAGTGTTCCCAGCTCATCACTTTATCCACTGCGCCACCACAGGTCAGGCCCAAGATGCACAATTTTACTCCTTCCCACGACTTCCTTCTGGATATTTTCAAACTGCGATCAAGTTCATCCCATGCATTCCGCCCAAGCTTTCTGTGGTCCAGTTAATCATACCCGGAATCTGCCATCCTGGTTGTCCTCTTCAAGATAGATGTTATTGTAAATGTTCCCTCTGACAGCGGGGTGCCTGTATTCAAGTCAGTATGTCTTCGTTTTTTTCATCAACTATGCACCGACACCTTTTGTGCGCCAGGCACTGGGACCCAGTGGAGGGCAAGGCAGACCTGATCCCTGCCCGTCAACCGGTACCCGTGCAGGTTCATTTATTTTGTCCTTAAGAACAGCAGCAGTTCCCATTTTGCCTTGTTGATTACAGCCCAGCATTCTGAGCCGTCACAATCATTTCCATCTTGATCAAGTCACCTTTTTCTATTTGCCATTTTCCCAGTTTAGGGTCATCTGCAAAGTGGATAAGCATGACTTGTTAGGTTTTTGGTTTTCTTTATTTTTTATTAAGAAAAAAAATTTTAATTGAATTTATTGGGATGACATTGGTTGACAAAACTATATAGGTTTCAGGTGTGCAATTCTGTAATACATCATCTGTATGTTGTATTGTGTGTTCACCACCCCAAGTTAAGATTTTTCTTTCTATATTTAAAAAATTTTAGTTATTGATTGATTTTAGAGAGAGAGGAAGAAAAAAAGAGAGAGATTGATTTGTTGTTCTACCTATCCACGCATTCATTGGTTGCTTCTTGTATGTGCCCTGACCAGGGATCAAACCCACAACCTTGGTGTATTGGGACAATACTCTAATCAAGTGAATTACCAGGCCAGAGCTCAAGATTTTTGTTTTAAGTTAATGGTTGATTTTACCAAATGTGGACAAAGCAATAAACAGTACTCTATCAAATGCCACACTGATTCTAATACTCAATAAAATACTTGAATGAATGAATATGTATATTTTCCTGACATTTAAAAATAGTTCCCTTTTCTAAAATCTCTCTTTATTTGCTGTTTCCAAATCAATTGATCACTTTTTCCAAAGAGTGCTAGCACTTTAATGCAACTAAACTGGTTGTAGCATTTTGGACATAACTAATGACACAAATGTATTACAAAGAACTATAATAATGTGTGCACATCAGCCCAAATTTCTGTTGTTTGGAGGATTGCCCAAATTATCACACGTTTACTAATCCCTGCCTCATCACTTTAGAAAGGAAAATTGGGTCATTTGAATGTAATGTCCAGATTCACCTTCCAGTGTAAGTGTCAAATAACCTTTAAAAAATGTCCAAGGTCAACAATGGCATCTGCTAAACCATTTTGTTGGTCATTTTAAAGCCCTGGACTCATCAGGAAAATTCTATTTTTATGGTCATTGTTGAGAGCACCAGGTATCAACAGGAAAGCAAATCCTACTGAGAGAGATCAGATAACCCCAGACAATGGGCTGTCTGCCCTGTCACAAAGCCCTGGTTCAACCTGCAGAGGCCTACGGGTCCCCTCCCGGCCCTGGACCTGGAGCAACTTCCGGTGCCGCCAGGTGCTTCACAGAGTGGAGAGCGGATGTGGGGGAGGAGCAAGGGCACTGGGTGTTTCTCTGTCTTACTTCACTGTTAGCTCCCCACGGGCATCTCCCAGCCTCTGATGCCCGTGGGGAGCTAACAGTGAAGTAAGACAGAGAAACAGAAATGGTTTCTGCTTGTGCTGAGGCAGGCCAGCCGGGGGCTGGGGTGTGTGTCCCCGGGCTCCTTCCCACTGGGCTCTGGAGAGGGAGCTCACATCTTTTATCACTCATTCTAAACCCAAGGACATTCTACCATGATAACAGTACTATTGTCTAATCCACAGACTTTCTTCAGATTTCACTATGTGATTCATTCATGTTCTTTTTTCTTGTCCAGGGTCTAATCCCATACTATCTGTTGCATTTAGTTGTCATTTTTCTTTATTAGGAAATTAAATTTAACAGGGTGACATTGATCAATAAGAGCGCATAAGTTTCAGGTGAACATCTCTCTAGCATTTGAACTGTTGACTGCATTGTGTGCCCGTCACCCTTAGTTGTCATTTTAAAAGTCTCCTTTAATCTAGAACAGTTTCTTTGTTTTTCTTGTCTTTCATCACCTTGACATTTTTTAAGAGTATAGACCAGTAATTTTATAGAATTTCCTTTAATTTGGGTTTGTCTGGTGGTTCAGATTAGATTCAGTTTATGTGTTTTTGGCAAGAATACCAGATGTACTGCTGTGTTCTTCTCAGTACATCAGATCAGAAGGCACATGTTTATTCGTCCCATTAGTGGTGATGTTAACCTTGGTCACTCTGTTAAGTGTCTGCTGGATTTCTCCACTAGAAAGTTACTATTTTTCCCTTTGTAATTATAATAATCTTTTAAGAAAATACTTTGAGACTGTACATGTCCAATGGGTGTTTTGAGAGGAAAAGGGGGTAACACAACTAAACCAGGATTACTCTGGAAAAACTAGGACATCTGGTCACTAGTTCTGAAAGACTTTTATGACTTCCTGGCCTGGCTGTTCCCAGCCACATGGGTGGGGAGGCCTTTTGTGAGCCACCCACTATCCTGCCAGCATTACACCTTGTAGAGATGTCCATCAAAGACTTTTGACACTTAAGTACACCTCTGATTCTTTGTCTCTCTGTCTCAGACAGAGCTCCCTGAAGGCAAGGACATCATCGTTTCATCTCATCTGCTAGTACCTTACTTGCAGCTGGTACAGAAGAGGCACTACCTGAATGTCAGAATTCACACTGGTCTTCTCTGTACTTCGTTTTCTCACCTTTTGGAAAGAGGGATAATGAACTTTGCTAAGTTGTCCTTAAGGATATACTGTAATGAGGTTTTATAAAAGAAAGTATTTGGTGGCCCTGGCCAGTTGGCTCAGTGGTAGAGTGTTGACCCGGCATGTAGATGTCCCAGGTTCTATTCCTGGGCCAGGGTACACAGGAGAAGCGCCCATCTACTTCTCCACCCCTCCCCCTCTTGCTTCTCTCTCTCTCTCTGTTCTTCTCTCCTCCTGAAGCCATGGCTCAATGGAGCAAGTTGGCACTGGGTGCTGAGGATGGCTCCATGGCCTCTGCCTCAGGTGCTAAAAAAAATGGCTGCAGTTGCAATGGAGCAAGGGCCCCAGATGGGCAGAGTATCACCCCCTAGTGGGCTTGCTGGGTGGATCCCTGTCGGGGGCACGTGTGGGAGTCTATCTCTGCCTCCCCTTCTTTCACTAAAAAAGAAAGAAAGAAAGAAAGTGTTTGGTAGCTGCGAAAGTGCGGGAGGACCATTTAGAGCTAAGAAAGATGCAGATACCATTGAGCACACCCGAGTCTCCTCTCACATGTGGGAGGGGCAACCCAAACTCAGGTCTAAAATCAACTCATCTACTCTGTGTTCCTAAGGGTCGCTCCTGCGACTGTCTTGTTTGACGCAGTAGCCTCAGGGCCTAGCACAGAACCAACCAGAGGGGCTCAAGAAGTCTTTTGAAAGAACACCTACATGTGAACCCAGCCGTTCTCCCTCTTGTTAATATTTGATCCTCCCCAAAAGAAGTCTAAGAACTGGAACTCCATCTGATAGAGTATTTTGTAACCATTAAAAAGATGCTCATAAAGAGACTTACGACAAGTAAACAGATTGAATTAGTAATAAAGGAGACTACCCACAAAGTCCCCCATGCAGACGGCTTCACTGGTAAATTCTACCAAACATTTGAAGAACAATAAATACCATTCTTCCCAAACTTTTCCAAAATATAGATGGGTTACATTTCCCGATTCATTGTGTGATGCCAGTATCACCCTCATATCAAAACCAAACAGAGACATTGTATATAGCTCTTGTAAATATAAATTTTAAAAACCTCAACAAAATACTAGTGTGTATAATCCAGTAATGTATAAAAAAGAATTAAACACCGTGCAAGTGAGATTTAACTCAGGAATGCTAGTTTGGCAATCTATGAAAGTCAATTAATGCTATCTACCACATTAATAAGATAAAGAGAGGAAAGCTACATGGTCATCTTAACAGACAGAAAAGGCATTTGGAAAAACCCCAAACCCTTTTGTGATAGAAACACATAATAAATTTGGACTAGAAGGGAGCCTCCTAAATCCGATTAAAACGAAACTAACCCACAGCTAACATCACATTTATTCGTGGATTACAGAGGTTTTCATCCTAAGATCAGGAACAAGATAAGAATATCAGTTCTCACTACTACTCTTCAACATTCAGCTAATTGACAAGCCAATTAGGCAAGAAAATGAAATAAAAGGTATCCAGATTGAAAATAAAGATGTATCCTACATATGCACATAGTTACAAGTGAAATATGTGATTCTTTCTATACCCGAAATGTCTTGTGGGAGCAAAACTCCTCTTTGCTTCCCTTAAGTCCCATGGTTAGGGGACAGTAAACACTTATAACCCTGTTTAATTCCAGCCCCCTACCCACAATAAATAAACTCCTGAGCATTGCCTAAGTTGCTGACTATTGAATGCAAACAACTTTCTCCCTGACTTTGCATTGCTTGTGTCTGAAGGCTGGCTACTGCTTCTGCAGAAATGATAACCTTGTAAGAAAATTGCTGGTTTTCTGTCGTGAACATACCAATTATAAGTTCAGTTACCTTGGTAATTTTTCAGTGTTTGACTTTAATGACCTGCTGTGTTTCTTATTTGATAAGCAGGTCCTTCTGGATCTCAAATTTCTTGCAAGTAAACGTCTTTTCTAAATGCTGTCATCTCAAGTTTTCAATTTCTTGGTTATTGATGAAATGCAAAGCAAAATATCAAGATAGTGTTTTTACCTTCGGAGTGGGCAAAGTTGTATTTTCCAAGACATTGTGCAATGCCAGCTAGATGGGCAGTAAACTGGGCCCACCCAAAGGACTAGTAGGCAATTTGGCTATATTTATTGACCACTTTAAAACTATAGCTTTTAAATCCTGTAATTTTAGTACCTGCAATTGAACTAATAAATATTATTAGGTTGTACATCCTAAAATTAAAAAACAAACATTGAATTGCTATTGACTTACAAATAAATACATTTTCTAAGACTATTTAAGGCCCTGACTGGTTGGCTCAGTGGTAGAGCATCAGCCTGGCATGTGGATGTCCTGGGTTTGATTCCCAGTCAGGGCACACAAAAGAAGCAACCATCTGATTCACCTCTCCCTCTGCCCCTTCTCTCTCTTTTTCTATCTCTGTCTTCCTCTCCCACAGTCATGGCTCGATTCCTTCGAGTACACTGGCCCCAGGCACTAAGGATGGCTCCATGGAGCCTCTGCCTCAGGCACTAAAAATAGCTTGGTTGTGAGCATGGCCCAGATGAGCAGAGCATTGGCCCCAGACGGGGGTTGCTGGGTGGATCCCGGTTGAGGCGCATGTGGAAATCTATCTCTCTGTCTCCCCCTCCTCACTTGGAAAGGAAAAAAAAAAAGAGACTACCACTATGGGAAAAGATTCTTGATCTAAAGTAAAATGAAACAATGGAATCACATAGGGTAATCAAAATTTTTACAATAAAATCATATATATGACATTTTTTAAAAAAGCTGAGAGGGAAAAGAAACATTTTAATCATCACTCTGTTCCTTTCTTTAAGAAAAATATTCTGTTCTGCTGCCATTTAATAACAGAGAATGCTAAAAATTATTAAATTCTACTAATTTGGAATTATTATTATTATTATTATGTTTTTTTACAGAGACAGATAGACAGAAATGGAGAGAGATGAGAAGCATCAATCATTAGTTTTTCATTTCAACACCTTAGTTGTTCATTGATTGCTTTCTCACATGTGCCTTGACCGCAGGACCTTGAGCAGACTGAGCAACACCTTGCTGGATCCAGCGACCTTGGGTCCAAGCTGGTGAGCTTTTGCTCAAACCAAATGAGCCTACGCTCAAGCTGGCGACCTCGGGGTCTTGAACCTGGGTCTTCTGCATCCCAGTCCAACACTCTATCCACTGCGCCACCTCCTGGTCAGGCTAATTTGGAATTATATATAATGTTCTGCATAAAGGTCAGTGAAAAAGTGAGTGGTTAGAAATGAAGAAAAGAAGCAAGAGAGGTAAAGAAAGGGAGATGGCATAGTGTAGGGGAGGAAGGGGGAGAGACAGACAGGAAGACAGGTAAACAAAAGACTGAAACTTCTAGAGAATGATCAAGTGAAATCGATCCACGGGCACTGTTTTGCGCTCTCTCTTTCCCTTTTCACTTCTCCCTCTCCCTTCCTTTCTCACCCTCACACACTCCCCAGCTGTTGTTCAAGAAGGCTCTATACTAGAAGCAAACAAAGAACTCAGCTCTCTGAATCAACGAGAACACAGACTCTTCTGCAGATACAAGTATTGAAGTGATGTTCCCATTAAGTCCTTGTCAGTAAGCCTGGGCTGGAGCACACAGGCTGGAGTTTGCAGAGGACACCAGAGACACATGAGGAGTTGGGGTGCATTGTTCTAGAGGGGAAACAAAAATCTCATTGCCGAAGGGCTCAGCACCCTTCTGGGGAAATCACCAATAAACACCATGTGGGTGTTCCCACCTCCGGGAGGCGGGGACCTCAGGCTCAGATTACTAAATTATTTATTGGGAGCTCTAACTTAAAAGAAGGAAACCAGTTTCAAAAAATTTAAAAGGCCAGGGGTAGGGGAGCAGGCAAGGACTGGCTGAAAGAAAAGGACAGGCTGTTATTTACAAAGGGCACACACCCTCAGGTGCGCACCTGTAATGGGATCAGAGAGGCACTGTACCAGCAAATTAAGCACAAGTCTTGAACAAAGATCAAAAACAGGAGTAATTGCCGGCGGCAGCCCCACGTTCTACATCACCGGGCAAGCTTTGCTGGCTCCTGTTGATACCGAACTGGCCCTGTGGAGAGAACTTTAAAATGGCGGGTCAGATGAGGACTGTCCTCTCCCCAGCGAAGACTCATACCTTGGATGGCTCAGGTTTGAGAACTCTTGACTGCATGAAAGGCCCACCAAGGAGCTGGCTTTAGCAACAGGCAAAATGTCCCGGAGTTGGAATTAGCCAAGTGTCACAGACAGGGGAGACTGAGCACTTGGTGGCTGGCAGGTAAAGCAGGGCTCTTTGGCCCAGTATGAGAGACACAGATCAAGTTAACAGCTTAGCAGTGCAGCTCCCCATGGAGAGAACCCAGGAAGCTAGCTATTCGACACCTGCAAGTGCCCTGCCTGGTGTGGATTTCACGAACCTCAGGCCTTTTGAATCTTGTGATTCTTGCAGGGTCATTGCTTTCGGTAAAAGTCGAGGTGGACCAAGCTCTCAGGTGGCTCAAAGTAACGCAGACAGAAAGTTCAGAGGGCCTTGCATATGGATCCCTGAGTTGGTTAATGGCCGGGTGCACAAAACAAAATTTCTTCCTTCCCCCTCCCTCCTGTTTTCTTAACTCCGAGAAGTGGCCTCAGTGCCCCCGTCTGGGACATTGCTGTGACCGCTATCTGGGGCAGATGTAGGGCAGGATTATAAATGACACGGAGGCATAGACAAAACGCCCTCACATGGTAAAACCTTTTGTGGGTATGAAAGGTGGAGGCCGTACAGCCCACCTGCCCCATGAGATGGTGATTGTAGCGACTGCCAGGAGAGCCCAATGACATAAGTGCACCCCAGGAAGCCAGTGCAGCAAAGGAAATCCTCAGAGTGGCCGGGAGCCGGGAGGGAAGAGATTTGACAGCTTGCTGTTGCTGCAGCTTCCTCAGCAAAGATAAGATCGAGGCTGGGTTTATTTAAATAGAGACAGATCCTGATGTCTACCCAAGATGTTTGTTCCTACTGTATTTAATCTGTTGGCAGGAGCAAGGAAGAAGCCATATTTAGGTAAACACGGCTTAAGGTGGTAGCCATTCCTGGCAGAGCAGGTTTGTAAGCTGGGGACTGGGAATGAAGCAATGTAAGGCGAGCCCAGCCTCCGCAGCACACCCCCTGCAGGGCCTTCAGCTGTGTTTTCTTAGAAACACACGCCATCTTTGCCAACAGAGCTCTGAACACTCATTCACGCACTCAGAGAGAGGGAGGACAGAGAGCAGAAGCTGTAACTGGCCGTCACACTCCAATTCCTTAGAAAAGGGACACACAGATCCTTCCCGGAAAGCTGCTCAGTCAGTTTTGCTCAACAATCACCAACGCGGCTCAAAATATGGAGCATAAGTCGTCCTCAGCTAAAGAGGTCTGCAGAAAGAAGTTGGGATTGCTCCTAAAAGCTATTTGGCTTGTTCAGTGGAATCACCTGGAGACTCTAGGGCTCGCTCTAGACTAGTGAAATGGGATTCTCTGACAAGAGGGCGACTCATTGGCATTGTTTCAGAAGACATCCATGTGGTTGCGGGGGGGGGGGGGCAGGCACAGGGGAAGAACTAGTGCTACAGAGCAGAGCAGTGCTTTTCAAACTTTAGTGGGCAAACGGATCACCTGAACTTCAGAGCTTAATTCAGGCATGTCTGGGGAGGGCTGGAGAGTCTGAATTTCTGATGGGCCTCAGGAGATGCTGATGCTGTTGGTTTAGGGGCCACACTTGGGGTATCAATGTCTCTAGGGCTAGCTCTTTCATCATGAGATTGGAACTAAGGATACTCACCAATAAAGTACAATTCAAAGCCAGTAATAATCCTTTTCATTGTTATGGTAAAACAACAACAACAACAAAAAGCCTTTCTTTTTTTTTTTTTACAGGGACAGAGAGAGAGTCAGAGAGAGGGATAGATAGGGACAGACAGGAACGGAGAGAGGTGAGAAGCATCAATCATTAGTTTTTCATTGCCGTTACGACACCATAGTTGTTCATTGACTGCTTTCTCACATGTGCCTTGACCACGGGCCTTCAGCAGACCGAGCAACCCCTTGCTGGAGCCACCGACCTTGGGTCCAAGCTGGTGAGCTTTTTTCTCAAGCCAGATGGGCCCGCGCTCAAGCTGGCAAGCTCGGGGTCTCTAACCTGGGTCTTCTGCATCCCAGTCCGATGCTCTATCCACTGCACCACTGCCTGGTCAGGCACAAAAAGCCTTTCTTAACACATGTGGAAAGACAATAGGAGTAAGCAATCAGATCAGATAAGCAGAAATGAGAAAAACAATTTTAAATTTCAGTTACATTTTAGTTACTTCAGCTGATGAATCAGTAAATAAAATGGTATCTCTCTACAATGGACTATTATTCAGCCATAAAAAGGAATAAGATTCTGATGCATACTACAACATGGATAAACCTTGAAAATATTATGCTAAGTAAAAGTCACAAAGGATGTCATATTGTATAATTCTATTTATATGAAATTTCCAGATTAGGCATATTTATAGAGACAGAAAGTACATTATTGCTTGTTTAGGAGAGATGGTGGACAAAAGGGGTCATAGCTACTGGGTACAGGGATTCTTTGAGGTTGTAAAAATGTTCTAAAATTGTACTAAAAAACAGTTGACTTGTACACATATTTTTAAGTGGGTGAATTGTATGATATGTAAACTATATCAATTTTTTTTAATTTTTAATTTTTTTTATATTTTACAGGAACAGAGAGAGAGTCAGAGAGAGGGATAAATAGGGACAGACAGACAGGAATGTAGAGAGGTGAGAAGCATCAATCATTAGTTTCTCGTTGCCCTTGCGACACCTTAGTTGTTCATTGATTGCTTTCTCACATGTGCCTTGACCGCGGGCCTTCAGCAGACCAAGCAACCCCTTGATGGAGCCAGCGACCTTGGGTCCAAGCTGGCGAGCTTTTTGCTCAATCCAGATGGGCTCGCGCTCAAGCTGGCGAGCTCGGGGTTTCGATCCTTGGTCTTCCGCATCCCAGTCCGATGCTCTATCCACTGCGCCACCGCCTGGTCAGGCTGTGAACTATATCTTAAGAAAGCTGTTAAAAATGACTGGAAGAAGGTCTCTGCTGTGCATATAAGCAGCCAAACATGAAAGAAAATATAATGTTCTTTACGTGTTATATGTAGATATACTGTTTTCATATATTACATAGATATATTATGAATAGCATATATAATATAAAATATAAACATTATATAAAAATTTGTAGGAGCAAGTCTATTTTTTAAAAAAAAGGCAAACAACCCAACAGGAAAAGAAACAGAGGATATGTACAGACAGTTCACATCCCAGGAAACCGGAAGGGCTGATGTACACATGGAGAGAGACCAAACTCCTTTGGAAATCAGCAAAATAAACATTAAAATGTCAACCAAATACCATTTTTAGACCCATCAGATTGGAAAAAAAAAAAAAACTACAGAAATCAGTATGACAACATGAGATGATGGCAAATATGGAGAAATGAGAATTTTCACATTTCACTGGTGGTGGAGTAGATTGGTCTAAAATCTTTGGAAAGCAATCTGGCAATATTTCAGTAAATGTGAAGTGTGTATATTCCACGGTTTGTTAACATGTTCATGTGAGGCAGCCTCGTCCATGTCCAAAGAGGCATACATAGCAATATTTTTCTATTCTTTTCTGTATTAGTAAACATCTTCAACCTATATGTCATCAATAGAAAAATGGGTTACTACCATATTGGGGGTCAATCCATCTAATGGAAAATTAAACAGCAGTTAAAAATAAATGAATTTGAGCCTGACCAGGCGGTGGCGCTGTGGATAGAGCTTCGGACCGGGATGCGGAAGATCCAGGTTCAAGACCCCGAGCTCGCCAGCTTGAGCGCTGGTTTGAGCAAAAGCTCGCCAGCTTGAACCCAAGGTCGCTGGCTCCAGCAAGGGGTTGCTCGGTCTGCTGAAGGCCTGTAGTCAAGACACATGTGAGAAAGCAATCAATGAACAACTAAGGTGTTGCGACGGCAACGAAAAACTAATGATTGATGCTTCTCACCTCTCTCCGTTCCTGTCTGTCTGTCCCTATCTATCCCTCTCTGTGACTCTCTCTCTGTCCCTGGAGAAAAAAATAAATAAGTAAAAATAAATGAATTTGAGCTACTAAATGTAATATTGATATTTAAATATAATTCATATTATTTCCGAGAAATGAGACTAAAGAGAGCAAAGATTCAGGAGAAAGTTGACATATATATATATATATATATATTTCTTGGCCCTGTCACTTCTACCACATTGTGTTGGCAAAGCAAATCACAAGGCCAATCGCTGATCCAAGAGGCTCATAGCTAAGGACATGCATTTGGGGAGAGGTGAAGACTTGAGCTGTGATGGAGGCTCCCACATCGCCATGCCTTTATGCCATCCCGTCAACGTCATTGCTTCAGGAACCACCTGGAATGGAGCACCCCCTTGATGTCAGCTCTGGGCCAGACACTGGGGACACACAGGTATCTGTAGAACCATCTGGCTCAGGGAGATAGTCTAGTTGGGAAGACAAGACACATGCACAAAAAGATCAGGAACTTTTGATGTGAAGAGAGCAGGTAGGGACTAGTGGTCAGTAGAGGATACTCTGGTAAGCACAGGTGGTTTAAAGAAAAGTATGTGGTAGCCATGTCTCTGTGCCTTTGTCTAATGGGACTAATGCCACCTGCCTTGAAAATGAAATGTTATGGGAGAGTTTCTGGTAAACATAGCCTCCCAATAATTGTTAACAATCTAGAAATTCGGTTCTAACCCTAACTTCCCTCCACACCCCTCACACTCTCTCAGCTCCTACCACGCTGTCCTTTTGTCTCTCGCTCACTAGGCCTGTTGTCACTGCATGGCTTTGGCATGTGCTGTTCCTTTTACTTAAAAATACTGCATCCTAGTTCAAAGGTCACTTCCTTGGGAAAGCCCTTTCTGACTTCCCACACTAGGTCAAGGTCATAGTTACAAACTGGCTTAGCACATTATATGCCTTCAAGGAGCTGCATTACCCTTGTGCAGTGCTGCCCTCAAGTGATTCCTTTGGGCATCACTCGATTTAAACTGTTGATGGTTTTCATGCTTTTGTGAGCACAGAGTCAAATGAGTATCCAGCCAATAGGTGCAGGAAAAGGTGCTCAGGATCACTAATCATCAGAGAAATGACAATCAAAACCACACTGAGCTATCACTTCACACCTGTTACGATGGCTATTATAAAAAAGACAATAGGTAGCAAGTGTTGGCAAGGATATGGAGAAAAGGGAACCCTTGCATACTGTTGGTGGGAGTGTAAAGTGGTACAGATGGTATACAGAACAGCATGGAGGCCCCGGCCAGGTAGCTCAGTTGGTTGGAGCACTGTCCCGAAACACCAAGGCTGTGGGTTCTATGCCGGTCAGGGCACAATGGGAAGTGAACAGTCGATGCACAACTAAGTGGAAGAATAAATGAATGCTTTCTCTCTCTCTCCAGCTCTCCCTCCCTTCCTCTCTCTGAAATCAAGCAATTAATAAAAAACAGCATGGAGTTTCCTCAAAAAACTAAACTAGAACCACCATATTATCCAGCAATCCCACTTCTGGGTATATCTGGGAAATGAAATCAGTATGTTGAAGAATTATCTGCACACCCATGTTCACTGCAATATCATTCACTATAGTCAAGGTATGGAAGCCTGTGTGTCTATCAATGAACACGCACACGCACACACACTGGAATATTAGCCACAAAAAAGGCAATCCTGCCATTTGGGGAAACATGGATGATCCAAGAGGACATTATGCTAAGTGAAGTAAGTCAGACAGAGGAAGACAATACTGTATGATCTCACTTATATGTGGGATCTAAACACGTTGAACTGATAGAATCAGAGAGTAGGATGGTGGTTGCCGGGGGCTGGGGGGAAGGTGTGAAAAGATGTTGGTCAAAGGGTACGAACTCTGTTATGAGTAAGTTCTGGGAACCTAATGTATGTCAAGGCGAGGTAACTATAGTTAATAATACTGTGTTTTCTACTTAAAATTTGCTAAGAGACTAGATCTTAAGGGTTCTTACCACCACTAACTACCACAACAAAAAGGTAAATACGAGTGAATATGTTAATTAGCTTGGAATCATTTCACAATGTATACATACATAAAATAATCACGTTTACATCTGAACTATATGCAATTTTTATTTATCAATTATGCCTCAATAAGGCTGAAAAGAAGATGAGAACAGGACCCTGAATGAGTAAATCATGAGGAATGGGTGCAAGATTTATAAGACCCCCTCCTCCCAGAATGAAATGTGAGCTTCTTTCCAGACCTTACCCTGGTCTGGTGACTTCAGTCTTATCTTGCTTAGCGGTTCCTGGGTGCTGAACTCCCCCTTCCCTCCTGCCTCAGAGATACCTCCTTCATTCTACTCTGACTTCGTAATTGCCTCGCCCAGACAGCACCTTTGCTCCTCATTCCCTTCTCATCTGGAGACCAGAATGTTCTCTTGCCTCCTGGAAATCTCCCTTTAAGGGCCCCCAGGCAATTCAAACCAAATATGGATGTCCTTTTCTCCCTGGGTACTTTCCATCTTGAAGTTCTCTCCTGTGTCCAGGCAACTGTGAAAAGCAAATTACTTGTTTTCTGACTTCTCAATAAACCTGACACTATTTATAGATAAGAAAATGGAAGCCTTGAGAGATTAGGTAACTCACCCAAAGTCACACAGGTTCAAAATTTGAGCCCCCACCTGACTCAAAAATCTTGAAACTAAGTGTGAATTCATTTTAAGGGGCTAGAAACTTTTTCAACTTGAGAGCAAGGGACTTTCTTGAAGAAAAATAATATGAAAAGAAAAAAAAAAGGAAGAATATGAATAGAAGAAAACAAAGGTAGATACAGGGTCTTGAAGCTTAAATTTCCTTAGCTTCTGATAAAATGGCCTCAAAATAAAAATTTGGAGATAAGCATGTCTATCGCCAAAGGTCACGGGCAGAGAAAGCAGAGGGAAGATTAGGATGTAAAGAGGTTTTTATTTTCAATGTCTATCACCCTATTGGCTGAAACTCCTTGAAAGCATGAAAGGTCCATCCTTTAGAAGTATCTTCGACATGTTTCCAGTCTTTCCTAAGAGCACAGAACAGGCAGCAGGTGTTTTTACTTGGGTCAGAATGAGAGGGAGAAGACAGAGATAAGTGGCTGTTTAACATCAGGGAAGGGAAGAAAGACACAGAAGCAACAAAATCCAGTCAGATGTCTAATTGGACAGAGAGAAAGCAAAATTGCCGTACATCAACATTTGCGGTCAGTGTTGAGTTAAAAAGTCAAAATGAAACCTAGACATTTGACAACTGTCAGGCAAACATTCAGCTTAGTTATTAAGAAATGGGTAGCCTACTAAAAACTTGACCAAAAGTCACAGGAATAATGATGTTATTTTTTGCAGGCTGTGGCCTGCCTAAGAAAAAGTCATTCCCAAAGAGTGACCCCTAGTGGACAGGAGGGTCATAGTTCACTGGAACCTGGAATTTCCTCACACAAGCATTTTAGCTCATGTCAGATTTTTAAAATTTATTTTTGTTTTTTATTTATTTATTTTACAGAGTCAGAAAGAGGGATAGGTAGGGACAGACAGACAGGAACAAAGAGAGATGAGAAGCATCAATTATCAGTTTTTCGTTGTGGCACCTTAGTTGTTCATTGATTGCTTTCTCATATGTGCCTTGACCGCGGGCCTTCAGCAGACCAGGTAACCCCTTGCTCGAGCCAGAGAACTTGGGTCTAAGCTGGTGAGCTTTTGCTCAAACCAGATGAGCTCACGTTCAAGCTGGCGACCCTGGGGTCTTGAACCTGGGTCCTCTGCATCCCAGTCTGACGCTCTATCCACTGTGCCACCACCTGGTCAGGCTCAGCTTGTTTTTTTAAAAGTGCCTTCTGAGGTTTTGTCTAAATGGGGAATTTGTAGTGAGTGTTTAATATTATTCATGTTTCTTATTTCAACATTCCTTGTCCATATTTTACTTACACGGCCCATTTTGTGTCTATATAATAAACTTCCAGCACCATCAACTATTACAACTATTATTAACATGGCCGCTTTACCAAAATTGTAGTTTGGAATAACAAAATTTTATTTTTTACACTGGAATTGGTAGGATAGTCTTCTAAATTCTTGATAAATAGAATTTATCAGAGATATCCACATTCCCACGTTCACTACAGCATTATACACAATAGCCAAGATATGGAAAGACTCTATGTGTCGGCCCATGGATAAATGAATAAATTGTGATATATATAAAATGATAAAATAAATGTATATCACATATATATCTGTATGATTTCACTCATGTGGAATATAAAACTGAAAGCAACATATGAACAAACAACAAATGCATAGACACAGATGACGGTATAGTGGTTACAGGCGGAGAAGAGGGCAAGGGGAGGCTGGAAAAGG
Source organism: Rhynchonycteris naso (assembly GCA_037038555.1). Lineage (NCBI taxonomy): Eukaryota > Metazoa > Chordata > Mammalia > Chiroptera > Emballonuridae > Rhynchonycteris > Rhynchonycteris naso. The sequence continues at coordinate 59,355,827 of CM073004.1, read as the reverse complement.
TAAGGGCGGTCAAATGTATGAAGACCGAAGGACTGGTCTCGGGGGGGGGTGAGCACGCTATAATATACACGTGTAGTATCACGGACTGTACACTTGAAACCTCGGTGATCTTATCAGCCAATGTCACCCCCAACAAATTCAATTTTAAAAAAGTCAGCAAGCAATGGGAAGAAACACAGACAAATGGAAACAGATGTGTTTGAAGACTGGAATTAAGAGACACAGCTTTTCTTTTTAAAATTGCCTTTTTATTATTGTTAATGCAGTACAATTCAGGGGGGAATAGAAGAGCCGACCTAAATAAATAAAGTTATTAACTGATTTTTTAAAAAGATACAATCAGTAGTACAGGTTTGGGGGGGGGTGTTAAATGTTTATTAAAACAAGATTTTAAATTATATCCACCTAAAGTCTGTAAACAAATACAGTACACATGTAGGGAGAAGGCCCTTGGGTCAGAATGAATGGAAAAACTATAGAACCCTTTGCACGCTGGCGCCTCACCGCTCGCTGGGCCGATGCCACGGGGTCTTTTATAGTTAAACAGTTCATCTCCACCCGCTAGGATGGATGTCAACACAGGTGATTGTTCCACATTACAGGAGATGGGGTTCTAGAGCGAGGCAACAGTGTAGTTTTTACATTCATAGATTGGCTGAAATAATACAAAGTAACCTTCTCTTCTGGATGTCTCCCTCCCTACTGCCATAATTAGTAAGAGATGATTAGACCACAGATGGTTACAAAAACAGATAACTCATAGAGAAATACGTATCTACACTTAGCAGAGCACAAAATTATAAAATTAAATTTGTTTTCCCCCATAATGTGCAGAATATCGTAAGTATGTTCAAGAGGTACAGTCAGCAGGCTCCCGAGCGGCAAGAGAGCGTTTGTAAAGGAAAAATCACTCAGGTACAAAACCCAGAGAGGAAGCTGGATGCAGATGAGAACTTACAGAAAACAGAATTCCTCACCTCTGATCATCTTACTTAATAGAAACCACAATTAGCACACAGCCCTTTATGTATCATAAAAAGTAACACATTGTTACCTATGTACAAACTTTAAAAAAGATTAATCATGAGACAGCAAAAATTGATTAACTTAATAGTGGCACTAAAATCGATAGAACTTGGAGCCTTCTGTGTGCTTTCATATACATCTGTGGATGGGCTTTATAATGCCCCCAAAATGTTTTAAATAGAGGTTTTAAAATTCCCGCAAAAATCTAGTCTACAATCATTTTGGATATAGTAGGGAAAAAGTCCCAAACTGGAAAATAAAAAAGGTCAGAATCTCTCAAAGAGACTGAAACTCCATGAATATATAAGTGACATTCATATGTTCCCTTAACAGTTTATCAGGTGTTATGTAAGGTCATTGTAATGCTATCCTGAAATCAATCTCATTTAAGAAGACACAGTAATTCCCATTCTAATTCTAGAGTTAAAAGCACTTAATTCACATAATGTGCGTTTTCAGTGAGGTTGACGCCTGCTTTCTTGTACCTATCGGTGTCACCTTAAAACTTCGTCAAAGCTTCATGGCAGACGTGGACTGTAAAAGTTCAGAACTAACACCACCACAGGAAGTTATTCATCCTAATTTTGTACCGGGAGCGAAAGGTCTACTTGAGTTATCCTAAGGTTACCTCAGCCTAGAACAGTGTCCCCTGAAAACTGTCGGGTTCTCTTGCCAAAGAAACCCCTCCATAATCGAATGTGTCTAGAAGTGGGTAGGTTAAATGAGCAGGTCCAACTGACATGCTAACACACATTCTACACCGTCTGGATTCAGCTTTCTGCAGACTCACTGGACCTTGCCAGGGAACACCCAGAACCACCTACCCCTAGATGCCAGGATGCTGGTTTCCTACGGAATATGGTACGAGAAATGCCCTTCTAAAATTGTAGGGAACATTAGAAACACATGAAAGGTGTGTTAAAGCACAGACACCATACCCCACTTCAGGGGAAGGAGGTGGGCCTGGGAACCTGCATTTCTAAGAGACCAATGGAGTGAGGAACACACTTTGAGTGGTATTCAGGGAGACCAGCCATTTTCAACCGGTGTGCAGCAAGAATTTTTAAAACGTGCAACACTTGACTATTTAATCAGGAGTACTGACCTCTTTTCTCTTAGATCATCAAATAATAATAAAAAATAACAGCCAACACACGGGCTGGTGTGAGTGAATCAAAATAATACCTAATTTTTTGTCAGATTGGCAAAAAATATATTGTTTGGTGTGCCGCAGAGCTTCGGTAGTTTACGTGTGCCATGAGATCAAAAGGTTGAAACTGGCTGGTCTAGACAATGCCCCACGCAAATCCTGGCTGCAGGGGGCTCTCGTAGCCTCAGGAGAGGCCGCTAGCACAGTTGCCACAACAATTAGCTGGAGGTTAGATCAGTCCAGTGACATGTGAGAAGGGCCCAGGGCACCTTGGTAGGGTGGGAGAACACTAGACCTGACTCCTGGCACTGCCGCTTCCTCACCAGGTGACCAGGCACAGTGACAGCATCTTAAAAGAGAAATACCGTGTGTCTGTAAAGTCATGGTGCACTTTTGACCGGTGACCATGATTTTACAGACACACTGTAATAGCAGCCCCCTCTCAGAGGATCTGTGAGGCTTAAAGGAAATGTTTGCACAAAAGTACTACCTAAGGAAAAGCATCACACAAGTGTCGTTCCTCAGAACAATGTGTCAGTCACAGCAGGAAAATCCCCGTCTGCAGAAGCACATTCCGGCAGCCGATGAAGAGAAAAAGGCTAAAAACGCAGAAAACTGCAGTGAGAGGAAGATACATAGTGTATCACCTAATTAAAAATATCTGCTTGTTAAAAAAAGATCAACTCACAATCAAAGTCGTTAAGTATTCTGGCTTTGAGATAGTGTTTAAAAGTTAAAGTCTGTTGATCTTTGAACACACTCGCTCTTCCATTCTACCACGTTATTAATGCTGGTTAAATTTTAACATCAGGAGACTGAAAAAACATTCCTTCCTCAAAGACATATGAATTAGATCTAAAAAATTTAGCTAAGATAGTTCCAATCCTACCAGTGTTTTTCAACGGCCAGTCCACCAGAAATTTTGTGCTAGTCTGTGGAAGAGTTAACCGCCCTGATGTTGTATAAAGATTACACTCTATAATCAGTCATTGGTTCTATCGTCTTCATACATCAGGGTGGTTAACTCTTTTGTGGACCGGCATATTACTTCTGATGGACGGGCGGTTGGAAAACACTGGAACATATGCTACCAGAGTGGTTAAGTTTCCAAAGTGATTTTTAAAAAGGACTTTTAATTTTGGTTCATAGAAACATCCACAGAGTGAGAAATGAACACACACTCGTGCTTTCACATATGTGCGTCTAGTTGTTTGCCCAGGACATTTTAGCCAATGATCTACTTCGCGAAATTCAAAATATGAACCTGTAAAAATTCATACACGTCCAAGATTGGATTATAGTCAAGCAAACATCTTGTTGCCAAGTCCCAGTTTCCATTTGATCGGGGAGGCAGAACTTTGCCTGCCATGTGGCACGATCCACTTTATAAGTGCTCTGGATGGCTCTGGAGACAAGATAGCATCTCTTGAACAGGCTTGCCTTCGTAGCAGATTCGATATACTGCAGTAAACAACGGAAACCTAGTTGGGGGGAATGTGAAAAGACAAGTTAAGCCATCTGATGGTCTACCTCGCACAACAAATCAGTTTTTCTGATCTAACAGATTGCAGATTAGCGTGCTCCTTGTGACCACCTCCTACATTCCTTTGTTATTTGGTCCTCAGCCTGTGCACTGTTGGCCGTAAGATCTGGGTACAACCGCAATCATGCTCTGCCTAATTGGAGTGCACAGCCTACAAACAAGTCACATGGTCAACCTGACAGGGTGTCTGTGATCATTTACATAAAGGGTTGTGGTGTAGGCTTTTGGTCAACTCTGGAAGGAGTCCTGGTTTCTGTCACTATTTTAAAAGACCGGAGAATAAATCTTAACTTGCAAGGAGGCATTGCTCCCTCTTCTCCAGAAAGGAGGAAGACGAGGCAGCCCACACGTCACCATAAGGAATTCAGCTGGGTGTGCTCCTGCAAGAATCAACAGGTGCCCCACAATTAGCAGAGCACTGATATCATGTTGGGAGCTGGATTTATTTTGCCTTTTCTGCTGAGATGTGAACACATATAAATGGAAGTTTGAAATGGATGAGGGTGTCAAGGTGTGGGTTCCTAACCCACTATAAGAAAAGATAACAGCCCAGGTACAGCTGGCTCAGCAAGTATTGACATCGATGTCTAAGGAAATAACAGATTTCAGCTGAGCTTCTAAACACACACACATACCCCTCCAACCGCCCCAAAGTGAGCTTGACAAGGTCAACACAGTCTTAAAGGCCATTCTGAAAAGTTTGCAATTAGAATCCTATGATGACAGGTCATGTGCTTATGACTGTCTATCACTGTGGGTTTAAAAACATTTTTTTTCACTGATTGATTTGAGAGAGAGAGAGAGAGGATCATATGTGCCCTGACCAGACATCACACCAGCAATCTCTGTGCTTTAGGACGATGCTCTAACCAACCGAGCTTTCAGGCCAGGGCCATTATGGGTTTTTTTAAGATTCAGAATATTTTGGCCTGACCTGTGGTGGCGCAGTGGATAAAGCGTCGACCTGGGAACACTGAGGTCGCCAGTTCAAAACCCTGCACTGGTCTGGTCAAGGCACATATGGGAGTTGATGCTTCCAGCTCCTCCCCCCTTTCTCTCTCTCTCTCTTTCTCTCACACACACACTCTGTGTCTCCTCTCTAAAATGAATAAAATAAAAATAAAATAAAAAAATAAATAAAGTCCTAATACTTAAAAAAAAAAAGATTCAGAATATTTTATTTTGTGGAATCAAGTAGACTTAATCTGACTCCATAGTCCATTAAGTTTGGGAAAGTTTCACAACCTCTCTGACCCAGTTTGCTCGTCTGTAAAACGGGGCTAGACACTCAGGCATATCATATTAAATGGTTTACATGTAAAGCATACAACACTTGGCGCATGATGGGTGTCCAATAAGTAACAGCTTATAAATGCAGCCTCAGATGGCCGCCAGGTCCGAGACTGTAAGCTCCAGGAGCCACGTCTCTTGTCCACCCCTGGATCCTGGGGCCTGACACAGTGCACAGCAAGGGGCAGAGGCTCAACGAGTATTTGTTGAATGAATTCTTGTGAATGGGATTTGGGTCCCTTCCACTGTAATTCCATGACTCCGTTTGCCTGTTCCTAGTATGCAAACAACTTGTATGGCCCCAAAGAAGGGTGGCAGGTAGTAAGTGGCCACCTAAAGCCATTCCCAACTCCCTTCCCTCCTTACTGAGGTTGGAAACAGCTTAATGCTCAATTCCTCAGCCTTTCTTTCACCTAGAATCAGCAAGCTCTAGCCAGCAAGACGTGTACGTCTGCTGAGGGTTTCTGGGAAAGATACCTCCTGGGGAGCACCGGAGGAAAAATCTGCTACCCCAAACTGTTTTTGCGGCTGAATGCAGTTGTGTGAGTATGTGATGCTTGGAGCCCCTGCAGCCATCTTGAGGTTTTGAGGGAAGGCCAAAGGGATCCCTGAGATTCTAATTCTAAATCAGAGGCACTGAGCCAACATCAATAATATCTACTTCCAGACTCCTGGTTATGTGAGAAAAAGCACCCTATTATTCAAGCAACTGCAAGGCATTGCTCTTGCAGTCCGAAGCACTCCCAACTTTCATAACCAGCATTTCCAAAACATACTCAGTTGATGGGATGTTAAGATATACCAAGCCAGGCCTGGCCTGTGGTGGCGCAGTGGATAAAGCGTCGACCTGGGAACACTGAGGTCGCCAGTTCAAAACCCTGCACTGGTCTGGTCAAGGCACATATGGGAGTTGATGCTTCCAGCTCCTCCCCCCTTTCTCTCTTTCTCTCTCTCTCTCTCACCCTGTGTCTCCTCTCTAAAATGAATAAAAAAAGAAAAAGATATACCAAGCCTAAGGGGAAGCGGGGATCTTGACTCCGGAGCCAACACCCCACCACCAGGATACTGCCCAGCTACATGAGATTTCTCCGCAATGTAAAATGCTGCAAGGCCAATTGTATCAGTTTGAGGAACTCTAAAATGAGGGGAGAGGTGGAAGGAGGCCCAAAGACACTGTTCCATAGAACAACACTGGCACAAACCAGTCGATCAGCAATGCCACTGCTGGATACTGAGGACTTGCGAGGTGTTAGGCTTCAGGTAGGTGCAGGGATGTGCGTGCAGCACACCCGGTCAGCTTCAGCCCTCAGGGCGCTAACCACATGCTTGTGGGCTAAACTGTGTCTGTCATACAATGAATCCCTGACCCCTCGTACCTCAGAATGTGACTCTAAGGGCAGTCAGGGCCGGTTTCGTATGACTGAAATGTCTTTTAACCAAAAGGATGTGCTCCTTCCTTTCAAATTTAAAGAACAAAAGTAAACTGTATGTTTACAGAATCAGTCCACAGCACACGTGAAGCAATACGGTCTGAAATGGATCAGCCAGCCTCCTTCTCCCAACCAAGTCTGGTCCGTGGCCTGTTTTTGTACCGCCTGCAAGCTAAGAGTGCTGTGTACATTTACAAAGGAGCGGAGGGAGCCTGGGAGAGGGTGTTGTGCACTGTGCCGGAGTGTCCCGTGGATGGCGCATGCGGGCCAAGTGGGACGCTGTGAGTGTGAGCGTGCGTGGCACGTGCAAGGCAAGTGCGTGCCCCTCTGTGCCCCCCCCACATTGATCTCATTTCATCAGGTTGTGACCCTAGCCCCACCAGGCCAACCAAAGATAAAAAGCTCCCCTCCCACAAAGCCCCTGGTGGTGCTGTGGCTACAGCATTGACCTGGAATGCTGAGGTCACCGGTTCAAAACCCTGGGCTTGCTCAGTCAAGGCACATATGACAAACAAATAATGAACAACTAAAGTGAAGCAACTATGAGTTGATACTTCTCGTCCCCCACCCTGTAAAATCAATAAAATCTTAAAAAAAATAAAATAAAACAAATAGCTTAGAAGAAAATCCTCCTGGGAATATTTGACAACTGTATTTGGCCTACGAAGACTAAATATCCATCAAGTGGCTCTTCAGAAAAAGTTTGCTAACTGTTGGTGCAAGCACGAAGTTCGAGGGGAAGTTATCTGCAGCTGGAAGACCAGAGAGGGGGCCCAGGCAGGCCGGACCAGCAGGAGGACAGCTGTACCCAGTCTGAGAAGAAGGCTCGAGGGCAAAGGAAAATCTGTTTCAACTCAAGAAGATGGTTGTTGTGGGCTAATGGGACGTGTGTCTGCACAGCACCTTAGAGTACTGCGGGTTCAGTTCCAGACCACCGTAATAAAGCAAGTAAATAAACCATTTTATTGCTGGAGGGTCTTGCCTTCAATTTGTGAAAAAGGCAACATCTGTGAAGTCCTGTACTGAACTGAGAGGGGTCCCCTCAAATGCCACAACACGGGCTGGAGACCTCGTTCTGTGGGAGCAGGAGGCCTCTGAATCCGAATACTCAAGGGAGGAGGGACCATGGCAATCCTCTGGTCAACCAGTTTGATTTTTGTGCATAAAGAGACTGGGGCACAGAACAGCTGGAAATATGACCTGCCGAAGAGCACGTGACTAGTGAGACACAAGGTGGCCTTGGACACTGCCCTCCTGCTCGCTGCCCTTTCCCTTGGAACGGAGGAGGGAGGAGAGAAGGGACCAGAGGAAGACCAGAGCAGAGATGGCTGGAATGCAAAAAGAAAAAGAATCAAGGCAGGAGGTGGACCTTGGCTCGCTCTGCCTGTGCGGGTTCGGGAGGCAGGTGCAGGGGAGAGGGAGTCCCACAGGTCTCAACATTCCAGCCTGGGAGGGGGCGGAGGGCACCCCCTCCAGACACCTCATTAAGCACAGGCCGAGCCTGTTCGGTCTCTAATCAGAAGAAAGACAATGGGGCATGACCGAGAGGCGTCTGCCCTGAGCTGCGTTTCACCTGCTTGGTCACACCTGTTTTCTAAAACAGGTCCCGGTCCCAGAATGTCGGTTCCAGGCTGCATCCTTCTGGTGTGCGATGATGCATAGAGGCTGCTGGCCAACTTATGAGTTCATCAAATCCTACGCAGTGTGCCCCAGGTGGCACACAGATGCCACTTTGAAACTGTGATGGGCAAGATGAACCATGACCAAACACCCAGGTATATTCTTCAGACTTGACACAAATTCCTGATACAAACTTAATGGTCATTACAGTAGGTCAACCTCACACAAACACATCACTGGCTGCTGTTAAATATGTGAGGAAAGCCATGCATGTCCGAGGTGTTTTCCTTTTAGTCACGATTTAAAGGTAATTCTCCGCCTCGGGAGAGCTGTTTATGACCTTCACGTCTGCCTGGCCGGTTCTGAAAGCCATTGCAGAAAAACAGAATGCAAATCCAAGAAGGAAGACAAATGCCCCGTCCTTCCTCATTTTCCACTTCCCTGAGGGGACGCTGCGGGTGATCAATGTGGCCTGGCTAACAAGAGGAGCGCCGGGTAAGGGGAGGAGGCCGGGGGGACGGGACCGGCACATGGCTGGGCTGAGCAGAGAGGAAGACGGAGACGCCACCAGATAGATGCTGCCTGCCACCCACCTCCTGGCAGCACCAAGAGAGCTGCCCAGCTCCCTCCTCTCCCCGGCAGCCAGACCTCCCCGGCTCCAAAGAATAGGATGGAATATGCTGTGTAAGCATTTACGAGGTGGTGTCACTGGCCTCGTGATTATGGAGGGAGCCTCAACACATCAGCGAGATAAAACACCCAGCAGCGGTCTCAGAGAGGTCAAGCAGCTTCTAGGGTGCTACACAGCTTCCTTTCTCGATCAGGTGGCAAATCGAGCTGACCCAAGCCCACCTTGAACAGGTGCCAGCCTGGAAGGGCTGTGGAGGCTGCATGCACGCGTCCCTCCATCTGCCCCTACGGGACAGACTGCAAGGCTGCTCACCAGACCTCAGCGCAGGTCACACTGCTCTGCTAGTGGTGGGATTCCGGGGTGATGTGTCTTTCCTTTTTGTCTGAACTGTTCAGCAGTTGATTAATAAGACTCTATCTTTTTATAAAAACAACAAAGCAATCCATTTTTTAAAAAAATTTAAAAAAAAGTTAAAACTTGCAACGTGTGGCTCTTATCAAACAAACCAGAATCTTGACCTTCATATTTCATAATATGAAGAATGGAGCTCTTGTTCCTGAAGTCGAGCTGGGTTTGTGTTTTATGTCAACACCCACTTTCAGGGCAGGTGGATGTTCCCTGCCCCAGATGTTCATGTCACACAAAGGACAGACCTGACCCCATAAGGTTCTGGCGCACTGATCAAACAGGTGTGCTCGTGCGCACGGACAGGGCTGGTGTCGTGAGCAGTGAGGGGCTAGCCATTTCTCCGGCCTCGTGGCGGCGGGTGACTTACTTGTCCAGGAGCCCTTTCTGTTTGAGGATGTGGTGCACTTCCGCAGAAGTCTGAGGTCCCTGCAGCTTCTGCCCATTCAGCATCTCCTTCTCCAATTCTTCAATGGTCTTAAAAGCAAAAGATGAAAAAAAAAATCTATGGCAAAGATTGGAGACGCACTTATTTCTTTTTTTTACAGGGACAGAGAGAGAGTCAAAGAGAGGGATAGATAGGGACAGACAGACAGGAACGGCTAGAGAGGTGAGAAGCACCAATCATTAGTTTTTCGTTGCCATTGCGACACCTTAGTTGTTCATTGATTGCTCTCTCACATGTGCCTTAACCGTGGGCCTTCAGCAGACCGAGCCACCCCTTGATGGAGCCAGCGACCTTGGGTCTAAGCTGGTGAGCGTTTGCTCAAACCAGATGGGCCCGCACTCAAGCTGGCGACCTCGGGGTCTCGAACCTGGGTCCTCTGCATCCCAGTCCCGACATTCTATCCACTGCGCCACCACCTGGTCAGGCTGGAGATGCACTTATTTCAAGAGGAGAGAGGGGAAGGGGAGCCCAGAAACAGGAAGACATACAAGATAACGGGCTTAAGTGAAAGCAGATGGGTAGACAGGACAAACCAGCAAACAACCAGTTCTGGCCTCCATCTCTGCTGGACAGAGGTTCACCGTAGTCCAGGGGTCTCAAGTAGGAGGAAAGGGTGCAGGGAGGGCAGGGCCGGGGCTAACCTTTCCAGTCCTGGCAAAGGCCTCGGCGACCCTGCGGTTCCGGCCCCCATAGCAGGTGGTGATCAGGTCGGCCACGCCGCAGCTCTCCAGGAAGGTAGCCGTGGACACCTGGCCCTTGCAGAAGATCCTGGCGAAGGCGATCATTTCCATGAGTCCCAGGCGGATGACGGCAGCTTTGGTGTTGTCTCCACTGAGGAGGCCGTCGCAGAACCCGGCTCCCACCGCCACGATGTTCTGCGGGGGAGACAGAGACGCCAGGATGCTGTCACACACCCATTGCGGGTGAGGATGTGGGGAAGGTGGGGGAGAGACCGGACGGGGACTGCCGGTTTCTGCTCAAGCCTCGGTTCTGCCCGTGGCCCTGGAGGGAGAGAGATGTCAGAGGGGACCAGGCTTCTCTATTCCCCTTTATAGGACAGGCACCCAGGTCCGGGGACAGGGGAAGGCAGCAACGGACAGGCATCAGCCAGAAAATGAGAATGCTGTTTGTGGTCTCTGGTTAAATACCATTGGGATGAATGGCGCTATCTTTTGGGTTTGTTTTCAAATCAAATAGTTTATTTAAATATAACATTCACACAGAAAAGGAATACAAATCACAAGTGTACAGCTTGAATTTTCACTAATTGGACACACCCATGTAACCGGCACCCTCATCAAAAAACCAGAACAGAACCAGGGGCCCCTGGTCACCACGCGTCCCCACCCCGACACACCCAAGGGGACCGCTCTCCGGGTGGTAACGGCAGAGCCGCTTTCCCCGCCCTTACACTTCATGTGCAGAGAGGTCACACCGTGTGCAGTCCCTTCTGCCCACCCTCCTTGCCTCAAACTCAGCATGTTTGAGATTTCAGTCCTGTTTTTACACAAAGAACACTGAGTGCCATTGCAGTGGTTTATCCCACGTGGGAACAGCACAGTGCAACCGCTTATCTATTCCTCTGTTGATTGGCCCTGGGCCATTACCGAGGGAGCCGGAGAGCCACCCTGGCACGCAGGCATTTCTCTTGGGCACGCACCTAGGAGTGGGGCTGCCGGCGCGGCCGTCCGCCAGACCCCGGGCAGCCTGCGTGCAGACCGGCCTCTTCAGGAGCCGCCCATCTAGTTCAGGGGGCAGTGCCAAGGGTCACTGCCTGTTTTCTCAAATAATGTTGGAACTGGGGTACACTGTTCATTTCCATGTTGTCTGTGTTTCCTTTTGGGCTGTCCCGGTAGATCTGAGTAGCTGTGACAGAGACCAGATGGCCCAGAGGCCCACAACATTTCCTTTCTGGGGCTGATGGGTAGTTTGCCAACCCCGACCTAGTAGGAAGAATGAGATGTGTACACAGCAGCTGTACCGTGCCGCAGAAAGCGATGCTCCAGAGAGGTACTGCAAATCAGCCCACGTGCTCTGGCTGAGCAGGCCCTGTGTGGGAAGCCCCCCACTGGGCCCTGGGGGGCAAGGCAGCACTGAGCGGGTGCACACCGAGTGGGGGCCAACGGGGCCTTGAAAGGAGCTGCAGAAAGAATCAGACAGAGGTCCTCCTCAAGGAGCTGACCGTCTAGTTGGGAAAAGACACAACAAAGCAGATCGCGAGACATGAGGACAAAAGCATGCTGAGGCGTGGTGGGAGCTGCACGCTTCATTTCAAGCAGGGAAGGCTGCACAGAGGAGGTGGCGTCGCAGCTAGGCCTCAAATCAAATGTAAAACCAGACTACCACACAGGACCAGTAACGCCTGCATGGTCGCACAGGGGGCACTCATTTGGGACCTCGGGTGAGTCCTTGGGCGCCGGCCCCTTTCCACTTGACCAGCTACTTCACCAAGAACACTTAACACCAGAAAAATGCAAGTCTTCTGACTCAGTTGAACCACACGAGCACTCTGCTATACTGTCTGGTGACTGTGAATGGACTTGTGCCTTGAAAGGTATCAAAACAGGAAGCTAGTTGGTAACAAATGGGAAATCAGGAAAAATGAGTGCATTTCCCCGCTCCAGATGATAGTTTTATTAATGGAAGAGAACATTCCTTTTTTTTTTTTTTTAATTTTTTTAAAATTTCTTTTTATTTTTTTATTTTAGAGAGGAGACACAGAGAGAGAGAGAGAGAAAGGGGGGAGGAGCTAGAAGCATCAACTCCCATATGTGCCTTGACCAGAGCAGGGTTTTGAACTGGTGACCTCAGTGTTTCCAGGTCAACGCTTTATCCACTGCGCCACCACAGGTCAGGCGGAAAAGAACATTTCTTAAACCCTCGGGCCCAGTAAAATCTGAGGGACGAGGTGAAAAATGGAATGAACTGGCGAAGAAAAATGTCTTTTCTGGCTGATGTGTGGTCTTTGATAAAATGTATCAAGCACAGCATTGTTGTGGCTAACCTCCAGGGAGAAAAGAGACCCGCCCACTTAGACACTGCTGTCCCTCACCTCACCGGGAGACCAGAGCCACAAAGCCGCTTGAGATAGAAACAATCTGGAGAGTCCTGAATGAAGCTTGGTCTGCTTCCAACCCACAGGCCCCTCTGCCCCTGCAGCCACCAGGCGCCCGCAGAGGGCAGAGGGCTGGGGAACGGGATCAGCATGGAAACGGCCCCAAATGTACTTCTTCTTCCTCAGTAATAACACGAGTGTCTTTTGGCTACTAGTATTCCTCTCACTGCTATCAACACAGAAAGAAAAATATCCTCTAAAAGTAATCAGCAAGCTGACACGGATGCGTGCGGGTTTTAGACAAACGCACCACTTCTGGGTTCTAGCCTCACGGCGCAGTGCTGAGCGAGAGCAGACTGATGAAGCGCCTCCCAGGCGGCCCACCCCCTCCCTGCGGGGGCCAGCTTCCGTGTACAGCCCGGGCCTGCCTGCCGGCCGCTGCAGGGAGGGTCCGCAGGGGCTCGGGGACTCGGGTCTTCTGCATTAACAGCCTGACAGGGAGTATGAGCTTTCAGAAGGTACTGACTTCTGCCCGTGTCCGCAAAGGCCTCCAACCCCTTCGCACCGCCCAGGGGATGCGCTGCACAGGTTTCATCAGCTCCCTGATGGCAGCCATCCATCCCAGCGACCTGCTGTGTGCGCAGGGGTGAGGACGCTGCCAGATCCCGGCTGGGCCCTTGCTGTCTGGCAGAGTGGTGTGAGAGCCACGGGGATGGGCCCTGTGAGAGGAGCGGTGAGAGGCTGAGGACCCAGCAGCTCTGCTCCAGAGAGCACAAGTGGCGGGGTCCCTTGGAACACCAGACCTTTTAAATGGGCTGCTGGGCAGAGACTAAGAGTCGGTGTGTTATTGATGTTACCAAGGCAACGAGATGAGGCCTGGGATCCAAAGGGTTAGATTGCTAAAATTGCTCTCCGGTGCCTCCTGCCTACACTGTGTCCCTGTGTCCCCCTTCATCACACATGACCCCTTCTGGAGGTCACCTGACAAACCAACCCCAGTAAAAACTGATGGACTGAACGGGAGATAACAGGGACCTCAGTTCAACAAGTGGTTCCTACACAGAGACAGGAGAGGGGCAATGTACTAAGTGACCACGTGGGCCACACCGGCCCCATGCACGCACCGGCTCACTGGGACCCCCACATGTACCCACCCTCCTGGCTGGCTCAGCAAGGTTCCGAGGCTTGCCAAGGACCCATCGGCTGAGAGATACAGCTGGGATGTGCTCCCAGTGCCGGGATCCACCGCCGCTCCTTCCCTGTGCCTGGCTGCTTCCACCCTGTGACAAATGCGGCCTGGCCACCCAGTCCCTGGGTCGCGGACCTTCCTGAGCCCTCTGTGATTAGATGTGAGAGAGGAGTGCCCGCGTGGCCTGCATGGAGGCTTGGGAGGCAAAAAGGGTAGGCTTAGGAGGAGAAAGATTTGTGTGTGTCGGGGGAATAATAAAAATAACAACAAAAGTTGACCTTATTGAACTGTCCTAAGTGCCTTATGTATTATTAATGCACTTCATCCGCACAGCACTCCTACCAGGCAGGTGCTATGCCCAAGCACACAGGAACAGGAGCGTGCCCACGGTCCCGCCGTCAGGCCCCGCAGAGCGGGGTTTCCAACCCAGGAGCCCGGCTCCCGCAGCCTCTCCAGGGGGGACAGCGCACCACGCTGCTCAGAGGGCCATCTCAGAGTCAAGATAAGAACTTTCTAATAGGAAGAGCTGATCCCACCCACCTGCAAAGGCTTAGAGTCAAAGTGGTGAGCTACCATTCCCTGGAAGCATCCAAGCAGGAGCTGTGAGGACGAGCCCTGAGTTCCAAAGCAGTGCTTCTGACCTGTTGTGTCACTGCACTCAGAGAAAAGGCAGAGGAGGGGCCCGTGGCCTTGGGGCTCCTGCCACTCTCGGCCCCTTCACTGTGGGGCACATAGGTAGGGACCACCTCACCATTTCCACTATCTAACCTCCCCACAGCAGAGAGAGGGGCACAGGGGGCGACTGCGGGGTAAGCTCTGCCCTTCTGAGGGGGCCCCTGGGCCCCAACCCAGTTTAATCGTCTTATGATGGACCCTGAAATTCTCGTCCTCTCCCTCTGCCACCAATACTGTCGAAAGAAAAATAAACACACGGAACCAGTCAGATCACGTTTGCACAGCATTTGAGCAGATGTCCTCTGAGATCACTCAGCTGCGTGAATTATCTTTCTCCACTGTGCATTCACATCTGCTTTCAACTGTTCTGGAGCTAAAAATACCATCACTTCTAGAAGACAGATATGCTTGTCCATCTCCTGGGCAATGGCAGTACTTGAGGCATTCATCCACCCCGGAGTGCCACCTCTGTGATTCTGAATTGGGTCCGGTTGGTGCGACCCCCATCCACCTCTGCCCCAAATGAGCCACTCTGTAGGGAGAGCAGGTACCAAAATCCCTAACAGGCCTCCTGCCAACAAAAATGAAAAGCCATTCTAAGCTCAGACACAAGACCAGCATAGGTTCCCATTAGCAGGCTTTTCCAGAACTGTCAATCTAGAACGTTCTTCCCCAGCACCCTTTATTCTGGCCAGACACCTCACAGCTTCCCCATCCACCACCAAAAATATCCAGTCACTTAAAAGCAGCCTTGGATCGACACAGACCAGTGCTGAGCAATTAGGCATTCACGATGCCCCTGCTGTCGAGTGGTCATTAAACTAATGAAGGACTATTAAAAACATATAAAAATCCCAACCAACAAAAATAAACAAAGCAGCCAAAGCCAGCATCTCAAATGTATGATAGGACCTGCCCATAATGTGAAGAACGCCCACACAGGCATTCAGATACAGACACATGCTGCCTGGGAGCCCAGGTTGACCAACTTAATTTTTTAAATTCTCGCTGTATAGGAACTTGTGGCTGCACATACAAATACGGTATTAGTTCTAGGAAATGTTTTTAAATTCTGGCAAGAAAACAAGATGTACAATCTAGAGAAAGAATGGAAAGGCATTCTTGGGACTGTGGTCTCCTTTTAATCTTTGTAACTCTTGCTTAAACAAAGTGAGGTGAATGCCAGAATCCCTAATTCTCTTCCCTAGGTGCTCAAATTCCTGAAAAGCAGCTTTTGCTACAAAAAAAATGACTCAGCAAGCCAGCTCCCAGCTGGTTCTTCCCTAGAGTCAAGATAGTAAGAGGGACCTTGACCTAGTCTTTTATTTATTTTATTTTTATTTTTTGTGGCAGAGACAGAGAAAGTCAGAAAGAGGGACAGATAGGGACAGAGAGAAAGGAAGGGAGAGAGATCTTTGTTGCAGCTCCTTAGTTGTTCATTGATTGATTTCTCATGTGTGCCTTGAGGGGGGGGGGGCTACAGCAGACCGAGCGACCCCTTACTCGAGCCAGCGACCTTGGGCTCAAGCTGGTGAGCTTTTTGCTCAAACCCGATGAGCCTACGCTCAAGCTGGCGACCTTGGGGTCTCGAACCTGGGTCCTCCACATCCCAGTCCGACAATCTACCCACTGCGCCACCCCCTGGTCAGGCTTGACCTAGTCTTTTAAAATGTGGAGGCAAACCTGGGAGGGTGAACACACCATACACTTTATAGAGATGTGTCGTAGAATTTGGGCACCTGTATAGTTAACAAGTATCACCCCAATAATATTCAATTAAAAAAAAAGTGGAGGCAAGTAAGGACCCCAAATGCGGAAACTTCCCCGTATTTTAGCCTCCCAAGCCCCTGGCAGCTGCTTCTTTAATCTGATCTTTCCCCTGAGATAAAACTATTCTTGAAAACAAACAAACAAAACTCCATAAGCAGCAGGTTTTTTTCCTTTAACAAGAACAACCAACCGAACCATCAAAGCAACAGAGCAGCATAATTCAGAGGAAATAGTTCCTTTTCCTAGTCAAGGTAACATGTCAGAGAAATATATGAATTAGTAGAAGACGTTGCTCTCAGGTGAAGCTCTACAAGCGAGGTTCTCTCCACGCTTCCCAAATATCAACGCTGCCAACTGCCCAAAGAACAAAGCACCATCATTCTCCCAGACTGAGAACAAAACTGATCAGAAGTGAGAGAGAAACTCGAAGCACCCAGGAAAGGCTGGGGCAGAGCAGGAAGTGATGAACAAGGCTCTCGATTCACTATTCTTTGCCGAAGCGCATAGAACACAGGGCCCATTCTTCGGGATTAGATTCAGTAACGCTAACAGTGGCCACGCATGATCAACCCCCCTCCGGGAGCAGCGGTAAAAGGTTGACTTTACCTTAAGAGCACCACAAAGTTCAACGGTATCTGCGTCATCAACCACCGTAATTCGAAAATTTGGAGTCTGCAGAAGTTCCTTGAAGAGAAGGCCATTCTCCATTATTTTGCTGCCTGTAGCAAGGTGAGAAAAGGGGAAATTCATAACAGTCTCCAATCTTAATTTGCACATTGAACACAGTTTAAAATAAGTTTGTTTTTTTTCCCCCTTATTATAAAAGCAATGCCCTGGCTAAATGATAGTTCAGTTGGTTAGAGCATCATTCTGATATGTAAAAGTTGCCAGTTCGATCCCTGGTCAGGGCCCAGACAGAAACAGATGGATGTTTATATACATACATATATACATATTAAAGTAACATATGGTCATTATAGAAAATTTAGAATACTCCTACAAGTAGAAATAGAAGATGAAAATTTTCCAGAATTCCAGAACAGATGATCATTAATGATTTGGCATACATCTTTAACTTACTGAAATATGAATATACATAGTTTTTCTCAAACCTGGGAACATAATCTATATGTGGTTTCATAATCTGCTTCCTCCCATTTTACGGGCATGACTAATTTTCAATGACAGCGTATCTTTTCTGCTTCATTTTAAATGGCTGCTTTGGCCTGACCTGTGGTGGCGCAGTGGATAAAGCGTCGACCTGGGAACACTGAGGTCGCCGGTTTGGAACCCTGGGCTTGCTCGGTCAAGGCACATATGGGAGTTGATGCTTCCAGCTCCTCCCCCCTTTCTCTCTCTCTCTCTCTCTCTCTCTGTTCCCTCTCTAAAATGAATAAAATAAAAAGAAATTAAAAAAAATAAAAATAAATTAAAAAATGAAAATAAAATAAATAAATGGCTGCTTTGTGTTTTTCAGTGTCTGTACATTGTATTTTATCTACGCATCTTTCTACTGTTTTTGAAATCTAAAATTGTGGCAACATTTTGCTACTCTAAATACTTCTAACCTCGATTTCTGTGTTTATATCTATAACAGATTATTGTTCGAAATCACTTACACCCTGTTCCCATGGGAGGAGAGTTCTTCCTTTCTATAGATGTTAGGCTTGACTATGCAATAGTATTGGACCAGTGGTTCTTAACCTGGGTTCTATCGAACCCTAGGGGTTCAATGAGTCGGTCTCAGGGGTTTGGAGAAGCCTCTGCCACGGAGGCCAGAATAAAGTAATAGCGTAATTTGTTGTGAGTTCATGCACTTTGTTGGTTTTGTTCTTTGACCAAGGTGATGTTCATGCACGGCTCATTTTGTGCACCAGTAAGAAAACATATACCTATGTCTTGAATTTGGAAAAAAAATCATATTTTATTTATCACTAAAGAAGGGTTCGGTGAATGTGCATATGAAACTGGTGGGTTCGGTACCTCAAAAAAGGTTAAGAACCACTGTCTCGGACTCACAGCAAGTGGGCATTATTTCCCCACCTGCTGCCACTGGGCTCAGCCACGTGATTTGCTTTGGTCAATGGGACATTACAGACAGGACGCAGTAGACGCATGATGCCCACTGCACAGTAGGGCTGGTTCCCTTGTACTTCTGCCTTCACTGGGAGAAGATACCCCGGCTAGTCCATGGGGCCCAACAGGAAGATGACAGACGCATGGGGCAGAGCCACCCCAGCTGTCCTGACCAAGATCTGCCAACCCACAGTGGACCCGCAGATGTGGTAGCTGTGCTTATTTTGCACGCCACTGAGATTCTGTGACTGTTACTTTGCATCCCTATGGCCATAGCGAACTGATACATCAACAGATATTTTCACTGATTAGTGTGGGAGACAAACATGCATTCAGAGTCCTTGTTTGTGCTGCTGCTGGATCCCCTCCACTGGGACAGTGCCTAGAATGAGCTGGCTGTGCAGTAGTGTTTGCACTTTTATAATGATGTGAAATGTGCTCTGTTGTTGGGGGTACAGGGTGGGGCTCAGCGCTGGGAAGGCTCTGGAAATCAGGATGAAAAAACTGACAGGCTAAGTCCTGGCTCCCAAGTCAGTATATCCACACAGATGGCAGAAAGCTCACTGAGGACTACAGTACGTGGGCTCTGCTTGCCTCGATGTCCCCACGCTTGTCCCTAAGCTTGTCTGCACATTGCGGTCCCCTAGGGATCTTTAAAAACACTAAAGCCCAGGTCACATCCCAGACCAATCAAGTCAGTCTCTGAGGTAGAGTAGGCATCAGTAATTTCTGAAGCTCCCCCGATAATTCCAATGGGCAGACAAATGTGCACACCTCTGATTTAACTTCCTGTAGTCTCAGCTTTCTCCTGAGTAAATCACTGTGGCACCCTTAGGGCTGTTGTGAGGTCACATAAGAATAAGGTGGGAAGGCTCTGGCCAGTTGGCTCAGTGGTAAAGCGTTGGACCGGCATGTGGAAGTCCCAGGTTCGATTTCCTGCCAGGGCACACAGGAGAAGCGCCCATCTGCTTCTCCACCTTTCCCCCTCCCCTTTATCTCTCTCTTCCCCTCCCGCAGCCAGGGCTCCACTGAGCAAAAGTTGTCCTGGGCACTGAGGACGCCTCCACGGCCTCCGCCTCAGGTGCTAGAATGGCTCCAGTTGCAATAGAGCAGTGCCCCAGATGGGCAGAGCATCGCCCCCTAGTGGGCATGCCGGGTGGATCCCAGTTGGGTGCACGTGGGAGTCTGTCTCTGCCTCCCTGCTTCTCACTTCAGAAAAATAAAAAAAAATTAAAAATAATAATAAGGTGGGAAAATATACTATTTGTCATAATAAGCACTCATACAATAATAATGGGCTAGATGATAATTACCATGCTTATGACTATATTTCCCATTTACAGACAGGAGGTCCAGAGGTTTACCAACTTGCCCAAGGTCACACAGCTCCTAGGGGGCAGAATGCAAATTCTAACCCAGGTGCTCTGGCTCCAGGGCTCTAATTATGCTCTGGTGCCTTTCGGGGGGGTGAGAAAAGAGAAGATAAACCAGAAAAATCCAAACAAAGATGACAATAGATCTCTATTCTTCCAATGCAGAAAAAAAAAAAAAGATGATTGTCAACATTAAAATTATACCCACAAGAAATATAATGGCAAAACAATCTGCAGGAGAGTAGAGAGAGGTGGGGACACAGATGAAATAAGAGTGACCGGGAGTTACTCATTACTAAGATGGGCAAGGGAGGCGGTTACATGGGGTTCATGATACTGTTCTATCTCCTTCTGGTTCTTTTCAAGAAGATTTTCCATAAAAAAATGTTTAAAATACCTAGAAACTTTCTATTCTACAAACATTGCTGTTATCTATGATTTAGCTGAGTTCTTTTTCCAAATATTATAACTTTCATTTTAAGCAAACTGTCTTCTTTAATAAACAGTGACGGGCCCACCTGGGTGAGTCTGTGCAACACTGTTTCATCACCTGGGTGGGGGACACTAGCCCCCAGCGTCCCCATCATGACACCATTACCGTCTGTCTCCTCTGTCTCTCACCACGGACCACTGCTCAGTGCCTCCAACATGAGAGATGCTGATGAGCATCACAAACAAGCCACTCACTCAAGTGACTTTAAATCCAGCTGTGTGCTGCTCTGAGCCATCTGAAAACAGGCAGGGAGAAGGGCGTTCTCCACTCACCACTGATACAGGGTGTGTGTGTGCATGTGTGAGTTCTTCTGTGGCTGCAGATAACTCACAGTGCCCACTAGAGAGGTGAGCTTGACTTACAGCAATCAACATTTTTTCTCAAATGTACTTAAAAAAATTAATTTTAAATCACGAATAAGAAAGCACTAAATGTATTATTATCAGCTGTAAGCAGTAATGTGGCAAGCAGGGACGCAGACCATCCGGCACAGAAGAGGTAATGCCCAACAGCCATGTGGAAGGGCTGCCCCAAACTCAGTATGAACCAAGAGACAGGAAAATCCCCTTCACCGTCAAGCCAAGTTTGAGACAGAAGCAACCTCTTAACAAGACTCCTTCAAAACCACCATCTCGGTCTGATTTAGTATTTGTTTCTGTGCTTAGAAGCTCCACAAGGAGCTTAGGTATATCCTCAACATTCAGTGCCCTGCCTGGCACGTAATATGTACATATGGGATGACTGATTAAAAGTCTTGGATTCTGTGAGGTCAGTCCCAAGAATGAAGGGAACTCTTACCACGAGGGGGCACTGTAGTTCACACCAGGCCAGTTAGTACTGATACAAGATGCCAAAGAAATAGAGCCATTTTTCTTCACCTTCTTCTATGGAAGATTCAAGTGGGCTAAAAGTCCTGAATCTACCATAATTCAAAATGAGTTGGTTCTAATGTCATCAAGAAAGGCAATCTGAATAAGCACAGTGCAATGATCAAAGACAGGAAATGTAATGTTGATACAGTTAGCTAACACTCCTTGAATGTTCTTTACTTTGTGACACTCTCTTAAGCCCTTCATCGTCACTTGGGGCAATGACATTTTAAAGTGTGGGCCAGTTGTTTTATAACATGTCACTTACTTTGGACTGTCTGATATTTCCTCATGATTAAATTCAGGTTGTATAAGACAATTTAGAGACTATCATCTTCGTGTTTGTTCTATCTGACTTTCAATGTTTTACTTACTTTAATTCAGGTCAGTCCTGTTAATCATGGTGCAACTCACAGCTAAGGCAGTGGAAGCACTGGGTAAACAGAAGCCAGAGGGAAGAGAGGTGACTTCTCTGTAAACGTCTGTCTTTACAAACCGACAGAGTCTAATGCATCATCCAATTGGGAACTTTCCTACAATAAACCAGGCTTAGAGGCAGGAAAAATCCTCATCAAAATCTACAGGTAGACACAAGGTTAAACCAAGGACTGGAGAGGAAGTCTCAGCTTTACAGAATGATTGGGGTAACCAGGCAATTCCAACCAACTAACTGGCAAAACTGATTGGCAACTGATTATTGGCAAATGGGGCTGAGTTGGAAAAACTAGTTAATGATTTAAAAAAAATTAATTACCGATTAAATACTACTTCACAAAGAGTTTTAAGTGCCCCTATAAATGGGATTGTTGTTGGAATACTAGGCAGCTATAAAGATGTATGTTAATGAACTTTAAAAGATGTTTGCGCCTGACCTGTGGTGGTGCAGTGGATAAAGTATCACCCTGGAATGCTGAGGTCCCTGGTTCAAAACCCTGGGCTTGTCTGGTCAAGGCACACGTAAGAAGCAACTGCGAGTTGATGCTTTCTGCTCCCCTGCCCCAATTTTCTCTCTCCTTCCTCTCTCTAAAATCAATAAATAAAATCTTTAAAAATAAATAAGTAAGCCTGACCAGGCGGTGGCGCAGTGGATAGAGCGTCAGACTGAGATGTGGAAGGACCCAGGTTCGAGACCCCGAGCTCGCCAGCTTGAGCGCGGGCCCATCTGGCTTGAGCAAAAGCTCGCCAGCTTAGACCCAAGGTCGCTGGCTCCAGCAAGGGGTGGCTCGGTCTGCTGAAGACCCGCGGTCAAGGCACATGTGAGAAAGCAATCGATGAACAACTAAGATGTTGCAGAAAAATAGTGAAAGTGAAATGAAATAATAAAAATATCTTTCTTTGATTACCTCTGTTTTCCACAATGACATAATATCTATGCAATTAGAAATAAAGAGAAAAGAAATGCAAAGAAAAAGAGGTCAAAGTGCCCTAACGTGCTGGCACGTACGAGAATCAGGAGTTACATTTCCCCACGCACCCTATCTCAGGCAAGACGGCCTGGCCTCTCTCAGCGCTGCCTGTTACAGATCTGCCGGGAGAAACGGTGCACAGTGCTCGAGTGTCTGACAAGGGCAGAAGTAAGTTCTGGAGTGGCAGACAAATGTATATAAACTCTTGCCAAACAACTGCAAATATAAATAGATTACCCTCCTATGATTCCTTTAAATGGTACACAAGCACTTGAGAATTCCAAAGCCCCTTTTTTAAAAGAAACAAATCTTTTTTTTTTTTTACAACAGCCATGTTCTATAAAATTAGAAAGAACTTCCTATTTCAGGAAACAGGAGAACCAAGTTCATGCCTAGGTTCTGTATTTTCTGTGTGACCGTGGGGCAGGGAACTCATTCCCTGAACCTCAGCTTATTCACCTCAAAAGAGGAATAACTCCCACCAATTTTCTGATCTTCTTGGAGTTCAATAAGGCTCCAGATACTGGCATTTGCGAGTAAAGGAAAGCTGGGTTTCTAAGGCCAGGGGAACCCCACTATGGATGGAAGCACCTGCTTCTCAGCACAAGCAACCTACACTTTTGCGTCCAACCTTGGTAATTTGTTATTGGATCACGACAAGTCAAAATGGTCTGCTTGGCTTCCCTTCCATTCTGGAGGTTGCTGAAACACTTCGGCTGCACAGAATGGCCTCCTTCTATAAAGTCCACACCCCACTAAAGGTCCACCACAGGAATGTTAAGGGGTCAGGGAAGAGGCCACTCCAGGAAACACCAGAAATGTAAAATGTACGTGTAAGGACAGCAAAGGCCCGGGCTCCCATGGCCCCAGGTGGCTCTCACCGATGGTGGTCTCGCAGAACTTCTCGGCAGCCACCTCATTGGCAATGTTGGCTCCCATCAGCACACTGATGTCGATGCCCATCTTCTCTCGGATGATGTCAGAAATGAGCTTCAGCCCCTCTGGGCCCTCGTCTATGCCCTATAAGGAGGTCAAGAAGTTAGGGAAAAACAAGCCACCGAAACCAAAGACGTACGGGATCGTTGCTTTATCAGTTATCTAGATTCAGAAACACAATGCATCTTGAAAACATAAATGCAGCCCTGGCCGGCTGGCTCAGTGGTAGAGTGTTGGTCCAGTGTATGGATGTCCTGGGTTTGATCAGGGCACATAGTAGAAGTGACTACCTGCTTCTCCGCTCTTCCCTCCCTCTCTCTCTCTCTTCCCCTCCCACAGCAATGGCTTGATTGATTCGAGCATACTGGACCCAGGTGCTGAAGATGACTCTGTGGAGCCTCTACCTCAGGTGCTAAAAATAGCTTGGTTGTAAGCATGGCCCCAGATGGGCAGAGCATCGGCCCCAGACGGGGGCTGCTGGGTGGATCCTGGTCGGGGTGCATGTGGGAGTCTGTCTCTATCTCCCCTCCTCTCACTTGGAAAAGAAAAAGAAAAAAAGAACATATATACTACATATGCACTGTTTAAAGAATAACAAGAACATGAAAAGAAAATGAGCATGTATACCCACCTTGGATATGAACCCACCCGGGGTAAGAAACAGAACATGACTGACACCACTAGAGTCCTGTGTCTCTCCCCAAGTTCATCCATCCTCTAGGGTGAACCACTATCCTGAATTCTTTATGCACCACTCCCTTGCTTTTCTTGATCATCTGCCACATAAAACTGACCCTGAACAATATGGTGTAATTATACCTGTTTTTGAAAGCCTATAAGTGGAACTGTATGGTTCTATGTGATGTGCTGGTTTATGCCACATTATTATTATAGAGATGCACCCATGTGGCTGCATAAGTGCTCTGGTTTATTTCTCTTTACTACCGTGCAATATTCCAAAACGAGCCATTCAAAGTCCACCATCCGCTTATCCAGCCTACTGCTGATGGACCCTGGGGTCGTTCCAGATGGCTTTCCTAAACATTCATCTATGAACAGTCTGGAACAGAGTCTCTCCAAGGGGCTCTTAAGCTGCTTTATAATGCGGACCCCACCCCGGGCAGTCAGAAGTTTATGAAAGCATTCTCAGAATTTCATATGCATAAATCAAAATACATAAGATTAACCAGGAAGTGAATTAAAGTATAGGTACCAAAATTAAAAAAAAAACAACTTCGGATAAAGTAATATACATGCTGTTTTATTAATGCAATTAGAAAAGGATGCCATGGCAGGTCTAATAATTATTCTAATTTAAAAGGAGTGACGAGCATAAATGACACCCGAGATATCTGAAGCCACCGTAAGTGACAGGACATATAGCTGTGACTACTATTGACAAGAGGGTCCCAGGCCCCGCTAATGCTACTATGATTAAAGCTTTGGCTTGTGGTCTTCCTTCGTAAGTGAAGAATATGCTCATTTTAGTTAGAGGTTAAAACGAATAAAAATGGAACTCCCCCCTGCTCCCCATTTAAGACCATGAAGCTCCTGAATTCTGTGTATGGATCTTTGGGGGTATTTCGTGAAGTGCTAGCTAAAAACACCTTCTTTTAAAGGAAAAGGTAAGAGTGGGAATACAGACCACTGGTGATTTCCAGAGCACTGAGTCCCCCACGCTGGCCGGGAAGCTTCTGCCAGCAAGGCTACCAGGAGCCCACCCCCCAACTTGTGCCACAGGAAGCAGTCTCCTGCTAAAGTGGAGCTAAGCTAGGCTCCTGGGCTGTATGTCTTTTACTTTCCAGGCATCTTTACAAAAACTAACAAAAAAACCCCAAACTTGCTGTAACCTCCCCTTCCCTTCCTTGGAACTAATGTCTAGCGAGGTTTTTCTGGCCCAGATCGCGGGAGAGTTACCTTGATGAGCGTGATTCCCACGGCTCTTTGGGGCACTTTCCCCGTGATCTCGTCGCAGATCCTGCGGATGAACTGGTGGGGGATGACGAACACCAGCAGGTCGGCGTCCTGCACGGCCTCGCTGAGGTTTGGGACGGCGACCTGGCACGGCAAGGAGGGGGACACGGTTACTCCTTCCCCAGAACGTGCTGGTCCAAACGCTTTCACTCCCTGGCCTTCTCAGGTGCCTCCTGCGTGCGGACAGGCAGGCAGGGGGGCAGGCAGGTGTGGGGTGCGTCCTGCCTTCCTCTCTCACAGCCGGCCTCTGAGGCCGGGAGTTTCCCTACCTGTATAAGGGACTCACCACAGTACTGAGGGCTGTGCTCTGTTGCTCTCCTAACCCCCAATCCACTTCCTTTTTGCCCACTCTGTTTTCCAGGAGGCTGCTTGCTGTGGGCTCTTTCCTCTGGGAACCCTTGCTTTCTGCCTTCCTGGTGGCTTCGGCCAAGGGGGGGCGCTGTCGGGGCGTCCAAGGTGGGATGAGGCAGGTCAGGCGTCTGAGTCTCCTGGGCCACTCCTGCGTGGGAGCGCAGGCCTGCTCCCTGGCTGCACTCACAGCTACGCCTCCCGACAGGCAGCGCTTGTCCACATCTCTGAGCTCTTGTCAGGCTGTTCGGTGACAGCGGTCTGTCCCCTTGCCCTCTCAGGGCGGTCACGGCTTCTTGTTGCCACTAACCTCTGGGCGCTTCACCAAGGCCTCTTGGTTCCCTGGACTCTCCCCACAGCTCTTTAAACAGTCCCACAGTGACCCTCCTCGGCTAAGCACTCAGAGTGCGCTTGTGAAGAATGAAGGGTCTGGAAAAATGTCTGGCACCTGGCACGCACTCAGTACATGCCAGCTCTTGTGATTGTCTGCCTTCAGAGTAAGTACAAAAATGGGTTTTAAAATTTAACAGGGGCAGAGAAATACAGTCACACAGACACACAGCAGAGGTGAGGGCATCCCGTCTCCCATGGAGATTGCTGGCCGATGCCCACCCAGTGTCTGTTCTACCTTCTTCCTGAGCAGGAGAACCCCCAGTCTGGGCCCAGGCTCAGAAATGCCAGGAAAGAAGGCTCCCCTACTTTAATTGTGCAATTCAGGCAGAACTGCCCCTCCCTTGCTCCACAGATGACTGTGTGTGTGTGTGTGTGACAGAGACAGAGAGAGAGGTACAGAGGTACAGATAGGGACAAATAGGCAGACAGAAAGGGAGAGAGATGAGATGCATCAATTCTTCATTGCAGCTCCTTAGTTGCTCATTGTCTGCTTTCTCATATGTGCCTTATTGGGGAGGGGGTCTTACAGCAGAGCGAGTGACCCCTTGCTTAAGCCAACAACCTTGGACTTCAAGCCAGTGACCATGGGTCATGTCTATGATCCCACACTAAAGCCCGCAACTCTGCGTTCAAGCCGACATCCCTGTGCTCAAGCCAGCGACCTCAGGGTTTTGAACCTGGGTCCTCTATGTCCCAGTCAGACGCTCCATTCACTACGCCACTGCCTGATCAGGCTATGATGACCCTGACTTGTTCAAGCCCCTGAGGACACAGAAGGCCTTGCACTGCCCTTTATTCTTTCTGTCAGATATTTGGACAACTTAACTTCCAAACTCAGAACCCTAGGGCTCCTTTCTCTCCTCACTGACAGCGTCAAGAATAACCATGGGCCTGAAATGAATATAAAATAATATTAACTGTCAACTGTAAGTGGGGGGGGGGCATAACCGTGGGGAAATGCTGCCTGGCCCTAGTTCAGTGACAGCAGAGAAAAACCATCATTGTCTAGAAGTCAACAGATTCAGCAGGCTCGGGAATGAGTCCACCAGGAATCAAATCCCAACCCTAGTCTCTAGCTATGTGGCCCTGCATTAACCTCCCTGAGTCTTGGGTTCCTCCCCCATAAAATCAAGATCATCATCGTAATAGGGAAACTAATAATATCAACCTGTCAAAAAAAAAAAAAAAAAGGAAACAATAGTCCAAAATGGAGTCACTTTCGCTAAACCAGGTCATCAAACCAAAACTTAATTAACTAATTTAACTGCAGTTTCAGCCTATCCTGGGAGTGACATTTTAAAATCAATCACTCTGAACTTCCTGACCAACACTAGTGAGGTAATCTGCCTGATAAGCTGCCCCTGTCCTTCTCAACAGGAAGGAGACTATGCCTGAAATAACCCAGTCTTTTTAACTTTCTTGTTCCACCCTCTTTCTGCCCATGAAAACCTTCCATTTTGTACAACTTCTCTGAGCACCTTTCTCATTGCCGGATGACATGCTAGATAGAAGTCATGGATAGCTCAAGAAAGCCAATTAGATCTTCAAGTGTACTTGGTTGGATTTTGTTCTTTACCAAACCTAAGAGGGTTATTCAGAGCATGAGACAATGTATGTAAACTACTTAGCACCGCGCTTGACACTAATGAGCGATGTAACCAAAAGCCAAACAAAAGTCTTCAGGGAGCAAGGTCTTTGTAGCTCACTGAACTCCTGGCACTTGTCAGCTTATAAACCTGTCTCCCCTGCTGGACTCAGGAGGGAAGTAAGGTCACCTTACCCCTCTTTCTGTTTCCAGCACCGGACACTGTGCTTTGCATGCTCATGAAGGTCTGGTGTGTAAATATACGTAGCGATGGTGTTTCATTAACAAAGGAGATGAGCTTCTCTGGCTAACCACAGGAATGAGGCAACCACCATGGCTGCCATTACAGAAAGCCACCAAAGGGGTGCCGCTGGCGACAGAAGTTCATGAACTCCCCTCAGACAAGCAGCAGGGTCCCCGCCTCTTGTTCCTCGTGTTCATTTCTTCCTTCCCCTGCAAGTCACTGGAATGAGGTCCGGCAGTGACCTGATTTTTCTCTCCCAGACCTAACATAAGATTGAATTTTAAACTGTCAGTCTTACAACTTTCTATTTTCTCTTCTGTAATTTAGGTCTGGACCTTGATTTTAATTACAGACCAAGGTCCACGTGCTAGGGAGTAGATCCAAGTCCACGTACTTAGAAAGGTTCTATCAGGAGTCACCAGGGCATGTGAGCAGCCAGAGACAGGCTTGTTAGCTCAGCTCTGATGTGACCTTTGGATGCCAAGAAAGCAACCTGTTATGAGCCAAACTGTGTCCTTACAAACTGTGTAAGCCGGAACCTTGGTACCTCAGAATATGACTGTATTTGGAGACAGGGTCTTTATAGAGGTAATTAAGTTAGAACAAGGGCCTTAAGATGGGCCCTAATACATGATTGGTGTCCTTATAAAAGGAGATCAGGACACAGACAACACAGGAGGAAGGCCGTGAGAAGACACAGGAAGAAGGTGGCCACCTACAAGTCAAGGAGAGAGCTTCATAAGAAACCCACCGTGCTGACACCTTGATCTTGGACTTGAAGCTACGGCATTGTGAGCAAAAAAATTTCTGTTGATTAAGCCATCTGGTCTATTGTCCCTTGTTATGGCAGCCCTTGCAAACTAAAGCAAAGCCCATTTCAGAGTCTGGAAAACCAAAACTGGCCAAGCAAAGAACGCAGTAGGCCAAAGGAACAGGAGAAGAGGAAGGTAGATTTTATATTTCCTCATGTCCCAAGTGCTAATAGCTGAGCATAACTTGCAGAATTAACCAAATGTACTTTTCATCCTAAAGACTTACCACGTTTTCTGGCAGCTTGTGTCCAGGGAGATATTTCACATTTTCATGGTCATTATTTATGATGTCTGTCAGTTTTCTCCCATTAACCGTTTCTTCAAAAACCCACATCTTGACTGTGGACGAAAACTTCTGAAGTTTCTTGACATTATTACCAATTATTTTCGCCACAGCAGAACCCCTACAAAAGAAAAGAGTGTAAAAGAAAAAAAAAAAAAGTCCATCACGGTTTACCCTTCTAACGACATGTCCCTCCATAGCCCTTCCTGTCTTGTCCCACACAGAACCGTGTGTTCCTTTTACCTTACTTATATCTCTTTGAGGGAGCGGTAAGCTTTTGCGAGCAAAATCATTGCCTTTCTCTGTTGTATCACCAGTACCTGGCCCAACGCCTCATAAAGAAGGTACGCGGTGCATGTTTGGTAACTGAGATGAATGAGCAAGTGAATGAAGTTATTGATGAACCCAGGGAGGAGGCAGAATGAGGCTCCGATGACCTCACACGAGTAAATAATGTCACTGGAGTCGCCCTTACTTATTTCTGTCCTTTTTATGTCCCGTCGCACCCCAAAGGAAGAACAGACGTGGTCTGGTGGGCTTAGTGAGTTCTTAATAGTTAAAATCTTTACTTACATTTTTCCAACTAAGTCATTTCAGCAGACGCTACAGACACGTTTGTTTTGGGTTGCAAAAGCTTTGCTTCCCCAAGAGGGGGCTGTAAAGGTAGTGTATTCCAATAGGACCAGGGAAAGGGTCTTGTGGTTCCGGTTTCTTTTCCCCCTTGGTTTATCAGATGGATTCCTAGTGTGTTAAGACCCCCTCAGTTTGCTCAGTCCCCCAGGACCATGCTTGCTCTCGTTGACTTCATGATAGTTACTGAGTATCAGGGAACGTTGAGCCTGAGCTACTATCTCACACAGGGTACGTGAGCAGCTATTTCCAAGATTAGAATAAAAGTGGGGAGATTCTTGGATTCTTTCTTCACAAAATGTCTGAAGGAGAGCTGGACTGGTGGGTATTTATTTAGCTAATAAGCCGTCCTGCTGGCATAGAATAAGAATTTTACGTACAGCCACAGAGCTTTGATATTGACAGCTATTCTTTTGGGAGGGAGGAGGCACCCAATTCTAGATCAGTCAGCAGAGCGCTGGTCACAGTCCCTGGGGAGCTATAACACTGCTGATGCCTGATCCCATTCCAGAAGTCCCCGTTTCATTGGTCTGGGGTGTGGCCCGGGACTCGGTTAATTTCCTAGGTATTTCTAAGGTGCAGCTGAAGTTGAGATTCACTAGCTTCGTTTATCCATTCTATGGCAGGAACAGGAAAATAATTCCAATATAGAGATACTTGGATTTTCCTGGTTGTGAAAGCACAAAGGTTTTCTATTCTGGGATGAATCCGAGTTGGGCTAGAGTGACAGATTTATCAGAGAGTAAGGACAAAGATCTCCAGTGTGTTTCCCTGCATCAGCTCGGTCCCTCCCCCCTTCTGTTGTCACCTCTTACTTCATCCCGCCAATTAATTGTCTTGAGAATTGACTGTAAGATAGGAATGCAACATTTCCCAGTTTTAGATTTTTTCCAAATTCCTCAGATCTGAGTAACTACAGGTATTCTTTGTTGTTTTTGTAAATGGGCTCATTACACAGTGTATTGTCTTTGGTGAAGGAACGTGAAGGAATTTCGTTATACTCTTTAAAAAAAAGTTTCTGTGATGAAAAAACTAGTCCTCTGTTTTCTGAAAGTACTTATGAGTTAATCTGCCGTAAAATTATCTAACAAGAGCCATACGATCTCACTCATATGTGGGATATAAAACTGAAAGCAACAAATGAACAAAGAAACACTCAGACACAGACATCAGTGTGGTGTCACCAGAGGAAAGGGGGTGGGGAGTCGTCAAGGATACAAAGGGGCCAAATAAATATTTAGTGATGGGAGATTTGTGTTTCGCTGGTAAACACACAATGCAATAAGTGGATGATGTATTGTATTAGTGTACACTTCGAAACCTATTTTATTAACCAATGTCACTCCAATAAATTTAAGTTTTTAAAGGGTAAAAAAAAAGGAATTATCTCTCTAATTATTGTAAATGGGCTGCAACTTAAGCCTATTTTTAAAAATGTTTCATGTTTTAAAAATATTTTTACTCTGTAGGAAAAAGTTGCTTGCTATATATGTATGTACACTGTCCCTTAGAAAAGCTTTCATTCCTTAAACTGCTGTATCCCTGTGCTCTGAATGAATTTAAAACACATTTTTTTATGCCTGTAGCAGAGCCAACAGAAACTAACACAAGGAACACTGGTCTTCCGACAAAATACTTGTGTAAATTTTGATGTATTAAAACTGTTTAAAAATTTTTTTATTTCATTGATTTTAGAGAAAGAGGAAGAGAGAAAGAGACAGAAACATCAATCTGTTTCTGTATGTGCCCTGACTGGGGATTGAACCAACCTCTGAGCAGCTGGATGATGGATGCTCTAAGCCCCTGGTCGACAAACTGCGGCTCGCGAGCCACATACGGCTCTTTGGCCCCTTGAGTGTGGCTCTTCCACAAAACACCACGTGCGGGCGCTACCTCGATAAGGATTGTACCCACCTATATAGTTTAAGTTTAAAAAATTTGGCTCTCAAAAGAAATTTCAATCGTTGTACTGTTGACATTTGGCTCTGTTGACTAATGAGTTTGCCGACCACTACTCTAAGTAACTGAGCTATCTGGCCAGGGCAACCTGTATTAAAATTCTTTGTAAATTCTGCATAAATTGAGTATCTATATTATACATATTTATTTTAGCAATGGTAATTAATTAATCTTAAACAAAGTTTTTTCTTGAGAAAACTAGGATGGCCCTGGCCGGTTGCCTTAGCAGTAGAGTGTTGGTCTGGCATGTGGAAGTCCAGGGTTCGATTCCCAGTCAGGGCACACAGGAGAAGCGACCATGTGCTTCTCCATGCCTCCTCTCTCTCTCTCTCTCTTCCTCTCCCATAACCATGGCTCAAACAGTTTGAGCAAGTTGGCCCCAGGTACTGAGGATGGCTCCGTGGCCTTATCTCAGATGCTAAAATAGCTAGATTTCTGAGCAATGGAGCAGCAGCCCCAGATGGGTAGAGAATCCCCTGGTAGGGGGTTTGGCAGGTGGATCCTGGTCAGGGCACATGCAGGAGTCTGTCTCTGCCTCCCAGTCTCTCTCTTAATTAAAAAATAAAAAAAAGAAAGAAAAATAGAAAATTAGGGAATAAAACTAGTCTTATAATCTTTTTAAAAAGTCTTCTTAGATGAGATGTTGCCGTTCGCAACAACCTGGGTGGACCTTGAGGCTACTGTGCTATGAAGTAAGTCAGACAGAAAGACAAGAATCATGTAATTGCACTCATAAGTAGGATATGAAACAGAGAGCAACAAATGGACAAAAAACTAGACACAGACAACAGAATGTTAATTCATGTCTCCCATGGTGGGCATTTTGCCGAGAGAACCCTGATAAACAGACCCCAGCTGGTATACAGGGAAAAGACATGGGAATGATTTTAAGGAAAACCATATCTCTGATAAGAAATAAAAAAGGCTTTCATAAATTGGGGATGGGAAGAGCAGGCACACCAGAGCTTCCTCCACCCAATATTCAGCTAACCGGCCAAGACAAGAATCACCCAGCTGACCCAGACACTCATAAGCAACAAAGAATGCTTATTATTTTAAGCAGCGGAGTTGGGGGAAGAATGGGCTTTTATTGCAATTGCTAAAGAATGCACCAAACACAGCAACCTCGAGACAACTTCAGGTTATTCTGGACTAAGATGTTGGAGCTGTCACTCATGGATGTTGGGCGGGGGTTGAGGTGGGGAAGGCAGTGAGGAGGGTGATCCGGATTGACAGACGATTCAAGGATGAATATAGCCAAGTGAGAAACAAAAAGATTCTCATGCCTGTAACACCCAGTCTTATTCTTTCTAAATAACATAAAACAGTATCTGGGCCTGACCAGGCGGTGGCACAGTGGATAGAGCGTCAGACTGGGATGCGGAAGACCCAGGTTCAAGATCCCAAGGTCACCAGCTGGAGTGCGGGCCCATATGGCTTGAGCAAAAGCTCACCAGCTTGGATCCAAGGTCACTGGCTCCAGCAAGGGGTGGCTCAGTCTGTTGAAGGCCCGCGGTCAAGGCACATGTGAGAAAGCAATCAATGAACAACTAAGGTGTCGCAATGGCAACGAAAAACTAATGATTGATGCTTCTCACCTCTCTCTGTTCCTGTCTGTCTGTCCCTATCTATCCCTCTCTCTGACTCTTTCTCTGTCCCTGTAAAAAAAAACACCAAAAAAACCCCACAGTATTTGGGGGAGGAGCGGGGGCAGAGATCAGGACTTAAAACACTATTCAGGGGTGGGCAAAGTAGGTTTACAGTTGTGACTACTTGCAACTGTTGTTTTGTTTTTATCTCTTTTACGAACTAGTACAATTCTGTCATAAAGCTCATATGTGACAAGCACACAGCTAACATCCTACTGAGTGTTCTTACCATCAGAGGTGGGGAGGAGACAGGAGGAAACGTGAAGGTGATGTGTGCTCATTACCTCAATTGTGCTGATGGCTTCACAGGTGTTTGCACATCTTCAAACCCAACAGATTGTATACATTAAATATGTCCCGTGTTTTGCTACATTAATTATACCTCAATAAAGCTTCTTTAAAAAAAAAGTATATTTTACATCCAGCTTGACCTGTGATGGCGCAGTGGATAAAGCGTTGATCTGGAATGCTGAGGTCACCGGTTCAAAGCCCTGGGCTTGCCTGGTCAAGGCACATATGGGAGTTGATTCTTCCTGCTCCTCCCCTCCCCTACCCCACTAAAATAAATAGATAGAAAAGACTAAAACAAAAAAGTATGGTGTATTCCATGTCCAAAACTCCTTTCTGGCTCAGAAAAGGTAATAAGTGTATCCACTACCTATGTGTTACTACTTCTGATCCCGAAGGAGCAGGATCAAATACTACAGCAAAGGGCGTTTTGGAGGAACCTGAGTATTTTGAAGGGTCTGGAGATTATTTATAAGCGACATATCCTGTGTTAAAAAAAGTGACTGGCACCCCAGCCAGGTAGCTCAGTTGGTTAGAGCATCTTCCTGAAACACAGAAGTTGCCAGTTCAATACCTGGTCAGGGCACATACAGGTATAGATCAATGTTCCTGTCACTCCCTCTCTCCCTTCCTCTCTCTAAAATCAACAAAATATTTTTAAAAAAGTGACTGGCCTGCAGAGGGCCAGTCCAAAATACAGACAAACATATCATAACTGAGCTTAAAATAAAAGTACTGGCTAGAGCCTATGAAGGCAGTATGTGTGGCTTGGTCACAGTTGGGGTCCCGTGGCCACCATGACAGAGTTCTCCATATTTCAGGAAGGTTCTGCCATTGCACAAGTACAGTCAGGCAAGGATCCTCACGTGGCTGGGTCAAGGGCGTGAGCAGCCATTTCTACACCTGGCCCAACTTATCCGTCCACCACAGGACAGGTGGGGCAGATAACCTCACAAGTCCCTTCCAGGTCTGTGGCTGAATCCCATGTTTTTCAAAGTGAGGAATGGGTCCCAGGAGTACTCCCAATGGCCGAGTTCTACCCCCCCCCCTCCACAGCACCAAATGACAGTGATTCACCTGTGTCCTTTCCAACTCCTATGGACCTTCTGAGGGTGCGGAATGTCTCATTTGGGTGTGACTATGTAGTTGCCATCTCTCCAACATGTGCTCATTGGCCTTCTTCACAAAGTATGGAGGCCTCAGACTCCGAGCCTTGAGAGGCAGTAAGTAGTAGGATCTGGCCGGAACCTTATCACACTGTCTTGTTTCCATTCTACTGCTTGTTGTCATCTCGTACATAGGACATTTACGGCAGGGATATAAAGTTTTCTTTTAAAGTCAACTTTTAAATAACGTATAATAAGCTTGTACAAGTGTGAAGCAAACAACCAAAGCCCCAAGAGCCAGCCAGATGGAGGTTTAATCCTATCCAAATGCTTCACCTTGCAGATTAATAGACACGAGGCTCAGAGTCACCCTCATCCTTTGTCACACAGCCAGTAGTCGCAGAACTGGGAGAGGGACTCCAGTCTGCTGATGGCCAGTCCTGGTCTTTACACAGAAGTACAAAATCACATTTCCCAGGAAATTATGATTACTCAAGTCTTGGGCCTCAAAATATGGATGAATTCTCAACGTCTACCATTTTGTGCAGATGAAATTCAGAAGGGACATGGGGGAGAAATAACGTTCCAGCACTGGCTATGGATTGGGGACTGGGTATCGGATCTCCCTTAACCTTTGCAGCGGCTACAAGAGAGGCACACTATCCCCACTTCACAAATGAGGAAGTTGAGGCACACAGAGTAAATAAGTTGCTCAAACCATGCTGTTCATCTAGAGCAGTGGTTCTTAACCTTTTCTGAGGTACCTAACCCACCAGTTTCATATGCGTATTCACCGAACCCTTCTTTATTTGTCTTTTTTTTTTAATTTTTATTTTATTCATTTTAGAGAGGAGACGGGGGGGGGGGGGGGAGGGAGGAGCTGGAAGCATCAACTCCCATATGTGCCTTGACCAGACCAGTGCAGGGTTTTGAACTGGCGACCTCAGTGTTCCCAGGTCGACGCTTTATCCACTGCGCCACCACAGGTCAGGACCGAACCCTTCTTTAGTGATAAATAAAATATGATTTTTTTTCCCAAATTCAAGACACAGGTATGTTTTTTTTTTACTGGTGCACAAAATGAGCCGTGCATGAACATCAACTTGCTCAAAGAACAAAACTAACAAAGTGCATGAACTCACAACAAATTACGGTATTACTTTATTCTGGCCTCCGCGGCAGAGGCTTCTCCGAACCCCTGAGACCGACTCATCGAACCCCTAGGGTTCGATAGAACCCAGGTTAAGAACCACAGATCTAGAGCCAGTAGTTTTAACGAGGATCGCTTTCCAAAGCCTACGCTTTCAGCTATTTTATACTTGCCCTGGTGCAGTGTGGATTCGTTTGTTGAAAATACTACTGAACACCTACGAAGCGCAGACACTGTGCTGGGCACAGGGGATACAGGGAATAAAGCAGACAGGTCTCTGCCTTATGGAGTTTGGAGACTGATGCTGCTCTAGCAAGCACGCACACAGAAAAGTACTGGTGGCAAAGCAGGTACAAAGTGACACTTGGCAGGCATCAGGGAGGCCGGGGAGAGCCAGGAGGACTGTGGCTAGGGCTGAAGTCTCAAGGCTGAGGGCCCGGTCTAGGGGTGGGGGTGGGAGCCTTCCAGGTGCAGCAAAGGGCCCCTGGAGCAAAGGTGGAGGACCAGGAAGGGCATGGACATGAGCTGCTTTTACCTAGAGCCAATTCTCCAGGAAGAGAGAGATGGGGAGAAGTGAGGAGGGAAGGAAAAAGAGGAGGGAGAGGATAGGACTGCAGGGGGAGGGATGAGAAGGTAGAGAGAACAAGGATGAGGCAGGAGGTGAGAAAGCGGTGGGGATGGGCAGAAACAGCAGTGGTTTGCTGACCACCAGGTGACAGGCACTGCTGCTGTTTTGTTGTTCATAAAATGTAATCAATGCATAACATTGTGTAAGGTGGTAAAGGTGTACAATGTTGATTCAATATATTTATATATTAGCACCGTAGCACTGCTTTAAGTACCTTACCCATGGCATCTGTTTGAAGCCTCAGCAACCCTCTGAGGCAGGTACTATTATTATACCCACTTTTTACATGAAGAAACAGACACCTGGAGAACACAGCTGGTTAATGGAAGAACAGAGAGTGGTACCCCAAGTTGTGTTCTTCAACACTCTGCTCTCCCTCCCTGGGTCCCAGCTGGACAGACACCCATCTGCTGGAGATCCTAACCGTCCCCTTGGCAACCCCCCCAGCTCCACTGGTTGGCTTTCACTCTCCATTCGCATTCCTTTTGCCCCTTCCCCCCTAAAATGGTGTAATATTTTCATCAGGCTGGGGATGCGCTGGGTCACCCAAGGAATGGCCACCTATCCCCCCAGTCAGGCCCCAGCCCAACAGAATTCCGGTGGCCCAGGCTCCTTCACAGGCTGCAGCCTCTTTCTGGGCCAGAAAGGACCCAACAGTCCACACCTCTTTTCACCAAGGAGGAAACTGAGAGCCAAGTAGCATGAGCAGGGGTTCCACCAGGTTCTCCCGGTTCCATACCTGGTCGCTGCCAGAGCTGCTTCCGACTGGAGCTAAGTAGGCAGGGTAGTCAGTTTAGGTTTAAATAACATCTACTTAAAAAGCAATTATGAATAATCTTGCCACCCAGGGAGAACCACTGTAACATTTTGTGTAATTCTTGGAAGTTAAATGGCTTTTAAAGTACAATCAAATGCCAGGGTATTAGATACGAATGTGAAAAATGAAGCACCTTTAAAATAGATTCAGCTAGGTGGATGTTTATTTGATCTCTGGATAGAGAAGCTTTCTAAGCTTAAAATCAAAGGAAGAAACCGCACAGGAAAAGAGATCAATGTGAACAACTTCACATAAAGGTGAGGGAAAGGAGATGAAGACAGCCTTGCTGTCTATCAGAGTTCAAACTGCAGAGGAAAAGCTTCAGATGGAATGTTACATTGAACAAAAACAAGATGCAAAATTGTACATGCCATGGGATCATGTGTAACGAACAAAAGCATGACTGTTATAAACATAAATAAAAGTAAAAACAAAATAGCAAATGTTAATGAGGACGTGCAGGAATTAGAGCCCTTGTGCGTTGTGTGGGATGAAATATGGTGCAACTGCTATGGAAGATGATATGGTGGGTCCCCAAAACACCAAATTTAGATATGGTCCAACAATTCCACTTTGAGGTATGTGTACAAAAGAATTAAAAGCAAGGACTCCAATGGTTATTAGTATACCTATGTTCATTGTAGCATTATTCATTAATTGCCATAAGGTGAAGCATCCCAAGTGTTCACTGACATGATAAATAGGTAAACAATATATGCTATGCACATAGAATGGAACATTCTTCAGCTTTAGAAAGGAAGGAACAGTGACACATGCTACAATACTTAAGTACATTACAGTAAGTGAAATGAGCCAGGTGCAAAAAGACAAATACTGCCCTGGCCAGTTGGCTCAGTGGTAGAGCACTGAACTGGCATGTGAATGTCCCAGGTTCGATTCCTGGTCAGGGCATATTGCAGAGGCACCCATCTGCTTCTCCACCCCCCCCCCCCCACACACAGCTTCTGGCTCTTTCTCTCCTCCTCCCGTAGCCATAGCTCGACTGCAGTGAGTTGGCCTTGGGTGCTGAGAATGGCTCCATAGCCTCTACCTCAGGTGCTAAAAAGAGCTCAGTTGCTGAGCAATGCTCCAGATGGGCAGAGCATCGCCCCCTAGTGGGCTTGCTCGGTGGATCACGGTTGGAGTGCATGTGGGAGTCTGTCTCTTTGTCTCCCCTCCCCTCACTGAATAGTAATAAAAAAAAAGACAAATACTGTATGATCCCACTTATACAACCTCTCTCTTGCTGTTGTTGAAATCCAGCCATCACATGGGAAAGCCTGAGCTAGCCAGATGAAGAATGAGACATGTAGCCCAGTCATTCCTGTCCACTTGGCCAAAGCTTGTCCACTGCCAGACACACGAAGGAGGTCACCTAGAACCAAAAGTCCCAGCCAAGCCACCACCTGACCACACAGCCTTATGAGTGAGCAAAGGCTAGACCAGCAGAAGACCCTCCCAGCTTAGTCAGCACAAATTGTTAACCCCCGAATCATGAATAAATGATTGGTTTTGAAGCCATTAAGTTTTGGGGGAGCCTGACCAAGCGGTGATGCAGAGGACCCAGGTTTGAAACCCCGAGGTCACTGGCTTGATTGAACATGGGCTCATCAGACTTAAGCATGTGCTCACCTGGCTTGAGCACAGTTCGCTGACTTGAAGCCCAAGATTGCTGGCCTGAGCCCAGGATCACTGGCTTGAGCAAGGGGTCACTTGCTCTGCTCTAGCCCCCCGTCAAGGCACATATGAGAAAGCAATCAATAAACAACTAAGGTGCTGCAACAAAGAACTGAATGCTTCTCATCCATCTCCCTTCCTGTCTGTCCCTCTCTCTGTCTCTCTTACAAAAAAAAAAAAAAAAAATTGGGGGGGAAGATGGTTAGGTAGCAACTGATTCAGCTCCCAGCTCCCAAATGTGTAAGGGACAGAGTCTCAAAGTAGGATGATGGCAAAGTGCTACTAGCATAACCTGAAGGGGACCCAGGAGACCACTGACCTCAGTTTTTTGTGGGTTTTTTTTGTTTGTTTGTTTGTTTTACAGGGACAGAGAGAGAGTCAGAGAGAGGGATAGATAGGGACAGACAGACAGGAACAGAGAGAGGTGAGAAGCATCAATCATTAGTTTTTCGTTGCTGTTGCGACAATTTAGTTGTTCATTGATTGCTTTCTCACATGTGCCTTGACCGCGGGCCTTCAGCAGACCGAGCAACCCCTTGCTGGAGCCAGCGACCTTGGGTCCAAGCTGGCGAGCTTTTGCTCAAGCCAGATGGGCCCACGCTCAAGCTGGCGACCTTGGGGTCTCGAACCTGGGTCCTTCTGTATCCCAGTCCGACGCTCTATCCACTGCAATTTTTAAGGCCTCATTTCAATCTCATTTTTCTCAAATGGAATATTGTTATACTAGACTTTAGTTAGGAGGGTAAGACACTCAATATTTTTATGACAATGACATTTGTCTTCAGGTCAAAGTACGCTTCTCACTGAAAATAAGAATTTGTAGGCCCTGGACGGGTGGTTAGTTCAGTTGGTTAAGAGTGTTGTCCTGAAACAACAAGATTGCAGGTTCGATTCCCAGTCAGGGCACACATGGAAGCGACCAAGGAATGCATGGCTAAGTGGAACAACTGATGAATGCTTCCCTTCCCCTTCCTCTCTCTGTCTCTCCAAAAATCAATGGAAATTAAGTCCTGGCTGGATAGCGTGGTTGGTTGGAGCATCGTCCTGGAGCACGGAAGTTGCCAGCTCGGTTCCCCAGTCAGGGCACATACAGGAGCAGCTCCATGCTCCTCTCTCTCTCTCTCTCTCAAAAAAAAAAAAAAAAAAAAAAAAAAAAAAATTAAAAAAGAATTTGTAGAGAAATGAGCATCGGAGTTAGAAGGATCTGGGTTTCAACTCTACCTTATGGATCACGCCCTTGAAAAGTTCTCTAAATCTCAGTTTTGTCATCCAATATAGGGCTAATAATAAGTAGTAGTACCCTATAGACTGTTACAAGATTTAAATGCAATAATGTACTTGACACACGGAAAATGACCTGCAAGTGGTAACTGTTACTCTGACTTCCTTCTGAGGGAGGTGAGGAAGTGGAAGAGAATGAAGAAAAGGGGTGAACCAGGGCTAAGAGGTGAAAGGTTAAAAGATAAAAATAAGCCCTGACTCATCCCTAGTCATAACTTTCATCCTGAACAGGTGGGGGTGTGAAAGAAACAGGCTATTATGTATCAGTTTGTTGTTAATTGTACAAACTTTCTCAACCTGGTCAGAGGGAACGCTAGATCCTGGCCCAGTTTAGCTCTAACCACTCCTATCATTAAACTCTCCTTCCAGCTTCCAAAATGAAGGTGGTCAATGCTACCTGTCACCCGGGAAGGGATTACTTCTGACCTCAGAGGAGCTCATTTACAGATGCTCAGACTGTTTCTGGGCTCTCCTTGTGGGAGGGGAGTATAGTGCAAAGCAAGACAAAAACAGTAGCCCAGACCAAATGGTGACAACAGTGGACAAAAGGCCACAGCACTGCATTCAGAAGGTTCCAGGAGACCACAAAAGACAGTTCACGTCACCAGTGCAAAGTAGGCCAAAGCTCGCCCTGACCTTCCCTCTTTGGACTCTAGCTGTGGGGTGATGGTGAAAAGAAGGGAAAGAGATAAAATCTCCGGCTGCATATCAGGTATGCCATCTGGCTTTTGCCTTCTGCCTTCTCTGCCACTACTCCTCGGTCAGACTCCAACTGGGTGCATTTTATGACCTTATGATGGTGTTGGTCAAGGATGAAGACACTAATCATTATAACGATAACGGTAGCTGACATTTACTGAGTGCTACTCACCTGGTGCTCTACCTGATCATCTCATTTAATCCTAGCCACAACCCTAGACAGCAGATACCAGTATTATATAAAGCAACAACTGGAGAAAAGCAGTTTGCTCAAGGCCTCGGTACTGCCAAGACAGAACCCAAGGACTTGGAATCCTGGGCCCTCCTTTCTACCCTGCCTCCAAAGGAGGTCTGGGACATGCTCCCTAGCACAGAGGGCTGGTTGCAGTCCCGACATTTTAGGTCTAGAACTGGATCTTGCACTATGCCTCAAGGTTCTGATGAAGAAACTTTGTTTCATCTTTGGAGTTACTTGAGAAGCTTTTGGGTGTGCATTCTTCTTGTTTTTTTTCTGAGTCAGGGGGCCATAGAGAGCCATGCAGGTTAGGGAAGCCGCTCCCAGCATTCCCAGTAGTGTGCAGCATAGCAGCTGGGCTGGAGGCCTGAGGGCCCCCTCCAGGACCTGTCTAGAGGAAAGGAGGTGCCAAAGGACGGGACAAGGGTATGTTACACAACCCGTTTACTTCCCCTCACATGTCCTCTCTGGCTGAAGCTCCCTGGCAAGTCAGTTAGATTCGGTCTTCTGGTATCTGTATTGCAACTGATCATTTACACTTAGTGTGAGGGTTGTAGCTAGGAACTTAGATGTGACAGCACCTTTACTTACATAAGCAATCTGAGCTACTTCAAAGGCCCACATGTCAAATTTGCTTAATCACCTTTACATTCCTGAGGCCAAGCCCACATCTGGAAAGGTAGATCACTCTCTCTTGGCCCTGGCCAGGTAGCTCAGTTAGTTATAGCATCATCCCGATATGCCAAGGCTGTGGGATCCATCCCCAGTCAGTGCACATAGAAGAATCAACCAATGAATGCATAAATAAATGGAACAACAAATCGATGTTTCTCTTTTTCTCCCTTACTAAAACCAGTCAATAAATGAAATTTTAAAAATAATAATAAGCCTGAACAGGCGGTGGGGCAGTGGATAGAGAACTCGCCTGGGACACAAAGGACCCAGGTTCGAAACCCCAAGCTCGGCAGCTTGAGTGTGCGCTCACCAGCTTGAGTGTGGGGCCGCTGGCTGGAGCATCAGATCATAGAAATGACCCCATCCTCACTGGCTTGAGCCCAAAGGTCGGTTGCTTGAAGCCCAAGGCTGCTGGCTTATATCCAAGGTTGCTAGCTTGAGCAAGGGGTCACTCACTCTGCTAGATCACCCCGGTCAGGGCACATATGAGAAAGCAATCAATGAACAACTAAGGTGCTGCAAGGAAGAACTGATGCTTCTCATCTCTCTCCCTTCCTGCCTGTCTGTCCCTATCTGTCCCTCTGTCTCTCTCACTAAAATAATAATGATAATAATAATAATAAATAAAATAAAATTAGCAAAAAGCTCAAGTCCCTTAGGAAAAAATCTTTCCCATCTTAGGGAATATGATTCAGCAAGTCTAGCTTCAGTGGTTATTCTGACGCAAATAGCTTTTGGATCACATTTTAAGAAACACTATTTAAAATGTAACATCTAGTCTTGTGACCGATCTTTCACTCCACTTTCTATTTCTTTTGAACCTATCTTCCAGGTCTTTATCTCAGAGTTATGTGAAGCTAAGTTCTTAAAGGCAGGAACTGTGGAAAG
This sequence comes from Rhynchonycteris naso, assembly GCA_037038555.1. NCBI lineage: Eukaryota > Metazoa > Chordata > Mammalia > Chiroptera > Emballonuridae > Rhynchonycteris > Rhynchonycteris naso. The sequence continues at coordinate 59,313,121 of CM073004.1, read as the reverse complement.
GCCACAATGCTTACACAAGGTAAACACTCAAATATTTGTCTACCGACCAGGGCTGAACATGCAATGAGCCCCCAAGTTCCTGAATCTCTGAATCTCTGGCAAGGTCGTGATCCTCTCTCTAGGACTGGAGTGGCTTTGCAACCAGAGCAGTTGCAAGGAAGCCAACAACTGTTCCTGTCTGACTCCATAATTAATTGAGTCAGGCAACCTGCCCAAGCCAGCGACATGGCACATTTCTCAATCGCTCTGCTCCAGAGTCACTAGCCAAAGTTCTACTCCATTTCCTTGGGCTGGAGTGGGCCAAGAAAACAGTCAAGTCCAGGCGAAGCCGTGGGAAGGCTGCCCAGTCCCAGCAGAGACGGAGAGGTTCACTTCACTGCTGGGCATCCAGGCCCAGGCCCAGCATGGCAAAGCTGTGCGACTTCCCCTGCACCTTGCAAATCAGGGAAAGGTGCTGTCGCCTGTGGTCTGGGTCCTCTTACAGAAGAAACTAATGTCAAAGAAACATGTGCTAAGTGGATGCTTTTCCGGCCCCATGGCCAACGGGGCAGCTGACATTTCACTCTAATGACCTTGGGACCAAAACTGGCAATGCCAAGCTGCAAGTCCAAACCAAGCACTGCAGTGGGTGGGCAACAAACAGCTCCATGAAGTGTTGTGTAGAATACTCTGTTGTTTACAGAGAGGGGCATTATTCTTCTAGTGTTTGCAGGCAGAAGGGAGAGGAACATTTGTAAACATTCATCTGTAGCTGATAAAATTCTTCCAGAAAGGATGAAAGGAACTGATAACACTTGTTTTCCTCCAGGAGGTACCCTGGGGCACAAGTGTGGGTGGGAGCCAGTTTACCAGTTTTTTGTTTTGTTTTTTTGGGGGGTACCTTTTGGTTTCTAAATGTGAATATATTACCTAATCAAATATAATTCACTTGAAAAATTAGTTTTCAGACGCTATTTACTTAGCATATGCCAGACTTTAGGGCAGATGGGGAGCAGTAGAGACAGATAAATCACTCCCTTGCAGTGATAGCTCAGCAACAGGGGTGGGGACACGGAAGGGCCCTGGACTTGCAGGGATGTTAAAGTAAAGAACCAGTTAAGGTTTCCTCCAAGAAGTAGGGTTGGGCCAAGTCTTAAAGAGTAAGGCTAAGACCAAGTAGCTAGCACGAATTGCTGTTGCCATCCCGGAAGCCTGAACTGAGGTGTCAGGGCCACAGGAACACAAAAACACTCAATGGACATCACTCTGAACATTCTATACCAGTCCCTTGGATGTGGGGAAAACAGTGCATGGCAGTGGAAAAAAAGATTGAAAATATCAGATTCTATAGTATACTCTGTCCCCTCACCCCCACCCACTTACCCAAACACACCAGAGAATCCCACTGTATAAGGCTGATAAACGGAACTAAAAGAGCAGATATTTATAGAGTGCTCAGAAGAGCGTCTGGCAGAAAGTGCTTTATAAATGCTAAAGTCAAATAAAGTCTAGCAGAGACACAAAGCTTCACAAACATCTTCCCAGAGAATTCTCAACGCCCCTGGGTTATTCTGGGGGCCAGGCCTGCTGGAAGCTGGTTTTCTTCCTGACACAACGTTGCTACGATACTAAATCTAACAACCACGGAGGCAAGACCCGACTTTGAAGGGCAGCGCCGTCCTGCCTGAGACGAGGGTAGCGAGCGCCCGGTAGCCCTCCCTGCCTTTTTTCTTCTTTACCGAAACTACAGTCACTATAGTCGAGCCTCCTTCAATTCCTCCACCCAGGCGATCCGCGAGAATGGAGAATGCCCTTAGGATGTTGCGCAGAACCCCCAGGCGTGGAGAGCAGGTGGCCTCCGTGCGCCCACCGCGCGGTGACAAGAGCGCAGACAGGTGACGGCGGGCGCGCAGTACCCGCTCCCTGCGCCGCTCCCCGCCGACACCCGGGCCCAGAGCCTCCCGGGCGAGAGTCTCGTCTCGGCCTCCCCAGGTGCGCGGTGCCCAGCCCGGCCGCGAGGCCGCCCGCCCCGCCTCCCTGCGCGTGGTGCGCGGTGCCCACGCCGCGGCGGGGACGCGCGGCCCCAGCACGCCCCGGAGAGGGGCTTCCCGGAGACGGATCCCGTGCCGTCGGCCCGCCGCCGCTCACCAGTTCCCCGAGCCCACGATGCACACTTTCAGGGGCGACGCTGCCATGACCAGACAGAAACGCAACAGTCCAACGCGTGCCTCTCCACCTGGCCGCTGGCCTCCGCCGGTTCAGCCAGACCCGCAGCGGCTCCCGAGGACCCCGCCCCTCCCGCCTCTCCGCCAATGGCCGCGGCCACCCCCACCCGGGAGCCCCGGGCCACAGCGGACAGCCGGGGAGGACCCGCCCCACCACTCCCGAGAACCACTGCGCACGCCCGGGCCTGGCTGCCCTCTCCGCCGGCTCCCGCACCGCCCCACCCCTGCCCGAGGCATGCCGGGACTTGTAGTCCACACCTCCCGCTGCTGCGGGCTCTGATGGACGGCCCCTCCAACCGCGCCACGGGCAGCTCGGGGCAGTTGCGCAGAGACTTGGGTTTCCGGCGCTGGATGCAGCAGGTCACCGAGTGGGCAGGGCAGATCCAGCGCGGCTCGCGATGGTGCCCCGCTACCATAGTGCCAGTCTTCTCAAGCGGGAAGAGCTACCACACTGCAGTTCCGAGCAGAGAGAGAATCTCAGGTGGTCAAGAGTCGACCAGACTTGGGCCATAGCTTGAAGTCCCCACACCTGTCTTTCCAGCTTCTGCCTCACTTGTTAGAAGCAAGACAGCCTGGCGACCCCTGAATTTCTTAGTGAACTTTTATAACGTCTGAGGCCTTCGGGACTTGGCAGGGCAGTACCTGAGATTCAGTGTGGACGTGCTACTTAGAGCCAAGAAAGAGACCCGGACGCCTGCAACGTCCACACCCACTTGCTCTGCAGGACTCCTCTCTTCCTCCGGTCTCTCTTTGTTGTGAGACTACTCTTCCTTCCTTCCTTCCTGAAAACTAGAACTTTATTCATTAATTCTGAGCGTCACTTTCCCCAGGCATGGTGCTAGACTCTGTGGTAAGAGGACAAAGTGGTTTAAATCAGTGGTTCTCAAACTCTGCTGCTTATTAGACTCTGGAGGTTTTTAAAAATTCCCATGCCAACATTATCCCCTGCCAGTTACATCAGAATCTCCCAAAACATAAGAACTTTTTTCAAGTTCAAGAGGTGATTGCAAAAGATAGTCCAAATTGAGAACCAGAGAACTAAAATACTATTGGAAACTGGCTGAAGAAACAAATACTCTAGTACTTAAAAAAATACTAGGCCTATTAGTTTCATGCCCAGAGGATTAACTGTTACTTTTGGTTTCATCTACATTGTATGGAAGATGCATTTATGTTACTTATAATATTTACTCAAAGAAATAACGAGTGGATGAGACATCATTCTGTCAACTCTCTCAGAGATAGTTTGCGCTCAATTATTTGCATTAATGGACAGATAGCTAAGCAAGGATGATGGGGAAAATGAACTATTCAAGCTTTATTCATTTTTTCCTTAGATGTGTGTTATGAAATGGGATTGTCACATTAAATAACCAACTTATATGACTGAGGAGTATACAGGCATTGTGAAGATTTACAAGTGATTGGTTGGATTTTAGCCTTTACCTGAAAGATGTATAGCTCATATGGAAACTCCTGTTCCCCAGTGTTGTAACCACACATGTATGGCAATGAGCTCCCTGGCTATTCAATGGACCCACCTGGACAGCATCACTGTATGGAGTTTACCCATTACCTGATAAAACCACCTGATATACACGACCCATTGTGCCAGAATACACAGAGTGGGTAGTCATTTATTTATAGACTGGTTACAAAGGTTAATACAAAAACCACATAGGGGAAGAGAGGGAAGAATTTCAGTCAGAGATGCAGTCAGGCCAGATTAAAATTGTAGGGGCTTGTGATCCATGGTTAAAAAAAAAGTCAGCCCCCATTAGCCAGATGTGGTTGACAGCATCAAAATGAATAATAGTAAGGGACTTAAACCCTTTGACTAAGATAAAATAACAGTTCATGAGCCTGTGGTGATTTAAAAAATAAGTAAATGAGGCAGAGGGAAAGCTCACCCTTCCAGTAGAATGCCTGCTAATAAACATGGAAGGAATGATGGTGTTTCATAATCATCAAGGGATGCCCAAAATAGTGGTGAAAGTCTGATGAGGACAGTTACCTAGCCTCAAAGTCTCCACTCAACTTACTTAAAAGGACAAAAGAGTAAGAAAATTTTTATAAAGAGCAAACTGGCTAACACCACCTTAACCACGTGGTCAAAGTCAACATATTACCCATGACGGGACAAACCAATGAGTGTGCCTTCTTCAACTGGAATGAAAATGTTACTATTGGCTGTTGAAAAAAAATTTGCAATACAGTGTGTCTGTAAAGTCATGGTGCACTTTTGACTGGTCACAGGAAAGCAACAAAAGATGATAGAAATGTAAAATCTGCACCAAATAAAAGGCAAACTCTCCCAGTTTCATACCTATTCAGTACAGTTTGATGTGGGTTCCATTTGTTGCCCTACACACATCCAAACGATAGTGAAGTTCTTGCCACACATGGGTAAGGACTTCTGGTGTAACAGAGTGAATAACGTCTGTGATTCTCTGTTTTAAGTGATTAATGTCATTGATATGTTCAATGTACATATGTTGCTTCACATAACCCAAAAAGTAAATTAAAAGTCTAAGGGCATCAGATCCAGGAATCGTGGTGGCCATGGCTTGAGAGAGCCCCTGCCTATCCACCGCCAGGGGAATGTTCTATCCAGAAACTCATGAACAATGGTGGCATAGTGTGGAGGAGCTTCATCCTGTTGAAAGGTGACACCTGGAAATTGTGGCACTGCATACAGTTCCAACATGTCAAGATAGGTGTTTGCCGTCACAGATTGCTCTGCGAAAAAAAAATGGGCCTATTACCTTATCATGCATCAGGCCACACCACACGTTCACTTTAGGGGTGTCACGTTCGTACTCAACATAGGCATGAGGATGTTCAGCAGCCCATATTTGGACATTATGGCGATGAACATGTCCACAGATATGGAAGGTCGCCTCACCGCTAAACACAATCTTCTGCAAAACTCTTGCATCATTGTCGATCTCATGAAGCATATCTGTAGCAAACGCAATCGTGTGGGTCTGTCAGCCGGTTTGATAGCGTGTAACAGCCGCAATTTGTACCCCGTAAAACAGAGACGTTTCTTTAACACCTTATGAACTGTAGTCTTGCTTAAGTGTAACTGTCGAGCACACGCACGCACAGATGTTTTAGGGCTCCTTAGGTAGCTATCCCGTATAGCCTCTACAGACTCGTCACTGACTGATGGTCTACCAGAACGGGGTTTCTCCACCAAACTGCCGGTTTCCTTCAACTGCTTATCCCACCGAGTAATGCTATTCCTATGTGGTGGCGCTTGTTATAAACGCGCCGATATTCACGTTGCACTTTGGTCACGGATTCAAATTGAGCGAGCCACAGCACACACTGAACTTTCCTCTGTACCGTCCACATCTCGACTGGCATGGCCGTGGGCTGCTCCGCTGTCTACACGGTGTTATGTCATCATCTGCGCATGTGCACATGCTGCCACATCATCCTACAGAAACTGGGAAGGTTTTCCTTTTATTTGGTGCAGATTTCACATTTCTCTAGTCTTTTGTTGCTTTCCTGTGACCGGTCAAAAGTGCACCATGACTTAACGGACTCACTGTAGTTCCTAGATCTTGGGGTTTTATAGATTAAAAATATTTGTACTTGTTTTTGAGTCTGACATAGAATTGCGTATTTAAAATATTTTCCATTCAAGGACATAAATTAGTGCTATATACAATTCCCATTTATTTTATTTTTTTTCATTCATCTTATTCATTTTACTTCAGTTTTTTTTTTGTTTTGTTTTAAAGAAAGCTTAGATTTTTTTATGGTTTTTTGTTTGTTTGTTTTAATTTAATTTTATTTTTTACAGGGACAGAGAGAGGGATAGATAGGGACAGACAGACAGGAATGGAGAGAGATGAGAAGCATCAATCGTTAGTTTTTCGTTGCCGTTGCGACACCCTAGTTGTTCATTGATTGCTTTCTCACACGTGCCTTGACCGCGGGCCTTCAGCAGAACGAGCAACCCCTTGCTGGGGCCAGCGACCTTGGGTCCAAGCTGGCGAGCTTTTTGCTCAAGCCAGATGGACCCGCGCTCAAGCTGGCGAGCTTGGGGTCTCGAACTTGGGTCTTCCATATCCCAGTCCGGCGCTCTATCCACTGCGCCACCACCTGGTCAGGCCAGTTTGTTTTTGAATGAATGATTAATGCATCCACGTGATTCAAAATCCAAAAGGATCAAAAGGATGGGTAGTAAAATTCTCCCTCCCGTTTCCAGCAGCTCCCGGTTTCCTCCTTTGAGGAAAGCCTTGCTACCAGTTTCTGTGTATTCACGTTGTTCTGTTAGTTGCTTCCCCCCTTACCATTATTTCATACTTAAAATGTTAGTCAATGCCAAAAAATTAAATACAATAATGAAAGCTTAAAATAAAATATGAAAAGAATAAACTTAGCCTTTCAGGAAACTCTCCCACAAAGTCTATTTTTTGCATTTCTCTGGGGCGATGAAAAATTTTTCACAGGGTGGTATTGGCTAAGTACATTCCTCTAATGCCAGGTTAAGACTTATGCATGGACCACCCTAGAGAGACATTTTAGCTACTCTGTCCTCACAGTATGTATGTCACCACTTTGCTTCCTAACTGCACACTGTATAATCCCCAGGGGTGACCTTTGTTCTTCGTACAACTGGCTTCAAATGAAATCAGCCACATATAGCTATTGCCAATACAGCTATTGACAGTCTAATGAGAAATTACAGAGTTTGGCTGGAGAAAACAATGCCTCACGCTGGAAACATATATGGGCTTTTATCTCTCTTCCTTGGGGAATAAAGACATAATGGATGAAAGGCACATTTGGCTGCGAGAACCAAATAGAGCCCCAGATGCTTAGCAGGAGCCGGTGTCAATTGTAATCTGTTCATATCCAAGTTTATTAAATTAGCAAAGAGGTTTGTGCACCAGGTGTTTTCTACCGACTACTTTTCACCAGTCCTTTATATTGGGATGGTGTGAGGCGCAGTTGCTTCTTTCAAGGATCATACTATAAGCTACCTTTAGGTTTGTAGCCAGCTCTTAGGCAAGCGCCTGGATCACTTGGAGAACTTAAAAGTTTTATTTTTATTTATTTAAAAATTTTATTTATTTGTTTTAGAAGAGGAGAGAGAGAGAGAAGGGGGCAGGGAGGAGTGGGAAGCATCAACTTGTAGTAGTTGCTTCTCGTATGTGCTTTGATTGGGCAAGCCTAAGGTTTTGAACTGGCGACTTCAGCATTCCAGGTTGACACTTTATCCACAGGTCAGGCAAGGACTTGGAAGTTTTAAATATCAAATTACCAGACTTAGTATTGCACTTTACCAGAGAAAGGCAAAGATATTTATTCAGTTTCTACTTGATTAGAAATCAAATGTTAACCCGAACTTGGTTCTAGATTCAAGTCTTGTTTATTTGCTTACTCAGAAGGTATTCAGAGAACTCCCACCATGTGCAGTAGCTGAAGATACAATGTCGAAGAAAAGGAGGTCTGATAAAGAAACAAGTATTGCCTGACCTGTGGTGGGACAGTGGATAAAACATCGACCTGGAATACTGAGGTCACCAGTTCAAAACCCTGGGCTTGCCTGGTCAAGGCACATATGGGAATTGATGCTTCCTGCTCTTCCCCGCTTCTTTCTCTCTCTCAAATGAATAAATAAAGTCAAAATTAAAAATATTAAAAAAAAAAAGAAACAAGTATCTTCCATAGAGCCCAATTTCTCTAATCAGAGACAAGGGACTCCAGGTACAGATGGGAGGAATACCAACCTGGACCCAAGGTGTCAGGTAAGACTTTCTGGAAGAAGAATGTCTGAACTGAAGGATGAGTAGGAATTAAATGGAGGAAGAGCGTGTAAGGCAGGAAAAAAAAACACTGTGCATGAAGACTTGGAGGCACAAGAAAAACAGCCCTGGGTTCCTTTGAGCACCTGAGAGTTCAGTAAGTTGATGGTTAGAGCAAGAGGTAGAGATAGATGAGGTGGACAGGTGGACAGGGACCCGATGATGGAGGTTCTATTGTAGGGGTTTGGATTTTATTTTGAAGGCAGCGGGGGAATATTGAAGGGTTTAGGCTGATAAGTGATGTGGTCATACTTGTTTTTCAGAAGATCACTCTAGTTGCAGCAAAGAGGATGTCCTGGAAAGGACGAAACTGGAAGCAACAAGAAGTTAGATAAGCTGTCAGTTGCAGTGATCCAGGCAGCAGGGATGGAGAGAAGGGGACCAGTTCCAGGCAGAACCTGTAGGATCTGACATTTGGTGGGCAACGGAGAGGAAAGAGTTATGGCTGACATCCAGATTTCTGACTTAGACAGTGGGTGGGTGGTGGACGTGGACAGGGTGTTTTGAAGCAGAACTTGCTCTTCTTTGTAAAAACAAAAATCATCTGTGGCTTTTCTGGTTTTCCTCTTTTCTAGACTGTGAAATCAGATCTCACTCCTTGTGTTGAATTTTATCCTAAACAGTATTCAAGATTGGTTGCAGTTTTGCATAACTTTAAGAAATATTCAATTAGGAAAAGATTGGCAGTTTGGGGGAATTCAAAAATTTCCATTTGTATATCACTTCTTTCTTCTTTTTTTTTTTTTTTTTGGCGGAGACAGAGAGAGTCAGAGAGAGGGACAGACAGACAGGAAGGGAGATGAGAAACATCAGTTTGTTGCAGCTCCTTAGTTCTACAGCAGACCAAATGACCCCTTGCTTGAGCCAGAGACCTTGGGTTCAAGCTGGTGAACCTTGCTGGAACCATATGAACCCGCACTCAAGCTGGCAACCTTGGGTCTCGAACCTGGGTCCTCCACATCCCAGACCAACGCTCTATCCACTGCACCACTGCCTGGTTAGGCTGTATATCACTTCCTAATGCAAGACTTAGGATAAAGCTTAGTCCTCATAACATGATTTTACAAGACACTAGCTTAGTCACTGTCCACGGTCATGGTTTATTCTCTTAATTTTTTTTTTTTAGATTTTTTATTTATTCATTTTAGAGAAAGGAGACACAGAGAGAGAAGTGAAGGGAGGAGCAGAAAGCATCAACTCCCATATGTTCCTTGACCAGGCAAGCCTGGGATTTCGAACCAGCGACCTCAGTGTTCCCAGGTCGTCGCTTTATCCACTGCGCCACCACAGGTCAGGCTCTAAACCCCCTTTTTGCCCACAATATTCTAGGGAAAAAAGTGAGCACAGGTATGAAAAGATCATTTGTACCAGTAGAAACACAAACGACCAATAAACAGGTAAAAATGTTCAGGTTCAGAGGTAGCTGTATAGAGATTATGGAGAACAGGTGACCTTTAAAAAAAAAGTCTCTTCTCAATTTTCTATAATGAATATGCATTATTTCTATAACAAAAGAACAATAAAATACTTTCAAACCAACTGGGATCCAAGTTCTATTTAGTTCATGGTGGAGGAAGAGTGAAGCAATTGTAAAGGTTGGAACAGGCTTTATGTATTCACTATTCAAAAATTATTTGCATTTGAAGAGGGGTACCCAGACCTTACCACAAGGAGAACACAAATACATTATCTTTTCTTTTCTGGTTTCATTAGATATAGTTTTACTGCTTCCAAAGGGCAGAAAATACAGAATCACCCTAACACAAAGGAGGGGGAACAAACATATCATTTCCTCTGGTTACATAAGCTATGGCATCACTGTCCCCACAGGGCACAAGATACAAGATCCCTGTCCCCAAAGGGGGGTGTAATGGTGGGAACTCCTGAGGAGGGATCAAGAGACTTCGGAGCCGGCCTCTGACACTTTAGATCATGCCTTGTGGACAGCTGCTTCCCGAGGGAGCTGCGAAGGATGCAGGCCTGGTGGTATTCCTTCTCAGCTGATCTGTGCAAGAGAAAATGATCCTTCAGTGGATTTTTAGAGGCAGGACCATGATTTGTGGGAAGTCATAAGGAGATTTCTGGGCAGAGATAGAATGGCCCCACAGGAAGTGGCGGTGCTTGGGCGTGAGGCCTTAGCCCAGGAGGTGTCACGGCAGAGTCTGGATGACTGTTTGTCAAGAGACCAGCTAGAGGACCTCAGGCCTCAAAGGACCAGATGCTTTAAAGCAGTGGTTTCTAACCTTTTTTGAGGTACCGAACCACCAGTTTCATATGCGCATTCGCCGAATCCTTCTTTAGTGATAAATAAAATATGATTTTTTTCCAAACTCAAGACATAGGTATATGTTTTTTTTACTGGTGCACAAAATGAGCCGTGCATGAACATCACCTTGCTCAAAGAACAAAAGCAACAAAGTGCATGAACTCACAACAAATTACGGTATTACTTTATTCTGGCCTCCGCGGCAGAGGCTTCTCCGAGCCCTTGAAAACGACTCATTGAACTCCTAGGGTTCGATAGAACCCAGGTTAAGAACCACTGCTTTAAAGGCTACTGTTATAAAACTTACATTCCTTGAGTCTGTTTGTCAATGCGGCTTCCCCAGATAGCACCAACAGGACCAGATGTAAAGACAAAGCTGTGTTTACTACTCACCACCCAATACCTGCTCAGAGTTTTGGCAGTAGCTTCACGGGAAAGGCAAGGTCAACACTGATTTAGAATTGGGGATTTGGTTTGTGGTGGGTCTTTCAATGGGAGGTGTTGGGCAGATAAAATATATTATGCTCACTTTGTTAAAGATGGCCCTGCCCACATGGAAGTTTGTTGATATTAATGTGTGTTCTGGAACAGGCTGTGGGCAGGCCGGGTCGTCATAGCCTAAGGCTTAGTTTAAGAGTAAGCTCTTCTCCACACCCTTGACTGATTGGATGATGTAGGGTGGTGATGTAGGGAGGTTCTTTGTTTGTATAATTGGATTAAAGGTTTTGAATCTATGCTATAAAATGGGAGAGACCAGTAGCTTGATCTCTCTCTTGGTTCCTGAGTTCCTGAGGTTAGTATTGGAGAGGAGAGCAGATTAAGGCCATGTGGAGGAGAAGTAGCCAAGATGGCAGAGTGCTGAGGAAGAAGCCAGTTTGTTAAGAGTTTGTGCAGGAGGAGATGGGAAACAGAGGTGAATAAGTCTGGTGAGCTAGAAACCTTTGATTCTAGGAAACTCGGATAAGTCAGTAGCTTTGTGAGCACTGAATGTGTGGGTTTTGGAGCCCAGTGTGTGTTTTTGCTTGCCCGCCAGGTGCAAGCTAGAATTAAAGCTGATGGCTCACCAGTTCTTGGCTCCCGTGTTTCATTGCCATCTGTCCGAATCCAATGCGAACCTGCATGGGTCAGGCTGCTGTGATAGTGGCCTCGGCCACAGGCTTTACAGGAGGGCTGGTGAGCATGATTGGGATTGGCTATAAAGATAATGAAACTATTCAGGATTGGTGAGGATTCTGAGGTAAAGGGTTTTAAAGAACTTAGTGTGCAAAGTGCTGATGACATTCATTGAAGAGTTGGTGGGCTTTTCAGGAGGATCTTGTTAGAAACAATCTAGCCACTTATGTGGGCAGTCTTCTGGAATAGTAAAGTCATGCCAGTGAGGACAGTGGAACACTAAAGTTAAATGAATACAAATGGTGAAGTCTGTAGGAGCCCACAGTTTCAGTCCTCAGTGCCCAGGCTGTTTGTGGGGAGATGGTCTAATGTTGAGCAGGAGAGAGGAGTGTTCTTTTTGTATATTTCCACTCATCTCTCTTTCCCAGGTCAGCTGCTTTACTGGGAAGGGAATACTCAGAATGTGAATCAGTTAGCCTGCCATTTAGATTTCTTACCTCAGGTGAGCTCTTCTTAGACAACTCAGCCCTGTGTTGTTATTAATATTCACCATTTATTGGGTGCTATATGTCCAGCCAACACATTTTCATTAGATATTATAAAGCCAGTAGCCACGGCAACCATCACAGCTGCCTGGCCCATGCAGGTTCGCATTTGATTGGGACAGTTGGTAATGAAACAATGGAGCCAAGAACTGGTGGGCCATTAGCTTTAATCCTAGCTTGCACCCGGTGGGCAGGAAATACACACAATGGGAAAACACTTCATTTTCCATTCAGTTCTCCCAAGCCACTGACTTATCTGAGTTTTTCTAGGATTGTTCGGCAGATAAAATATAATATGCTCACTTTGTTAAAGATTGTGCTGCCCACAGGAAAGCCCGTCACCCAGGTGATATTATTTGCCCTTATGCTTAGGATGGGTGTGGGGGAGAGGCTGTAATGTAAGCAGGCCGGGTCATTATGGCCTAAGGCTTGGTTTTAAGAGTAAGGTCTTCTCCACACCCTTGACTGATTGGATGATGTAGGGTGGTGCACTCTCTTGAGGAATCCCATTATGCCTCAGATGGGTGGCTTTGTATCAGAGACTTTCTTGAATGTATAATTGGATTAAAGGTTTGGATTATCTATGCTATAAAGTGGGCGGACCGGTAGCTAGAGCTCTTTCTTGGTTCCTGAGTTCCTGAGGTTAGTATTAGAGAGCAGAGCAGATTAAGGCCACGTGGAGAGGAGAAGCAGCCAAGATGGCAGAGTGCTGAGGAAGAAGCCAGTTTGTTAAGAGTTTGTGCAGGAGGAGATGGGAAACAGGTGAATAAGTCTGGTGAGCTGGAAAGCTTTGATGCTAGGAAACTCGGATAAGTCAGTAGCTTTGTGAGCACTGAATGTATGGGTTTTGGAGCCCAGTGTGTGTTTTTGCTTGCCCGCCAGGTGCAAGCTAGAATTAAAGCTGATGGCTCACCAGTTTGTGGCTCCTGTGTTTCATTACCGACTGTACGAATCTAATGCGAACCTGCGTGGTTCAGACGGCTGTGATGGTGGCCGCGACTACTGGCTTTACAAGGATCAAAGGTTTATAACTCACCAGCTTTATTCACCTCTGTTCCCAATCTCCTCTCTGCACAAACTCTGCACAAACTGGCTTCTCCCTCAGCACTTCGCCATCTTGGTTGCTTCTCCTCTCCTCCACGTGGCCTATCTCTGCTCTCCTTTCTTTGCTCTCCCCCAGCACGAGCTCCTCTACCCCATTTTTTAGTGTAGAAATCAAAACCTTTAATCCAATATACAAACAAGGAAGTCTCTGATACAAAGTCACTTATCTGAGGCATAATGGGATTCCTCATGACAGTGCACCACTCCACATCATGCAACAGTCAAGGATGTGGGGAAAAGCTTAGTTTTGAAACTAGCCTTAGGCTATAACAACTGTTCGGCAGATAAAATATAATATGCTCACTTTGTTAAAGATGGTGCTGCCCACATGGAAGCCCGTCACCCAGGTGATATTATTTGCCCTTATGCTTGAGATGGCTGTGGGGGAAAAGTTGTAATGTAAGCAGACCAGGACGTTAAAGTTTAAGGCTTTGTTTTAAGAGTAAGCTCTTCTCCACACCCTTGACTGATTGGATGATGTAGGGTGGTGATGTAGGGAGGAATCCCATTATGCCTCAGATGGGTGACTTTGTATCAGAGACTTTCTTTATGTATAATTGGATTAAAGGTTTGGATTTTCTATGCTATAAACTGGGGCAGTCCGGGAGCTTGCTCTCTCTCTTGGTTCCTAAGTTCCTGAGGTTAGTATTAGTATTAGAGAGGAGAGCAGAGTAAGGCCACGTGAAGGCCAGGAGAAGCAGCCGAGATGGCAGAGTGCTGAGGAAGAAGCCAGTTTGTTAAGAGTTTGTGCAGGAGGAGATGGGAAACAGGTGAATAAGTCTGGTGAGCTAGAAACCTTTGATTCTAGGAAACTCGGATAAGTCAGTAGCTTTGTGAGCACTGAATGTGTGGGTTTTGGAGCCCAGTGTGTATTTTTGCTTGCCCGCCGGGTGCAACTGGAATTAAAGCTGATGGCTCACCAGTTTTTGGCTCCTGTGTTTCATTGCCATCTGTCCGAATCCAATGCGAACCTGCATGGGTCAGGGTGCTATGATAGCGGCCTCGGCTACTGGCTTTACAACAACCCTGCCTGCTTACAGCCTGTCCCCCACACCCAATGCAAACTATAAGCAAGTAAACATATATATCATATTTACCAACTTATTTGACCAACAAATATCTACCATGAGTAGGCTCTGTGCTACACATTGTACATTCACCATTCATTTCTTTGACAGTTTTTCAATGAACACCTATGTGGTGTTGAGCAGAGTGCTAGGTGCCAGATACGCAATTGTGAACAGGGCACAAGTCCTGTTTTCAGGTAGCTGATACATTACAATCTAATCTCCAAAGCAATTCTGAGGGTTGCATTGTGCTCATGTTCTTTAAGGAGGAAGGGACAGGGGTACAGAGTGCTTAAGTGACTTGCCCGTGTCTTCCTGGTCGCTGATATTGGGGTTAAGAATGAGTCACCTCAAGGTGTGCCTCTACAGTAGGCTGATTGTTCTGAGCTAAAGGTAACTATAGCCTCAGGCTCGAGAGAAACTCTGCTCCTCCCTTAACCACCTAGAAGAATTTGAATTAGGGACCTTGCCCATAATAAGTGATTATCAGAGATAACCTTTTTTGACCTACCTATAAAGTAGGACAAACTTCTATTTGCTAAGAATCTGCTCTTCTTATCATCCTGCAAGATCCTTTGAAGCTCCCATAGTCCTTTACTTCATTCCTAGCTTAGGGTGTCATATATCTATGTTTCCTTTCTATTTTTCTTATTTTTAAACAGGGACAGAGAGAGGGATTGATAGGGACAGACAGAGGGGAACGGAGAGAGGTGAGAAGTATCAATCATTAGTTTTTCGTTGCCGTTACGACACCTTAGTTGTTCATTGATTGCTTTCTCACATGTGCCCTGACCGCGGGCCTTCAGCAGACCAAGCAACCCCTTGCTCTTGCTGGAGCCAGCGACCTTGGGTTCAAGCTGACGAGCTTTTGCTCGAGCCAGATGGGCCCGCGCTTAAGCTGGTGAGCTTGGGGTCTCGAACCTGGGTCCTCTGCATCCCAGTCTGACGCTCTATCCACTGCGCCACCACCTGGTCAGTTCCCTTTCTATTTCTGAACCTCTCCTGCATGTGGGGTCTCTACCCTCTCACGCGTGTGGGGTTCCCATACATATGTAGGTATTAAATTATTTTCTCTTGCTAATCTGTGCTTGATTATTAGACCATCCAAAAGGACCCTGAGGGTAAAGGAAGGCTTGTTCATCCCCCATACTGAGTTGCAAGAACCCTCCTTAATCAGGTGGAAGACCTTGTCTTTATCCTCTAATCTTTGTCTGTTTATCTTGGGCCTGGTTATTCTTCCTTGTGTTAAGGTCCAAAGTTCCTTCTGCCTCCTGGCTTTGCTGGTCTTTAACATGTGTCCCTAAACCCCTTGCTCCTTCATCTGCCCCCCAACTCACTGCAGGATTAAATTGGGAAGTGGTCACTCTTTCCTGGGGCTAAATATAATCTTCAACTGTTGGGCAGATAAAATATATTATGCTCACTTTGTTAAAGATGGTGCTGCCCACATGGAAGTTCGTTGATATTAATGTGTGTGGGGGACAGGCTGTGGGCAGGCCGGGTCGTTATAGCCCAAGGTTTAGTTTTTCTTAATTTATTTTTATTTTATTTATTTTTTTTACAGAGACAGAGAGTCAGAGAGAGGGACAGATAGGGACAGACAAACAGGAACAGAGAGAGATGAGAAGCATCAATCATCAGTTTTTTGTTTTGACACCTTAGTTGTTCATTGATTGTTTTCTCACATGTGCCTTGACCATGGGGCTACAGCAGATCAAGTAACCCCTTGCTTGAGCCAGCGACCTTGGGTCCAAGCTGGTGAGCTTTGCTCAAGATGAGCCCGTGCTCAAGTTGTAGAGTTCAGGGTCTCGAACCTGGGTCCTCCGCATCCTAGTCCGATACTCTATCCACTGCACCACTTCCTGGTTAGGCCCAAGGCTTAGTTTTAAGAGTAAGCTTTTTCCCCACACCCTTGACTGATTGGATGATGTAGGGTGATGCACTCTCATGAAGAATCCTCCCATTATGCCTCAGATAAGTGACTTTGTATCAGAGACTTCCTTGTTTGTAGATTGTGTTGGGCAGATAAAATATATTATGCTCACTTTGTTAAAGATGGCGCTGCCCACATGGAAGTTTGTTGATATTAATGTGTGTTCTGGGACAGGCTGTGAGCAGGCTGGGTCGTTATAGCCTAAGGCTTAGTTTAAGAGTAAGCTCTTCCCCACACCCTTGACTGATTGGATAATGTAGGGTGGTGTACTCTCCTGAGGACTGAGGAATTCCATTATACAGAGACTTTCTTGTTTGTATAATTGGATTAAAGGTTTTGAGTCTATGCTATAAAGTGGGAGAGACCAGTAGCTTGATCTCTCTCTCGGTTCCTGGGTTCCTGAGATTAGTATTAGAGAGGAGAGCAGATTAAGGCCACCTGAAGGCCAGGAGAAGCAGCCGAGATGGCAGAGTGCTGAGGAAGAAGCCAGTTTGTTAAGAGTTTGTGCAGGAGGAGATGGGAAACAGAGGTGAATAAGTCTGGTGAGCTAGAAACCTTTGATTCTAGGAAACTTGGATAAGTCAGTAGCTTTGTGAGCACTGAATGTATGGGTTTTGGAGCCTAGTGTGTATTTTTGCTTGCCCGCCAGGTGCAAGCTAGAATTAAAGCTGATGGCTCACCAGTTTTTGGCTCCTGTGTTTCATTACCAACTGTTCGAATCTAATGTGAATCTGCATGGGTCAGGCTGCTGTGATGGTGGCCTCGGCTACTGGCTTTACAGATTGGATTAAAGGTTTGGATTTCTACACTATAAAGTGGGGCAGGTCGGGACCTTGCTCTCTCGGTTCCTGAGGTTAGCATTAGAGAGGAGAGCAGATTAAGGCCACGTGGAGGGAGAGGAGAAGCAGCCAAGATGGCACAGTGCTGAGGAAGAAGCCAGTTTGTTAAGAGTTTGTGCTGGAGGAGATGGGGAACAGAGATGAATAAGTCTGGTGAACTAGAAACCTTTGATGCTAGGAAACTCAGATAAGTCAGTAGCTTTGTGAGTACTGAATGAGTGGGTTTTGGAGCCCAGTGTGTGTTTATGCTTGCCCGCTGGGTGCAAGCTAGAATTACAGCTGATGGCTCACCAGTTCTTGGCTCCATTGTTTCATTACCGACTGTCCAAATCAAATGCGAACCTGCATGGGCCAGGCGGCTGTGATCCTGACCCTAACTACTGGCCTTACAGCAACCATCTCTTCCCTTGAGAAATAAGTTAGTATCACTCCTAACTTCCTCCAGAGGGAATGCGATATTTTCTTCTACTCTTAAAACAAGCTGAAGTTGATTCAGCAATCCGGAGGCAGAGCTGGAACTAGAAATGATTCAGGACTGTAAGTCAACTTTATCACATCCCACTGCATGGATCTTTTTTTTTGAAAGATCTTTAATGCACTCATCAAGACCAAGCAATGAATAAATATTTTTAGTACATGAACTGCTGTGAATTGAGGTTATCCAAGATACATGACTAATACCAGGATTTGGGCTGTGGTGGTACATTCCAAGTAAAAAATACCGGAAAGAGGAAGCCTTGCATTTGAAAGAATTTATTTCCTCACATGCTTCTGAATCAGCTTGTCAAAATAGAATGGCTGGCCTTTATTTTTAAATTTCACATATTTGCAAAATATGTTAGAGAATAAAAATAGGAAATGAAGGATTTGAGAACTGACCAATGCTATTGTCAATCTGTCTGGAAGGCCATAAGATACCCACAAGTCTTTTGCTGGAAGTATAATGTTGGACAGATAAAATATATTATGCTCACTTTGTTAAAGATGGCGCTGCCCACGTGGAAGCCTGTCGCCCAGGTGATTATATTGGTTGCCCTTCTTGCTCTGGAGATGGGCGTAATTATGTTAATATGTGTTGGGGGAAAGCTTTTGTGCCAAAAGGTTTTAAAAAGGAAAAGAGATCATGTTGTTCCGGGAGAAGAGTGATTACGTTCTAGGAGGAGCTCATGCTGTAGGAAAGCAGATTAAGGCCACATGGAGGAGGCCAGGAGAAGGAGCCAAGATGGTGGAGTGCTGAGAGAGAAAGCGGTTTGGGCAGAGTTTGTGCAGAGAGAGGGAGATGGGGAACAGAGGTGAATAAGACTGGTGAGCTAGAAATCTTTGATTCTAGGAAACTCGGATAAGTCAGTAGCTGTGTGAGCACTGAATGAGTGGGTTTTGGAGCCCAGTGTGTGTTTTTACTTGCTCGCCGGGTGCAAGCTAGGATTAAAGATGATGGCCCACCAGCTTTTGGCTCCGTTGTTTCATTACTGACTGTCCAAATCCAATGCGAACCTGCATGGGCCAGGTGGCTGTGATGGTGGCTGTGGCTTTACATATAAAGTATGTAAGTTGTAATGCCAGGCTGTTGGCCACATTAGCACCAAGTGCAGGTCTGTGCAAGAAGCTCACACCTCAGCCTTGGCTTCCCCTTTTGAACTCTGTGTTCTTGTGTGAAAGAACTTTCTAAATCCCAAAGACAATCGACATTCTACGAACATTAGCTATTGTGAATGAAACCACAACTAAAACTTATAGGAAAATTAGTACCAGATTTAAAAAATATCTAAGATTAGAGAACTTTATAAGGATGAAATTATTTACCCAAGGTGAGGTTGTTAAATGCTCAGTAGAGATCATTAACATTAAAGGGGTTTAATTCTTTTAAGTGTCCTTTCATTTTGTCTTTTGAGAAAAGCATACTTGAGTAGGGCATTTCGGAAAGCTCTGAACTGAGAGTAAAACTAGTCTACATTAAACTCTTCATTTCAAGGGGGAAACTGAGACTCAGTGAGACTACGTGATTTGACTGAGGCAAGCGGGTGTTGGGGTTGGGCAAGGAAATCAGTGTTCATTGTAGAGCTCATTTGGTCCTTCTTTGCATAGCCTTTCTCCGTGTTTCCAATCTGGAACATCCCGTATTTCTGCCCTGGTTTCCCTGAGATTATAAATACAGCTCACTTCCCTTTTTGTGCCAAGCAATCCTTTTCTTTTTCATTCTTTTTTTTTTTTAACTTGATGACAGTGAAGGGGAGAGAGAAACACTGATTTGTTGTTCCACTTATTTATGCATTCATTGGTTGATTCTTGTATGTGCCCTGACCAGGGATTGAACCTGCAAGAGATTGGGATGATGCTCTAACCAGCTGAATTACCCAGCCAGGGACCACCAATTCTATTCTTGCTCTTCCTTTGCCATCTCAAATTGCCATCCAGCGGGTATGTATTAGGAACACAATATCACATTCCTTCTTTTTCTAGTCTCTTCTGACCTAAAATCATTAATCTTTTCTCAAAAGTCAGAAACAAAACCAAAAAGTTAGCCGCCTACCCTTTCTCTAAGTAGGCTAAGTGGCTCTCTAGTCGTTAAATCCAGCGACTTGTATAAAACCTGCACCCTCCTTTGGCATGGAGGAGCAAGCAGTATTTGAAAAGTGAAGGGAGAACGTTCATTCAAAGATTTTTTTTAGATTTTCTTTATTCATTTTAGAGAGAAAAGAGAGTGAGTGAGTGAGTAAGAGAGAGAGAGAGAGAGAGAGAGAGAGAAGAGGGGAAGAGCAAGAAGCATCAACTCCCACATGTGCCTTGACTGGGTAAGCTCAGGGTTTTGAACTGGTGACCTCAGGGTTCCAGGTTGACACTTTATCTACTACGCCAAGGGTCCCCAAACTTTTTACACAGGGGACCAATTTACTGTCCCTCAGACTGTTGGAGGGCCGGACTATAAAAAAAAACTATGAACAAATCTCTATGCACACTGCACATATTTTATTTTAAAGTAAAAAAACAAAACAGGAACAAATACAATATTTAAAATAAAGAACAAGTAAATTTAAATCAACAAACTGACCAGTATTTCAATGGGAACTATGGATGTGGATGCATCCTGTGTTCTTCACACTGACCACCAATGAAAGAGGTGCCCCTTTTGGAAGTGGAAGTGTGGCGGGGGCTGGATAAATGGCCTCAGGGGGCCACTTGTGGCTCCCGGGCCGTAGTTTGGGGACCCCTGCACTACACACCATAGGTCAGGCTCTTTCAAAGGTTTTTAGTGGCATAAGACTTCACCGTTTTCCATCAAGGACTTTGCCTTGATGGTGTCCACTTAGCACCTGATAATGATAGCTAAGTAACTTTAATTTTACTGTGGATAATTTAAAAACCATATGTTCATCTCATTACTCATTTACGATTTTACTTACAAAGTAAATATTTACTAAACCCCTACTATGTGCCAGGCCTATGCTGGATACTGGAAATAATAACTCCACTATCCTGACTTCTAGCACTGTAGATTAATTTTGCCTGTTTTTAAAATTTATAAATGGAGTCTTTTGTGTTGCCTCATCCTTTGAAATGACTATGTGTTATTTGCATTGTATGGACATATGATTTATTTAACTAATCTCCTCCAGATGGTGTTTAGGTTGTATTCCATTATTTGCTATCACAAACAAATGCTGCAGTACATTTTTCGTAAATAATACCAATAAATTCTTCAAAATGGGACCAATATATCAGGATGTCCTTTTTTTTAGCTACAAGAAACATCAGAACCAAATAAAAGCTGCCTAAACAGTGAAGACATTTGTTGTCTTATTAAGAAGTCTGGAAGTGAGCGACTCTAGAGCTGGTTAAGGCAATGGCCCAATGCTATTGTTGAGCCCTGTATCCTTCTCTCTCTTTCCTCCAGCTGGATGGATCCTCAAGACTGGCCTCCTACATGGTCCCAAGAGAGCTGCTGTTTATGTTGCCTGTCCTGTGATATTCCTGTACATACATATTTTGCCCATTTTTCTATTGGGTTGTTTTAATTTTTTTAAAATTATATATTGACTTTAGTGAGAGAGGAAGGGAAAGAGAGAGGGACAGGAACCCCAAGCTATCCTTGTATGTGCCCTGATTGGGGATTGAACTGGTAACCTCTACGCTTTGGGGTGATGCTCTAATCAACCGAGTTATCCGGTCAAGACTAAAATTTAATTCTTTAAACTCTTTTATTATTGACATTTTTACTTCTCTTTTTCATTTAAGAAAAAATTATCTATTGATTTTTAGAGAAAGAGACAGACAGACAGAAACACCAATCTGTTCCTGTATGTACCCTTACTGGGGATAGAACCTGCAACCTTTGCGTATCAGGATGGCACTCTAACCAACCAAGTTATTTGGCCAGAGATGTTCTTTACTTCTTCAGATTTCCAGCATGCATGGGCTATCCAAGTCATTTTTTTTGTCATTTGGTCACATATGTTTCACCTTAAATTTAGTGGCTGAATTTAATTTAATCAGACCCGTATCCTTTTGTTTCACCTATATGTTAATGTCCTTAATTTACCCTGTTTCACTTTATTGCAGAAATGTCTTGCTTTCCTGTCTTTCTTTACTATCTCTGAGTTATGTACTTGTGCATTTAAAACATATACCAAACAGCCTGACCAGGCAGTGGCGCAGTGGATAGAGCGTTGGACTGAGATGTGGAAGACCCAGGTTCAAGACGTGAGGTCGCCAGCTTGAGCATGGGCCCATCTGGCTTGAGCGAAGGCTCGCCAGCTTGGACCCAAGGTCGCTGGCTCCAGCAAGGGGTGGCTCGGTCTGCTGAAGACCCGCGGTCAAGGCACATGTGAGAAAGCAATCAATGAACAACTAAGGTGTCGCAATGGAAACAAAAAACTAATGATTGATGCTTCTCACCTCTCTCCATTCCTGTCTGTATGTCCTTGTCTATCCCTCTCTCTGACTCTCTCTCTGTCCCTGTAAAAAAAAAACCAAACATATACCAAACAGATATGATATTGCCTGAAGTGGAAACTATATGCCTAGAGTATGATGATGTAATCAAATAGCCCAACAAATTCATTTAATGTGTGCTTACTGACTCAAAATCAGTTAAAACATATAAGAGTAGTTAGGACACAAAAAAGACCATTCTTATCTATAGTCAAATACATATTTTTGTGGCCCTGGCTGGGTGGCTCTGGTTGCATGTTTGATTCCCAGTCAGGGCATGTACAAGAAGCAATCAATGAGCACACAACTGAGACAATGACTTGTTGCTTCTCTCTCTCTCTCTCTCTCTTACGCACCCCCCTCCATTCCTCTCTCTCTCTCAATGGAAAAAATATATTTTTAAGTATATGTTTTGTGTTTTTTTCCTCAATTTGTTGGTTATCTATAATCATATTTATGTTTTTCTCTTAACATTTTGTTATAAAATATTTCAAACATACAAAACAGTTGAAAGAATTATACTTGGAACACCCAGTTAACCACAGACTAGATTCTGTATTTGACATTTTGCTGAAATTGCTTTATCATGTGTCTATCCATTTAGCCATCATCATTTTATCTTATTTTTTAATGAATTTCAAAGTTGCAGATGTGGGCCATCTAATCCCTAAACACATCAACATGCATGCATAGCATTAACCAGAATCCAAGGCTTGTTTAGATTTTTCTTTTTTGAGGTACAATTTATATGCAGTGAAATACATGGATCTTAAGAGTACTGTTAGATGACTTTTGAATGTCAATGGCTTTCAGTTCCTGGTAACACCGTGAATGATCAGTTCTTTGCATTATTATCAACATTCCTATTACAAGTCCATGCAGTGAAAGGTCCATGTCATTCTTGCCACAGACTGATTCCTTTGCAAAGATTATTCTTCCTCTGACTTCATAGTTAAGTTCATGGGTCTCAGCTGATTCTCTCCTGGGCTTGTCCCCCACCGGAGGCTCCACATTGTGCTTCACCCCCATGGTGGGTCCGAGATTTCTGAGGGTGTAGAAACTGTGGGGCAGATATTACTAATCCCAGGGGCAATGGCATGATCATTTGGCAGTAGGGTGGGAGTTTACAGATGTGGGGAAAAGAGCCAGGCTACAGAAATGGTGTCCAGGAGAGAAGACAGTGAATGAGAATGGGTTCCGGATCTTGGAAGTCTTGCCCATTTGGAGCAGGGAGTTGGGAGGGGAGTTTTCAGGATTAAGGAAGGGAAAGGAAAGGAAGGAAAATTAACAGGAGCTGCTCAGCACAGTGATTAGAGGAACAGATGTGGGGGTAGACCACCTCCGTTCACGCCCCTGCTCCTCCGCTTATTAGCTGTACCTTTGTTTTACCTGAACTCTGTCTCAGTTTCCTCATCTATAAAGTGAGGATAATAATAGGACCTACTCTATAAGCTTTCATGTGAAGAACACATGAAGTCATATAAATGAGAGTAAATGCTCTTCTTCCTGTTTGGTGAGTGGCAAATGTTCACTGACTGCATGGATGGGTGGTTGGTTGACATAGCCCTGGGGTCGTCTTAGACTTTTACAATTTAGCACGAGGAAGGTGTTTTCCCTCTCTCTGCTCCCCCCATCCCCAACACTTCCCCATCTGCCGGCTGTGGCAGAAGTATCATTTTAATAGGAGAGAGAACCACTCATTTTGCAAGAGTCTTTAAATTGCAGGTGCCTAGGAGTTATTATATTAATGTTAAGTGGATTTCACTTAAAGTGCAGATTTTGATCTCTGATCTTTTTGTTTGTTTATTTTGGTAAAGAAAGGTAGAGGCTAATGGAGGCAGAACTAAAACTACTGGGGGAGTGGGATAAGCAAAAAGAGTAGATAGGTACAACCAAAACAGATTTTGCTGACTGTCATTTTTTTTTTTTTTTTTTTTTTTGTATTTTTTCGAAGTTAGAAGCGGGGAGGCAGTCAGGCTCCTGCATGTGCCTGACCGGGATCCACCCGGCATGCCCACTAGGGGGTGATGCTCTGCCTACCTGGGGTCTAGCTCCATCGCAGCTGGAGCCATTCTAGCACCTGAGGCAGAGCCATGGAGCCACCCTCAGCGCTCAGGCCAACTTTGCTCCAGTGGAGCCTTGGCTGCGGGAGGGGAAGAGAGAGAGAGGAAGGAAAAAGGGCAAGGTGGAGAAGCAGATGGGCGCTTCTCCTGTGTGCCCTGACTGGGAATTGAACCCGGGACTTCCACATGCCAGGCTGATGCTCTACCACTGAGGCAACCAGCCAGGACCTGAGTGTCAATATTTTTAAAGCAAGCAATCTTTTTATATATGGAGGACCTCTTTTTTTGCAATGCAGAAGTATTCTATACTATGAGTTAGAAATAAGAAATCACAAGAAAGTGAGTTCAGGACAAACAGCAAACTGTAGAGCTGAGATTCTGTTTTGTTTTTTTTTAATGTTGACTAGTCACATACATTTATTCTTAGGCTTCATCTGTTCACACCTTGTACACACCCATACAAATTCCTTCCTGCATTTTTGTTTAATGCTGCTGTCAACCCCACAGGGTGAGAGATGAGGGGAGGAAACTTGTCTTCACTCTTAGCCAACGCCACAGGTTTCCTGTCTAGGAAGATTTTGTGTGAAATTTGGGAGGCTGACATAGTTTTCAATTTGGAGGGGCTGGTACCACCTTAAAAAATGCTCGTGAACTCTGACTACAGGCTAAATGCTGCCGGTGTGGAATACCCTGGGTGGAAGGGCCAGGTTCATCGTCATTCCATTATTGATCTAGTCTTTATTTCTGGGTGACTATTGCCATGTACACAAAGCTTTACCTTTTACACCCTCTCTCAGACTCTTTCTCAACCATCTTTGAATCTTTTTTGTA
The DNA here is from genome assembly GCA_037038555.1 of Rhynchonycteris naso. Taxonomy (NCBI): domain Eukaryota; kingdom Metazoa; phylum Chordata; class Mammalia; order Chiroptera; family Emballonuridae; genus Rhynchonycteris; species Rhynchonycteris naso. The sequence continues at coordinate 59,288,402 of CM073004.1, read as the reverse complement.
AATCGATCTGTTAGCTTGAACTCAATTATCAGTTTGCTCTAATCATAATCACTCCAACAGCGGCTATTAAAGTATACTTTTCCAGCCTGACCTGTGGTGGCGCAATGGATAAAGCATTGACCTGGGAACACTGAGGTCGCCAGTTCAAAACCCTACGATGGTCTGGTCAAGGCACGTATGGGAGTTGATGCTTCCAGCTCCTCCCCCCTTTCTCTCTTTCTCTCTCTCTCTCTCTCACTCTGTGTCTCCTCTCTAAAATGAATACAATAAAAAGAAATTAAAGTATACTTTTCCAGTAGACTTTGGTGTAAACTGGCTCCTACTGTCTCAGAAGTGTTTTCTGGCTTCTGGGAAAAGGCCAGGTGAGGCTTCTTGGAAAGGGGGTTGGACTGTTCTCTGGGGGCCATACTGGAACTGCCTTTAAAATATACTCTGTGCTCCACCCAGACTGTTGTCATTCACACTAGCTCAAGGCCCCGCCTACTGCATGTCATCTTAAAAGCAAGACCTCTTTTATTTTGAAAACATGCAACAAACAAAATGTGGGTGCAGCAGAATTAAATACTGAAGGTTATCTCACACTGCAAACCCACTTTAAAAAGAAGACACAGTTGAGTTACTCTGGAGTATTTGAAAGCAGGCGTTCATTTTGAAGTAGGCCTAATTTAGCCTCTAAAATAAGGTTCCCTTTCCAGCCAATGTCAAATTACTGTTTCAAATAAGATTCTTTCAGCAAATATTTTTTGAGTTTCTGTGTGTGCAGGGCTCCCCGCTAACCCTGCCCACCAGGTGCTGGCCTTGGAGAAGGGACAGGTGGAGTAGCTGGGAACTATATTCGCTAGTAGGTCATACAGCAGCCTGACCCAGGCATGGATGCTGACCCTGGAGATGGGGGCAGGTGGGGCTTCAGAGAGGGGTGATAATTGTGTTGGGCCTTTGAGGATGAGTAGGACTTTGACCCCTCAAAACGGAGGGGAAGGGCGTGTTCCAGTTATTTACCACTGCGTAATGAACTGCTGTAAAATTTAGTAGCAAAAAACAACCATTTTACTCTCTTAACAGATTCTGTGGTCAGAAATTCAGCACCAGTGCCGTGGGGACAGCTCGTCTCTTGGCCACACTATCTGGGACCCTCTGCTAGGAAGATGTCGAGCTGGGGTGGACCCCACAGCTGGGAGCTGGAATTATCTGGAAGCATCTTCACTCATGTGTCTGGCAGTTGATCCTGGTTATTGTATGTGACCTCGGGTGGGGCTGTCGGCAGAAACACCAAGAGCTCTCCTTGTGGCCTGCCCTCCCTCTCAGAATGGGTCAGATTTATAACTTGGCGGCTCAGAGCTCCAAAAGAAAGTGTTCCCAGAGAACCAGGCAGACACTGCCTGGCACTGTCTGGCCTAACTTTGGAAGGTCCGTGGTGTCGCTTCCACCACATCCTGTTGGTTACAAAAGACGCCCTAAGGTTGGCTGGCTCCAGTTTGATAGGAGGGGAACTGACCCTCACCTCTTCTTTGGGGGGCATAAAAAAATGTCACAGATGTGCTGATGAAGCATGAGAGCACATGAGGTGTTTCCAGCTGTTGGGTGCTCTGGTTCTGCTGGGACTTCAGGGTGTGGGGTAGAAAGTGGCCGAAAGGGGGCCCCAAAGGTAAAGTAGACCGCAGTGTGAAAAATCTCGACTGCCCTAAAATTTTGTTTTTTAATTTATTGATTTTTAGGGAGAGAGAAAGAAACATTGATTTGTTGTTTTGCTTATTTATGCATTCATTGGTTGATTGTTATTTGTCACTCATTGGTGGATTCACAACCCTGGTGTGTTGGGACACTTTAATCACTGACAGACCTGGCATGGCTTTGACTGCCTTTGTGGCAGGCACTGTATCTTAAAGTCACACATCATGGAAAAGACAAAACTTTGTTTTTCTATGAGTCAGCCTACTTCTTTTTTTCAGAACATTTTCCATCAGGGTGTGAGAAGGTAATCTCAGGTCTGGGCACCCCCTGCCACACAGGCACTCTGGCTTGCTGAGATCAGTGCCCTGCCTCCTGCCTCTGGGCATGCGCAGTGGAAAGGGAGCTGGTTCTGGGCTAATTTCCATCCAATCTGACTTGGGCCAGGCCAGTCTAGCCGCTGCGCATTTCATCCTGGGATGGTGATTCGAGACCGCTGCTGCTGTGTTGTCCCTGACGGCGGGGCTTCTTGAGGTTGGCTCTGTTTTAGCTAAAGCTGCCCCCTCTACAGGGATACGGGAAATCGGCTGCTCTCCTGCACCTCTGAGGGGCTGCGGGGGACTGAGAGGTTGTTTGTGGCCCCCTTCTACCTACTGGGATTCATTCCTGAGCCAGGCCAGCTGCAGTGACATTTATAACTTTCAGCGATAATATAAGGCAAAACCCAAGTATCATGCTATTTCTGTCTATAAACACAAGTAAAAGACACTACCCATGCAAATGATTATATAAGGAAATAAATGCATGGATGGTTATTTATGTCTCAGTTTCCACAACAAACTATACTGTGATTGAACTCACAGTACTACAGTAAATTCCTTTTTCTTTTCTCCTGGAATAGCAGATTAATAGAAGTGTGAATTCCCAAAGTGTCAGATAATTTAGTAATTTTGATTTTGGCACCAGGTACCGTGGTGTGACAAGCTGCAAAACCCACATGTTTTCTGTGTCACTTAGCAAAGAAAGGATGAGGGAGGGTGCTTCGTGTGAGGATACCTGCTGCCCCTCTCTGGGCGCAGTTTCCGGTCACCTACTCTGTTCCGGTGCTTCCAGACCACCCGTTCGCTCTTCTCAGCCTCCCCCCAGCCCTTCACTCCCTTTGCATCAATTCATCCTAACTTTCCAGAAAACCCTGATTTTTTTGATTTTGTGTTGATTCTAATCCATTTTATATTTTTATTTAATTTTTTTTTTTTTACAGGGACAGAGAGAGAGTCAGAGAGAGAGGGATAGATAGGCACAGACAGACAAGAACAGAGAGATGAGAAGCATCAATTATTAGTTTTTCGTTGCCATGGCGACACCTTAATGGTTCATTGATTGCTTTCTCACACGTGCCTTGACCATGGGCCTTCAGCAGACTGAGCAACCCCTTGCTCGAGCCAGCGACCTTGGGTCCAAGCTGGCGAGCTTTTGCTCAAGCCAGATGGGCCCGCGCTCAAGCTGGTGAGCTCGAACCTGGGTCTTCCGCATCCCAGTCCAACACTCCCAGTCCAACACTCTATCCACTGCGCCACCACCTGGTCAGGCTTACTTATTGATTTTACAGAGAGGAGGCAGGGGGGTAGGGAATGAGAAGTAGTTGCTTCACTCTAGCTGTTAATTGGTTACTTGTCATATGTGCCTTGACTGGGCAAGCCCAGGGTTTCGAACCAGTAACCTCAGCGCTCTAGGTCGGCACTCTATCCACTGTGCCACCAACAGATCAGGCTCTAATCCATTTTAAATAAAAGAAAATGCTTTAATGCTTAAAATAATTAAAAACAGCCTTGGCCGGGTAGCTCAGTTGGTTAGAGCATGATCCAGATGAACCTGCCAAGGTTGCAGGTTCAATCCCCTGTCAGGGCACATATAAGAATCAGCCAGTGAATGCACAAATAAGTCGAACAACAAATTGATGTCTCTCTCTCTCTTTCTCTCTCTGTTCCTCTTTCCCCCACTTCCCCCTTCTCTCTCTGTAAAAATCAATAATTTTTGAAGTAAACAAATAAATAAACAAATAAAAAGATAAAAATAAGCTTACATTAGTGTTATGGACGGTGCATTTCAAGAGATTTACAAGCCTGAGCAGGCGGTGGCGCAGTGGATAGAGCGTCGGACTGGGATGCGGAAGACCCAGGTTCGAGACCCTGAGCTCACCAGCTTGAGCGTGGGCCCATCTGGCTTGAGCAAAGGCTCGCCTGCTTGGACCCAAGGTCGCTGGCTCCAGCAAGGGGTGGCTCGATCTGCTGAAGGCCCGCGGTCAAGGCACATGTGAGAAAGCAATCAATGAACAACTAAAGTGTCGCAGCGGCAACAAAAACCTGATGATTGATGCTTCTCACCTCTCTCCATTCCTGCCTGTCTGTCCCTATCTATCCCTCTTGTCTGACTTTCTCTCTGTCCCTGTAAAAAAAAAGAAAAGAAAAGAAAAAAGATTCTATGATAAAAAGAAAGCATCACAGTTCAGCTTTCCTAGAATCTAAAACACCCCCGTGACCCATGCTTTCCTTTGTGTATCTCCGAAACACCTGAGAAATACTTTTCTGTGACATATAGACTGTAGGGAAGGAGCACTTTTCGATACATTACAAGGAGCCCTAGCGGAATTTGAAATCTTTCTTCCATTAACAGGAAATGAATGTTTCCACTGGATCTGAAAAGGAGGTTGCCAAGTTCCAGTTTTGGGGCCTCGCCTGGGTTTGAATGCTCTATATCAGCTTGTCCTTTTAAGTTCCTATGTTTTGGAATTCTTCCTCTGTCCATTTAGCAATTTTTCTGGGCATAGCATGTAACTGATACTCATCTGGGGATCCTCTTTGCCAGTTTGGCTTCTTTCTGTGTGTGCGTGAGGGAGACAGACAGACAAATGGACGGACAAAGAGGAAGGGGGAGAGATGAGAAGTATCAAATTGTAGTTGTGGCACTTTGGTTGTTCATTGATTGCTCCTCATACATGCCTTGACTCAGGGGCTCAAGCCAACCCAGTGACCCCTTGCTCAAGCCAGTGACCTTGGACTCAACCCAGTGACTGAACATCAAGCTAGTGACCTTGGGATCATAGTCCCATGCTTAAGCTGGGGACCCCACACTCAAGCTAGTAAGCCTGCAGTAAAGCCAAATAAGTCCGTGCTCAAGCTGGTGACCTTGGGGGTTTTGAACCTGGGGCCTCAGCATCCCAGGTCAATGTTCTATCCACTGTGCCACCACCGGCTAGGTTTCATTTGTTCTTTATCCACCTCTTTTTGAATCTGTAATGCTAACAACCTGTCTTGTTCTTCTTTCTCTTTTTCACTTTGTAAATTTTTTTATTGATTATTATTATTATTATTATTATTATTTTTAGCGAGAGATAGAGAGAAACATTGATTCATTGTTCTACTTGTTTATGTATTCGTTGATTGATTCTTGTGCATGCCGTGACCTACAGCCTTGGTGTGTGTGGATGATGCTCTAACCAATTGAGCAACTTGGACAGGGCTGTCCTGTTCTTCTTTATGTCTCTCAAAAAGTAAATGTTCCAAATCTAATATTTTGGGGTAAAGTTGATTTCTGTTTCCTCTTGGTCTAAGGAAGATTTGGGGAGCATTTTCCTTCTTTTGGCTAAAAAGCATGGATCCCTGGCTGCTTCAAACAGACTCCTGATTATTATTATTTTATTGAACACTTCACGAGTTTGTGTGTCATGCTTGCACAAGGGCCATGTTAATCATCTCTGTATCGTTCCGATTTTAGTATATGTGCTGCCGAAGTGAACACAAAGACTCCTGAGGTTTTTTTTGAAAATAGCTTCTTTACTGATCAGTAGCCAAGATTCTTCACTTTCTGTCTCAACTGTGTTATTCTGATTATCTGTGTTATATCTGCTATAGCAGGGATCCCCAAACTTTTTACACGGGGGCCAGTTCACTGTCCCTCAGACCGTTGGAGGGCCGGACTATAAAAGAAAACTATGAACAAATCCCTTTGCACAGTGCACATATCTTATTTTAAAGTAAAAAAAAACAAAATGGGAACAAATACAATATTTAAAATAAAGAACAAGTCAATTTAAATCAACAAACTGACCAGTATTTCAATGGGAACTATGGGTGCGGATGCATTCTGTGCTCCTCTCACTGACCACCAATGAAAGAGGTGCCCCTTCTGGAAGTGCAGCGGTGGGCGATAAGTGGCCTCAGGGGGCCACATGTGGCCCACGGGCCATAGTTTGGGGACCCCGTGCTATAGTGTGCCTGCTCTCTGTTTTGCCACAAGCTTAATGCAACTTCTCTAGAGGAGGGCACTCTGGTTTCAGGTGCCTCCTGGTTTATGACACATAATTCTTTATCATGATTGGTTGGTCTCATTTGACTTCTCCTTCAAGGTACCATTCGGTACTTTTGGCGCATAGCTGAAGCATAGGCTAGTCTATGAAAACTTTGCATCTTGTTCTTGAATTTCAAGGCAAATTTGCAGAGAAAGTGTTGGCATATTTTCCTCAATTTGAGGACAAATACTTCTGAATAACTCCAGTGTTTGTCTGTTTTTACTTTTCTTTTGCAACTTGGTTGTGACTAAATCAGATTTTTCTGAAATTTACCAGAGAAGATAAGACTTTCCCTTACAGAAACTGCTAATAGTAATGCTTAGCTTTCTTGCCAGTTCCTCATCACTTTTTAGCTGTTCTTCCATTGCTCTTTTCTTTCTTTTTTCTTTTTCTTTTTCTTTTTTTTGCAAGAAGAGAGAAAAGAGAAACAGGAAGGGAGAGAGATGAGAAGCATCAAATTATAGTTGTGGCACTTTAGTCGGTCATTAATTGGTTTTCATACATTCCTTGAACAGGGGCCTCCAGCTGAGCCAGTGACCTTGGGCTCAAGCCAGCAACCTGGGGCTTCAAACCAGTGACCTTTGAACTCAAACCAGTGATCACGGGATCATGTTGATGATCCCACTGTCAAGCTGGATGAGCCCGTGCTCAAGCCGGCGACCTCAGGGTTTCAAACCTGGAACCTCAGCATCCTAGGTCAATGCTCTATCCACTACACCACCACTGGTCAAGCTCCTTTTCCCTTTCTTCTGCCTGCCTTTTTTCCCTTCTTCTTCCTTCTCTGCCAATAATTTCTGTATGTGTTTTTTACTGGCCTGGTTTTCTTCTTCCTCATTGGCTCATTGCTCTGCCTCTACCCTGCTTATCTCCTGTTCATATTCTCTTCTCAATTCCCGGTTTTGACAAACTGGCTGATAGTCATCAACGACTTCTTCTGGTTCTTCCCCAGAGACTCTAAACTTGCATTCCTTTGGATAGTGTTTTTTCAATTATCTCCCAGAGTTCCTTTTTTATTTATTAAATTTTTTTTTGAGAGAGAGAGAGAGAGAGAGAGAGAGGAAGAGGGGAGGGAGAGAGAGAAGCATCAATTGGTTGTTACACTTAGTTGTGTACTCACTGATTGCTACTCATATATGCCCTGACCAGGGTTCAAACTGGTGACCTCAGGGTCGAGCAGGCAACCCCAGGATCAAACTGGCGACTTTGGCACTCCTGGATGATGCTCTGTCCACTGCACAACTGGCCAGGGTTCAAAGTTCCTTATTGATGAGAGAATTTCTTCAGGTATGGTACTGGGGCCACAAAGAGACCCGGCGGTGGCAGGGACAGCATAAATTTGCCTTACTACAGTCGATCGACAGTCAATCAGAAACATGCATTACAGAGCATGTGATCACAAGGCAGAGCTGTGGGCTCAATTGGGATTTCCATGCAGATCCCGCACAGGCATTCTGACAAGGGATGGTGTCATTAGGTACAGCCATTTTAATATGCTAAAAGGGCATATTCAACATCAACACCCAAAAGACAAAGAATACTATTTCCAGCACAACTATAGAGAAAGCAGATTAACAAGTTTGTGTTTAAAGATTATGTCTAACAGTGTATTAGAATTCAGAGACTGAAAGTATCAAACATGTCGTGAAACAAAAGGCCCTCTGTGGGCCAGGTAAATAGTACTACTTTGGAAGGCTTGTATCAGTCCGTGTTTAAGATAAATGCTGGGTAAGAAAATAAATGAACGTTTTACTTGGGAGACCTTGGCTGCTCGAGGTATTAACATAACTGTTTCTGCAGTGTGGCTGTTGGATTCCCACTTCCTGGCGTGGTGGGGGGTACCCGCCAAGTTCCCCTCCTCCCTCTTACCAGGGAGGGATGTTCCCCTGGCTGCCCAGGCGTGCAGCCTCAGGGCCACTACTCCGGCGAGGACACTGCTTCTCTCTGGACTCTTGGCTCTCTACTGGAGAAGGACTTCCGTTTTACTCTTGCTGTGGGGGCAGAACACGAAACACTGCATTCCAGCTTTCTAGCATCTCCTGGCACTCTGGCGCCACCCCTCCTCTCTCTAGGGTAAGCCAGAAAGCTTGATCTAGAAGTAACTTTTTATTTTATTATATTTGATGTTTTTTAGCTAGAGAGAGAGCAAGTGAGAGAGAGAGACAGATATGGACAGACAGGAAGGAAGAGAGATGAGAAGCAGCATCAACTCATAGTTGCGGTACCTTAGTTGTTCATTGATTGCTTTCCTATATGTACCTTGACTGGGGGCACCAGCCAAGCCAGTGACCCCTTACTCAAGCCAGTGACCTTAGGCTCAAGCCAGTGACTGTGGGTCATGTCTATGATCCCATGCTCAAGTTGGCGACCCTGCACTCAAGCCGGTGACCTCAGGTTCTTGAACCTGGGTCCGAAGCATCCCAGGCTGATCTTCTATCCACTGCTTTACCACCTGGTGATGCAGAAGTAATTATTTTTCCTATTGGTTTTCCTGTTCTGTTAATAGGAATCCAAAAAGCATATCCAGTGAACTGAAGGCTAACATGCAATCGTCTACTCTAGAGACATTAAATAAATGGAAATTAATAGTGTTATCAACTGGGGCGGGGCTGGGTGAGGAGGGTGGAGGGATTGAGCTAAAAAGGAAAAATAAAGAAAAAACTTAAGGACACCGACAAGTGTGGTGATTGCTGGGGAGGGGAAGGAGGAGGTAGAGGAGGGTGAAGGAGGGATTCATGGTGACAGACAGAGACTTGACTTGGGTGGTGAACACACAGTGCAGTGTACAGCTTATGTGTTGTGGAGTTGTGCACCTGAAACCTGTATAATTTTGTTAATTAGCATCACCCCGAAAATTCAGTGAAAAGGAAAATAAAATGGAGATAGTATATCTTACATTCTTGTTTCTTTTCATATTCACAGAAGAAACTGTGTTCTGTTTAGATGGCATTTTAATTTTAAAGAAACTAAAATTTAATTTTCCTTTTCCTTTTTTTGAGGGGAGGGAGAACTTCTTCTATGAAAACCAAATATATAGATTGCCTTAAGATTTTAAAGGGATGGTTCTTAAAATGATTCCTTTTTCTCTTTAATCTGCTTTGGTCCTGAAATATTCCAAGAATTCAGACTCATTTTTATGTTGCATTTATACTTCCTATTTACCATTGTTTGCTTTTACTTATGGGGAAATGTATTTCCTATACCAGTTTTTTCCCCTCTCTTGGGCAGATAAAATATATTATGCTCACTTTGTTAAAGATGGTGCTGCCCACATGGAAGCCCGTCACCCAGGTGATATTAGTTGCCTTTCCTGCTTGGGATGGGTGTGATTATGTTAATATGTGTTGCGGAACAGGTTGTGGGCAGACCCAGGCCGGGATGTTATAGCCTAAGGCTTAGTTCTAAGAGTAAGCTTTTCCCCACATCCTTGAGTGATTGGATGATGTGGGGTGGTGCACTCTCATGAGAAATCTTCCCATTATGCCTCAGATAAGTGACTTTGTATCAGAGACTTCCTTGTTTGTAGGTTGGATTAAAGGTTTGGATTTCTACACTATAAAGTGGGGCAGACCGGGAGCTTACTCTCTCTAGGTTCCTGAGATTAGCATTAGAGAGGAGAGCAGAGAAAGGCCATGTGGAGGAGGCCAGGAGAAGCAGCCAAGATGGCGGAGTGCTGAGGAAGAAGCCAGTTTGTGCAGAGTTTGTGCAGAGAGAAGGAGATGGGAAAAAGAGGTGAATAAGTCTGGTGAGCTAGAAACCTTTGATTCTAGGAAACTCGGATAAGTCAGTAGCTTTGTGAGCACTGAATGAGTGGATTTTGGAGCCCAGTGTGTGTTTTTACTTGCCCGCCAGGTGCAAGCTAGGATTAAAGCTGATGGCTCACCAGTTCTTGGCTCCGTTGTTTCATTACCGACTGCCCGAATTAAATGCGAACCTGCTCTGGCCAGGCAGCCCTGTTGGTGGCCCTGGATACTGGCTACACACCCTCTCTCTCCAAATATTTCTTTAAAAGCTACTAATGAGGCAGGATAATAAGGAAGTAGAAAAATTCCTTGGAAAGTGGAATGGGGAAACAGATAGCTGGTTCAAACTGGCCCCATGCAGCACCCTGACTCACTTGCCTGCCTCCTTCCTCACAGGACCACTCCCTCAAGCATTAAACCCTCAGGACAATGTGCTTTTGATCAGCATCAAATATTTTAAGAACAAAGTTGTAAAGCCAGTAGCCAGGGCCAGCATCACAGCCGCCTGGCCAATGCAGGTTCGCATTAGATTCGAACAGTCGGTAATGAAACAACAGAGCCAAAAACTGGTGAGCCATCAGCTTTAATTCTAGCTTGCACCCAGCGGGCAAGCAAAAACACACACTGGGCTCCAAAACCCACTCATTCAGTGCTCACAAAGCTACTGACTTATCCGAGTGTCCTAGAATCAAAGGTTTCTAGCTCACCAGACTTATTCACCTCTGTTGGGCAGATAAAATATATTATGTTCACTTTGTTAAAGATGGCGCTGCCCACATGGAAGTTCATTGATATTAATGTGTGTTTGGGAACAGGCTGTGGGCAGGCTGGGTCGTTATAGCCTAAGGCTTGGTTTTAAGAGTAAGCTTTTCCCCACACCCTTGACTGATTGGATGATGTAGGGTGGTGCACTCTCCTGAGGAATCTCATTATGCCTCAGATGGGTGGCTTTGTATCAGAGACTTTCTTGTTTGTATAATTGGATTAAAGGTTGTGAATCTATGCTATAAATTGGGGCAGGCCGGGAGCTTGCGCTCTCGGTTCCTGAGGTATTAGAGAAGAGAGCAGATTAAGGCCACGTGGAAGAGGCCAGGAGAATCAGTCAAGACAGTAGAGTGCTGAGAGAGAAGCGAGTTTGTGCAGAGTTTGTGCAGGAGAAGATGGGGAACAATGGTGAATAAGTCTGGTGAGCTAGAAACCTTTGATTCTAGGAAACTAGGATAAGTCAGTAGCTTTGTGAGCACTGAATGAGTGGGTTTTTGAGCCCAGTGTGTGTTTTTGCTTGCCCGCTGGGTGCAAGCTAGAATTAAAGCTGATGGCTCACCAGTTCTTGGCTCCAGTGTTTCATTACCGACTGTTCGAATCTAATGCGAACCTGCACGGGTCAGGGGGCTGTGATTCTGACCCTGGCTCCTGGCTTTACAACCTCTGTTCCCTATCTCCTTTTCCAGCACAAACTCTGCACAAACTGGCTTCTCTCTCAGCACTCTGCCATCTTGGCTGCTGCTCCTGGCCTCCACATGGCCTTAATCTGCTCTCCTTTCTAATACTTCAGGAACCAAGAGAGAGCAAGCTACTGGTCTGCTCCACCTTATACTGTAGAAATCCAAACCCTTAATCTAATCTACAAACAAGGAAGTCTCTGATACAAAGTCACCCATCTGAGGCATAATGGGATTCCTCAGTAGTGCACCACCCTACATCATCCAATCAGTCAAGGGTGTGGGGAAAAGTTTACTCTTAAAACAAAGCCTTAAGCTATAACGACCGGGCCTGCTTACATTACAGCTTTTCCCCCACACCCATCCCAAGCATAAGGGCAAATAATATGACCTGGGTGATGGGCTTCCATGTGGGCAGCGCCATCTTTAACAAAGTGAGCATATTATATTTTATCTGCCCAACAAAAGTCTTGCCTGACCAGGTGGTGGCGCAGTGGATAGAGCATCTGACTGGGATGCGGAAGACCCCGGTTCGAGACCCCGAGGTCGCCAGCTTGAGCGCGGGCCCATCTGGCTTGAGCAAAAGTTCGCCAGCTTGGACCCAAGGTCACTGGCTCCAGCAAGGGGTGGCTCGGTCTGCTGAAGGCCTGTGGTCAAGGCACGTGTGAGGAAGCAATCAATGAACAACTATGGTGTCGCAACGGCAACGAAAAACTAATGATTGATGCTTCTCACCTCTCTCCGTTCCTGTCTGTCCCTATCTATGCCTCTCTGTCCCTGAAAAAAAAAAAGAACAAAGTCTTCGTCTTTGACCACAGAGACAGAGTTTTTGTCAAACTAAATATAACATTTAGGCCTTAGTTGTGTTTCAGCTTCAGGCCCAGAAAGCAGCAAAACCAGATGAAGTGATTCCATGGCTGACATCAGGACCAGATGCAATGAGCAATGACCTCCTACCCTAGTGTCAACCAATCAGTAGAGACCATGACCTGAATGAACACACCTGGAAAGCTGATTTTCTATTGAGATCCTCCCCGAATGTTCCCTAAAATTCTTGCCTTTAGAAAACAGATGAAGGCCCTGACTGGTTGGCTCAGTGATAGAGCATGGGCCCAGCGTATGGATGTCCTGAGTTTGATTTCCTGTCAGGGCACACAGGAGAAATGATCATCTGCTTCTCCACCCCTCTCCCTCCTTTTTTCTCTCTCTCTATCTCTCTCTTCTTCTCCCACAGCCATGCCTTGGTTGGAGCAAGTTGGCCCCAGGTGCTGAGGATGGCTCCATGGCCTTACCTCAGGTGCTAAAATAGCTCAGTTGCCAAGCAATGGAGCAGCGGCCCCAGATGGGCAGAGCATTGCCTGATAGGGGGCTTGCCTGGTAGATCCAGGCCGGGGCACATGTGGGAATCTGTCTCTCTGCCTCCCCACTTCTCATTTAAGAAAAATAATTTTTAAAAAAGAACAGATAAAAACCCTTAAGACAAAGAACCCAGTGTACTACCTCTCTCTCTCTCTAGCACACCCTTGCCTTTGCCCTTTTCTTTCCTAAGGCACATATGTTTGCTTTTTTCCCCCTGAGTCCTTCTTTTGCTTTGAAAACTTGCTCCCTGAGTCCATGCAGTTCAGCTGGCTCACTTCTTTTGCCTCTGTGACTTTCTAATGGGCCAAAGCAGCCATGCCTGGACTTATTGCTATTGCTATGATTTTGCCTCTTCTTTTTATTAAAATTTTAAAAAATTTATCTTACAGAGGGGTGGAGTGAGAAGTATGAACTCATATTTGCTTCACTTTAGTTGTTCATTGCTTGCTTACTGTTGGGCAGATAAAATATATTATGCTCACTTTGTTAAAGATGGCGCTGCCCACATGGAAGTTCGTTGATATTAATGTGTGTTCTGGAACAGGCTGTGGGCAGGCCAGGTCATTATGGCCTAAGGCTTAGTTTAAGAGTAAGCTCTTCCCCACACCCTTGACTGATTGGATGATGTAGGGTGGTGTACTCTCCTGAGGAATCCCATTATGCCTCAGATGGGTGGCTTTGTATCAGAGACTTTCTTGTCTGTAGATTGGATTAAGGGTTTGGATTTTCTATGCTATAAACTGGGGCAGTCCGGGAGCTTGCTCTCTCTCTCGGTTCCTGAGATTAGTATTAGAGAGGAGAGCAGAGTAAGGCCACGTGAAGGCCAGGAGAAGCAGCCGAGATGGTTGAATGCTAAGGAAGAAGCCAGTTTGTTAAGAGTTTGTGCAGGAGGAGATGGGAAACAGAGGTGAATAAGTCTGGTGAGCTGGAAAGCTTTGATTCTAGGAAACTCGGATAAGTCAGTAGCTTTGTGAGCACTGAATGTATGGGTTTTGGAGCCCAGTGTGTGTTTTTGCTTGCCCGCCGGGTGCAAGCTAGAATTAAAGCTGATGACTCACCAGTTCTTGGCTCCTGTGTTTCATTACGATCTGTTAGAATCCAATGTGAACCTGCATTGGCCAGGCGGCTGTGATCCTGACCTCGACTATTGGCTTTACACTTACATATGTGCCATGATCAGACAAGCCCAGGGTTTCAAACCAGCGACCTCAGCATTTGAGGTCAACACCACAGGCCAGGCCTTGCCTCTTCTTACTTAAGCCCTTCCTTTGTTTCACGGTCCCCAGCTGTAAATGTACGCTCAAAATCACCTTGACTGGTGTTGTAAAGTCTTTCCTGCACAAAGTCAAGAGCCAGAAGCCCAGATTAATAATAAAACCAACAATAGAATTCTGTGGATTATTTCAGTATGTCCAAAGCCTTTCAGATTAAATAACTGAAGACAATATAAATTATTTTTGCAAGAAATAGGTTTCTGGCCCAAATCATATTACTTAAAATTATGTCCAATATATGAAAATTTATAATTTCTAAATACTAATTGTGACATAAGAGAACTTTTATGAGTTTATTTGAGCCAAACTGATGACAATTGCCAGGAAGTAAAATCTGAACAAATTGAGAAAATGCTCCAGAGAATGGCAGTATTGTACTTAATTTAATTTATTTATTTTTGAAAGATTTTATTTATTGTTTTTTTACAGAGAGAGGAGAGGGGTGGAGAATGAGACTGATCAACTCATAGTTGCTTCGCTTTAGTTGTTCATTGATTGCTTGTTATATATGCCTTGACCAGGCAAGCCCAGGGTTTTGAACTGGCCACCTCAGCATTCCAGGTTGATGTTTTATCCACTGCACCACCACAGATCAGGCTCACCTTATTTTATAGATTAAAATCAAAGGAGAAGCTGTATGGGGTTACATGAAGCCCATTAGCAATAGATTAGGATGGTTGGAGAAAGCAAAGTGGGGAAATCTCTGAGAATGGATAAAAAGTAAAATGGATAGACACATAGTTCTTTTATGCTGGTGGGTATAGGATAGTTAACAATGAACCTTTACAGCACATAGAGACCTTAAACGCAGGGAGAACAGTAAGGGGTTCCACGGTCTCAGATTGGGCCCTGAGGGGTCGGGAAGAAGGGGGATTACACAGACATTCCAAAGGTATATTATTGTAGAGGCAAAAAGACAATAGACAGGCTCAGTTAAGGTAAAGATTGACCTTTGTCAAGGAAGATACTGCCCTAGGACATGACTACCTGCCATCATTCTTGGTTAGGAAGTTTTCTTTTCAGATCATTTTATACAGTTACTTTAGGTCTCTGAGTTTGTAAGGCCTCCATGCTGGCCTCCCCTGAGCTAGTTTGGTTTAGTATGTGACCTCTTTTCATCCACACAGTGACCTTGTGTGAAGCCAGTAGTCGCGGCCACCATCACAGCCGCCTGGCTCATGCAGGTTCGCATTAGATTCGGACAGTTGGTAATGAAGCAATGGAGCCAAGAACTGGTGAGCCATCAGCTTTAATTCTAGCTTGCACCTGGTGGGCAAGCAAAAATACACACTGGGCTCCAAAACCCACTCATTCAGTGTTCACAAAGCTACTGACTTATTCGAGTTTCCTAGCATCAAAGGTTTCTAGCTCACCAGACTTATTCACCTCTGTTTCCCATCTCCTTCTCTCTGCACAAACTGCACAAACTGGCTTCTTCCTCAGCACTCTGCCATCTTTGCTGCTTCTCCTCTCCTCCACGTGGCCTTAATCTGCTCTCCTCCCTGCTCTCTTCCCTCCTCCTAGAACAAAATCACTCTTCTCCTGGAACAACGTGATCTCTCTTCCTTTAAAACAGTGGTTCTTAACCTTTTTTGAGGTACCGAACCCACCAGTTTCATATGCGCATTCACCGAACCCTTCTTTAGTGATAAATAAAATATGATCTTTTTTTCCAAATCCAAGACATAGGTATATGTTTTTTTACTGGTGCACAAAATGAGCCGTGCATGAACATCACCTTGCTCAAAGAACAAAACCAACAAAGTGCATGAACTCACAACAAATTGCGGTATTACTTTATTCTGACCTCCGTGGCAGAGGCTTCTCTGAACCCCTGAGACCAACTCATTGAACCCCTAAGGCTCAATAGAACCCAGGTTAAGAACCACTGGTTTAAAACCTTTTGGTGCGAAAGCCCTCCCCCAACACATATTAACATAATCATGCCCATTCCCAAGCAGGAGGGCAACTAATATCATCACCTGGGCGATGGGCTTCCATGTGGGCAGCGCCATCTATAACAAAGTCAGCATAATATATTTTATCTGCCCAACACCTTGGTTTCATCTATGATCTTAAGGTATATTCAGCCTGACCTGTGGTGGCGCAGTGGATCAAGCATCAACCTGGGAACGCTGAGGTTGAAACCCTGGGCTTGCCCGGTCAAGGCACATATGGGAGTTGATGGTTCCTGCTCCTCCCTCCTTCTCTCTCTCTCCTCTCTTTCTAAAAATGAATAAATAAATTAAAAAAGATATATTCAGATAGGGCAAGCTCAGTTAGCTGTCTCTGTGAAATTATAAAATTGTGGTGTATTTTACTTTTTTTTTGGTAGGTACAGTTAACTTAAATTCTCAATTATTATTATTATTATTTTTATAGGGACAGAGAGAGAGTCAGAGAGAGGGATAGATAGGGACAGACAGACAAGAATGGAGAGAGGTGAGAAGCATCAATCATTAGTTTTTCGTTGCCGTCGCAACACCTTAGTTCATTGATTGCTTTCTCACATGTGCCTTGACCGCGGGCCTTCAGCAGACCGAGCCACCCCTTGCTGGAGCCAGCGACCTTGGGTCCAACCTGACGAGCTTTTGCTCAAGCCAGATGGGCCTGTGCTCAAGCTGGCGAGCTCGGGGTCTTGAACCTGGGTCTTCCGCATCCCAGTCCAAAGCTCTATTCACTGCGCCACCGCCTGGTCAGGCTGATTCTCAATTATTTTTAATCTTTCTATTTCCCTTGCTAAAATATTTAATATTATCTTATTCCTCCTTTGAGATAAAGATTTGCTGGTGGATAAAATGTGATTTCATTCAGAGAATATTTCACATAATTTAAGGGTGGGGCTTAGTGAAATTTTATCTCTTGCTTCTTTAAGAAAACACAGGTGCCATAAATTTAGCTTCTAATCTCCTTTGACATATTCCTCATTCTCCCTTTATGACATAGTCTCTTCTGTTTTATTTAATGGTTTAATAGTCATGTTTGAAACTGGCGAGGAAGCAACTTCAAGAAATGGTTTATAGGTTACTTTTAATGGGTAATGTTAAATATTTATTGCTCTCATATATGACATTATTATTATTAAAAATTATTTGTTGATTGCTGGTGGTTGCACTTGAAGCTGTGTGAGAGATAGAGGAGCTATAATCACTGCCCTGTGCCCCATTATCTGGCAAATAAAAAAGATGTGTCTCTATATGGTTTCCCTGGCTCTCCCTCAGATATGTCCTCCTTTAGGGAATGGCCACTGCCTTGGATGAGATGATGCATTTCACCTTGTTTTTTATTGGCTCTTTCCCATGAGTATTAGATTTCTTGGCAGTCAAGTTGAACTCGCTAAAAGGAAACAAAAGAGTAGTGAGGTATATCAATGACCTTTGCAGGCACATCACATTGATTCATGATTGCAGGACCCCATTAAGTGGCATGGCTCTCATCTGTAGGTATGTGTTAGAAATAATCTTAGAGGTTAGAGTCATTCAAAATTCACCGGATGAAAAATTTCCCCATAGGAATGAGAGGAAGGGATTTTTTCCCTAACATTGGCAAGGACACTTGACAAAAACTCTGCCTGTTTCCAAGTTGATGATGAGTATTGCCTTTCTCTAGCTGGCTTACTGAACACTTGATTCTCTGCCAGCCTGTTTACCATGGCAGGTGCCATGGCAGGAGCTCTGTACCAAAGGCCCTGCCCCTTCATACCCAGTTCCAGCTGAAAGCAGAGAGAAAGAGAGAGAGAGAGAGAGAGAGAGAGAGAGAGACAGGAAAGGACAGAGATGCAAAGCATCAACTTGTAGTTGCAGCACTTTAGTTGTTCATTGATTGCTTTTCATAGGTACCTTGACCAGGGGGCTCCAGATGAGCCAGTGACCCCTTGCTCAAACTAGCGACCTTTGGATTTTATGCCAATCTTTGGGCTAAAGCCAGTAATCTTGGAATCATGTTGACAATCCCGCACTCAAGTGGTGATCCTGTGCTCAAGCTGGCAAGCCTGCACTGAAACCAGATGAGCTCGTGCTCAAGCCAGCAACCTCGGGGTTATGAACCTGGAACTTCAGCGTCCCAGGTCAACACTCTATCCACTGCATTACCACTGGTCAGGCTGAAAGAAGAGTTTCTAAAGCACAGTTTTTCTGCTTTATAAGGAAGAAAATGGAGGAAGAATAAAGGGAAGGAAGGAGGGAAAGAAGGAAGGAGGAAAGGAGGGAAGTAAAGAAGGAAAGGAGGAAGGGAGGAAGGGAGGGAGAAGGGGAAGGTAAAGGGAAGAAACAAAGACGGGGAGAAAGTTAGAATTCAGCAGTCTTTTTCTAAGGAACTGTGCCTGGCACTTTGTTGAAGGGGTAGGGGGTGAGAGGTACAACACGGAAGCAAACCTGAGAGGAACCTTCCCCTTCAGGGCTAAGATAAGGAGGGAGGATAAAACATGTTGCAGCTGACACACAAGGTCAAAGTGGGGAGGCGCCTTGGGGGTCTAGGGGGAGTGCTGCAGGCATCCGGAGGGGAGAGCAAACTTCTAGTGGGTCCTCACACCTGGCGCTGAAGAGACCACAAAATAAAATATGGTATTCTTCCCGTGTTCTCTCTTCCCTCCTACCTTCCAGCAATTATTTCTCACGGAAGCAGCAGATTTCTTAGCGGGAGAAAAGGAAAGGCCCCAGAACAAAAAGGATACCAAACATTTAAAAATTAAAAAAAGCAGAGAAAGAAGTGAGCTCCAGATGTTCCTAAGCTTCTTAAAGAGGATAAAATATAAAAACCATCTCTTTGTAACATTCTCCCTCGTCAGGAAAAAGAAAGAAATACATTTGTATTGCACTTCAGTGTGCATATTATATGTGCGTAGGGTGTGTGTGTGTGTATGGGTCCAAAACAAAGTTTCACAAGCCAACACAAGTATTATTATCTGTTCTGTGACTGAAACTGTGATATAGAGGGTGAGGGAAGTGAGCCAAGGTGACTTCTGACCTTTGGTTTAAGAATCAGATTGGATGGTGGTATCATTTACTGAGATAGAGACAGTGGGGGAGGAAAATCCTCAGAAGTTTAGAGAGAAGAAAGTGAATGAAATAGAGTCCTGTGATTTGGCCAGGTCATGTTTAAACTGCTTAGTGTAGTGTCTCTCAGATATTCTGACTGTGACCATAGTTAGGAATACTTTTGACCTCAGAACCAGGTTGACCCCTCCCATTTACATGAGAGAGTACGTGTTTGTGTGTGAGAGGGTGTATTTCCCCTTCCCTGAGCCTTAGCCACGTCAGCTCTGGGGCAAAGGTGTCACCCAGGAACGGACTCGATGAGGTGGTACAGCCGTCATGAGTAGTGAGAAATGTTCTTAGTAATTTCCTTGTTCCCAGGCTGAGCCAACCTCCAGAAGCGGTGGTGAGTTCTTTTCCAAAGATGGAGCGGCTCTGGGTCAGAGACCGCTCCTCCATTCTCTCCACGGCTCCATCAGGAAAAGAGCAAGACGGAGGAAGGTCAAGGTCTTGTCTTGCTGTGAGGAAAAGCTAAGTTGTGCAGTCTGAAGGGACATCTTCATTTCTTAGAGAAATGCCGCTTGCTTACAGTCTGAACACATCCAACTTTTGAGTTGTTCAGTTTCTTTATAGCTAACCGTATTGAAAAATACAAAGAAAAGCTCAGCAAACACTCCCATTTCCAACATCCAGGTTGAGTAACTGTTCATGTTTGTCTAATTTGCGTCTAACTTTTTCATTAATGAGCAGAAAACAGAACGAATGATGCCAAGGTCCCCTTCCAGCACCCACTGCAACCCTCTCCTCTCCCTCTCTGTGCCCTCACGTCAGTTAGCACCACTAAGCATGATCTGTCTCTTTTGAGCCATAGTTTGTGATTCCTACATGATGACTTATAGCTAATATACAGTATTAGTTTACATATTTTTATTAATAACGACTCTTAAGCTGGCCATGACTGTTCTCTGTCAAGCTGGTGTCCTGGTGCTCGAAAGCTGTGTCCCCTCTGAGCATGACAGCAGCCTATTGGAGGGGCTGATACGACTCCGTGTGGGTACCGGTGCATGCAACGCTGGCCCTGCGTTGAAGGTGTCACTGAGGAAGTAAAGCGACTGCTGAGGGGCGTTTTGGTCCTGTGCCTGTTTCCTCAGCTCAGCCCGTCTTGCCTAAAAATAGCGGAAGCCGCTCACCATCTGCAGAACGCAGCTGTGTGGGCCTCGCATTGTGAAACAAGGGGATGTTAGGGTGGCTGGTCATTTCCCGAGAACTGTCCTTGTTCACTAGGTGAAAGGCAATGCAGATATTAACGGGTAGACGGTCTTCTGTATCTTTTCCTTATGACCATTGGTGTGTGGCAGGAGGTACGTGGTGTGACATTCGCTCAGGGTTCTCTTAGACCTACAGCGTTCCTTTGGCTGTCCCTTTAGGCATCCCTGTAATTGCACCAATCTGGTTTTAACTTCAAGTTAACAGACTTCCAGCTGTATCTAGGAGAAAAGGGATTCCTTAAAGAATATTAAGGTTCTTACAGAATCATGTGAGGGCCAAGGAGTTGGGCTTGAAGGTCGTGTAGCCAGACAGATACAATGCCCCAAAGACACTCTGCTTCAGCTTAAATGTGACAGCATCTCCACTGGCCACAGATCCCATGGCCACCACTAGTAATGCTGGGATGTAGATGCCTGAAGCTTTACACTGTCCCTCCAGATTGGATGTTTCTGCCACTGCTGTCACAGTGGATTAGGTGCACTTACTTTCTTCATCTGAGTTGAAGTCTTACTTGAGTGTCTAATCCAAATATCTAGAACCAACTTTCAGAACCAGAGGCCCTTACTTCCATACTTCCATAGCCAAAGATCTATAATTGTGACATATATATATATATATATATATATATATATATATATATATATATATATATATATATATATATAATTTTTATTTTATTCATTTTAGAGAGGAGACACAGAGTGTGTGTATGTGTGTGTGTGAGAGAGAGAGAGAGAGAGAGAGAGGAGGAGCTGGAAGCATTAACTCCCATATGTGCCTTGACCAGACCAGTGCAGGGTTTTGGACTGGCGACCTCAGTGTTCCCAGGTTGATGCTTTATCCACTGCGCCACCACAGGTCAGGCGTGACTTATATTTTTTAGTTGAATAAGAATACAAGGATAAGAAAGGAGACCAACTTGAAGAAGAACTGGACTATAGTTTGAACTGTTGATCATTGAGTCAAATAAAGATAATACGATAAGAGACTACTGCAAGCAAGTTCGCCTCACCCGTTGAGAACAAACACTTGCTCATGACTTTTATAATTGCATTAAAAATCTGTGTTGAAATCTTTTCTTTTTATAACTGACTTCTGTTCAGTTATTTACATATGGAACCAATTCAGTGGTCTGTGGATGTAGAGGATATAAAAAATATAGAGTTAAGAAAATGCTTTCTATTTTAACTATAATAGAAACCTGAAGCTTAGTTGATCTTGGTCACCAGTCTTTCTTTCCAGTTTTTGTCTCCTTAGAACCTTCCCCTCACATATATCTCTGCTTATTGTGAATTTCCACCCAGCCTTAAAGACTTAGCTCAAATGAAACTCCATGGCTCATTTTTCTTTTTTTTTTTTTAGTTTTAAGTATTTGTGTAAATATATGATCAAGTATCCTTGAATACAGTGGACAGTGCCTTATTCATGGTTTAGCCTTCGAAGTACCCTGCACTTGAGAATCTTCTTTAAATGCTTGTTGAATTGAATGGAATGTATCACCCCCTGGTGGCTAGACAGAAGAAAAACAATCTTTAGACTGCTAAAGGATGTCCCTCAATTCCTCAAACAAGTGGGGACTTTGAAAGGCTCAATTTGTGGAATTCAATTCAAGAGAATTTGACAGTGAGGTTCTAAAGCTGGAATGTGATCATGTTTACACAATCACCCAAATTACCACTGGGGCCCTCTCTCCGTGGAAACGACCACCCTTCCCCTTTCTCCATTTCCTCCCACTCCTCTTCCCCTCTCACTTTCCCTTTTTCTCCATTGTAATCGGTTTATTTTTTTTGCATATCTATCAATTGTAATATTTTTCTTTCCTCACTTCTTGTTTTCAATTTTTCACTCCTGAGTTCTCTAAAATTGTGGTTTTAAATGTTTTTTTCTGCTTTTTATTCAGTTATTTCCACTGCGATCACATAAGAAACATTATTTTGTTGTTGTTGTGTTTAATGGACACAGTGGACCAACCTCCAAATTCATCCGCTGATGAAAAGACCTCTTCAAAGATAGTGTATTGCGTCTTCATTAACTTTCTTCCGAGTTTGCTTCCCATTAAAAAAAAAAAAAAGATTGAAAGAGTCTGCTTAAGGTGAACATACAGGTATTAGAATGATCTTCACTGAACCGAAAAGCAAACTACAGCAGACTGAGAATGAACACTTGTCTAAGTCACAGATATTCAATCTGATCTTTCTACCAGTGCATCAATACATGTACAAAGCTGAATTTTGAAGTATTGGGATCAAACTTTAAAAACTACTGATTGATTTTAGAGAGAAAAGAAGGGAGGATGGAGGGAGGAAGAGAGAGAGAAACATCGATTTGTTGTCCCACTTTTTTATGCATTCATTGGTTGATTCTCGTATGTGCCCTGATGGGGGATCAAACCTGCAACCTTGGCATATTGAATGATGTTCTAACCACCTGAGCTACCTGGCCAGGGCTGAGATCAAACTTTTTTTTTTTTTTTTTTTTTTTTTTTTACAGGGAGAGAGAGAGAGAGAGTCAGAGACAGGGATAGATGGGGACAGACAGGAACGGAGAGAGATGAGAAGCATCAATCATCAGTTTTTCATTGCAACACCTTAGTTGTTCATTGATTGCTTTCTCCCATGTGCCTTGACCACGGGCCTTCAGCAGACCAGGTAACCCCTTGCTGGAGCCAGCGACCTTGGATCCAAGCTGGTGAGCTTTTGCTCAAGCCAGATGGGCCCGCGCTCACTCAAGCTGACGACCTCAGGGTCTCGAACCTGGGTCCTCCGCATCCCAGTCCAACACTCTATCCACTGCGCCACCGCCTGGTCAGGCTGGGATCAAACTTTTTTACCCTAACAGTTTTTAACAACTATAGTTTTCTTTAAGAGTCTGTATTCACTTATTTCTTTCAGTTTAGTGATATGATGAAAGTGAGTGCTCACAATTTACCTGGCACGATAGACAGTTAAAGCCCAGAGAATTAGAGGTGATCTAATCTAAGTTCTTTATTTAACAAATGATGAAATGGAGGCTCAGAGGTGAAATGACTTACCAGATGTTGTGCTATTTAATTCTGCTTGCCAAACTGAACTGTTGGGATAATTAAAACTTGAAACTATTAAAAAATTGTGCTAGATTTTGACAACCTATTCTAATTATCAAACCAATAAGAGATAACATCTATAGATGGCTCTTATGGTGCCGGGAAAATCCCTTTTTATGCTCATTCCATAAAACCCCTTGAACATACCCAAGTGAAGCTTCTACCACAATTTGCTTTTAAATTATGGATTAGTCTGGTTAGACTGCCATAATAAACACCTGGCCAGTTGGCTTAGTGGTAGAGCATCGGCCTGGTGTGTGGAAGTCCCGGGTTCGATTACTGGTCAGGGCACATAGGAGAAGCACCCTTCTACTCCTCCACCCTTCTCCTCTTCTTTCTCTTTGTCTCTCTCTTCCCCTCCCGCAGCCAGGGCTCCATTGGAGCAAATTTGGCCCAGGTGCTGAGTATGACTCCATGTCCTCTGCCTCAGGTGCTAGAATGGCTCTGGCCGCAACGGAGCAATGCCCAGATTGGCAGAGCATCGCCCCCCGGTGGGCATGCTGGGTGGATCCCGGTGGAGCTCATGCAGGAGTCTGACCACCTTCCTGCTTTTCACTTCAGAAAAATACAAAAAAAAAAAAAAAAAAACCCAACAAAAAACAAAACAAAAACACAAAAAACATACCACAGGTTGGATGACTTAAACAACAGAAATTTATTTCCTCCCAGTTCTGGAGGCTGGAAATTCAAGATCAAAATGTTGTCAGGTTTGGTTCCTCCTAAGGCCTTTCTCCTTAGCTTGCAGATGGCCACCTTCTCACTGTGCCCTCAGATGGCCTTTCCTCCATGCACCCACATCCCTGGTATCTCTTCCTCTTCATGCGTGTTAGTTTTTGTGGTTAGAACACAACATGATTTCCATCTTCAACAAATTTATTTTTCAATTACAGTTTACATTTAATATTATTTTGTATTAGTGTATTAGTTTCAACTCTCTACAACTTTTTAAAAAATATTGTATTGATTGATTTTACAGAGAGAGGAGTGGGGGAGCAAGAAGTATAATTACTTCACTTTAGTTGTTCAATGATTGCTTGTCGTATGTGCCTTGACCAGGCAAGCCCAAGGTTTTTGAACCAGTGACTTTAGCATTCCAGGTCAACACTCTAGCCACGGTGCCACCACACGCCAGATAACCCTCAACAAATTTTTAAGTGTAAACCATGACATTGTTAAAAATAGGCACAGTGGGGCACACAGATCTTTAGAACTTATCGTGCGTAACTGAAATTTATACCTATAAAACACATCCCCATTTCTTCCTCCTCGCAGCCCCTGGGAACTACCGTTCTACTCTGCTTCTATGAATTTGATTATTTTAGATACGGCATATTAGTGGAATCGTGCAGTAATTGTGCTTTTGTAACTGGCTTATTTCACTCAGCATAATGCCCTCCAGGTTCTGACATGTTGTTGCTATAAGCAGAATCTTCTTCTTTTTTGAGGCTGCAGCATAATATTCCATTCTGTGTATATACTATATATATTTTTTTACATTCATGTGTCAACAGCCATTTAGGTTATTTCTATTTTTTGGCTGAATAATAATTCAATGAATCTGATAGTGCAGATATCTCTTTGAGATCCTGATTTTAATTCTTTTGGATATGTACCCAGAAGTTGCAGATATCTCTTTGAGATCCTGATTTTAATTCTTTTGGATATGTACCCAGAAGTTGGATTATTGAATCTCATATATATATGTATGTATGTATTAAGTGAGAGGCAGGGAGGCAGAGACAGACTCTCACATGCGCCCTGACTGGGATCCACTTGGCAAGCCCCCTACCAGGTGATGCTCTGGCCATGGAGCCCTCCTCAGTGCCTGGGGCCAACTTTGCTCAAACCATTCCAGCCATGGCTGCAGGAGGGGGAGAGACAGGGGGCGGAGGAGTGGAGAAGCAGATAGTTGCTTCTCCTGTGTGCCCTGACCGGGAATCAAACCCAGGACTTCCACATGCCCGGCTGACGCTCTGCCTCTGAGCCAACCAGCCAGGACCAGTTCTATTTTTAATTTTTTGAGAAATCTTTATACTATTTTCTGTAATGGCTACATGAATTTACATTCTCACCAACAGTATGCAAGCATTCCCTTTTCTCCTCATCCTTGCCAACACTTGTTCTCTTTTGTCTCTTTGGCAATAATCATCCTACCAGGTGGAAGGGGACATCTCATTGTGGTTTTTAATTTGCATTTCTCTGATGCTTAGTGATGTTAAGAACTTTTTCATATGCCTGTTGGCCATCTGATTATCTTTTTTAGAGCAATATCTATTTTAAAGTCCTTTGCTAATTTGGTAATTAAGTTATTTGCAGTTTTGATATTGAGTTTTAAAAATTCCTTATGTATTTTGGATATTAACCCCTTTTCAGGTATATGGTTTGCAAATATTTTCTTCCATTATGTAGGCTGGTTTTTTATTCTGTTGATTGTATTCTATGCCATGCAGAAGCTTTTTAGTTTGATGTAGTCCTACTTGCTTATTTTTGCTTTTGTTGCATGTACTTTTGTTATCACATCAAAAAATCATTGACAAGACCAATATCAAGAAGTTTTCCTTTGTTTTCTTTTAGGAATTTTACAGTTTCAGCTCTGAAGTTTAACTTTTGAATCCATTTTGAATTAGTTTTTGTGTCTGGTGTAATATTAAGGTTCACAATTTCATTTCTTTGCTGTCCGGTTTATTCCAAAAGCATTTGTTCATGGGACTATCCTTTCTCCATCATGTATTCTTGGCACCCTCGTTGAAGATATGTTTACTGTATATGAATGGCTTTATACTGGGGTTCTCTATTCTGTTCTATATGGCAAGTTATTTTTATTTTCTTTTGTTTATTTGCCAGTACCATACCGGTTTAATTTCTTAGCTTTATAATATATTTTGAAATCTGAAAGTGTGATGCTGTCAGCTTTGTTCTTCTTTTTCAATATTTCTTTGCCTTTCAGGAACTTTTGTGATTTCATATGAATTTTAGAATTTTTTTTTTTTTGTAAAAAATAATGTCATTGGGATTTTGGTGGGGTTAACATTGACTCTGTAGATCATTTAGGAAAGTATGAACATTTAAACAATACTAAGTCTTCCAAACCATAAGCATGGAATTTCTTCCCATTTATTTGTGTTTTAAAAAATTTCTTTTATCAATGTTTTGTAGTTTTCATGTACCAATCTTTCATCTCCTTGGTTAAGTTTATTTATAAGTATTTTAAATGGGATTGTTTTCTTGATTTCTCTTTCATATAGTTTATTGTTACTGTATAAAGATGTTTGTTGATTTTGTATCCTACCACTTTATTCATTTATTAGTTCCAACAGTTTTTTTTTGTGTGTGTGTGCGCTGTATGTAATATTTAGAGTTTCCTACATATAAGACAATGTCATTTTTAAAAATGTTTACTTTATAGACTTTTATTATTATTAATTTTAATGGGGTGACATTAATAAATCAGGGTACATATGTACAATGAAAACATCTCCAGATTATCTTATCATTCAATTGTGTTGCATACCCGTCACCCAAGTCAAATTGTCCTCTGTCACCTTCCATCTGGTTTTCCCTATGCCCCTCCCCTCCTCCCTATAACACCCTCCCCTCCCTCCCCTCACCCCGTAACCACCACTCTCTTGTCCATGTCTCATAGTCTCACTTTTATGTCCCACCTATGTATGAAATCATGCTGTTCTCAGTTTTTCTTTTTCTGATTTACTTATTTCACTCCGTATAATGTTATCAAGGTCCATCCATTTTGTTGTAAATGATCCGATGTCATCATTTCTTATGGCTGAGTAGTATTCCATAGTGTATATGTACCAAAGCTTTTTAATCCACTCGTCTTCTGACGGACACTTGGGCTGTTTCCAGATCTTCGCTATTGTGAACAATGCTGCCACGAACATGGGGGCGCATTTCTTCTTTTCAAACAGTGCTATGGTGTTCTTAGGGTATATTCCTATAAGTGGGATAGCTGGGTCAAAAGGCAGTTTGATTTTTAATTTTTTGAGGAATCTCCATACTGTTTTCCACAGTGGCTGCACCAGTCTGCATTCCCACCAGCAGTGCAGAAGGGTTCCCTTTTCTCCACATTCTCGTCAGCGCTTATTCTGTGTTGTTTTGCTGATGAGCACCATTCTGACTGGTGTGAGGTGATATCTCATTGTGGTTTTAATTTGCATTTCTCTAATGATTGTGATGTTGAACATTTTTTCATATGCCTATTGGCCATCTGTATGTCCTCTTTGGAGAAATTTCTATTCATTTCTTTTGCCCATTTTTTGATTGGATTGTTTGTCTTCCTGGAGTTGAGTTTTATAAGTTCTTTATAAATTTTGGTTATTAACCCCTTATCAGACGTGCTGTCAAATATGTTCTCCCATTGTATGGTTTGTCTTTTTATTCTTTTCTTATTGTCTTTAGCTATGCAAAAACTTTTTAGTTTGATATAGTCCCATTTGTTTATCTTGCCTTTTATTTCATTTGCCCGTGGAGATAAATCGGCAAATATACTGCTACTACAGATGTTGGAGAGCTTGCTGCCTAAGTTTTCTTCTAAGATGCTTATGGTTTCATGGCTTACGTTTAAGTCTTTTATCCATTTAGAGTTTGTTTTTGTGAATGGTGTAAGTTGATGGTCTAGTTTCATTTTTTTGCAGGTAGATGTCCAATTTTCCCAACACCATTTGTTAAAGAGGCTGTCTTTACTCCATTGTATGTTCTTTCCTCCTTTGTCAAATATCAGTTGTCCATAAAGCTGTGGGTTTATTTCTGGGTTCTCTGTTCTGTTCCATTGATCTATGTGCCTGTTCTTATGCCAGAACCAGGCTGTCTTGAGTATAATGGCCTTGTAGTAAACCTTGATATCCGGAAGAGTGATACCTCCTGCTTTATTTTTTCTTTTTAGGATTGCTGAGGCTATTCGTGTTCTTTTTTGGTTCCATATAAATTTTTGGAATATGTGTTCTATATCCTTGAAGTATGTCATTGGAATTTTAATTAGTATTGCATTGAATTTATAAATTGCTTTGGGTAATATAGACATTTTAATGATGTTTATTCTTCCTAGCCATGAGCATGGTACATGCTTCCACTTGTTTGTATCTTCCTTGATTTCTTTTGTCAATGTTTTATAATTTTCCAAATACAAGTTTTTAACATCCTTGGTTAAATTTACTCCTAGGTACTTTATTTTTCTGGCTGCAATAGTGAAGGGGATTGTTTCCTTAATTTCTTTTGCTGACAGTTCATTGTTGGTATATAAAAATGCCTCTGATTTCTGAGTATTAATTTTATATCCTGCTACCTTGCTGAATTCATTTATCAGGTCCAGTAGTTTTTGAACTGAGACTTTAGGATTTTCAATATGTAATATCATATCATCTGCAAATAATGACAGTTTTACTTCTTCTTTTCCAAGTTGGATGCCTTTTATTTCTTCTTCTTGTCTGATTGCTGTGGCTAGGACTTCCAGAACTATGTTGAATAAGAGTGGTGAAAGGGGGCATCCATGCCTGGTTCCTGATCTTAAGGGGATTGCTTTTAATTTTTGTCCATTTAGTATGATGTTTGCTGTGGGTTTGACATAGATGGCCTTTATCATGTTAAGGAATGTTCCCTGTATTCCCACTTTACTGAGAGTTTTGATCATGAATGGGTGCTGGATTTTATCAAATGCCTTATCTGCATCTATTGAAATTATCATGTGATTTTTGTCCTTCCTTTTGTTTATGTGATGAATCACATTGATTGATTTGCGAATATTGAACCAGCCTTGCCTCTCCAGAATAAATCCCACTTCATCATGGTGTATGATTTTTTTCATATATTGCTGGATCCGGTTGGCTAATATTTTGTTGAGAATTTTAGCGTCTAAATTCATCAGGGATATAGGCCTATAATTTTCTTTTTTTGTGTTGTCTTTGCCTGGTTTTGGGATCAGAATTATGCTCGCCTCATAAAAGGAGTTTGGAAGTCTTTCTTCCTCTTGAATTTTTTGAAATAGCTTGAGAAGGATAGGAGTTAGTTCTTCTTTGAATTTTTGATAGAATTCACTTGTGAAGCCATCAGGCCCAGGACTTTTCTTTTTTGGGAGTTTTTTGATAACTGTTTCGATCTCATTTGTTGTAATTGGTCTGTTTAGGTGTTCTGATTCTTCCAGATTGATTTTTGGAAGGTTATATGATTCCAGAAATTTGTCCATTCCACCTAGATTGTCTAATTTTTTGGCATATAGTTCTTCATAGTATTTTCTTACAATGCTTTGTATTTCTGCTGTGTCAGTTGTTATGTCTCCACTGTCCTTCCTAATTTTATTTATTTGAGTCCTCTCTCTTTTTTTCTTTGTGAGTCTAGTTAAAGGTTCATCAATCTTGTTTACCTTTTCAAAGAACCAGCTTCTGGTTTCATTGATCCTCTGTATTGTTTCCTTAGCCTCTATGTCATTTATTTCTGCTCTGATCTTTATTATTTCCTTCCTTCTACTTGTCCTGGGTTTTATTTGCTGTTGTTTTTCTAGTTCTTTTAGATGCAGGGTCAGGTTGCTTATTTGAGCTTTTTCTAGCTTCTTATGATATGCCTGTAGTGCAATGAACTTCCTTCTCCGAACTGCTTTTGCTGTGTCCCATAAATTTTGAGTTGATGTATGCTCATTATCATTTGTTTCTAGAAACTTTTTTATTTCTTCTTTGATCTCATTGTTAATCCATTCATTATTTAATATCATGCTATTTAGTTTCCAAGTGTTTGAGTATTTTTCAGTTTTTCTTTTGTGGTTAATTTCTAGTTTCATGGCATTGTGATCAGAGAAAATGCTTGATATGATTTCAATCTTTTTAAATTTATTGAGACCATTTTTGTGTCCTAACATGTGGTCTATCCTAGAACATGTACCATGAGCGCTTGAGAAGAATGTATATTCTACTGCTTTAGGGTGAAAAGTTCTGAAGATATCTATTAAATCAAGTTGATCTAGTGTCTCCTTTAAGTCTGCTGTTTCTTTATTAATTTTCTTTCTTGAGGATCTATCCAGTATTGTTAGTGGGGTATTGAAATCCTTTACTATGATTGTATTGCTGTTAATTTCGCCCTTTATATCCATCAAAGTCTGCTTTATGTATGTCGGGGCTCCTATATTTGGTGCATAGATATTTATAATAGTTATATCTTCCTGTTGAATTGTTCCCTTTATCATTATGTAGTGTCCTTATTTATCTCTTACTACAGCCTTTGTTTTAAAGTCCATTTTGTCAGATATAAGTACTGCTACCCTGGCTTTCTTTTCATTTCCATTTGCATGAAATATTTTTTTCCATCCTTTTACCTTTAGTCTATGTGCATCTTTTATTTTAAGGTGTGTCTCTTATAGACAGCATATGTATGGGTCCTGTTTCTTTATCCACGCAGCTACCCTATGTCTTTTGACTGGATCATTTAATCCATTTATATTTAAGGTTATTGTTGATATGTAGTTGTTTACTGCCATTTTATTCTTTAAAGCTGTTTTCTTCTTTTGCTATATTCTTTCTTCCCTTTGAACTGTTCACAACAGGTCCCTTAGTATCTCTTGCATAATTGGTTTGGTTTTAATGAATTCCTTGAGGCTTTCTTTTTCTGGGAAGCTCTTTATTTCTCCTTCAATTTTAAACGTTAGCCTTGCTGGATAAAGTAGTCTTGGTTGTAGGTTCTTGTTCTGCATTACTTTGATTATATCTTGCCATTTCCTTCTGGCCTCAGGTGTTTCTGTTGAGACGTCAGATGTCATCCTTATGGGGGCTCCTTTGTAGGTGATAGACTTTTTTTCTCTAGCAGCTTTTAAAATTTTTTCTTTATCCATTAGCTTTGGTATTTTAACTATGATGTGTCTTGGTGTAGATCTTTTTGTGTTTCTCTTTAATGGAGTTCTGTGTACTTCTTGAACGTGTGGAGTGTTTCCCAGCCTTAATTTTGGGAAGTTTTCTGCTATCATTTGATTGAACAAAGTTTTCATTTTCTGTCCTCTCTCCTCTTCTTCAGGTACCCCTATGATGCGAATGTTGTTTCTCTTCATGTTGTCACAGAGCTCCCTTAGAGTTTCCTCACATTTTTTGAGTCTCTTTTTCTTTTTCTTCTCTGCTTCTGTGCCTTTGTTTATTGTGTCCTCTAACTCGCTGATTCGATCCTCAGCATGATTCATCCTGCTTTTAATTCCTTCCATTGTGGTCTTCAGTTCTGATACTGTATTTGTCATTTCTGTCTGATTCTTTTTTATTATTTCAATTTCGTTTTTTATACTTATTATCTCTTTATTTAGGTGTTCATAATGACTATCCATTGTTGCTCTAATTTCTTTGAACATCCTAACTATCATTATTCTAAATTCTGCTTCTGGTAATTTGGTTATATCTGGTTCATTCAGGTCCTTCTCTGGGGATTTCTCTTGATTCATTTGGTTTGCAATCCTCTGCCTGCCCATTTTGTCTGTGTATAAGCAAGTTGTGGCCACTGGAGTCCAGTAGGTGTTGCCTTTGCGTTCCCTAGGTGTGGTCTGTCTGCAGGCCCGCCAACCCCTCTGCCGCTGCCTAGGGCTGTTGGGTATGGGCGTTGCCAGTGCCGGCTCACTGCGACTGTTGCTGTGATTTCCGCCTCTACTCCACGGGAGGGGCTGTCACTCAAGCCACAAGCCTCAGCACATAGGGCAGAGGTGAGCACCTTTGCTCAGCTGCGGACCCAGCCTATTTCCAGACTTCCGCCCAGAACCCGCAGTCAGAGCCTGCTCGCCACAGTTTCGCGGGTTGGGTGGGGATTTTGACGTGCTCTCAGCTGTGAGCCTTTGCCCGTCTGGAGATTTAGCCCCGCCCTCGAGGCCAGGGCCCTTCTGCGCAGGGTCGCAAACCCAGGTTTATTGGGCCGGGCATGTTTTCTGGCTTCCACTCAGCTACGTACTTCCGCTCGTCCCGGACTCTACCCCGCCCCCGCGTTCGGAGCCCGCTTGTGCACATATGAATGCAATCCGTGGTTTCTCCGGCCGGGCGGGGATAGTAGCGTGAGCTCAGCCGCGAGCCCCTGCCCGTCCCTGATCCTAGCCCGGTTCCCGCGGTCAGGGCTGGCTTGCGCAGGGTCGCAGAGCAGATTTCTGCCCATTCCTGGCCTCCCGCTTTGTCCCCGTAAGTGGGATTAAAGGCAGGCCCGCAGCTTCCGGACCGCTTTTGCGGTCCCCTCCGACCCCGCTGGGCCAGACCGAGCTCAGACCGAGCTCACACCGGCCCGGCCTCTGCCCATGCCGACAGAACCGCGTTTCAGCGTCCTGTCGCCCCAAACCCTTCAGCAACCCTCAGCAGAGTAGGAAGGGTCCTAATACTCCACACTGTAGGTCTGGGAGCTCCCTCACTTGTTTCACAGCTCAAAATGTCCAAATGCCTCTTCTAGGCTTTGGGACTGCAGGTTGGGGCTTGGTTCCTGGGACCCAGGTCCCTCCCTCTCCGCCAAACTTTCCTCCCGCCCCGCGAGTCTCTCCGGGCTGCCGTTTGCTCCGGGGAGTTGGGCAGTCCTCTTCGCGTTTTCGCTACTCCTACCAGTCTCAATGTGGCTTCTTCTGTGTTCCTTGGTTGAAGAGTCTACTTAGTTTAGTTCATAGTTGGTTTATCCAGATGATGGTTCTTAAAATTGAGTTATAATCCACTTTGCTTCTGGGAGTTGGAAGTTGGTACGTTCGCCTACTCCGTCGCCATCTTGCTTCCCGATTTGCAATGTATCTTAAAGTTGTCAGTTAGTAAACTTTAATTTAAAGAGAATCTTCCCGAAATATATTTTATAATGTAAATTAACCCCCATATGTTAGGTTAGTGGATAGATTGCAGATCTTAGAAATAGAAAACCCAGATTTTAAATATGCTGTAAAAATTGTACAAATCACTTCACCTTTCAGGGTGCAATTATCTCATCTGAAATGGTGAGGAGATTGCTCCGTAGTACAAAGACCATTTTAGGCTCTCTCGGAGTCCAGCAAGGGTGTTGAAGATACCATGTTCTCTGCAAAGTCTTCTTTCACAAATGCCATGCCCCAGGGCACTGGCAAGCACATCAGCTTCCTTGGGAAGATAGGCTCTAACATAGAGTTACTTAGAAGAACTTCGTACCTCTTTTCTTCACAGTTACTGGAGGACCTAGCAGACAACCTGGCGTGTGCTTGGTCTTGAGATATAATCTCAATTCCATGGGTTTACATTGAGACAACAAGTCCAGATGAATTTTGAAGCCTGTTCCACTATCTTACTGATGTCACCACTCTTCTTCTCAGAAGGACACCAATCCTGTTGGATGAGAGTCTCAGCCTTATGGCCTCACTTAACTTTAATTACCTCTTTAGAGGTCCTATCTCTAAATATGGGCCAAACATCAAATTGTGGGTTAAGACTTCAATATATGAATTTGGGGGGTGGAGGACACAATTCAATTCACAGAAAATCAATGCAGTTTTTTTTTTTATTTTCAAGGTAATAGAATATTCTGTATAAATGCTTGAAGAAACACATCAATTGACAATCACATTTGTGAATCTTGTGTCCAAGTCCCCAGAATTACAGAATGTGAGAGTCAGAAGGGAGGTAGAAGTGATAGTTCAGTGCCTTCATTTTTCAGCTGATGAAACTTGGAGTCAGACTGGGGAAGTGACCTGTGTGAGGGTTGCACAGCTCACACTAACTGGCATTCACACTGGCACCCAGAACTCCTCCTGTGGGGCAGGATGCGAATGATTGCCATGCACCTGGCTATTTCAAGTCTGACTTTATATACAATATTACCCTTACTATTCCCCACCTTGAATTTCACCAATGCCTTCATTTACAGCTGGGCAGATTGCAGCTCAGCTCATGCCAAGCACTTGACTTTGAAATGCTTTTTCTCACTTAGTCCTCGCTGCAGCCCTCCCAGGGAGACCTGTAACATTTCCTCATTTTATAGGTAAGAGGTGAAGTCAGTTGCTCAAGTCTCTCCAGCCTGCAAGAGACGCCGTCTGAAGTAGACATGGGCTTGAAGGTTTATGTGCTTATTAATTGAATAGCTCTTGTGTTTCCTCGCTATGAAAGCTGATTCATCAGCCTCTTTGTCCATTCCCATTACGACTTATCACCGCGGGTTCAACAGGTGGCAAAAGAGGGCAACTACAGCTTCACAGGGTGTTGGAAAAAGGTTTTTTTCCCCTGCTTGATCTTTGTTCTGCTTCTCATGCAAAGAAAAGAATTTCTGGGGCAAGCAGAGACGGGATAGGGAATATTTTATAACAAAAACACTTTGCTGTGATTGTAAAAATAAACTGCCCATGATTTTTATTTAAAACATCTAAACAATATAGAAAAATTATATAAAGGAAGAGTAAATTCACTTGTCCTCCTGACCCATCCCCCGGTTGTACTCTCCAGAGGTAATTAATGCTACTTTTGTGTGTGTTTTCAGAAACATGCTTTAAGCATGCGTAAGCATATGTATCACATATGTAAATTAGTATAGGATAATACTGTATTGTTCTGCATTGCACTTTTAATCTCTTAACACTCTACCACCAGTCGGTATTGTTGTTGAATGAAAACTGAGAATATTTTGGAAACTAATTTACACATTCCTTAAAAGCTTAGAAACATAGAAGAACCAAAGAATGTGGTTGGTACCTAGAAACAAAACTTTCTAGATCTCCTACTGACTGTTTTCAAGGGTCAAGGTTGAGAAGCATGTGCTGTTTTTTTATCCTTGTTTTCCAGGTTCCCTTGCTGGCTCCATGCCTTCTTCTCTGGGTCCCCAGGGTTCTGGGTTTGTCCTATCTCTCTGGGTAGGAAGGTCAGCTGACGTTGGGATTATTGTGCAACCCTTCCTGCTCTTATAGTGCGAGTGCAGGGGTTTACCTATCAGGTCAACAGTCTAGTGAAAGCAGGACAGTAAACAGCGGCGCTCTTTGCATGAGGCCCTCGGGGACTCCACACTACCCTCAGGATAACTTCTCTACCAGAAGTTCAAGTCCTTCCAGATCGGCTCAGCCACCCAGACTTGGCTCTTGCCACTTTAAGCAGCAGAGTGATTTCCTTTATGAGGGGAGCAGTTGTAGTCACTCAGTCACGCCTTTTAGTTGTTTAAACTCAATAATAAATGATTTTATTTATTTTTATTTATTAAAATTTTTATTGACTGTATTGGGGTGACGTTGGTTAATAAAATTGTATAGATTTCACCTGACCAGTGGTGGCGCTGTGGATAGAGCATTGACCTGGGACACTGAGGTCCCAGGTTCAAAACCCCAAAGTTGCCTGCTTGAGCATTGGGCTCATCTGGCTTAAGTGCGGGGTTGCTGGCTTGGGCATGTGTTGGGCAGATAAAATACATTATGCTCACTTTGTTAAAGATGGCGCTGCCCACGTGCAAGTTTTAAGATTAAGCTTTTCCCCACACCCTTGACTGATTGGATGATGTGGGTGGTGCACTCTCATGAGGAATCTTCCCTTTATACCTCAGATGGGTGGCTTTGTGTCAGAGACTTTCTTGTTTGTATAATTGGATTAAGGGTTTTGATTCTACACTATAAAGTGAGGCAGACTGGGAGCTTGCTCTCTTGGTTCCTGAGGTTAGTATTAGAGAGAAGAGCAGATTAAGGCCACATGGAGGCCAGGAGACGCAGCCAAGATGGCAGTGCTAAGGAAGAAGCCAGTTTATGCAGAGAGAAGGAGATGAAAAACAGAGGTGAATAAGTCTGGTGAGCTAGAAGTCTTTGATTCTAGGAAACTTGGATAAGTCAGTAGCTTTGTGAGCACTGAATGAGTGGGTTTTGGAACCCAGTGTTTGTTTTTGCTTGCCTGCCGGGTGCAAGCTAGAATTAAAGCTGATGGCTCACCAGTTCTTGGTTCTGTTGTTTCATTACCGACTGTCCGAATCTAATGCGAACCTGCTCTGGGATGGTAGCCTCGACTACTGGCTTTACAGCATGGGATCATAAACATGACCCTATGGTCACTGACTTGAGCCCAAAGGTCACTGGCTTGAAACCCAAGGTTGCTGGTTTGAGCCCCGGGTTACTGGCTTGAGCAAGGGATCAAGTCTCCTGTCACCATTTGTCCCCCTCTTACCCTCTTCTACTTCCCCCCACCCACCTTTCCCTCTGGTAATCACTATACTGTTGTCTGTGACAATAAGTTTTTATTTTTTTTCTTTTGTTTAATCCCTTTATGTAGTCCCCCAACGCTCCTCCCCTCTGATGGCTATCAGTCTGTTCTCTGTATCTATGAGTCTGCTTTTCTTTGATTTTATTTATTTATTTATTTAAATTTTTATTTATTTTTTTTATTTTATTCATTTTAGAGAGGAGACACAGAGTGAGAGAGAGAGAGAGAGAGAGAGAGAAAGAGAGAAAGGGGGGAGGAGCTGGAAGCATCAATTCCCATATGTGCCTTGACCAGGCCAGTGCAGGGTTTTGAACTGGCGACCTCAGTGTTCCCAGGTCGACACTTTATCCACTGCGCCACCACAGGTCAGGCTGATTTTATTTATTTATTTATTTATTTAACAGAGACAGAGTGAGAGTCAGAGAGAGAGATAGATTGGGACAGACAGACAGGAATGCAGAGAGATTATGTATGGCCAGTAGCCACAGCCACCATCATAGCCGCCTGGCTGGTGCAGGTTCACATCTGATTCAGACAGACGGTAATGAAACAATGGAGCCAAAAACTAGTGAGCCATCACCTTTAATCTTAGCTTGCACCCAGCGGGCAAGAAATACACACAATGGGAAAACACTTCCCTTTCCATTCAGGGCTCACAAAGCCACTGACTTATTCGAGTTTCCTAGAATCAAAGGTTTCTAGCTCACCAGACTTATTCACCTCTGTTTCCCATCACCTTCTCTCTGCACAAACTCTGCACAAACTGGCTTCTCCTTCAGCACTTTGCCATCTTGGCTACTTCTTCTCTCCTCCACGTGGCCTTTCTCTGCTCTCCTCTCTAATGCTAACCTCAGGAACCGAGAGAGCAAGCTCTGCTGTGGCCCCCAGTTCAAGGCATATATATATATATATATATGAGAAAGCAATCAATGAACAACTAATGTGTCTCAATGAAAAACTGATGATTGATGCTTCTCATCTGTCGGTCAAGCCAGCGACCTTGAGCTCAAGCTGGTAAGCTTTGCTCAAACCAGATGAGCCCACGCTCAAGCTGGCGAGCTCGGGGTCTCGAACCTGGGTCCTTCACATCCTAGTCCAACGTTCTATCCACTGTGCCACCGCCTGGTCAGGCCTATTTTTCTTCGATTTTAAATAAAACAGTAAATATTAAAACTAAATAAGAAAGCAATTTGAAATGCTTTCTTGTGCCTGTCTCCTGAGGCAGCAGCCTGTTGCAGCGTCCTTGGGTCTGCCCCACCCTGCTCTGCTGTCGTAAACAGCCTTTTATCTCACTTTCCACTGCTATTTGCAGAGAACAGCCACTAGGCCAGGGCAAACAGGTCAGAAAGGTCCTTCGGTATAAACCCCTGCACTGGGAGTTTCCCCTAGGTCCCTGCAGACACCCTGCCCCAGGCCCGGGAAGCTGACATCCATGGGCCATCTCTGCAGGCTCCCTTGTCCTCCGGGTTTGGCCAGTGATGAGACAGGCAGGAGGCAGACTGGTCTGGTCCAGGGTCCAGTCTGTTGCCTCCCAGGACTCAGGATGATTCGAGCCATTGCTGAATTCCATTCTCTCCTTGGAGGTCACTGTAAAGCCAGTAGTCAAGGCCACTATCACAGCAGCCTGACCCACGCAGGTTCGCATTGGATTCGAACAGTCGGTAATGAAACACAGGAGCCACGAACTGGTGAGCCATCAGCTTTAATTCTAGCTTGCACCCGGCAGGCAAGCAAAAAAACACACTGGGATCCAAAACCCACACATTCAGTGCTCACAAAGCTACTGACTTATCCGAGTTTCCTAGAATCAAAGGTTTCTAGCTCACCAGACTTATTCACCTCTGTTCCCCATCTCCTCCTGCACAAACTCTTAACAAACTGGCTTCTTCCTCATCACTCTGCCATCTTGACTGCTTCTCTTGCCTTCACCTGGCCTTAATCTGCTCTCCTCTCTAATACCTCAGGAACCAAGAGAGAGAGCAAGCTCCCGGGCTGCCCCAGTTTATAGCATAGATAATCCAAACCTTTAATTTAATTATACACACAAGAAAGTCTCTGATAATGGGATTCTTCAGGAGAGTGCACCACCCTACATCATCCAATCAGTCAAGGGTGTGGAGAAGAATTTACTCTTAAAACCAAGCCTTAGGCCATAAAGACCTGGCCTGCTTACATTACAGCCTTTCCCCACACCCATCCCAAGCATAAGGGCAAATAATATCACCTGGGTGATGGGCTCCCATGTGGGCAGCTCCATCTTTAACAAAGTGAGCATATTATATTTTATCTGCTCAACAGTCACCCTGTTTCTTTGTGGCAGGTTTCTCTCTGGGGTCTCATTGTCCTTTCCTGCAACTTCATGTTGGTTGAAGGCTACCCTGGTTCTCCTGAGTGTTCTCAGAAAATAGGATAGGATGGTGTTGGTCAAATAAGTTTGTAAATATGATATATTTGTTTGCTTGCTTATAGTTTGCATTGGGTGTGAGGGACAGGCTGTAAGCAGGCAGGGTCTTTATAGCCTAAGGCTTAGTTTTAAGACTAAGACTTTCCCACCCTAAGTGACTTTGTATCAGAGACTTCCTTGTTTGTAGATTGGATTAAAGGTTTTGATTTCTACAATATAAAATGGGGCACACCGGGAGCTTCCTCGCTCTTGGTTCCTGAGATTAGCATTAGAGAGGAGAGCAGAGAAAAGCCACATGGAGGAGAGGAGAAGCAGCCAAGATGGTGGAGTGCTGAAGGAGAGGCCATTTTGTGTAGAGCTTGTGCAGAGAGAAGGAGATGGGGGACAGAGGTTGTAAGGCCAGGAGCCGCCATTGTGGCCATTCACATGCAGGTTCCCATTGGATTCGGGCTGACAGTGAAGAAATGGCAGAGTCGGAGGATGGTAGGCCATTCTGTTTATTGGTGTCTCACCAATACAGGCAAGCCACAAGAGAAGACAAGGGAGAAGCAGAAAACCAGCTTTTCCCATGGAGGTCAAGGGATCAGGGAGGCCCCTGCAATGGGGATAGCAGGAACCGAGAGAGAGAGATCTAGCTACCGGTCCACCCACTTTATAGCATAGATAATCCAAACCTTTAATCCAATTATACATACAAGAAAGTCTCTGATACAAAGCCACCCATCTGAGGCATAATGGGATTCCTCAAGAGAGTGCACCACCCTACATCATCCAATCAGTCAAGGGTGTGGGGAAGAGCTTACTCTTAAACTAAGCCTTAGGCTATAATGACCTGGCCTGCCTACATTACAGCTTTTCCCCCACAGCCATCTCAAGCATAAGGGCAAATAATATCACCTGGATGACGAGCTTCCATGTGGGCAGCGCCATCTTTAACAAAGTGAGCATATTATATTTTATCTGCCCAACAGAGGTAAATAAGGTTGGTGGGTACAAACCTTTGTTTCTAGGAAACTCAGATAAGCCAGTGGCTTTGTGAGCCCTGAACGGAAAGGAAAGTGTTTTCCCACTGTGTGTATTTCTTTCCCGCCGGGTGCAAGATAGGATTAAAGCTAATGGCCCACCAGTTCTTGGCTCTGTTGTTTCATTACCGTCTGTCCGAATCAAATGAGGACCTGCATGGGCCAGGCGGCTGTGATGGTGGCCACGGCTACTGACTTTACAGATGGTTCAGGGCACAGTCTACAAAATGGCTCCACTTCCTCCACCAGGATCAGCTTGGTCACCAGGCGCCTTAGGACATGTTAGCCTGGGTGGAATTCCCCTGGCACTCCCCGCACAGGGCTACATGCCTTTCATTTATATACACAGAGACCACTCAAAGAGCTCTTCCGTGGATAAGAAACGCATGCTCCAAGGTACCTCATGTTTCCTACCCTTAAACTCTTTAGATGTGTGAAAGTCTGGTATAATTTTTTTCTTTTTTCTTTGAGAGAGAGAGACAGGAGGGGAGAGAGAGAGAGGGCAAAGCATTAACAACGTGTTACTCCATTTAGTTATGCATTGATTGCTTCTCCTACATGCCTTGACTGGGGATTGGACCAGCGACCTTGAGTTCAAGTTGAACCAGAAACTCTTTGCTCAAGCTGGCGACTTCAGGATAGTGTCAACAATCTTGAGCTCAGTCAAGTGACCTCAGGTTTCAAACCAGCAACCTCAGCATTCCGGGTGGACGCTCT
The DNA here is from genome assembly GCA_037038555.1 of Rhynchonycteris naso. Classification (NCBI taxonomy): domain Eukaryota; kingdom Metazoa; phylum Chordata; class Mammalia; order Chiroptera; family Emballonuridae; genus Rhynchonycteris; species Rhynchonycteris naso. Next base: position 59,247,986 of record CM073004.1, on the reverse strand, counting down.
ATCCACTGCACCACCACTGACCAGGCTGACATAAATTTTTTTTTAAATTTCTTTTTATTTATTTTTTAGAGAGGAGACACAGAGTGTGAGAGAGATAGAGAGAGAGAGAGAAAGGAGGGAGGAGCTAGAAGCATCAACTCCCATATGTGTCTTGACCAGACCAGTGCAGAGTTTTGAACTGGCGGCCTCAGTGTTCCCATGTTGACGCTTTATCCACTGCGCCACCACAGGTCAGGCTGACATAAATTTTAATTAAGTGTGTTACTTGGTTCTTCCCCAGCATTCTAGGCATGCTTGATTTCCCTTCATAAATGCTTCTTTTTTAAAAAAGGACTTTATTTATTTCAGCGAAGAGAGAGATAAAGAAGGAGAGAGAGAGAAGGGGGAGGAGCAGGAAGCATCAGTTTCCATATGTGCTTGACCAGGCAAGCCCAGGGTTTTGAACTAGGGACCTCAGGGTTCCAGGTCGATGCTTTATCCACTGCGCCACCACAGTTCGTGCACACAAATACTTCTAATTCCTCTAACTGGTCCTCACTCTTACGCCTTTGCCCATGTCCTTGCTGCGCTATCACCCTCTCTCTCACCTCTGTTTGGTCAACTCCTGCTTGTCCCAGCTGGGGGGTCTGCCTCCCACAGGCAATCTTCCTGAACCTAAAGTAGGTCCAAGTTTCGTCCCCTATTACAGCACCTTTGCACTGTGTGGTAATGACCTGACCTGACTGTCACTTGCTTTGAAACATGAGGAAGGAAAAATTAACTCAGACTTTTAAAATCTGCCTGGCCAGGCTTGCTATCCCTCTCCAGAGCTCATTAGTGCCTTTCCCACCTCCCCTCCCCCGCTTCTTTCTCCCCATCCTCCCATTCCTCCTCTTCCCCCAGGTGTGTTACCTTTACCTTCGTCTCTCCTAAGATCCAAGGGCCCTTCTTTGCCTCTGTAATTTGTTTCCTGAGTTCATTTTTTTTTACTGCTCACTTCTACCTCTGTGACTTTCTTAATAAACATTTAGTTTGAAAAAAAAATCTGCCTGGCCATTCATCACGCTAGAATTAAAGACACTTAAAATCAGTTCCAGGCCCTCGCTGGTTGGCCCAGTAGTACAGCGTCGCCCTGGTGTGTGGGTGTCCCGGGTTTGATTCCCAGTCAGGGCACACAGGAGAAGCACCTATCTGCTCTCCACCCTTCTCCCCCCCTTTCTTTCTTTCTTTCTCTCTTCCTCTCCTGCAGCCATGGCTCAATTGGTTTGCGTGCTTTGGCCTGCGTTCTGAGGATGGCTTCATGGCTTCTGCCTCAGGTGCTAAAAATAGCTTGGTTGAGAGCATGGCCCCAGATGGGCAGAGCATCAGCCAGACTGGGGTTGCTGGGAGATTCCCGGTCAGGGTGCATGTGGGAGTCTGTCTCTCTATCTCCCCTCCTGTCAACTTGGAAATTAAAAAAGAAATCAGTTCCAAAGTTAGCAATAAATAATACGTCTCCCAAGGAGACTGTAGCTGTTACACAAACTCTTTTCTTGGAGTGAGTACTGCTTTCTTACTGAGAAACTTTTTCCTCTAAAATCACAGACTCAGAAACTTTGTTGTCTGAAATTATGTTAGTAAGAACAAAACAGGTGTTTTGTTCAAAACAGCTATCACACACACAAAATGATAATTATCTGATGTGATAGAGGTATTAACTAAAGCTATGGTAGTAATTATATTGCAATATATAAATGTATAAAATCAATACATTATACACCTTAAACTTACACAATGTTAGAAGTCAAGAATATCTCAATTAAAAAATATGAAATAACCCACTCTTGCTTGTCAAGGGTTAAGGTTAAGTCACTGACTTAGAGAAGCAGGTGTCCAGGTGCAGAGCTTCTGGTCACAACAGCCCACAACTGTAATAACTTTATTGTTTCTGAGGTTATGGGCCCCCGGGTCCACTTGATAGTTCATTCAGGACATACGGTGATACCTTTATACAAAGCCCTGCTTTGCTTTGGCCTATCGAAGCATTTCTTCATTTGAATTTCCCCTAAACTCCTTCTCTCCCTTCCATTCTGTAACTCTTTCTTTGTCTGGTGAAGAAACCTTTGGGGGCAGTCCCTCTGCAATATGTCAATGAACCTGCCTTTGCCAGGCTGTGGTTTACTCATGATGGTCTCAGGCTGATTAAGTCTGGGTAATACCCCATAGCACAAAGAACGAAGGGTAAAAGCATTTATCTGTTAAACAGGTTAGTGAGTTAGTGAGTGACACATTTCCCTAAAAACCTCATGTGAGCCAGGAAGTATGCCTGGGCCCTAGCCAACCTGGATAGTCTAAATCAAGATTTTGGAGTCAGAGCTGTTTCTGAATCCTGGTCTTCCATTTACTAATTATGTGAACAAAATCAGTTTCTTCTATGAGCCTCAGTTTCCTCATCTCTAAAGTGAAGATGATATTTTATTGAGTATAATCACCTCTTTTGCACAAGGTTGTTGTAATTGTCAGAAAAGACCACCCAAAAACTGGAAATAAGCACAAGAGATGACTGGGCATTCTTTCAGGGGAGTGGTGGCCATTGTCCACGGGAACTTCTGGGATATATTCCTTATGGGTATGTACATCTGACTGACTTGTTGTTGACTAGACACTTTTTTTTTAAACAACTTCTAAGGATAGAAATTAAGTTAAGAAAACTGATGGTGATATTTCCTGTTCATAGCAATGCCACTTAATTTTGTCCAGTAGGGAATGTAAATCTGTGTAATTCCAATTTTTATTTGAACCAGTTTTAACATTCTACTGGTTTCCTATTAATGGTATGCATAAAACCTTGGACTTAAGTTCATTTGACCTTTGCACCTGAGTCATGAGTTTGCCTTTTGAAATGATAATTTAGCATGGTGAAGAGCAATACTTGATGTGAAGTGCTTAGTCTGCCACACCCTCCAGGAAGAGCTAGGATGATTACTTCATCAGTGACTGAAACAGCAGACAGAACGCATCAATAGGTCAGCTAGGGCAGAGGGGTCAATGCAGAGCCCAGCCTTACAGACGAAGGTTTAATGGAGTAGTAACTCTTCAGAGAGCCCTCTTAGCTGACTGGATCAGCTTGCACCCTCATCTCTTCCATCCTTTTGTTTCAAGCACAGACCCCCACCTGGAACAATGGGCAGAGGTCATGCCATGGAGCACCTGTTGAGCAGCCAGCCTTCAAGAAGAGCAGACGTGGACTTGGACCTGAGGACATCTTAATTCAAGGACTGCAGCGCCACCAGGATGGCTTCCCTGCCTCTCTCAACTCTGGCTGCGTGCTTTGTTAATTCTTCATTCCTGCATGCTGACCTGGTCCGCACAGCCGGGAACACAGCCAGAAACACAGCCAAAGCTCCCAAGCCTCCCTCCCTAAGGCTGCTGCCAGGAAAGAAGGACAGTCTCTGCTCAATTTTAGTTCCAAAGATTTCCAGGAGGGGCTCTACGTGGGTTGGGAAGCTGTCCCATCTCAGAAGGTTCAGGGTGGCCATTTATGAAGAAGATATTTTTCATGTGAATCGTGTGGCTGGAGATAGGGAGGGAGCATTCTGAGACGAAGAGGGAGTACTGAGTGGAAGCAGAATATCCCTTCCACCCCCTCGAAAAAGGAAGTGTAACCTACCTAGAACCGGTTAGATGGCATTGTGGGGGTTCACATGCCACACTAAGAGTGCCATGATTTTTGCTCAGAAGATGTATAAATACCTGTGTTAGATAAATTGTGGGCTCATAGGGATGTGTGGTTATCCCTTATATGCGACCAGCACACTAGACTTCTTCCAAATTTCAATTAGGCCTCACAGAAGCCCCCTGGCAAGATATGGTGGTCTTTACTTTCTCACTCAGTTGCAGGTAAGGAAACTGAGGCTGAGAGAGGCCATGTAGCTATGATGTAGCAGAACCATTTGGAAGCAGTTTGATCCTAAATACCATGTGAAATGGCCCTTTGCAAGTTCATATTATAACGAGCTTGGCCATGACTTTGATTTTAATTTTCTCCCCTTAGCTCTAGTGCTAATGCATCTGAGCGCAATGACCATGACACAGTGAAAGTCTATGGAAAGAGAGTGGGGCTGACACTCATATGAGACCCAGGAAGACGGGCACTCACTTGACTGGTGCAGGAAGAAAACCTCAGACAGACAAACTGGTATGATTAAGAAAGAGGAAATAAAGGCTGAAATTTCTAACAGGGAGATAATCTCTCCCGCAGAGATAATCATCAGATCCGAGACAAAACCTTTTAGAAACGGCTGAGGCCATGATATGAGGTACTTAAAATGGAGGGAATCAGACTTTCAAGAGGCCTGGTATGAACGTTTTGGCACTGACCTAAGGTGAGGGAATAGAGTGACCCTCATAATGCCCTGACTTCAGGCCCAGTTCCATGACAACAGTAAAATCACTTTGAGTCAGCTGGGAGAGTTCTATTATAGAACAGAGTGTTCCCTAGTTCTCTTTCACCCACCCAGTGCTCAAGCTGGGAAAAGGCAGAGCTGTCAAGGTAGTTAGTGACCCTGTTCCTGACACCTGGGCGTAGCTGAGACAGCCAGTTTCTGAACCCCAAAGCAAGACATATGAATGGATTTTTATTTATTTTTTGAATGACTTTTGGTTTTTAAAATTATATATATATATGTGTGTATATAAAATATATGTATATATGTGTGTATATATATCTATATCTATCTATCTATCTACCTATCTAATCTCCTAAGGTGTAAATAGATAATTCCATTTATTGAAAAGAAAGAAGTCTGGCCATCTCATCACCATTGACATAGGGGAACCCAGTGGGGGGAGGCTGGCTAGACAGGGAAAACTGATTATTTTACCAGGTGTCACACCCCAGGTAGCTGCTGCAGTCTGTGTAGCCTGTCCCCAGACTGAAAACAATGCCATCCAGAGAACAGAGGGGGTGCAGTTGATCAAGCCTGTAAGTCCCAGAGCAGTGGTGACAGCAGAACAGGACCAAGTGAAAACTAAAAATTAGGGCTCTCTCCAGGAGACTGTCAACTACATCTGGCTGATTTGAATTTGTAAGTTCTATCCCTCCTTTTTCTTTTGGTTTGCATCTTCCTCAACTTTCATTCTCTTATGAATGCAAATTTGCTAAATAGATGTTAAGGATGCAATTATATTAAAGTGTCAATGACTATGCAAATGACTATACTCATTTGGAAAAATACATTTTATTTACCTAAGATAGTTGAAAAAGAACTGAGATAGCTGGAAACTCTCCATTAACTTTCTATAACCAAAGAGGAAACCTCAGTTAGGCTAGAAAAAAACCCAGAAGTGGTCCAATAAGAACAATTAGGCCTGAACTGTGGTGGCGCAGTGGATAAAGTGTCGACCTGGGAACACTGAGGTCGCCAGTTCAAAACCCTGCACTGGTCTGGTCAAGGCACATATGGGAGTTGATGCTTCCAGCTCCTCCCCCCTTTCTCTCTTTCTCTCTCTCTCTCTCTCTCTCTCTCTCTCTCTCTCTCTCACTCTGTCTCCTCTCTAAAATGAATAAAATAAAAAGAAAATTAAAAAAAAAGAACAATCAGGAGTAGGAAGCTACAGTCAAACAGGGAAAGGGTGAAGTTCACAATACTAACTCAACTGATAGGGAGCCAGTTGGAAAGAACAGCTATCAAACAGGAAATTCAAATGATCGAAGGACCACATTTGTATTTATCAATTAAAATTCTTGAAAAATACCTAATAGAAAGGACACATAAAGGGCTTGGAATTCCCTTGTGCGTTCTGCCGGTGACAGAATGAAGTGTCTCAATCGTAGCAATCCCAGATTAACATAGTTGTAAAGTCTCCTTTCTAAATTGTAAATAAACCCAATGCTTGGGAGCGACCATCTGCTCAAATTCTGACTTAACAAATTCTCCCTCACTAGCAAGAAATCAACTCATTCAGTGGAATATTTTGTGAGTAGTTTTCTTTTTCTTTCTTTCTTTCTTTTTTTTTTTTTTAACATATTATTTAATGGTTTTACAGAGGGGGAGGTGTGTGGCGTGAGAAATATCAACTTATAGTTCAGTTTAGTTGTTCATTGATTGCTTGTCGTATGTGCCTTGACTGGCCAAGACCAGGGTTCAAACCAGTGACCTCAGTGTTCCAGATCAACACTCTGTCTACTGTATCAGCACAGGCCAGGCTTTTGTAAGTAGTTGTCATTCAACAGGGTGAGCCACTGGTGGTGAGATTGAACTTGATGGTGAGGACTTTCCTCATTTCTTCCTTTTTATTGGGTGCAAACACTGCTGAAAGGAAACAAAACCCCAAACTCTCTCTCCCATTTTTTTAATACTTACAAAGTACAACCCAGAATGTCTTATTTGAACCTTACAATAGCACTGTGGGCTGGGTACTGTCAGCACATTTTTGGAAAAAAATCTCTGGGACCCCCATGAGGGCGTGGCCAACACAATGAGGCAAAGCTAAATGCCCATTGGACCCCAAATGCCACTATGCACAGCTCTTCTGTCTCTCATCCGAAAAAGGTTTGTTTGATGGAATTTGTTGTAAGCAGACTCTCTGATGCAGAGACTAAAATAAAAGATTCCGTCTGACACCTGCCAACTCACTAACTCTTCTCTGCTTTTTTCTTTCTTTCTTTTTTTTACAGGGACAGAGAGAGTCAGAGAGAGAGATAGACAGACAGGAACTGATAGAGGTGAGAAGCGTCAGTCATTAGTTTTTCGTTGCCGTTGCAACACCTTAGTTGATCATTGATTGCTTTCTCAAATGTGCCTTGACCGCGGGCCTTCAGCAAGCAGACCAAGTAACCCCTTGCTGGAGCCAGCAACTTTGGGTCCAAGCTGGAGAGCTTTTGCTCAAGCCAGATGGGCCCGCGCTCAAGCTGGCGAGCTCGGGGTCCCGAACCTGGGTCTTCTGCATCCCAGTCCGATGCTCTATCCACTGCGCCACCACCTGGTCAGGCTCTTCTCTGCTCTTTAGAAAACAAATGATGTTCATAAATGCCCGTACGGAGAACATGAGAGCTTCCACAGTGTCTCTTGACATTGGAAGAGTCATATTTCCAGGGCTCTGCTAAGCACATAAATCGGGCATGCTTTTATAGCTGGAAATAATTTACCGCATGCTGCCTGCTGGTAAATTCAAGCATATGATGATCCTAAATGTGTCTTGTCAAAAAGTAAACTGTTCAGCTGTCAGAAGGGCTCGGCATCTGTAAATAAAGGCACCCACCTTTGCAGCAAGATGCATCTCCACGATCATTTCCTTCTGGCTTCTATCCGGGTGTGAGTGGGGAGCCTTCCGGAGAGGAGGCTCGAAGCCCCTTTGCTTTATTTTTCCTTAAGATTTGCAACCTCATTGCTATTTGAAATGGTGTTCTCACAAAAATTAGCTTTTTACCTGTCCAGAGATGCTTGTCAAGTTTTTTAACTATATAAACTTCTTCCCAAAAGCTATGTAATTGTATTAACCAATGCCACCCCAATAAATAAAAAAAATGTTAATCAAAAATAAAATTAAAATTAAAAAGTTGTTGATTTTTTTAGAGTGAGCAGAAGGGAGGGAGAGACAGAGAGAAACAGCAATTTGTTGTTCCACTAATTTATGCACTCATTGATTGATTCTTGTATGTGCGCTGACTGGGGATTGAACCCATAACCTTGGTGTATGGGGACAAGCCTCAGCCAACTGCGCTATCTGGCCCGGGCTTGTTTTGTTTTGTAATTCTGTACTCTCTGCAGTGGAGAGTAGGATCTCTTTATTTACAGCTTTTTGGTCTTTTGCTTCAGGTGGTTTTGTTTTCTTTCTTCAGTAGTTTTAACCTACGGAAACCAACCTGAACGTTAGGTTTCATCCCAAAGAAAACATGCACATGTGGCAGCAGTCTCTTTCTGGAATGCCCCTCTTTCCGGAGGCTGGGGAATACAGTTGCAGTATAGATTTCCTATAGAGCAGTCTTCTCTCTTTTTGAACTTTGGCAAAACCAGTTCTTAGATTTGTGGATAAATACCTTAAGGTTCAATCCTTGAAATTTCTATTAAAAACAACCCCCACCCCCCAGATAATAGCACAGGTTGGCTCATATAGAGGCAGAGGGTGGCTCATACTTAGAAGCTAGAATCAGCCAAGCAAATTAACCCACAATTGGATCATTGCTCTCTTGCATGGGAAGGGAGAGAGAAATCAAGTCTTCTCAGCAGGTTGTACGAAAAACCTTTACAATTCTCAGTCAAATTTAAAAGACTTCTTTGGACAGATGTTTTCCTTTATAGCAGTGGTTCTTAACCTTTTTTGAGGTACCGAACCCACCAGTTTCATATGCGCATTCACCGAACCCTTCTTTAGTGATAAATAAAATAGGATTTTTTTCCCCAAATTCAAGACATAGGTATATGTTTTTTTACTGGTGCACAAAATGAGCCGTGCATGGACATCACCTTGCTCAAAGAACAAAACCAACAAAGTGCATGAACTCACAACAAATTACAGTATTACTTTATTCTGGCCTCCGCGACAGAGGCTTCTCTGAACCCCTGAGACCGACACATCGAACCCCTAGGGTTCGATAGAACCCAGGTTAAGAACCACTGCTTTATAGGAACATTAAATCATTTCCCCCTTTAATGTCTCAGGACAATCTTGCCTGTTTCAGTAATCTGCTAGCCTAGTTATTTGGGGTTAGCTGCTGAGAAGCCAGTGCACTCAAGCTGGTGAGCTTGTGCTCAAACCTGCAAATTCAGGGTTTTGAACCTGAGACCTCAGCATCCCAGGTCAATGCCTATGCACTGTGCCACCACTGGCCAGGTGACCTCAAATATCCTTTTCATCTTTTAAAACATTTGTTTAAAATTTATGTATTTAATAAAATTCACCTTTTTTTGTTTTGTTTTCCCCTTTAGACTGGTGAGCAATCTATGAATTTTGACAAGTGTATAGAGTCCTTGTAACTAAACATCATCACAGTCGAGATACAGAAGAGGTCTATCACCCCAGCCCCCTCAAAAAATCTCTCCAACTTCCTCTTTGCAGCCAAGCCCTTGTTCTACTCTTAACTTTTGGCAACTATTGATCTATATTCTGTTCCTATAGTTTGCCTTTTCCAGAATGTCATATAAATGCAATCATATACATTTGAGTCTCTCTTCTTTTACTCAGCTAATGCATCTGAGATTCACCTGTGCTGCTGTGAAGCTCAATAGTTTGTTCCCTTTGATTGCTGAGTAGCTGTCCATTGCCTGAATGTATCAGTTTTGTTTTGCTTTTCATTCATTCCCCAGTTGAGGGATATTTGGGTTGTTTCCAGGGTTTGGTGATTATGAATAAAGTAGCAGTAAACATTCAAAACAGGTTTTTTCCTGCGAACACAGAATTTTATTACATTTGGATAAATATCTAGAAGTGAGATAACTAAATAATAAAAGTGTATGTTTAAATTTAAATGAAACTGCCAAAGAGTTTTCCAAAGTGGCTGTCCTATTTTGCATTCTCACCAGCAATCTATAAGAGTTCCAGTTACTCTGAATCCTCACTGCTTTTTTTTTTTTTACAGGGACAGAGAGAGGGATAGATAGAGACAATAGAGACAGACAGACAGAAACAGAGAGAGCTGAGAAGCATCAATCATTAGTTTTTCATTGCCGTTGAGATACCATAGTTGTTCATTGATTGCTTTCTCACATGTGCCTTGACTGTGGGCCTTCAACAGACTGAGCAACCCCTTGCTAGAGCCAGCGACTTTGGGTCCAAGCTGGCAAGCTTTTCAGATGGGCCCAAGCTCAAGCTGGCGAGCTATCCTCAGCACCTGAAGTTGATGCTCAGATCAACTGAGTCATTCTCCGCATTTGGGGCTGAAGTTTCAATCAGTTGCAAGAAGGGAAGACAGAAAGAAGGGGTGAGGGAGGGGAAGAAGCAGATGGTCGCTTCTCATGTGTGCCCAGATAGGGAATCGAACCTGGGATGTCCATACGCCAGGCAGATGCTCTACCCACTGAGCAAACCGGCCAGGGCTATAGTTTTAATTTGCATTTGCCTAATGCCTAATGGTGCTGAACATCTCTTCATGTGCTTATTTGCCATCCGTATGTCTTATCTGGTGAAGTGGTTGTTTAAATCTTTTCCTGTTTCCAAAGCATGTGAGAGTTCCTTACATACTCTGGAGACAAGCTAGAATATGCCAGATTTGCAAATATATTCCCCAATATGTGGCATGTCTTTGCATTCTTATTGGCATCTTTGCAGAGAAAAAAAATCTATTTTGATTAAATCTAATTTTTCAATGGATTGTGCTTTTAATATAGTATCTAAAATCGATTTCCTGGACTCAAGTTCACAAAGATTTCTCCTAAGTTTAGCTCTGGAAGTTTAAGAGTTTTACATTCTACATTTTGATTTATGATCCATTTTGAGTTAACATTTTTTGCATAAGCCGTGAGGTATAAATCAAGGTTCTTTTATTTTGGCAGGTGAATGCCCACTTGGTCCACCATCATTTATTGAAAGGATCTTCCAGCAGGCCTGTAAAGCCAGTAGTCAAGGCCACCACCACAGCCGCCCGACCCACGCAGGTTCACATTAGATTCGAACAGTCGGTAATGAAACACAGGAGCCAAGAACTGGTGAGCCATCAGCTTTAGTTCCAGCTTGCACCCGGCGGGCAAGCAAAAACACACACTGGGCTCCAAAACCCACACATTCAGTGCTCACAAAGCTACTGCCTTATCTGAGTTTCCTAGAATCAAAGGTTTCTAGCTCACCAGACTTATTCACCTCTGTTCCCCATCTCCTCCAGCACAAACTCTTAACAAACTGGCTTCTTCCTCAGCACTTTGCCATCTTGGCTACTTCTCCTCCACATGGCCTTAATCTGCTCTCCTCTCTAATACTAATCTCAGGAACCCAGGAACCGAGAGAGAGATCAAGCTACTGCTCTCTCCCACTTTATAGCATAGACTCAAAACCTTTAATCCAATCTACAGACAAGAAAGTCTCTGATACAAAGCCACCCATCTGAAGCACAATGGAATTCCTCAGGAGAGTGCACCACCCTACATCATCCAATCAGTCAAGGGTGTGGAGAAGAGCTTACTCTTAAAACTAAGCCTTAGGCTACAACGACCTGGCCTGCCCACAGCCTGTTCCAGAACACACATTAATATCAACGAACTTCCATGTGGGCAGCACCATATTTAACAAAGTGAGCATAATATATTTTATCTGCCCAACAAGGCCCTAATGCTATTCCAAGTCTCCTTATAAAGTGAGGAGAGTGGAGAGTCAGAATCAGATAAGGCCTGAAATGAAGAAGCAGAGGTTGAAGTGACGTCATTGCTGGAAGGGACTGAGCTAAGGAATGCAGAGTGCCTCTAATTTTTAAAAATTGATTTTTAGAGCCTGACCAGGTGGTGGTGCAGTAGATAGAGCATCTGACTGGGATGCAGAAGACCCAGGTTCGAGACCCCGAGGTCGCCAGCTTGAGCGCGGACCCATCTGGCTTGAGCAAAAGCTCACCAGCTTGGACCCAAGGTCGCTGGCTCCAGCAAGGGGTGTTGCTCGGTCTGCTAAAGGTCCGCTGTCAAGGCACATGTGAGAAAGCAATCAATGAACAAACAAGGTGTCACAATGGCAATGAAAAACTAATGATTGATGCTTCTCACCTCTCTCTGTTCCTGTCTGTCTGTCCCTATCTATCCCTCTCTCTGACTTTCTCTTTCTGTCCCTGTGGAAAAAAAATTGATTTTTAGAGAGAAGTTGGGGAAGAGAAAAAGAAAATCACCAATTTGCTGTTCTACTTATTTATGCATTCATTGCTAGATTCTTGTATGTGCCCTGACCAGGGATCAAATCCCCAATCTTGTCATGTTGGGAAGATGCGTCAACCAACAGAGCTACCAGCCAGGGCCAACAGGTTGCCTCTAAAAGCTGGAAAAAGCATGGAACCGATTCGCCCCTAAATCCTTTAGAAAAATACCTTAATCTTAGCCTGTAAGACCCATTTTCAGAACTTCTGACTGCCAGAACTGTAAGATAATAAATTTGAATTTTTTTAAGTCACCAAGTTTGTTGTATTATTTTATAGCAGCAAGAGGAAACTAATACAGGACACTTCACAGAATTGCCTTTGCACGTCTGTCAAAAATCAATTGGGCCTGACCTGTGGTAGCACAGTGGATAAAGCGTCGACCTGGGAACACTGAGGTCGCCAGTTCAAAACCCTGTACTGGTCTGGTCAAGGCACATATGGGAGTTGATGCTTCCAGCTCTTCCCCCCTTTCTCTCTCTCTCTCACTCTGTGTCTCCTCTCTAAAATGAATAAAATAAAATAAAAAATATTAAAAAAAATCAATTGGCTGTTTCAGGTGGAACTATTTCTACACTCTATTCTGTTTCATTTTTCTATATGTTATACTTCTGCCAATACCATATGGATATGTATTTTTCAACTTGCCTGAATTCTCTCATTTTCCCTGATTTATATCTTCAGGATATGAAAAGTAGGTCAATGGTAGTGAGAAGAAACCAATGACATAAACATCACAAAATGACAGGTTTCACGGTAGCCATCTATATTAGTTAGCTATTGCTGAGTAACAAATAATTCTAACTCTTGAGGCTTAAAACAACAAACATCTCAGAGTTTCTGAGGAATCTGGAAGCAGCTTAGCTGGGTGCTTTTGGCTCAGGGTTTCTCATGAGATTGAAATCAAACTGTTGGTCAGGGATGGAGCCATCTCAAGGTTTGATTGGGTGATGATCTATTTCTAAGGTTTCTCGTGTGGCTGTTAGCTAGCCTCAGAAAAATTCACTTCCAAGGTTACTCACATAGTGGCTGGCATGCCTTAATTCTTCCTACATCAGATTCTTTATTGGCTGCTTGAATGTCCTTATGACACGGCAACTGCCTTCCGTAGAGTGAGTGATGAGAGAGAGAGAGTACTCTCACCGAAGACAGAAACCATTGTCTTTTTATAACTTAATCTTGGACATGATATCTCATCTGTTCTGTCATATTCTATTCACTACAAGTGGTTCATTCCACACTGAAGGGGAGAGATTAAGCTCCACATCTTGAAGGGAGGCACATCACAAAATTTGACCTATCTTTGAAGCCACTACAGTCCACCCTCTGGCCACAGATTATTTGTAGGGTTCCCACATGCAGAACACATCCACCTACTCCTCAAGGGCCCCCGAGAGTCTCTCTCATTCCATCACGGTACCAGCTTAAGGTCCCAAATCTTGCCATCTAAGTCTGATCCAAGAGAGAACAGGTTCCTCAGGTGTACTTCCTTAAGATCAGCACCTTGTGACTTGTGACACTGAAGTTTTCTGTCCCCTTCCCTCTCAACATGCAATGGTGAAGCATGCATTGGATAACTAGCTATTCTTGTTCAGAAAGGGGGAAAACAGGAAGCATGAAGGCGCCAGTGGTCCATGACAATTCTGAAATCCAGTCAGGCAAATTGCAATCCAGTTGCAAATTCCCTGATTAGGTCTCAAGGGTTGGGAAAAATTCTCTGTGGTTCTAGATTTTCCACCCTGAACCCTGGGTTCTGCCCTCTCCATGAACCTTTCCTTGTCACAAAGGGTGATGTCTGTTTGCTCCATTGTCCTAACCCAAGTTTATAAAGATTTGCCCTATGTTTTCTTCTAAAAGTCTAATGGTTTTACATTTCACTTTTAGTTTTTGATCCATTTTGAGGTAATTTTTGTAGAAAGAATAAGATATTGGTCTTAAATAATTTTTGAAAAGTTAAAAATATTTTTTTGCATTATATAAATATCTAATTGTTCCAGCACAATTTGTTAGTTTTTAGAAACTGTTTATTTTCCAGCAGCGTCATTTCCATTTTCTGTTTCAGAGCCCGTGGAAGAACAGCTTAAGTGGTTTCCTGCTGCAAGGGGTTGAGGCCATCAGGGGTCTGAACGTTGTAAAAGTTTCTGTTAAGTTACTATAGCAACCCAGAACAATACTGTATGGACTCCTCCCTGGGTATGGCCAAGAGTCAGCACCGTTGGTTGAAATGTGGCAGGAATAACCATGCCAGTTCCCAGACTAGGCTTTAGAAGCCTTAGTATGCTTCCTCTCTCTGGAACCCTCTCAGTGCCATGAGAATGAGGCCCGGCTAGGCTGCTGGAAGATGACAGACCCTGTGGATTCGAGAAATACCACGTGCCTCAGCCAAAGCCACGGTAGACCAGCCAGCCATTGCTCAAACATGGAAGACCCAGTCAGGATCAACACAGTAAAAATTAATTCAGGCTTTCTGGGAGTAATTTTGTAATGCAAGACATAGTTCTAACATAGGGATGCAGTTTGACCCAGTATCTTATTCTAAGCAAATACTTTAATTAATGCACAAGGTTATTTAAAGACCTTTTTTTTTTTTTTTATAACAGCAAAGGCGGGAAACACCATAGTGTGCATCGGTAGTGGAATGGTTGAATTGGGGTACACACATGTGGCGGAATACACTGAAACTGTTCCAAATGGGAGACAGCTCTAAGGGGAACTGTCCACACTATAAACTTCAGTCAATAAAGCACGTTAGAAATCATGATCTATTTTATAATATAAACCTCCTTTGGAGTAAAGTAATATACAACTGTATTTCTGCACAGAAATGGGTCTGGAAGGATATATATATAAATTGTAAACAGTGGTTTTCTCTGGGGAGATGTTATAGATGATTTCACTTTCTACATTGTACCTCTGTGTATGTGAATCTTCACAAATGAACACCCATTTTTAATCAAGCCATATCATCAAAATCATGACATCATTTCTGTTTTGGAAAATGGTAATATCATGTACATATAGCTGTACTGCAAAGTTGCCGATGATCGCTGTAGCTATTTGATTTCCATGGATGTAGCCCCTGGGGTAATCCTAATGGAGCTGCTGCTCCCGGGCTGGCAGGCTGGCTGTCCATACTTGAACTGTGGTGCTTCCCTTTTCTCACTGGAGTGTAAAGTTGCATGGACATACCACAACGGAGGTTCGGGCAGTAGGCTGTGTTAGCAAGAATACTGGACTTGGGGTCAGAAGACCTTGGCTCAGGTTTAGTCCCGACTTCTCCTGTCTGAATTTCTGTTTCTTTCTCAGTAAAACTGGGGTTCATTTATCAATCAATAAACAGTGATTATTATTGCATTCAGGCCCTGTGGCTGGTGTAAGGGGCCCAAGCTCCTGCTCCACTTCTCTTAGAATGGTGATGAGAGAATCAATTACTACATGAACAAAAACTATAACAGGAAATGGGATGCCAGGCACAAAGCTGTACTTTCAGTGGTTTTATTAAGTAGAAGGGTTGTGACTGGATCCATTATGAGGCAAGTAATATAATGTAGTGCTTAAGAACTCAGGCTCAGTAGCCAAATTGAGTGAGTTCAAATTCTGGCTCCACCAGGATTTGGGGTAGGTTGCTCAAAATTTCTTTGAATTAGTTTTTCTTCAGTCATTCTGTCTACATTTGCATTTTCTTAACGATATATGCAGTATGGGTAAGTTATGGAAATAATTTATATTGGGCATATCGTTTTGCAACTATTGTCTATCATATGTATTACAAATAATTTTGCCAATCTATGTCCTTTTTTCTCAATTTGTTTTTCTAACATGAAGACCTTATTTTCTTCAAAGAAAAATTTGCAGGTATCTGTTCCCTACTTATTATACTAGAGTGGGTCAAGGAAAGCTTTCTAAAAAAGTGACTTTTAATTAAAAACTCCATGGATGAGAAGCATAAATCAGAAGAGAGCAGGGAACAGTGTTGTCAACAGAGAGAATAGCATATGCTTCATCTCTCTCCCCTCACCCCTTGCTACTGACTTACCTCCTCGGCCATTCTTTTCTTTCTTTCTTTTGATTATCTGTTGATTGATTTTAGAGAAAGAGGAAGGGAGAAAGAGAGAAACATTGATTTGCTGTTTCACCTATCTATGCATTCATTGGTTGACTCTTGTATGTGCCCGGACTGGGATTGAACCCACAACCTTGGCATTATTCAGCTGGTGCTCTAATCAACTGAGCTACCTGGCCAGAACTCCTCGGCAATTTCTGATCCCACAAAGATGGCTTCTCCTTTTTTTTTTTTTCCGGGACAGGGAGAGAGTCAGAGAGAGGGATAGATAGGGACAGACAGACAGGAACGGAGAGAGATGAGAAGCACCAATCATCAGTTTTTCATCGCCACACCTTAGTTGTTCATTGATTGCTTTCTTTTTTTAAAAAAGATTTATTTATTTATTTTACAGACAGAGTGGGATAGACGGGGAAAGAGAGACAGGAACGGAGAGAGATGAGAAGCATCAATCATCAGTTTTTTTTATTGCTGTTGCGACATCTTAGTTGTTCATTGATTGCTTTCTCACACGTGCCTTGACCCCGGGCCTTCAGTAGACTGAGCAACCCCTTGCTGGAGCCAGTGACCTTGGGTCCAAGCTGGCGAGCTTTTTGCTCTAACCAGATGAGCCTGGGCTCAAGCTGGTGACCTCGGGGTCTCGAACCTGGGTCCTTCTGCATCCCAATCCGATGCTTTATCCACTGTGCCACCACCTCGTCAAGCTGATTGCTTTCTCACATGTGCCTAGACCGCGGGCCTTCAGCAGACCGAGCAACCCCTTGCTGGAGCCAGTGACCTTGGGTCCAAGCTGACGAGCTTTTGCTCAAGCCAGATAGGCCCGCGCTCAAGCTGGCGAGCTCGGGTCTCGAACCTGGGTCTTCTGCATCCCAGTCCGACGTTCTATCCACTGCGCCACTGCCTGGTCAGGCCACCTTCTCAGTCTTTATGTCAGCAAAAGACTTTATGAACACTCACAAACTGATTGGTGTATCAGCTGGTTTAGGCAAAGTTATGCTGGGGTATAAAATGATTCCTAAAATCTTTTTTTTTCTTATTTTTTTTCATTTTTGTTTTAGAGAGAGAGGTGAGAGAGAGAAGGGGGAGGAGCAGGAAGCACCAACTCTCCTATGTGGACCAGGCAAGCAGTGGGTTTTGAACTAGTGACCTCAGCGTTCCAGGTCGACACTTTATCCACTGCGCCACCACAGGTCAGGCTCAATTCCTAAAATCTAAGTGGTTTACAACAGCCTGACTGGTGGTGGCGCAGTGGATAAAGCGTCGACCTGGGAACACTGAGGTCGCCAGTTCAAAACCCTGCACTGGTCTGGTCAAGGCACATATGGGAGTTGATGCTTCCAGCTCCTCCCCCCTTTCTCTCTTTCTCTCTCTCTCTCACTCTGTGTCTCCTCTCTAAAAAAATAAAAAATAAAAAATAAAAATAAAAAAGTGGCTTACAACAAAACATTTTGCACATGTGACATGGCTAATGCTAACTGGCTTTGGCTCTGCTTGTATTCCACATGTCTTCCCTCTCCAGGACCCAAATTAAAGGAGACCCTTTGTCTGGAACATGCTACTTATCCCACAGAAGGAAAAGAAAAAGATTGTAGAACCACACCATGGCTCTTAAAACTTATATTTGAAAGCGGCAAATATTACATCTGTTCACATTCCACTGACCAAAGCAATTCCATGACCAAATCTGAGGTCAGTGTACAGGGAGAATACTTCTCCCATAGGAAGAGGCAGTAAATATTTTGAACAAATACACATTCTTACATAGTTTATCACAACCAGTAGTATCATTAGTTTCCATTCTGTAGGTGAGAAAACGAAGATCAAAGATGCAAACAGCAGCCGTAGAGTGTCGGCCTGGCGTGTGGAAGTCCTAGGTCTGATTCCCAGCCAGGGCACACAGGAGAAGCGCCCATCTGCTTCTCCACCCTTCCTCCTCTTCTTTCTCTCTGTCTCTCTCTTCCCCTCCTGCAGCCAAGGGTCCATTGGAGCAAAGTTGGCCCGGGCGCTGAGGATGGCTCCATGGTCTCCGCCTCAGGCACTAGAATGGCTCCTATTGAGTGGAGCAACGCCCCAGAAAAGCCGAGCATTGCCCCCTGATGGGCATGCAGGTGGATCTGAGTAGGGCACATGCGGGAGTCTGTCCCTCTGCCTCCCCGCCCTCGCTTCTCACTTCAGGGAAAAATACAAAACAAAACAAAACAAAAACAAAAAAGATGCAAACTCAGCTGTCTGGCTCCAAAGTTGGTCTTTTCTACCATATAATCTCTTTGGAGGAACTTTTCTTTTTTACAGTGTTGGCACCTGGAACTATAATTTATTCAGGGGCAAAACTATTTTTCATAGGCCCCAGAAGCTTCTCCATGAAAATTTCTAGAGTCAAACCACGTCTGAAAGTTTCCTTGAAGGATCTGAAGCTACATAGAAAGGGGTCAGGCTTCGAGAACTGCCCCGATGAGGGCTGACTCTATTCCATTTAGTAATTTTTTAAACTGTTGAATTATTTATCTGCTTTATGGGTTTGGAGATCCTTTGAATGGCCATCACCTATCATACTATCACCCTTTGTTTCTGTTTTCCTGTGTGTGTGTGGTGTGTCTGAGCTCCTCAAAGCTATTTTCTAGGTGACGTTATAAACTTCTAGATTGCATTGGACATTTATTTATTATTATTATTTCTTAATTTTTTCCATTGATTTGAGAGAGAGGAAGGGGGGGAGGAGAGAAAGAGAGAAGCATCAACTCATTCTACTTACTAGTTCCATTTAGCTGTGCACTAATGGGTTGCTTCTCGTATGTGCCCTGACTTGGGATCAACTGGCCACCTTGGCCTGCTGGGTCACTCTATCCACTGAAGCACCCGTCCAGGGCCTGCATTGGGTATTTATACTCACAAAAATTATTAGCGGAGTGGAGACAGTGCAATCCATCTACTTTTGCCAAAGAGCAACAATTTTAAATTTAGAAATCTAGTTGCAGTGGGGTTGGGGCAGAAATTACAGCCAACAGAATGCTTCCCTGTGTTTGTAATATCTGTTGATTTCAGTGCTGTCTGACCTGTTATCAAGTCTCTGGTTCCCAGCTGCCTGGTGTTGTATAACGTGTGTAGGTGCTGGCTTACCAGATTTATGCGTGACCATCAGGGTGGGGATTAGGGTGGGCAAGTGAGGTGGTTAGGCCACTCAATTTAAGGAGGCATTTGCAGGAACCTGAGCTTTCTTGCCTTACTCCAGTACCGGCTCTGGTGTCCATTTAGCTCGGCAGTATAAAAATGCCCAGGAGAGCTTACCTGTGAGAATCACCTGCCCTCTTGTGCCCTACTGGACATGCAGGAGATCCTGGAGGACCTTCTGCCCTGTTACTCTGCTCCATCAGTGAGGCTCGAATTTCCAGGTTACTGTGTACGTGTGTCTGGCCCAGGCTTAGTGCGGAAGACCGAGAGGGAGCGTGCGTCTGTGCTGAGATTAGGCCGGGCGGGCCCATATCCGGGTGGACAGGGTGGGTGGGGCCGCCGCTCCCTCCAGGTCCCGAGGTGGGTTGGGGGTGGGGAGTGACGCGCAGAGATTCCCTTTCACCCTTTTTAATCCGAGAGGGGGCGACAGAAGGAGCGCCTGGGGTGACAGGGCGTGTCCGCCCTGCGGATCGGCCCCTGGAAGCGCCCCCAACCCCCGGGCCTGAGTGGACGTCAGGACTCAAAGAGCAGGAGGAACCTGAGGAAGGCTCGCCGAACCGGCCACCCGCTCCGAACTTGCCGGGGAAACTAGTGCGGAGGGAGGGGCCGGGCCGGGGCCGCGGCGGGAGGAGGGGCAGCCGCCGCGGCATCCAGCCCCGTTGGCTTCCTTCCCAGCTCTCCTTCGCCTCCTCCTTCTCGTCCTCCTGTATGAGTCAGGCGTTTCCCAGGGATTTGGAGCAGCCACGCGCGGCCCGGGCGCCCGAAGCTCTAGCAGCAGCCGCCGCCGTCTCCGCTCGAGGAGCCCCGCCGCCTGAGCCGCCACCGCGGCGGGCACCCGGTCCCGGGAGCGCACGGACCATGGAGAGGGCGGCCCAGGGCGCAGACGGCGGCGGGGGCAGCAATAGCAGCAGCCGCAGCAGCAGCCGCGCCACCTCGGCGGGTTCCTCGCCCTCCTGCTCCTTGGCGGGCCGGGGGGTCTCCAGCCGGTCGGCAGTAGCCGGGCTCGGCGGCGGCGGCAGCCGCAGCAGCCCGGGCTCAGTGGCCGCTAGCCCGTCCGGGGGAGGCGGCCGCAGGAGGGAGCCTGCGCTCGAGGGCGTGCTCAGCAAATACACCAACCTCCTCCAGGGCTGGCAGAACAGGTAACGTGCCCGCCGCCCGCGCCAGCGAGCGCCCCTCCCCGCGCGCCGCTCAGGGTGTATGTGTGTGTGTGCGTGCACGATCGTACCACCGGCGAGCGGGCGCAGTCTCCGCACGGGTGCCCTTCCTGCGTCCCTGCTCCCTTCCAGGTGGGCTGCCCAGGATGGGGCGCACCGTGACCCCAACCAGGTGCACCGCAGTGGCGGGGAGGGAGGCGAGAGCCCTGATTTCCCTCTGAACTGGCACTTGCCGGGACTGTAGCGGCAGGCGGAGCGCGCAGGTCCCGGGCCCTGCCTGCTAGCGGTTTCTCGCACTCCTGAAGAATGGTTGAGCAAGGCAGGCAGGGGAGGTGTGCTTTATGCCTGGGTAAAAAGCGTTAATACATCTGGCCCCGATCACAGGAATTCTCATTATAACTTTGTTTAAAACTTTAATGTTTAAAGCCGCCCCCCACCCACCCACAAAAAGATCTGCCACTTATCCTCGGTGCCTTCCAGCTCGCCCAGTTGGTGGCTTGGAACCTCCAATCTTTGCAACGGAAGTTTAGTGTTTATTTTAACCTCTTCTCTTTCGAAATGGGCGGTTGGCTATATTAACAGCAACAACAATTTTCCCCATTAGGTGACTTTTGAAGTTTCCTGCTCTTTACTCTCACAGTTGGGAAGCCTATTCATGGGCACGTGTCCGGATGGGAATGTCAAGGGAAGGGGCTCCCAGCACACTTAGGGTGTTGTTGGTAGTGTGTGGGCCGAAGTAATCAGGATAGTGAGGAGTCTTGAAAGGAGCAGATGTGACACTGCTGTTTACATTGTTTAACAAAACAAGCCACCAGTATGGGGTTTTTTGGAGAGGTGGTTGATGAGATCTTTTGTCCTGCCCTTAATAGCCCTTGGATTTGGTGATGCTTGTGAGATTTGAATCATACCCTGGGAGCTCTTGCCTTTCTCGGCTGGCTAGACTAGATTACTTGATCAACTCTTCCTGTAGATGGTTTGTAAATATTTAAATGACTTCCAGTAGAAACTTCTCAGGCAGTTATTTACATGCAGTTCAACCAGAAGGAAGATGACTTCCTACGTTTGGAAACCAAGTTGTTTCTATATGGATACTAGACAGAGAACTTTCCCAGTCACCATGTTTCCTTGGAGATCTGCTATGTTGTGGAAGCTGCACTTTAACTTTTAATTCTTTTTATTTCTCAAAATAGCCTGGGTATGTGCTCTTGCCTCTCCCTTTCCCCCTTTAGTTCTTGAAAGCTGAGAAAGAATAGGTGGAGTGTATAGGAGCAGAGAGAGAAGGTGACTATATCTGGTCTCAGTTCTTGGTAATTATGTCTCATCGATGGCACCTCAACATGCCTTGTCGGTGACAGCATTTTGTTTGTGTTGGGCAATCACTTTTAATGCCCCCCCCCAAGTAGCTTATGAGGCCAACAGAGCTTTTACCCTGGATTGCAATTATTTTACTTGGGGACTGTATTTTACCTGCAGTGTATATTAGAGGATTTATTCTTTGGAGTGGATTTACGGAGAATTGGAGTAATTCATGCTTTTGTATAATTTAAAATCCACTGGGGTATTTAGATGGAGGCAAGATTGAGAAGAGGCAAAATTAATAATAATAGTAATAATAATATCTACATGATTGCAGGATACATAGGTGAAATGTGGTACTATGCCGCTGTGGAAATCTCATCTAAATTGAGTTTGTTTATAGCTACCTGCCAATGTTTGTTGTTCTTAACCACAGTAGACTCACTGCTTCCCAAGTCTACCGCTGAGTCCGGAAGCATTGTCTCTGATGGTTAATGTCTCAGTGTCGGGTTATGTTTCCCACATCTGTGTTCTCTGAACAGTGGCCGAGGCTCCATTAGTGATCTGCAGGAGATTTATGGTGGCTCTGTGATTGCACACTTCTACCTTCTCAAAGGGTCTTATGAAGGCCGAGCTGGATCTGTGAAAAGGAAAAGAAAGAAGGATAAAGAGAGAAAAACCTAGAAAATGTATTTTTTTTGTTCATGAGTTTATTTGTTTAGAATCTATTTTATTGAGGATCGACTTTGTGCCAGGCACCATTCTAGGAGCTGGCACTACTACTTGAGTAAACAAAACACATCTTCTCTTGAAATAGTGGAGGAGATGCTGAATTAAAAAGTAGGCAGAGCCCACACTTCCCTAGTCTAGGAGAATGCCTTGGTGAAAATAGGCGGGCTGATCATTTGGATTATCTGCGTTTGGGGGCCTCATGGCATCTACCTTTGACAATTCTTTTCAGGTTGCCTGCAGTTAGTGACAATCTCTAGCCACAGAGTTCTTGGCGGGTCTTCCGTGCTTTGAGAATGCCCTTCACAGCAATCACCCACTGGCAGTTCTTACTCTGCTGTTCTTACCCATGTTGTCAAAGTTGCTGTAAAGCTTATATTTTAACATTCAGAGTCAGATTCTGCCTTAATTTATTTGTAGCACTCTCAGTCCCATCACCACGCCCTTAAGAAGGCAGTGCAGGCCAGAACATAAAATAAATGACACACAGAGAGGTCACAGGAGACAGAACTTCACGCTGTTGGACACACTCAACTCAGGAGAGTATGTTCAGGACACGTGGCTCACACTCATTGGCTGAGACAGTGTGAAATAATCAGAGCATGGGGAAAATATACATTAAAGAGTTTTGAAACTTTCTTATTATATTTACTTAAGGTAAATACCTCTGACATAATAGCGTGGTATGGATTGCAGGATGGTGTTAAAGAGTGCATCTAAGACTTCTAAACAACTGAACAGAACTTTTCAGAAAGTAGCTGGTGCTATGGAGATTAAAAAAAAAAAAGAAATAACGAGGAAATGAAGGCAACAATTTGTGGAAATAATTTTGTGTGGATCTAGTGTCCTGAAATTCACATTGTATTCGAGGACACTATCTGTTCACCCACCCGCATTTTGGTTTTTTGTGTGGAGTGAACAGGGGAGATGGACCCCAGGAACTTGAGGCAGCAAGCCAGTGTTATATCACACAGTGCCTTGTAGGCAGGGGAGAAATTTAATGCTGTGTGTTCAGAAGGATTTTAGGCAGGGAGGTGACATGGCCTGATTCGTGGTCTGGCTACTACTATGTGTGGAGATGAGATTTTCAAGGGCCCAGGTTGGGAAGCAGAGATATCAGGGAGGAGCCTCTCGTGGTGATCCAGGCAGCAGATGCCAGAGGCGTGGACTTGGGGGACAAAGGGATGGAGAACAGGATCGATTTGGAGCGAGGAGGGTAGAAATTGCTGAGGGATTGGACGAGGAGGTGAGAGAAAGAGAGGGGTCAAAGGGAGCTCTTGAGTTTGTAGTTCTGAGATGCCTCTTTGGAGAAGAGGGTCACAATGGAGAAACATGCTTATGGGTAGGATGGGGGAACAACCAAGAGTTCTGTTTGGGTTGTGTTCAATTTGAGATGTCTAACCTGGTAAGAAATTAGCTGTATGAATTCTCGTTTGCCCTAAGGCTAATTTTAGTCTCACACCAAAATGGAAGTACTCTGGATTTGCTTATAATGGCAGATATATGAGGAAATGATTTCTAATTGGGCCTAGGAAGTGATATTTAAATTTGAGAGTCCTCATGGCTATTAGTTTTTGTTATTTGCAAAAAAAGAAGACACTGAAAGTATGGAAGCGGCCTCCAGTTCCTTTTTTGGCAATTGTTGTGGTTGTAAGGACTCAGTAAAATACTGAAAGGCAAATCTTGACTCGGATAAGGAAGACAAGTGTTGGCAAAAGAAAACCTCAGGCCAGCCTGACCAGGTGGTGGCGCAGTGGATAGAGCGTCGGACTGGGATGCTGAAGACCCAGGTTCGAGACCCCGAGGTCGCCAGCTTGAGCGCGGGCCCATCTGGCTTGAGAAGAAAGCTTGCCAGCTTGGACCCAAGGTCGCTGGCTCCAGCAAGGGATTGCTTGGTCTGCTGATGGCCCGCGGTCAAGGCACGTGTGAGAAAGCAATCAATGAACAACTATGGTGTCGCAACGGCAACGAAAAACTAATGATTGATGCTTCTCATTTCTCTCTGTTCCTGTCTGTCTGTCCCTATCTATCCCTCTCTCTGACTCGCTCTCTGTCCTTGTAAAAATAAATAAATAAATAAGTAATTAAAAAAAGAAAACCTCAGGCCACCAGTGGACCTTTATATGGGAAGTGTAGGCTCAGGGTCGAATCCCGACACCACACGTGTCACCTTGGGTGAGTTTTTTAATTGCTCTGGGCTTCCATTTTCTCATCTGTTAATGGCAAACATGATGTCACTCTTGCCCTTCTCATTAGTTCAATGTGAGGATGAAATGAAGATACTGGTGTATCAGGGACTGAGAATAGTGCATAGCAGCATCCGGAGAAGTGGTAGCTATTACTGGATCTTCAATCTGTCCCTTCTTAAATGGATCCTTTCGGGTCTATAACATTCTTGGTTCATTTTCTGAATGCTGTGATTACCGTGGAACTCCATTAATGTAATTATTACAGAGTTCTTTGGAGAGGAGATAATGATCTATTTTGAAGGCATCATTTTAAAATTTGGACCCAAACCTTTACATCTCTGTGGAAAGTTACTTACTCCCCTCCTCC
The DNA here is from genome assembly GCA_037038555.1 of Rhynchonycteris naso. Lineage (NCBI taxonomy): Eukaryota > Metazoa > Chordata > Mammalia > Chiroptera > Emballonuridae > Rhynchonycteris > Rhynchonycteris naso. The sequence goes on along the minus strand of CM073004.1, from coordinate 59,223,235 downwards.
AGCCTCTAATCCCTATGTCCCTACAATGCTTTATCTTCCTCCGTAACACTTACCCACACCTGCCATGCTCAGTATTTTACTCGTGTCTCTCAGCACTAGAAGGAAGCTTTCTGAGGACAGAGAATAACTTTGTCTATCTTGTTCACTGCTCTAGCCCCAATGTCTAGAACAGGCATATAATAAGGGCTCAATAAATATTATTGAATGAATAAGAAAATGAATCAATGACAGAGAAGACATCAAACCAGGATATAGTTCAATTTGACTAGCGTTAGCCATTATTATAAGTCTTGCTTCTCTACCTGCTTATAGTTTGTCCTTGAGTTAATAAGTTTATCATTTGCCCTGCTCTCTGCATCCATCAGTCTTTGTCTCCTGAGCCAGAAAGTCTGCTTTTCTTGTGACATTCCGACACCCTGACTTAGGGCCTACCACAACCCACCCAGTGTGGACCTTTGGTGACCAAACATCTAAGGCTTATGTTCAGCTTGATCAACATTAACCACATGCTTTGAGAATGCAGTGTTTAGCCTGTGGGCATGATTTCCCAGGGTTTTGGGACCACTTGGCCCATTTAGAAAAGTCATTGGGGGCATACATTAACTTTTAAAAGCCCATTGAATTAAAAGGAATGCTTTTCGAGTATTCCAGTAATTTCACAGTTAATTGGTGACATCAAGGTTGAAAATCACTGCTCTGGATTTTATGTTCTTGCCTATGTGTGCTTCAGAAGTATCCACATAGCTTGTCTTCTGGGTTGCCATATTGTTCTGATTATCTGAACAATCAAATCCTTTGGGGACGCTAGACTTATTTATTTTTTATTTTTTTCAGTTACAGTTTACATTCAATATTGTTTTGTATTAGCTTCATTGACAATAATAATAAAGGGGTGGTTGCCTAGGTTACAAAACAGCATATAATAGGATTTATTCACTTATGGTTGAAGATATTTATTAAACACATGCCTTGTGTTAACCACTTCCTATGGGATTCACTCTCCTTCCCCAACCCTGTGTATGTGTACTTGAAAAGACTTATGCCAAATGGTTATGGTGGCTTTCCTGTTTTTTCTATTTCTTTTTTTTTTTTAAGCAAGAGAGAGAGAGATAGAGACAGATAGGAAGAAAGAGAGATGAAAAGCATCAACTCGTAGTTGTGGCACCTTAGTTGTTCATTGATTGCTTTCTCATACATGTCTTGATGGGGGAGGGGGAGGGCTCCAGCAGAGCCAGTTACCCCTTGCTCAAGCCACTGATCCCATGTTCAAGCCAGCGACCCTGTGCTCAAGACGGTGAGTCTGCACTCAAGCCAAAAAAGAAAAGCTGCTCATACTATTCCACATTATCTCTGAAACACTGAATTTCTGAGGGTAAATTTGAAGTCTAACATACATTCAGAAAAGCACACAATTCATAATTGTACATAGTTCAGTGAATTTTCATTAATGGAACACACCAGATTAAGAAACAGCAGCCACTCCTCCTCACACCCCTCATTTCCCCCATAGGGTTTCCATTATTCTGACTTCCCGAGCCTTAGATTAGTCCAACCTCTTTTTTAAATATCATACAGTATGTGGTCTTATGTGTCAGACTTCTTCCTCTTAACATTATGCTTGAGAGCCCTGTCCACGTTGCTGCAAATAGTTGTGTTGTTTCCACCGCTGCTTTGTATTCCATTGTGTGAATATACTGTATACATTTATATCTACTGTAGATTGACATTTGAGTTCCTTTTAGCTTTTGGCCCAATGGATAGTGCTGCCATGTTCTTAGAGCACAGATGTATGCATTTCTGTGGGTACTATACCTAGGAGTAGAAAGACTGGGTGTGTACAGATGTCCAGCTTATTAGATACTGTCCAAGAGTTTTCCAAAATGGTGATATGGCTTAATAGTCCCACCAGAAGTGTATGAGAGCTCCGCTCCGCGTACTCTACATTCTTATCTACTCTTGATATTGTCCCTTGTTTTTGTTTAGACAATGAGGTAGGTATGTGATGGTATCTCATTATGATTTTAGTTTTCCCTCTGTGATGACTAATGAAGTCTAGTGTCATTTGAATGTTATGTTTTGTGAGGTGCTATTTCAATCCTTTGCCCATTTATTTACTGAGTATGTGCTCTTATCGATTTGTAGAAGTTCTTTACATGTATATTCTGGCTACGAGTTCATTGATGGGTATATGTACACATGCACACAGGCACTACATATACAGAGAAAGCAGGTGTCTTTTTTCACTCTGTGGCTTGCCACGTCATTCTTACTAGCGTCTCGATAGACACAAAATACTAATTTTAAAGTAGTCACACTTTTCAACTTTTCCATTTATGATAGTTTTTTTTTTGAGTCCTGTTTAGAAAACCTTTACCTACCTCATGGTATTCAGGATGTTCTCTGACATTTATTTTCTTTCCTTTTTAAAATTTTCCATTGATTTGAGAGAGAAAGGAGAGAGAAAGCATTAATTCATAGTTTTACTTAGTTGTTTCATTTTAGTTGTTGCTTCTTGTATGTGTCCTGAACTGGACTTGAACCCGGTGACCTTGGTGCACTGGGATGGCACTGAACCACCTAGCCAGGGCCTCTGACATTTTCTTTTCAGAAAACAACCCCTTTATTAATTTGAATATTTCTTAGAAGTTTGAGCTGATATTGGGAGACTGTAGATTTTTGGCAGAAGCAATACTGATTGAAGGTTTCCAGTCTGCATTAGTTTCCTATGGCTCTTAGAACCAAGGACCACAGACTTGGTACCTTAAAATGACAGAAATTTATTTTCTTGTGGTTCTGGAGGCCAGAAGTCTGAGGTCAGTTTCATTGGGCCGGAATCAAGGTGTTGGCAGAACTGCGTGCCCACTGGCTCCTCCAAGGGAAAGTTGGTTTCTTGCCTCTTCCGGCTTCTGGAGGCTGCCGGCATTCCTTGGCTCATAACTGCATCACTCCCGTTTCTGCCTCTGTTCTCACAATGCTTTCTCCTCTTTGTGTCAGGTTTTCCTCTTTCTCCCTCTTGGAAGGACTCCTAAGATTGCATTCAGGGCCCACCCAGATAATTCAGTATATTCTCCCCAGCTCCAGACCCTTAATTTAATCACACCTGCCATATGCTAAGACCTTTACCATATAAAGTGACATTCACAGGTTCCAGGGATGAGGACATGGACCTTTGAGGGTGGGGATACGGCATTCACAGCCTCCCACACAGGCATAGTTCTAAGTTATAGTTTAAGCTGTCTCCCTTCCCCATCCACCTTTCCCACCATTCTCTGGTTGCCATGGTGACAGCCTTCTCTGTCGTGGAAGGATGCTGGTTGCTGTCATGACTGTGAGTGGGGCTTGTTAGGAAGGATTGGTGGATTCATTCATCTCTGTCTACTAGACAGATCCCTTGGGCAAATGTAAGGTAGGTAACGTTGTGAGGGAAATTGTTTCTAATGCCAGTAAGGAAACCCAGTTTCCTTTAATGGGCAAATCAGAGTTTCTTTGGGATCTCATTAAATACTATAGAAGAATCAGCTTTGGAAGTATACATCCTATAATCTGTTTTCTATTTTGTCATCAGAATACTCATTAGCCTGGAGACTGTTTTAAAGGTATGTTTAACATACAATAAAATGCACAGATCTTAGGCCTTCTTTGTGATTTTTTTTTAATTTTTATTTTATTTATTTTAGAGAGGAGACACAGAGTGAGAGAGAGAGAGAGAGAGAGAGAGAGAGAAAGAGGGGAGGAGCTGGAAGCTCAACTCCCATATGTGCCTTGACCAGACCAGTGCAGGGTTTTGAACTGGCGACCTCAGTGTTCCCAGGTCGACGCTTTATCCACTGCGCCACCACAGGTCAGGCCTTCTTTGTGATTTTTCACAGTTGTTTATACCATGTCATCATTGCTCCAAAATGTACAGAATATTTCTACCCCTTTTGCCCCAAAGTTTCTCCTAGTCACTTCCCCTTGCCCTGTAATGTTTCTGATTTTTATCAGTATGAATTAATTTTGTCTGTTCTTGGGTTTCCTATAGATTGTAATTTATAAATTGTTTCTTTTGCTGCTGAGTAGTATTACATTCTGTGGATATGTTGCAGTTTGTTTATCCAGTCACCTGTAGGCAGACATTGTTTCTAATTTTTGCTGTGACAAATAAAGTTGCTATTTGTGTACAAGTCTTTATGTGGACATATGCTTTCATTTCTCTTGGATCAACACCTGGGATTAGAATTGCAGGGTCATATACAAGTCTTTATGTGGACATATGCTTTCATTTCTCTTGGATCAACACCTGGGATTAGAATTGCAGGGTCATATACAAGTCTTTATGTGGACATATGCTTTCATTTCTCTTGGATCAACACCTGGGATTAGAATTGCAGGGTCATATTCAAGTCTTTATGTGGACATATGCTTTCATTTCTCTTGGGTCAACACCTGGGATTGGAATTGCAGGGTCATAGGTGCATGTAGAAACTCCCAGTGTTTCCAGAGTGGCTGAACCATTGCACCATCCTGCCACCAGGGTATAAACAAATGGGTTGCTCCACATCCTTGCCAAGCTCTGTATTGCTGCTACCTGGAGAGCTTTCAGAATGCAGGGACTGCCCCCCCCCCATTTTTAACTGAATTTATTGAGTGACACTGGTTAATAAAATTATACAGGTTTCAGGTACCCAATTCTACAACGCATCTCTACACTGTATTGTGTGTGCACTCCTCCCTCAAGTCAAGTTTAAATATGTCTCCATTGATCCCCCCATACCTTCCCTCCCACCCCCTGGGATTACCTCTTACGGGAGTCACATTGCTTCTGAGAGTGGCGGTCTGTAGGAGCACTGGCTCCAGCTTTGCCTCTTGTTTGCTGCAGGATCTCGGGCAAGTCACTTAACTTTTTGGGCCCTGGTTTCTTTATCCATAAAATGACACTAACCTTGCAGTGTTGTGAGGCTACTACTTTAGGCACCAGGCCCAGCACAGTGCTTGATGTACACAGTAGGTCCTCAGCAGAAATTTGTTTACCGGGGAGTCTTGGATTTTAGATAGACCAGTGGGTGACTTTGTGGAACCTAGGGGACAAGTTGTGGTCATTTGAGACCCAGCCTAAACAAACATGCAGGTATTTCTTAGCCCTTCCTCCCACTGCATGGGGACCCTGGTGACTTGATTTGTCTCTGTTGGCTGCTTAGCCTGTGGCTCCTCAGAGTCTGCTCCAGTGGTCCGTCCTTTGAGAACTCCGGGGAGAAAGAAGAGCTGTGGGATTTTGTGTGCTAAGAGGAGGACTGAAGTGATCATGCCAGAAATGTGGGAGGCTTTCTCAGCTCTGCCCGGCTACCGACGGATGAGATTTGGGGCCAGGCCAAGACAGAATTAAAAAGAAAATCATCCGGAATTTGATTTTTGATAACCCAGACTGGATCGAATATGCTCACAGCCCTGAAAGAAAGTGCTTTGTTTGTCTCTCATGCAATGATAGCAATAATGATAAAATTAGGAAACATTATACAGTCTTGTTGCAAGCCTATTCTTTGAAGGTCACAGAAGGCATTCAAGCTATGAAAAACTTCTTCATGTTGTGCTGTAGTCTTTAGAAGACTACTTATGCTTTTATGTGGTTTGGCCCCATCCTATAAATATTTTGATGAGAATATAACAAGTTGAAAGGTGGCCAACATACATTTTTAATAACTCTTTTCCAGGATATGTTAAGTGTTTTTGCTGCAATGCAGGTCATGTGATTAGAGGCTGGTTTGTGAGATAGGGAAGCCCCCTAATGCGGTGGGACAGGGGGCTCTGTCTGAGCCTCTAATTCACGGGAGTTAAGTGGATTATATGACAGCTACCAATGACCCTCCACGCAACTCGGCAGTGGTCACTCCATCAGATCCATAGTGGGCTGCTCACAGTGTGGTGAAAACCAGCACGGCAGTTTTCCTGGGTCTATTGGTTGTTGATAGAATATGGACAAAATTGGGAAACTTTCTCGGTCCCGAATGAGCTGGCAGCATCAGCCCCTGGACAGACACATTTCTGCATGAAATTAGCCTGGTGGAATGCACACACCCTACATATTTGTTGAGCACCTTCCGTGGACATGCCCAATGCCACATGCGACGCAGGAGACACTGAAGGCTCGGGGCTGCGGGAAGGAACTGACAGTCTAAAATGGGGGGGGGAGCGAACTTTTACTTTCTGTAAAGGGCCAGAGAGTTAATATTTTAGGCTTTGTGGGTTATAGTCTCCCTGAGAACTACTCAACTCTTCTACTGTAAACAAGTGGGTGTGTCTGTGTTCCAATAAAACTTTATTTGCAAAAACAGGTGGTGGGCTGGATTTAGCCTGTGGGCTATTGTTTGGCCATTCCTGGTCTAAAATGATACTGAGTCATCTAAATCAATAGTTAGGGCAGCCCAGAGTGGTTGCTAAGAGTACAAGATTCTCTGGTCCGATGGCTGTGCTGAAACCTGGCTCTGCAATTTACTACCTCTGTGACCTAGCACAGCTATTTAACCTCTCTGAACCTCGGTTTCTTTATTTGTAAAATAGGGGTGATATAGTGTCTGTGTAATAGGGTTTTTGGAATCAACTGAGAAGCTGGGTATAAAGGGCTTAAGACAGGGGCTGGCATATAGAAAGCACTTATTACATGCAAGTTGCTATTATGATAGGGGGTTGGGGTGAGTGCTACCATAGAGGAAACACCTGGGAGTGAGAACACTAACTGTACATGTTGGTGGGGGCAGTGGAAAAGGGGAGAAAGTGTCAGGTGGTGGAAGACCTGAAATATTGAAGAGAACACTCCATCATGCAGACTAGAGCTTGGGGGAGGGCATTCCTCTGTGAGGACAAGGGTTTGGGAGCAGAAAGGAGGAGATTAGTTTGGTATGGCTGGAATGCAGGACTTGTGTGGAGTGTGGTCAGGGATGAGACCGTAGAACAGTGGTCCCCAAACGTTTTACACAGGGGGCTAGTTCACTGTCCCTCAGACTGTTGGAGGGCCGGGCTATAAAAAAAACTATGAACAAATCCCTGTGCACACTGCACATATCTTATTTTAAAGTAAAAAAAACCCACAAAAAACAAAATGGGAACAAATACAATATTTAAAATAAAGAACAAGTAAATTTAAATCAACAAACTGACCAGTATTTCAATGGGAACTATGGGTGTGGATGCATCCTGTGCTCCTCTCACTGACCACCAATGAAAGAGGTACCCCTTCTGGAAGTGCTGCGGGGGCGGATAAATGGCCTCAGGGGGCCACATGTGGCCCATGGGCCGTAGTTTGGGGACCCCTGCCGTAGAAGGTAGACCAGGCCATAAAAATCTACTTAAGGAAGTTCGTTTTAAAATGCTGAGACCACACGATTGGTTTGAGCATTAGCCCTGGGTGCTGAGGATGGCTTGGTTGGTCCAAGCCCATCAGCCTCAGGTGCTAAAAATAGCTGGGTTGATTTGAGCATTGTCTCCAGATGGGAGTTGCCGGGTGAATCCTAGTTGGGGCACTTGTGGGAGCCTGTCTCATTATCTCCCCTCCTCTCACTTTAAAAAAACCAAAAAACAGATGCTGAAAGCACAGATCGTAAGATGTCAGTGTTACCAGAAAGGGAAGGAATACATTTGCCAGCCTGGGAAACATCAGGCACTCTATAGATATTATCCAATTTAATCCTTAAAATGAGAGGGGAGGTGTTGCAGATCTATCTACTTTCCCTTTTCAGTAATGATGGTCATGTGATTATATTCTGGATAAAAGCAGAGCTGTCAACATAGTAGTTTTCCTGGAACCTTCTTTGTATCCTTTTTTGTTTTTCCTTTTGGAAATACTAGATCAGTGGTTCTTAACCTTTTCTGAGGTACCAAACCCACCAGTTTCATATGCGCATTCACCGAACCCTTCTTTAGTGATAAATAAAATATGATTTTTTCCCCCAAATTCAAGACATAGGTATATGTTTTTTTACTAGTGCACAAAATGAGCCGTGCATGAACATCACCTTGCTCAAAGAACAAAACCAACTAAGTGCATGAACTCACAACAAATTACGGTATTACTTCATTCTGACCTCCGTGGCAGAAGCTTCTCTGAACCCCTGAGACCGACTCATTGAACCCCTAGGGTTCGATAGAACCCAGGTTAAGAACCACTGTACTAGATATACTAGATACCTGGCCAAAATTGGAATATAGACACAATGGCTGGAATTCCAGCAGCCATTTTAAGCCTTGAGGTGACTGGGATTAAAGGTTATCAAGACCCAAGAAATCTGGCTTCTGAAAACTTTGTTGATCACAGCCACGTCACAAATCCTAGGCTGCCTGCCAGCCTGTGGAATTTTCCATGATGATTGTAGTAGGCCTCTTCTTAAAGCCACTGTTCACAGCCAAATCTAACCCTAAGTGGTACAGATAAAAATCTCTATTTTACAGATGAGGAAACTGAGGTATAGAGTGATAGAAGTTTTACAGTTAGTAAGTTGGGGAGCCAGGATTTGTCTGATTCCAAAGGATGTTTTCTTTCCACTACTCTGGGAAAAAAACTTGGAGATTTTTCTATCCCCTCATTTTATAGAAGAGATCACGGGAGGGTTTTGCCTCAGGGTGAAGCCACTACCAACTCACTCTGTTGCAAGATAATCATTATTCTGTTTATCACTCACTCTTTCTCTCTTCCCTGTGGTCTTCCCAAAGAAAGGGTCCTGTGTTTTCATTAGTGATTTTGTAGATGGGAAAATCTCTGTGAGTAGCTGACTTCAGGTGGTGTTTTCCTGGTCAGAAGTCATCACTGGCTTAGGGATGTGTTTAGAGCTTTGACAGCCTTGCCTCTTTCCACCTGGGAGTTGGTCCTAGTAATGACTTTCCTTGCCTGTTTTGTCCTCTTTTTCTTCACTTGGGCTTTTAGGGCTGGGTGAGGGGGCTCTTTGGCCCTGTGACTATTTGTAAGCACTGACTACAGCTAAAACTTTGATTTACGTGAAAACCTTCTAATTCATTAAGCTCAGTGTGTAGACTTTGGCTGAAATGGGATCACATGTTTTGAATGCCCTTTGCTTTGGGGATTCTGAGTATCTGAGTTTCGCCCTATTACTCATACCTTAAAAATGGGCTTCCCGACCCCCTTGGCTAACCGCACAGCCAAGGGGCGTGCACATTCCCGCTGACTCATTAGTGGATTGGTCCTTAAAAAGTTGAACAGGACACAAACTAGTTTGTGCTGATTAAGTGCTGTTGGGAGAGCATTGTAGTCCGTTTATTACAGAGCATTTTATATTTATGTTACTCTTTATACTAGCGGAATTCTTCGTGGTAATTTTTATTAGCCTGGCTAATGTTTGCCTTTTTCTTTTTATGAGACATCTGCAGTTGGTATCTTGGACCACATTGCGTTGTAACACTATTACAGTCACTTGGTTAATTTGGAGTTCCTGCTATTGAAAATTTTCTGTCCAATATCAGTTTTCTTGATTCTTTTGGCGTCATTGGAAACTCAGGAAAATACTATTAAAAGCTGTAGCAAAATTGGCCTTTTTTTTGTGGGGAGGAGAACATAAACATAAAGATACTTTAGAAAATGTTTGTCTCAAAGAAAGTGGATTAAACTTGTGTCTGTGAAATAAAGTTTAAGTCTGGATGAAGTACTGTTTTTGAACAAAAGGGAAGCATGCCCTAACCTGGAAGAGACTAAATTGCAATTATTCATGTCATGGAATTGTCTGAAATTCTGTTTATCTAAAGTCTTGCTTCCTTTTCCTTTCCAGAACTATAGCAGTTACTGGTATTTTTAGTGTTTTTTTGTTTTGTTTTGTTTGTTGCCTTATTTATTTTTACTTTGTTTCTTAGTTGGAAACAATAAATTCCTTTGTAACTTGCATACAAAATGCGCATGTTGTAGAAACTTAAGTGCAACTCGTGATCTGATTTTTCTTTTTCTATAAAGGACGTTATTGTGACAATTGGAAAACTTGTATAAGATCTAGGGATAATGATCCTGTATTCATGTTAATTTGATTTTAATATTTATACTGAAGTAATTAGGGATAAATGGAGCATTATATGGCACTTTCAAATGGTTCAAACTAAAATATTATTTATAGAGAGAAGGAGAGAAGATGATAAGGCAACTTTGGTAAGATGTTCTTAGTTCTTTCGTGATAAATACTTCTTTGTATCATTCTTGTAACTTCCCTGTAAATTTAAAATTATATTAAAATGTTAAAATTTTCTTGGCTTATTTTAAAAAATGGTTCTGGGGCATGTGATATATATACTTCTGGCTGAATGTAGCATATGTTTAATAAAAAATTGTCATTTGCCTTAACGCTAGGCTTCTATAATGACCTTTGAGGCGTCCATTCTGTACGTTTCATCCAGGTTGGTTTGGAGATGTCCTCAGTGCGGAGAAATGATTCTTGGGCAGTTCCAGATATAACTACGATGAAGTTGATTGAATTTGTTAGTGCCTACGAGCAACTGTCCATTAAAAACTAGGTAAAGCTGGCATATTTGCAGCTTGTGAAAAAAAAATCATAAAACCAAAGGCTTGGGGGATTTGTGTGTTAATCCCTTTCCTGTTTAGTTGTTTCATTTTCTGAGTGTCAACTGGTTTTATCGTCTGTAAAAGGGACGGACTGAGAAATATATTGCTTGTCCCCCCTTCTTCTAATACAAAAAAATTTGAATGGATTATCATTGATAAGCACTTTTAAACTTCCAAATTTATTATAGAATTCTGTTATCTAGAATTGTGGGTAACGCTTGTTTTAAAATTGCTTGCAAAACATTTGTTGATTTGTCCATTAATGTATTGAGGGGTAAATGGGGCATTATGTTGGTAACTTGTTCTCAAATGGTTCGTGAAAAATGTATGTATACACGCCTGACCAGGCGATAGAGCGTCGGACTGGGATACGGAAGAGCCAACTTGAGCGCGGGCCCGTCTGGCTTGAGCAAAAAGCTCGCCAGCTTGGACCCAAGGTCACTGGCTCCAGCAAGGGGTGGCTTGTTCTGCTGAAGGCCCGCGGTCAAGGCACATGTGAGAAAGTAATCAATGAACAACTAAGGTGTCAAAATGAAAAACTGATGATTGATACTTCTCATCTCTCTCCATTCCTGTCTGTCTGTCCCTATCTATCCCTCTCTCTGACTCTGTCTCTGTAAAAAAGTAAAAAATGTATGTATACACATATAAAGAGAAATGCTAAAGGAACTGGGATAAAATGTTTATAGTTCTTTTTAGTAATACATAGTTCTTTATATTATTCTTGTAAGTTCTCAGTGTATTTAAAATTAAATTAAAAAGTTAACAAAAATTCGTTTGGCCTGTTTAAAAACAATCGTCTTTTAATAGTGACCATGGAAGTGCCACTATCAAGACCACAAAAGAGTGCGTCCTGGGAAGGTCCGTGTGATGACGGGCCAGGTCCTAAGAGCAGCCTTGCTGGTCTTGTGTGAACAGGGCTGTAGAGGAAGACTGTGGGGCTGGAGGTCAGTAGGAATTTGCCTCAATGTCCAGCTGGCAGATGTTTATCAATGACCATAATTTAAATGGTTGTTTTATTTTTACTTTTTATTTTTAAGATTTTATTTATTCATTTTTAGAGAGAGAAGAAACAGAGAGAGAAAGAGAGAAGGCGGGGGGAGCAGAGAGCATCAACTCCCATATATGCCTTGACCAGGCAAGCCCAGGGTTTCGAACTGGCGACCTCAGCGTTCCAGGTTGACACCCTTATCCACTGCACCACCACACGTCAGGCTACTTTTTATTTTTAAATGTTTATTTTTTTAAAATTTATTTTAGAGGGAGGAAGGGAAAGAGCAAGAGAGAGATAGGAACATCTGTTCCTGTATGTGCCCTGACCGGGGATTGTTCTGGCAGCTTCTGTGCTTTGAGACGAGGCTCTAACCAACCGAGCTATCTGGCCAGGGCGGACCATAATTTAGTTGCCGCTTGGAGTCTAAGGCTGATGGGGCTGTCTGCTGATGGAGAAGGTCTATGCCATCAGTATTTTCACTATGTCTGAGGTATTCTGCTCCTTGTATTTAAAAAATCAGAGCCCTGGCCCTGGCCAGTTAGCTCAGTCGGTTAGACCATGGTCCTGAAACACCAAGGTTGCTGGTTTGGTCTCCAGTCGGGGCACATACGGGAAGTGACCAATGAACGCACAACTAAGTAGAACAACAAATGAATGCTTTCCTCTCTGTGTCTTTCTCTCTGCCCTGCTTCTTTGTTCTGTATCTCTAAAATCAATTGATTAAAAGAAAACCCCAAACCCGGGGTCCCATTTATCACTTGTTTGTGCTGGACGCATCAGATGAGTGTTCTCCACGGAGCCCTGGCAGTGTGCGCTTCCACCTGGCCAGGAGGGTCAGCACCAGGACTCCCTCCCTGGGAGGGATGACATGGTGGCTTCTCAGAAAGGACCACATGGCCCTTTCATGTTACGTAGCCACCAGGGATGGCAAGGACTCACAGACCTGACCCTGCTAACCTTTTTGTGTGGAGCTGCAATAAGAGGAAGCAAAAAGCAAAACAAGGAAACCTCAGGCTTTCTGAGGTCTGGCGAAGGCCATCCGTGTGTGCCATATTGGTGGGGTTTTTCTCCCCCGTCGTTGCTAGTTGGGCTAGCACCGCCGCACAATCCTCGCCTGACAAGGAGAGTGTGCTGAGGGCGGCAGAGGGGACCGGCCCTCTTCAGGGAGCAGAAAGAAAAGGCTTCCACGGAGGACTCTACGTTAACTTGGACACATTGCTTCACCTCTCTGAGCCTTAGTTTCCTCGCTGTGAAATGAGGCTGGTGACAATGTCTATCTTGGAGGGTTGCTGTGAGGAGCAAGTTCAATGAGTCAATATTTGTAAAGTGCCAGGGCCAGTGTGCGAATCAGAATCTGCACTATCAAGTGTTAAGAAGCAAAATAAAAGAGGAGAAGTGTGAGCTTTCCACATTCCTACCCAGAGCTGGAGAGGTGTTTCTTGCCCTGGGTTTGATGTGGAGGGTGGATTTGGTTTGCCTTACATCGTCTCACAGAGCTTGTTATTTTACACCGGGAAACATAGCTGTGTCTCTGATGTGTTTCGTGAAATGTGTTTTTATCACTTATTTAAAAAAATCAATTGTTTTCTCCCATTTTATAACTTGCCTTTCCATGCTGTTGACTGTGTCCTTTGATGCACAAAAGTTTTAAAATTTAACGCAGTTCCATTTGTCTATTTTTGCTCTTGTTTCCTGTACTTTTTGGTCTCCTATACAAGAAGTTGCCAAATTCAATGTCATGAAGCTTCTCTCCTATGTTTTCTTTTAGGAGTTTTGTACTTTCAGGTCTTACTTTAGATATTTAATTCATTTGGAGTTTATTTTTGTATATGATGTAAGATAAGGGCCCAACTTCATTCTTTTCCATATGGTCATTTAATTTTCCCAACACAATTCATTGAAGAAATTTTCCTTTTCCCATTGAGTGTTTTTGGCACCCTTGTCAAATGGCTCTGTATTCTATGGTCTACTTGTCTGTCTTTATGCCAGTACCATACTGTTTTGATTGTTGTAGCTTTGTAATATGTCTTAAAAGCAGGATGTATGAGTCCTTCAACTGTTTTTTTTCAGAATTGTTTTGACTAGTCAGGGTCCCTTGAGATTCCATATGAATTTTAGGGTGATCCACTCCTGCAAAAAATGTACTGGAATTTTGATAAGGATTGTGTTGAATCTATAGATCACTGAAGCATGGACATCTTTTTTTTTTAGAATATATATTTTAAAATTATTATTAATTTTAATGGGGTGACACCAATAAATCAGGGTACATATGTACAATGAAAACATCTCCAGGTTATCTTATCATTCAGTTGTGTTGCATACCTGTCACCCAAAGTCAAATTGTCCTCTGTCACCTTATATCTGGTTTTCCCTGTGCCGCTCCCCTCCTCCCTATCCCACCCTCCCCTCCCTCCCCCACCTGTAACCACCACTCTCTTGTCCATGTCTCATAGTCTCACTTTTATGTCCCACCTATGTATGAAATCATGCTGTTCTCAGTTTTTTTTATTCTGATTTACTTATTTCACTCCGTATAATGTTATCAAGGTCCATCCATTTTGTCAAGGTTTTTTGCATCATGTTAGTGAAAGATACCGGTTTGTAGTTTTCTTACACTGTTTTGTCTAGTTTGGGTATCAGGGTAATGCTGGCCTTAAAATTAGTTGGGCAGTGTCTCTCCTGTTATATTTTCTGAAAGGAATTGTGTAGAGTTGGTGTTATTTCTTCTTTAAATATTTGGTAGAAATCATCAGGGAAACCATCTGGCCTGGAGATTTCTTTTTGGAAGGGACATTAAATACAAATGCAATTTCTTTAGTAGTTATAGAGCTATTCAGATGATCTGTTTCATTTTCATTTTGGGTTGTTTTGGTAGTTCATGCTTTGGAGGAATAGGTCCATTTCTTATACATTTTTGAATTTATAGGGTGTGTAGAGTGCCTTGTGGTATTCTCTTATTACTTTCCTGTTACTAATATTGGTAATTTATATCTTTGACAGTCTTGCTAGAGATTTACAATTTATTAATCTAACAAAGAACCAGCTTTTTGTTTCCTTGATGGTTTTTATTGTTTTTCTGTCTTCATTTTTTTTGATTTCTGCTTTTTTTATTCTTTCCTTCAGTTATTTATGTTTAGTTTCTTCTTTTAGTAGTTTTTTAAATTTATTTTTTAAAATTTTATTTATTTATTTATTTATTTATTTTACAGAGACAGAGCGAGAGTCAGAGAGAGGGATAGATAGGGACAGACAGACAGGAATGCAGAGAGATGAGAAGCATCAATTATCAGTTTTTTGTTGTGGCACTTTAATTGTTCACTGATTACTTTCTCATATGTGCCTTGACCATGGGGCTATAGCAGACCGAGTAACTCCTTGCTCAAGCCAGCATTCTTGGGTCCGAGCTGGTGAGCCTTGCTCAAACCAGATGAGCCCATGCTCAAGCTGGCGACCTTGGGGTCTTGAACCTGGGTCCTCCACATCCCAGTCTGATGCTCTATCCACTGCACCACCGCCTGGTTAGGCCTTTTTGTAGTTTGTTAAGGTGGAAGCTCAAATTATTTTTCTCTTCTAATGTAAATATTTAATGCTATAAATTGCCCTCTAAGCACTGTTTAACTTGCCCTCACAACTTTTTCTATGTTGTATTTTATTTTAGTTCAGTTTAAAGTATATTCTAATTTCCCTAGAGTCTTTCTCTTTAGTGACTTATTTAGAAGTGTGTTAATTTCCAAGTGTTTGAAGGTTTTGCTACTATCTTTCTTTTACTTGTTTCTAGTTTAATTCCATTATGTTCAGAGAACATACTTTGCACTATTTCATTGCTTTTAATTTTGTATGGGTTGTTTTATGACCTTGGATATGTTTTATCTTGGTGAATGTTTCATGTACACTTGGAAAGATATATTCTGTTGTCATTGGGATACTTGTTTTATAAATGTCATTCATATCTAGTTTGTTGATTATATCATTCAGTTTTTGTATATCATGATTAATTTTTATTATTTTTGGAACTGTGGTCTAGGAAAAAAGCACAAGTCCTACTCGTAATTAGTCATATGTATTTAAAATTTCCCCTGAATTTGTGTCCTTTCACAGACTGTCTCATTTTTATATTTAATTTTCCTGAATATCACCTGTGTAAAGTCCTAAGAACTTGATATTAGTTCTTCTCTTTTACTTTTTTGGAAAACACACAAATATTGCAGGACAGAGTACTGTTAATTTCATTTTATGAGGTACTCTCCCTGATTGCCCGGCATCTGCTGCTATTTTAGTTAAGTACCTGAATAGCAGCCACCTGAAGATACTTTTGCAGACAGCTTAGTTGACTGCAGTTCAGACTTAGTGGAAATATTTTGGTTACCTCATCAAGTGAACATTGATATAAAGAAGTGTGTGTTGGTTGAAATGAGTAGATGAGTGGCCATCAAAGAGGTTCTGAGACCACTGTTCACTAGTTACAAGTGCTGAACAGATTGAGTCATTGGAGAGACATATACAGAAGGAACCATTGGACAATCCAGTCTCATTCACCCCCCTTTAAAGAGATAAATTTACTTGTATCCCTTAAAACTTCCACTCTACATTTAAATATGCAAAATCTCCCATAATATTTTGATCCTGTTGTGGGGATAGGTTGACCCCTAGACCATACATGTAGAAGAAGGGCCAATTAGAGGTTTTGGATCTTTGGTTGGACCCAGCCCAACTGAGGATCCTGGACTGAGTTGGGGTCTGGTCTCATCTCATGCAGGTAACATCTGGCTCTGTCCTGCCCTTCCAGGTTATAGATGACCCTACACCATGCATTCTAAATGGGACAATAAAAAGTTGGTTACAGCCCTGGCCGGTTAGCTTAGTTGGTTAGAATGTTGTCCAAAAACACCAAGCTTGTGAGTTCAATCAGGTCATATACGGGATGCAACAATGAATGCACATCTAAGTGGAACAACAAATGAATGGTTCTCTCTCTTTCTCTTAAAAAAAAATGTTTCCTGGGGTGGTGGTAAAAATATCTCACTCTTTTTAAACATATAAAGCATAGATAGAGATGCAGGAAGTAAATAGATGTACAGTCGATCTCTCTTTATTAATTTCAGTGTGAGGGGGTTGCTTAGGGAAAGAATTGTCTAAAAATGCTCCTTAGGAGACTGGGAGAGGCACTGAGCAGAAGGGCCAGAGGGATTTGAACAGTTTCTAATTGAGAGGGGGTGGAAAGTGATGCCACTGAATTTTATTAGAAGAAAATATTTTTATCCAGAATATTTAGTGACTGCAACAAAAGGAAACAGAACTAAGTCATGTCTGGAAGGCAGTCAGGTTAAATGTGAAGCAGTTATTCCTATCAGAGAGCTTCAGTAAATAGTATAGGAAGGAGTTTTTTAAAAAATGAGAATTTCCTTCTGCCTGGAGTCCTGTAGGAGAACTCCTGTGAAGAGCAAGGGAGTAAGACGGTCTCAGGCGCTGTCAGGGCACTTGGCCGTTGGGGAAGGAGGCTTCAAATTAGTGTTTTAGAACAGAACACCCCGCCTCCTCCCATCATTTGGACAATTGGCAACATTTGAGTATCGACTGTATATTGGGTAATACAATGGAATCAGAGTCAAACTGCCAGAAATTAATAGTTGGACTGTGGTTATATACGAGAATGTCCTTGTTTTTGGAAAATTCATAATGAAATGTCTAGGGATAAAAGAAGATGTTTATTACTCATAAATGGTTCCAGAAAAACTTCATATAAGGAGAGAGAGACAGGGAGTGGGAAGGGGAGGAGGAGGGAGCTGGATGGATGTGGATAGAAGGGAGGGAAGGAAGGGGAGAAGAAGGGAGGAGAGATAGCCCAACACATGATAAAGTAGATGTGCCCAAACAGCATTCATTCTTGCATCTGGGTTCAGGGATATATAGGAGTTCTTTGTGATGTTCTTGCCACTCTCTGTAAGTTTGAATCATTTCAAAGTGCAAAGAAAAGAATAATAAGAAGGAAACAGGAAAACACACAGTGTTTTTGCGAAACACTGGTCACATCATGTCTGTAAGTGTTATTGGAAGTTGCAAGTAGAGTGACTGAAAGCGGGCCATTATGTTGCAAGATCCAGGAGAGCAGGTGTTCGACCTAAGCCTGGCACAGTGCCTGGCACACAGTAGGTGCTCAGTAAATATTTGTTTGGCGGAATGAAATCAGCGCGGCAGCGGTGTTGGAGTCCGCTTTTCCCCCCAGCACTGGTGCCCCGCACCTGGCCGATTTGGATGTGTGTCCCCAGGCACACCTTTCTGTGCCTCTGTGGACACTGTGAAAATCGCCAAGTGAAAAAAGTTCTGTCTCAGGGCCCTTGCATTACAGTTTGTGTAATGGAAGAGACTTCTTGTAAAGACGACACCCTGAGGGATCAGGCAGAGCATTTGTGACATTTCTCTTGTATTGATTCCCACTGAAAAAGTAGGAAATCTAAAAAAGAACAAAGAAAAAGAAAAAGGCCCTGGCTGGTTGGCTCAGCGGTAGAGCATTGGCCCTGCGTGTGCGAGTGCCAGGTTCGATTCCCAGTTAGGGCACGCAGGAGAAGCGATCATCTGCTTATCTCCATTTCCCTTTACCCCTAATTTCTTTCTCTCTCTCTCTCCTCCCACAGCCATGTCTCAGAATGGTTCAAGCAATTTGGCCCTGGGTGTCGCCTCAGGCGCTGAAATTGCTCAGGTGCTGAGCCACGAACCAGAGCCACGGAGCAGCAGCCACAGATGGCCTGAGCATCGCCCCGTAGGGGGCTTATGGGGTGGATCCTGGTCAGGGTGCATGCAGGAGTCTGTCTCTGCCTCCCTGTCTCTCACTAAATTAAAAAAAACAAAAGATAAAAAGGTTTAGGTAGAAAGAAGCTAACATTACCGTTATTATGGCAAAATATAGACCCCATGAATTTTCCCGTCTTAACCATTTTCAAGGGCACCGTTCAGAGGTCTCAGGCATATTCTCATTCTTCTGAAACTGTCACCACCATCCTCCAGCGCTCTGCCGCCCCAAGCTGAAACTTGGTACCGACTGAGCGATAACTTTTATTATTTTTATTTGCTTAGTAAACCATTTATTCTACAGAATTATAATTGTTACCATTAGTAACAGTGGGCTACAGGAACCCAAATCTAAAATTGTTGGCACCAAAATGAGAGAACTTACTTAAATTTAGTTACGTATCTTGAAAGGGAACACTCAGAAATTTCACAGGAACATTTACTGCTAGTTGACACAGTTTAACTTTCCCTGAAGATGATAACTTATGCACTGTAATATATGCCATTGAAGATGAAATGTAAGAGCTCTACAACTTTCTAAAAACTTCCTAAAATTAACTTGATGGAGGCATAATCAACAGACAGATGTACCTGTTTTCAGCGTATAGTTAGATGACTTTTGTGTCTTTTTTAGTAAATACAAATACCATTGCTTCCTTTGTGTTGGTTATTCTCTATTTTAATTACTTATCTATTTCTGGTTATAAAGATATATTTTTATGTTCCTGATAGAAAACTTGGAAAATTCAGAAAACACTAAAGAGTAAACAAAAGACATCAAAAATTGCTTCCCCTCAAAACGTGATTAGTTTCTCTTTCTCTTTCTAAAACTAGACTATCTTTTAGATAAGTTTAAGCTCACAGCAAAACTGAGAACTGTGGAGTTCTTGTAACCCTGACCTCTCCCTCAGCCTCTTTTATTACATTGTAACTTAAAAGAGCTCCTGCCTGCTTACCCTGCTTACATAAAATCAGGGATGCTAGCCTAGCCTTCCAAACTCTCGGGGGTGGGAGGGTGGGGGAGTGGGGGCGTCACTTTTCTCCAAAAACTTCCTGGCTTCCTGGCCAGTGCTTAACTTCCCCCCACCATCTTTTTTTTTTTTTTTTTTTTTTTTTACAGGGACAGAGAGAGAGTCAGAGAGAGGGACAGATAAGTACAGACAGACAGGAACTGAGAGAGGTGAGAAGCATCAATCATTAGTTTTTTGTTGCCGTTGTGACACCATAGTTGTTCATTGATTGCTTTCTCACATGTGCCTTGACCGCGGGCCTTCAGCAGACCGAGCCACCCCTTGCTGGAGCCAGCGACCTTGGGTCCAAGCTGGCAAGCTTTTGCTCAAGCCAGATGGGCCCGCACTCAAGCTGACGAGCTTGGGGTCTTGAACCTGGGTCTTCAGCATCCCATTCCGATGCTCTCTCCACTGCGCCACCGCCTGGTCAGCCCCCCCCCCCCTATCTTGTTTGGGGATCCTGACAGGTGCGCTGGGAAGGCAGCGCAGGGGTTGATGTTTGCTTAGCTAGTTCTCAGCATTTGCTGGTTGAGTCAGGGAGTGGATTTGCCCAGCATCAGAATTTTGTATTGTTATAGACCTGCTTACAAGTATTCTTTTGGGGGTACATCCCACATGAATATAAAACGGCTCTGCCAACCTCCTCCCCCAAAGAAAACCCCCAAAACAAAGCTTTGACTTCTTGTTTCAACATTAACAGAGAGCGTTTCCTTGGGTGTTTAGGAACCGGAGGTGGTTTGCACCAGTTTTCAGGCACCTTCTTGCACAAGCAGGTTGTGTTCTGACTCTCCGTGGGTGAGTTTCTTGGAGGAATAAGGGTTACAGAGGATGGTTCATGCAAAAGAAGGCAGGTACTTCCCTCCCAGGTAATGAGCAACACGGGGAGACGGGCGGCAGGAGTGGGAAGTGGGTAATAAATGACATGTGGCTGGTGCCCTTAGAGGGAGAAGTGGGTCACACAGTCTCTTCTGACAGCTTCCAGGAATTCAGGAAGGTTCAGAGATGCTGTCATTTGGTTTCTGAGCAGTAGAAAGGGAGACAGAGAGGGGCAAGAGTAACTCCCATCCTTTACGTGGAAACAGGACGTCAAGCTGGGGAGGACCTGCCTTGTGTAAATTAGTTTACAACCGTATGCTGTCCATGGTAGCCTTGCTCTCTCATTTAGGTCAACAGGATCTGAGTAAGGAATTTGGCCAGACGACAGAATATTTAAACTGGTTTTCCCTGTTGGGTCTTATTTCTACCATCTGCTTACCATTCTAATTGATGCAAATGCTCTTGTAATCTTGAATGTGAATTGAGTGCAGGGTTCTGACTGGTTTAATTTTACATCATGTTATTGAACTTGGTGAGTGTAGACCGAGGGTCTGCATGACCAGCCTAGTATGGCTGGTGCCAGCCTCGTCTTGTGTGGTCCCTCTGGCATCCCAGGCTATAGGTGCTTAGGAAGTCGATAAAACCCAAAACCAAGTGCAGGAAGGGACCTTTGAGGCTCCCTGTTTGCAGGATCCTCGGGGCTTGAGGTCTTTATTGCTCATGGAAGCTATTTTGTATGTAATTTCTTAAATATTCAGCACAGAGCTGAGATGACCGGCTCTGTCCTGGGAAGTTTGAAAGAACAGTTTTATAATGAAATAAATCAGGCCTCAGGAGAAAGGGTTTTATTTTTCTTAACTGATAGGCAACTTCCATGCTCTGCATTTGAGAGAACCTGATGTTCAGTAACCCAGTGAAGACATATCACAACTCAGGAATCACCCTGCCATTTAACCTATATCCTTTTTTGGGGAAGCCTTTTCCAAAATACGTAAAATAAAAGGTCCTCAGATGAACTTGCCCAATCCTCATCGCACAGGTGAGGAAACTGCCCCAAAGAGATGACGTTTAAATCAAAGTTCTATTTGAGTTTGTGGCAGAGTTTTAGAACAAGAAACCGGATCTTTGTTCTTCAGTTCTGGAAAAAAACTCCAGAAAAGGGATGCTAAATACAGTCTTCCTACACTGTGGTTTTGTTATATTGCAAAGACTACCCCCTGGCTCCTTATTATCTGGCCAATGCCCTGAGACTCATTTTAAGTTCTGGTTTATTTATTAGCTGTTTTGAGTGAATGGGACAAAATTCAAAATGTGCAGAAAGCTTTCTTTAAAAACTTAAAAAAATATTTATTGAATTTTAGAGGAGGAAGGGAGAGAGAAACATTGATTTGTTGTTCTGCTTATTTTTGCACTCATTGATTGATTCTTGTACATGCCCTGACTGGGGATCAAACCCACAACGTTGGTATATCTGGATGATGCTCTAACCAACTGAGCTACCGGGCCAGGGCCACACTTTGGTTTAGTGCAGGGGTTGGTAAACTTTTTCTCTAAAAGTTCAAGTAGTAAATAATTTCAACTATGTTTTTGTAGCATGGCAGTTATATAAACAAGTAGGCATGGTTGTGTTCCAGTAAAATTTTATTTATAAAAACAATGGTGGGCTGGATTTGGCCATGGGCCATTGTTTGCTGATCCCTGGTTTAGTGGCTTTTTGACAAACAAGGTTGAACTCACTTCTGTGGTTGATGGAGAAAAGAATTCAATACTGAAAACATAAACATCTCAGTTGAGATTTGGCATCTGTGGTAGGGAAGATGCTTTTGTATTTTTTTTTAAATAACTTTTTAGTTGACATAACAAAGACAAAAAGCTTTTGGGTAAAAAAATGGCCCCTAGTCCCACTACTCTTTTAACAACTGTATTTTCATTTTTGTGCATTTCTTTTGAATTCCTTCTTCTTTGTGTACTTTTGCAAAGTCTTGATGTATGCATGTATCAGTTGGTATTATTAAAAAAGCAGGATACACCCACATGTCTGGCAGTTGTTAGTACACTGGGATCTAGTGAAGCCTAAAAGAAAGAAATTAGTTTTGGCAGAGAAGGTATTTTTAAGGACTGGTTGGTGTGGAGTACTGTCATTTTCTGTTTTTGAGTTTTTTAGTAAAAGAGCTATTATTCAGTCTTTACTTAAGCCCTTCAAAGTAGCAATACCCAGCAGACTAACTACTAGGAGAAATTAGACCAAGGCTAAAGTAAATCAGGTAATAGCTATTGAGTGCCAAGGTCACACTTTAGCTCTAAGTGAACTTTGTGGTCCCCAGGGTTTCATGGTGGATAGTTACTACTGCACCTTTGCCAATGACCACAATGGCTAGACCATAACAGATGTAAATTTTTTTCTTCCTGCATGGTTAGTGCATCACAATAAACCAAGAAACAAATGACAACGTGCCAGTCTCATGATATATGATATGTGACTCTGAAGATGTATTTTTCTAAACAGAATCTTCCAAATAAGTATATTCAAGAATGGCAAGATCCTCCCCCCCACCCCACAACCATTCTACCATCGCTCAAATTATTTTGAAATTTCTTTTTGGAAATTGCCTTCAAACTAAGTTATAAGCTGCAGCAGGAAAGAAGTCTGCGTACTTTGTAGTCTTGCCTCATTTTTAACTAAAAATGGGTGAGCCAGCACAACTCCCTCACCTTGGCCACTGCCCGTGGCTCTGGGTTGCTTTTGGCTGTTTCCAGATTTCATAACCATGGTCAGAAAAAAATGGATTTGTCTCAACTGAGCAAAAGGGTGTGGGTAATAAAAATAAGCCAGCAGCCTCTGAGGGTCTTACTTTGGAGGGGACACAAATATTTATTTTTCTGTGTAAGAGGTGATAGTTAAGAAAAAACCAGTTATCCCTATGTACCTCAGGAGGTTGTCCCCAGCCCGCCAGGCCACCAACACGGCTTTTGAATGAGACCATCCTGACTTGAAGTTGGTCTCTAAAGTTGACCTGCTTTATTCCAGTCCCCACTCTAGCATGCAAGGCCAGGATCCTTGGAAGGCCCTCACTTTTAAGTGCTCTCTTGTCCCTGTTAACTTGGACATTTGAAAGGCTGTTTTAGGTTTGCTTTTCTGGGAGACTATATATGACAGAAGCTGACAGACTGCAATATGTTCTTCCTACTCCTCCTGTCCTCCCCTGTTCTCCCTCCACTGTGGACAGTGGGAAGCTTATGTCCTGTACGAGGGAGTTTAATTGTCTAGCAGGAAGTTGTGTAGGCTTATAACTTAGGAGGTGGGCTCAGAGCTGTTTAGAAGGCATGTTGCTTAAGACCTTAGTTATAGACTAGATTCCTTTTAAGCTGTCTAAGCAGCAGGGGATTTATTAGAAAGTTTTATAGTATTTCTAGGAGAAAAGAGCTTCAATGCTGCATGTTCAGTAATAACACAGCTTGTCTCCAGCCAGTTCTCAACCAGAATGTGTTCCTAATTTATTTCTGCCCCAGTACCTATGATAGTAGAAACTAAAACCTCTCCTACATCTGCTCCAAGGAATCAGACATACCTTCTACTGCCTTGTTAGAAGTTCTCAACTCCTAGCATATGGCTACTGCCCCCTTCTTCCGCTCTGTCTTTCAAACCTTGCGTTGATGTGTCTGCTTGGAAGAAGCTAGCTGCAAGGGAGTCAGTAAAGGAGTGTTTAGCTTTCTAGCCTCTGAAGATAGGAAGGTGGGTGGGTTTGAAAACTGTTGGATGATGCTGAATTAGTCACTTTGCAATATTTGTGAACAAGGGTATGTGTACAGGAGTGATGGCTAAACCTCTGGTGGGTTGATTCCTGCAGTGAAAAGAGCACAGGGTAAAAGACTGATTGTAGGAGACTTATGAGACCTCTTGGAAGAAGTAAGTGACTAGCATTCAATGCAGCTCTCAGAGCTATTACAAGGAGGGTGACTACCCACTGTGTAACAGGGGGCACTGCTGGATAGGAGTGGCTGCCGTTTCATGTTCCTGCCCCTGGCATGGTTCTGACCTTAGTTAGAGGGAAGAAATGCTAGGCTCATGATGCTTTTTCTTATATAAAATTGGTGTTTTGAGGCTGGCAGAACCTCAATTTCAAGTCTTAATTTTTTCCAGCCTGTGTAACCACAGGTAAGTTATTATACCACTATGAGTTTCAGTCTGCTTATGTAAAAAAGGGTGATATGCCTGCCTTGCAGGGAGATGGTAGTGGTAAAGTCAGATAACATGGGATTGTCGAACATACACCTCTGATGTGTAGTAGTCGCCCAATAAATTACTAGTATTATACTCAACTTTTTTCCTTTTGTTTAAACAGTTACCTTAAACCTCAGTGGACACAGTAGCTTCTACGCTTTTTCTTAGCAATTAGCTTACCTTTTCTACTCTCTGTATGAGCAACTTCCCCCACTGTTCCCTGAATATTTTATTATAAAAAATTTCTAACATGCAAGGAGGTTGAAAGAATTGCATGGTGAACATATACAATATATCTCTCACCTGGACACTCTACATCAGTGGTTCTTAACCTGGGTTCTATCGAACCCTAGGGGTTCGATGAGTCAGTCTCAGGGGTTCGGAGAAGCTTCTGCCGCGGAGGCCAGAATAAAGTAATACCGTAATTTGTTGTGAGTTCATGCACTTTGTTGGTTTTGTTCTTTGAGCAAGGTGATGTTCATGCACGGCTCATTTTGTGCACCAGTAAAAATACATATACCTATGTTTTGAATTTGGAAAAAAAAATCATATTTTATTTATCACTAAAGAAGGATTCGGTGAATGCGCATATGAAACTGGTGGGTTCGGTACCTCAAAAACGGTTGAGAACCACTGCTCTACATTGACATTATATTATACTTGCGTTATCACACATCTTTTCATCTTTGTATTCATCAACCCATTCTATGTATTTCTTTCTACATTTCAAAGTAAATTGCCAACATTAGTACACGCCCTTGAAATATGTATGTCCATAAAGTCATGGTGCACTTTTGTCTGTGTGACCAGTCAAAAGTGCACCATGACTTTACGGACACACTGTATTTTAGCTTGCATGCTTTAAAATATCATTACGAGCTTGACCAGGCGGTGGCACAGTGGATAGAGTGTCGGACTGGGATGTGGAGGACCCAGGTTCGAGACCCCGAGGTCGCCAGCTTGAGCGCAGGCTCATCTGGCTTGAGCAAAAGCTCGCCAGACCCAAGGTCACTGGCTCCAGCAAGGGGTTGCTCGGTCTGCTGAAGGCCCGTGGTCAAGGCACATGTGAGAAAGCAATCAATGAACAACTATGGTGTCGCAGCGGCAATGAAAAACTAATGATTGATGCTTCTCACCTCTCTCCGTTCCTGTCTGTCTGTCCCTATCTATTCCTCCCTCTGACTCTCTCTCTGTCCCTGTAAAAAAAATAATAAATAAAAGAATATTTGTTTGCAATGTTTTTCTCTGGATGTAAAAATTCACAATGAAATACATAAATCTTAAGTGTGCATTGGCTGAATTCTGACAACTGCATACACCTGTCACCCAAGCCTCTAGCAGGGTAGAAAATATTACCACCTTCCCAGAAAGTTCCTGGTGCCCCTACCCCTCTCATTGAAGGCACCCACCATCCTGACCACCCCCCTCCCACCAAAAAAAAAAAAAATTAGTTTTGTCTATTCTGTCATTTCATATAAATGGAGTCACACAGTGTGTGCTTGTTAGTGTCTGGCTTCTGCTAGTCTACGTGGTGTTTTGAGATTCATCTGCATAGTCATGTCTTATTAGTCCCTGGTTCCTTTTTATTGCCTAGACAGCTAGCTTTCACATGGGTTGCTGTGGAGAAGGAGGAACCCTAACTCTTTCCCATGGAACTTGGATGTTGTTTCTCCTTTCTCCTTAACAGCTAAATGTTATCAATGCACCAAGGCTCTATGTGGGTGGTACGAGTTAAAGGGGCTTAGAGGCCATTTAATCCAGTCCCTCTGTCGGTCTTGGTCATCGTGGCCAGAGCTGCCATCTTTCGGATCCATTTCTCCTGTCTCTCAGGACTAGTGTTAGGGACAGTTTATGTGCAGGAGGAGTGAGAGGGCCAGTGGATGGGCACCTTCGACGTTTAATTGTTTTAGAGTTAAGACAGGGATGAATCCAGGCTTCTCCTAATGATTTTTATGGTTGGGGATTTTGTTAGGCTGAGTACATGCTATAAATAGAGGACCAGTAGGTTACAACAGCTGGGGTTGGAAACCAATTTCTATTTAGCTTTTCTGTTAGTGAATTAGCCAGGACTCTGAGCCGCTGAATTTCCTGCTGGAGAAGAGAGTCCTTCTGTTGCGTCCGGTACCCTGTTTCTCCTCCTCTTCCTGCCCTTTCTCCCTCCCTCCCTCCCTCCTCCTTCAGCTCTTTGCCTTCCCACCCTCTCTCACCCCTTTTGAACATGTTAACGTATAGTGCCTTGACTGAAAGGTTAGGGAGATGTTTTTTGAAGGAGATTGAGATGTTTGGAGGGGGAGAAGGAAGAGGGTTGAGAAAGAATGTTCACTGCTTGATAATGGGGAGGCAGTCCCCGTAGGTTCTTAAATTATGTACTGTGTGGCCCCTGGGTGGTGGACACATGGCAGCTCCGTGGGTGCTAGTTTCTTCCATGTTTCCGTCCTGTGCAGACGTTCTGGAACCTGCTTGCACAGTAGAGTTTATCCGGGAAGATTTTGCAGAAACACCTGGTGGTGTTTGAACCAGAATGTGGGCCCTCTGTCCCAGGCGGTTCTGATGTGCAGCCACAGTGTAACATCTCCGGTTTACTTTTCACACACGTGATCACCGCTAATCCTAAGAAGCATCCGAGGCCGGCAGGTTGTCGCAACGTCCCATTTTAACTGAACAAACTGATGTCGAAGTGGACTTTCTAACCTCAGTCAGTCTGACTGCGGAGGTAACATTCTTCCCATTGTTCCTTTTCCTCTGATCTCCCTGCGTGAATGGATTTCCAGTAGTAGAATGGATCCTACCTTTCTTCAGTTGTTCATTCATTCGGTGCTCGCCACCTGCCGTGCTGTGGCTGGAAGTTTCTGGGGAGTATTGTTTGTTGGTGGGTCCCTGCCTCAGGGAGTGAGTTGAAGGGCTAGGACAGATGGTTAAGTGGTATCTTGCTGAGTGCGCTCCTGGGGCAGCCAGGGCACTGGGGCAGCATGCTGGAGTCCAGATGTGGGGGCAGATACCACCTAGTGAAGACCCGGAGATCTGAGAGCACGATGCATGGCTCTGTGGGGGAGGGGGAAGAAGCTCTGGAGCTGAAAGCAAGAAGGGAAAGAAGAACCTGGAAATAATTATTTCATCCCCTGAATAGACGTGCTTCACAGAAGAAAACTGTTTCTCAGCCCGGCCATTGTGCGTTAGGGCATGGTTTTCTCACTTGGCACCAGGATCATTATTTGCATCTGTAAAATGCAATGAAATGCATTTTAAAATTTAAAAGGATTTTGTTTTTTTGTTTACTGAGATCACATTAAGAAAATGTAAATAAAGTTAGGATTTCACAGCTGAGAAATTTTGCATAAACAGTGCTCACTTTCCATACCCCCTTCCCCCCACCCCCCAGGCACAGGCACTAGAGCAGTGGTTCTTAACCTGGGTTCTATCCAGCCCTAGGGGTTCAGTGAGTCAGTCTCAGGGGTTCTGAGAAGCCTCTGCCGCGGAGGCCAGAATAAAGTAATACCGTAATTTGTTGTGAGTTCATGCACTTTGTTGGTTTTGTTCTTTGAGCAAGGTGATGTTTGTGCACCAGTAAAAAAAATCTACCTATGTCTTGAATTTAGAAAAAACAATCCTATTTTATTTATCACTAAATAAGGGTTCGGTGAATGCGCATATGAAACTGGTGGGTTCGGTACCTCAAAAAAGGTTAAGAACCACTGCACTAGAAGGAGGAAGCACTTCTGAGAGGAAGGCTACACCCCAGAGGGGTCTTGGGCAAATTCCAGAATCTTAGAATTCTTTCTATTGTTTGCCCTCTGTGTTAACCTTAAAAGAAACAGCATAGTGTTAAAAGCAGAGGTTTTTCAGTTAATTGAAAGCTCAGAGTTGTCTCTTTTACTTAACCTGGCATGTGAAAGGTACCCTGCCTTTCTAAACTTCAGTTTCCTCATCAGTAAAATGGGAATAATAATAAATACTTACCTCATATAATTTAAAGATAATTGTTGTTTGCATTTTTGAAAATCTGTACTGTCATAGGATGAATAGGTGAATTTAGTATTTTTCTTATCTTTAAAAAATGTAGTATTTGGTTTATACAAAATGTATACCATTAGGTAAGATATATTTATATATGTGTATATATATATATGGCATAATAAGAAAATGAGTGGCATGAGCTTACCATTCCCTCAATATAGGAAGGATAATACAGTGTGTTGGTAAAGTCATGGTGCACTTTTGACTGGTCACAGGAAAGCAACAAAAGACTAGAGAAATGTGAAATCTGCACCAAATAAAAGGAAAACTCTCCCAGTTTCATACCTATTCAGTGCAGTTTGATGTGGGTTCCATTTGTTGCCCTACACACATCCAAACGATAGTGAAGTTCTTGCCACACACGGGTAAGGACGTCTGGTGTAACAGAGTGAATAACATCTGTGATTCTCTGTTTTAAGTGATTAATGTCATTGATATGTTCAATGTACACATGTTGCTTCACATAATCCCAAAAGTAAAAGTTTAAGGGCGTCATATCCGGGGATCGTGGTGGTCATGGCTTGACAGAACCCCTGCCTATCCACCGCGGGGGAATGTTCTATCCAGAAACTCACGAACAATGGTGGCGTAGTGTGGAGGAGCATCGTCCTGTTGAAAGATGACACCTTCTGGAAATTGTGTCACTGCATACAATTCCAACAAGTCAAGATAGGTGTTTGCTGTCACAGACTGCTCTGCGAAAAAAAATGGGCCTATCACCTTATCATGCATCAGGCCACACCACACGTTCACTTTAGGGGTGTTACGTTCGTACTCAACGTAGGCATGAGAATGTTCAGCAGCCCATATTCGGACGTTATGGCGATGAACATGTCCACAGATATGGAAGGTCGCCTCATCACTAAACACAATCTTCTGCAAAAATCTTGCATCATTGTCGATCTCATGAAGCATATCTGTAGCAAACGCGCATCGTGTGGGTCTATCCGCTGGTTTGATAGCGTGCAACAGCCGCAATTTGTACCCCGTAAAACAGAGACATTTCTTTAACACCTTATGAACTGTAGTCTTGCTTGGGTGTAATTGTCGAGCACACGCACACACAGATGTTTTAGGGCTCCTTAGGTAGCTATCCCGTATAGCCTCTACAGACTCGTCACTGACTGATGGCCTACCAGAATGGGGTTTCTCCACCAAACTGCCGGTTTCCTTCAACTGCTTATCCCACCGAGTAATGTTATTCCTATGTGGTGGCGCTTTGTTGTAAACGCGCCGATATTCACGTTGCACTTTGGTCATGGATTCGAATTTAGTGAGCCACAGAACACACTGAACTTTCCTCTGTACCGTCCACATCTCGACTGGCATTGCCTGGGCTGCTCCGCTGTATACACAGTGTTACATCTGCGCATGCACACATGCTGCCACATCATCCTACAGAAACTGGGAGGGTTTTCCTTTTATTTGGTGCAGATTTCACATTTCTATCGTCTTTTGTTGCTTTCCTGTGACCGGCCAAAAGTGCACCATGACTTTACGGACACACTGTATAACCATAATAAAACAGTGGCCCATTTACCTGTGTTCTTCTCCAACTCAGTCCCCTCGCCTCTTCTTTCAGATTCTCATTAATTCTCATTTTTGAGTTCATTATTCCTTAGTCTTTTTATAAATAATAAAATAGTTTTTGCAATAAATATTTAAAATTAATAATTTGTTTGCTATCTCTAAATAATGTATTATTTAGTTTTGCTTTTAGTATATATATATATATATATATATATATATATATATATATATTTTTTTTTTTTTTTAATGTATTTTTTTGAAGTGAGAAGTGGGGAAGCAGAGAGACAGACTCCCGCATGTTCCTGACCAGGATTCACCCAGCATGCCCACCAGGGGGTGATGTTCTGCCCATCTGGGGCATTGCTCCTTTGTGGCCAGAGCCATTCTACCGCCTGAGGTGGAGGCCATGGAGCCATCCTCAGTACCCGGACCGACTTTGCTCCGATGGAGCCTTGGCTGCGGAAGGGGAAGAGAAAGATAGAGAAAAAAGAAAGGGGGAAGGGTGGAGAAACAGATGGTTGCTTCTTCTGTGTGCCCAGGCCAGGAATTGAACCCAGGACTTCCATATGCTGGGCTGATGTTCTACCGCTGAGGCAGCTGGCCAGGGATAGTTTTATATATTTTAAAAAGTGTTTTGGGACCTGACCTGTGGTGGCGCAGTGGATAAAGCGTCAACCTGGAACACTGAGGTTACTGGTTCAAACCCTGCATTTGTCTGGTCTAAGGCACATATGAGAGTTGAAATTTCCTGCTCTTCCCCCTTTCTCTCTCTCTCCTCTCTAAAATGAATTTTTCAAAATGTATTTTGTATATGATCTCCTGCCGTTGTGCTTTTGAAGATTATTATGGATCTGAAATTGATCCCTTTAACTGTGGTGCATTTGGTTTCAAAGGTCTATGACAAACACTTCTTTGTGTAAATGTGCCACCCGTTATATATCCTGGTGATTGGCATTCAAAATGTTCATTTTTTGCTCCTGTGAACAGCGTTGCTGTTCTGCACATGCTTGTTTATGTCTCCCAGTGCATGTCTGCAAAACTTTCTCCATGATGTATATGTAAAAGTGAAATTTAGAGGTTGTAGGGTATCGGGACGCTCAACTTGATAGGATAATGCCAACTTGTCTTCTAAAGTGGGTGTGCCAGTTTGGTGCCTACCTGCAGAATAGGAGCATTTCCGTTGTTCTATGTCTGTCCCTGCATTTGGTATTGTCAGACGTATTAATTTTGCCAAGGCGGTAGGTATAAGTACTATCTTATTGATGCTTTAATTTGTGTATTCCTGATTATTAGAAAGAGAGTAACTCTTCATTAGTTTAACCCCTCGAGTAGTGAGTCTTTTTCATGCTCGCTGACCCCCGGGAGTGAGTTTTTTTAAAAAAAATGAAATTCCAGTTTTACTAACTTAAAATCATGTTTGTTTGATAACCAATTTATGGAAACAAGAAGAACATACATTTGCCTTTTTTTCTAATGTTGCCTTACACATTTTTAAAATAAAAATTTTTGTACGATCGTACTCTGGATAGTCAGGAGGCACAAGGACGTACATGAATGTTCATACTACTCAAAGGGTTTAAAGGTCATTTTCTTCTTCTTGCAGAATTCCAGCTTGTGTCTTTTGCCATTATCTTACAGGTTATTGATTACACATTGATTCATATGAGTTCTTCATGTACCAATATATATTTTGAATACATAGTCTGTGTTGGACATGTGTGTTACAAGTATCCTTTCTTAGTTCATAGCTTGTCACTCTATTTGTAATGCTTTTGGAAAATGGGAATTCCTACTTAGTTTTGATATTATCTTTACTATGCTGCCCACAGCTGACAGCTGCTCCCCTCACTGACAGAAGCAGCCATCTCTCCTGGCAGGCTCATCTCAGACACCTGGGAAGCCAACACAAGCAAGCGGAAGTAGGATTTTGTGCAGAGACCTACTTTCAACATATTGCTGACTCTCAGATCCTTACTTCAACCCACAGAACAACTGACAACTCAGATTTTTCACCAAGAGCAGCTTCCGGCTCTGACCCAAAACTGAGTCAGTCCACAGATAGCAGCACCTCAGGTCGAGAAGATCTTAATTTTAATGTGGCAGGATTTCAGTTTTTTCTTTTGAACTTAGCTGGATAGATCTTTTGTATTTTCTGCTGAATGTTTCCTAAATTACCTTTCTCAAGTCCTTAATTCAGGGGTCCCCAAACTACGGCCCGCAGGCCGCATGCGGCCCCCTGAGGCCATTTATCCGGCCCCTGCTGCACTTCCGGAAGGAGCACCTCTTTCATTGGTGGTCAGTGAGAGGAGCGCAGGATGCATCCACACCCATAGTTCCCATTGAAATACTGGTCAGTTTGTTGATTTAAATTTACTTGTTCTTTATTTTAAATATTGTATTTGTTCCCATTTTGTTTTTTTACTTTTAAATAAGATATATGCAGTGTGCATAGGGATTTGTTCATAGTTCTTTTTATAGTCCGGCCCTCCAACAGTCTGAGGGACAGTGAACTGGCCCCTGTGTAAAAAGTTTGGGGACCCCTGCCTTAATTCATCGGGACTTCAGTGTCTGTGATGTGAGGTAGGGATCCAGTATCCTTTTACATTTCCTATACTGACAGTGCTTTCATGAGAACAGAGAGGAATGTAACCATTCAGCTCCTTGAACACTTCTGGGCACAGGGAAGTTGCTCTGTTACAGTTGTTGCTATTTTAACCTTTTATTACCTGTTTATTTTAATTTTATTTTTTTCATTTGATCAGTGTGATTCTTCATGAAATCATCAGCATGTACATTTTATGAAAGGTAATTGAGGCAGCTTTGTGTTGGATAAGAGACCAACCTAGAACCTCCTTCCTCCCCCAGACTCTCCTCTAGTATTGTCAGGAGCTTGATCTGTAAGTTTAATCAAAGAGTTAATTGTAATTAATGACTTAATTGATTTGAGTACTTCTTTCCTTTTGGACCTGGCTGGTGATCCAGAATTTCTCTGGCATCTTACCAAATACCTGCTCCCTCTGCTCTGAGTAATCAGGTTGTCTTTAATTAAAAGATTATTCTTGTTGCTTTTGAATTTGCTTATTCAGCTCTATATCACCATATAGGTACCCTCTAAATACATCCAGATTGGTGGTGTGGCCTTCAGTGAATTTCCGCTTGAACGTCTCGGACCAGATTGTAGATGCCGCAAAGAAAACTTGCTTTGGGGACTATTTCCAATTTCTTAGCCATGCTTTAGTGGAAAGGAAAGGCAGAGAAATACTTCTTGGAAAATTAAAACTGCTTAGCCACACTCCTGGGGCTCATTGAGTGCACACAATGAAATCTGGAGCATAAAACACGGAACTTTATAAAGTGAACATAAAAGGCAGCATAAAAAACGGGAAGAATGTTGTCAGTTATATATATGGCCGAGGATGGCTGCTGTTTATTGCTCTGGTGCGGTTGGTTGGAGATTCACTTTGAGGCCAGAGGGCTTCTGGGCAGAACTTGGGAGTAACTGCCTCCAGCCGCTGTTTGTAACAGGGAACAAGGAGCCCAGTACCCGGGAGATGAGCCTTCAGCCTGGGCTGTGAAATCATACCACATGCTCAAGGCTTTTCAGAGGTGCTCAACCACCTTGTGGAAATGCAGTTGTTTACTTGCAGAGTTTCCAGGTGGAAGGATGGCAGGATTCACAGTGAACGACCCCTCTCTTTTCCCTGCTGAAACATTGTTCTTATGGAGTTCTGGATTCTGTTACACATGCTGGTGGCCTGCCCAGATCTGTACTGCACCAGCACATGTAAAGCGTGGCTGTTGCAGGGTTATTGGCTAACTCGCTGTATTTGTATCCTTCACTGGAGGACTCTGCCTTTCCAGATATGAGCCCCTAGACCGGAGAAGACTGGGAGGCAACACCTCCTCCTTCCCCCTGTGGTGGCCCGGATGCAATGTGACATCATTGACTGATGTCAGTGATTGGGGTACAAGTCCCATTCCTTTGCCTCCAGGCAGCACAAAGCCTGCTGTGCAAGTCCCTTCAGAGCTCTCGGGGGGATTGAGGTTGGGCTTGTGTCAACACTGATCCTTTCCTTTCCCACGTGGCTTCCCTCACTTTCTTACTAGACTCACAGGAGAGCACTTGCTCAGTTACTCACTTGCACGGGAAGCCCCACACCAGACTCTTCTGAGGAACACAACCCAAGAAGGCTCTTTCTCAGAGTCTCTTCTCTGGCCCGTCGCACTCTGCTCAGTGGGTGGGGTGTCTCCCTCTGAGTTGTCCCTGCCCCGTTAGGTTCTCTTGAGGGCTGGTCTCATGTGTTGTTCATTGTTAGACTTCCATAAATTCTCCCAACATTTGGATTTCTCGCTCCTATTGATGTGGTTGAAGCTGCCATGGGCAGGTGCGTTGGATGGAGGAAGGAGCTGTGCCTGCCGCTCATGGATTGCCTGGCTCCCCAGGTGGACGTAGGGCGGTTGGCTGTGGCTGTGCCCAGATCCCTAAGTGCTACACCCTGTTAATGAGTCCTGGTTTCCGTATCTCACCTCATTCACCCCTCCCCCGCCCCCAATGATTGCTGTCCCCTCTGTATTTATTAATTTTTTTTGCTTGTTTGTTTGAAGTGAGAAGTGGGGGGTTGGCAGATAGACTCCTACATGCGCCTGACCAGGATCCACCCTGCATGCCCACCAGGGGCAATGCTCTGCCCATCTGGGCAGTTGCTCCACTGTGACTGGAGCCATTCTAGCGCCTGAGAAGGAGGTCATGGAGCCATCCTCAGTTCGCGGGCCAACTTTGCTCCCATGGAGCCTTGGCTATGGGAGGGGAAGAGAGAGATGGAAAGGAGAGGGAGAAGGGTGGAGAAGCAGATGTGTGCTTCTCCTGTGTGCCCTGGCTGGGAATTGAACCCGGGACTTCCACATGCCTGGCCAACACTCTACCGCTGAGCCAACCGGTCAGGGCCTTTCTATTTCTTGTCTTGGCTAGATGGCTTTGACATCCACGAGATTGCTGGAGTTAGAAATTTTGTGACTCATTCTGCTATTTGCTATGTCTCATTCTCTCTCCAACATCTAACCAGTTACTGAGCCCTAAATAATTGCCTCTCTAACCTGCTCCACCTTGTCCTTAACCTCTATTCAGATGCTCCCCCTGTGGACCTGGACACCCATAATCCTCTTCTTCCTGGTTTCCCTGACCTCCTCCTCTTGTAGGCTATCTTCAACACCATCACCATAGTGACCCTCCCAAAGCATATGCACTCTTTTTAAATTTTTTTAAATTAATTTTAATGGGGTGACATTAATAAATCAGGGTACATATGTTCAAAGAAAACATCTCCAGGTTATCTTGTCATCCAATTATGTTGCATACCCATCACCCAAAGTCAAATTGTCCTCTGTCACCTTCTATCTGGTTTTCTTTGTGTCCCTCCCCTCTCCCCTCTTTCTCTCTCTCTTCCCTCCCCCCACCCTAACCACCACACTCTTGTCCATGTCTCATAGTCTCACTTTTATGTCCCAACTATGTATGAAATGATGCAGTTCTCAGTTTTTTTCTGTTTTACTTATTTCACTCTGTATAATGTTATCAAGTTACATCCATTTTGTTGTAAATGATCCGATGTCATCATTTCTTATGGCTGAGTAGTATTCCATAGTATATATGTACCATAGCCTTTTAATCCACTGTCTTCTGATGGACACTTGGGCTGTTTCCAGATCTTCGCTATTGTGAACAATGCACCACGAACATGGGGGCACATTTCTTCTTTTCGAACAGTGCTGTGGTGTTCTTAGGGTATATTCCTATAAGTGGGATAGCTGGGTCAAAAGGCAGTTCGATTTTTAATATTTTGAGGAATCTCCATACTGTTTCCATAGTGGCTGCACCAGTCTGCATTCCCACCAGCAGTGCAGAAGGGTTCCCTTTTCTCCACATCCTCGCCAGCACTTGTTCTGTGTTGTTGCTGATGAGCGCCATTCTGACTGGTGTGAGGTGATATCTCATTGTGGTTTTAATTTGCATTTCTCTAATGATTAGTGATGTTGAGCATTTTTTCATATGCCTATTGGCCATCTGTATGACCTCTTTGGAGAAATTTCTATTCATTTCTTTTGCCCATTTTTTGATTGGATTGTCTTCCTATTGTTGAGTTCCCTCCCCCCCCCCGCCCCCCCCCCCCGGGACAGAGAGAGGGATAGATAGGGATAGACAGGAATGGAGGGAGGTGAGAAGCATCAATCATTAGTTTTTCGTTGCCGTTGTGACACCATAGTTGTTCATTGATTGCTTTCTCCCATGTGCCTTGACCGCGGGCCTTCAGCAGACTGAGCAACCCCCTGCTGGAGCCAGTGACCTGGGGTCCAAGCTGGCGAGCTTTTGCTCAAGCCAGATGGGCCCACACTCAAGCTGGCGAGCTCGGGGTCTCGAACCTGGGTCTTCCGCATCCCAGTCCGACACTCTATCTACTGCGCCACCGCCTGGTCAGGCCTGTTGTTGAGTTTTATAAGTTCTTTATAAATTTTGGTTATTAACCCCTTATCAGACGTATTGTCGAATATGTTCTCCCATTGTGTGGTTTGTCTTCTTATTCTGTTCTTATTGTCTTTAGCTGTGCAAAAACTTTTTAGTTTGATATAGTCCCATTTGTTTTTCCTGCCTTTTATTTCATTTGCCCGTGGAGATAAATCGGCAAATATATTGCTGCTACAGATGTCGGAGAGCTTGCTGCCTATGTTTTCTTGTAAGTTGCTTATGGTTTCATGGCTTACATTTAAGTCTTTTATCCATTTTGAGTTTGTTTTTGTGAATGGTGTAAGTTGATGGTCTAGTTTCATTTTTTTGCAGGTAGATGTCCAATTATCCCAACACCATTTGTTAAAGAGGCTGTCTTTACTCCATTGTATGTTCTTTCCTCCTTTGTCAAATATCAGTTGTCCATAAAGGTGTGTATTTATTTCTGAGTTCTCTGTTCTGTTCCATTGATCTATGTGCCTGTTCTTATGCCAGTACCAGGCTGTCTTGAGTACAATGGCCTTCTAGTAAACCTTGATATCCGGAAGAGTGATACCTCCTGCTTTATTTTTCTTTTTAAGATTGCTGAGGCTATTCGTGTTCTTTTTTGGTTCCATATAAATTTTTGGAATATGTGTTCTATATCTTTGAAGTATGTCATTGGTATTTTAATTGGTATTGCATTAAATTTATAAATTGCTTTGGGTAATATAGACATTTTAATGATGTTTATTTTTCCTAACCATGAGCATGGTATATGCTTCCACTTGTTTGTATCTTGATTTCTTTTATCAATGTTTTATAATTTTCCGAGTACAAGTCCTTAACCTCCTTGGTTAAATTTACTCCTAGGTACTTTATTTTTTTGGCTGCAATAGTGAAGGGGATTGTTTTCTTAATTTCTTTTGCTGACAGTTCATTGTTTGTATATAGAAATGCCTCTGATTTCTGAGTATTAATTTTATATCCTGCTACCTTGCTGAATTCATTTATCAGGTCCAGTAGTTTTTGAACTGAGACTTTAGGGTTTTCTATATATAATATCATATCATCTGCAAATAATGACAGTTTTACTTCTTCTTTTCCAATTTGGATGGCTTTTATTTTTCCTTCTTGTCTGATTGCTGTGGCTAAGACTTCCAGAACTATGTTGAATAAGAGGGTGAAAGGGGGCACCCCTGCCTGGTTCCTGATCTTAAGGGGATTGCTTTTAATTTTTGCCCATTTAGTATGATGTTTGCTGTGGGTTTGTCATAGATGGCCTTTATCACATTAAGGAATGTTCCCTGTATTCCCACTTTACTGAGAGTTTTGATCATGAATGGGTGCTGGATTTTATCAAATGCTTTTTCTGCGTCTATTGAAATTATCATGTGATTTTTGTCCTTCCTTTTGTTTCTGTGATGAATCACAATGATTGATTTGCGAATATTGAACCAACCTTGCCTCTCCAGAATAAATCCCACTTCATCATGGTGTATGATTTTTTTCATATCTTGCTGGATCCGGTTGGCTAATATTTTGTTGAGAATTTTAGCATCTAAATTCATCAGGGATATAGGCCTATAATTTTCTTTCTTTGTGTTGTCTTTGCCCGGTTTTGGGGTCAGAATTATGCTTGCCTCATAAAAGGAGTTTGGAAGTCTTCCTTCCTCTTGAATTTTTTGAAATAGCTTGAGGAGGTGTTAGTTCTTCTTTGAATTTTTGGTAGAATTCACTTGTGAAGCTTTCAGGCCCAGGACTTTTCTTTGTTGGAAGTTTTTTGATAACTGTTTCTATCTCATTTGTTGTAATTGGTCTGTTTAGGTGTTCTGATTCTTCCAGATTGATTTTTGGAAGATTATATGATTCAAGAAATTTGTCCATTTCACCTAGGTTGTCTAATTTTTTGGTATAGAGTTCTTCATAGTATTTTCTTACAATACTTTGTATTTCTGTTGTGTCAGTTGTTATTTCTCCACTCTCATTTCTTTTTTTCTTTAAGCTTTATTTATTTATTTATTTATTACAAGGACAGAGAGAGAGTTAGAGAGAGGGATAGATAGGGACAGACAGACAGGAACGGAGAGAAGTGAGAAGCATCAATCATTAGTTTTTCATTGTCGTTGCAACACCATAGTTGTTCATTGATTGCTTTCTCACATGTGCCTTGACTGCGGGCTTTCAGCAGACCGAGCCACCCCTTGCTGGAGCCAGCGACCTTGGGTCCAAGCTGGCGAGCCTTTTGCTCAAGCTAGATGGGACCGTGCTCAAGCTGGCGAGCTCGGGGTCTCGAACCAGGGTCTTTCGCATCCCAGTCCGATGCTCTATCCACTGCGCCACTGCCTGGTCAGGCTCTCATTTCTAATTTTATTTATTTGAGTCCTTTCTCTTTTTTTCTTGGTGAGTCTAATTAAAGGTTCATTGATCCTGTTTACCTTTTCAAAGAACCAGCTCCTGGTTTCATTGATCCTCTGTATTGTTTCCTTAGCCTCTATGCCATTTATTTCTGCTCTGATCTTTATTATTTCCTTCCTTCTACTAGTCCTGGACTTTATTTGCTGTTGTTTTTCTAGTTCTTTTAGATGCCTGGTCAGGTTGCTTATTTGAGCTTTTTCTAGCTTCTCATGGTATGCCTGTAGTGATATGAACTTCCCTCTCAGTACTGCTTTTGCTGTGTCCCATAAATTTTGAGTTGATGTATGCTCATTATCATTGGTTTCTAGAAACTTTTTTATTTCTTCTTTGATCTCATTGTTGAAACATGCTACTTAGTTTCTAAATGTTTGAGTATATTTTAGATTTTCTTTTGTGTTTAATTTCTAGTTTCATGGCATTGTGATCAGAGAAAATGCTTGATATGATTTCAATCTTCTTAAATTTGTTGAGACCACTTTTGTGTCCTAATATGTGGTCTGTCCTAGAGAATGTACCATGAGCGCTTGAAAAGAATGTATATTCTACTGCTTTAGGGTGAAAAGTTCTGAAGATATCTATTAAATTGAGTTGATCTAGTGTGTCTTTTAAGTCTGCTGTTTCTTTGTTAATTTTTTTTCTTAAGCATCTATCCAGTAATGTTATTGGGGTATTGAAATCCCTTACTATTATAGTATTGCTGTTAATCTCACTCTTTATATCCATCAAAGTCTGCTTTATGTATGTCGGGGCTCCTATGTTTGGTGTGTAGATATTTATAATAGTTATATCTTCCTGTTGAATTGTTCCCTTTATCATTATGTAGTGTCCTTATTTATCTCTTACTACAGCCTTTGTTTTAAAGTCCATTTTGTCAGATATAAGTATTGCTACCCCAGCTTTTTTTCATTTCCATTTGCATGAAATATATTTTTCTATCCTTTTACCTTCAGTCTATGTGCATCTTTTGTTTTAAGGTGTGTCTCTGGTAGACAGCATATGTATGGGTCCTGTTTCTTTATCCATGCAGCTACCCTATGTCTTTTGATTGAATCATTTAATCTATTTACATTTAAGGTTATTATTGATATGTAGTTGTTTACTG
This sequence comes from Rhynchonycteris naso, assembly GCA_037038555.1. Taxonomy (NCBI): domain Eukaryota; kingdom Metazoa; phylum Chordata; class Mammalia; order Chiroptera; family Emballonuridae; genus Rhynchonycteris; species Rhynchonycteris naso. Next base: position 59,183,337 of record CM073004.1, on the reverse strand, counting down.
CCATTTTATTCTTTAAAGCTGTATTCTTCTTTTGCTATATTCTTTTCCCCCTTTCAACTGTTCACAACAGACCTCTTAGCATCTCTTGCAGAATTGGTTTGGTTTTTATGAATTCCTTGAATTTTTTTTTTTTTTTTGTCTGGGAAGCTCTTTATTTCTCCTTCAGTTTTAAACGTTAGCCTTGCTGGATAGAGTAGTCTTGGCTATTGGTTTTTGTTCTGCATTACTTTGAATATATCTTGCCATTCCCTTCTGACCTCAAGTGTTTCTGTTGAGAAGTCCAATGTCATCCTTATGGGGGCTCCTTTGTAGGTGATAGCCTTTTCTTCTCTAGCAGCTTTTAAAATTTTCTCTTTATCACTTAGTTTTGGCATTTTAACTATGATGTGTCTTGGTGTAGATCTCTTAGGGTTTCTCTTTAATAGAGTTCTCTGTGCTTCTTGAACGTGAGAAACGTTTTCCAGTCTTAATTTAGGGAACTTTTCAGCTATTATTTGATTGAACAAAGTTTCTATCCCTTGTTCTTTCTCTTCTTCTTCAGGAACCCCTATGATGTGGATGTTATTTCTCTTCATGTTGTCACAGAGCTCCCTTAGAGTTTCCTCAGATTTTTTGAGTCTCTTTTCTTTTTTTCTGCTCTGCTTCTGTGCATTTGTTTATTTTGTCCTCTAACTCGCTGATTCAATCCTCAGCTTCATCCATTTTGCTTTTCATTTCTTCCATTGTGATCTTCAATTCTGATACTGTATTTGTCATTTCTGTCTGATTCTTTTTTTTTTTTAATTTCAATTTCCATTTTTATACTTGTTATCTTTTTAATTATGTGTTCATAATGACTATCCATTGTTGATCTAAGCTCTTTGAACATCCTAACTATCATTATTTTAAACTCTGCCTCAGGTAGTTTGGTTATATCTGATTCATTCAGATCCTTCTCTGGGGATTTCTCTTGATTCATTTGGGTTGCATTCCTCTGCCTGCCCATTTTGTCTGTGTGTAAGAAGGATTTGGCTACTGGAGTCCAATGGTGTTTCCTCTGTGTTCCCTAGGTGTGGTCCGTCTGCAGGGCTGCCCAGGGCGGTTGGGTGTGGGTGTTACTGGTGCCAACTGCTGTAGGTGCTGCTGCAGTCTCCACCTAGCTTCTGCGGGAGGGGCTGTGTTCTTGTGCCAGGCTCTATAAGCCTCAGCTGGTCTCAGACTTCGCCCCTCTCCCACGGGTGGGATTGCGCACCACACTCGGGCCACAGCCTGGGCTCCAAAGGCAAGGGTGAGCACTTTTGCTTAGCTGCGGGTCCTTGTCAGCCTGTTCCTCTGGCCGGGAGGGGCTTCTGGTGCCCACTCAGCTGCAAGCCAGGCTTCTGCCCTGCCCCCACCAACCTTGGCTCCTCGGCTGGGAGGGGCTGCTGCTACTCGCTCAGTTGCCAGCCCGGCTTCCGCCCCGCCCCTGCCAACCTCGGCTCCTCCGCCAAGCTGCTGGTGCGCGCTCAACCTCGAGCCCTGGCTTCCGCCCCACCTCCGCGGGAAAAGCTGGTTCATACAGGGCTTCAAGCCTTGGAGGCTGGGTGAGGCTGCGCGTCTGCCTGCCCCTGCCCAGTGGCGGATCTCTGCCCATTCCAGGCTCCCGCTTTCCCCCCACAGGTGGGGTCGCAGGCGGGCTGCGGCCGCCGGACCACTTTCGTGCATTCCCTTTGCCCCGCTGGGCTAGACCAAGCTCACGCCAGCTGGCTCGGTCTCTGCCCCCACTGGTGGAACCGTGCTCCCGCGTCCCACCGCTGCCCGCCCTCCAGCAAGCCCTCAGCAGTGTGGGTGAGGGCGCTGCAGCTCAGACCCTAACACTGCATACTGTAGTCCTGAAAGCTCCCTCCTTCTAAGAGACTGAGCTCTAGTGGCCGCGGGGGGAGCCTGTTTGGGTGGTGTCCTGCTTCCCCTTGCTGCTTCCCTCGCATATGCATTCTTAAAGCTCTCAGGTGAATTCCTAGGACCTCAAATCAAATCTAAGCTCTACTAAAATGGTACTCAGCCCCCAGCCCCAGGGTCCCCCTCATCGTGTACCATCTCTTTCTCTTCTCTCACCTCAGCAGGGCAGATGCTGTGTCCTTTGATAAAGGCACCCACTGTTACTCCCTGAGGTCTCGTGTTCAACTCCCTGGCAGGTGCTGTTACCACGGTACTCTGCCCAGCCTTCTGTCATCACACTTGTCACAAGGCAGCTCCCTCCATCTGCTTGTGATGGCTGAGGCAGTATCTTAATCATTCTTCTGTCGGTGGTAGGAAGCTTAATATTTTGTACACATTGGGCATAGAGTAAAAACAAACAATCTTAAAAATTCTTAATTGAGTGGCTTTCAATGTTTTGTTATTAGCAAAATAAAAGTTTTGAGGCCCTTCCTCCCCATGTAATAGTATTTGATAGTGTTTTTTGTTTTGGGAATATCTAATGGCCAAGGGTACTGTGGATTCAGTTGTGCTGTTTAGTAATTTGGGTTTTATTAGCAACAATACAATCTCCAAACATTTGAAAAATAACCATTTTTATATGCATAACATGTTATTTATATCAGACCAGAGGTCACAAACTTAAAGGCTGTACAGGGCCCAGGTCCTCCCAGAAACAAGGATGTCAGATCAACAGGGCAAGCCTGAGGGTCAAGGGCTGCTGACCTCAGCCTCAGATGCGTCCTGAGCATTTGAGAGGAGGGACTGTGGGGACTGCACGTGGCATCTGACGAGGCAGCTGCTTTCTGACTGCCAGGTGGTAAGTGAGGGCCTGGTGCTGAGATCCTCAGATAGTTGTTTTTTAAAGCATGACAACTGACTCAAAATATTAAAATGAACCAAAGCAGCCAGACTGTAAAAACAAAATCCTGTACTTTATCAAAAACTGTGTCACAGGACCCAGCAGTTTCATTTCTGTTTTCAAAAGAATTGAAATAGGCATTTGTATATCAGTGTTTACTGCAGCATGATTTGCAAGAGTCAAAATGTAGAAACAGCCCTGATAGCGTCGCTCAGTTGTTTACAGCGGCATGCACCAAGGTTGTAGGTTCGATTCCTGGTCAGGGCACATACAAGAATCAACCAGTGAATGCATAAATAAGAGGAACAACAAGTTGATGTTTCTTTCTCTCTCTCTCTTCTTTCTCTCTAAACTTAAAAAAACAAATAGTAGCAACAACCCAGGTGTCCATCAACAGCTGAGTGGATAAACAAAAGGTGGCATATCCCTACAATGGAATATTATTCACCCTAAAAAGGATTGAAATTCTAACACATGCTGCCATATGGACGAACCTTGAAAATATTATGCTGACTTAAATAACCAATCACAAAAATGTTACATGCTTCTACTTATATGAAATTCATAGAGACAGTAAGTAGACTAGAGGCTACTGAGGGCTGGGGGGAAGAGGAGTGGAGACGTATAGCTAATGGTTAGACTTTCTATTTGGGGTGAAAACAAGTTTTGGAAATACATAGCAAAAGTTAACACATCATTGTGAATGTAACTAAAGCCACCAAATGGTACACCTAAAAATGGTTAAATGGCAAATTTTGGTCTATGTATGTTATCACAATAAAAAAAAATCTAAGAGAAAACTGTGTGTTAGCCACACAGTTGTACTGTGTGCTTGCTTTTGTATAGACCCTGTAACCCAAAGTATGTGTTTACTGTGAGTGGCAGGGCTGTCACTTTGTAGTTCATTTGTCTCAAGTTTTGCTTTTTATTTTTTACTTTTACCCGGCAAATTGGCCTCAATGTGTTGTTTTGAAGGTTTCAGATGCCAGGCTCAGATATTGATAACAGAGCAGGGGATTAATGAGGCACCTAGGGGGGCTTAAAAGAATTTATAAAGGGCAATGTGATACTTAAAATTTATTTTATTTTATTTTATTGATTGATTTTGGAGAGAGAGACATTCATTTATTGTTCCACTCATTTATGCATACATTGGTTGGTTCCTGTATGTGTCTGGGCTGGGGATTGAATCCACAACCTTGGCATATGGGGACAACGCTCTAAACTAAGCTACCTGGCCAGGGCAGAAATATGATACATTTAATATTGAGCTGTATGTGGCGTCCTTGACTGGAAAGAGAAGAAAGACGAAGAAGCATTGGCTGTAACCAGCAGTTGATAATAGTTCTGGAATATTCAAAAGTATTCAGGCAAGCCAGACAGTGCTTGAAGAAATACAGCCAGCACCTTTTTGCTTTGGAAATTCATTTGGCAGCAGGAAGTGCGAAGGAAGAGCTTTACTTATAGTCTCTGCTCCCTGATATTTCAGGAATTCATTTCACTAGCAACTTAACACTAGACTATTTTCTTTCCCTCACAAAGGACAGGCAGTGCCCATCTGAGACGGGAAAGATGGTGGCTGGCTGAAACTGCTTCTCTTAAAGTTAACTTCTTAGCAACCCACCTAACAATGACCGTGGAAAGGAAGAAATTGGGGTTAGCAGGGATCCTGGCAGCAGGCAAGCAGCCAGATCTGTTTCCGGGGAGTTTGAGGTGTCTAGACGTGATGCGTTTGAACTCTTGGTACATTTCCAGGTCATTGTTATTGTTTGGCCCCTAGCTGCTTCTGCTGAAATTTACATAGTTCAGAGAGGTCTTTTGGATCAACTCTCAGCTTCCCTTAAATTGACTGAAAAAGTGACCACTTTTAAAGTCATTCCTTCTCTTTGCTCAGCCTGCCTTCCCTGAGGTTTACTTGTTTACCCAGGGCAGCTTCCACTTTCTTTTTGTCTTGACTTTTGAAGGAAGAGGTATCTGAGTCTGTTTGCCATACGATTTTCTTTTATGTTTGCAGCCGATCTTGATATAATGTAGTCTCCTGTGTATACGTAGTTACTGAAGTGCTAAATATAAAATATTTACTTTTTTTTTGAAGTTATTTCTCCTTAAATATTGATATTTCAAGTTCCCATTTTTCTATGTCTAGATCAGTGGTTCTTAACCTGGGTTCTCTTGAACCCTAGGGGTTCGATGAGTCTGTCTCAGGGGTTCGGAGAAGCCTCTGCAGTGGAGGCCAGAATAAAGTAATACCGTAATTTGCTGTGAATTCATGCATTTTGTTGATTTTGTTCTTTGAGCAAGGTGATGTTCATGCACGGCTCATTTTGTACACCAGTAAAAATACATATACCTATGTTTTGAATTTGGAAAAAAAAATCCTATTTTATTTATCACTAAAGAAGGGTTTGGTGAATGCGCATATGAAACTGGTGGGTTCGGTACCTCAAAAAAGGTTAAGAACCACACTGGTCCAGATTGAGGAGAAAGCATTTCTTTTTTCTTATTTCAGTCACCCATTGAACAGATGTTAATTTAATATTGTTCATCCTCATCTCCTGGGACATCCAGCAGCGAGTAGCTTACAGTCTCTGCCCTCAGGAAGTTTACATTCTGGTGAGGCAGATGGACATGAACATTTCAGAGTAAGAGGGGTTGTGGTATCAGTGAGCACAGGGAGTTCCAGGAGCCCAATGGAGAGACGTAATTCTGTGTTGGGAGATTGGGAAGACTTCCTGGAGGAAGTGACATCCACACTGAGTCTTGAAAGACAGTAGGAGATGGCCATATCAAGGGGTATGAGGCTGTGCACGCAGAGGGGGCCAGAGGCGATAGAGGACACTATCTGTTTGGGGAAATATAAGAACCTCAGTGTGAGAGCAGGGTAGCCCATGCGGAAAGGGGACAGAAGAAGCGCCCAGTGAAGAGGTAAGTAGGTGTGTGACATTCCAAAGTTCTTTGTCTTGAAGTCAGGAGCCTCTCAGAAAAAAATGTAAGCAGAGAAGTAACTTGATCAGAGTTTAATTTTAGCAAGCTTCCTGCAGGTGGCTTTAACAATCAATCTATCTATTGGAGGTATAATTACATACCATAAAATGGCCAGATTTTAGTCAATGGCCAGTTTGGTTGATGACGTTTGATAATTGTATACACTCATGTTACCATCACCCGAAACCAGAAACAGGACATCTCTATTACCCTAGAAAGTTTCTCTGTGTTCCTGTCCATTTAGCCCCTCCCTATGGCCACGTTCTAACTTTTATCTCGTTATGTCTTTCTTGGATTTGATGTGGATGGTGGTTACACAGTAGGTACTCTGTTGTGTTTGACTTTTTTTCAGTCTACGTAATTTGAAACTCATTTACATTCTTGCGTTTGTATTGTAAGTAGTAGCTTCTTTTTATTGCTGAGTAGTGTTTCATTGTACGGATGAAACTCAGTTTATCCATTCTTCTGTTAATGGACATTTGGGTTATTTTTAAGTTTTGGCTTTGACAAATAAAGGTGCTGTAAACATTCTTGTACAAGTCTTTTTTGTGGATTTATATTTTCATTTCTCTTGGATAAGTGATAGTGGCCTTGCTACGTCTGGCTGATTTTTTTTCTTTTATTCATTATAGAGAGGAGACACACACACACACACACAGAGAGAGAGAGAAAGAGGGGAGGAGCTGGAAGCATCAACTCCCATATGTGCCTTGACCAGACCAGTGCAGGGTTTTGAACTGGCGACCTCAGTGTTTCCAGGTCGACGCTCTATCCACTGCGCCACCACAGGTCAGGCCGTCAGGCTGATTTTTAAAGGCTACATTGGAGCTGAAGAGTGAGACCCTGGTGTACAATCCAACTGAACAATGAAAGGGTTCAGAAATAAGGTAATTTAATACTGGAGATGAAGAACAGTGAAAAATCCCTTCAATGAGGACGCTGGATTGACGGGGCTAGGTTATAGACAAGTGGAGAGGAGAAAAAGGATCACTGGACATGAGAATGAACGGCAATGTATTCCCCTGGGACAGGGAATGCCAGAGGTACAGGGTTGGGAGGGATGGTAAAAGGTTTAGTTTGCGACAGTTGAGTTTGAGATACTTATAGGCAGGAGTAGGGGCCAGGAGGCCATTGGCTTCATGAATCTGGAGGCCAGAAGAGAAATCTGGTCTGCAGGTATGGAACTGGCAGTGGTCGTCATGGAGAAGGCAACAAAGGCCATTGGAGTGGAGATCTCCAAGGAGGGGAGAAAGACCCACAGACTGAGAGAAGATATTTATGGCACATCGTCACCAATGCAGCATTTGATTTCAGAGTAAAGAACTGTCAAGTATTAATAAGACAAGCATAAACAATCTAATAGAAAATGGACAAAGGGAAAAATGAGAGTTTTCAGAGAAGAGAAAACAAGAAGATGATTAAACTCGTTGAGCTTTGTCTAGTTTACAAGTCATTAGAGAAATTCAGTTACAACCATAGTGATAGACTAGACCCTTTAGATGGGCAGAAACAATAAATTCTCAGCAACACGTGATGGGAAGGATGAGAAGCAGTGGGTGCTCTCATACACTGCTGACAGGAGTGTAAATGAGGGCAACCTCTAAAGAAAACCATCTGTTTTATGCAATAATAATAATAAACCTACTCTATAAGGGGGCAGTAACTCTACTCCTGAGAACATCACCAAGTAGATCTGTCACACATTTATACCAGAATATATGCACAAAGAGACGTATAGCAGCATTGTTTATATGCACACAAATATGGAGATAGCCCAAGTGTCCATTAACCAAAGAATGAATAATGGAAGAAACTGTGGTAATAGTTGTTCAGCGGAATACTGTGCAACAGTGAGAACGAATGCATTTGAACAGCAGGTGACAACATGGAGGAATCTCACAAACAGTGTCAAGGGAAAAAGCAAGTAGCAGAAGAGCATATGTCATATGATGTTCTTTTAAAACATTTTAAACTGAGAAAAATAGTATTTTCTATTGTTTAAGGACCCACACCCAAACAGTAGAAATGGGACAAAAATGCCAAATTAGAATTGTGGTTTCCTCCAGGTGCGTGGAAGAGGTGGTAACCGGGGGTCTTCTGTCTGGATGGTTGATGATAATGCTTTGTTTTCTTGAGCAAGTACTGCGTACAAGTGTTCATTGTGTGTCTCGTTGTGCCCTTTTGCATTGTTGACTGGTTTCAAAGGGGAGGGAGCTGAAGATAGAGCTTTGGGAACCCTAACAGGTGAGGCAGTGAGATTTAAAGTTTTTTTGACTCTGACCTACAAAGAAATAGTTTATATTCTACATGTGCACATGCATACACATAGAAATGAGGCAGAGACAAAAGTTTCACGAGAGCTCCTTATCCTTTGCTAGGAGATATACAAAAATGTTGACCCTGGCTGGATAGCTCAGTTAGTTAAGAGCATTGTCCTGAAGCACAGGGGTTGCTGGTCCAATCCCCAGTCAGGGCACATGCAGGGACAGATTGATGTTTCTGTCTTTCTCTCTCTCTCTCCCCCTCTCCCACTAAAATCAATCAATCAATCAAATAAAATTTATAAAAATGTTGGTCATGACCTTCTATGTCAGTTGTTCTCAACTAGGAACGATGGCAATTTGACAATGTCTGGAGACATGTTTGATGGTCATGACTGGCATCCAGTAAGTAGGTGCCAGCGGTGCTGCTATACCACTATTAAAGCGCAGGGCGGCCCCCCACCACAGGGCATCACGCAGCTCGAGTGTCAGTAATGCCACGGTTGAGCAGCCCTGCTCTCAGTTGCTTTCCTGGCGTAGGTTGAAGACGTACAGTTGGAAAAGCAGTTATGGAAGGCCGGGGAAAGGATTGGCTAACCAGACATCAGGAAGACCAGGGGTGTGTGTGCTGGTAGGAAGCCGAGGGAGGATGTTCCAGAGGACTGGGGGAAGCGTCGTCTGGAATGTGTTCATGGAGGCTGGCAGCTAAGACCGGGCTGGTGTGCTGGTGACCGCAGCTAGGGGAGTGTCACTGGAGGGGGCGGGGAGGCCACCAGAGTTAGTGGAGTGGGGAAAGAAGATGAGGGTGGTGGGGTGGGCTGTGAAGAAGAGAGGAATAAAAGAGCAGATGGTAGGTTTAAAGCAGGATTCTTTTTTTTTTTTTTCAAGATGGTAGAGTCTTGGCACATTAAAATGATGAGGGGATGGAGCTGGTTGGAGGGACGTTTGAGGGGGTAAGAGCGAGTTAACTGAGCGGAGCCAGTGCCTGGGGAGTTGGGAGTAGACGAAATCCTGACCAAGACCGCATGTTGGCTTGAGGAAGGAGGAAGGAAGGGTACAGGGACAAGTGAGTTTGGGGTGAACAAGATGTTGAAGTCATTGTTGCCTCATTCTTTGTGAAGTGAGGGGGGAGGGGGAGGTGATGGGCTCTGAGGCTTGGGTCAAGGAGAGGGGGATGGACATGTCTTTTGAGATGGCTCAGTGCAGAGCTGAGCAGGTTTGCTGGCAGCCCTGAGGGCCTCTGGGAAATGAAGACCATGAGTCTGTTATGGCATCAGCTTTGGTGGTTAGGTGGTTTTCTCCGTGGTGCTCAACATCTGGGAGGAAGAAACGGAGGAGGTGATAGAAGGATCTGGGTTTGGGATTTGGTCGGTTGGGTGTATATGAGGGAGTTGAGGTCATTGGCCAGTGGACAGTTGGTGGGAGCAGGAGAAAGGAGGTGAAGACAGAGGACTATCAGATAAGTGGAAAATAGAGGGGTTGGCATTATGGGAAATGGGAGAGTTGGGGTCGTGGGAGAAGCTGAGAAAGATCTGAAGGGGAAGGCATGTATAGAGGGTGGAAGGAAGAGGAGTGAGATGCTGGGAGGTACTGTCAGAGGTGGAGCAGTCCTGAGTGGTTCCGGGAGAGTCCAGGATGTCCCTTTGAGAGGAAGGCAGTAACACAGAAGAGGAGGTTACAGAATGAGCATGAGGAACTGATGTGACAGTGTGCTTGGTATATTCTAAGGTGATTCAGAATGACACCCGGACTTGGTGTTCAGGGGAGACTGAGCCAGGTGACAGGGTCTTCAGTGAATGGGAGAGAATGACTGGTAGAGGTTGGTGGACATTTCACCCCAGGTGGGGACTTTTATTTTGGCTTTGGGGGTAAGAGTCTGCCTTTCTATCAAAAGTTCCAGCGCAGTGTGAAATCGTTCCAAGTGGTACGTAGAAAGATAAGGATCAGGATGGGGATGTGGGTGTGAGATTAGGGCAAAGGATGTCTGGGAGGCAGGAAGAATTTAAGCTTGAAATAGGGCCGAGAGGCATGATGAGAGTGAATAGCTCTATGGTTCTCTCTGGTGGTTTGGAGGTTCCAGTCTTTCCCCTGGAAACAACTCAGGAAGTGTTCGGCTGAACCTAACGTGATGCTGTCCAGATTTCTACCTTGGAGTGGGTTGGCTGTGCGTTCTCTTTTGTGAGTGAGGACAGAGGATGGAGAATCCATATTGCCAGGATTTGGCACTGGAAGGCCTTATACGGCGTCTGAATATTTCATGATTCTTTGATTCTCCAGAGGCCTATCTACTGGAAATGTGAAATATTCTCAATGGCCTTTCTTTTTTGTTTCTAGAAAAAACTTCTCTTTCTAGAAGGAGAAGACATCCTGCGGGGTTCAGTTCTATTCATCACCTTCATCACAGGGTGTGATAAGCCATGTCGGGTCCTCTAACGTCCGCAGTGAACACACCTTTCCTGACAGGAGTGTGAAATTCTATTGGAGAAGTTAAAACATTTTCCTTTAATGGCTTAGAGGAAGGTGTTGCCTTTTTCATGAAAGTTTTATATATTTGACCTATTTAATTTTTTTCCATAGGAAATAAAAGATGGCATTTTCTTACTTTCCTTCCAAAAAAAGAGAAGTCTTGGATTTTCTTGGCAAGGAAATGCCTGGGTGTGCCATGGAATGGAATGTTTGATGTTTGGAAATGGGAAAAATGTACTGTACCCCCATACCCCCACTTTAAACTAGTAAAGGGAATGAAAAGTGAATATTTCAATTGCAGTGGATATGATAAATGGTTTTCTTTTGAAAGCTTTAGTATCAGAATAAAAAGTTATGTTTTGATTATTTTCCTATTTTTTTTTCTAAAAATATGAACATTTCTTTTTGGAAGTAACGTTGGAATCTGTAAATAGCATTGACTGAACACAGCCTCCAAGAGGTATCAAAGAATAGGTGAAAAGATTGAGTAAAAATATACAAGAAAGGGCTGATTCAATAACTGCCGTATTTTTCACTCCATAAGATGCACTTTTTCCCCCCAAAAGTGGAGGGGAGAATGCCTGTGTTTCTTATGGAGCGAAAAATATGGTAAGTGCTGAGTGCCCGATTGTTTACATAGTCTAATGTGAAATGGGGAGAAGAAAGCAAGCAAAGCATGAGAGGCGGAACCGGAGGGTGAGTGACGTCTGGGGGAACTCTGGAGTGGTCAGTTGAAGGCCAGATTAAAATGTTAGAATGGAGGGACGTTCCGTAAAGAAATGACTGTCTGGAGTCGAGAAAGGGTGATGAGGAAACAAGGCATAACTAAACTTACAAAGGCATGAAGGGGAAGGAGAAGAGATGTTTCTCACCGGAATGGTGACTTTATGAGAAAAGTGAAAACGCATCAGCTCCTGTTACCGCTTCAGTAATTCCCAGAATCCTTTGTTTTAAGGCAACATACTCCCTTTCCCTTTCTGAGTGTGAAAACAAACTCTTTCGTAAGAGTAGATCCCCCCCCCCCCCCACCTTCTTTAACTTCCCAAAGCAGTATTTTTCAAGATGTGTTGCACCGAATGGTGTTTCATTTGGCTGTTCAGAGGAAATTAGGAATTTTGCACTCATAGGAAAGTAGTCTTGGATCTGAATATGACAGGTTGAGGAATGCGGGGTTTCTGTAGGCAGTCAGCAGGCCTGATGCATAGAGGAAGGACTTCATCAGATGTAGGTGAGGCTGATCTCTTAAAGAGAGAGGAATCTGGCAGTAGAACTAGGTGCGTTCTGCAGAGACCAGCTGGAAGGCTCTAACTGCTCAAGGAGTTCAGCTTGGATGATGGCAATGGAGTTGGGGAGGAGATGGGTAAATTAAGAGATGTTTTGTAGGGGCATTCATCAGAACTTAATTAAGTGTCGGGAGTTGGGGATGAAGAGTGTTTCGAATGTTACTAAGGTTTAAAAATGTTTAGGCCCTGTTTGGGTGGTTCAGTGAATAGAGCGTCATCCCAGCACACCAAGGTCGCGGGTTCTATCCCCAGTTAGTGCATGTAGGAGAAGCAATCAGTGAGTGCACAGTCAGATCAAGCAGCTAAGTGGAATAACCAGTTGATGCTTCTCTTTTTTTCTCTCTCAACCTTTCTCTCTCTCTTTCCCTCCTCTCTTTTTCTCTCTTTCAAATCAATGAAGAAATTAAAAAAATTATTTTAATTAGAGTTCATTTTAAAAATAGATATTACATTCATATGGGTCATAATTCTAGAGGGTATACTGTTTTCCTCTTACCTCTCTGTCCCATTGTTTCACTCCCCAGTGATTGTCACCAATGTTGTCAATATGCTTCTAGTGATACCTAATGCTTGTATAAGCAGATGTGTGAATGTGGGTGTTCTCCCCCCATTTTATTCTACCCAATAGCAATTTTTTTTAATATAGTATTTTTTTAGGGTAATTCCAGAGCAGTAGATAAAAGGCCCCTCATTCTTTTGTTATGACTATGTAGTAGTACATTTTGTGGAGCTGTTATAATAATGTGTTCATCATATGAATGCCCCTTTAGTTGGCTCCAGTCTTTTGCTATTACAAGGCATATACATTGCAATACCTGTCCATACATAGTTTCTTGCATGTGTAACTATTTCTGTGGAGTAAATGTTAAGAATGGAGATACTTGAGTCAGAGGGTACGTGCATTTTTAAATTTTGTGCTTAACTGCCCCTCATAAAGATTGCATACTTCCGTCAGCAAAATACGAGAGTGGATATGGTGTGTTTGTTAAAGCTTTTGGATAGTTGACAATCTGAGATTTGAAAATAAAATAATTTCTCGGTTCAGTTGTAATCTGTTTTTTTTTTTTTGTCAATGAAGTTGAACTCGTTTTCATTTATAGAGAGCCACTGATATCTCTTTACCTGTGAACTATCTTTACATTACTTGACCATTTTTTTCCATTAGGTTATTCATTCTCTCTTGGTACGAGCTTTATATATCCTAGGGCGAAATTAGCCCGGTGACTGTGATAGGAGTTGCAAATATTTCTCACATTTCGTGGTTTGCTTTTGACTTTGCTTTTGGTGTTTGTTTGTTTTTTTATCATGCAGTAATTTTAACTTCTGTAATTGTATTTGTTAGACTCTTTACTGCACAGTTAGAGAAACCTCTTTCTCTTCAGGTTAATTGGAATAAACTATGTGAACTATATTTGGTACTTTCATTTTTTTATGTTTAAAATTTTGATTCATTTGATGTTATCCTGCTATATATGAAGAGAAATGAATCTGTCTTAAATTGTTTTCAGATGACTCCCTGATTGTTCAGATATCATTTATTGAATAAACCATGTTTTCCTCATTAATTTGAGATGCTATGTCTGTGATATTCTAAATTCTTGCATGCAGTTATTTTGGATCTATTTCTGGACTTGGTGTTTTTCGCTGACGTGACTCATTGCTCATGTACCTGTTGTATGCTATTTTAATTACTGTAGCTTTATAATATATCTGTTTGAGTATTTGATCAGACTATTCTCTCTTCATCATGTTTATTTTCAGAATTGCCTTGGCTATTGTTTTCCTCTTGGCTTTTCCATAGGAATTTTAGAATGTTCTCATTCAATGCCAAAACCCACCAATAAAGATTTCAAAGCACTTTTATTGAAAATGTATTGAGTATATAGATTAACTTAGGGATAAGTAATATTTTGATGCTGTACAATTTATCTCTAAAACATCTTTCTTTTATTTAAGTCTTTTCTAGTGATTTCTTGGAGTGGTTTAAAGTTTTCTCTTGTACATTTCTTGTTAAGTTTATTGCTGGATGTTCTTACTTTTTTATTTAGAAGGCATCATGAATGAAGTCTTTTCTTCTGTTTTATAATTGGCTAGGTTTTGTTTCCATTAAGGCTACTTATTTTCTATGTTAGTTTTGTCAGTAGACTTTTTTTTTCTTGTGTGATTATACTGACTGGAATCTCCAGATCCATGTTAAAAAATACTAGTGATAGATTCCATTCTTATTTTGTTTCTGCCTAGAATTTCTCTGTTAAACACAATAGTTTCATGTGGAGATGTATTTGGTTATGTTAGAAAAGTATTCATCTCCCTCTTTATCGGTTTTTCTTTCCCTTCCAGGAATAGATGTTGAGTAAACAGATGCTTTTTCAGTGCCTGTGGCAATGATGTATGAGCTATCATTGAAAAGATTTCTTTTTAATCCTAGCTGGATGTGAAGGAGGTAAATGAACTTCAGGTCTCTGTGATGCTACTGTACAACTCATCTTTCATCAAATGCTACCAATATGTAATAAACATAAACCTGATCATAAATCGACTTTGGATAGTGGTTTTCATATTTCCATTTTCTTCTGATGACACCTTTTGGTAGCTTCAAGTTAAATCTCTAGTCTAGATGAGATTAAAAGGGTGTAAAGGAGCATTCTGGGCATTCTTAGTTTTGTAAATCTTATGTAGATGCTAGGGCAGTGGTTCTTAACTTTTTTGAGGTGCCAAACCCACCAGTTTCATATGCGCATTCACCGAACCCTTCTTTAGTGATAAATAAAATAGAATTTTTTTTTTCCAAATTCAAGACATAGGTAAATGTTTTTTTACTGGTGCACAAAATGAGCCGTGCATGAACATCACCTTGCTCAAAGAACAAAACCAACAAAGTGCATGAACTCACAACAAATTACGGTATTACTTTACTCTGGCCTCCACGGCAGAGGCTTCTCCGAACCCCTGAGACCGACTCATCGAACCCCTAGGGTTCGATAGAACCCAGGTTAAGAACCACTGTGCTAGGACCTTGTAAAGCCAGTGGCCAAGGCCACTATCAGAGCCGCCTGGCCCATGCAGGTTCGCATTCGATTCAAACAGTCGGCAACGAAACAGCGGAGCCAAAAACTGGTGCGCCATCAGCTTTAATTCTAGTGTTGGGCAGATAAAATATATTATGCTCACTTTGTTAAAGATGGCGCTGCCCACATGGAAGCCTGTCACCCAGGTGATATTATTTGCCCTTATGCTTGGGATGGGTGTGGGGGAAAGGCTGTAATATAAGCAGGCCGGGTTGTTATAGCCTAAGGCTTAGTTTTAAGAGTAAGCTCTTCTCCACACCCTTGAGTGATTGGATGATGTAGGGTGGTGCAACTCTCCTGAGGAATCCCATTGTGCCTCGGATGGGTGGCTTTGTATTGGAGACTTTCTTGTTTGTATAATTGGATTAAAGATTTTGATTATATGCTATAAAGTGGGGCAGGCCAGGAGATTGCCCTCTCTCGCTCTTGGTTCCTGAGTTCCTGAGGTTAGTATTAGAAGAGAGGAGAGCAGATTAAGGCCACGTGAAGGCCAGGAGAAGCAGCTAAGATGGCAGAGTGCTGAGGGAGAAGCCAGTTTGTTAGGAGTTTGTGCAGGAGGAGATGGGGAACAGAGGTGAATAAGTCTGGTGAGCTAGAAACCTTTGATTCTAGGAAACTCAGATAAGTCAGTAGCTTTGTGAGCACTGAATGTGTGGGTTTTGGAGCCCAGTGTGTGTTTTTGCTTGCCCGCCGGGTGCAAGCTAGAATTAAAGCTGATGGCTCACCAGTTTGTGGCTCCGTTGTTTCATTACCGACTGTCCGAATGTAATGCGAACCTGCATGGGTCAGGCGGCTGTGATCCTGACCGTGACTACTGGCTTTACAATGGGGCTGCCTACATGGAAGTCTATTGATATTAATGTGTGTTGGGGGACAGGCTGTGGGCAGGCTGGGTTGTTATAGCCTAAGGTTTAGTTCTAAGAGTAAGCTTTTCCCCAAACCCTTGACTGATTGGATGATGTGGGGTGGTGCACTCTCATGAGGAATCTTCCCATTATGCCTCAGATAAGTGACTTTGTATCAGAGACTTCCTTGTTTGTAGATTGGATTAAAGGTTTGGATTTCTACACTAAACGTGGGGTAGGCAAGGAGCTTGCTCTCTCTGAGTTCCTGAGGTTAGGATTAGAAAGGAGAGCAGATTAAGGTCACGTGGAGGAGAGAAGAAGCAGCCAAAATGGCGGAGTGCTGAAAGAGGAGCCAGTTTGTGCAGAGTTTGTGTAGAGAGAAGGAGATGGGAAACAGAAGTGAGTAAGTCTGGTGAGCTAGAAATCTTTGATGCTCGGAAACTCGGATAAGTCAGTAGCTTTGTGAGCACTTGTTGGGCAGATAAAATATATTATGCTCACTTTGTTAAAGATGGCGCTGCCCACATGGAAGTTCGTTGATATTAATGTGTGTTCTGGAACAGGCTGTGGGCAGGCCGGGTCGTTATAGCCTAAGGCTTAGTTTAAGAGTAAGCTCTTCCCCACACCCTTGACTGATTGGATGATGTAGGGTGGTGCACTCTCCTGAAGAATCCCATTATACAGAGACTTCCTTGTTTGTATAATTGGATTAAAGGTTTTGAGTCTATGCTATAAAGTGGGAGAGACCAGTAGCTTGATCTCTCTCTTGGTTCCTGGGTTCCTGAGGTATTAGAGAGGAGAGCAGATTAAGACCACGTGAAGGCCAGGAGAAGCAGCCAAGATGGCAGAGTGCTGATGAAGAAGCCAGTTTGTTAAGAGTTTGTGCTGGAGGAGATGGGAAACAGAGATGGATAAGTCTGGTGAGCTAGAAACCTTTGATTCTAGGAAACTCGGATAAGTCAGTAGCTTTGTGAGCACTGAATGTGTGGGTTTTGGAGCCCAGTGTGTGTTTTTGCTTTCCCGCCAGGTGCAAGCTAGAATTAAAGCTGATGGCTCACCAGTTTGTGGCTCCTGTGTTTCATTACCGACTGTTCGAATCTAATGTGAACCTGCACGGGTCAGGCTGCTGTGATCCTGGCCGCGACTACTGGCTTTACAGCACTGAATGAGTGGGTTTTGGAGCCCAGTGTATGTTTTCGCTTGCCTGCCGGGTGCAAGCTAGAATTAAAGCTGATGGCTCACCATTTCTTGGCTCCATTGTTTCATTACCGACTGTTCGAATGTAATGCGAACCTGCATTGCCCAGGCTGCTGTTATGGTGGCCTTGGCCACTGGCTTTACATCTAGCTTGTACCCGGCGGGCAAGTAAGAACACACACTGGGCTCCATAACCCACTCATTCAGTGCTCACAAAGCTACTGAGTTATCCAAGTTTCCTAGAATCAAAAGGTTTCTAGCTCACCAGACTTATTCACCTCTGTCTCCCATCTCCTTTCTGCACAAACTCTGCACAAACTGGTTTCTTCCTCAGCACTCCGCCATCTTGGTTGTTTCTCCTCTCCTACATGTGGCCTTAATCTGCTCTCCTCTCTAATACTAACCTCAGGAACCAAAAGAGAACAAGCTCCCGGTCTGTACCACTTTATAGTATAGAAATCCAAACCCTTAATCCAATCTACAAACAAGGAAATCTCTGATACAAAGTCAGTTATCTGAGGCATAATGGGAGGATTCCTCATGAGAGTGCATCACCCCACATCATCCAATCAGTCAAGGGTGTGGGGAAAAGCTTACTCTTAAATCTTGCACATGGGCAGTGCCATCTTTAACAAAGTGAGCATAATATATTTTATCTGTCCAACAGGCATGTGTCATCATAATCAGAGTAGAACACTGGGTGTGAGGAGGGATGGGTCACACAATAATTATAGCCTGGGAGCATGCAGATAAACTTTTAAAAGTCACCTTGATGTATGAGTCATTCCTGAAACTCAGTTAGTGGTTTTTCCCCAGGCAGGTTAAGATAGATGCCAAATGGACAGGATGCTTTGTTATGTGTTGCCTGTTTTAAAAAAATCAATACGTCTGAATTAAACTGTTGTAAGGACCTAAGTGCCCACTTTCTGTAGAGTTTTAAATAACAACTTCAAGTCTCAGTTCTTTGTCTTTTTCTAAAATTGATTTTAGAGAGACAGAGATGGGGAGAGAGAAAGAGAGAGAGAGAAGCATTTATGTTGTTCCACTTAGTTGTGAGTTCATTGGTCAATTCCCATATGTGCCCTGACCAGGGATTGAATCCACAACCTTGGTGTTTTGGGGTGATGCTCTGCTGACTGAACTAACCAGCCAGGGCCTCAGTTATTTTTGTTAAGGCTATTGGTGCTTTAGGAATAGAAACTGATCGTTATAATTGAAACTAACCTGAGTTCAACCCTTGGGAGTTTAATGACCTTATTGTGGCTCATGTTTAATTTACTCTCTGTCTGTGCTCCTCATTGTGTCCATGCAGCCTGTGTTATTTGGGATTTTTAGAAACATATTCCTTTCTTACATGGCATCCTCCCTGTTCTTGACTTTCAAGGCTTAGAGGTTGAGGTGCATAAGAGAAACTCAAGGCTAGATATGGGTGTCAGAATTCATAGGCTACTAAACTCTTTGCCTGGTGTTGGTCAAATAAGTTTGTGAATATGATATATATCAGGGGTGCCCACACTTTTTCAGCTTGCGAGCTACTTATAAGATGACCAAGTCAAAATGATCTACCTACAATAAAAATGTGTTGGGCAGATAAAATATATTATGCTCACTTTGTTAAGGATGGTGCTGCCCACATGGAGGCCCGTCATCCAGGTGATATTGTTTGCCCTTATGCTTGAGATGGCTGTGGGGTAAAAGCTGTAATGTAGGCAGGCCAGGTCATTATAACCTAAGGCTTAGTTTTAAGAATAAGCTTTTCCCCGCACCCTTGACTTATTGGGTGATGTGTAGTGGTGCGCTCTCCTGAGGAATCCCATTATGCCTCAGATGGGTGACTTTGTATCAGAGACTTTCTTGTTTGTAGATTGGATTAAGGGTTTGGATTTCTACATTATAAAGTGGGACAGACCAGTACCTTGCTCTCTCTTGGTTCCTGAGGTTGGTATTAGAGAGGAGAGCAGATTAAGGCCATGTGGAGGAGAAGTAGCCAAGATGGCAGAATGCTGAGAAAGAAGCCAGTTTGTTAAGAGTTTGTGCAGGAGGAGATGGGAAACAGAGGTGAATAAGTCTGGTGAGCTAGAAACCTTTGATTCTAGGAAACTCAGATAAGTCAGTAGCTTTGTGAGCACTGAATGTGTGGGTTTTGGAGCCCAGTGTGTGTTTTTGCTTGCCCGCCGGGTGCAAGCTAGAATTAAAGCTGATGGCTCACTAGTTCTTGGCTCCTGTGTTTCATTACCGACTGTTCGAATCTAATGTGAATCAGCGTGGGTCAGGCAGCTGTGATGGTGGCCTTGGCTACTGGCTTTACAAAATGCAAAACATAAATTTATTTCTTCTATATTATCATTATTTAAGTTACTATTATTACTATTTAATATTGTGTATTCTTCTTTCACCTTTCTCCTTCTCAGCTCTCTTTTCGGAGGAAACTCAATGTCATAGTTTTTATGAACAGTCCGAAAAAGCCGCTCCACATTTCCCTTCTTTGGAATAGCAATGGCACACAGACAGATGAGGCAAACGCACTTAGAATATGACAGAGTGAAAAAAATCCCCTCCCATTCTGTATGAAAGTGGTAGGTTTTAGGCTTCTTACTTGGACCTGCTACGGCACTCATTTTTATACCCTTTGTTGTATTTAGTTTAAATAAATTGAAGGCCAACTACGTAGCAATGTAACTGAACAAGTTAACTTGGTTTAACGCGCATGCGTAGGGTGTCAAAAGTTCAGATGTCAGATTGGCTACCCTGAATGCCAATCAAAAGACAAATGTCTTTTTAATGTCATGCGATCTACCCACACTTCCTTCACGATCTACCAGTAGATCTCGATTGACGTATTGAGCACCCCTGATATATATGTTTGCTGGCTTATAGTTTGTATTGGGTGTGGGGGATGGGCTGTAAACAGTCTGGTCGTTGTAGCGGAAGGCTTAGTTTTAAGACTAAGCCTTTCTCCACCCTTTTTGATGTAGGGTGGTGCACTCTCATGAGGAATCCCATTATGCCTCAGATGAGTGACTTTGTATCAGAGATTTCCTTGTTTGTAGATTGGATTAAGGGTTTGGATTTCTACAGTATAAAGTGGGGCAGACTGGGAGCTTGCTCTCTCTGTTCCTGCTATCACCATTGCAGGGGCCTCCTTGATCCCTGTCTGCCCAAATCCAATGGGAACCTGCATGTGAATGGCCATGATGGCTCCTGATCGTACACCTGGTATGAATAGACCCCCTCAAACATTGATTCATTCAGCCTCTTCACCCAGGGCTTAGATAAGCTCTTTCTGGTTAGTTACATCATAGCAGATTTCCAGAGAGCTAAATAAGAAGAGGCTGGAGATAAAGGCCAGAGGCAGGTACACCGGTTACAACAGGAATGATAGTTACAGTTTAATGGGTGACCCTGAAATTCTAACCAGAGAAAATGAGCCCTATAAGCAAATCCTTTTCGACAAGCTGTGAGGGTTATAGTAATACACTACAATATCATAAATAGTTAAGATGACTCTGGGCACCCCAGAAAAGCAAAGTTGACATACTTTGTATTGTTTATGAAAGCAGAGGGGTATGCAGTAAATTTTAGATTCAGTTATTGGGACAATTTACCAAGCCGAGATTGAAGAGTACAGATTCCTGTTAATAGGGAAGCTTAAAAGATTTGTTGTTAGGACTTTCAACTTCTGGAAGCAGTTAAATAGTTGGTGGCCAAGTTTTTCTTTAGAAATTAATATAAGATTGCATGGTTGAAATTATCCTGGAGTTTCTTCTTTTAATTTTAATTTTTTTAAAGTGAGAGTAGGGGAGATACAGAGACAGACTCCTGCATGCGCCCTTACTGGGATCCACCTGGCAGCCCCTGTCTGGGGCAGATGATCTGCCCATCTGGGGACATGCTCGCAACTGAGCTATTTTTAGTGCCTGAGGAGGAGGCTCCATGGAGCCATCCTCAGTGCCTGGGCTGATGCACTCAAATCAATTGAGCCATGGCTGCGGGAGGGGAAAAGAAAGAGAGAGAAAGAAAAGGGAGGAGGAAGGGTGGAGAAGCAGATGGTCCTCTCTCCTGTGTACCCTGACCATCCTGGAATTTCTGTTACATATAATAGTGGCATTTAGTTCTGACGGTAGTTGAGAAAGTTTCAGATTCAACTTTTGTGATGAGTACAATTTTCATTTACTTTAGATCCTGGATGTCAGTGTCTTGGGAAGGGTTAAGAGTTTGCAGCTTTTATTTCACCTGTGATTTGTATGTGGTTGAGGAAGTCCCACCTCTATTAGTACTTCTCCTATGGCCAGGCCAGGTCGCTCAGTAAATAGACCATCATTCTAGTGCACCGAGGTCGCAGGATTGATCCCTGGTTAGGGCACGTACGAGAAGCAACCAATGAATGCACAACTAAATGGAATAACTAAGTGGAACAACATGTTGATGCTTCTCTCTCTCTCTCTCCCTTACCTCCCTCACCATCTTTCAAAATTAATGGAACAATTAAAAAGAATTCTGCTGCAATGTTCTGTATTATTTATATGTTGGATTAATAACCTCTGCATGAGAATAACTTAAATTTTTTTCCTCACTGATGGAGCACTGGGAGAATACTCTATCCACTGATCTACTCCACCACAGTCTATGAGAATAACTTCTGAAGGACTCTGCATAGCATTGTGTATCCACACCACTTTTCAGATCAAGTCCTGTATCTCCACAATAAATCTATTCTATTTTCACTTGTCTTTGATTACATTAATTTCTTGAATGTGTTGGCTTTCCAAATATGTTTATAGCATATGTGTTGGAAATTTTTATGACTTTCTATTTATTTTTATTTTTATTTATTCATTTTAGAGAGGAGACACAGAGTGAGAGAGAGAGAGAGAGAGAAAGAGAGAAAGGGTGGAGGAGCTGGAAGCATCAACTCCCATATGTGCCTTGATCAGACCAGTGCAGGGTTTTGAACTGGCGACCTCAGTGTTCCCAGGTCGATGCTTTATCCACTGCGCCACCACAGGTCAGGCATGACTTTCTATTTCTTTAATCCAGAATTTGTAATAACTTCTTGAGGAAGTGAGCTGAAGTTTTAAGTTTCTTTCAGGGTTTCTCAACATCAGCACTAGATTCCCGTAGTCTCTCCCCAGTATGATAACCAAGAATGTTTCTAGATTTTGCCCCAGGAGTACCCCCCCTGCAACCCCCCATAGAGAACAACAGAATTATGCTATAAAAAGAATAGCTTTTATGTTAAATACGTAGTCTCTGTTATAAGAAAATGAACAAACATTTGTTGAGCACTAACTATAAGTCAATTCCAACTCAAATCCAAATATACAGAAGAAGCATTCCTGTCCTCAAAACATACATGTGAACAAGTGAATATAACACAATGTAATGAAGGTTATAATAGATATCAAAGATGAGGGAGTGCTACCTCTGTCAGAAGAAGGTCTGCAAAAACACTGGAAAAGGAGAGGGGAGATATTTGACTTGGGCCTTGAAGGATGAGTAGGAGTTCACCAGAGTGAGTTGGTAGCAGCTTTTACAACAGACAAGTCACCAGGAATAAAGGCTAAATGACTCTACATTAAAGTGTGCCTTGGGCTACACTTCTTGTCCCAGCACAGTGATTATTATCTCTCCTTTCACTCAAAAATGCCCTAGTGTGAGCAATAAACTACATGGTCACTCTGGTAAGGGCTTGGCCTCTTGAAAGTGGGCAGATAAAGTATTTGAGGTGTAATGAGTCCTCTTATGTTGTCAGAGTGTAGTTTGCGGGTAGAAAGAGATGTGGAAGGGTCTTGTATGCCCTATTAGCAAGACTGGGCTTGTTTTGAACATTCTAGGAACCATCTCGAAGCTTCCAGGTAAGGGAATGTGTCGAGAAGACAGACGCAGGGAACACAAGCTTTCTGGGCCCTCGAGAAGTTTCAGTTTGATTCATGGGGTGTGTGCCCTCCCAAACACTTCCTCTTAGAGAAAACAGTTCCCTGAGAAGTGACGCTTGACCAAGTTTTCTTTGGTTTCAGCAGGTACAGTTCACAACTGTGTGACTTTCAACTGAGTGTCTTTAAGAAATGTATAAAGGAGACATTTTAGTAGGTTCGTGTTGATTTTCTCTCTGACATAGGAATTAAAGATATTTTGTTCTGTTACTGAAATTTGTATGGATGTGACTATTTGAGAGAGAGAAAGATTATATATACATATGGCTGGGGTTACCTAATGCATTCGTTAGCAAAGTGCCTCATGTGGGTGAAATTGGGCCTGCTGCTTGTTTTTGTAAATAAAGTTTTATTAGAACACAGCCTCATCATTTATTTACTGTCGTTGATGTCTGCTTTAGTGCTACAAAAGCAGAGCTGTTTGCGACAGGTACCCTGTGGCCGGCAAGGCCTAAATCACTGGCCTTTTAGAGAAAAAACTTTGTTGCAACTGAATCCTATAAAATGGTCATAAAATGACTAAGTCACTCAAGTATTTTTCACTCTGGTTAAGTTAGTTTTACAAATGGACTCAATTATGCTATTTTCAGTACATGCATTTGTTCCAAGTTGGCCTTGTGTATTCCATCTTCATGTAGAAATTACGTTATCCAGTGTTTACAGAGAGAGGCATTGTAGAACGTGGCTTTTCTGTCCAACAGGAAGTCTTGAATCTACTTTCTGCATCTGTTACTGAACTCCCAGGAGATGCCCCCAAGGGCTCAGATAGCCTGAGAGGCGAGGCCCTCTGTACTCCAGGTGCCTGTTTGCCAACTTCTGCCCTGTCAGTCACGGAGCATGTCTGGCTGCTTTGCTTTTTCAATTTCAAGGGGCTTTTTTTTTTTTTTTTTTTAAAGTGTTGTTTTGCATGATTTTGCATGATTGAGATTATTTTTAGTTTTTAAAAATGCAAGAAGATGCCTGATGAAGCAGTGGCACAGTGGATAGAACGTCGGACTAGGACACAAAGGACCCGGGTTTGAAACCCCGAAGTCACCACCTTGAGCGCAGGCTCATCTGGTTTGAGCAAAGCTCACCAGCTTGAGCCCAAGATCGCTGGCTTGAGCAAGAGGTCACTCGATCTGCTGTAACCTCCTGGTCAAGACACATATGAGAAAGCAATCAATAAACAACTAAGGTGCCGCAACAAAGAGTCGATGCTTCTCATCTCTCTCCCCTCCTGTCTGTTTGTCCCTATTTGTCTGTTGGGCAAATGAGTTTGTAAAATTTGTGTTATTTGAGTTTGCTCACTTTTATTGTTAAAAATGGCGCTGGACAGCTCTAGGTATGTGATCTGTGCAACTGCTAATTATCTTCCTGCTTAGGAAGGGCCATTGTTATGCTAATGTGTGCTAGAGGAGACGTTTTGCTGCCAGAAAAGTTTTTTTTTTTTTTTTTTTTTTTACAGGGACAGAGAGAGAGTCAGAGAGAGGAATAGATAAGGACAAACAGACAGGAACAGAGAGAGATGAGAAGCACCAATCATCAGTATTTCGCTGCAACACCTTAGTTGTTCATTGATAGCTTTCTCATATGTGCCTTGACTGCGGGCCTACAGCGAACCAAGTAACCCCTTGCTCGAGCCAGTGACCTTGGGTCTAAGCTGGTGAGCTTTTTGCTCAAGCCAGATGAACCCTCACTCAAGCGGACAACCTCAGGGTCTCGAACCTGGGTCCTCCACATCCCAGTCCGACGCTCTATCTACTGGGCTACCACCTGGTCAGGTTACTGCCAGAAGAGTTTTAAAAGGAGAGAAAGAGAAGGAGAAGAAGAAGGAAGCCATTTTTGGAGAGTAAGAGCAGAGAGGATCAGAGTGCTGAGGAAGAAGCCACGATGGCAGGTGTTAGTCAAATAAGTTTGTACATATATATATGTTTGCTTGCTTATAGTTTGCATTGGGTGTGGGGGACAGGCTGTAAGCAGGCAGGGTCGTTATAGCCTAAGGCTTAGTTTTAAGACTAAGCCTTTCCCACCCATTTAATGCTAAGATCTTTTCAAAACTAAGCTTTTCCCCACACCCTTAACTGTTGCATGATGTGAGGTTGTAAAGCCAGTAGCTGGGGTCACCATCACAGCCGCCTGACCCACGCAGGTTCACATTAGATTCGAACAGTCGGTAATGAAACACAGGAGCCAAAAACTGGTGAGCCATCAGCTTTAATTCTAGCTTGCACCCGGCGGGCAAGCAAAAACACACACTGGGCTCCAAACCCCACACATTCAGTGCTCACAAAGCTACTGACTTATCCGAGTTTCCTAGAATCAAAGGTTTCTAGCTCACCAGACTTATTCACCTCTGTTTCCCATCTCCTCCTGCACAAACTCTTAACAAACTGGCTTCTTCCTCAGCACTCTGCCATCTTGGCTACTTCTCCTCCACATGGCCTTAATCTGCTCTCCTCTCTAATACCAACCTTAGGAACTCAGGAACCAAGAGAGAGAGAGCAAGCTCCTGGTCTCTCCCACTTTATAGCATAGAAAATCCAAACCTTTAATCCAATTATACATAAAGACTCTGATACAAAGCCACCCATCTGAGGCATAATGGGATTCCTCAGGAGAGTGCACCACCCTACATCATCCAATCAGTCAAGGGTGTGGGAAAGAGCTTACTCTTAAACTAAGCCTTAGGCTATAACGACCTGGCCTGCCCACAGCCTGTTCCAGAACACACATTAATATCAACGAACTTCCATGTGGGCAGCGCCATCTTTAACAAAGTGAGCATAATATATTTTATCTGCCCAACAGGGGTGGTGCACTCTCATGAGGAATCCCACTATGCCTCAGGTAAGTGACTTTGTATCAGATACTTCCTTGTATGTATATTGGATTAAAGGTTTTGATTTCTACACTATAAAATGGGGCAGAGGAGCCTATGCTGGGGGAGAGCAGAGAAAGGCCATGTGGAGGAAAAGAGAAGCAGCCAAGATGGCGGAGTGCTGAAGGAGAAGCCAGTTTGTGCAGAGAGAAGGAGATTGGGAACAGAGGTGAATAAGGCTGGTGAGGTAGTGTTGGGAAGATAAAATATATTATGCTCACTTTGTTAAAGATGGTGCTGCCCATGTGGAAGCCTGTTGCCCAGGTGATATTAGCTGCCTTTTTTGCTTGGGATGGGCGTGATTATATTAATGTATGTTGGGGGCGGGCTGTGGACAGGCAGGATCCTTGTAGCCTGGGGCTTGGTTTTAGGACTAAGCCTTTCCCACCCTTTTTGATATAGGGTGGTGCACTCTCGTGAGGAATCCCATTATGCCTCAGATAAGTGACTTTGTGTCAGAGACTTTCTTGTTTGTATATTGGATTAAAGGTTTGGATTTCTACACTAAAAAATGGGGTAGAGGAGCTCGTGCTGGGGGAGAGGAAAGAAAGGAGAGCAGAGAAAGGCCATGTGGAGGAGGGGAGAAGCAGCCAAGATGGCAGAGTGCTGAGGAAGAAGCCACTTTGTGCAGTTTGTGCAGAGAGGATATGGGAAACAGGTGAATAAGTCTGGTGAGCTAGAACCCTTTGATTCTAGGAAACTCGGATAAGTCAGTAGCTTTGTGAGCACTGAATGTGTGGGTTTTGGAGCCCAGTGTGTGTATTCCTTGCCCTCCGGATGCAAGCTAGAATTAAAGCTGATGGCTAACCAGTTCTTGGCTCCGTTGTTTCATCACCAACTGTCCGAATCTAATGCGAACCTGCATGAGCCAGGCGGCTGTGATGGTGACAGTGGCCCCTGGCTTTACAGGACTGGTGAGGCATTTGATTCTAGGAAAACCCGGAGAAGATTCTTCTAGTTGTGGAGCCGGACAATGTGTCAATGGCTTTTGGGAGCCCTGTGAGTTTGCTTGCTGGCCGGTGTGAGTCTTGAATAAAGGAATGACCCACCATTTTTTGGCTCCACTGTTTTTTTACTGTCTGCCCAAATCCAACGAGAAACTGCATGTGAATGGCCACGACGGTGGCAGCCCCTGGCCTTAGACTGTCCTTCTCTCTGTCTCTTTCATGGAAAAAAGAAAAAAAATATATATGTAAAGCCAGTAGCCACGGCACCGCCTGGTCCATGCAGGTTCGCATTTGATTCGGACGGTAATGAAACAACAGAGCCAAGAACTGGTGGGCCATTACCTTTAATCCTAGCTTGCACCCGGCGGGCAAGAAATACACACGGTGGGAAAACACTTCCTTTTCCATTCAGGGCTCCCAAAGCCACTGACTCATCTGAGTATTCCTAGAATCAAAGGTTTCTATCTCACCAGCTTTATTCACCTCTGTTCTCCATATCCTTCTCTCTGCAGAAACTGGCTTCTCCTTTAGCACTCTGCCATCTTGGCTGCCTCTCCTATGCAATGCTAATTTTAGGAACCAAAAGAGAGCGAGTCCCTGGTCTGCCCCCCTTTTATAGTGTAGAAATCAAAACCTTTAAGCCAGTATCCAAATAAAAAGTTGCTTATCTGAGGCATAAATGGGATTCCTCATTAGAGTGCACCACCCCACATCATGCAACAGTTAAGGGTGTAGGGAAACGCTTAGTGTTGAGAAGATCTTAGCATTAAAAGGGTGGGAAAAGCTTAGTCTTAAAACAGCCTTAGGCTATAAAGATCCTGCCTGCTTACAGCCTGTCCCCCACAATCAATGCAAACGATAAGGGAGTAAACATATACATCATATTTGCAAACTTATTTGACCCACAATATAAGAAGAAAAAGAGGTCTTTTTTATGGATGGCCTAGTTCATTTTCTCCTCATTCTCTGGTCTTTCCTCATTTTAATGCTCACGTTTATTTCCTTACTGCCTTTCAATGTGACGCTTGCCCTCTGATTACTGTCAAGCTGCACATTGGTGTTGTGTAGAAACTGGACCTTTGGGGAGAGGGGGCGGGGGACAGCAAGATAATTAGCTAGCCACAGTGTTAATTAACCAGAATTGGATGCCTCACCCCCTTTTCTCAACCAGTCTGGATTAGCTCAGCTCTTTGTGGGATTTGGCCACTTGCTTTCAGGGCTTCTTCAGTCAGAGGAGAGTGGTGACCCTAGGAAACCAGTTCCGATAAATGAAGAATGCTTTTTAGTCTTTTATAGCCCTGGACCTTGCCCCTAGTTCTTTCTTTGTAGAGTGTTCACTTGAGGGTTTCCTTCATGTTCATTTGCTCCTCTAAGGCCCCAGGTGATTTTCACACTGTAAAGCCAGTAGCCGAAGCCACCATCACAGCCACCTGAGCTGTGCAGGTTCGCATTGGATTCGAACAGTCGGTAATAAAACAATGGAGCCAAGAACTAGTGAGCCATCAGCTTTAATTCTAGCTTGCACCTGGCGGGCAAGCAAAAGCACACACTGGGCTCCAAAACCCACACATTCAGTGCTCACAAAGCTACTGACTTATCCGAGTTTCCTAGCATCAAAGCTTTCTAGCTCACCAGGCTTATTCACCTCTGTTTCCCATCTCCTCCTGCACAAACTCTACACAAACTGGCTTCTTCCTCAGCACTCTGCCATCTTGGCTGCTTCTCCTAGCCTTCACGTGGCCTTACTCTGCTCTCCTCTAATACTAACCTCAGGAACTCAGGAACCAAGAGAGAGAGAGCAAACTCCCGGACTGCCCCAGTTTATAGCATAGAAAATCCAAACCCTTAATCCAATCTACAGACAAGAAAATCTCTGATACAAAGCCACCCATTTGAGGCATAATGGGATTCCTCAGGAGAGTGCACCACCCTACATCATCCAATCAGTCAAGGGTGTGGAGAAGAACTTACTCTTAAACTAAGCCTTAGGCTATAACAACCCGGCCTGCCCACAGCCTGTTCTAGAACACACATTAATATCAACGAACTTCCATGTGGGCAGCGCCATCTTTAACAAAGTGAGCATAATATATTTTATCTGCCCAACACATTTCCTGTGAAACACTACTATTTAAGTGCTTGCAGTTGGTTTGGAAATTCTGGGTATCACTTTGAAATAGCTTCTGCTTTGTGCTCTAGAAAGTTCTTGTTGCTGATTGTCAGTAGCTGCATCCTCAAGTCAAGGAGGTTTCATCCAAATGTGTGCGCAGTGTGGTAGGCCGTGAATTCCTCCCCAGCAGGACAGGGCCACACATGGAGCCAGCTGGGGGACCAGACCACTCTCTGAACACTGCCACCTGACATCCTTGGTCTGCCATTCTCCTCTTTCCTCCTACTTAAAAAAGTTAATAGACTCAATATTTTTTAAGAACCATTTTAAATTAAAAAAAAAAATTAAGCAGATAGTACAGAGAGTTCCTGTATACTTTTTAGTCTACCCCCACACTCTTGCTATTATTAACATCTTCCATTAATGTGGTACATCTGTTACAATTAAAGAACCAATATTGACACCTTATTATTAACTAAAGGGTATTGCTTATTTAGAGTTCTTTAGTTTTTACCTAATGTCCTTTTTCTGTTCCAGAATTTCACCCTGCACATCGCATTGCATTTATTAGTCACATCTCCTTAGGCTCCCCTTGACTATGACAGTTTCTGAGACTTTTCCTTGTTTTTGATGTCTTTGACAGTTTTGAGGAGTCAAAGTTATGGAGAAACTGTCCAGTCCTATAGAAAGATGCCCCTTATTGAAGTCTGATGTTTTCCTCACGATTAGACTGGGGTTATAGGTTTTGCGGGGAAGGGTGCGAAGTGCCCTTATCATCACAGCCTGTCAAGGGTTCATGTAGCTGCGTGATTTATTACTGTTACTGTCAACTTTAATTACTTGGCTAGAAGTAGGCTTTGTCAGGGTTCTCCACTGCAAAGCTACTCTTCTCCGCCCCTTTCATACTCTGCACTTTGGAAGGAAGTTGCTATGAGCAGCAGACACTTAAGGAGTGGGGGGTTATGCACCATTCCCTTGAGAGAAAAGTATTTGCATAATTTATTTGGAATTCTTCTGCATGGGCGATTTCTCATTCTCCCTCATTTAATCATTTATTCATATCAGCATGGAATCATGGCTATTTACTTTTCACTTTGCATTATGGTTCTATATCACTTTATTTTCTTGCTAAAATTGGTAAAATTTTGGTCATTGGAAGTTCTTTCAGTTGGTATCTGTGTCACCAACATGCCCCACCACTGTGGTCTTTTTATTTATTTGTTTTTGAGTAGTTCCTTACTTGATGGCACGACAGGACCCTCCAGGCACAACTTATATATATTTTCTGCCCCCGTCCTAGAAACAGCCATTTCTGCAAGGAGCCTTTGTTCATTTTATTGAACAGTGGTGTTAGAAACCAAGATCTGAGTGCTAAACATGCTTATTGCTATTGGGGTGTCATTTCTTTTAGGTCTTCTTACCTGGCAGAGGGGAAAAAAATATATGTGAACACTGACTTGTAAATACATACATTTATGAATACTTCTATATGTTACCATCTATATCTACACATGACTTTAGTTCAGGTTTCATGTTGCCGACTCTAATCCATTACCGCCACATAGATCCTTGATTCATCCTTTTGTTTATCTGTAAACCTGTACTTCAACAGTGAGAAACTTGGTTTATACCCTCTGACATCCATTCACTTCTTTGTGCAATTCCATTATACATGTATAACAGTATCAGAATTGTTAACATATACCCCCATGGGAAACAATTTTATTTACTATAGTACAGTTCTTACATATGTTTTTTCTTTGCCTTTAGTATTACAAACTCCACTCATTTCCAAAGATACTTAGATCAGCACCTGTCTCCCATTGCCTTTAGTGAGTTTGCATACATTTGTAATACAGTTAGATTCTCTTGTCATAATCAGGATTCTTTCCTGAGACCTCTACACTTCCTCACCCCAGACCTGTAAATGATTTTCTTCTTTAATTTGCATACATGAAGGTTCACTGTTTGTGTTGTATAGTTGTGTGGGTTTCTTTCTTTCTTTCTTTCTTTCTTTCTTTCTTTCTTTCTTTTTTTTTAGAGAGAGTCGGAGAGAGGGATAGACAGGGACGGACAGACAGGAACGGAGAGAGGTGAGAAGCATCAATCATTAGTTTTTCGTTGCCGTCACAACACCTTAGTTGTTCATTGATTGCTTTCTCACATGTGCCTTGACCGTGGGCCTTCAGCAGACCGAGCAACCCCTTGCTCGAGCCAGCGACCTTGGGTCCAAGCTGACGAGCTTTTGCTCAAGGGTCTCGAACCTAGGTCTTCCGCATCCCAGTCCGATGCTCTATCCACTGTGCCACCACCTGGTTAGGCAGTTGTGTGGGTTTTGACAAATGCATGTCATCGATTCTCCTTTATGGTGTCATACAGAATTGTTTCATCTCCCTAAAACAGTGAGCCTGGTGTGTCAAAATTTGCCAAAAAACCGAGCATAACTCGGGTGGTGTGTCACTTCGAGAAAAACGGCCTAACCGGAAGTCCCAGAACTAGACCCTCTGTGCCGGAGTTCTGTTGTTTTGGCCTACAGACCTCCGGCACAGAGTGTCTACATTACAGCAAATGTTTTATCCTTGGCTACTGCACCTGGCCGTGCAGGAGCCGAGGATGAAACGTCCTTCTCGGCATGTGGCCCCATACTTCTCTGGTATGTGCCGCATGCGGCAGCGTGTCATCGAAAATGGCTACACGTGTCAGTGCTGACACGTGTGTCATAGGTTTACCATCATGGCCCTAAGATATTCTATGTGCCACCTGTCTATTCCTCCCCTTTTCCTTCCAAAACATTTACAACTACTGATCTTACTTTTTCTATAGTTTTACCTTTCCACCTTCTCTTTAAAATTTTCACATTTGAATAATCTTAAGTGAGTATCCACTGAAGATGGCCAGCCATTCAGAGCTCAAGGTTATTATTCTGCTCCTCTGGGAGCTACAGGAAGTTGGGCTTCTCTTTGAAATAAAGTAGAGGATAATTTTGATAGCTAAAACGCATTACCTTGAAACACCTCCGTAGGCTGCAGTGTGTGCTGCTGGTAGCATTATCCTTCCATTAAAAGTGCATCTGTTTGGGTTTCCTGCACAGCTTGATTTGATGGATAGATATGCCCTTCCTGTGTTGTACGTCCTTGTTTTCCTCAGCCCAGGATAGCGATCTCCATATACTCAGCAAGCAGTTTCAGAGACACATTTTGGAAGATAGAGTTCATAAAAGAGGTGATGTAGCCAAGTGGGCTGGCCGGGCAGGGCCTTCTGGGGAGACGGTGCAGTGTGAGCCAAGGCTGAAAGTTAGGGAATGGAGTCATCTTAAGGAATTACAGGATGTTCGACCTAGGGTATGATTGGGAGATAGGAGACAGCTGGGATCCAGGCTGTGAGAGTCTCAGGCTGAGGAGTTTGACTTCACTCTGCAGATCTAAAGGCACACTTCTGTGGCCCACCTGTGTGTTTTGTTTTGCTGTGCAAGTGTTTGCAATCATTAGTTGCCATGATTAAAAATCAATTGCTTTCACTTAAAAATCTGGATATATGTCAACATCACTGTTCAGAAATGTCTGGAAAAATTAGATGACCAGGCAGCAGTGGGCCTGCATTCCACAAGGCAATATGAAATGGGTGTGTGTGCTTCTGGTGCTCTGGTCCTGCCCGGTCTGCTCCACCCACTGACTTAGCCTCTCTCATCCTTCCAGGTTTGGCCACTCAGCTGGAAGCAGTGGGACCAGTCAGTGCCTTGCTTACTTTCATCTGGTTCCGGTTTAGCCAGCAGGGGTGCCAACAGTGACCCCCTTTATCATCTCATTAACCTTTTTCCCTTCTGGGCTGATTTTTCCATTCCAAATACTTTAGATCAGTGGTTCTTGACCTGGGTTCTATCGAACCCTAGCGGTTTGATGAGTCGGTCTCAGGGGTTCGGAGAAGCCTCTGCCGCAGAGGCCAGAATAAAGTAATACCGTAATTTGTTGTGAGTTCATGCACTTTGCTGGTTTTGTTCTTTGAGCAAGGTGATGATGTTCATGCACGGCTCATTTTGTGCACCAGTAAGAAAACATATACCTATGTCTTGAATTTGGAAAAAAAATTCCTATTTTATTTATCTCTAAAGAAGGGTTTGGTGAATGCGCATATGAAACTGGTGGGTTCGGTACCTCAAAAAAGGTTAAGAACCACTGCTTTCAATGAAAATCAGCTTCTGCATGTGTCTTCTAAGAGGGCTTATTTAATTTTGCAGGAGACTCATCTCTCTGTCTTTAAACTTTGCCATTATTACTATATATTTTTAATTTATTTATTAAAAAAATATATTTTTTAAATTTATTGATTGAAGAGCGAGAGGAAGGGAGAGCAAGAGAGAGAGAGGAACATCAATGTGTTCCTGTACGTTACCTCACCAGAGATTGAACTGGTCCCCTCTGTGCTTCAGGATGATGCTCCAGCCAACTAAGCCATCCATCCAGGACATGATTACTATATATTGAAAACTCAAAAAGAAAGTTAAAAATAGCATAACGGCTAGGTGAACGGCTAGTGTGTTTTTAATAGCTGTGGATGGCTTTTATGTTTGGAAGGGGACATTCACTGTTAATTGTTCTCAATTATTATTCAGTTTATCAAAATTATAAATTTCAATGTCTATTATTTCTTAAACCTTAAGCTTAACTTGTAGATATTATTTTATTTATAAAGTAACCGTTTTTATTTTAAAAATGGTTTCATTTATTTAACATTCACTAATTTCTAAATTTAACAAATTAAGGTTCTTAAGGCTCTTAGCACCATGTATAGATTTAATCAGAATATTTTAACATTCTGAACTGTAATCACAAAATTTAAAAATCTCAAATTAAAAGAACCTCAATCACCTTAGCTAAGGCTGATAAAGAAAACCAAGGAGAAAAGTCATCCTCAGAATTTCAGCGACTCTTGAGAATAAATCAGACATATCTTAGGCAGAACTGATTTCTTAAATGTTTGGACATCTTACCATGTTCATGAAGTAACTCAGACCTCACCTCCTCTCAAAACTAGCACAGATATTTAGGATATGGGCTTTTCATTTAATTTTTACATTCTTTTTTTAGACTTAATTTATCTTGTAGAGAAGGAACAGTCCTGCTGAAGACCAAGAGGAGCAGACTTGCCCCAGTCAGTCAAGGTCACATGTTTGGGCAGATGAATTGATTGGTTCTCATCAGCATACGGGGAGCTGTTCATCCCCTTCAAGGTGCTTCCGGTCTCAGGGGCTGGTTGTCTGATTACAGACCTAGCGACTAGCGGGAGGAGGTTGGTTGGGAGTTATCCATTTGCACGCATTGCAGCCAGCTGTCTGTCCTAAACCACCCGGGGCTCTGGGATATATGTTCTTCTCCACAGTCAAGAAGCAAGGATTTATTTCTTTTGTTTTCCATAGGCTAGCAAGAGCCACCTCATTGATAGCTTTTCCTGGTCAAGACTGACTGATTTCCTCATTTGGTTCGTCATGTAGCAGTTCCTGTGTTAATAATGACTGTTCTGAGGTTGCTGTAGTTCTATTGTGTGACTTCACGTACCAGTGGAATGCCAGACCGTGGCTGCAGTGACTCCGACTTTGTCTTCTCTACTTTCCCGTGTCCTGGTTCCCTTCCTGGAGTCACATTATTGACATGCACAAGCGACGCAAGCAGAGTGAGCCTCACGGTATTTAGAATTAATGCTTTTGGAGAGGCTTGAAATGGATTGCTCAAAATTTCAATACCAGAGCAAAATATATTTTAACAGCCTATGTGTAGTCTGGGTAGTTCTTAACAGAAGTTGATAAAGACATTTATTAAATAGAACAGTTGAAATGTGAGAGGAGAGATAAGCAGTCATGTTCATTGACTGGCCAGGTGGATGTATCAACACAACTGGGTTTTTTGGCAGGAACACATACCCACTGATTTTGGTTTTGTTAATTGGCTAGAGCAAGGGAGATGAACAGGTGTCTGAGAATTAATTAATCATGGATTAATAGGACTTTTATGGTGGGGGGAAAAGGTAATTGTGAAAGTGCCCACTTCAACTTTAAGAGTATTGAGTGGGACAAGCATTTAGGTTTTATTGCACTGATTAATGCATCCAGTGATGAGCTATGGATTGTGGAATATGATCATGGTGGGGATGGTGGTAAAGGACTGTGAGTCAGGTTAGGGGAAGGTTTGGTGCTCAAAGCATCATAATGCTCCTAATAGACCTCTTGTCAGCTTGACCTCTCTGTTTCTGGAGGTAGGAGGCTGGCCACTCACTCTAAAACCTGCCAGATCCACACAACCAGGAAGACAGACTAAGAAGGGACATATTAAGGTTACTTTAGAATTGAGGAAATACGTGGGCAGGAAGCTGTATAAAATAAGCATGTTGATTTTTGCATGTTGACTAATTTTGAAATGTTCTAGAATGTAGGTCCTCTGAGTTGAACAACCCAGTATCAGTGGGACCATGATTGTGTGTTTTAGACTTTTTGATAGAATTCTAACAGTGCTGATGAGAGTAAATAAATACTTGTGCATTAGTTACTGACTTGCTGGAGCCATTTGTGGATCCATGCCTAGATTCCCACCTTCCCAGCTTTATTGAGATATAATCGACATATAACCTTGTGTAAATATAAGGTGAAAAATGTGATGAATTGATATGTGTATATTGAAAAACGGTTGTTAACAAGATTAGCTAAAATATCCATCACTTTATACAGTTATTTTTTTTAGGGTGGGAAAAGCAGTTAAGAGTTACTCTCTTAGCAACTTTCACATGTTTTATACTATATTGTTAAGTATAGTCACCATGGTAATACATTAGAGTACCAGAATTTGTTTATCTTACATATGCTTTGACTAACATCCCCTGTTCCTGCCACTCCCAGGCCCTGGCGACCACTCTTCTACTCTATGAGTTTGGCTTTCTTAGAGTTTGCATATGAGATCATACAGATTTGTCTTTGTCTGTCTGACTTACTTCACTTCGCATCATGTCCTCAAGGTCCGTTTATGCTGAGGGATGCTGCGTGGTTGGTCACCAGAGAATCTGAAGACGGGGTTAGGAAAGAGAGGGGTTAGAAAAACTGCAGAGCAGGGCAACTCTTATTCATGATTACAATATTTCTATTTCCTGTTACCATTCAACAACCGTTCATTAAAAAATGCTGTGTTCGCCTGACCTGTGGTGGCGCAGTGGATAAAGCATCTACCTGGGAACACTGAGGTCGCCAGTTCAAAACCCTGCACTGGTCTGGTCAAGGCACATATGGAAGTTGATGCTTCCAGCCCCCCCCCCCTCTGTGTCTCCTCTCTAAAATGAATAAAATAAAAATTAAAAAAAAATGCTGTGTTCAAAGCATTGTGCTAGATGCACTTATAGACACATTAGAAAACACGACAGATACACCCTTGAACACAGGGAGCTTACATTCAGGTGCAGCCCGATCGATGTCTTTTACTTTTCTTTCTTTTGGTGGGAACTGGGGGCTGGAAGACGAGAAAGGTAGCTGCAGTGGTTTGCAGTGATCCTGAGTTGAAATGATGGTAACCCAGATTAAAGTTGCAGAGAGAGGAAATATCAGGATTCTTGAGATAGGAAGTGACCCATTGTTATACTGCCCAGTGTCGTAACCAGTAGCCACATGTGGCTGTTGTGCACTTGGAATGTGGTTAGCATGACTGAAGAACTGAATTTTTAATTTTACTAAATATGAGTTTAAATAGCCACATGTGGCTAGTGACTATTCAGATACCATAGTTATAATGGGTCAAGTGGGTCCTAATTATCCTCTTATTTAGACTGCCTCATTCTAGGAAACTTGAAGAAATTAATGCTAAAGGCTAGAGTCCCAGGCTCAAATATTCCCATATCTTGGGAAAGGAGAGTCCCATTTTGGATGGACTCTCACTGTGACATTTCCCAAGGTAAGTTCTATGGAATAGTAGTCCCACGAGATACACTGCTCCCCAAAATATCCTATGTTTGGTAAGTTCGGAAAACATTGCCCTCTGCCATGTTTTCATGGAACTACACATGAACACAGCATATGTATATATAGAGAGAGTCTGACAAGAAGTGCAGTGGAGAAACGGATGTTTGGTTCAGTTTCAGTTTGGCTGGGTTTCTCATATTTAGCTGATGACAGTGCCCTTTTATTCCCTGACACCTATCAGCACACAGAGCACTCTGAGAAATGCTGCTCCAGGGGAACAATTGAGACTCCTTTAGGGCTGGTTTAAAGAAAAATAATAATAAAAAGGAAGAAGTGGTTGTTATTTTGCCAAAGACTGGATGTTTGTGTTCACCCCTCTGTCCACTGCCCCAAATTCATATGTTGAAGCCTAACCCTCATGCAATTGCAGTAAGAGGTGGGACCTGTCGTAGGTGATCAGGTCATGAGGGTGTACTTTCATTTACAGGATTAGTGTCCTTATAAAACAGACCCCCAGAGAGCTCCCTTGTCCCTTGCATCATGTGAGGGCACAGCAAAAGGACAGCTGTCTATGAACCAGGATATGGGGTCTTGATCTTAGACTTCCCAGCCCCCAGAACAGTAAGAAATAACATTTTGTTTTGCATGAGCCGTTCAGTCTTGTATGCTGTTAGAGCAGCCCTGACAGACGCAGACAGGTCTTCGTTCAGGCCTTGAGTTTCCAGGAACACGTGGTTCCCTCCATTTTCCTGGATTTTGGTGGGTAGAAATATAACAAGAACAGGGGCAAAGAACTGAACATTACACATTTGGGTTCTGAATGATTGCTTCTTGTCAGTAACAAGTCTCCAGACAGTTTCAGGTGTATATACCGTGTTGTGTTCACTGTGCAAAGTCAGTTTTCTAAGTTAGCCTGTGGTCTCAGGTAGCCTGGATTAATGTCTGCACAGAAAAGTGGGGCTGTTTGATTTTGTTTTTTTCTTTTTTAACTTGGATTTATAAAACCAGTAGTATTATGTGGTGACTTCCACCTGTGATTTGGGTTTACAAAGACTTACATGGACTCCATGACTGGTATTCAAGTCCCCTCACCTACGTGGCCTAAATTAAAAGTACATATCAACCCCATATGGTATTTTAAAAATTCTGCTTAGATCGAATCATATGTCAGTTCTCACTCATGCTATTATCATATATGTGGTTGTTTGGGGGTATATATACACATGCACAAATTAGGTATCTAAGTTCGCTAATGCCTTACTTAAGAAGAAAACTAGACTGGATTCCAGGGGATTCATATAATAATGCCCCTCCTACTCACCTTCTGAAATACTTCCCTGAGCAGCAGGGAAGGATGTGGAGTGAGCAAGCCGTGGAGAGGCTCCTGCATGCCCATCCTGCTCCTGAATGCCCGTCCTGCTCCTGCTTGCCCGTCCTGCTCCTGCATGCCCGTCCTGCTCCTGCTTGCCCGTCCTGCTCCTGCATGCCGGTCTTCCTGAATGCCCGTCCTGCTCCTGCATGCCCGTCCTGCTCCTGAATGCCCATGTACCGAGCCTGATATGGTGGGAAAGGGTGAGAACTGCAGGGTGGGGGCTGTCCTGAGGTCTCCTTCAGCACTCACATTGTCATTCCATGACAGCTTTACTGACAGTGTATGGTGGGTTAACTTAAACTCTAGCATCAAAGGGGAGACATATGCAAATGTGTAAAGCCTTCAGTAACAGCAATGTATACGATCAACTTGTTTTCTGACCTTAAACGAAGCGCAGAGCTTACCTTTCCATTCATTCTAGCAGTTTAGGAAATATGGCTTGTTTCTGCCATTGGGAACTCCTCAATAACCAGTTCTTCTTCTGACTTACCACTATGTGTTTGTTTTTTCCCTGCGGCTATCTATATTTTGCCTTTCAAAATAAAAATATATATACTGTTTCATTGTGGTAAAATATACATAAAATTTATTATTTTAACTATTTTAAAGCATAAAGTTCTGCAGCATTTGAGAACATTCAAAATGTTTTTCAACTAAATGTACAATTTTAATCAATGTCTGTTTTCATGGAGTATACAGAGAATCTCCCCATAGGGCCTGACCTTACACCACTGGCTCTGGATTAATAAATTGAGACTGTTTTTTTTTAAAAATTTTTAATTTTTTAAATTTATTCATTTTAGAGAGGAGAGAGAGAGAAAGGGGGGAGGAGCAGGAAGCATCAACTCCCATATGTGTGCTGACCAGACCAGTGCAGGGCCTTGAACCAGTGACCTCAGCATTCAGGTCAGCACTCTATCCACTGCGCCACCGCAGGGAAGGCTGATGTTGTTTATAAGCAGGGCCTACCGACCAAAGTCAACCATATCCGTAACATAGCTATATTCAGAAAGGAGTGACCAACACTTGCATGTTTGTTTCTTGAGGTTACTTTGTATGCCAAACAAGGCAAATGAACATCGTAGTGGGAATGGTGGAAGTTTTACCCCATGCCTAATGGGCTTGGCCATTCCCACAAGGGTGTGTGGGATTTCATAAGGCCCTCAGTCACTGACCTGGGACAGATGATAAAAGGCTCAGAACGCCCTCCTTGTCACCTGCAATGGTAGCTATAAGATTATCTGCCGGATCCCGCTACTGCCTTTAATTTTTTTGGTAAATGAAGTTTTATTGGGACATAGTCATGCCTGCTTGCTTCCTGTT
This sequence comes from Rhynchonycteris naso, assembly GCA_037038555.1. NCBI lineage: Eukaryota > Metazoa > Chordata > Mammalia > Chiroptera > Emballonuridae > Rhynchonycteris > Rhynchonycteris naso. The sequence continues at coordinate 59,143,960 of CM073004.1, read as the reverse complement.
ATCCAGGAGCACTTCTGTCTTATGTCAGCGGAGTTGAGAAGTTAAGGCAGACACTTTATGGTCCATTGGGCCTAAAATATTTATTTTCTGGGCCTTTTCGGAAAAGGTCTTGTTCTGAGGCCTCGGCCATGGGTCCCCGAGTCCCCAGCTGTGCGTGTCCCCTCAGACAGAGGGTTGACGCAGAATGGGCCAGATCTGGGTTCCCCACATTTACTACGGACCCTACTTTGGTGTGCCAGAAGGCTGTGCCATTGTGCCGGAAGGAGTCAGAGGAGCAGCCATGGTGTGGCCGGCCTTGAAACGATGTTCTCTGCCGAAGAACGTTTTATTCCGGACCATGTTTGAGAGGAGAGCCTGTGGGGCCACGTAATGATTGAGTGAAGGAAGGAGGGGCCCTTTAATTAATGAAGTGGTTTATTAGGGAGGTAATGTAGGCCTGTTATAAATTTGTGTAAGGCTTGGTTGACTCATAGATTCAGATGAAAGGAGTGATGGCTGCTCGTGACGTTTTGCAGTGGAACACCGAGCAGTATTTCAGTACCACCTTTGATTCGCCATAGAGTCATTTGCCAAGAAGCACAGCAGAGGGAAGAGACTCTCTGGATTCCCAGCCTCAGGATTCTGCAGATGCCTTGTCCGTTTCTGAAGCCTGTGTTCCTGTGTTTCAAAACCAGAACCCCTGGCAGCTAGCCTCTGGTGCTCTTGGACTTCGCCTTTCAGTGTCTTCAGCTTCTCAATTCTTTTTTGAAAGGCATGAGGCGCTTGGTTTCAAAGCTGCTACTCAGAGCGGGAGCCATTGAAATAGACCGATGTGAGGCTGGCACTTGGACAACGGCCCTGGAAGGGAAAGCCAGCGTGGATGCTGAGGGTCTCGGCGGTCACACACAGCACACTCATTGGACTCGAACAGGCTGGATGCCCACGCGACCCTGCTGAGTCAGTGAGTCACTGCGGAAATGTTCATTTGCTCAGTTTTCTTTGGCTAATGAAATCATCTGCTGGGGAGGCAGTGCAGTTGGAAGTTTCCCCTTCCCCTCTCCTTTTATTGTTTTTAACCTCGGGCTGCACCAGCGATTGCTTTCCTCGGCCACGAGAGTCAGAGTTAACCGCATCTTTTCTTTTCCATTCGGCTGGTTCTCCGTCCGGAGACTGAGCTCCAGGTGCGTTAACAACAGCCTGGCAAAACACAGTGCAGAAGACCAGAAACCAAATTGAGTTGGTCTCCTGGCTGAATGCCAATGTGCTTCTCTTGCTGGAGAGCATTATTTAGAAGCTATAGGTCTTGGTGATAAGATGATTTATCGCTCCAGCAGTTTCAGCAGAAAGGAGAGTGGTTATAGAAACATAGCTTTGAGGGACCCCCAAAGGGCCGAGGTCTGCCCTCTGAAAGGGTGACAGACACTCTCAAATTATTCTGTCAACCTCTAGGTAGGTTTCCCGTAGCTCACCCTGCACAAAGGGATAGGAATTAACACCGTCATTAAGAATACCGATGAATGCTAGCCTTGTTTTAACATCTTATTCTTTTAAGATATCTTTCTCTAAGCTTCCTGATCTGTCCCTCCAGTGATCTAAAGTCACCGTCTTTGGATGGCCCATGACGGGCTGTGCTCTGACGGATGTTGTAGAAGGGATTTCAAGGTTTCCTGTTGGTTACTCATCACCAGTTAAGTGAAAGCCAGATGGGCCCTGCTACTTGCTGTGCCCCAGGGGAGCTGCTCACCTCCTTTCTCCATCTCTGTGCTCCACAGTGCTGCCATGCTCTGTAGGAGATCAGCATCCCCCAGGCACTTACAAAACATCCTGGCCTATGGAAATGGAGTATTCAATCAGGGCATTGATTGCCACCATCTAGAGACTCTCAGAACGTTTAGAGGCAAGCAGAGGTCCGAAGTAATAGGAAACCAAAGTCAAGGCTGGTTTTTCCTGTCTGATGCTCATCCTCAGCAGGGAACAGCTGGTGCAGTAGACCCTTCCCACTGTAGGAGCACCTCGGGTCATCGTCCCAGATCGGCCACCCTGCCTCTAAATTCAGCGGGTAGAGGAACAAGCTGTCAGGCTGCAGGTGGAAGAGAAGGGGGTGGCTTTCTCAGTTGTGCTGGAAAAACTGGAAGGGACACCCAGCTGTGTAAGCCTTTGATGTGTACTTTATGCTTTGTTGACATAAATCGCTGCCTGGACTGTTGCGGTAATCTCTTAACGGATCTCCCCACTTCTCCCACTGCCCACTTGAGCATCCTTCTAGAGTGATCATCTCGTTTCAGAACCCTCCGGAAACCTCCCCTCATCTCTGGAATAAAATATGAGGTCCTTAACCACGGTCTGCAAGGTCCCGTGAGATCCTGGCACGGTCATCGCTCATCATGGGTCCCCTAGCTGTCTGGGCTCCCGTCCCAGTGGCCTTGCTTCTGCTGTTTCCAGTACCCTCAGCCCACTCCCACCTCTGATTTTGTATCTGCTGCCCAAACACAGTTCCTTCCTTCAGTTGGCACCCTTCACCCTCTTCCTACTGGTCTCTGCGCAAAGCCACCTGACACCCAGGCCTTCCCTGACCAGGTGAAACGAGCACACTCCAAATGGCAGCCTGTCGCCGCCCCCCATGTTGTAACACTCTTTTCTTTCTTTCTGAAGCACTCACTGACCCTTCCCGTATTTGTTTGTACGTCTGTAACTCCTTCCCCCACACTAGAACGTCAGCTGCACGAGGGCAGGGGGTTTTCTCTGTTTGGTTCCCCGCTCTAGTCCCAGCATCGAGAAGAATGCCTGGCAGGGTTAGAGAACCTCATGATTTACAGTGAGTGGGTCACTTAACTGTACCGGCCTATGTTCCATATCAGTAAAGTAGAGTAAAATATACCTGCCCTGTTTATGAGGTGGTGAATGAGACCATCAGATGGGTATGCTGGCAGCTGTGAGCACAGGGCAGAGTCAGAGGACCCCCTAGGGGCTTGGCACACAGCAGATGTGCATGATCAACTGGCTCAGTATTGCTGACCCCAACCCCTTCCCCTCACCTTGGGTAGGTACATGGAATTGCACTGGGGTGGGACCTATGTATGAACTAATGGAGACCTTTCAATATATTATGACATCAATAATTCAGAATCAGGCTGTGTAATTCTACTGCTTCTCCAGAGGGTTGGAGAAATGCTCAGCTTCCCAGAGCCCTAGGAGTTCTGGCGGCATAAAACCCACAGATGTGGGATTGACGGGCAAGCTGTCTTCAATGACTTCAGGGGTGGTTCTTCAGAATCAAGGTTTACCTCAGTGACTTCTCCGTTAGACATCATTGTCACCATCAGGTGCAGCCTCTTTTATCCCTGAACTTTGAATCAAAGCCAGTAGTGGCCAGGCCTCTGTGACAGATTTGGTTCTCATCTTTATTTCCTGCTTGGGGAGGAGGCCACTAGGGTGAGGAGGACTGAAAGCTCAGGGTGGTAGATTGATGAATTGGTCCTGAATGATTGGGAAGTGATTATTTTGCTAAGTGGCTGGTCTTTCTTTTTTTCTTTTTTAATAATAATTCTTATTTTTTAGTGACAGTTGACATACAATATTATATTAGTTTCAGGTGTACAGCCAGTGATTAGACATATATACATAATTTACAAAGTGACCATCCTGAGAAACCTAGTCCCCATCTGACACCATACATAGTTATTACAATATTGTTGGCTATATTCTTTATGTTGTACTTTACATTCACGTGACTATTCTTTACTTCTGAATCTTAAAAAAATTTTTTTCATTGACTTTATTGGGGTAACATTGGTTAATACAATTATATAGGCTTCAAATGTACAATTCTATCATACATCATCTGTATATTGTATTGTGTGTTCACCACCCCAAGTCAAGTCTCCTTCTGTCACCATTTGTCTCCCCTTTACCCTCTTCTACCTCCCCCTACCTGCCTTACCCTCTTTTATTTATTCATTTTAGAGAGGAGACACAGAGTGAGAGAGAGAGAGAGAGAGAGAGAAAGGGCGGAGGAGCTGGAAGCATCAACTCCCATATGTGCCTTGACCAGACCAGTGCAGGGTTTTGAACTGGCGACCTCAGTGTTCCCAGGTTGACGCTTTATCCACTGCACCACCACAGGCCAGGCCTGCCTTTCCCTCTTGCAGTCACCATATTGTTGTGTCTGAGGTTTGTTTTTTCTTAATCCCTTCACCTTTTTTACCCAGCCTCCCCCAACAGCCCCTTCCATCTGGCAACTTTCCAAATGTTCTCTGAATCTGAGTGTTCCTACTCTGCTTGTTTGTACTCTTTGACTGGGGGTAAGTACACAGGGTAAGGTGCAGAATCAATGATTTAAAAATTTCCCTTCTTGGTGGGGAGCTTCATAAATATTCATAGAGTATCAAAAAGTCCTTGGTTATGGAGAATAGGTTAAGAGCTTTATATTCTGGTTGTGACCATGGTGATAATAGAGAAAAGAGGACACTGATAATGAAGGGACAAATCTTTGTTTACTAATAATCCATAGAACAAACACTAAAGAGATGGCGTGTCTACCCTTAGGCGCTTACATCTTTGAGCATGCGGTCTTCAGCGCCATTTGAGAAATTTTAACAGTTTAGGGGGACACGCCCCAATCTCATGTTGCTTCTGTAGGAGAGGGGTTTAATAAAGTTGACCAGGGGTGACTGGCACCCACAATTCAGGCTAGACCTTTCCCCTCTGGGAGAACACGCCCACTTCGTTCTTCTTTTTCCTGTTTCCCCTTCTTTGAGGTCACAGGAAGAGCCTGGACATGATTGACAATCTTGCTAAGAAGGTTTAACATTGTTTCTAGAGATGGTGTAATGGAGATTTCAAACCAGCTTTGGAGAATACTATAGTTGATATTTGCAATTCAGTTGATATTTATTAAATGTCCATTCTCCTCTCTAAAGAGCCTTAATTTTAATGCAGGGATGAGGGTCAGCAGTTTCTCTGGCATGGTGCTCTTGGTGAAGTACCAGCACTCTTTGACACCTTGATACATTTCCTGTCATCATGTGACTTGAAGAAGAGGGAGTCACAACTTGTGTGTACTTGTACATAGTCACAAATACAGGCCCCTAAAAAAAGAAGTTGTCAGTGTAGGCAAGACTAGGATTGTTTTTAAGAGTAACTGGTAAATAGTTCCTTAATTTATGTTATTTGACAAATAATTACATACATCTTGTGCTTGCTCTGTGTCAGTCTAAGCATTTTACAAGTGATAATGTATTTGATCCTTGTAAAAGTCCCACAAGGCAGATACTGTTATTATCTGAGTCCCTTGTTGCTTATAGGGTGGTTTTGTGTTCAGCCGGCAGTGTAGACATGTTTGTAGCTGCCTCTCATTTAAGAAAAATTCTTTGGAAAAAAGCCCGCAAAACTGAGAATTCTGTCCATTAACTGACACCTCCTCCCTCCCTCTCCCCCGAAAATTGGGGAAGTTCCACCTTTATTTGAAATCGTGGCAAAACACCGGCTGTTTCCGGAGGCACAGATCTTGACAAGGTCAGACCAGATTGGACGTGATTTTGACTGAGGTTCTCTGAGAGTCTGCAGAGTGAGAGTGTGGAAATCTCAGCGCACTCCATCCTTTGTTTGGGATTACGTGTTCCCCAGAGAGCAAGCCTGCGCCACGGTCACCCAGGAAGACCCAGACAACCTCCAGGCGGTTTTGTCTTCGGATCATATCGCCTGGAGGCTTTGGATCCTGTGTTGGGGGAACAGTTGAGATTTTAATATCGTTTTTGGTGGCATTTTTGGTATGCTTGCCCCTTCAGGTTAGTTTAATCAATCACCAGGTAGGGCCAGCAAGCCAGTTTCATTTTGGAATTGTGTCTGTTTCTCTAGGGCTCTTTGTGGCAGCCAGACCTGAGTGCCCATGCGTCATGTTGGCTCATTCTTACAATTCGTGCCTGGCACTAATTGTCGGGCCTGCTCTGTCTTTTCTCCTGGCTCTGGGATCTACTGACATCCTGGGTGGCCATTAGGCTCCTGCTGAGTGTCGCGGGGTGGGGTGGGGGTGGGGTTCCTGCCAGTTTGGGAGGACTGCGACTCCATGCTGGGAGAAGGTAATTGAGCAAGGAAGCTAAAGCCGGTGTGAGAAGGCAGATTAAAGCCGGTGCGGAGGGACCAGGCGGAGAGCTAGCCAGCCTGGCGCCCACGGAGCTGGACTAGGCAGGATATATGATCTCTTCTGGTTCAAACCCATCAGCCCTTGTGAGAATTTGTGTTTGAATTTCCCCTTCCATCTCCCCTCCTTCCCTCGTTCCCCCTAGGTGTTAGTTGCCTGCAGACTTTTTTGAGAAATTACTCTTGGGCAGGCTTAGTTCACTGGTTTCTGCCAACATCTCACCTTTGACTCCAGTCTGAACACATACATATCTGACATTTTCCGACAGGTGTTCCCTCCCACTCCATGCCTCTGATTTTAGAAGATTCTTTATAGTTGAGGCCCCTTGGTCTGACGTGTAAGGTGTACTAAGTTCCTGTCTTTCTGAGTGAGGCAGGCTTGTATAGCAGTTACGGGCCAGATTGCCTATGCTCACATCGTCTGTTGCTGATTGACTGTGTGACTCTTGTAAGTGAGAGACCCTCTCTGGGCCTCAGTCTCCTCTCCTTGTCTTTGGAAAAGGGTTATAATAATGCCTACATCAGAGGGTTAGGCAAGTATTAGCAATTACTGTCCTCTCTACCTTCCCTGCTTTCTTCCATAGAGGGCCCATGAGGTGGAGGCAGGGAGTTTGGTCTTTCCCCACCTCTCCCTCCCACTGCTGTATTCCTGGCACTTAGAAGTGTGCCTGGTACTTAGCAGGTGCTCAGCATATCTGTTGAAGGAATAAATGCAGGAAAAACGGCATGAATCCTCTTTGCTGTGTCCTCTAATATTGGATGTATCTTTCTAATGGAGAGAGGATCCAGAAGAAAGGGCATGGAACTAGAAATGTCAGAAAAGTACAGAAACTAATAAATCCTCCATCTTTCTACACGTTCTTAGCTTTCTGCATCGTTGAGCTGGCTGTTCTCTCCCTCTGCCCCCCGTGGAGTCTGAGACTGGGTGGAAGACTGCCCAGGCGCTGGTGACTGACTCGGGGTGCTGCTTCAGGACTGGCAAGGAGCAACCTCTCAGTTAGTGTTATCAGTGCCCCAGGCACTCTTTCAAGTAATTTATGTCTATTAGCTCATTTAAGCCTTAGCATGGCTATGTGTGCAAGGTCTTCTTAGTTCCATTTTACAGATAGAAAACCGAGGCACTAAGAGGTTAGGTAACGTAACCTTGCCCAAGGTGACATAATATTATAAATACTTATTAAGTGCCCTTTTTTTTGTGCCAGACATTTGTGCTAGGCCTTAAGGAGCCAGCAGTAAAAACAGAAACAAAACCTGATGTGGTTCCTGCCCTCAAGGATGGTACAGTCTAGTGAGTATTTGGTTTAACCACTAATCCCACAAATAATTACAAAGAATGATGACCTGGGAGAGACAAGACAGTATGCTGTGGGGCAGGGTGACAGGGGGACCTGGTGTACCTGGGTGGGGAAAGGAAAGGCTTTGCTGAAGGGCTGACGCTTTTAAGCTAGGATCCGAAAAGACAAGTAAGCACTAGCCAGACCAAGAGTAGGCACTAGGTTTCCGGGCAGTGGGCACAGCATGACGAGAGCTCTGAGGCAGGAAAGACATGGAAACAGGAGGACGGACAGTGTGGCCAGAGCTGACGGGAGATTTGAGCTGAGCTGTGACATGCAAAATCCTTAGGCTCGTAAAGGAGTTTGAATTTTATATTGAATGTAATGGGAAGCCATTTAAGGATTTAAATCAGGAGTATGTGGTGGTCTTATTTATAGTTTTCAAAAAATCATTATGGTGAGTAGAGGGAGAATGAATTAGAAATGAGTGAGCATAGATGCTTTTACTACAGGGTTTAAAAGTGTATCCAAAATCCATGTAATCACTCCAATAGATCCTTAGAGACATTTCACAAAAGTCAATGTCTACTTTTATTAAGCTTTTGATTTTGAGGTATTTTTAGATTTATAGAAGTGTTGCAGAGGTAGAAAATTCTCTAATACTATTCTCTCCAGCGTTTTCTTTATTTTAATTTAATTTTTTTATTTTTATTAACTGAGAGGAGGGGAGGCAGAGAGACAGCACTCTCACATGTGCCCTGACAGGGATCCACACAGCAAGCCCCCTATAGGATGATGCTTTGCCCATCTGGGGCCACTGCTCCATTGCTCAGCGACTGAGCTATTTCAGTGCCTGAGGCTAGGCCATGGAACCATTCTCAGTGCTTGGGGAACCATTCAAGCCATGGCTGCAGGAGGAGAAGAGAGAGAGAGAGAGAGGCTATAGAGAGAGAGTGAGAGAAGGGAGAGGGGGAGGGGTGGAGAATCAGATGGTTGCCTCTCCTGTGTGCCATGACTAGGAATCAAACCCTGGACTTCTACATGCCAGGCCAATGCTCTACAGTTGAACCAACTGGCCAGGGCCTCTCCAGTATTTTCTAATCAACATTAATCTTTTATTAACACTCTTAGTAAGTTAGAAATAGGTATTTGGTATTGTAATGAAGTATGTCTCTCTGGAACAGCCAACATCATACTGAATAGTACATACTTATTTAAGACAAGAATGATACAAGATTGCTTGTTACTTACACTTATTTCAGAAAATTCTGTACCATGCAATAAGGCAAGAAAAAGAAACAAAAAATTAGGGAGAGAGCAGTCATCAATACCTGTAACACACAAGAGTTAATTTTAAAAAATCCTACAATTGATGGAATCAGTGAAATGAAAACATTACAAAATAAATATCTAAAAATTTATATCAGACTAATAGAGATGAAATAACTGCTATTTAATGTAACTGACTGCAGTGGTGTTGGCCCCTATAATGTATGATTTTTCTTTGGAACACCAACCTGAGAAGTGGGGAGATGTGGGAAGACAGTTTAGGCCGTGATGGCGAACCTGTGAACGCGTGTCAGCACTAACACGTGTAGCCATTTTCGATGACACGCGGTCACATGCGGCTGCATACCAGAGAAGTATGGAGCCATATGCTGAGAAGAACGTTTTATTCTCAGCTTTTGCACGGCCAGGTGCAGTAGCCAAGGATAAAACATTTGCTGTACTGTAGACACTCTGTGCCAGAGGTCAGTAGGCCAAAACAACAGAACTCCAGCACAGAGGGTCTAGTTCTGGGACTTCCAGGTGGGCCGTTTTTCTCGAAGTGACACACCACCCGAGTTATGCTTGGTTTTTTGGTGACTTTTGACACACCAGGCTCAAAAGATTGCCCACCACTGGTTTAGGGAGTGATGGGTCTGGTATGAGTGGAGGACAGAGGCTGAGTAGAAAACTAGCTAGTGAGAAATCACCCATGGCAAGCACAGTCTAGAGACCAGGAGGCAGAGATTTCATCAGGGGCAGGCAAGGCTGCAGAACCAGAAGTAAATGATTTGTTTAATTTTTCTTAACTTTGTTGATACATAGAAATACAGTTAAAAAATAGTTTAATCTATATATTGCTGAAGTCTTTTTAGTTGTAGTTTTCTGTTAAATATTTTTCTGTGCTTTCTATAGACATTGACATTCTTCCCAATTTTTACAATTTTAATTTATTTTTCTTTTATGATTATACTAGTTCTATACCACACTAGGAGTTCAACACAGTTATTGTATAGAAGTAATGATTGCGAACATTTTATTCTTAATGGCTTTACTAGGAGAGCTTTTTATTATTTTCAGTTTTCGGGTTACTGTGTGAACGTGTGTATGTTCATGTGAATGCTTGCATGTGTTTTAGGCAGCATGTATCACTTAAGGCAGTTTTCTGCTATTTTTGATTTGCTACAAGTTAGTTTATTTTTAATCTCTCCTCTAAGTGGATATTAAATGTTCATATATTATTTTCTGCCTTTATTGAGATCATATAGTTTTCTTTAATTTCTTAAAAAAATTTCCTTTTGTCTTACCATTTTGTCTTTTCTAATGTTGGTTGCCATAGGACTGGAATACCTGGGTTTTTATCTTATTTTCACGTCCTTGTGCCTTAGGTGTGTATTCGGATTTAAAAAGTTGTTAATTTACAGAATCTGTTGTTTAACTGCCAAATTTAGTAGTTCATTTATATTTTCTGTGATGATTGATATATGTGGACATGTGTGTGCCATTGTAATCCCTGGTTTCTGCTCATCCCACTTTTTCTGTATTCTTCCTCTTGTCTTTATTGGGGCGAGATTGAATTTTTATTTCTTTGTTAATAGGCCATAATTTCTTTCTACTGTTTTGAAATTCACTCACTATTATGTTATTGATTTTTCTTAAAGTTTTACTATGCATACAGAGCTTTTAAATGTTAACTATGGCCTGACCAGGCAGTGGCTCAGTGGATAGAGCATTGGACTGGGATGCAGAGGACTCAGGTTTGAAACCCCGAGGTCATTGGCTTGAGTGCGGGATCATCAGGCTAAAGTATGGGCTCACCAGCCTGCGCACAGGGTCGCTGGCTTGAGGGTGGGATCTTAGACATGACCCCATGGTTGCTGGCCTGAGCCCAAAGGTCGCTGGCTTGAAGCCCAAGATTGATGGCTTGAGCCCAAGGTAACTGGCTTGAGCAAGGGGTCACTCGCTCTGCTGTAGGTCCCCCCCACCCCCATTAAGGCACATATGAGAAAGCAGTCAGTTAACAACTAAGGTGCCGCAACAAAAAATTGATGCTTCTCATCTCTCTCCTTTCCTGTCTGTCCCTATCTGTCCCTCTTTCTGTCCCTCTCTCTGTCTCTGTCACACAGAAAAAATAAATAAGATGTTAACTATGCTAATCCCCTTTCCAACAATTTCCTTGATTCCCTTCCCATCTTACATGCTGTTGCTCATTATTTTAGTTCTGTCCTTTAAAAACTCGCACAAGTTAGACATCTTTATTATTTTATGCAGACAATACTGTTTTGGCTCGCCCCCATTCTTATCATTTTATTATTTATCGTTTGCAGAAAATATAAGATGTTTCCATTTGATTAGCTCTTCTGGGACGTGTGGTCTTTATGCTTAGAACCTGGAGTGTTTGATTCTCAAATGGATATAATCTTAAATAGTCTTTGGGGGAGTAATTATTGTTTTCATGTTAACTCTGAAAAATGATGAAATAACTCTTTATCCTCTACACAGTGTGATGGCGATTGATCATGTGAGAATCTAAAGGGAGTGCGTGTTTTGAAAGCTTTATGATCAACGGTGAATGCTTCATTCATACATCTGTGGCACAGTTCTTGGAGCTTGAGTTTCTTGACGTTAATGCAGCATTGTTCCTGATGATCTTAAATATGAAGTGTAGATTATACTAAGCCTAATTAAAAAAAATAAATTCTGCTATTTTTCAATTACAGCTGACATGCAGTATTTTATATTGGTTTCAGGTATACAGCATAGTGATTAAACATTTATATAAATTACAAAGTGATCACCCCAATAAGTCTGTTACCCATCAGACACCATACATAGTTATTATAATATTATTGACTATTTTCCCTATGATCTACATCCCCATAACTTTTTATAACTGCCGATTTGTACTTCTTAATCCCTTTACTTTTATACTTATACTTATATCCCCTACACCCTCTCATCTGGGAACCGTCAGTTTTTTTGAAGAGGGAGACATTTTGAGTTTCACCCCACCATCACAAAAGTGAATTTGACCTAAACTCAGATTAGTTGACTAAGGATAATTTCTAATGCTGAGTGTGTGTGTTTGTGTGTGTGTGTAAGTAATGGGGATGTAACAATAATGTTGAATTCTTCTCAGCAATGAATTACTGTGTGCTTTCTGAAACACTACTTAGATTCTAATAGGTAATGAACTTTATTTACATTTAATGTGGTGATATGATTTCTACTCATCCATGTACTTTTTCTGTGCTCTGCACTATGGTTCCCACCAAATAATTGTAGTAGTTACATAGTTTCTTGCTTTTGCTCATAGAACAAATTCATGTATCTTTTCAGTTAACCTAACTATAAGCTTCTTGACGGCAGGAGTTGTGACTGGTTTACCAGTGTATTCTTAGTACCTGGCATACACCGTAGTAGGGTTGATAAATGTTTGTGGAAGTTATAGGCATAATCCAGTTGGAAAGATGTTCATACTGGTAGAGGGAAGATGAGTCAGGTGTGTTGATGTGTCAGAATTGGTGTTCATCTGTGATCAATAGATCTGCCCAAAGGTGGAGTCAGCACGGATTCTCAAATTTGGCTGCAATTGCACTCGCCTAGGGAGCTTGGAAGAACTATTAATACCTGAGTCTGAAGCCCTAGAGACTAATTTAATTGATTTAAGTGTGTGCCGGGGGCTTGGATTTGTAAGCAGTCTCCAGGTATATTAGTCATCTGGGGTTGCTATACCATGATATCACAGACTGGGCGGCTTAAACAACAGATCTCTGTTTCTCACAGTTCGGGAGGCTGGGAAGTTTAAGATGAGGGTGCAGGCAAATTAAGTTTCATTCTGAGACCTTTTCTCTTGGGCTATAGATGGCTACATTTTGCTGTGTGCACAGAGAGGAAGCTTTTTGACATCTCTTCTTATGAGGATGCTACTGGTCATACCAAGTGCCCTTCCTTTTTGACCTCATTTAATCACAATTTCTCCCATCTAGGCCCTATCTCCAAATATAGCCACATTGAGGGCTAGGGCTTTAACATAGGATTTTGGGGGGACAGAATTCAGTCCACAATACCACATGATACTAATGTTCAGGCCATTATTTGGGTCACATAATAGGAGTTTGGAGGTAAGCTTTTCAGGGTTGATTTGGGGAGCCATGGCTTTCTGAGGTTCAAGCTCCTTTTAAATTTTCACTTTGCTATTTCTTGGGTCTGTCCTCAAAGTCCAAGAGAAATTTTGGCATTCTAGCCATTGTTTCATCTTCCAAAAAAAGCAGGTGCAGGAGGGAAGGAGTCTAATATATTACTGTTCCTCATTAGCTAGAACTTAGTCAGATGACCACAGCTAGCTGAAAGGAAGATTGGCATAATGCATCAGCCCTAGCTAAAAATGGAAATTTTCTTGATTTGAGAGACAAGAGAAAAGTGGTGTCTGGTAGGTAGTCAGCTGCTTCTGCTATACCTGGTTTCAGACCACGATTTAATCAGTGCCAGCCCCTGGTTTCAGCCCTGTAGTCGCCCCACTGTTCCCAGTAAAAATGGAACATGGATGTTGGGAAACGGTGGATGTAGACTATACCTGCTTGGAAGTGAAGGGGAACCCTTCTCCTGTTTCTCATAGGGTTGCAACATCATCAATAACTGGTTTGCTTCATAATAAGATTGGGTCATGGGGATCCATAAAGCTTGAAATATGCTGGTAGATTAGTGTATAGTCACAAACGTGGCATTGTAGAGTTCTTATTGACATTTTGTTAACATTTGACGCAGGTGATCCATGCAACCTTGTCCATGCCTTTCGCCTCAATGGCTACTTACTTTTTTATTTATTTTATTTTATTCATTTTAGAGAGGAGACACAGAGTGAGAGAGAGAGAGAGAGAGAGAGAGAGAGAGAGAAAGGGGGGAGGAGCTGGAAGCATCAACTCTCATATGTGCCTTGACCAGACCAGTGCAGGGTTTTGAACTGGCGGCCTCAGTGTTCCCAGGTCGACGCTTTACCCACTGCGCCACCACAGGTCAGGCATCAATGGCTACTTATTTACAGATGACTTCAACTTCGTGTCTCCAGATTCATTCACCCTGTTGCTAATGGACATCTGGATGTTTTAAAGGCATTCCTAACACTGAATTCCTACTTCATTATCAGGTCTTGTCAGTTAATCCTGGGCAGTAATTCTGCCACCTTCACCTCCTGTAAGCTGTTGCCAGGGACCCTGAGGTTCTTTTTATTTTTTTAAACACCTTTATTCACAGATAGAACAGACTGACAGCTGTCAGAGGGGAGGGAATTACGGGGTTGGGTGAAAATGGTAAAGGGATTAAGCAAAAAAAAAAAGAAAGAAAGAAAGAAAGAAAGAAAGAAAAGGCCCATAGACATAACAATATGGTGATTACCAGAGGGAACGGGGGGGGGGGGGGTGGGGGGGTGGGGGGGGTGGGGGGGTGGGGGTTGGGGGGGTGGGGGGCGTAGGGGAGGTTGATGAAGAGAAAGGGGGATAAATGGTGATGGAAGGAGACTTGACTTGGGGTGGTGAACACACAATACAATATATGAATTTATTAATCATTGCCACCCTGATAAATTAAATAGAAATAAAAAAGAAAATATATCCCTGCCAAACACCTTAAGGCAGGGGTCCCCAAACTACGGGCCAGCATGCGGCCCCCTGAGGCCATTTATCTGGCCCCCGCCGCACTTCTGGAAGGGGCACGTCTTGCATTGGTGGTCAGTGAGAGGAGCACAGAATGCGGAGTACTGTGTGTGGTGGCACCGCAAAGCGTGGCGTCGCTCACGTACAGTACTACTTCCGGTGACCCGGAACACACTTTTTTACTTTAAAATAAGATATGTGCAGCGTACATAGGGATTTGTTCATAGTTTTTTTTTTATATAGTCCGGCCCTCCAACGGTCTGAGGGACAGTGAACTGGCCCCCTGTGTAAAAAGTTTGGGGACCCCTGCCTTAAGGTATAATTTATACACCATAAAATTTACCCATTGCAAGTGTACAAGGCAATAATTTTTAGTTAATTTATATAGACATGCAGCTATCACCACAATCTAGTTCTCAAACTAACCGAAATAATTCCCTCTAGCCAGTTTACAGTTAATCCTGACCCGGTCCTCTGTCCCTGGCAGCCACTGATCTGCTTTTTGGCTCTATCACTTTCCCTTTTCTGGACGTTTCCTATCAATGCGAGCATACAATATGTAATCCTTTGCATTTGGCTTCTTTCTCTTCGTACAGGATTTTTGAGGTTCACCCATGTTGTAGCATGTATTAGTGTTGTTTTTATTGCTAAACAGCATTCCGTCGTATGGCTAGATTACATTTTGCTTATTCATTCACCAGGTTATGGACATTTTGTCCTTGGAAACTCCCTAGCTAGTCCCATTCTACTCTTACCACAAGACACTTCTGACAGCTGTAGTTTTGTATTTATTTTGGCGACTATTGTATTGTTTGCTTCTGTTCCTCCGCGCCCTCTCCCCGAGCAGAGGGACCTTGTGTCCCCCCCCTGCCCCCCCTGTCCCCCATGCAGCCTTAGCGTGTAGCCCAGAGTACCTTACCTCAGTGTAGGTACACAGTTAAAAATTTCTTTTTTCAAGGAAATGAGTGAATTCTTGGAAATAAAACTTAGTTTTGGAATCAAAGCTAATTTCATACAGCTGGGCTTCAATAGATTGTTTCTTTTAACGAGAAAATGAGTGACTGCATCCATATTGCTTTATCCATATCCAGAGGCGGATTAAGGTCGGTTGAGGCCCCGGGGGCAGAAGAAAATATTGGGCCCCTTATAAAAAAGAGAGAGAGAGAGACAGGGAAAATAAAAATACATGTTAACAATATTTTTAAATAAATAAAAAGTATTTTGTACCGTTATTGTTAAAATTGCACATATGAAACCAAACTTGGTGTCATTTAAAAAAGTGTAAAGTTGGGGTTTTGCGGGGCCGTTCAGAAGTTGGGGCCCAGGATGCGTTTAACTGCCTGGTGCGCCTGCAAATCCGCCTGTGTCCATATCAAAGAGCCTGCGTGCAGTGGGCCATGTTGAGAACCAGGAGTGAGTTGTTCCATTCCAAATATTTCCACGGTGCCTCCGAAAAAGAACAAACACAGGCCCCTGTTTTAAGTTCTCTCTTGTTGGCAATGTAGTCAATTAAGTAAACTGCTGATACAACGCAATAGGAGCGTCAGATCCGATTTACGTTCTTGCGCCGAGAAATGTGATATGTACTTTTAGAAGCTCCTGTTTTGTAAGCAGACAGACCTGCAGGCACAGTGATGGTGGAATGGTCTGCAAAGGAGAGTCAGCCAGCCTGCTGCTTTGCAGACGCGTGCCTCCAAGCTCGGAGTGGGTAAAGTACCTGGCAACCACTGGTTCTTAGAGCGTGCTTCTACTGGCAGCAGCTGCAGCCTCACTTGGGGTCTTGATAGGGGTTCAGGTTCTTGTGCTCCATCTCAGAGCTCCCAAATCAGAAACTCTGGGGGAGGTGCTGGGAAGCTGCGTTTTAACAAGCTTCCAGGGGATTCTGATGCAGCTCAGGCTTGGAAAGGACAGGTGCAGGCCATATGTAGGCGCGCTACCAAATCACGCCTCTTCTATGCTGTCACCCCGAGGAGAAAATGAAGAACACTTTGATCCAGGGACAGTGGAGTTTGGGGGCCTGACTCAGCTGGGGATTTTGGGGAAAGCTCAACAGAGGGGCCAGTTTATGATCTGGATTGCTTCCCCTGGTCACCATAGGCCATCCCCTCTCTCTCCATTTTGGTGGGCAATGCCCACCCATCTTACCCCAGGGCTCTATCAAGTATCAGAAGCTTTCCCCCTGTCTATGTTCAAGCTCCTAGTGCAAAGCACAGACTTGAATCAAGACTCAGCCCATGTCAAGGGTCCCTAGGTAAATTCCATGCGTTGTGGCTGGCGAGAATGGGAATGTGAGTTGTGAGCATTAAGATACATCTTGAGCCTGACCAGGCGGTGGCGCAGTGGATAGAGCATCAGACTGGGATGCGGAAGACCCAGGTTCGTGATCCCGAGGTTGCCAGTTTGAGCGCGGGGCCATCTGGCTTGAGCAAAATCTTGCCAGCTTGGACCCAAGGTCGCTGGCTCCAGCAAGGGGTGGCTCGGTCTGCTGAAGGCCCACGGTCAAGGCACATGTGATAAAGTAATCAATGAACAACTAAGGTGTTGCAATGGCAACGGAAAACTAATGATTGATGCTTCTCACCTCTCTCCGTTCCTGTCTGTCTGTCCCTCTCTATCCCTCTCTCTGACTCTCTTTCTGTCCCTGTAAAAATAAAAAACAAAATAAATGATTTGTTAAAAAAAATTAAAAAAAATAAAAAGTTAAAAAAAAGATACATCTTGATATCTGATAGTTTACTTAAAATAGCGTGATGTTCTCACCTAAAGGCACCAGAAACTCAAGGGTTAATAGGGGTTCTGAAGGCGAGGAGGCAATATGCTACAAGCCTATATTAATGATTGTTAGACAGGTCTCAGTTCTTTTGGTATTAAATCACCTAGCACTTAGAAGCAGATCGAATCTCATCATAGGTCAAGTCCAAGTGCTGCACATCAGGCCTTGTGTTAGAAGTTTACTTTGACATATGCTGATGCTTTATGGCAGGGGGGAGGGGGAGAGTTGAAGGCAGCTGCCACTTAGGCTGGAAGTTCTTAATCTTCAGGTACTTACTTCCGCCTGGCCCCTGGGGACCCTCTGTGCAAGTGGGCACCTGCGTGACGCTGGCCGATGATCAGATTATGCAGGAACTCTAAGCCAGGTGACTTTGGAATGTTTCTTTAAATCTGCCTCAAAAATACTTCCAAAGTGACACAGCCACGAAATTCACTGCCTGGGCTGTTGTGATTTAGCAGCTTTCAGAGCAAGACAAAGTGAGGTCGGGTTGTACTCAAGTAAAATATCCCACTCATTGTATGGACACATGGGTCCTCGGGTGTTGCCGAGGGAATGATTGTGGGGACCGCTTGGCAGACTAGAAGAAACGCTGGGTGACGAATAAACTTTGTGAGGTTGTATCCTGACTCTGGTTTTGTACAAACCAGTACAAATATAAGTGATTTAGGGAAACTTTGAAGTTCACATTCCTGATCTCCTGACTTCATCCACAAGGATTCTAATCCTGTAGGTATATTTGGGAGTCAGGAATCTGTGGTTTTAACAAGTTCCCCAATGGATTTAAAGCATTGACCCAAACTGTAAAGAACAGTCTTTTTGGGTTTTTTTTTGTGTGTGTGACAGAGACAGAGACAGAGAGAGGGACAGATAGGGACTGACAGGAAGGGAGATGAGAAGCATCAGTTCTTCACTGTGGCTCCTTAGTTGTTCATTGATTGCTTCGCATATGTGCCTTGACTGGGGGGCTCCACCTGAGCCTGAGACCCCTGGCTCAAGCCAGCGACCTTGGGCTCAAGCCAGTGACCATGGGGTCATGTCTATGATCCCATACTCAAGCCAGAGACCTTGTGCTCAAGCTGGTGAGCCCTCACTCAAGCCAGTGACATTGGGGTTTCAAACCTGGGTTCTCCGTGTCCCAGTCCAATGCTCCATCCATTGCGCCACCGTCTGGTCAGGCTGTTTGTTTTTTAGAGGGCAAGGCAATTCAAAAGTTTTAAAAACTGTGTTGGTTGTCTTTTAATTTTATTTATGGATTGTTTTTTACTTTAGAGACATTTTTGCTTATTATTTAGTAATATGAGTCAATATGTTTTAAGTGGTTTTGCTGTCCTGTCATGATGCTTTCTCCATCTTAACAGTTTAAAAATATTCACCTGTATTTCTCCTAAATATTGTTATGTATATAACAATATTACATAATTAATATAAAGTATATTATATATAGTTAATATTATGTATATTGTTAAAACTAATACAATTTATTTTTTAAAAATTAAGCTTTTAACATACCAAATATCTATTTTGCTATGAGGTGTAGTCATGATCAATAAATGTGATCAATAAAAATTTTTACATTTAAATGTTTGATTTCTTTTTTAAAACCATTTTGGAAATGGTTTTATGCACATTTAAAAAAAGTCATATTTTTTCTTGGTGTATATAATTATTTGTAAAACTTAAAACATGATTATATTGTTTTGAATCTGTATATCTTTGTTTTCTGTGTGCCTGGCACACTCTGGACAACAGGATTGTGTAAAACCTCCCAGAATGACTGTTTGGTTCATTGTCGTCTGTATCTCTGTCCTGTTTCTCTGTGTTTTTGACCCTATGTTTTTGCATCTTTACAGTGAAAACTTGATGTTAATCAGCACACAATATCTAAATGGTGTAGAGCATTCTTCAACCGTTGTTTTCATTCCATGGCATACATACACTAAATTTCTGCAGCACACCCAAATGTATATTTTTTGCTTATCTGACAAAAGAATAATTTTGATTCATTCACACCGGATGGCTATTGTTGTGTTGGCTGTTGTCATTGTTTTATTTGTACATCTAAGGGAAAAGAGGTAAATGTAAGGTATTTTTCCCCGCCAACGGAGAAGGAAGGGGCCGTAGCCATGAAGTGTGGAATAGTAAAGGCTTTATTTAGTACTGCGCTGCCCGGACGATGTTTCCTGGTCCGGGGGACATGGGCCAGAGAAGTCGCATGGGGTGATCCGCGTGGGAGATATTTAAAGGGTCTTGTCTACAGTGGTCGAGCCAATATGACATGGCAAAATCTCACTGGCTGGCGGGTAGTCGCTCTTTTCCCAAGGACTCCTGGGAAGTTTCTTTTTGGGGCGCCTGGTTGTGGGCGGCTCTAGCCAAAGTTCCCGGGTCTGAGTTCCTCATGTGACCTTCTCCATTATCCACCGACCTTACAGTAAATAGGTATTGCTTGTTTCAATACTTCTTGTGGCACATCGGTTGAAGACCGCTGGTTTAGAGCCACGGGCGGTAACGTTAGACTGCCTGAGTTCAAATCTAGCCCCATGTGTCCTCTCTGGAAGGTCTTAGGCGCGTCGTTAACGTTTCTGTGCTCAAAGATTTTTTTTTTTTATCTGTAGGAAGGGGTTCAGGCCCATCTACTTCCTGGGACTGCTTGGAGGTGTCAGTGAGTTCATATGTGTGCAGCACACAATGAGTGACACATAGAAAGTGCTCTGTAAATATCAACAACCCTTCTTATTAGTGGTTCAGGTTATATGTAAGATTTCTGAAGGTTAACGTAATGGTTTTACTCAGTGGCCACACTGAGTTTTTCTGGTATGTTGAGATTACATACCTGTACGCAATATATATAATAGAATATGTTTGTCCCATGGTTGACGTTGAGCCCTAAGGGCCCTAGGACAGTTGAGGGATGTGGGAATGTCCATCCTTTGGTGGTTTGGGGGATGGTGGTGGCAGCGGAGGCATTTGTCGCAGGAGTGAGTAGTGAGCAGCTGAGAGACTGAAGAAGGCTGCTGGGATTCTCTAGCCACTGCCGCCAATTCCATGCATTGAAGGACTGCGGACTTCAAAGCTTGGCTAGGATCAGGGTTGCCCTCAGGTGCTATGTCGTAGACCCTGTTATGTGGTTTGAATGGTAGGACCTAGCATCTTCCTCTTCAGGAAGTTTGGTTATCACAAAGGAAAATCTGGAAGCTTCCTCCTCTTTCAAGCCAGAAACTCTTTTTTTTACTTTTATAGGGACAGAGAGAGAGTCAGAGAGAGGGATAGATAGGGACAGACAGACTGGAACGGAGAGAGATGAGAAGCATCAGTCATTAGTTTTTCGTTGCCGTTGTGACACCATAGTTGTTCATTGATTGCTTTCTCACATGTGCCTTGACCGTGGGCCTTCAGCAGACCGAGCCACCCC
This sequence comes from Rhynchonycteris naso, assembly GCA_037038555.1. Taxonomy (NCBI): domain Eukaryota; kingdom Metazoa; phylum Chordata; class Mammalia; order Chiroptera; family Emballonuridae; genus Rhynchonycteris; species Rhynchonycteris naso. The sequence continues at coordinate 59,123,470 of CM073004.1, read as the reverse complement.
TTGCTGGAGCCAGCGACCTTGGGTCCAGGCTGACGAGCTTTTGCTCAAGCCAGATGGGCCCGTGCTCAAGCTGGCGACCTCGGGGTCTCGAACCTGGGTCTTCCGCATCCCAGTCCGATGCTCTATCTACTGTGCCACCGCCTGGTCAGGCTCAAGCCAGAAACTCTTAAGGGTTTTTTTGAGTGTGTACTCCCCTGAGGTGAGGAGACCACAATAATCAAGGCCTTACAGGCCCACCTGTAAACACCCTCTTTGTGGAGACTGGCAGCTCCAAGGAGGTAACTTTTTGGAGAATTTTAATATGTTGATCTCTGACGATGAAAGGCCTCAAAATACGACCAACAGGTGATACGAATTTTGAAGAGTTTAGCTAAACCTAGGAAAATGCATCCACACTTGACATATTGTGTTCCGCTTTGCTGATTTATTTTTTTCCCCTGGCATTGTTTACTTTCTGTCAGCAGTAGATTGGAAGTTTTAGAAACATGATGATTCTAGATTTCAAACATGGTGCTATTTCGAGTGGCTATGGGCAGGGTGGAATCGGAAGGCAGCAGAAACATCAAGAATCAGTCTGCACAGTGCTGGAAAGAACCGCTCCTGCAGCCCTGCTCCTGCCTCAGTGAGCCCTCTGGTGAAAGGGGGCTTTGGACCCGGGGAGGGGGTGTTGGTGCCTAAGGCAGAGAAACCCACGCCTCTGGGAGGGTCTCTGCCATTTCGGTAAGCCGGGGGATAGTGATTGGGATTCTGGAATGGTCAGGCAGTAAATAATTTAACCCAGGGAAGGGTCCAAAGCTGAAGAAGGTCATGTTGTCGTTGGTCAGGACAAGGCAGATGTGAAAGTGAGCACAGGCCAAGTCCAGTGGGTGCCCGCAGTTTGGAGCAGGGGCATTGCAGAGGATATGGGGAAGGTGAGGTGGGCTACCTGGGCTGCGGCTGCGGCTGCGGCTGCGGCTGCGGGGCTCCCCGGGCTTTGGTCCTCACTCCTCTTCCACCTGGGGGCTGGCCGGCCTGCTAGGCAGGGGCTTTGGTGGCTCAGGTCCTAGTGTCTGGTGTGGAGATGAGGGGCTATGCCTCCCGGGGAACGGAGAGTCCTGACACATTCTGGGAAATAACAATAGCCTGGGTGTGAAAGTAGTTCTGCCCTGTCTTCCAGGAGAGTGTGATGATCTGTTCCCAGGCCCTTTACTCTTGTCATTTTAATTTTCATTTTTACATTTAGATGAAATGATTCAGCTCTTTGTCAGGAGTGGCCTGTCTAGCAAAAGTTCCTCTTCAAAAGATTTATTTTATTGCATTTCTTTCTCTTAGTAATTTTCTTGTAACTTCCTATCAGTATTAATGAGCTTCTTCCCCAGGCTTCCTCCTCGTCCCCCCACCCCACCCCCCAGTCCTTTCTCTTTGCACTTCCCTCGGATGGAGTTGGGCCCATGGCTGTTGGTGTGCTCCCGGGCCCCATTCCTCTCCTCTCCCAAAGTAAAATGGGGCGGCTATTAAAAGGCTATAGGTATAGACATATGACCCTCAGAGATGCAAGACTTGGAAAGCAGAGATAGGTAAGGGTAGCTGCTTTGTGTGCATAGAAGTAAGAATGTGTGCAAGTGAGTGTAAATGTATGTGCACATATATGTGAGTGTGTGTATACAGTGTGTGAATGCATGATTTAGTTTGAGTAGATGTGGGTATATGAGTGTGAGCATGTCTAAGCATAAGTGTGTACCTGTGAATGAAGGGGTGCGTGTCTGGGTATTAGTATGTGTGTGTGTGCACCTGTGTGTTCTTTCTAGAGCAGTGGGGTTTATCTGGAGGATGGCAGTAGGCAGTGGCTTGTCCTCAGCCCTTCCAAGGGATGGGCTTGCCATTGGCCATGCCTCCCGGTTTTGGAATGGGCCAAGGATGCCACCTGGTGAGAATTAAGATGTCTGTCTCCCTGGGTTTGATTTCTTTCCTTATTCCCTCATTTCTCTCTCCAGCACGTTTTTTGGTTTGTTAACATAGCAAATAAAATATACTCTTTGTATACGATTAAGTTCACCTACACATCAGTCAGGTTGCATACGGAATACGGAAGCTCAACACTAATTTTAAAAGAACACACTAGAAATTAGGTTTGGCATATTCATTTCTCTAAAACGAAAACCCTTGAAGAGTGTTTCAGGGTTTTACCTAGCAATTGCACTTGGTTTAATGAAGCCTCATCTAGAAATGTGGTTAACTTTCCCATTTAGAATGAAATCTGTGACTTTCAGATATAGCTGCGAGCTCCAAACATCAGTTCCTGGCAGAATCCTGACCCTGCAGGAAACCAAATGTAATTTCTTTCCTCCCAGGGGATGTGACCAACTGATATCACCCTTTTAAATGCCATATGGACAGCTCTTACCTGTATATAACACAAGCTAACGTTACTTTCAAAAGCCATAGTGCAAGAACATTGTGTTTAGTTTGTTGTAATTTTTAATCAGTCTCCCATTGTCCCCTTCAAATATGATAGAGGTTTTGTTTTGTTTTCTTTTTTTTTTTTAAATTTCTTTATATTTATTCATTTTAGAGAGGAGGCAGAATGAGAGAGAGAGAGAGAAAGAGAGAGAGAAATGGGGGAGGAGCTGGAAGCATCAACTCCCATATGTGCCTTGACCAGACCAGTGCAGGGTTTTGAACTGGCGACCTCAGTGTTCCCAGGTCGACGCTTTATCCACTGCGCCACCACAGGTCAGGCCCAAATATGATAGAGTTTTTAACTGTCTTTAGAAAAGGAATAAATTTTTGATGACCTTCCTTAGTGCACATGATTCAAACCTGTGCATTTGCATCTGAAGTATTTTAGGAAGTAGTAGAAATGTTTTCCATCTGAGGCAGGAGGTTAGAGTTAAGATGTCAGCTGGGAATTGGTAATGTGAAAAATCATAGGTATGTCCCTGTATCTTGCATAATGTGACATCAGTTGGTTATTCTGTCAACCTTATTGGAAAACCCCCCCCAGCATTTCATTCATTTCTTTGTATCAGCTTCTGAATAATGGCCTTTGCAATCTGTGGTTAGTTGTCTGAACAGGATGCATTTGGGAAGCTGCCTCTAGGTGAGAGGAAGGCTGACAGGTCCCAATACAAGTTGGTAGAAGTGGTAGGGAGAGAGATAGAAACCCTTTCCTTCTTCTAAGCAACAATGTATGCCTTTCCGTTGAAGCCTATTCAGATATTCCCTTCCTTTTCTGCTCCCCCTGGGTCAAGGTGCTGTGTTTATCAGTGGGGGTGGCCGTAGCGCCGTGGGGCGCAGGTGAGGGCACACAGGGTGCGTTTCCTTCCCTGCACTTGGCAGATCATTGCTGTGAATTCTCCACTTCCCAGGAGCAGTGTCCGCGTGGCTGGCGTCTCAGTGACATTCGGTATAAGGGCAGGTTGGAAGCATTTACTCCTAAAGACAGGGCAGGGACAGCACTTAAGTGGCTTGACCAGGGGCAGCTCCGCAATGACCCTAGTTCTGTCGTTGAAGGACTTTGGCTTTCATCCCCTGTAAAGAAATGGGAGCCCATTTTCAGTAGAAGGAGCTGAAAACAGAAAGTTAGAAAAAGCTTTCTGATGAATTTGGAAGGCTAGCTGTTGTAACAGATCTTGATCTTAGCTGCCTAATGAGACACTTTCCTTTATTATTCTTTTTCAGACTTTATTTATTCATTTTTAGAGAGAGAGGGGAGAGAGTGAGAGAGAAGGGGGGAGGAGCAGGAAGCATCAACTTCCATACGTGCCCTGACCAGGCAAGCCCAGGGTTTCGAACCTGCAACCTCAGTGTTCCAGGTGGATGCTTTATCGACTGTGCCACCACACGTCAGGCCCTTGCTTTTTTTTTCTTATGTATTTTTATTTATTTTAGAGAGAGTGGAAAGGGGAGAGAGAGACATTGATTTGTTGTTCCACCTATCTGTGCGTTCATTGGTTAATTTCCTGAATGTGTCCTGACCAGGGATTGAACCCGCAACCCTGGTGTACAGGACCACGTTCTAACCAACTGAGCTACGTGGTCAGGGCACTTTCTTATTCATGCAGCAGTCTGATGTGGGTATTCTTCAGAAAGTGACTCTTCCAGGGGGTGATTCAGGGACCCAGGTGCATTTCCTCTTGTGCCTTTGCCATACCCCCAGTGGGGATCTCCATTCCACTCCACTGTGTGTGTGTGTGTAATGGGCCAGGCCTGCGTTACTTCCGTTCATGCGCTGTTGGCTGAAGCTCAGGCAGAGGGCCACCTCCTGACTGCAGGGAAAGCCGGAAATGCAGGATGGCGCAAATGCAGGTTTACAGTTATGAGTACATGAAACACAACCACAATTTATTCTCAAATTATTTATTAATCATTGTATTATTTTCCATATGACCAACTGTAAACCTACTTTTGTCCCGCCCTGAATATCCTGGCTGTGTCTCCTGGAAGCTGAGAACAGGGATTTGGTGATGGGCTTATAGGTTAGGCCGGTGCTTCTCAAACCTGTGCTGCATCAGAATCCCCCAGCAGCTTGTTAGAACACAGCTTCCTGGGCCCCTTTTTCGGAGAGTATCTGGTTCTGCAGGCTTTGGGTGGGGCCCCAGAATTTACATTTCTAACACACTCCCTGGTGGCTGTGATACTGTTGAGCTAGAGACCACACTTGACATGGTCCTGGTCTATGTATGGCTCACTTTTGTCTTATTTATCCATGCTGATGGCGAAAACCAGAACTATATCTTCATCGTAGTGACTTACCAGATAGGAGGGAAAGAGAGGGGTAGAATAGATAGTTTGGGCCAGGCCATTTGGAATGTTAAGAAAACCAAACAAAGGTGGGAGATTTCTTAGTGAAATTGAAGGTTTGGGGGCTGGGGACCTGGGCAGCCAGGTGCTAACGAGAGGGCTGTACCGTGCACTGTCGGGGGGATGATGGGACCTGTGTGCCAGGAAAGGAGCTTCCGGCTGTTTGCGCAGCAGGGCAGGAGGGTTGGAGAGGAATGTATCCAAGCAGGTACAGGAGAGGTGACAGAGAAAGGGACATGAGAAACAAAGGCAAGTTGGTGGTTACTGGAGTCACCAAACCCGGACCTTGGACACAGACAAAGGAACGTGGATTTGGAGTTCAAGTGTCAGGTTATTTGTGATGGGGATACGTGTGTTGTGTACCTGTTGCCGTGAGAATGAATTAGGTCATAGGTGTATAAACTTTCTCAGTTCGTGGTACTTACAGGTTAAAAAAATTCCAAGGTTAGCTCCAAACAACTTTACAGAAATTTATGTCCTAACAACTCAGTAGCCATTTGAAAAATAATAAACAAAAATGGAAAGAAGTATATTTTTACTTCTCTGTTAAATACGTTACTCACTGATAGGATGCGGGCACCTGTGGGTCCTGCACAGCCTTGCAAACCTGGGAATTGTGCTGGGCATGGCTGCCTTCCCTTCCTGTTCCACGTGGATGTTGGTTTTATTCCCAGCACCTGCTGAAAACCCAGCTTTGCAATAAAATGATGTCATTGCAAGGATGTAGTGGAAACCACCTGAGTCTATAGTGTGCATAGTATCTGATCTATGGTGAAGATTGCTGTGTATCCCTCAAATGTAAAATATTTTGCAGCTCACAGTGAGCTAGCTCACAGTTGTGACTCCTAGATACTTTGGTGCATGGATTAGAAATTGTGGATTTTTGTAGTTTTCCCCCCTACTTCATTCATTCATTGCATAAATGTTAATTAACTGAGTATCAGTGAAGTGGCAGGCACTGGGGGGAAACCCAGTTCCACCTCCTGGCAGTGTAGAGTCTATCAGGGAAACTAGCCATTGAATCGGACAATCCTGCAAATGTAGACTCCAGGAAGGGCCATTTTAAGGTGCTATGAGACCTTGTGGGAGGAATGTTGGACCTGGTCTGGAACATCGTTCTCAAGTTGGTGGTACTTGAGTTGTTCCTGAAGGCCGAGAAGCTACCATGAAAGAAAGGGGAGGGAACCATCCTCTAAGCTTTGGGGGTGGATAACTTTCTGGGCAAGTATTCTGAAACCATGATGAAGGTCTTGCTATTTTCCCCTCAGTTGCATTGTGGTTGCCTCAGGACTAGCAAGTAGTGTGTGTATACTATGTGCGTTGGACAACGTCTGAACTGTTTTATGGGACTAACCCACTGATCACGCAGCTGGGTATTGAAGCAAAGCCAAATTGCAGGAAAAGTTTCAAAAAGCTATCGTGGACTGGTAACAATCTGGGAACCATCAACATGTGGAATGCACTTTGAGTAACTGCTCCAAGCAGGGGGGACAGCATGAGCAAAGGTCCTGTGGTAGAAGGCAACTGGTGACTAGGAAGAAAGGAGATTAAAGGCCACTGTGGGTGGAACAGGAAGTGAGACAGTGAAAAAGTCAGCAGGTGCTGTGACACTGGGCATCTAGGCCATAGGAAGAAGCTGACTAAGGTGAAGACATTTCCATGCAGGTGGAGAAAGGGCCGTTGTCCTGCCTCCCTCTGAGGTGGTAGATTGGGAATATGAATAGGCCAGATATTTGGCTATAAAGATTTGTTTGAACAATTTAGGCAACTTGCAGTGACCCCTCTCTCCCCATTGTTTGGTACCCTGATGTGCAGCCTGATAGCATTGCTGCCTCCCAGAGTGGAGGGAATTCTCACCTCTTTGTGTGAAAAATGATAGCTAGAAGGGCCCACTGGAGTGTGCCCAGGTGGTTGTGTGAGCACCTCTAGCTTCTTGACCCATGACCCCAGGAGCTAGGCTCCTCACTGTACCCATGCTGCTGGCAGGAAGCTCAGGGCCCAGCTTATTGCTACTGGGTGTAAAAGGACCCTTTGTAGGGGTTCAGAGGATTCCAGCTGTTCCTGTGAGGTCATACAGAACATGTTAACGGCCCATGTTCCAATGCATCCGCTCTTTGGCTGTTCTGAGGTTTACTGGGGTGTCCGCGGGCACCAGGCGGAGTGGTGGGCATCGCACGGTGTCCTGAACAGACCTGGCCCTGCCCTCAGGGACTGTCACAAGCTCCATTCTGACTCAGGCATCAAGTGCTCTCCCCTGACTCGGACTCACTTCGGAGGGCACCTGATGGAGACTTCCGGTTTCCGGCTTCCTGGATTTGGAGGCTTGATGTCCATTTCCGGAATGCTTTCCTGTTCTGCTTTGCTGTGAGGCGTGGGCTGGAGGGGAGCAGTGACGCGCTGTGGTTTCTCTGCGCAGGTACTTTGTGCTGGACTTCGAGGCCGGCATCCTGCAATACTTTGTGAATGAGCAAAGCAAGCACCAGAAGCCTCGAGGGAGCCTGTCTTTGTCTGGAGCCATAGTGTCCCTCAGCGACGAAGCTCCCCACATGCTGGTGGTGTACTCTGCTAATGGAGAGATGTATAAACTGAGAGGTATGGTCTTCTCCCCCTCACTTTTCAGACGGGCCTTGTGGGCGCCATTCGTAGTTACCATGGTGATGGCTCTCCTGTTTTTTAATTTAAAAAAAATCAGCTTCAACAGTTTGCTATGTTTGATGACTTTTGTGGTGACAGATGGTTGCTGCCTCTCTTATCCCTGAGGTGGGGAGATGGCCTGACATTAGGAATTGCTTGTCCTAATTGGGGAATCAAGGACAGAAGGAAGGTGAGTGATTGCAAAGGCAGCCGAGCCCCAGGACTTGGGCTGAGTTTTCATATTAGCTCAGTAGATACTTCCTTTGACCTTATAGTGTGAATCTCCACTGTAGCGTCCTGTGGGCACTTTGGGCTATAAGGACAAAACAAGCCTTTCCGGGGTCATTGTGCCCCCTCCCCAAAGTGTCTCTGGAATCATCTCTTAGTAAAGGGCCCCTTCAGTTATATTTTATGCAATCAGTTGTGAGCCTGGTGAGAAGCCAACCAGTGTTAATTTCCTGTTGTATGCTCGCTCCCCTTCTCTTTGCTTCTTTGAAAACTGACATGTGCTCAGCATCCTGATCAGTGAGCATGACTCAAGAGCCTGGCACTGGGCCATCACCGTGGGTCCTGCCGCAGTGCCCCTCCAAAACCCATGCAGCGCAGAGATTCAGAATGCCAGATCCGACTGTAGCAGTATAATTTGATTGTTAGATCGTTCTTCCAACATTCTGTTACAGTTGCCAGAAAAATGGTCAGTTTTCTTTTAATGAAATAACAAGACAAAAGAAGAAAAATGAAAATCCAAATATACACATGTGTCGTAACCCCCCCCCCTCCCCGAATTAATGTTACTTATTAAAGTCTGAGGGAAAGTATTATGTATTATGTATCAGGAGGTAGTGGGTAATTCTGCATTCCTATCACATTTTTTTTTTCTCAAGTAAAGGCTAAGGACAAAGGAGAGTCCTCTTCTTTCCCTTAGTCCATTTCACTGTTCCACGTCCAAGCTTTGCTATCAGGGGATGAAATAAGCTAATGTTTCTTTATTGTCTATACAGAATTCACATTTCAGAATCCATAAAACGATCCAAACGCCTGTGACATAAAAAAATGCCTGTAGTTGAAGGAGAAAGTTGTTCAGTTTGGGGGCACTGGGCTAAGATTCATGTTCTCTTCGGAGATTCATGCAGTGTGCGCTCTAGCTGGGTGGATTTATATGGTCGTTGGTTTTGCTTTGCTATTTATTGCTTAATAAATTGTTAAAGCAGAAACAATAGCAATAGAAAGACTTAATGTCGCTTCTCCCCTCCCCCTGCCTATGGTTTGTAAAATGACACAAACCCATACAAAAGAGACAAATCCAACAAAGTTGACAATTGAACCATCTCATTTTGCTTTTGAGTTATTATTTTCCGGATTATTAAACCCAAGGTTTTTTTTTTTTTTTTTAAGGGTAGTTTTAATAGCAGATATAAAAGTTTTATTATCTGCATGAAGTTATCACAAAGGCTCAATTCACTTAAACTTGGCAACTACAAAAAAGACAGAATGGATATCTGCATACCTATGGCTGGTTCTTGGCCCCTCCCACAAGGACAGGGGGGTGTGTTTCTCTCATTTCACATCTCCTACACAGAGTTGAATCTTGATGTCATTAGATGCACAGCTTTTGGGAATCTAATTTTTCAGTCCTGGGCCTTTAGACAGGACTGTGACAAACTGGCAATTAATTCTTCGTGTTTCCTATGGAACAGAGGCTCTGGTTTTTGCAAAATCCTTGGAAAGTTAAGTTTGCCTGATCTTGTACCGGCCTACAACTCTAGATTTCTTCACCTGCAAGTTCAAGTTGGGTTTTATTAACAAATGACACTTAGGCCCATTTTTTGTAAACACTTATGATTTCTTCGGGAATGTTTTGTGTTCTGGATAATCAACATTTATGCAGTTAATATTATATTAAAATATTTATTCATTAATTGTTAATTGTTTACTTAAATTGAAGATTTAAATTTTATTAGAACCCGTTATGTATCCATAATATTTTTTATTTTTTTAATTTTTTATTTATTCATTTTAGAGAGGAGACAGAGTGAGAGAGAGAGAGAGAGACAGGGAGAGAGAAAGGGGGGAGGAGCTGGAAGCATCAACTCCCATATGTGCCTTGACCAGGCCAGTGCAGGGTTTTGAACTGGCGACCTCAGTGTTCCCAGGTTGACGCTTTATCCACTGCGCCACCACAGGTCAGGCCTATATCCATAATATTTTAAGGTAATAATTTTATGTGCTTGAGACTGGGGGGTGTAGAAGGAAGGTTATGATGATGCGGTTGACTTGTGCATCATCATAACTTGAATGTCGCTTTGGGGGAAATTTGGGGATCTCTAAGGTAGCACTTGGTATCTTGTTTTGGCCAATCCTAACACGAATCCTTGAGAACACGTATTAAAATGGTAATTCACCCAAATGCTTAGTTTGTAAACGCGAATAACTCCACAGTACAAATCTGGTAGATAACAGAAAGGTCCGAAGAGCTGTGCTTTGGTCTTCGTATTAGCCACACGTGGCAGAGGCATTGAAAAATAATCATGTTTCCCGTCCTTGCTGCCTTTTAAAAGAGGTAGAAATATCTTTTTCAGAGAAGGTTTTAAAAAAAATGGCAAAATTGTTCTCATAATAGATATTTCAAAATACATTTTTAGTGTGGTTTATGAGGGTATTTTCTATTGAGATTTAGTGTAATTTTTTTTTGGTGGGGGGCTTAAGCACAGGCAACTGAGAGTATTGAGATCTGAATTTGTTTCTTTCCCCCTCTCCCTCTATTCTTCACCCCCCACCCCCTTAGGTGGGTGTAGAATAGGTTAGATGTGTTTTGGAACCTGCCCTGTGAGCGTTTCTTTCTCTGTTTCAGCGGCTGATGCAAAAGAGAAACAGTTCTGGGTGACTCAGCTTCGCGCTTGTGCCAAACACCACATGGAAACGAGCTCTAAGGTGAGTAACCACAACCACGGGGAAGCAAGGAGGCAGTCCAGGAACTTGGATGGCTACCCTTCAGCCCGAGTACCTGTTTCTTTGGGGAAGCTGTTATTTATTTATTTATTTATTTATTTATTTATTTATTTATTTATTTAAGAGTGGTAGGATTGGCCTGCGGGTAGAAGGAAGAGGCACGCAGGCTTTACTGGAACCGATTCTGGGAAGACCTTTCTGTCACTTTCTGGGTCGTCAATTCAGGCAGCTGTTAATTGGTCTGTTGCGAAGCTCGCGTGGATGATTTCATGGTGTGGTGGCAGAGGAGTTGGATTTACCGTTCAGGAAGACTCGTTGCTGATCCTGAAAGAAAATTTAGACCCCCAAATTGATTAAGTACTCAGCCAGGAGCTTCTGCATTTTAAGTGCAATCAAACTGTTCTCTGGTGACTTGACATCAGAGTAGGAATTATTTTCTCCTCGGGATTCGATATGAGATCTTGGATCAGATGTGAGGAAGATAGGTCGGCATTTTTATGGATTAGTCAGAGGATTTCCAGTTATTAAAGTACAGGAAATCATTGCAAAATGAATCTATTCAGGAAATCATTGCAAAATGATTTTATTCAGGGCAGTAAACATTGATTTTAATGTTCAAAGGCCTATCCCTTTTATATCCCTAGTTCAAATGTAGTTACTGTGTCTAGTTGCAGCCTTTTCCCACGTTCCCTGCATCAGCTAGAAAGAGCCGCACGTGAAATTTTGGATGATTCCATGTAGTATAACCCACCAGCTGTCTTGTTCAGGACCCCAGGAAATGTCTAAGTTAGTTTAAACATCCCTGTTCTGCCTCCAAATACATCCTGAAATGATTTCTTCACAGAATTTGGTTTCTTTTCTTTTTCTTTCAAGAGACAGCTTTTCCTTGCCTGGCTTACTACAGCACATTCAGCCTAAGGCCCCTCTTGACTTGTCCCAGTTAGGATCTGGGTAATCGTAGGGCCCTACTTCTAAAGCTTTTTTCCCTCTGGCCATATTTATATTCCAGGAATTATAGTAGGCGTTCTGGACATTTCATCAGTATATAGGGAATATGTAGGCAGGGCAGTTAAAATTGTTATAAGTATTTTTCTTTTTGTAGAACAGGACAGAAGGGGATAAAATAAAAAGAACGTAACATATCTCCACTATTGTCTTGTATGATCATTAGAGATCATTGCTCTTAACAGAATCTTGTATGTCAGTCTAGCAAATTAAGCATGTGCTACTGTGTGTGTATGGTATCTATGCATCTATTTTTTTACACAGTTGGGATCATATTATCTATATTGTTTCCCACATACACGCAATATATATTTTGGAGATATTTTCCATAGGCACCTGTATCTATTACAATCATTTTGGATGTCATTGCTTTATTTAAGTATTCTATTGATAAGATATTTCAAGTTTTTTGTTACTATGCAGAATGCTATAGTAAACATCTTTGTGTGTATATATATCTCTGCATCTCTAAGTGTGTATGCATATATATATGAATTAGAGCAGTGGAATTCTTGGGTCATAAAATGTGTTTTCTAAATTTTCATAGATGTCGCTATATTGTCTTCTAACAGAAGTTACCCTGATTTGCACTCCCATCATTGTCTTTCCCCACAACTGTGGCTCTTACTGACATTTAGTTTTTGATCGTCTCTCAGGTGAAAAATGGATCCCCCATTATTTTTATCTTAGCTTCTAAAATCATGACTGGGGCTGACGATGTTTTCAAAGGTTTATTGGCCACCTATATTTTTTTCCTGTGAACTGCTCGTTTGTATTTTTCACCCATTTTTCTACATGGGTTCCCCTTTTTCTTCTTGATTTGCAGTAGCTGTATTTGTATTAAGGATATGTGTCCTTTGGCTGTCTTCTGGACTGTCGATATTTTTTCCTAGCAGGTCATTTGTACTTTGACTTTGAATACATATTTTTTTGCTATGTGGAAGTATTAATATTTTGTGGCCAAACTTATTTTCATTTTTGGCTTTTTGTTCTGGATCATGTAGAGAGGGGCTTCTATGCTCAAAATTATGAAAATATTCTTCCAGTGAATTTATAGTTTAATTATCACTCTTAAATCATCAATTCATCTAGAATTTATTTTGGGTGTCAGAATTCAGGTAGGGGGCAACCAATTTCAAGTGCATTGGTGTTTTGATGAATAACTGGAGATAAGGAAAGATAAAGATATCCATTCTGATGGTAGTAAGAAGTCGAGGAATTTAAAGAAAGAGGAGAATTTGAAGAGTGTCTGGAGGAGAGTTTGATTTTCTGATACATTCTCTGGGTAGTTTCAAAAATACGGTTAATCTATGAATATTAGAACCAAAACAAATAATAATTTAGCTATTAGGGCCTCTGGGACGTTTTCTTTGAGAACTGGAAATAAGACTGCTCCCACCACTCCTTTACAGCATAACAACCATGATTAATTAGGGAATACCTTTAAAACTGTGAACAGACCTTTTATTCAGCAGAAGCATTCTGAAGTCCAAGGCTGTTTAGGCAGAAGTTAGCAGTGGAAATCAAGTTAGGATTAAAGTAAATATGAACTTGATCTCCAGTTACCTGTAGGACAACTGCTTACTCGGCATCATGGTTATTAGGAATTTATGCTAAGCCTTCTCTTCACTATGTTTTTACTCATTCTCTCTCAGGGCAGGTCCCTTTCCAGTCGATTGTAGTGAATATTCCCCCGACAGCTACTTGGAATTTTACCTTATAAAAACCAGGGACACCTTTATTTGTAAAGGTGTGCTTTATAACTCAGAAATTATATTGCTTTTGGAGGGTTAAAATGATTCTTATTGTAGAAGATGGTAAAGTATTGATTGATTGACTGCCTTTTTAAAAAAATCAGGTTTATTGAGATATAATTTACATAAAGTAAAATTCATCCTTTTAAAGTATAAAGTTTACTCATTTGAACTGTAAAGTTTGAGTTTTGACAAATGTATGCAGTTGTGTTTGTCACCACTGCCGCCATAATCATAATCCTGCCATCCCTGAAAGTTCCCTCATTGCCCTGTTGTGGTCCGTCCCCTCACTTCCTCCTCTGTTCTTGGTGACTGCTGATCCATTTTCTGTTTGTAGTTTTGATTTTTCTAGAATGTTCTATAAGTGGAATCCTCCCGCCAGCCTTTCACATCAGATTTCTTTAGTGTAATCCTTCTGAATTTCATTCCATGTTATTGTATTAGTAGTTGACTTTGTTTTTTTTTAAATATTTTAATTTCTTTTTATTTTATTCATTTTAGAGAGGAGACACAGAGTGAGAGAGAGAGAGAAAGAGAGAAAGGGGGGAGGAGCTGGAAGCATCAACTCCCATATGTGCCTTGACTAGACCAGTGCAGGGTTTTGAACCCGCGACCTCAGTGTTCCCAGGTTGACGCTTTATCCACTGCGCCACCACAGGTCAGGCTTGACTTTGTTTTTTAAAGATTTTATTTATTGATTCTAGAGCAAGAAGAAAGGGAGAGAGAAGGAGAGAGAAAGAGAGAAAGGCAGGGAAGGGGGAGGGAGGAGGAGAGGGAAGCATCAATTCCTAGTTGCTTCTGCTATGTACCTTGACCAGGCAAGCCCAGGGTTTCAAACTGACGACCTCAACATTCCAGGTTGCTGCTTTATCGACTGCGACTGGGCCACCACAGGTCAGGAAGTTAACTGTTTTTTTTTTGTTGTTTTTTTTTAATTTTAGAGAATATGTCATCTTTCTTGTTCTTAATACATATTTTTACTTTCAAAAATTAAAAGTGATTCCTAATTCCAAAATTAAATCTGAGGTTAAAAATCTTAATTCCTAAATTAATTTCCAGGTTAAAAAAAAATTACTGGCCTTTGAAATCTAGGGGTCTGGCTATCTAGTGTAGCCCCTATTGGTTTACACACAAGGGAGCTCCAACCAGGAGGGCTGAGGAGCTAAGACTTGAACTCAGACCTCCTGGTTTCCTGCTCTTACCTCACCAATATCAGTTAGGGCTGCCGTGTTCTTCCCTCTGTGAGCGATGGGGTCCCTTTTGTGCCAGCTTCTGCTCCTGGGTAGACAGAAACTGTCAAACACAGAGAATACCCCCTTTTTGACATTACATAGGTTCATCCTGTGGGCTCTCGTGTTATTTGAGGCATAGTTGTGAGGTTACAAGGCTGCTCTGCTAGGAAGAATAGAACACCAAACTTTATCTGGAAACAAACAAGAAAACAAAACACACTATTTTTAATGCATTATTAGCATTGAAGCAGTATGGAACAATGCCTTGATCGGCAAAGTGTTAAGAGAGCTGTAAGGAACTGTTCCCGTGAGAATTTACTTGTGTATGACTTTGAAAGTGTCACAGATGCAGGAGTGGGTGTCTTGCCTTTATCAAGGAAACTAGGAGTTCTGGGAATTGCAGTAAGCACTGAGGCAAGGAAGCGAACTGGCCTGTTGACAGAGGTAATGATAATTAATACCTCTATGGGAGTGACCCTCATTCATGATCGCATTACTCTGCACGGCAGTCCTGTGAGGTAGGCTGTATTACCTCCATTTTTACAAATTAAAAATCTGGCCAATTGAGCTTAAGTGATGGGCTCAAAGTCACACAGGCAGTAAGCGCCTGGACTGGGACAAGAGCCCAGTTTGCTAAACATGCTTCTTCCCCCTCATCTCCCATCCTAGTTTCTTGGCAGGAGCTGGCCAGACGGTTCATGATGGTACTGTGCCCCCCATGCCCCAAACTTCATATTTAATAACATGGAGGGGACAGCTTTGTCATAGGATACCTGTAACCTAATCAAGGGAACCCTTCTCCAATCTTTTAAATAAATTCTGATTCTACAATTTTCTTTAGTGAATTTACTTAAAAGTAACGTTGACTTTTTGCACTAATTTTTAGTGATATGCATTTATACAGGTGAGCATTTTTGGCAGGTCCCCATGAACTTTGAATTACAGGCATTTTCTGATTGAGTATGTCTATTTCAGTTTGTGACATTCTGGTTTAGAAGCAATGCTGTAGGATGCTGAGTGAGAAAACCTCTCTTTAAGTCCGCGCTCTGCTAATAATTTGTTGAACGTGCCTGCTCAGTTTGCCTTTATTTCTGATTTTCTGTCCCCATCTCCCTCCCTCCCTCCATCCTTCCTTCCCTCCCTTCCTTCCTTTTATTTTTTATTGTGGCAGAGTCAGAGAGAGGAACAGATAATGACAGACTGGACGGGAGAGAGATGAGAAACATCAGTTCTTTGTTGCGGTTCCTTATAGTTGTTCATTGATTGATTTCTCATATGTGCCTTGACCAGGGGGCTACAGCAGACCGAGTGACTCTTTGCTCGAGCCAGCGACCTTGGGCTCAAACTGGTGAGCCTTGCTCATGTGAGATGAACCCGTGCTCAAGCTGGTGATCTCGGTTCGGGGTCTCGAACCTGGGTCCTCCACATCCTAGTCCAACGATCTATCCACTGCGCCACCACCTGGTCAGGCTATCCTTGTCTTTGATGGTGACATTTATCTCCGAAAAGCTGTCATATATCTAGCTTGAGCAAGAGGATGCAGGAGAAACCTAGTTGTTGACATGAAGCCTTGAGAGGAGTTAGGGGCTCAGTGCATTTCAGTGAGACTGCTCCTTGGAAGTTCAGTGCCTTGGCCACCCCTGGAGCTCTGACTGAAAGAAAACAAGTACGCTTTTAAATCCATTGTGGTTGTTATGTGTCTGTTTTCAGACAGGCTCTATTATTTTCAAGTGGACACATCGGAGAACTCCGGGTCGTTCAAAATCAACAGAAGTCAATAATATTTGAGGGGCAGGAAGGGAGTCAGGAAAACTCATTAATACTGGTTTCAAATTACTTTTGACCTGTGGGAAAGGTGGACTAATGAGGACCATGGTCAGGTGATTAGAAAGGACATCTGATTTGAAGATTTTAGTTTCATTGAATATTTAAAGACTAAACTTGATAGAAACTTATATTTTCAGCATTTCTTTGATTTTTTTTCTTACCTAGATGTAGAAGGTAGATTCACTTGTGGAGGTGACTCATATACTAAGTGAGTAGTTCACTAATCTGCTCTGATGCTAATTTGGCTTAGTGTGTGGGGGAGTGGGGGTGGGGGGTGGGAGACTGGACTCTTCAGCCCTAAAGGATAAAGGTGTGGCCTGTGGTGATAATATGATGGTCACTATTATCACTTCCCCTGAAGCAGAGACTCCGCCAGCACACAGTGGCAGGTGGGGTATGGACAGAGTTCAGGACTTCCCCTTTGGGCTCAGCTAGCTGGCTTTCTTACTGGTACCCCTATCCCCACCACAAAATTCACTGGTGACACTTGTGAAGGTGTCCCTCCCCATAATGGAGATAGCATTATTAAAAAAAATTGTGACTATTACCTATGCACAATATAAAACATCCAGAGGTGAGGAAAGTATAAAGGAAGGAAAAACTCATCCCAAATCCCAGCCCTAATCTCTGATGATACCATTTGGCAGGGGTGGGGGTGAGGGGTGGGGGGTGTATCCTTCCGGTGGCTTAGCTGTGTGGATCAATGGGAAAAGATCACGTGACTCCATTCAGAGGTCCAGTCCTTCCTGGCTTCTTTCTGTACGTGTACGTGCACGTGCACAGAGTTCACACATACTTATTTTCACGAGCAGCTTACCTCCCATGAGGCTGGTCTCTGAGATCAGGCTTTGGCCACAGGCCTGCTCAGTATTGGGGGGCTTTATCTTTCAGATGAGCGTGTGAGTGTGCACGGCCGGTTCCTTGGAGCACTTCTGAGATCTCCTTTGTGCGCTGTCTTCCAGCCCTGGCCTCTCAGTCCCTCTCAGCCCTCCTTCCTTGTCCTGCTCTTGTTTAGATGCTGGGAAGTTGAGGAAGTAAAGGGACATTTTTACTAGTGATTTACCCATCTAATAATATGGAGAGTGTAGCTTTTGTCCTACCCTCTGTGGGGCAATTAAGGAAATGTAGATATTTGGGGCATTCAAAGTAGTTTACAGTGTTCATTGTACTTGAGATTCTTTCTCTGGGTTCTTGGGCCCCAGACCGGTCTCTGTCCTTGCATTTATGACTTTGGGCTCCAATGGTCCTGTTCCGCGTCTGACTCCCGCACTTGATCCCGTGCTGTCTGAAAGCAGACACCGATTGCATTCACTTAGGAAGACAGCAGGTCCCAGGGACTCTTTATCTGTGGAAACGGTTTGAAGACAGTGTGGCTAGATCACACTGGTGTGCGGTTAGAGCTCTTTGTCCTTGTCAGGTAATTCTACATTAAAATGGAAATTTCAGGGGACAGTCTTATGCGGACTTGGTCATAGAAGAATATGATTGTCCAATATAGGATTTTAAATTACAAGTCTTAGGGGGTCTTGAATGAGCCATGAAAGCTGCTGAGTTTCAGTGAGTGTATGTATTAATATTTATGATGGAGGCTGCCCACATCACTAGTATTTTTCTTTTTTCCCCAGGCCCCTAGAATGATAGTTGGCATACTATTTCATGTGAGGCTCACGGTCTTAAGAGCACTGACTCCTCCATGGTGGCTGGATGTGGACAGCCCCAAGAGTAGAGGGAAGCTCTCTTTCTCTCCTTATAGCCTTGCAAGCTAATGTGCAGTGCTGACCTGCACATGTTTACACAACCTCCCTGTGTCAGCTGACACCTGTCATATAGATAGTACCTAACTCACACTCCCTGTTTTTGCCATCCTATCTGGTATCCTCCAGCAATGTAGGGGTTCAAGCAGGGCATGACAGGGCATTGCACAGTGAGAAAGGAAGCTAAGAGTGATGGGCTGGCCTGGCAGTCTGACTCTGTGTTTGCTCCGGCACGGGACAGCATGCTCCGTGGGTGCTGTTTGTCCCCAGGGCCATGTGCTGGACTGAGTGCACAGAAATGGATGGGTAGAGAGGCCCTAACTGGTGACCCCTTCCCCTGGTAGCTGGTTTACCAGGTGTAGACAGCCGTGTTTGGGGGATATTCCAGACTTTCTTTATTTGGGGAGGTATGGAGAAGGTGTGAACTACTTCTGGGGAATTAGAAAAGGGGATGTGTAGGTGGGGAATTCTGACTGTTTGGTAATCCACAGCCAAGTGTGAGGAGATTTGAAGCTATTCTTCACTGTTCTTCCCAGCAATCTCCATCATCTCCTGACTTTCTGCCACTCTGGGGTGTGAGCCAGAGGGCGCCGGGGAGGTGCCTTGCTGTCTTGGTTAGGACTCATCACAACAGGAAGCACCTGCTTGCTGAAACTAATGCAGTGACCTCTGTAGAATCTGAAACCAGTTGCTTGTGAGGGAGTTCAGATGTCATCTAGTCCAGTGTCCTGGTCCCACCTCGTCCTTCTATTTACACAAAAATGCAAACCAATATACTGATTATGCTACTGATGTAGACACACGGGTAGATTCTCCTCAAAACGGTACCCAATGTTAATCACCCAGAGAGGACACTGCTGGTAACTCATTGACTGAATGCTGAGAACTTTGGTGGTGATCTGACAGATGATACTGAATATCTTTTACGATTAAATGAATTTGAGGCCTCTCAGAACAATTGGGAAGAATTCAGAAGTAACAAAATGGTTGAAAAGTGGGAAGGGATTCCAAACTCCCATTGTTCCATTTGTCTAAACACAGTAAATGTAAGTAATAGGACCAGTGGCCGGTTCTAACACTGTGTGGTCCAATAGGGACGCCCTTAGCCATGGGAGGCAATTTTAATTTAAGCCATTCAAAATTAAAATTTAAAATTCAGTTCTTCCATCTCACTTAGCCACATTTCAAGTGCTCGGTAGCTTCATTTGGCTGCCAGCCGCAGTGGTGGACAGCTCAGATACAGAACATTTCCATCAGCACAGAGAGTTCTGTTGGGCAGCGCTGAAAAAGCTTCAATTACTAATGTATGCTTTCGGAGGAGGAACTTACCAGCGTCTAGTTTTATCCCCTCTTGCACTGTGGACAGGTTTTTTTTCCACCTTTGAAATCTAAAAACGCTGACTGATGCTCCCCAACCCTTCTGTCCTTCCCTTCCATCCTTCCCACCAGGAGCTCTGGTCTGCCCTCTGGCCTTGACCTTAAACATCTTGATCACTCTCACTTCTCTGGTTGCCTCATTTATACAGCAGGGTTGTGGACTTTACTTTTTTTGTTTGTTTGTTTTTGTATTTTTCTGAAGTGAGGAGTGGGGAGGCAGAAAGACTCCCCCATGCACCCGACCGGGATCCATCTGGCATGACCACTAGGGAACGATGCTCTGCCCATCTGGGGTGTTGCTCCCTTGCAACCGGAGCCATTCTAGCACCTGAGGCAGAGGCCATGGAGCCATCCTCAGTGCCCAGGCTAAAGCCAACTTTGCTCCAGTGGAGCCCTGGCTGCAGGAGGGGAAGAGAGAGATAGAAAGGAGAGGGGGAAGGGTGGAGAAGCAGATGGGCACTTCTCCTGTGTGCCCTGGCTAGGAATTGAACCTAGGACTGGCCCACGCTGGGCTGACGCTGTACCACTGAGCCAGCTGGACAGGGCTTGTTGACCTTACTTTGACTGATGGCAGTAACTGGTGTTCTCCTGTGGTCCGATTCTGCTGCATGCACACCCCACTGCACCCGTTAGCCAAGAAAACATTGAGTTTGAGCTTCTGTGAGGAGCAAGGGAAGGTTGCTGATGGTGCTACTCACTGGCTTCAGCAACCTTTCGTAGCACCTCACTTCTTAAGATGAAGCCCCAAATTTGGCATTGGGTGCCCATCACAGTTAGGTCCAGTTGTTCTCCCTGCACCTCCACGCATGCAGTGTTTTAGACCAGCCGTTAGTTCCCCAGGCACACTGTGTGCTTCCACGCTGCCGTGCTGTTTCCGCTGCTAGGAATGCCTTGCCCTCTCTGTTCTTCTTGCAGCAAGTAGCCATGTGGTCTTCTAGGCTCATGTACTTCGGTCATGCCTTCCTGACCTGCCTGGTCAGAGTGGACCTTCTCTCTTCTCTGTTTCCATTTACACGAGTACTCACCTGTATCACAGTGCTTCTCCTGGGTGTGTGCACAGATGTATCAGCCCTCTTGGTTGACCGTGTCCTTAATGCCCAGGACACTGGGGAAATTGTGGTTGCATCCTCTGTACCTGCCACTACCATGACAGGTGGTGGTGGATATAATCAGTGTGTTTTAATTACCCAGTAACTGTCAACTCTGCTTCCTCCTTCCTCACTTCTCCCAGTTACTAGTGTTAGTAACAGTAGTGTGTTATTAATAGTAGTGGTGTTGGATATGGGCTCCTTAAAAATTATACTCAAACTATCATTTTATTTTCCTAAAATACTATTGTATGTTGTATTAGAGCAAGTATTTGAGGATTCTATTTACACAGAGCTGTTAGCTTCCTGTAGCTGAAAGTCAGGAGTAACTGCAAGTGAAGTGTGTCACCCGTGTTCCTTTCCTTCCCTTTTTTCTCTTTTCTCTTTTCTCTTTTCCCTTTTCTCTTTTCCCTTCCCTTCCCTTCCCTTCCCTTCCCTTCCCATCCTTCCCATCCTTCCCATCCTTCCCCCCTTCCCCCTTCCCTCCCTCTCCCCCTCTCCCTCTCCCTCTCCCTCTCCCTCTCCCTCTCCCTCTCCCTCTCCCTCTCCCTCTCCCTCTCCCTCTCCCTCTCCCTCTCCCTCTCCCTCTCCCTCTCCCTCTCCCTCTCCCTCTCTCTTTCCCTTTCCCTTCTCTTCCCTCCCCTTCCCTCCCTCCCCTCCCCTTTCCTCCCCTCCCCTCCCCTCCCCTCCCCTCCTCTCTTCTTCCCTCCCCTTCCTTCCCTCCCCTCCCTTTCCCTTCCCTTCCCCTTCCCTTTCCCCTTCCCCTTCCCTTCCCTTCCCTTCCCTTCCCTTCCCTTCCCTTCCCTTCCCTTCCCTTCCCTTCCTTTCCCTTCCCTCCCCTCTCCTCCCCTCTCCTCCCCTTCCCTCCACCCCTCCCCTTCCACTCCCCCTCCCCCTTTCCCTTCCCTTTCCCCTTCCCCTTTCTCTCTCCCTTCCCTCTCCCTTTCCCTTCCCTTTCCGTTTCCTTCCCTCCCCTCTCCTCCCTCCCCTCCCTCCCTTCCCTCCCTTTCCCTTTCAATATGAAAAAGAGATGCATTTTTGGGAAAAGAAAATAATAATAAACACCATCTAATAGCACATTGCTATGTGGCAGGTACTAAGAAAAGTGCTTTTATTAGATTATTTTACCTTTTTCTCACAGTAGCCCTGTGAGGCAGGTACCACTATTAGCACATT
Organism: Rhynchonycteris naso; assembly: GCA_037038555.1. NCBI lineage: Eukaryota > Metazoa > Chordata > Mammalia > Chiroptera > Emballonuridae > Rhynchonycteris > Rhynchonycteris naso. The sequence goes on along the minus strand of CM073004.1, from coordinate 59,101,892 downwards.
TTATAGGAGAGGACACAGAGGCACAGGGAGGGGGAGTAATATGCCTGCCCATGGTTGCATAGCTAGTGAGAGGCTGCTATTTTTAAAAACTTGAGTTATTCACACATCATAAAATTTACCCTTTTGAAGTATACGATTCAGTGATTTGAGTATATTCAGAAGTTGTACGACCCTCATCAATATCTCATTCTAGAATATTTTATTACCCCCATGCCCAAAGAAATCCCCTCTGACCATTAGCAGTCACTCCTCATTACCTTTCCCCCAGCCCCTGACAACCACAGGTCACTGTCTCCATGGATTTGCCTAGTCTGGACATTTCCTGTAAACGCAATCATTAAATATCAGGCCTTTTGTGTCTCGCTTGTTTCACTTAGCATAATGTTTTCAGGCTTCTTCCATGTGGTCGCAGGAATCGGTTACTTTATTCCTTTTTGTGCTTGAATAGTACTTTATCGTATGGATGCGCCCAGTTTTAACCCACTCAGCAGTGGATGGATATTTGACTTGCTTTCACTTTCTGCCTATTATGAATAATGTTGCTGTGAACATTCGTATAAATGTTTTTGTGTGAATATGGATCTATTCCTAAAAGTGGAATTGCTGGGTCTTATGTAACTCTGTTTAACTTTTTGAGGGACTGCCATACTAGTTTCAAAGTGGCTGTACCATTTTACATTCCCCTTGGCGGTGTATGAAGGTTCACATTTAACTATATCTTTGTCTACACTTGACATTGCCTGTGTTTTCTTTTTTTTAATTATAGCCATCCTAGTGGGTATGAAGTTCTTTGGTTTTCATTTTCATTTCCCTAATGACTAATGGCTGTTGAGCATCCCTTCATATGCTTATTGGCCTTTCATATATCTTTTTTTGGAGAAATGTCTGCTTAAATTTTGTGTCGTTTTAATTTTTTATTGTTGTCAGAGTTCTTTATATATTCTGGATGCTAGACTCTTATCAGAGACATGATTTGCAAATATTTCCTCCCATTCTGTGGTGTATCTTTTCACTTTTCTCATCTGTTTTTGATGCAGGTGAAATTTTTGAGAAATGAAACATCAGGTATAGTATATGGAATAGTGACTCGGAGTCAGAGGACCTGGTTTCTGGCTGTGCCTGGGCTGCTCACAGCACCTAATGAGTCTTTCAGTAACTTTTATCTGTTTTAGCCTCAGTTTCCACCTCTGTAAAATGGGCAAAATAATGGCATCCACTATACAGGATGGTTTTTAGGATTAAATGACATTAACACCGGACAAATACCTGTTCTTGTTATGACGCGAACTTTTTCAGCTGTGCCAGCACATCGGCCTTGACAAATAACTCTTGTAGAGCTAGGATTCATCTGAAATGGATCACTCGGGAGTAGTAGCTAAGGTCCTCCCCTAAAACCTGACTGTAACAACTCTGCCCCCAAGGGTTTTGATAGGCTGCCCACATGATTATATTCCTCAAGTAAGCATCAGAAAGCTCTGGTATAATTCAGACTTAATTAGTTCAGCATCATTCATGTTGTGTGGTCTGTGGTGAGTGGCTCCAACCTCACTATCCATGAAGCTATGGTGTGGACAGAACTGGGTTCAAAACCTGCCATATAGTGTGACTTGGGGCAGTTACTCTCTGAGCCTCCATGCCCATCTGTGGGGTAAGGACAATAATCGTCATTGATGTGAGCGGTGAATTGTGTGGTGAAGATTGAATGAGGTCACATCTGTTGTGCTCATACTGTGCAGCCAGATACTGAGCTCGTTTCTATACGGGGTGTTGGGTTGATGGGGTACCCTGCCACATTGGCCCTCATGAGGTGACCTCCCTGCAGAACGGCTAGTATTGGACAGCCCCAGACTGTGCACAGCTTGTGAAGTTACGTATTTCTGGTAAAGAACCGAGTCTCTAAAATAGTCATATATATATATATTTTTATTATTTTTGTATTTTTCTGAAGTGAGAAGCAGGGATGCAGAGAGACAGACGCCTGCATTTGCCCAACTGGAATCCATCTGGCATGCCCACCAGGGGGCGATGCTCTGCCCATCTGGGGCATTGCTCCTTTGCAACCAGAGCTGTTCTGGTGGAGGCCATGGAGCCATCCTCAGCGCCTGGGCCAACTTTGCTCCAATGGAGCCTTGCCTGTGGGACGGGAAGAGAGAGAAAGGAGAAGGGCAAGGGTGGAGAAGCAGATGGGCACTTCTCCTGTGTGCCCTGGCCGGGAATTAAACCTGGAACTTCTACACGCTGGGCCAACACTCTACTGCTGAGCCAACCGGCCAGGGCAGTCATATTTTTTTTACCTACTTAAATAACCCAACAGGGATATCATTGTGGAAGCAACCAACCAATCACCCACAGCAAGTCAACACATACACACACACACACACACACACACACTTACATATGTATGTTTGGAAGGACACACAGGGGGCTAGTAATAGCAGTTTGCCCTGGGAAGGAAGAGGGAACTGGGATTTAGTGTCAAAAGAAAATAACAATTTAGTTGTACTCTTTCATACTATTTAAAATTTTCACATTGTGTATTGTTTAACTAATTATATATAATAAACTGTAGCTACTCAAATGGTTAAAATTGAACTCTGGCCTGACCAGGCGGTGGCGCAGTGGATGGAGCGTCCGACTGGGATGCGGATGACCCAAGTTCGAGACCCCGAGGTCGCCAGCTTGAGCGCGGGCCCATCTGGCTTGAGCAAAAGCTCGTCAGCTTGGACCCAAGGTCGCTGGCTCCAGCAAGGGGTGGCTCGGTCTGCTGAAGGCCCGCGGTCAAGGCACATGTGAGAAAGCAATCAATGAACAACTAAGGTGTCACAACGGCAAAGAAAAACTAATGATTGATGCTTCTCACCTCTCTCTGTTCCTGTCTGTCCCTATCTATTTCTCTCTCTGACTCTCTTTGTCTCTGTAAAACAAAAAATCGAACTCTGTAAATTTATTTTTGAAGTGAAGCCGAGGTTGTTTGGCAGCTGAGTTCCGTGTGCTCTGAGGCCACAGTCAAGTTGGTTCTTATCTGCAGACAGAGCTCTTCACCAGGCAGTCACTAATTAATCTGCTTCTCATTATATTCTTCACTCAAAAGTCTTAAAACCAAATGTCCTTGAAGATACTCGATAATCCCCAATTCCTGCCAATTCCGATTAGGCTTCTATTCTTGTTACTCAGAATTGATTTTACTTGATATGGTTTGAAGTGTTTAAAGTTTAATGCGCTTTGGGGGAAGTGCTCCTTTTCTCCCCTTCATTTGAGTTAAACAGTGATTAATGATGAACGTTGAGTGGCCTCTTCTATAGCTGAGGCCTTCAGTGTTTGGGTGGCTGGGTCCTGTGAGCAGGACTTCTCTGTCTGTGGCCACAGTGACAGTGAATGACTCTGGAGGTTGCAGGGGTTAATACTGCTTACCTGAAAATACTTTCAGAAATCTCACGTGTCTCAAAAAAATTCAACTTCTACATCTTACTGTTACATCTACTACATAATGTACTAGCCTGACTTAGTATTTTAAAAACATTTTCTTTTCCCAAATTGTGGGGTAAAAGGCAAGATGACCCACATCTGTCACTGAGACCCTGAGGATATGAAATGTCCCAGGTTGAAAAGCAGAGCATCATGGGGGAATATCTGTTTTCCTAAGTAGCAAGGCTTTGGGGGAATAGAATATGATGGTTTTAAGCTTGATGAACTCCAAGTAGGCAGAGTTGGACAAGCTCATCAGAGGATTTACTTTTTCCCTGGCTCCATCTGCCTGTTTTCTGCTGTTAGGCCAGTCTACTTTCATGTTATAGTAAGCTCAGTGCCATTTTTCTTCTAGAATTTTTCACAGATAATTACCTTTGGGGTACTTAAAATTAAGTGTAAAACATCCTCCTCCTAAACAGGCCATCAAATTAAGCAAATAAAACACAATTTAAGAACAGCTTTTATTAGAACAATAAAGTTCAGGGCCTTTTTATTGTCTTAATAAAGTGCAACAATTTTATGTAACTTTTTTTTTAAAAGAGACAAAGAGAGAGTCAGAGAGAGGGATAGATAGGGACAGAAGACAGGAACTGAGAGAGATGAGAAGCATCAATCATCAGTTTTTTGTTTTGACACCTTAGTTGTTCATTGATTGCTCTTTCACATGTGCCTTGACCGCGGGCCTTCAGCAGATTGAGTAACCCCTTGCTCGAGGCAGCGACCTTGGACTCAAGCTGGTGAGCTTTTGCTCAAGCCAGATGAGCCCGTGCGCAAACTGGCGACCTCGGGGTCTCAAACCTGGGCCCCTCCACATCCCAGTCCGACGCTCTATCCACTGCGCCACCGCCTGGTCAGGCCAATTTTATGTAACTTCTTAAGCATAATTTTAATAGTAGGCTGCCTGCTTTCCTCAGAAGGAAGGTTTTAGTGCTACCTAGGACGCTGAACTTAGGTGGGACCTTCAGATTAAATAATATATAGTTAGGGAAAATAAGGGTACAGTTTGATTTAGTTGCACTACTTTATTCAACCATTTATATTTAAATTGTCTTTGTTCTAGAATAAATAGGTGAGTTGCTGTTTCTGTCTAGAATGTTGGTTGTTGATTTTATATTGATAAGCCCCTGTAAGAGGTTTTGATTTGAGGCAGGCTAGACAAATCAGTCTTGGGTCTTTTCCCACACCAAACATACTGTAGACATTTATGAATGAACATACTAAGAACAAGAGAATCCAGGCATATAGTTGGGGTCAGTGTTCAGAGTGGGCTTGTCTGGTCCCTGTTATGCTGATTTTGGGAGAAAAGCTTAGAAGGTCAGCTTGGGAAGAGTGTTCAGATATTGAATGCTGTGTACATGGTGTTCTGGCACTGGGTGTGTTGGGTGGACTGCGGGGAGTGGCCACATAGAGCTTACACTTTTGTGGGGGAGTCATTCTACAAACACACATGAACTATGTCAGGTAGCAATCGGTTCTGTGAAGAAAAAGAAAAGCAAGACCAGGGACTAGAAAACAGCAGTGGGGGTTTTAAGGACTTCCCACTCAAAAATACATCCCTTGTGCACTGTATTCTTTAAAAAATGTCAATATCGTAAAAGGTTGGGAAGGCTGCGGAAATATTCCAGATTGAATGAGGCTAGAGACATGACAATTAACGCATAAGTAGTACCTGACCCTGCACTGGGTCTGATTTTGTATTGACAAACTTAGTATATGAGCAGTGGATTAAATAAGGTAGTTGATAGACTGTATAGTGATTAAGTAAGAAAATATTATTGTTTTTAGGAAAGATACACTGAAGTAGTTGATCCTTAGGTTAAAAGGTTGTGATGTATGTAACATACCCTGTGGTGGTTTAGGAAAAGAATTTTAAATATAAGTAATTTTGTGTTTGTGTGTGTGTAGAGTGGGGAGGGAGAGCAGAGGGGAACAAATGATAAAACAAGTGGAGCCTGACCAGGCGGTGGCGCAGTGGATAGAGCATCGGACTGGGATGCGGAAGACCCAAGTTCGAGACCCCGAGCTCACCATCTTGAGCGCGGGCCCATCTGGCTTGAGCAAAAGCTCGCCAGCTTGGACCCAAGGTCGCTGGCTCCAGCAAGGGATTGCTCGGTCTGCTGAAGGCCCGTGGACAAGGCACAGGTGAGAAAGCAATCAACGAACAACTAAGGTGTTGCGACGGCAACGTAAAACTAATGATTGATGCTTCTCACCTCTCTCCGCTCTTGTCTGTCTGTCCCTATCTATCCCTCTCTCTGACTCTCTCTCTGTCCCTGTAAAACAAACAAACAAACAAACAAAAAACAAGTGGAATATAGTGGGTGAAACTAAAAAGTGTACTCAGATGTTCTTTTGTGTAACTTTTCTGTAACTGGGAAATTATTTCTAAGTTTTAAATTTTATTTAAAAAATCATGTATAGTGTAACATTTTTTTTAACAGCTTAATTTATTTTTTTAAATGAAAACCTCTCCAGTTTATCTTAACATTCAATTGTGTTGCATACCCGTCCCCAAAAGTCAAATTGTCCTCTGTCACCTTCTATCTGGTTTTCCCTGTGTCCCTCCCCTCCTCCCTATCCCACCCTTCCCTCCCTCCCCCCACCCCAAAACCACCACTCTCTTGTCCATGTCTCATAGTCTCACTTTTATGTCCCACTTATGTATAAAATCATGCTGTTCTCAGTTTTTCTTTTTTTCTGATTTACTTATTTCACTCCGTATAATGTTATCAAGGACCATCCATTTTGTTATAAATGATCCGATGTCATCATTTCTTATGGCTGAGTAGTATTCCATAGTATATATGTACCATAGCTTTTTAATCCACTCGTCTTCTGACGGACACTTGGGCTGGTTCCAGATCTTCGCTATTGTGAACAATGCTGCCAGGAACATGGGGGCGCATTAGTGTAACATTTTTAAAACAAGATACTATTGTTTTTTTTTTTTTCTTTAAATAATGCAAAGATACCTTGGGAGATATTTCTTATCAATCATTTACATAGTAGTGTAAATTTGAAGGTCAGTTATTATTTACCTGCTCTTTTCTAACTAAATCTAGGCCCCTGGAACTCAGAGGTTTTCTGAGAGTTAAAGAGAATTTGGGGAAGGGAGGCATTATAGGCTCACTGTAGTCAGGCTAATGTGGAGAACTGGTTAGACTGCTGGGTCTTGGAGAGTCGGGAGGGTGACGTGTTATGGAATGTAGAGATTTAGGAAGGAAGGTTTGGGCAAGTCGGTGATAGGCTGCTATGGGGTTGAAGCTTGGCCTTTATGGTTGGGCAACCTCTCTAGCCCATTCTGTATACTATCTTTGGCACTTATCTTTTTAAAAAAATCAAGTTTATGGAGCTATAATTTACATATCATGGAAGAAGGTTGTAGGTGACCAATAATAATGTACAATTATAATATATAAAATTATGCCAGTAGCTATCAAAATTGATCAAAATACTAGTTATAATGGTAAGTACCTTCATAGACATTATTTCATTTAATACTTATAAGAATCTTACAAGGTAGGTTTTCGTTGCCTAATAGAAAATAAGGATAATAGAACCCTGAGAGGTTATAAATAACTGCCTTAGGTCACATACTTGGTGATCTAAGGCCAAATTTGGAACTCAGGTCCGTGGTACTGAGAAGCCAGTGGGCTGGGCTGCCTCCCTGTGTCTTTGATCTCTGATGCAGGAATTACTCAGGCAGGGTGAGCAGAGACTTTGTCTCTGTTTGGTCCCTTAGAACAGAACATGGGCATTTCCTGAAATGTGGAGGAACTGAATTGATACTTTTCAGCCCAAGAAGGGAAGAATTTGTAATAGGTCTTGAGTATGTCATGTAGGAAAATGAAATTACTATTTGGGAAGTTAATTCAGCATTTTGGGGTTTAGTATCAGTGGAGTCAGTCTGGGCTAGATGAACTATCTCATTTGCCCACCGACCCATCCATGTATACCTCTCTGAGCCCCCCATGCACGCACCCACCCAGCCTTTGGAGTGTGATCTCAAGGTGGCTGTCTAATCCTCACTTGCTGGGTTTTGGTTCTGCCAGGCACTAACACCCCCAACTTCTCTTGTCCGTGCTACAAATTTGATGATCCTGTTTCTGTACTGCAAACCTTACCCCTTCATCTTCTACTCTTAGCAGCTTTTACAGCCCTTCGCAGCCTCCTTAAATCTACCCTCAACAACCTAGACAGATTGTCAAGAAGCCCATTTGGCTTGAGGATCCAGGAACATTTTCAATGGAACCCTGAGTTCCATTAGTAGGTTGGCACCCGCCTTCAGGATCTTTCTTCCCTCTGAATCCTCGTCGGCCAGGTCAGCAGCTGGAAAAGGTTGCTGATGCCGGATATGTGTGTTAGGATATTTATTTTTCATTCATTTACTTGGCAGCTTATCTTAATGGCATCTTCTCTGTATCTCTCCTAAGCCCTGCTGCTTGGCGGATCGCCATACCTCTTTGGAATCAGAGGTTCTTTGACTTGTGCACTGGACAGCAGGTACCCCGCCTACGGTGCACACTGCACTGACCTGGGTGTTCTTTCCTTTACAGCTCATAGCCTAGACTCTTGAAGTCCCTCGCTTCTTTCTCATCATGTGTTGATGGTAAAAAATAGGAACACCAACAGGAAACTACTTTGATCCCATGAGAATAGTTTGTTCAAATGCCAGAAAACATGTTCTTCTCTCGTAATAATAATAACGATAAATCGTACACTTTAGTTCATAAGTCCTTCCCTGTGTATCCTCTGACACCAGGGTTTCTAAGTGTTGGGCTTTATTGGTATTTTTTGCCATACAAGTCTTTGCGTGGAGGCTGCTTCTGTATACTGTAGGATGTTGGGCAGCATCCCTGCCTCTACCCGCTAGATGCCAGTAGTATTCTCAACACCAGCTGTGACAACCAAACACGCCTTCTGATTTTGCCAAGTGCTTCCTGGTGGGGACAGGATGACCCCGTGTTGAGAACAATTGCTCATACAATTCTCACAATCTACTGGGTAGATCTTATCTCTACTTTACAGAGGAAGGAACGGAGGCTCAGAGTGGTTCAGTGGCCACACACAGAGGAGACTTGAAGCCATCTCCGTGTGTTCGGCCCCTCACCTGCCCCCAGCTCTTCTGCACCCCCTCCCTCCAGCTGCGGGGGAGTTGTTTCAGTGCTGGGGTGACACAGGGCCAGCGAGATTGCTCTGAAGGGGAGCGTTTGCCTTTGGGAAAGACCCTGCTCTCCTGCCAGGTGCCTGACAGTGGGTCCCCAGCCCCAGCCATGGAATGAAAGGGACCCCACACCTTGCAGCCTGTGCCAGGATTCTGCACAAATCTGGGAAGAGCTGGGTGCCAGCACCCCTGGCACGTGTTTAGTGCTGAGGAGGTGAATCCCAGATTCCTGAAGTTCTGTCCCCCGGCCCCCATGCTCTGTGCTGCGCTGGCAGAGTGGAGAAGAGACGCAAGGGAATGTTTGCTTGAGGTGGAAGCTTGTCAGTCTGTGTGAGCTGTGCCGGGTGGCCAGGTGGCGGGCTGGCAGGGCTGGCAGGGCCTACTGGCCTCCTCATGGGCTGCAAGCACTCGGCCACGGTGAGGACCCGCAGCACTGCCTCCTCCTGCCTCGGCCCGCTGTGGGTGGATGCTGACAGAGGTCCTTGTCAGCTCCCACACTCCTGGTCAGCTCAGGTAAACAGCGTCCCGGGTGCTGGGGGGTGGGGAATTGAAGGGGCGCATGGACTCCTCCTGTCTCACTGAGGAAGATCACTTCTCCTTCAGGCAGTGTAGATGTGGGCTCCCAGGGCATCCAGGATCTGGGCACATGGTGAAGCCATAAATCCTCCTCCCCCAGTGGGATGCATAGTACAGATGGGCCAAACTTGAGGCAGCACCTCTTTGCAATCTGATTTCTGAAATACAAAAAAATATTAATAGCACCGATTAACTTTGAAATAAGGAAAAAAAATCCCTCTCTTCTCTCTTAGGAAGTCTTTCTGCAACGTTAGAAACTGACCTCCGCCGACGGCTTTGATTTGAGAGCTTTTGAAGCCGGCTTGATTCATCATGTTGTTAGTGCTTTCCTCATTTCAGATATCAAATACTATGCAGACACACCATTAGTGGGTGCAGTGCAGGACTGAGAGTCGGAACTTGAGTCTTCTGATGGTTCTGCCGTTGGCCTTGACCTTGAGCTATTTGCTTTCTTTTGTACCTCAGTTTCTTATTTGATGAAGTAGGTGGAACATTTCCCTTCTTGGGTTTCACAGAGATATTGCAAGATAAGCCAGTGAATACTTTCAGAGAGGCTTAATCAAAGTAGCTATTAGTATCGTAATTATAATGATGACGGGTAGGGTCATTGCCAGCTTTTGATGCTGAAGGTGCCGTGAGCGTGGCCCAGGCGTGCTCTGCTGCTGACCTCTGCGTGTTCCTGTGGGAACAGAAGGAAGAACTTCTCTCTCTCACATTCATTTTAATTTGGAAGTGCATGTGGAGTTCTGATGTGCCTTTTTTATGTATGGGAAGCACTTCGCTGGCCTCTTGCTCTCCTGCCCCTCCGTTCCGGTCCCTTCCCCAAGGTAATCATTCTAGGCTGGAGGATTGCTTCTACCAGGAGGAAGATGGGGCCATAGTTTATAAATTGTTCTATGATTCGTTGTTTTTCGTATTTTGTGTTTGTACTTTTCACCCAGTAATCTTGGAAATCTATCCATGCCTGTGCATGTGTGTGGTTCTGTCATTAAAAAGAAAATTAGCTGCAGGTATTTAATGGATGCATGTGTCATTCTCTTAACCGTCTGTTGATGGGCACCCTTTGGGTACATAATGGGTCCTTGTTGAAGATCAAGGCCTTGCTGTAGTGTGAAGTGGTAAGGCCAGGGAGACCTGGAATAAGGGCCTCTTGCTCTGTGGTCTGTGTGCTTTAGGGTTAGTTGCTGGGCTCTCTGGACCTCAGATTCTTATTAAAAAGAAGGGTGTAGGCTAGAACAGTGATGGGCAAACTCATTAGTCAACAGAGACAAATATCAACAGTACAACGATTGAAATTTTTTCGGAGAGCCGAATTTTTTAAACTTAAACTATGTAGGTAGGTACATTCCTTATCGAGGTAGCGCCCGCATGTGGTATTTTGTGGAAGAGCCGCACTCAAGGGGCCAAAGAGCCGCCATGTGGCTCGCGAGTCGCAGTTTGCCGATCAGGGGGCTAGAAGATCTTCTCAGATCCTGGTCAGCCTTAAATGTTGTAAATTCATCCTCAGATCTTGTTTACTAGTTATTTGTTGCTATATAACAAACATCCCCGAACTTCCTGCCTTATTTAACTTACAGCCGCTTACAGTTATGCTGGGCATTTCTTCTGGTCTGAACTGGGCTCAACTGATCCAATTTGGGCTTGCCTATGTGTCTGGAGTCAGTTCACGTGTGCGTTGGGGCCTGATACTCCTAGATGGCCCCACGCATGTGTCTGGTGGTTGGCTGGCTGTTGGATGGCCAGGTGGGATGGAGAAGAGGAGGTCGTTGAGCTCCATGCTCCTTATTCTTGAGCAGACTACCCTGGGTCTGCTCACACGTGACTGGGCAGGGTTCCAGCAGGAGCAGGTGTTCACCCACGATGGGGTGGTGGAGGATAGCGGGTAGACATTGGTGAGGAAAAGGATGTGCGCTCAGAGGCAGGAGAAGCCGGATGCTTTGCCATCCCAGAAGCTTTGAAAGGTCAGAGTGCTCAGTAGCATTAGAAGCTGCAGAGGGAACTGAGGAAGTGGGGATGGGAAAAAGCCTTTGGATTTGCCCCAAGCAGCCACCAATAGGAGATGAATTGTTCCGGATAAGAATTTAAAAATATAGCCATTTCTTGTGTCATTATTCAGCTGCTTCAGAGCTACCCCCTGCAAGGCCCGCATCTCATCTTTTCCACGCGTTGGCTTCAGGATCCCTCTTGAAATCAGTAGGTAGTGCACAGATGAGCCATGGAAACTTCAAGCGGTGGCGGTGCAGGGACTGGACTGATCCCCCTGCTGCACATACAGGGGTTTGGGGGTCTCTGAAAACAAACCAGTTTGCCCCTGTCTTCCTCTTTTGGGGAATGCAGAACAGTAGAGATTTTCAAATCTGGACTTGGTGGAGCGATTGCTTTTTCCTTTTAATTGTTTTGGTCTTTTATTGTGGGCTGACTGGAGCTCATGGGGGAGAGAGAACTTCTGAGCTCTATAATATAGTCAATGTCATAAGGAAATTCGGGACTAATATAACTTATTCATTAGCTTATTAACTCTTTAAAATTATACAAGTAATTAGATAAAAAAAATATGTGTATCAGTCTGGAAAACAGAGGAAAGAACAACAGGGTCTCGCCACTCTAAAATGTTGACAGTTTGGGGTAGTTTGAGCAATTATGTTTTACTCTCGTAGTGGTGACTGACTTTCTATTTTAATAAGAAAATTTGAGCCATTGTTTAGAATGCCTCCCACTTTTTTATCCCATACCCCTGAGTATATAGTTCCGCTTGTAGTGAGGGGAAATTAGAACAGCTTTAAAATTCTCTGTTGTGACCCATATATGTGGAATAAAGAAAAGAAGTCCCTCCATCATGAGTAGGAAGACATGAGGAGAGGCAGACAGACCTGTGAGAATTGTCTCTGGAGGGTTGTCTGATTCTTTATGCATTTATTGTTTTTTATTATTTAAAAACTGAGATGAGGACCTAGCTGTGTAGCTCAGTTGGTCAGAGTATTGTTTGGATATGCCAGGTTTGTGGGTTCTATCCCCAGTCAGGGGACATATGAGAATCAACCAATAAATGCATAAATAAGTGGAATAAAAATTGATGTTTTTTCTCTCTCTTCCCCCCTTTCCCTTGCCACACACTCTAAAATAAATAAATTAAAACAAACAAACATGAAAACAGGTTAAATTACATACTATAAAATAAGCTTTTTAAAGTCGACATTCACAGTGTTGTGCAATCACCACTTCTGTCTAGCTTCAAAACGTTTTCTTCACCCCAAATAAAACGCTGTACCCAGTAAGCAGTTACTCTTCATTTCCTCCTTCTGAGCATACACCAGTCTGCTTTCTGTTTCTGTGGTTTTTGTACTATTTTGGATATTTCATATAAATGCAGTCCTATAGTGTGTGACTTTCTGTGTTCTACTTCTTTCGTCCAGCATGATGCTTTCGAATTTCAACCACAGCATGGCATGTACGAGTATGTCATTCTTTTCTGTGGCTGAATAATGTTCCATTGTGTGCATATATGACAGGTTGCTTATCCATTCATCATCTGTTGGACAGTTGAGTTGTTTCTACCTTCTGGCTCTTGTGAATAGTGCTGTTACGAATTTACCTACGTGCATTTGAGTGCCTGCTTTCGGTTCCTTTGGGTAAGGCATTAATCTTATTCCTCACTCTCTAGGTTGTAATATTTATGTTGAAGCAGTCCACGTAGATCAGGGAAGCTCATGGTTGGAATCCACACATTTTGCCTCCACAAAGCACTTCTCTGCTTTATATTGATTTTGGTCCCGAACCCAGAGATGACACATGGGAACTGTTTTTGCCGATAGAGGGTAATTGGTGCTTTGTGACAGGAATCCTAGTTCAGCATCTTACATGTACAGTGTGAAACACAGGACAGAAACTCATCCGTCTTGTCACAACTGCTCATGGGGTAAAACAATCTCTTTCTGCTCAGCCTGTCAGTCCGTCTTAAGCCCAGAGCCCCACATCCCAGAATCCCTGTCATTGGCTCACCCGCCCTGTCTGCTCAGGGAGCGTCTGCACTCAACACCATGGCTGCTGCTTTGTTTGGCTCAGAGCTGATGGTCCAGGGCTGCCCGTGAAGGTGGAGCTGTTAACCGTGCGACTGCCGTGAGCACTGGGCATATGTCCCGAAGATACCCCATCACGAAGTCTTAATTCAGGGATCTTCTGTGTACAGTGCCTGGATTGGACCCTTGTCTGGTCCTTTCTCTCCCTGTTCCTCAGTAGAGTTCTTGAAAGATTTCAGAAGGAAATGAAATTTGATTGTTATGCCAACTAGAACTTCAGTCTCTAGAGAGTAAATCTGGGTTGGGGTAAGAAAGGAAGACCAGCAAATGTCACAGATGACAGGTAAAAGCAAGCATCCATTATGGTTGCTGCCTGTGAAATAACGTGTACCTGTTATTTCAGGTAGGTTCCTGCAGAAAGCAGAGCCTGAGGGATGAAGGCAAGTGGAGTTAGGGGGACCAGGAAGAGTGAAATCATGGAAGTTGACAGAGGCACTCAAATGGGCACTGTTTTCCTAGGTATGCTGTGGGCTGTTAGAACAGACTCCCACTGGTCATGGTCACCCTTGTAGGAACCATATAGAATGTGTTTTAGAATTCTCCACCCCAGGTAAGATGATGTCATTAGTTACCCACTGGCTCCCCTGTTCCTTTGATCAAGGGTTACCCCATGAGGGCGTGTTTACTCTTTCTTGTTCTTCTAGATTTGCTCTTGTATCTGTCTTGTACTTACTTGTTCTTGAAAGTTGGTTTCCATTGACTTTCCAAATTGGCTGTCGTGGAACAGGTCAGAAAGAAAGCAGGAGATAGTGCAGCGGAGGCCTGGGACTAACATCTGTGCTCTGCTGGGTGTCTCAGCAACTGCTGGAGTTAGAAGGTGGGTTGAGAGGATGTAGGCAGGATACACATGTTTCTAGCCTGTGTAATCTCTGTAGGCCTCCATTTCTTTTGGTAGCCACTACTTCTCTACCACTCAGAGCTTCAGGAATGTCTGGGATTCATAGTATGCAGTCACGGGGACTTTTCTCAACCTGGCTCCAGGTGAAGATCATGTGTTTGTCCCACTACTGTTAATTTCTTCTCCCCCACCACTGTTACCCATTTTGATGGAATGAGGCAGGTTATTTGTTTTGAGTTCAAGACACTAGATCTGTTAAAGCTGTTTTAGATTGTAATACAAGACCAGACTCTCTTTAAATAATATGGATAATTTGGACTCTTCAACAGGTGGTAGGGTCTCTGGAGACAGAAATGAGGAAAAAAACACTCATTTACACTCATGCAGGGAGCAGAGTTTAATTTTCACTTTCGTGCATTCTGCTATCTGTGATGATGGTAACATACTGACTCAGGAGCGTTTGAGTCCTAGCAGAAGCTCTTGTGTTTCTATAACACCTGACAATTTGCATCTCCATTGCCCCCGAAGATCACACCCTCTCCCTCCCTGTAGCTGGAGTATTAACACAGAGCTGACCTGTTAGTACCAATGCTCCTGTGTTGACCCCAGAGCTCTTGGCCGAGCCAGGGAGTTTACGGAAACTACTTTCTCACAGCTCACACATCGGATGACAGGCCACTCCAGGGTTCTCTAACCTTATGTCAGAGACTGCAGGAGAAGTTCTTTTGGCTGATGATTTGGAGCATCCTTAATCAAAAACTGTTGGCTAAAGCAAGGTCATAAATGTGGTATATACAAACCTTAAGCATGTATGCCATTTTAACTTAAAATCCTCATTCACCAATTTTTTTAGATGTAGTTCCAAGGCTCTTTCATCAAATGTGGGTTTACTGGTAGTAATTCTGCATCTTCTTTCTTACAGGAAGCATATTTGTAATGTATCGCTTATAATCTCCTGTTTTGGTTTCTCTATTTTATTATTTTTTAATCACCTTTAAATTTAAAATTTTTATTTATTGATTTTAGCGAGAGAGGGAGATATATATATATATATATATATATATATATATATATATAGAGAGAGAGAGAGAGAGAGAGAGAGAGAGAGAGAGAGAGAGGAATATCAGTCTGTTCCTGTACGTGCCCTGACTGGGGATTGAACCAACAACCTCTGCACTTCGAAATGATGCTCTACCTACCAGGGCTGTTTTGGTTTCTTTAAAGAGCAGGGTAAACACATTACAGAATCCTTCTAGGTTTTCATAAATGGTTGCTAGCTTTTTATAGTTATCACCCCCACACGTAATTCAACAACAGTTTTTAACAGTTCACTTTTTTTTTTCTTTTTTCTTTTTCTCAAACCTGGGTCTTCTGCATCCCAGTCCGACGCTCTATCCACTGTGCCACCGCCTGGTCAGGCTACAGTTCACTTTTATTGATACTTTTCAAGTCATACACCTTAGTTTCATAAATATGATTATTTTTTAAAAAGTATGATTATTTTTCCTCTTTATATTTTATCAATTTATTTAAGCCATGTGGTTAAAGTAATAAGTATGCCAGCGTAGGCAGAGTAGGGACGAAACACAGTTGGCTTTTTGCGGACAGTTAGCTAAGCTGGCGGAAGCAGAAGTGTGTGGGCATGAGAAAGAGGCGACAAGCCTTTAACAGTCAGCACCTGGCGTGTGTCAGTCGGTAGAGGTTATGGAAAGAATAAAAAGTGGTGAAAAATCCAATTAGTTGGTTAAATTGAGGGCATTGAGAGCATCTACTGTAGCTTTTCTGACTCTGCTACCTGATGCCCTGAGATTAGGCAATGCAAAAATCCTCACATTTAAAACGATCTACACCAGTGTTTTTCAACCACCAGCCTGAGGACTGGTGCTGGTCTGCCAGGAATTTTGTGCTGGGCCAGTCTCCGAAAGAGTTAACCACCCCGATGTTGTGTGAAGAATGTGTCACGGACCTCACCAGCGGTTGGAAAACACTGGTCTCCACCTCTTTGGGGCTTCTTTTCATGACTCTAGCTACATACTTTCTGCATGGAAATTATCGGCACTCGTGGGAATTCTGTAGGCTTTGCCGGATACTCATTTGATATGGTCCAAGTTCTGCGAATTTCAGTGATTGCAATGACAGGACCGGAGTCCTTAAATTACACTTTTTATTGATTTCCTGTCTTAAGTTCTTTGGTAAACATTGAGAGCTCTGAGAATGAGGTTCTTTCTTTTGTGATCAGAAATTAGTTGTAAACAAAAAAATAAAAATAAAGAAGAAGAAAAATAAATCTTGTTGACTTTGTATATTTGTCAAGTCCTGTGTCTGGATTTTGAAAAATCCAAGAGACACAATCTAAATTCCTTTGAGCTTTAAATATAAGCCTAGCTTTGGGCTAGCAAAAGCTTGTGAACCTACAGTTTATTTTTGCTTTGGAGAAATAGGGAGGCTCGGGGGCATGTGATATACCTGTGTATGTGTTCCGTACATATAAAATGTGCAGCAGAAAAGAGGAAGGCAAATATCTATTGTTTCTCAGGTTCTGGTGACATACAGCATTTTCAGGAAAATTTCCTAATTGACACATAGGCTTGTAACATTTCTGCAGCTTCCTTTGGCTAGAGCCTCCCACGGGATTTATAAGGTACTGTTTACCCAGGTCCCTTGAGTTATTAGCAATCTTGCATTTCCATCTCAACCTCGTCAGTAATACCAAACTGGGAATAAGTAATTAGTGGGATTTATTCCGCAGATCCTGGAGGATTTTGTGTGCAGCGGAGGGAGGCACGTTGACAACAATGTGATTTAATTTTTTTTTTTTAGTGTGAAACTTGTTGAAACACAAGTAGGAGTGCCCTTTGAGCTCCCCGCTTGTGTGCCTGAGCATTTGGGAAGGAGATAATGATCTCTAGGTAAAGAGCAGCGCTTTGGTCAGAGATTATTGATTGTGAGAAAATCATATTTGTCTCTTGAAATGTTCTGTTTTAGGATTGCATTGGACTTCTTTCATCCTTATGGCTGGTTTGACTCGCTGGTAGGTGACAGAGTTTGAACATAAAATAAGAGCCCTTTTCCCACCATGGTACGAAGTGATCATTTATAGGATTCCTTGACAAGCAGTCTTCTTTTGTTCTGTGATTTCATTTCTGGTGTAAAATATCTCCTGGGTCGATTATATTGAGATGTGGGGAGAAATAGAGAATGGAATAAATCATGAAATGCCCATCTTCAGGGCAGTGGTAATACAATTTTACCGTGGGAATCATCCAATAGAGATGATACCTGCTACAAGAGACATATGTAAATTGTATGCAAATGCAAGGCAATACCTGAATATGGCCTTGAGGGGAAAAAAGCTTATTGGAAGCCATTGTTTTAATTGGCTCATCATTCAGCGTGCCTGCATCAGCCCCAGGTGATACCAGGTACTCTGGCTCGCCTGGCAATTGTCTGTCATTTCTAATTCAGGAGCTCGTCTTTCCAGTCTGTTACCTTTCTGACCTCCACTCCTGTTCTACGCCTTGCTCACTTCCAGCCTGGTCACACTGTCTTCCTTGCTCAAACACCCCAGGGGCTTGGCACCTGTTGAGTGTCTGAGAATACTGTTCCCCGGATGCCAGGATGACTCACTCCTTTGCTTCACTCTAAATCAGCTGCTGCTTTTTCACGAGGCCTTCCCTGGCAACCTATCTAAAATTGGGAAGCCCTCCTACCTTTCGCTATCTCTGCTTTATCTTGTTTATATATATTATCCCTGTTTTGTATCCTTATGTATATGACCTAAAAATACTTTACAGTTTACTGATTTACTTTGCTTCACCAGAATGCTGCTTCCATAATGGCAGGAGTATTTGTCTGTTTTTTTCATTGTTATGTCTCCATTGCCTAGGGCTGTGCCTGGCATGTAGTAGGTGCTCAAGAAATACTGGGATCTCTGAATAATGTGGGTTTGTTACTTTTTGGACATATCGTGTTTACTTATAATTCAGTGTGGTGGCGTGTCATTTCCAGACTCTTCCATCTCATGGAAAAGGAGAAAGATACTAACGAGCCATTGTTGCTCGTTAAAGTTGTTTTTAAAGTTAGGTTTTCAGGGAAGGAACAGTAGTTCAACCAATGGTTAAAATTGGGGTTGAGGGATGCATCTGCAAGGTGAGCCCCTGTACTAGGTTCCACAGGGTACACTGTGGCTGGTTTGACACAGTCCCCGGCCTGCAGGAGGTCACAGTCTAGGGGAGACAGTAAGGCACAGATAAATGACTCATGGTTAAACACATTTAGTCTTATGAGTGTGACTTCTATTTTATCTCAGACATCTGTAGACATGCTGTCCATTAAACACTGCCCCTATTATTAAAGGTAATTGATGAAAAAATTTAAATCAATGTATTTTAGTTCCATGTATATTATTAGCCTTTAAAGAATTTATTATTTAATATTTGAGAATTGATATGTATATGGGACTTTGATATTAAAAAGCAGTCTCTCCCCAGATTCTAACTGAGCTATCAGTTATGGTGTCTATAAAGAGTTGTGGTGACACTTTTGAAGTTCAGTTGTAGAGTGTGGGTGAATCACCTCCAGCAAAGCAGTGTGGTCTGATGGTTAAGAGCATGCATGGACTTGGGAGCCAGCTCTCGTGGACTTGAATCCCAGCTCCATGATCTATTAGCTGTGTGACCTGGGGAAACGTATTGACTTTCTCTCTGCCTCATTTGCCTCATCTGTGAAATGGAAATTATAATGCCTACCTCATGGGATCATAAAGAAGATGCAATGACTTAACGTGTATACATAGTACTTAAAGCAGTTCGCGGCACATAGTAAACATCAAGTAAATATGAACTATTGTAAATATATTTATAATTAAAGTTATTATCATCATTATTGGATCATGGCAGACTCATCAGTCCAAACAAGGCTATCTCTTGAATAACATATTTTTTAAAGACTTATCGTTTTCTTTTCTCTTCTGCTCCCATTCTTCTCGTCCCTGTTAACATCGATTCCCTGAATATGTGTGGGTTTTTGTTTGCCTCCTATGTGTTTTAAATGTACGTAAGTGGTGTTGTCCTGCAGATCTTAGCATGTTCTTTTTAAACTTGTCTAACTCCAGCGGTATGTTTTAAGTTTTGTTAATGTTGTAGGTATCTCTAAGTTATTACTTCTAAATGATGCGTGTGTATTGTTTATTGAATGAATAATCTATATTTTATTTATAGAACTTCTTACTGAGCCTCAAACTCCCCACCCTTATAAACAGTGAACATTCCTGTATATACAAGTGACTGTCAGCCTATTAGTTGGGTATCTTCCCAGGAGAAGGATTGAGGATCATAAGGACCATGCATATATATTATCACTAAATTCTGCTGGCTATATCAGTCTACTCCCAGTTGTGATGCAGAAAGTTCCAGTTTCTTCCTATCCTTGCTATTACTTGGTGTTAGTAACTTTGGCAAATCTGGTGGGTGTAGAATCTCCTGGGTACTTTAATTTGTGTTTCTCTGATTACCTTTTGATATACTTGTTAGTCATTCATGTTTCTGCACATTACCTATTCTTATTTTTTGCCCATTTTTATAGTGTTTCCTGACTTCTATTTGTAGGAGCTTATTTTATATTCTAGGCATTAAACTGGCTCCTCTCAGTCTCCATAATTTATTAATTTTGTCTACAGTGTCCTTGTTGAATAGAAACCCTTATTTACAATGTAGTCTAATCCATCAAACATTCAACTTGTGCTTTGTGTTATTGATCTTTTTAAGACATGCTTTCCTTCATGCAGTTACATAGATATTCTCCTGCATTTTCTTTGTTAGCTTTGTAGTTTTACTTTTTACATTATGATTCTTACCTTTTTATATGTTGTGAGATATAGAGCCAGCTATATTTCTGCATTTCCCAATATTAATTTTTTTTCTCCACTGGTTTATGGTGCTGCCTCTGTAATATACCAAGTTCTCATTCCCTTTTTTTCTAATTTTTACTCTAGTTGCTTGTTCCTGCATGAACACCATATAATCATCATAGCTTTGTTAATAGTTGTATCTGGTGGTGGCATGAGTCTTTCTCCTTCTTAAAAATTAACTTGGCCTTTCACACATCTTTATTCTTCCACTCATACATTAGAATACATTTGTTGAATTGCTAAAAATTCCTGCTGAAGTTTTTATTATTATAATAATTTGGGATCCTGGCTGGTTGGCTCAGTGGTAGAACATCAGCCCAGCATGTGGATGTCCAGGGTTCAATTCTTGGTCAGGGCACACAGGAGAAGTGACCATCTATTTCTCCATACCTCCCCCTTCTCTCTCTCTCTCTCCTCTCCTCTCCTTCCTCCTGCAGCCATGGCCTGATTGGTTGGAGCGAGTTGGCCCCTGATGCTGAGGATGGCTGCTTGGAACCTCTGCCTCAAGCACTAAATATAGCTTGGTTGTGGAGCAATGGCCCAACATGGGCAGAGCATCACCCTGTAAGGGGTTTGCTGGGTGGATCCTGTTCCAGGTGCTTGCTGGAGTCTGTCTGTCTCCCCTCCTCTCATTAAAAAAAAAAAAAAAAAGAATAATTTGGGAGAACTGATGTCTTTACAGTATTAAGATGCCTACTCATTAATCTGCTATGCATATTTTCACTTTCTCTATTCCTCATTGATTTCTTTTGTAGATTAAAAAAACCTACTTCGCAAAGCTTTTATGTATTCCTATTGGATCAATATCTATACATCATAGTTTTTATTTGCTATTGTGCATATCTTATTTTCTACTATATTTCCTAATTGGTTATTGTTGATACAGAAGAAAACTATTGATTTTTTTGAGTTCATCATATATCTGGCAATTTTGCTGGACTCATTACTTTTTTTTTGTGAAACAATCACATCTACACTCAGTGACATTTTTATTCCTTCCCTTTTTATCTTTCTCTCTTTCCTTTTTCCTTGTCCTGTATCGTTTATAAAATTAAAAACAATGAAGCTGAAATTTCTGTATTAATTATGGTGGTTACACTAGGGTTTTGGTATGTAAGTTAAGGAAACTTCTTTCTAGTCCTTGTTTTCAGATTTTTTTTCTATTAAAATGGCAACTGGACATTTAAAAATCTTCGTTTCATGTCATTTACAAATAACATATATAAAATAAAATTCTCGAGGATTTGCAATTCTAAGAAAACATAGTATATCATTATCTTGCTTTCAAAGGAGTGTTACATGTATATTTTTGTGATGATAGGTAAGTGGGTTGAAGATTTGGGTAAGAAGACAGGTAAAAATGTACAATGGATATCAGCTTTCCTCCTTTCTATCAAATATTTTAATGTCTACCGTTTGCTAGACACTATTTTAACTAGTGTTAAAATAGTCTATTCAGTTGAGAAGGGCTACCTGAAGGGTTTGAGTACAAATCAGGCTTTTTTTGTTGAATCTTGAGTGAGATTTATATAATAATTTGAGTCCTACTTCTGTGTGTTTTATTTTACATTTTTGAAGTGGTAGCTTCTAGTTCTGTAACAGGAGCGGGCGAGGCATGAGGTTCCTTCTAGCTATAAACGTCTCTTACTTCCACAGGATGAGAAATGGAGAGGCTTGGGCGTGGTCAGTAGAAGGAGGCAGTCTTCACACTTTCAGAATAAAGCACAGAAATGGAATCTCGTTACTTGGAACAGCAAGGTCCCAAACAAAGGTTGTGGGTGAAAGGTGCAGAAGCTGAGAAGGCTGGATGAGTAGGAGATTTTGAAATGGCACATGACTTCTTCTAGGGGGACCTGGAAGATGGAGGCAGGGAGAAGCAGGGAAGGCAAGGGTGTTGTGTGGTAAGGCCATCACATGCACGAGACCAATGCTTTAAGTCCACTTGGGACCTTCAAGCTTGACCTAGACAGAGGCTGGGCCAGAGTATGGGCCAGAGATTCTAGAGTGGCTGGATTAGCTGTTAAGAAGAGTCATCAGCAGAATTTATTTGAGAGCTGAAAATGTTATTTCCGCCCCTGTATTCAGGGAAATGGAAATGTATACATTTGCTTGCACTGATTTTTTTCAAAGATCTGGTGGCATTTGCCTCTATAACCATGGTTTTGGGATGGTATATTTTGAAGCAGGCTAGAGAATGCCTCTCTGGGGGAAATCACTATTTTTCCTTTGCACACACATTTGCACACATTTATGTGTGTGTATTTTTTTTTTTTTTTACAGGAACAGAGAGAGACTCAGAGAGAGGGTATAGATAAGGACAGACAGACAGGAACGGAGAGAGATGAGAAGCACCAATTATTAGTTTTTCATTGCCGTCGCAACACCTTAGTTGTTCATTGATTGCTTTCTCACATGTGCCTTGACCACGCGGGCCTTCAGCAGACTGAGCCACCCCTTGCTGGAGCCAGTGACCTTGGGTCCAAGCTGAGGGGCTTTTTGCTCAAGCCAGAAGGGCCCGCTCTCAAGCTGGCGAGCTCAGGGTCTCGAACCTGGGTCTTCAGCATCCCAGTCCGATGCTCTATCCACTGTGCCACCGCCTGGTCAGGCTATGTGTGTGTATTTTAAGAGATTCTTGATAGAAAGTTACTGGAAAATGTTTAAGATATGTGGAAGATGTGCAGATGATAGTGGAAGAAACTCCCTAGGCTTGGAAAGTTAAAGTTGAAACTCCTATTTCTGCAAGAAGATAGGAATTTGGAAAAGTAGAGAGAGCCGAGTGTAATTTTGAAAGGTAATCATGGGAATGAACTTGGAAAATTCTCAGTTTAAAAATATTTTTTATACTTTAGGTATGTTTTAACTTTGAGATAACCAAATATTAAAAAAAAAGAAAAACTAAATAAGAAAAGCAGGGCAAAAAAAAAAAAGAAGAAGAAGAAGAAAAACAGGGCAAATGACAAGGGTCAAGTGAAGCTATTTAAGCAAAAGAGTGGAATTGGTTCATTAAAAAATACTTTACATTTTATTCAGATCTTGACAACCAGGCAAATGAGTTTCTGAATAATTTTAAGGCCTTGAATATACTATTTTTTAAACTGTCATGATTTTTCTTTTTTGTTGATTTTCAGGAATGTTTACTTTTGGAAGAAAAGGAATAAATCACAATTTTGTGCTTAGCTTTCACATATTCATAAATGGTACATTGTTTTTTTTTTTTTATTTTTTAGCGGAAAAAAGAAGAAATGTAATGAAATGGTTTTAGTTGGTTAAATTTGTTTTTTCACAATATATAACCAGACTGGGTTCTTTTCTGCCTCCCTTGGGCAATTGTATTCTGAAATATGGTGTCTTTTTTTCCTCCTGCACTGTGAAATAATTCAAGGAAGTGAGGAAAATATGCTTCAAATTAAATGTCATTTGAATGTTGTTATAATTAATTGAACTTCAGTAATTTTTCCCATTAGAAAAATTTTCTACAGTCAAAGAGGTTGCCCCAAATGTAAATTTAAAATTTTTCCTCCTTTACTTCTTTACAGCTTTTTAATTTGAGCTTCAGCAAGCCTATTATAAACTTTTGATACATGTTTTAAGAGATTTTTAGGACCAGCTAATTATACTTTCAATTTGGGGTTTTGTATTTTATTCTAAAATATTAATGGGCAATTGCCCATTACTTATGTAAACTAGTTCTTTATCTTTGGTTCCTGTGTAGCATTCCAATTATCTGTAGGCACTTTCTAGTCCACAGCAGATGGGGTTTGAAAATGTGAATTCATACTTTAAATGTCCCTTTTCTCCGAAGGAAACTGTTTTTAGTAATTAGAATGATAACTTTTTTTTTTTTATGTTAAGGAAGTGATAAGGCTATGTCTTCTTAAGGCACTGTTGACAAAAAACAAGCTTTAACTCTATAAAGTATTTGACCCTGGGACTGTTTACCCCTTCAACTACACCCGTCACTACTGGCCTCATTTTTATCAATTTATGAATCATAATGTTGACATTCACTACATGTTTACTACATGGCATGTGTTCACTTACCTCTTCTCATTTCATTCTCCATGGATAGTTATAGTAAAATTTTAGAAATGAAAATACCACCTTCCCTTCCTAGGCTGCACAGCTCATGGGCGGTCAAGTTCGGATTTGAACTCAGGGCACTGACTCTAGAAAACAGTGCTCCTAACCACTCCCCTACACTGCCTTGTAGGATTCAATCTTCTTGCTACTCTTCCAGACAGTGGGATGCTATGGAGGCCTCTGGGTAGTCCAGGGAATTCTGCTCGACACTTTCCAGACCAGACTCTCTCTCTAGGTCATGTCTTGATTTCCCTGGCTGGGCATATTCTTTCTAATGCTTCCTTTCTCTTTCTTTTTCCTTTTCTTTTTTTTTTTCCTTCTGTTTATTGATTTTATGGAGGGTGGAGCGCAAAGTATCAACTCATAGTTGCTTCACTTTAGTTCAGTGGTCGGCAGACCGCGGCTCGTGAGCCACATGTGGCTCTTTGGCCCCTTGAGTGTGGCTCTTCTACAAAATACCATGTGCGGGCGCAAAGGCCAGCTTAGCAGTACCCTGATTAAGTGAATAACAATGTGCCTACCTATATAGTTTAAGTTAAAACAATTTGGCTCTCAAAAGAAATTTCAATCGTTGTACTGTTGATATTTGGCTCTGTTGACTAATAAGTTTGCCGACCACTGTCTTGGTTTATTGGTTGCTTGTCGTCTGTGCCTTGACTGGGCAAGCTCAGGGTTTCAAACTGGCAACCTCAGCGTTCTAGGTTGACGCTTTATCCACTGCGCCACCACAGGCCAGCCATTTCTCTTTATTCCTAATCACACCTTTTCTTCATGCCAGTTTTGGTCCATAGATACTAAGAAGTATGTGTGTGTGTGTGTGTGTGTGTGTGTGTGTGTGTGTGTGTCCCTTCCTCAAAACCTTAGGGAACTTGGGAATCCAACAAAGGATGTGGTGACGATCCAAGAGGTTGGCAGATATCATAAAACCTGGTTGTGTGTTGAATGCTCGGGTTGGATATGAGCGTCAGCACTCTGTCTTCTCTGCCACCACATTCTCTGCTCGGGCGCCACCCCACGTTTCGGGCAGACAGCAGGAGTGACCCTCCTAGGGACAGGAAGCATCTGATCTCCACAGAAAAACCGTCACCCTTGACTTAGAACTGTGTGCAGGTGACACACTTGCCGTTTCTAGTCACCCCTTAGAAATTGTGAAGTAAATATTTGGAGCAAAAACCTGCCATATTGTTCCTCAAACTCTGATAATGCTTTATTTTAGGTTAGTAGCAAGGATGAATGTTTGACATTTAAACACAAAACCTGGAAGTTTAATGCAGTTGTGTTTTGGAATGACCTCACTCATTCATTGTGGTGGCAGTTTGCCGTCATTTCTCTCTTTGTCTGGTGCCTGATGACCTATGGGATTTACTGAGTGAGACTTTTTACTCATTTTACCCTGAGAGGAGGTCTGCATGTGAATTAAACCATGAGAATCCCACAGTTAATGGGGAATTAAGGGTTTTTCAACTCAAATTTACTGCTTGTGAATTTAAATGACAGCCATTAAATAATGATCATGGGTTAGATATCCGCAGTGGAACAATTTGGCTTCCGGATGAATTTCTTGATTTATTGCCATGTACGGTGATATTGTTCCAAGCAAAGGCTCCTGTTGCCAGAGCTGTCTTCATCTGTAATTTCTGATGGGTTCTCATTCCACTCAGCATCTGGGAGTATTTTCTCCCCTCCAGTCTTGTAATTTAATTGCTGACCACATAGGTTCTCCAGTAAGTATTTAATTATATTTTGAGCTTCATCAGCACTTTGATCCTATAGAAAAATAAAGAGCAGGCCAGTGACTGCTTATGATTTTGTGCTAAGTGACTTTTTTAACATTTCAAAAATCAGTACTGCTTTCATTGATCAAGTACGAAGCAGTGTAAGGGAAGAGATAAACGTTAGCCAGGCAGCTCCCGCATGTCAGGCACTGGGCTGAGCATCTTATGTGCATGATCTAATTTAATCTTCATGATGACTTTTAAGGGTCAATATTATCATTCCTTTTTTTAAAAAAAAAGATTAGGAAATTGATGCTTACTAAGAAAGCTTAAACAACTCTCACAAGGTCACTCAGGTAGAACCTGGGAAATTGGGGGAGTGCAACTTGTCTGGCTTCACACGCCAGTGACAAATCTGCCTATTCTTGGGTTGGAATAAGGCTCTCAAAATAATCAACATGTAGTTTAGTAGACTCTTAATGCTTTGGCAAATTTATGGCCATTAAAGGATTAAAGAAATTGCTTTTATTCCCTCGCACACTTCAAGTGAAATGATTGAGACTGAAAATAGATGATTGCTCTATTTCATGGTGGCCAAAGTGTATGCAGTTCTTAGAGCACAGATTTCTCCAGTTACGTAAGGCTATTTAAAAGCATGCCACTGCTTCCCTGCTTTATCTGTATTGGTATAAATTATATTTTTCAACTCAAATTTACACCTTTTCTTCATGCCAGTTTTGGCCCATAGATATTAAGAGTATGTGTGTGTGTTTGTCCCTTCCTCAAAACTTTAGGGAACTTAGGAATCCAACAATTGGTATGAATTATATCCAAGTTCAGATCCGGAGAACCTTTACAATCTACTGTGGCATTGCGGGGTAATGCAGAATTCTGATTTCTCCCTTGGCTCCCGCCCCACTTCCCAACCTTTTGGTGATTTGTAAAATTATAGACCAGAGCATTTCATAATTTTTAGAGCTTTGACTTCCCCAAGGCCGGAGGCTAAGACTGCTCTGAACGTCCTGACTGTCCAGATCCTTTGTTCACGGATGCCGTGTCTACCTTCCCAAATCCTGTGCAGGCTTGAGTTTCTTCACCCTCAGCACAGCCTTCTGTGATGAAGTCAACTCGCATTCATCTTCCTCTTCCTCTTCGTCATCATTTTCTGTCTGTATTACAAATTATATACTTCTTTATTCTTTGAGTATGTGTGTGTGTCTTTCTGTCGGTGTCTGTGCATCTTACATCCCTACCAATACCATGTACATCTACGGTGAGACTCATCTCGTGTTTCTACTTGTAGATACTCCCATTGGCACATAGTAGGTATTCAGTCAGTATCTGATAATTGAAATGCAAAACTGAAATGAATCCAGCACATCATCCAACTGCCTTTTCTCAAGTTGAAATGAGGACATAGGGGCATTTAGACTGTGAATTTTAACGTGGAGTTAAAATAATTGGATGGGTAATAAATACATTCGCGTGGTTCAAAATGAAAGACCATAAAAATAAACTATAAAGTGGAAAATCTCCCTCCCCTGCTGCTGCTACTCTCTCATTTACTATTTTGCCATAACTAAGTATCAGCTGCTTTTCAGTTTTGTGTGTATCCTAGAGTATTTTGTGTTTTAAACAATGACAGCAAAAATACTCATTTTCCACATTTTGTTGCACCTTTGCATACTATTGAAGAGTTCTACACCTTGTTCTTTACACTTAATAACAATAGTTTTAGATATTTGTTTTCCTGAGGCCAGCCTAGGGGCCTTTCTTATTATTCTCTTACTGCTTGGTATCATCCCATTATGGAGACGTACCATATTTTATTGAACTTGTCCTGTACTGATGGACGTTTGGGTTCTCATTCTTTGCCCTTACACGTTCTGCTGCGGTACCCAATGGGACCCATGCCATGTCACGTGGGTACAGGAGTATGGGAGGGTGCTTTCAGAAACAGGGCATTGCTGGATCACGGGCAAGCTCATTTGTATCTGCTACAGGTACTGCCAGGTTGTCCTCCTCCCAGGTTTTGGCCACCTATGCTCCCACAAACCGGTTTCTCTAGGGTCCAGTGAATAGGTTGTAGTCAAACTTTTGGATTTTTGCCAAGCTGATGAGTGAAAGCAGACTTTACATATATTTTATGAATACGGTTGCACGTTTTTATGTGGTTTAAGGGCCATTTATCTTTTTTGCGAACTGTCTACGTCTTGCCCTGATTTAAGAGTTCGGTGTCTTTATCACTTCCTAGGAATTATATTCCCAGTCCATGAATCAGAATGATGAACCTTTTGTCTGTGAAACAAGTTGGAAGTATTTTTCCTAGTTTATCATTTCCTAGCTTTGTTGTTGGTGGGAGCAAGTCTTTAAATTTATTTGTTTTCCATGCAGAAGTTTTCAATTTTTAGGCAAATTATTTTTTAATGTTTTTTTAAAATTTATTTTTATTTTACTCATTTTAGGAGACAGAGAGACAGAGAGAGAGAGAGAGAGAGAGAGAGAGAGAGAGAGAGAGAGAAAGGGGGGAGGAGCTGGAAGCATCAACTCCCATATGTGCCTTGACCAGACCAGTGCAGGGTTTTGAACTGGCGACCTCAGTGTTCCCAGGTCGACACTTTATCCACTGCGCTACCACAGGTCAGGCTAGGCAATCAAATTTATTGAGCTTTTTATATTGTGGCTTTTGGATTTGGAGGTATTAGACCTGCCCCACCCCAGGACTACGTACTTTATTCTAGTGCTTTTTTGTTTTATTTATTTTCCTTATCTCTTTGGTCCATTGGGGGGGGGGGGTCTATGATCTGTGAGATAGACCCAACTTATACCACTTTTTAAAATAATTTCATCTCCACTAAGTTGCTGTGTCCCCTTTACCATGCACTGAGTTGCTGCTTGGACTCTATATTACTGTAGGGTAAAATGTTGTATAAGCATAGCACTCCCAAATGGGGGTTAATTTGGGGATAACTTAGTATATTTATGCAGCAGCCATTTATTAAGTGTCTAATAAATGAGTTATTATGTGCCAGGTCTTGGGGATATAAAGATGAGTTTAGAAGTGTCTCAAGAAGGTAGCTGGGCAATAAATATAATCTCAGTGCAGCAGAGAGGCTGCGACAGACAGGGAGAAGCGTCACTCAACAGAGAACACTGAGCTGAGTCTTCAAGGTCCGCTGAAGTTTGCCGGACAGAAGGGGGAAGGACATTCTAGGAGGAGGAGCTAGGAAGTGCAGAGGCACTGGTTCATGAGAGACCGTGGGACTGGGGGGACTCTGAGTAGCTGTTCATGGCCATAGTGTGGGGCAGGACACAACTGGAGAGGAGACCAGAAGCCTAGTTAATGGAAATCGTCTCTTAGGTGAGTGAGTGTGGGATTTGGGCATGTAGTGTTGTATGCCTCACCCATGCCTTTATCTCTTTAAGATGAAGGGGTTCAAAATAAACGGAAGCCAACACTTAGCTGTGTTCTGCAGGTCGGTTGTTGAATTTTAACATCTGTTGATTATTCTAGACTACTCCAAGCTCCCGAAGCCGAAGTCTCACTTTGCTCCCCCATGGAACACCCAGTTCTGCGTCTCCCTGTAGCCAGAGACACCTCGGTGCTGGAGCTCCCGGAGTGGTCACAATCACACATCACAAGTCGCCTGCAGCCGCCCGAAGAGCCAAGAGTCAGTATTCCGGCCAGCTTCATGAAGTCAGAGAGGTAGGCTTTGCTGTCCTACTAGGTTAAGTGGTCCATGGGGGTTGAGGGCTGTGAGTGCTTTCTCTGCCAACTTCTCTCCTTTTGTACCATCTTGATTACGAAGAGAAAGGACCAGCAGCAAACGTCCCACCCACACAGCCATGACAATCCCTCCTGGTTTAAAGAAAATATTTCTGTGTTTCTTAGGTTAAACGAGCTGTTAGGACACCTCTGCCAGAGGCAGACAAAGCAAGGCCACAGAAACATGGACGTAAACAGAAGCACAATCAAAGTCTCCATGCACATAGCAAAGAGTAGACAGTACAAAGTAACGGGCAATCTGGAAATAATTGAGAGTGTTTTTGAAACTCAGGAAGTGTTAGTCCCAGAGCTGATTTTTCCTGTTCTGCCTTGTTTCTTTTTTTAAAATGCTTCCCTCCTCCTCACCAGCACAGACACACTCCAGGGGGAGGTTTGGATAGTGAACAGGGCACTGTCCTTGGAGCCAGAATACTCTGTTGTTTGAGAGTGAATCTTTTAGCAGCTTCAAACCTGAGTTTCTGCATCTCTAAAATGGGGATAGCCCAGTTCATACTAACCTCTCATGGGAGATTCAAGGCTCGCTTGTGATCACGCACATGAAAACCCTCCCAGTGAGAATGCTTTCTGAACACATATGGGGTTGGTTTGTTTGCCTTTGCTACGATGGAAAGCCATTAGTCTGGGGATGCCAGAGACTCAGGTTTCATATCGTCCTTTGCTACTATTATTGCGAACAGTCTCAATAAAATACAATAAATGATTGGCTGCCTAACTTTGGTTGAGTGCTGAGGCTTTTTGCCTGCATCTGACTGTGGATGGACCAGCTTGTCCTGTTACAAAAGTAGCCTGCCCCCTGTGTCAGGAAGGTGACTGGGACTCCCAAGAATGGGGCCTTGCTGCCGCTTAAGTCAGCTTGCATTACTTTTTAAATGTCACAAGCCAAGTCATGTTTTGTCGGCTGACTATCTTGGTCCAATTGTGGCCCTGTGCAGAAAACCGGAAATTTTCTGAATCAAATTTGTAGATGCAAAAGAAAGACGTATATATTTTTCCTCAATAGATTTACATATGTGCATACTCTTTATTGCCTAATTAAGAAAAGGTGCAGATTCCAATGCTCCCTTTGCAATAGTCACCCTGATGTTAAAAAGAAAAAAGTAGTGGCTGTGAGTTTACTTTTTCCACATTGGGTGATATGAGTAATGGTTGTGCCTATGTGCATATGTATATATTGCCTTTCACTTTTCGTAGGACCTTTTCCAAAACCTTTATTATGGGAAAACTGAACATACACAAAGTAGAATAGCAATGGCCACCCCCCAACTCAGCACTGCCAACTTCTGTTCTTTGTTTCATCTGTTTTCCCTGACCACTTCTTTTTGTTGCAAAAGTAGTTTAAGGAAATCTTAAATATTTTATCATTTTTCATTGCCAGTAAGTGCTTCAATATTTATCTAACAGATAAAGACTTTAAAAAAAAATTAACCACAAATATCATCACGTCACTTTTATGTAAACCTCAGTGCAGAGATTTATATATATCTCGTGTGTGTGTGTTTGTTTTTTCCGAAGTGAGAAGCGGGGAGGCAGTCAGACAGACTCCTGCATGTGCGGGACTGGGATCCATGTGGCAGGTCCACTAGGGGGCAGGCGATGCTCTGCCCATCTGGGCATTGCTTCTCTGTGGCCAGAGCCATTTTAGCGCCTGAGGCAGAGGCCATGGAGCCATCCTCAGTGCCCAGGCCAGCTTTGCTCCAATGGAGCCTTGGCTGCAGGAGGGGAAGACAGAGATAGAGAGAAAGGAGAGGGGGAAGGGTGGAGAAGCAGGTGGGCACTTCTCCTGTGTGCCTTGGCTGGGAATTGAACCCGGGATTTCCACATGCTGGGCCAATGCTCTACCGCTGAGCCAACTGGCCAGGACCCATTGCAGATATTTTTTGCAAGAACTTTAGAGACTGTAACTTTAAAAAAAAAAGCAAGATGAAAGTTCTTGGTATTTCGAGAATTTAAAAAATTGTATTATAACGAATTTCTGATAGATTTGCTGTTTCAGTAATGATGGGAAGCTTCTTATATATGAAAAAATGGGGTGATTCTGGTCAGTGAGCCTAAATAAAAGTTGAGGTATTTTAGTTCAGTTTTCAGTAACATTTGATTCAATATAATGCCAAAATCTTTCTACCTTCATTTTTTTTAAAAAAAGTCTAGTATTTTTAAAAATGTATATTTCTTGTGTATGTATGTATAAAATGTTAATTATATAGAGCAGTGGTTCTTAACCTTTTTTGAGGTACTGAACCCACCAGTTTCATATGCGCATTCACCGAACCCTTCTTTAGTGATAAATAAAATATGATTTTTTTTTCCAAATTCAAGACATAGGTATATGTTTTTTTACTGGTGCACAAAATGAGCCTTGCATGAACATCACCTTGCTCAAAGAACAAAACCAACAAAGTGCATGAACTCACAACAAATTACGGTATTACTTTACTCTGGCCTTCGCGGCAGAGGCTTCTCCGAACCCCTGAGACCAACTCATCGAACCCCTAGGGTTCGATAGAACCCAGGTTAAGAACCACTGATATAAAGTGTATAATTCAAGTGTACATTGCAAAAGAAACCTAAAGAAGAAAATCAGAACTACCCATAATGCTTCCTTCCTTCAGATGACCACTGTTAATATTTCAGTGAATTCACTTCCGGGTTATTTTTTTCCTTAGATATTAGTTACATATAGAGATATGTAAAAGATTATATAGTATGATCTAAACTTTATAAACAATTACATGTATGCTACATTTTGTTTTCTCTCCATTTTCTATCTGTTGGACAGAGTGATTATTGTAATTTCCCAGAGAGTCTCATTACCTGAAAAATAATTAGGTGAAATGTGTCCATAGACATTTTGATTATTTCTTTGTAATTTTGATATCTTCGCGGGCAAGAGTGTTTCTCTTCAGGGTATTGCTTTTGTCCATCAATGACCTTTCTTCCTGAAAATTAATTTTAAGTGAGCTTGCTGAGAAAGTATGTACAGACATGGTCAGTCAAGAGAATTAAAAGGAGAGTTGAAAGTTTTGATTCTCAGATATCATGTCCAGTTTCACTCTGATTGGGGAAGGGTAGCTGTTTTGTGACACCTGTCATTTTATGATGTGGACAGGTCTACCTTGAGAACTATCCTGAGCAAATTTAATTCATCTGAGATAGTTCTGTAGTTTAAAAAGTATATTAATTTCAGAGTGTACAGGCCTCTGCTATTAGGTTCTTCTTACTTATCTATAAAATAAGTAGAAATAAATGGAATAGCATTTTTAACCCAGCTATACAAGGAAGATAAACTTAGTACCACTGAAGCAGTGGAGAAAGCCATCATATACAAGACAGATGTGCCTGAATTTGTGAAGAATAAAAGAAAAATAGCCCAGCCAAAGGCAATAGAATAAATTTTAAATGGAATGCCAAAGCATGGGTAAAAATAATGGGACAGTTTAAAAGATTAAATGGTTATCATCTAAAATTTAAAGACTCGAGATACTGAAGGTCAGTACCCAAAGTCCTCCCTGGAAGTGGTTAGGACAGATGAATTTAAGGAATTGGAGGCTCAGTACCATTGTGAGGACATCAGGAACAAATCCTTCCTAGCAATTCAAGGAAGAAAAATGAAATCTACTTAATCTATTAGATTACCAGAAATAATGCTAGTCTTTTATTTGTTGGGATATTAATGTATGTTGGCAGTGTTGCACATTGTCTTTTTGCTACAGTCTGGTGATAAATAATAGGAATTAAACACAGAACAAAGCTGTGTGTTACCACTGACTCATAAATCCCCCATTAGGGATTATATCCTCAGGAAATAATCCATGGAGTTGGGGCTAGAAGGGAGAAAGTTCATTTGGGTAAAACTATTCATTCTACTAAATAAACTTAAAACAAACCTCATGGTAATGCCTAAATAAGCAGTAACACATTTATCACACTGAATTACTATGTATCAACTTCAGATAAAAGTCTTTTCAGTATTATTAGTACATGGGCATGTATAAGTGAAATAAGAACATCAGGATACAGAATAGTTAGCACCCATTGAACCCTATGCCCATTTTAATAAAGTTCAGAAGTAATTTAAAACAGTGGTTCCAGAAATTTTGGATTAATTCTTGCAAACTAAAGCTTAGAATTTGGAGAGCAGCATAAGCATTGTGAATTTTTTATTTTTCCCAGTAAGGACGTTTTCAAAGTGCAATGCACTTTAGTGCCTCCTCTCCCTCACCAGAGCAATGCTGACCTCAGAATAAAGAGCCATTTATAGCATGGAATAAATTTAGTTTTATGAAATACATACTGTATTTTTCTTATTTTAATTTATCTTTTTTTTTTTTTTTTTAAACAGGGACAGAGAGAGAGTCAGAGAGAGGGATAGATAGGGACAGACAGACAGGAATGGAGAGAGATGAGAAGTATCAATCATTAGTTTTTTGTTGCTGTTGCGACACCTTAGTTGTTCATTGATTGCTTTCTCATATGTGCCTTGACTGCGGGCCTTCAGCAGACCAAGCCACCCCTTGCTGGAGCCAGCGACCTTGGGTCCAAGCTGGGGAGCTTTTGCTCAAGCCAGATGGACCCGCACTCAAGCTGGCGACCTTGGGGTCTCGAACCTGGGTCTTCCGCATCCCAGTCCGATGCTCTCTCCACTGCACCACCTCCTGGTCAAGCTAATATTTTATCTTGAATGAAGAGACTTCATCATGGATTGGTAATGGCCTGCAAATCTGTTTTTAAACCAGATTACCACTGATTCTTTTTTTTTTAACTTCAGAATCACTTTCAATGCAATCCTTCTTTTCCGTTGCCAGTTTTTCTCCTTTCTAGTTCGTAGCTCACTCACTGTCAAGGAAGCCACCTCCTATATGAAAGCATTTTGTCATATCACCGTTACTCCCTGCTGTCCATAGAATAAAGGTTGAACTCTTCAACTTGGCAAAGAGGCCTTCTGTTGACCGTCTCTGCCTCCCTGGCCTCGCCATTCCACCTTCTTTCCATCATGGACTTACTGCCTCCCTGTGTTGGGAGGTACATTGCCCAGTAGAACTTTCGGCCACGATGGAAGTGTTCTATAACTTTCCTTTTCACTAGGTTAGTTACATGGGGCTAATGAGCGCTTAAAATGTGCACTCCATTTTAAAGGCTTAGTATTAAAAAATGTAAAATGTTTTATTAATGATGTTTTATAATACTCATTACATGTGGAGATGAAAATATTTTCTGTTGTGTTAAATTAGATATATTAAAATTAAGGGTACTTTATATATATATTTTTACCTTTTTAAATGTGCCTATAGAAAATGGAAAATGATGTACTGTATGTGCCTCCCATTTGTTGCTTGCATTATCTTTCTCTTGGACAGCACTGCTCTAGATTGTGAACTTGCTCACTCAGTGAGTGCATTCTGCAGGTATTAGCTGAGCACCTGCTAGGTGCCAGACGCTGGATTTTTATGCTGAAGGCCGTGCCTCATTCATCTTTGCATCTTCTAGCCCTAGCACAACAACTTCTGGGCATGTTGGTTGAACATAATGATTTAAGGACCCATTTCCTAGCAAGTAGAGAGCTTTAGCAATGGAATGCGGAGGCATTCAGGGGTTGCTTAGGTAATTACATGTGGTGAAAAAAGCCACAAGTTCAGTTGGTACAAGTACAGTGTGATTTTTATAAAATTCTTGTTTGCTAGATGCTTTTTGAAAAAATAAAATCCTTAATACATGCTTGTACTAATATTCTACATGTATGTGTGCAAACCTGCATACACACATGAATCGAATAGAAGAAAGCCAGGATGTTCTTTCTTTTCCCAATTCTTCATTACTGTTTACCGGAAGTGACTACTGAAGTGTCTCATGTATTTGCAAGCATGAGGGCAAGTGTGTGTTTGCATATGTGCACAGATTTGTGGGCATGTGTGGGACTATTCTGTTCTACAATTGGCTTTATTTTAACTATTTGCTTCCTTAGATTAGAGTTAAGAAAATCCTCTAAAGAGACTACCTACTAAAATTTTTCTCTACGTTTAAATTTGTTCACAGGCCTGGGCAGAACAAATATTTGAAAAACAGAATAAACTTTGGAAAGTTCAGGTTCTGGTGGCTTTGACTGAATGTTTTTCATTTGAGACTTTAAGAAAAAAAGACACTTAATTTAATAGACTTTGTCTGGATTCTGTAGCTTAATGAGAGAAAAGGTCATGCTGTTGAATTGCGATGGGTGTATGTGAGGCATAAATTTAGATTTAATTAAACTTTCAATTAGAATTTATTGACAAGTAGGAATTATCTTTCTATCAAACTTATTATTATTATTAGTTTGCTTCCAGGCACATACCCTTTTGAAGAGAGAACTAATGGCTGCACTGGTTTATTCTGGGGTTGATAACCTGTACTGAGGCTGTGTAATTTAATACGCTTTTAAATCTTTCACAGGGTGTAATATGTGGAAGAGAAGCTCCTTCCCCAGCTATGTGAATTTATGCATGTTTCCTCATGTAATTGCACTGTCATATATGCTTAATACACATACAAAGGAGTACTTTAATGAAGTTGCTGTCTTTATAAATGATATTTTCTCCCTTCAGGATGATTTGGTTTGACCCTGGTGCATTTGAATGCCGTGAGTGCCCGGTTAGGAACCGTGATTCATGTACTGCTATGGAGGCAGTAACTGTAAAATACTAGCCTAGGGAATTTTATTAGCGGATCCGTTTTAAGGTAGTGGTCAATCTGGGCAGCATTGAATATGGGCCATCCCGTCACCAGGGAGACCGCATTGAGGGTATAAAGTGGATTTTCCCTTTGTGTGAACAGAAGGTTGATTTTTTAAAATGTCCTAAATTAATTCTCCCGTGCAATTTAGGGATAAATGATAACAAGTAATCCTAGCTTGTATTTTTGGTAGCAGTATGCCATCTCTTAAAATAAGTCCGTTCCAGACTTCAGTTTTTAAAAATTATAATTTGGAGTTAATACCAGTGATTTTCAAGTGTTTTTAATGCAGTAGAGTGTTATTTTATAATAAAAATATTACAGGTCCTTAATATTTAAAGAGGGGTAAGAGTAGAATTTATTAGTGCAGATTTATTTTAGAAGGTAAATGGGGCACTTATTGATTAGGAAGCAAGTCGAGCTGGGATAGTGAGTATTTATGATCACCATTATCCCTGATCAGCCTCTGTGTCCCGGAAGTTTGAAACAAACATTAGTGTGATCTGTTGATTTGGGTCCTGTGCTAGTTTCTTAGGGCTGCACTACCACAAAACGTACCACACAGACTGGATGACTCAAACAACTGGGATTTATTCTCCCACAAGTCTGAAGACTAGCAGGTGAAATCAAGGTGTTGGCGGAGTTGGTTCCTACTGGAGGCTTTGAGAGAAGTGTTCCATGTCTCTTTCCTGCCTTCTGGTGGCAGCTGGTGGTCCTTGGCTTAAAGATGCGTCATCCCAGTTTCTGGCTCCTTTGTCATAAGGCCTTCTCCCCATGTGTCTATGCCTCTGTCTCTCCTCTTATATTGGATTAAAGACCCATCTTGGTCCAGTATGACCTCATCTTAACTAATTCCATCTGCAAAGACCACATTTCCAAATAAGGTCCCATTCTGAAGTTTCAGGAGATACGAATTTTAAGAAACACTGTTCAACTCAGTGCAGACCCCTGTGAAGTTAAGGTCTTTCATGCAAAACACTGGAAGATTTTCCTTTCACTTTTTTACTTCAGAGTGATGATTTAGTACAGAGAGCCATCTGTGTGTGCTCCAGGCCCTTGGGTTTGTTTTTCAATGTGGAAAGCCTCATGTGGCACCACAGC
Organism: Rhynchonycteris naso; assembly: GCA_037038555.1. Taxonomy (NCBI): domain Eukaryota; kingdom Metazoa; phylum Chordata; class Mammalia; order Chiroptera; family Emballonuridae; genus Rhynchonycteris; species Rhynchonycteris naso. Next base: position 59,064,477 of record CM073004.1, on the reverse strand, counting down.
AGATCTGACCAAACTATTGGGCTTCCAGGAGTAGGTCTCGCCCGGGTGGAGTTTATCAAGCACAGGGGAAAGTTACTTTGCTTCTGGGGTTCCCTCCTTTGCCCTCTGACCTTTGCTCAATGGTGACGTGGGAGGGCTTGAGGGCTGATTGGCTGACAGGACCTGGCTCTCACAGAAATTCTGCCTCTTAATTATCTAAGCCTTGGACAGTGGTGAGGCGTAATGTGAGCGCTCAGTGCATTCTTGCTTTGCCATGAATTTTTCATTTGGACAGTGGCGTTGAGTGTGTACACGCATACCTAAAGGGGCTTACTCTTATTGAATGCTAACATATGCCTTCTTGAATTCTCACACTGTGAAATAGGTTTCATACCCACTGTACAGATGAGGACACTGATTCCTAGAGGGGCCAAGGCATGTGCTCAAGTTGATGCAGGTAACAAGCAGCAGTGCTGGAGAGGAGCCCATGCAAGTCTTACCTGGAGCCCTTTCACAACCAGGTGCCCGTAAAACCATTGTACAGGCTCCTTGTTGCCTCCCACACCATAGAGATCTTGCTTCCATTTCTACTTAGTGACAGGCAGGGATAGTGCTCATGGTATATGGCATAGTATTGGCCAAGGATACCCTATTATAGATGCAATTTCCAGGTGATAGTTTATGTTAAAGACAACAGGAAGTTCTTTGAGTTATATTAAACACTTTGTCCATGTGTTATGTAGAGAAAAATCTCTGCCTGTGTAGATCATAAGTAACTACAGGGCACGTGGCCCCCACCTGCAAAATGGAGGTTCCTGGGTGTCATCAGCTCAAAGATGCTTTGGTTATCTTTAAATCAGAGCTTGATGTCGTAGGTGAAAAGGACATGATAGCATTTATTCCTGAAGGTTATTCTTCCCTCCATTTATTTTCTTTTGCTCTTTGATTATTACGTTCTCCAGTGCAAGGAGATAGTCTTAAAACAGGCCTTGGAGGGCCCTGGCCAGATAGTTTGGTTAGTTTGAGGTTTGTCGTGATGCACTTTGGTTGTGGGTTTGATTCCCTGTCAGGGCACATACAGGAATGGATGGATGTTTCTGTATCACTCTGTTTCTCCCTTCCTCTGTCTCTAAAAATCAATAAATTAAAAAAAATAGGTCTGTGAGGAAACATTTGTATGTTTATTTCAGAGAAATTCCTTATATAATATATTCTTTATTCCTTATATTGGAGAGATTCCAATGTAAAGCATATGTGATTTATACTGGTTGTTCAGTAGAGAGGAAATCATAAAAATAAACAAAAACTTATGCCCTATATTTTGGGAGAAAAAAAAAGCCTTTTATTATTTGAGTACATATTTTTATCTCCAACATAAATATAATTGTCCTCTGACATGCTACTGGGGAAATTATTTGTATTCTTTTACTTGTCTAACTGTTTCAGCATACTGCCAGAATGAACATTACTCAGCTTACCGCTCGGGAGATGAGCAGGTGAGGTGAAGGCTTCTCACTGACAGAAATTATCACAGTAAGGCATGCGATTTAGAATTTACTAACATTTGGGCACATAAATCATAGCTTTAAGACTTCATAATTACACAGTGCCTGTCATTTCAGATTCTAAAAAGAATTTATAGGCCAACTTGTGAGATGTGACAGTTGTATTAAACCTGTGCTTGGAATATATTGATAGAGATAACTCAGGAGCCAGGATCTGGATGTGGGGAAAGGTGTCCTTCCGCCCCACCCGGGGAGGGAGTGGGGCTTAGCTGGATATTACATGGCGTCAGTTATAAAAACCCGGCCACCAGACTCTTGACCCACCCATGCAAGAACTGCCTATATTTTTGATGTTGATCGAGTGCTCTCTTGTATGGATAAACCACGTCCCACTTCCAGACTCCTCTCCAGGCCAGAATCCTACGTAGGTCTTTGGGGCCTGCGCGCAGGCAGTTACAAAGGCAGGCCGCATGCGCATGCGGGGAAAGCTGCCCCGCCCCAGGCTGGGTGCGCCATCCCGGTGTAAAGGGATGGCCAACCTGTGCTTGGAATATATTGATAGAGCTAACTCAGGAGTCTGGGGCAGCCATACTCTTCCACGTGTCTGAGCTCCCAGCCCAGGCACCTCCTTCCGACGCTGCCTCAGCAAAGGACTCTGGCCAGGGCCCTTCCCAGGCACCTTTCCCAAGCTCCTCTGGTCAGGGAAGGGGGCTTGCAGACCCTTTTCTCCACTCTGACTCAGTCCTCACTACTTTCCCCTGCTTAGCCTTTTCCCTCGCCCTCGGCAGGGGGAGGGTCGCCTCCCCTGCCACCTACATTGATGGAACTCACCCTTGCCGCGTTCTGCTCCACATGGGAAAATTGCCCTTTCTTCTTGTTGCACCTCTTATTTTATTTTTAAAAACTTCTTAAAAGACTTTATTCATTGGAGGGGGGGAGGGGAGAGAGAGAAAGAAAGAAAGAAAGAAAGGAAAGAGAGAGAGAGAAAGAAAAAAGAAAAGAAAGGAAGGAGGGGAGGAGCAGGAAGCATCAACTCCCATAGGCGCCTTGATCAGGCAAGCCCAGGGTTTTGAACCGGCCACCTGAGTATTCCAGGTCAGTGCTTTACCCACTGCGCCACCACAGGTCAGGCCTCTTGCCTATTTGATCCCAGTAAATAAATCAAGCCTCAGTTTTTATCTTCAGTTTGGCTTTTTGCCCAAATGGACCTTTTTACCTCTCAACTCAGCTCTTGATGCTCTTTAAGAACAATTTAGAGTGTTTCTAATTTTTTGCTCTTACAGTGCTCTAGGGGATATGTGCATCCGTGTGCCGTTCAATAAAAGTAAAGGTCGTGGAGGGAAAGTTGCTTGGTGGAACTGTCTGTACACCATCCCTCGTGATGTTGGGAGCGGCAGTTTATACCTTTGCGGACTCGATATGTTATCAACTTCACTTTTGCCTCTTGGGGAGGGGAAAATATGGTATCTCATAATTGTAATTTCTCTTATTTTAAGTGAAGTTGAGCATCATTTCATATTTTTAAGAGCAGTTGTATGTCCTTTTCTGAAAATTGTGTTCTCTTCCCATTTTTTTTAGTATATGGTCTATTTCTTGTTGATTTCTAGACGTTGTTTGTATATTAAGGGAATTTAACCTTTCCTAATTTTTCAGTTGTCCTTTGAGTTACTTAGGGTGTTTTATTCTGTGCTGAAAGTTCTAATTTTTATGTAATCAAGATGCCAATTCTTTCATCCATGCCTAGAATAATTCTTTTCCACTCCAGGATTATTTAAAACAGTGTTTTTCAACCACTGGCCTGCTGGTCCATGAAAGAGTTAACCACTCTCATGGTCTTTATACAACATCATCTCTGGGGACCGGCACTGGTCTGCACACCGGTGGTTGAAAACCGCTGATTTAAGAAGCACCCGTGTTTTCAAATAATGTTATGGTTTTATTTTTTTAAACAGCTTTCTTGAGATATATCAGACCGTAAAGTTCATGCATTTTGAGTTCAATGCGGCTTAGTGAATTCCTGTAGTTGGGCCATATGGCCACCATTCGGTTTTAGAACACTTCCATCACTGTGCTTTATTTTTGCTTTAAGTATTTACAGAAATTATGCTTGAATTTTTGTTTGACCTGGGACTTCTTTGCTGGATGGAGGGAGAAACAGCACCCTTCTGCATTTTCTTGTTCATTTTCCAACACCACTATCAAACTCGTCCACTGTTCCCCTCCTGCTGTGGAGATGTCACCTAAATTGCAAACTCAGTTTAGTATTTGGGTCTGTCTCTGGTCTTTCTCCTGTTTCATTGGTTTGTCAGTTGATTCGTATTCGAGAACGACGGTATCTTATGTACTGTCACTTTAGAATATGCTTCGGCGTTTGGTGAGGCCGGTGTTCTCCGATTGACGTTAGTTCTGCTTCATTTGGCCATTTCTGGATGCTTGTCCCATACGAACTTTACAGTCAACTTGTCTGGTTCTTCAAGATACCACCGCTGCCACCACCGTGCCGACTTTTTAAAATACGATTGTATTGCATTTATATATTACTTAAGAATTGTTATATGAGTGACCTCCTTTTTAAAAATAAGACATAATTATTCATCTTTCAACTTACTTTAGTGTTCCTTTTGTGTCCCTTGGGAGTATTTTGAAGCATATGGACCCTATGTGTTCCTTTTATATTTTTATTTTTTATTGGCATTATTGGGGTGATACTGGTTAACAAAATTATAAAGGTTTTGTGTGCACAATTCTACACTACATCTTCTGTGCACTCTATTGTGTGTTCACCTCCCCCCCCCCCAAGTACATGTTTCTTTTAATTAAGTATTTTATCTCTTTTATTGCTGTTGCAAGTGGAATGTTTTTCCCATTATACTTTCTACCTGATTGGGTGACTTGATTGAGTGACTTTATAAACAGGGAGGCTGTTGCTTTCTGTGGGTTGAATTTATTCCCAGAAATCTAAATATATTCTTTTCTTGTTTGTTGTAGTATTTCTGTTGATATCCTTGGGTTTGCAGGTATAAAATCTTATTTGTTGCAAATAGTGATAATTTACCTCCTCCTCCTTGATTTTTTAATACAATTTCTTTTAATAACTATATTGGCTGGTGTGTCTAAAACAGTTTTACACAGTAGTGCCTATTGTGTCATCTTTTCTTGCCTTGGTCTTAATTCTGCTAAAAACGCTTCAAGTTTCCCCATTAAGTTTGAACCATACATACATGTATCATATATAATGTATAAATATTATACAGTATATATATGAGACATGTAAAACATGATTTTAGGAATTTCGGATAGATATTAATTAATTTATTCATTTGGCAAATGTTATTGCAGGCTTATTATGTTCCATGCAGGATGCTAGTTCTGGGAACATGGGAAATGAAACAGACAAAGCCTTTGTTTTTCAGGATGCTCAAAGTCTAATTGGAACAGATAGGAACAAATCAAATAATTAATAAATGCCAGGTTCTATGAAGGAAAGTGAGAAGGGTAGAGAATAATGTGAATTTAAGATGATCAGAAATGGATTTAGAATCATTTCAAGTGTCTTTTTATCAGCTCTTTTTTTATTTAATTTGAAATTTTGGATGCACTAGCTGTCTTCTGACCCCGGCCCCCTTCCCGCCGCTCTAGTCTCTAGCACTTCTCCCTGGCTAAGGGACTTGAAGGCAAATCCAGTGATTGATGTGCCCTCTCTATCCACTGGTTGGTGCTTGCTTGTTCTCATATTATTTCCAGGACACTGAATGTTTAAGAAATGAAGTGTATTTGTTAGAGAGCAGGGTTATTCATCACCTTGGATAGAGATATTGTTGCTAAGGCAACTGACTACATCCTGGGACCACAATCTGCAGATATAGTATCTGACCAGATCTCGGGGTGCCTTTGAGTTCCAGCAGCTTCTGTGGTCCTTCCTTTTTCTCTCTCTACTGGCTGCTGAAATGTCTGCTCTTGCCTCTTTTCCCGGCTCCCCCCCGTCCAGTCTCCTGTCAAACCTGCTGGGATGACGGGAGTAATGTGGGAATAACTTTAGTCTAACAGGGTGAGTGTGGAATTTCAGCTCTTTTCTTTCCAGGGCACCACTTGGTTCCAGGTGATCAATCTCAGGTGAGACTCAGGGTCATCATAGCTAGTTGCTCAGTTGACAAAATCAGGATGGAAATGTGGACTGTGGTAACTTCTTCATGCTATGTAACTGCCTCCATCTTCTGTTTCTATGTTTTTCTTTTTTAAATTGAGTTATGATTGACATGTCATAATTGTTTCGTGTGTACAATGTTTCAATATAGGTACATAGCTTGAAATGATCACCACAATAAGTCTAATTAATATCCATCACCACATCTAGTTAAAAAATTTCTTGTAGTGAGAACTTTTAGGATTTACTCTTAGCAACTTTTCAATATGCAATGCAGTATTATTAACTTTAGCTACCATGCTATATATTGTATCCCTATGACTCATTTACTTCATAACTGGAAGTTTGGGCCTTTGGCCCCCTTTACCTAGTCTCACCCCCACCCCCAACGCCCACTCTCTACCTCTGGCAGTCAACAATTGTTTTCTGTTATCTATGAACTTTGTTGTTTTCTTTAAATTAAATTGCACATATATGTGAGATTACATGCTATTTGTCTTTGTCTGACTTATATCACTTAGCATAATGCTCTGTGTGTTAGTGTTTATACAAAAAGTATATATCAATGCATGATGATATGGCCTATCATCTGTATTCTAATTCTTAAATTATTTCTTATCAAGTCCTCGGTGCCTAAGGGAGTTTGGTTTTAAATTTGGCCAGACCACGTCTCACCACCATTATTGCTCTGTTGCATGCCACTGTCAACTTGCCTAAGTATCCTTGCTTCTGCCATTGGACCCCACCCTGTGTTTTCCACATAGCAGCCTGAGTGAATCCCTTCATAGCCATGTCCGATCACGCAACTCTTCAAAAGCTGCAGTGGATTTCCACTATCCCTACGACAAAACCCCAGATCTTATCCAGGGCCCTCAGGCTCCAGGAGAAAGGTCCCTGGCTTTGTCTCTAACCTCAGTTCTCAGACCATTTCTACCCTCCCCCTATTTCCTGGGCTCCAGCCACCTGCCGTTCCCTGGGCATGCCAGGACTCCTGCATTTCAGGGCCTTTGTACTCACCTTTCCCCAACAGCCAACAGCCGACCACAAGCCTCCCTCCTCACCCACCCCAGGCCTCTGCTGACCACTTGTTATAAGGCAGAACTCCCCTCCCTCCCTGCCTCCATCTCTCAGTCTTCTTGCCTTGCACTATTTTTTTAGTATTACTTACTACTTTGTTATCGTCTGCCATTATATTATGTTTGATTTGCTCATTGCTTGTGACGCATGCTAGAATGTAAAACTTCATGGAGAGCAGGGGCTTTCTCTGGCTTTGTCGCTGCTGGCACATAGGAGGTGGCTCAGTGAGTGTTTACGGAAAGAATGAATGACCTTTGCAATCTCTTTTTGACCCTCCGCTAAAAGCAGTAAGTGGGAAATACTAACGAAGAATGGTAAGCTGGAATTTTTTCAATCATGTATCCGGGTTGAGTCTTTCAGGAAAAGATTATTTTTGGAAGGGGGCATTGGGAGGGGTTCTCTGTGTACAATTTTTATCAAGAAGGACCAGGGGTGGGGGCTCTCCTGGCCTCCAGCCCAGGGTCTAGGGCAGTATTTCATCACTCCTGGAAGAGACGGTACGTGGTGCATTGAGTATGTGGTTCAGCATTCAGAGTCTACGGCCAGCCGGCCGGGCTTTGTTCTGTATCTGCTATTTTACCATACCTTGGTATTTAAGGTGGACTGCTGTGCTTTATGTCTAATTCATGTGAGCCGCTGGAAGGTCCAGTGTGTCATTAGGGCATGCACGAGTGAGACAACTCATTCATTAGTTGTTGCAAATTATGTAACTAAAGGCCAGTAAGACTGGACACTGGTGACAGTGGGAGAATGAGAATGCAAGGTAGCGTCTGTCTGATCACACTGACTGGTTTTCCTTCAGCTCACAGTAAGTCTTCTTCTCTAGTTAGCACTTTCCAGGTGGGCAGAGCAGCGTAGGGCCACCCAACCAGGTGTCGTTAGTCCTTCTCTGGCTTCCCGACTTGTCCACGAGACCAGCAATTCAGCTCCTGTGTGAGGGGAGAAGTGTTGCAGATTCCTAGAAAGAGTTCGCATATGGAATGTCTTGGCAGATTGTGAATTTTCCTTTAACGTTTCATCCGGAAGGAGGAACCTGAAATATCTTGCAGGAAATCACTTGCATAGTTCATTTTTTTTAAAGAAAATAGAAACCCATGCCATTTCATTTAAAGCGTGAGAAAAAGATGTGTCTTAAAGTTGAGAATGAGACTGCAGACCCTGAACACCTTTTTTTTTTATTATTTTTTTCAATTCATTTTAGAGAGGAGATACAGAGTGAAAGAGAGAGAAAGAGAGAGAGAGAGAGAAAGAGGGGAGGAGCTAGAAGCATCAACTCCCATATGTGCCTTGACCAGGCCAGTGCAGGGTTTTGAACTGGCAACCTCAGTGTTCCCAGGTCGATGCTTTATCCACTGCGCCACCACAGGTCAGGCTCCTGAACACCTTTTAGATAAACTAACAACAACAATAATTTTGTGAATGATGCTGAAAACCAAAAGGCAAGTATGGCCAGTGCCAGTGCTAACGTAAAGGTCATGGGCATTGGGCAGTACGATGCTTCCTTGGGGATGGTGGTGCTCATTTGAGTTAAAATCCGACTAATTTTTACTGAGCTGACACTCACAATGAGAACCCTGGCCATTGTAACAGCCCCAGTAAATTGTAGACCGAAGCGGATTATGTTGTTGGGTAAGGGGCATCCTATTAAAGTTCAGTAACCTCTGAAACAGCTTCATTTTTAAGCTACATTAGGTCACTAACGTTGCTCTTTATTGCTGTTGGTGGTCAGCACTTTGTGTTGGTGGATTTGCCAAGTCTTCCTGAAGCGCCTTGGGTGGGTCCTGTTCTGTTCTGTCCACTGTGGTGTGGCGGTGGTTGGCTGGGAAGATGGTAGATAATTTTGGAGTAGGTAATTCCAGTGGTAGGGTTCAAATAATTTAACAACCGGTTCTCTGTCCTAATGACTGTTGTAAGTATAAAAGAACGATACTGTACACCGAAAGGTAGTTTATTATTTCATGGATTTAATACTTAAAGAAGAACAATAAAAGAGGTACACCAAACTAGATTATAAGAAAGAGTTTTAACACGTTAATGAGCAAATATTAAATAATATCTGACAAAAACCAACAAAACTGTTACTTAAGATATTTCCATATTGCGTCTTGATTGGTGTCTTGACTTGCAATTTTTTTCACCTATGGATGGAATGAACATCACTATAGGCACTTAGGATGCGCTGTTGTGCAGATGAACGTTAAAAAACACTAAGCAATGTAAATTTGTGATTTCCACACTGGGCAACTGCCCAGGTTGCCCGCCGTAGAGAGAATTCTGATGACAAGTGCCATTTTAACAACTGATTCACCGAACTCAGCAAAAAATTAGGTATCGGTTCTGCCAAACTGGTGCAAACTGGCTGAATCCCACCACTGGGTAGTTAATTCTGCTTGCTAAGGTGAAGAGTTGCAGGTATTGTCCACCTTCTCGTGAATTATGTTCTGCTTCCTCTGGCTCATTGTGATTCCATCACGTTTTCCCTAGAGGCTCGATCATTTGGTAGTCAAGAACTTGTCAGTAGGACTGGCTTTGCCTCTCTGCTCCTGACTTGCTGAGTAACGTGATGCAGGGTTTTTAATCTCTTCCTGCCTCATTTCCCAGTCTATAAAATGGGGATAATATCGGAATTATTATCAGTATTAAAAATCCCATTATGCTGATAATATGGAGTTATAACCCTTAATCTAAAATAAATATCCATGATTCATGCTGATATAAATAAATACTTGGAAAAATAAATACATGGGAGAAGGGACAGCTTTTTTGGACAGAATTCCAGTTACTAAGTGGAGAAAGAGATATCGAAGCTTGCCACTGGGCAGGTGACGTAGTAATAATTGTAGGCAAGAACCATCCATGGATGCTAACGTTAATAAGTGAAAGTGTGATGAGAAACAGAATGTTGGTGTAATCTCAGAATATGTCTTCACAAGACACTTATCGATTACAAACAGAAAATCTTACTCTACAGTGGAGAGACCCCCTCGTTACCAAGTGATCAAGGTTAACCTCACCAGTCATACGACATATCAATCTTACCCCCGAATATGACGCATTGAGGAAGCACAGTGTAGTGCCTGTGGTAGTGTCACCAAAAGTGCCTATAACCTTAGTTGAATCATTTGAAAACAAGAGGGACATTTATAAAATAACTGTCCTGGGCTTTGCTAATGATCAGAGGAGATCAAGATGATGTGACAGCTAAATGCAGTGAGGGGTCCCGGGCCAGAAGCACCAAACTCAGAAAGCTGGTGAAATGCACACAAGGTGTGTGGATTTAGGTAACAGTTGTATCAGTGTGAGTTTCCTGGTTTTGATCATTGTGCAACTTTTCTGTAAGGTGTAAGCTTAGGTAGGGGAAGCTCGGTGAAGGGTAGGCAAAGACTCTCTGTACGGTTTTGTGCATTTGCTGTCAGACTTAAAAGATCAAAGCAAAATGTTTTCAAAAGTCCATTCCCGTGAAGCACTTGACAAAGTGCCCACAATGCAGTATGTGCTCAGTGAAGATCACTGATGACAGCCGCCGCTATTCCTGTTGGTTGGGAGGAAGGTGGTTAGTGCTGCCGGTGGTTCTGTGGCATGTGAGAAGGTGCTCTTCTGTCATTGGGTTACAGGCGGTCATGTCCCATGAGAGCTGGATATCACTGTCTTTCCCTAGAAAAGCTAAGGCCCTCGGGCTGACCTCAGGCCAACAACCCTCTGGGGGGAGAAGGGCTCGAGCTGGTCACTGGCCCGGCAGGGCTTTGCTTGAAAGCTGGGAGTGGGGCCATCAGAACCCGCTTTTTCACTGCCTTCTTCCTACGAAAATGTCACAGCCAGGTGGCAGCTGATGTTTACAGAATGCTTTTGTTGATTCAGAAAAAAATTAGTTGGGGGATTTTCACTGGGCTGTGTATGATTTTAGAAATCTTACTTTGTAGATTGGCAGATGGTATTAGTTATGCTCAGACTTAGAGGTTGTAACAGAGAGATCCACAGTAACACCATCGTCCTTAGTAAGGTTCCATTTGTTCTTCTGTGATAGCGTCTGGTGCAGAGGTACCAACCTGAGCTGGCTGGCTGATCATCAGGCTTCCTTCCACCCTGGCTAACCACTTGTCACCCTTTCCCAACCAGTGGGAGGAAGGAAAGAAAAAGGGTGTGCTTCTCATTATGTTTATTGTCAGGATGGCGAACTGGAACAATTTATTTCTTTTCAGAAACCATTTGCAAGAACTTGGCGACATGGTCACACCTCTGAGTGCAGGTGAGGCTGGGCAATGCACGTCCAACTGGACGACCAGATGCCCAGCTATAAATGGGGGGGGGGAGGTTGTTAAAAGGAAGAAATGGGGAGTGGATACCTTGGTATCTTTGTTTCGTTCAGTTTCATAGAGCAGCTTGAGATGTTTCCCATGCCTTAATCCTGTCCCCTGTTACCTGTCAGCAATAGAGTCTAAGCTGTGACAAGCAGAGGGAGTGACAGTCTGACCGTAGCCCATGCCATCAGACGTTGATGTGGATCTCCTAGCATAACGGACCGTTAAGGGCATCCATGTCTCTTAAGGCATCTAAGCTGGTCCTTTTCTTTCCTTGCAATGGAATTGTGGTTGCTCCTGGAGGAAGACCTTTCCAGATGCGGACCCGCCCGCTGTGTGATGAGGCTGTTGATTCGATCCTGCAGGGATAGACCTCCTTGTCTTACCCCTGTCACAGCACGCAGAAATGGGGGCGGGTTAGCTCCGGTTAAGCGGGCAGGTGAGAAGCCGGAACGTCCAGAGCAGTTAGGGCAGGGATGACAGGAGTTTATGATCCAGTCTTCTAGATGGCGCCAGGGTAAGCGTGTCATTTTCTCCAGCCTTCCTCGGCACAGGTGGTCTTAGCAGCACCTTTTTGTGGGAAACTCTGGAGCCGTGAGGACCACGTGGTCTCATCACCGTACTGTGAAGACACCTGTGCCGCCCTGCATGCGCCGGCTACTTCTCTCTGTGGAGAGGGAGTCCTCGTCTCATGCCCCTGGGAAGTGGCTCGTTCGCAAGCCTGACATTTGCCATCCAGACAGCTCTAAGAAAGTTGAGAAAATTGAGAGGCTGAATTGAAGGCTCACCTAATCTGTGGTAGGGACAGTCTAGCCATGAACATGTCAGTAGCCCTATCTTTAAAGAAAAAGACATATAAGCAGTTAAATAGTTTTTATCCTTTGGTCAAGGGTAAAGACTTATTTATAGTTGACTTAAAAATCTAAGGAAGTTTAATAAAGCCAAAGACACAGTCCCTGTTTTAGGTTTAATTCAGAAAAACCTCAGAGAAAGTCAGAAGGACATCACTAACTGAGGAATTCTGATAACATCTTTTAAATTATAGACTCATAACTTCGATGTGTCCTTGACTGTTATCAGCATGTGTTTTTTTTAAATGAAACTTAAATGTGCACCCCAAGTGTTTATAGCTTATTGAATTTCATGGCGTGGCTGTGAATTTTAGCTTGCCCTCAAGGTGGGGCTCATTCCATGCCTGTCCTTGCTGTAACCCTGGGGTGTCCTTGCTGACTGTTCATTCCACAGGTGCTGGGGTTACTTCCTTCCTTCCAGTGAGAGAAGGAGCTGTGACGGATGGAAAGGAATGACTGGCTAAGGTTGTGGGGTTAGCATTAGTTGGCGGGCTGTGGCTTAAGTTCTTTTCATTAGCATGCCCAGGAGGGTGAGAACACTGGGGAGCTGATGGCCCCATCAGCCCGGGCGGGGCTGCATCTGCACTGGGCTTAGCAGGCTGCTCAGACTTGTCACTAGGACTTGCCTCTCCTACCAGAGATAACTTTTCAGCTGATGGTTTCAGTTGACTTGAGTAGGATTGGAGACAGTGCAGGATAAGAAATCTCCAAGGGAATTGTTGCTGCTTCCTTGTGGTGGACCAGCATGCCCATTTATTGACCTGAGATATTACTGAGGATGTTAAGGAACAGCAGAGCATGCGCAAGGACATTGTATTTTAGAAATGTCTGTGGTTTCTACACGGGAGCGCATGGCACGTGTCATCACCATGGTTCCAGTTAATGGGAGAAGGTGGATGATCCCTAAGATTATTTTCTGCTCAGAACTTTTTGCCTGTTGATTGACCAAATTGGACCCAGGCAGAGAGTATTAAAAATAAAAGTACTTTTTGCTTGTGAGTTTCTGGTGCCGCTGCTTAGGATTTGTGTCATTTGGAGTAAGCAGCTTATGTTCCTTGAGCCTTCATTTATTTAAAATCTGCTGAAGGAGGTTGATAAATGCTTTTAGCCCTCACTTCTGCAGTGCTGCCCATTCCAGGCTCTGTGCCATTCTTTATTCTCCGTGAGCTGTACCCCATTGTGATCACTCTTTTACAAATAGGGAAGGGAAGTAACTCTTTCAAGGTCAGGTGGCTAATAAACATGAATTGGAATTCCAACCAGCCAGTTGACTGCTAAGCCCTCACTTTTTTTTAAATTGAATTTATTGAGGTGACATTGGTTAACAAAATGTTATAGGTTTCAGGGATACAGTTCTATAACACATCATCTGTATGTTGTGTGTTCTCTAGCCCAAGTCAAGTCTTCTTCTAAGTCCACAGTCTTGATCATGGCTGCCTTGTAGTCCTCTCTGCTCTCTTGGCATATCTGAAAATCAGACCCGAGGGTGAAAGTGCCTGGCACACTCACTCCACAAGCAGAATCAGGTGAGATGAAGTGATGGAAGGGCCTCTGTGTAAAAGACCTACTGACATCTGCCTTAGACTGACAGTTTTCTGCGACCCAGACTCAAACTGTGCACAGGACGTTAAAAACCTGTTTCCACCATTACCAAAAATTTTTACTTTAAGGGTTTACTTAGTTGGAACTAAGTGTGACATTTGGGGTAGGGAGGTAGGTCTTAGATTAGTGTGGTTCCATAGAAACAATGCGAACCACGTATATACTTAATATTTTTATTAGCCATATTAAAAGTAATAAGAAATAGGTTAAAATAATTTTACTTAACTTTTCTCAACATAGTGTAATTTCAATGTATGATCAATATTTAAAAATTATAATGAGGTATGTTATATATATATTTTTATATTAAGTTTTTGGAATTCAGTGTGCATTTTACACATACTTGTATACATCTCACTTGGGACTAGCCGCATTTCATGTGCTTGGTGGCTACCTGTGGCCAGACTCCCGAATGGACAGCCTTTATTGGTAGATAAATGTATTAAGTCAGCCTTGCAGGCAGACTTTTGGGCCCAGACCCACAGTCTGGAATAATTTAAATATAAAACTGATCGTTGTTATTCCAGTTTACATCAAAAGCTATGAATTTACATGGATTCCCGGTTGAGAGGGCTAGAAAGAATCAGCTATCATTTTGTCTAACATATATCTACTCCCTCTCTTTTATTCATGCTGTTAAGGGAGGAAAAATAATTTTCCCTCTACCGTCCTGAGTTCTTGGCTGATGCCTTTGTAATAAGACAAACCAACAGGAGGAAGACAGAAGTGTTTTAAGATGTATACCTCATGTACACATGGGGGTCCCCCGGGGAAAAAGAGTAACTCAAAAGAGGTGGCTTAGCATCTTCGACAAAGAGCGATACATTTGCAGAAAGATGACGAGACAAGGGAGAGCAGTTTCTGGGTTCCAAGGACCGAGAGAAAGGCTAGTTAGTATAGTTTGTTATAGCTTCCTCTGGGGCTGGCTCCAGTTAGGGTCTAATGTCTTGGGATTAACCTTTGTCCTGGTAGAGAGGGGAGGGGAACACCTTTGTAAATGAATGTCTTGCTTTTAGGCACATAGAAGGAGGGCAGAGAGCTTTCCTTGTACCTGCTTCTTCTCAAGTGCTTTCAGCTCAAAATAATGCTTATGCCAAGTGGCATGGTCTGGAATGGCATAAACTCTTCTCCTTCAAAGGCATGGGATGCTCAGGAAGACGTCTGGGGTGACCCAGAGCTACCAGTGTTGCCAGGACTCCACCCCAGTTGATCTTTGTGGTGGAAAAGGCAAAAAAGGACAGTGACTCATGTCAGTGTTCCTATAGAACACTGTGTGTATGTATTTCAGTGTACCCCCTTTTATGTGGAAAAATAGCGGCGACCTTCAGTAGAGTGCCCAGAAACTGTGGATTGGAGAAATGGAAACATTCTCTGGGATCAGCTGGTTCAACTTCATTTTCTCTCCTCGTTCCCGAGAATCAGGGAGGTTAAACGGGTTGCAGGAGATCTCCTGACTAGTAGCTTTAGTTTTACCATCACCCTCGGAAGATGATCGCGGGAATCAGTGATTTTAAAACAGCACAGGGCAAAGGGAAGAAATTCCATCTACTTGCTCAGGGCTTGTTGAGTGTCTTACCTTGCTCTTTGAATGCTCAGCTTGAGTTTCCATCCAGCTCTGAACTCGTTTGTAAGATTTGTCAGCCTGTCTGGAAGGAACCTGTTATGAGAATGGGAGACATTGCTTCGGAGCAGGGGAGAAAAGGGATCAGTCACTGCTTGAAAAGATGATGGATGAACTTGGTGCGTCCTGTGCTGAGACACCTAAGGTAATACTCCACTGAGTGGTGGTGTTCTTAGACCAGGATGGTGATCAGCTGCAAGAAATCACTTTTAGCTTGTCCCGTGGGGCATTTGACAACGTCAGGAGACATTTACTAACAGGTATCCAGTGGGTCGAGGCCAGGGTCACTGATAAACATCCTATAACACACAGGGCGGCTCCCCACAGTGATCTGGCCCAGAATGTCAGTAGTGTCCAGGTTGGAAGACCCTGATTTAGAGGTGAGAGGGGCAAGATACATACACACTGGAGCTTCCTGTATTTGAAAAAACTGATTTTCTTTATATGTGTTAACACTATCATTGCTTCTCATGAATATGAATTTAATTACAGTTGCTTTTTTACCTGGGAAACTTAGAATATCTGCATAATACTGTGTTATTTTATAAACCAGAGGTGCTTTTTAAGATGGTCCCAGGAGAAAGTAATGTTTATGAGGTCATCTTGCTTTGAGAAGTGGAACATGTCTCTGGTAGTACTTAGTTTGGGGTTCTTACATAACTGCCACATGGGACCCCCTCCTCCTTTTTTGGAAACACACATAGTGTTGAAGCCTAACACCCTGATAAATAGGCAATCGGCAGCTGTCTTGTCTGAGGGAGGCTGCAGCCCCTGGGGCTTCTGCCGCTGTAGCTGTTTTAGGCAGAGGGAAAGTGACAGGTGCTTTTCCGACCTGGCTGGGAGCTCACAGGTACAGATGCCCCAGGAAGGCGGCAGGACTGGAAAGGGGGTGGTAGGGATTAGGAAGGTGTTTCTGACCCCTTCCGTTGGTTTGTGAACAGGGAGGGTGTGGGGGGGGGAGTAGTGGAGCTGGTGAAATTGGGTAAACTGAGGGAGGTTTTCTGTTCTGGTAGAGTCTATGACAAAGGGAGTCTAAGACTCGTTTCGGACTTAGCTTCCAGGAAATCCAAACTGTGTGAGTTCTTGAGGATAAAGCCAGTCCCTGTTACTATCTGGAACATCTGGTGTGTCTGGGTAGCTGAGGGTGTAAAACACACACACAAACACCAAAAACGCTGCTGTGATCTGTCTCATTTTTAGGAAATTACAAGCCTTTTTCCATTGTCTCAGATGTTGGGCATGGGGAGGCGATCTGTTTGCAACAGGCTTAAAATGGGATGTTTGAAAGCTGCCCTCGCTTTCTTGAAATGATCAGTCTTAGGACTTCATAATGACGTTTCCCTTCCTGAATATTTATTGGAAGTGACACGTAACGTCTGATTGCTTGAAACCTCACGGACTGTGTTTCAGACTTCCCGATGCTAATACATCTTGTTCTTTGAATCCCTCACAACACCTGTGTCCGCTGCTTTATTTTTATTTAAAAATTTTTTTAATTTAATTAATTGTATTTACATCAATTCTAGGGTCATCCTGAATGCATCCCCTCCCCCATATTCCCCTCAATATCACCCTTGCTCCCCTCCCCACAGTGCCCTCCCCCGCCTTCCCTTCAGGTTTATCCCATCCTATCATCCCCTTTCCCTCTGTCCTCTTTTCCTTTGGTCCCTTTGATCCCTCCTCTGTCTCAATTCCATTCCTCGGTTCACATTGTTTCTTGGATTCCTCAAATGAGTGAGGTCATATGATATTTTTCTTTCTCTGCTTGGCTTATTTCACTCAACATAATAGTTTCCAGGTCCCTCCATATTGTTGCAAAAGGTAATATTTCCTTCTTTTTCATGGCCCCATAGTATTCCATTGTATATATGTACCACAGTTTTTTAATTCACTCATCCACTGACGGTGTGTCCATGGCTTTAGATGTTGTATGGCCTGGTAAATGCTAGGCTGAACTGAAGTGGGCTGTGTCCTCTCTTTTTTCCTTCCTTACAAATGTAGCCTTTGACATCTACTTTCTCATTGTAACCACTGTGAGCTTTTTAGGTTGTAATTACTTAATTAATTACATAATGATCTGTTTTCTTCAGTTAGTGGTAACTAGCCCTTTAAGGCATAAAGATAGGTTTTAATGGATTGTTAATTACTTGGGCCTTATATACTTCAATCCAGTCAAGTGCTGTAAAAGTAAAAAACTAGTGGGCTGTCTTCCACAAGCCAATAAGAACCCAAGTTTTCACTGGGCCTAAGACTTGAAGATAAATGCATATTAGAATATAAGGCAATGGACTACTTTTAGGGCATAAATGCATATTAGAATATAAGGCAATGGACTACTTTTAGGGCAGGAGATTGCATTTATCCTGCCATGAATGCTTAGAAAACATCAGAACCTCAGGGGAAATGCGTCTGTATTCTCCTTCGGTGTTAATTCTTCCTTTATAACGCTGTTCCGGAGAGCTCCGCCAGCTGAGTGGCCTTTATTAAATGGGAGGTTTTGAGCCCCACAATGTGTGCTGCATTAATTTCCCCTCTAACCTCCACCGCATGTGGATACTTCCAGTCTCTGAGGTTTGAAAAGTGCATGATGATTTTTAAATGACAAGATTTTCTACCTTGCTTTAAAAGGCAGGTCTTGAGACCAGATTGCTCCAATGTTCAAAATGACAGTTCTAGTTTAAAACAGTGTGTTTTTTGGGGGGGTGGGGAATGTACAGGTTTTTTTTTTTTTTTTTGGTGACATCATTTTCATGATCCAAGTGGACAAGAATCAAGCCCTCTCCATCCTTCTCTCCTTCTGCATTTGGTAACTTGTTTATGAGTCTCAAATGTCCGGTTTCTGATGCCAGCCAGCCAGGGAAGCCTCTACCATATGGCTTGGGTTTGGGGGATAACATTAAATTGAGTTCCAACAAGCATATCTGTGTTTTCTGCACCATCTGGCCTTCAGACACATATGCAGTCGATCTTTCCTATCTGGGTCCAGTGATCTGATTTGAATGATGTAAGCCTATTATCCAGGGAAGACTGTCATGTAGGTCCCATCGCGTGGGTGTGTACTGTTTACTGTAAGGTCCACTGGGTGGTGATGGGTGCTTGGGGCTCTCAAGTCTAAATTTAAGCATTGGGGCCAGAGCCCATGGACTTGTCCCAGTTCTGCAAGCTTCTCAGAGGCATCTCTGCCTACCAGAGGGGAGGGGAGCGATGTTACGAGATCTGTCACATAGCCTCTTAATCTTTAGCCTCCATCAGTATTTAGTAATTGGCAGATGGTGCGTCCTAACATCTGTGACTCGGAGACATAAGGATTTGATACCTGCGATGTGTAAATCAGCTCCTCACTGTTCAGGGGGTTTCTTGTTGCGCACATACCCTCATTCACCAGTACTGCCACACAGAGACGGTCTCTGAAAGGTTTAGGGAACATATTGCCAAATGGTTCGGAGGAAAGTCTTCCTGATTCGTACCCTCGGCCAGCAGTTGGTTTGACTACTCACTTCCCGGAACCTTTGCCAGCACCGAGTATTATCATATTGCAAATGTTTGCCAACTTGTTCATCAGACCAAAAAAAAGAAAAAAAGAAAAAAGCATCTACTTGTTCTTCTAATTTTCATTTCTTGTGAGATTGAATTTCTT
The DNA here is from genome assembly GCA_037038555.1 of Rhynchonycteris naso. Taxonomy (NCBI): domain Eukaryota; kingdom Metazoa; phylum Chordata; class Mammalia; order Chiroptera; family Emballonuridae; genus Rhynchonycteris; species Rhynchonycteris naso. Next base: position 59,045,763 of record CM073004.1, on the reverse strand, counting down.
TACTAGTGAGATTGAAAAGTGTCACATGTTTAGCGATTATTAGTAATTTTTATTTTGGAAATTGCATTGTTTACAGTTTTATTTCACTAATATTCATTCAGCTGAAATAAGGAACATCTATATGATGGAATACCAGATAGCCCTTAAGATCATATTTTAAAAAAATATATAGTATGATAGTGAAATATTTATGATACATTAAGTGAAAGAAAATCAATAATAAAAATGTGTATCATTTCAGTTTAATAACATCAGTGAAGTATAGAAATACAGCATTGTAAAGCCAGTAGCCGGGGCCATTATCACAGCCGCCTGACCCAGGCAGGTTTGCATTTTATTCGAACAGTCGGTAATGAAACACAGGAGCCAAAAACTGGTGAGCCATCAGCTTTAATTCTAGCTTGCACCCGGTGGGCAAGCAAAAACACACACTGGGCTCCAAACCCCACACATTCAGTGCTCACAAAGCTACTGACTTATCCGAGTTTCCTAGAATCAAAGGTTTCTAGCTCACCAGACTTATTCACCTCTGTTTCCCATCTCCTCCTGCACAAACTCTTTTTTTTTTTCTTTTTTTTATTTTATTCATTTTAGAGAGGAGACACAGAGTGAGAGAGAGAGAGAGAGAGAGAGAGAGAGAGAGAGAGAAAGAGGGGAGGAGCTGGAAGCATCAACTCCCATACATGCCTTGACCAGACCAGGGCAGGGTTTTGAACTGGTGACCTCAGTGTTCCCAGGTCGATGCTTTTATCTACTGCGCCACCACAGGTCAGGCTCCTGCACAAACTCTTAACAAACTGGCTTCTTCCTCAGCACTCTGCCATCTTGGCTGCTTCTCCTCTCCACGTGGCCTTAATTTGCTCTCCTCTCTAATACTAACCTCAGGAACTCAGGAACCAAGAGCCAAAGAGAGAGCAAGCTACTGGTCTCTCCCACTTTATACCATAGAATCAAAATCTTTAATCCAATTATACAAACAAGGAAGTCTCTGTATAATGGGATTCCTCAGGAGAGTGCACCACCCTACATCATCCAATCAGTCAAGGGTGTGGGGAAGAGCTTACTCTTAAACTAAGCCTTAGGCTATAACAACCAGGCCTGCCCACAGCCTGTTCCAGAACACACATTAATATCAACGAACTTTCATGTGGGCAGTGTCATCTTTAACAAAGTGAGCATAATATATTTTATCTGCCCAACAAGCATATATATTTGAGTCACGAATTTATATACCCTACAACTCAAATTACGAGGGAAAGAAAGGAGAAGAGAGTGTCTCAGAGAGGGTCTTAGTCTCTTCTAGCTTGTTCTCTTGGTTCATCCAGGGCCTAAGGGTCCTCCCATGGCCTGGCCTCAGTTTTCTGTAATGCTGCACAACCCATGACCCTCAGTCACATCCTGATTCATTCCCTGACTTGGCTTTTGCCCTTGTATTCCAGAATCATCTTTTTTGGGGGGAGGGGGAACAAAAAGTAAGTATGTGAAAGAAAATGAAAAGAAAATATACCCATTTTAATGTTTTTGTAATGTTTTTTCATCATTGTCAATTTGCCTAAGTATTGTTCATACATTTATTGCACTTGTAGTGGGAAGAAAACTTGGTATGTAGTTTGATAAGCAGTATATTACTCAAAAAGGCAAACAGATTGAGGGAAATGGAGAACCAAGAAGGAGGCAGCCTACTGTGTCTTGACCACGTGTTCAGTGATGGGTATTGTGCAGAAGGCTTTTTCATAGTTGCCTTGGTTAATCCTAGAAAGACCTGCTGAACAGGTAATGCTATCTCTGCTCGATGGGGGAGGAAATGAAGGACTGGATAGGTTAAAACCATTTGCCTCAAGTCTCAGCAGATTGGGAAGTGAGTTGGTTCAGATCTGTGTTCAATGTCAGAAGCTGCTGTTGGCCCGGCCCACGCTTCCCACATCTGGACTACTCTACTTTGCAATACCTGGATGTTGCCCGAGGGGTGTGCCATGACACATTTGAAATGGAGCCAAGAACTTAGGTGTGAAAAAATGAAATTTGAAAAGTAAGACGAAATCACACAAGAATTCCTTTTGACCTTGGAATGGGAAGACCTTTTAAACATGACTTTAAAAAAAATCTTAAGCCATTAAAAAAAAATAGCCCTGGCTGGGTGGCTTAATGGGTGAAGTGTCATCCTGGTGTCCGAAGGTTGTGGGTTCCATCCCGTTTGGGGTCAGGGCACATGCAAGAAGCAATCAGTGAGTGCACAACAAATTGATGCTTCTCTCTCTCCCTTCCTCAATCTCTCTCCCCCTTTCCCTCTCTCTCTCTCACTCTCAGATGGAAAAATTAAAAAGAGAGATTCATAAATTTGACTTTATAAAAATTCTCATTGCCAAAAATATATCCTAAGCAGAGTTAAGCTGGGAAAAGAGTTACAACAACTCATAATGTAAAGGGCCAATTCCCTGTTGTGTAAGGAGCTCCTAGAAATTGGTGAAGAAAAGCCCAACAATCCAGGAGAAGTAGGGAAAGATCTGAGACTACAGGTCACTGAAAAGGAAAGAAAGATGACATCTCTGGGCCCTGCCTCCTATCTGGTTCTGACCAGGCTTTTGGTACTCACGAGAATTCTGGGAGTGAGTCAGAAGCCAAGTTTGGGCCCTCCAACTTTTTAGCAAGATGCCTCTATCTACCATGATGAACAATTTGGGTGAAATGATTCTGAAGCATAATCTAATAATTATAACTTCTGGCTCCATTATAGCCAGCAGCTTCCGTCACCAGCGTCCCAAAGCTATGCTAAGAGTACAGTTCTCTGAAGTGAAGGAGACAGTTTATTAAGGGAAGAACAGGACTTGAGTTTGGGATTGTTGTCTGTCAGTGAACAGGAATTATCCAGCCTCTTCCCATGCTTAAGGACAGGCCTTTCCAAAGAAATCCCAGAAAGGATCATTTTCAGCACCGAGAGATGTTGCAGTCACTCTAGTTCAACCTCTTGATTGTATAGATGAAGCGAGCACGGCTCAGAGAGGTCGGTGATTTGTTCGAAGTCACGTATGATGTTAGTGGTTGAGTTGAATTCCTTGCTGGCTAGTACAATACCGCCTCTTTTGCTTTGTGCTTTGTAGGAGTTGGCGCCTAATGAAACCACTTTAAGACAGATGGCCTGAAGTCTGGGTATTCTTCACTGAAACTATTTCTTCAGCATTGGCTGGCCAGACCCAACTTTTATCTTGATTCCTGCCCTGTCTCCCTTCCTACCTCCCACAAATACCAATCAGACACGTACCACGCACTGTTAAGAGAAAAGGACTTTAGTGCTTCCTACGGTGTCTACTGATTTGGATCAAATACTCCTTAAGTGGGACAATAACAGATCACGCATCTCAAAAAAGAATGGAACATTCCGCTGTAGATGAAAAATTTTTAAAAAAATTACTGGGCTTTGAAAATAACTAAGTTAAGTTGGTTATTATGTTTTAACAACTAACTGGAAAATAATGCTGAGTTTGTTCGATGTTTTTCCTGTGATCCAGAGACCATGAAAAGATGAGTCACCAATGTGTATGCAATGTGCCATTCAGAGCTGGGAGTATCCCTTCAAAATTTGGTTTTTAAAGTTTTTAGAAGACTTTGAGTGTAGAGAAACCTAGTTATGAAGTCCAGTGGCATCTTCCTCCTAAGTCTTGATTAGTGTCTGTCATTCATTGACTTAAAAATAAACCCTAAGTAACGTTTATTTTTGGTGAAGAATGAAGGATAGTCTAGTCTTGAGATGGGTGAATTGTTGCTTAAATTTTTTTCTTCTAACATTTTTTTTCAATTGAAGCAAAATTATTAATCATTTTTAAATGAACATTTATTTCAGTGTTATTAAGTGTATCTACAATGTTGTGCAATCATCACCTCTGTCTAGTTCCAAAACTTTTCCCTCATCCCAAGACAAAACCCTGTACCCATTAGGTAGTCAGTCCCCATCACCCCCTCTCCTAGCCTCCGGCGACCCCCACTATTCATTCTGTTGATTTATCTATTCTGAATGTCTCATGAATGGAATCATACACCACGTGACCTTTTATGTCTGCTTTCTTTTCCTTGGCATAATGATCTTGAGGTTTGTCCACATTGTAGTAATTATCAGCTCATTCTCCCTTCCTCTTCCCTCAAAGCACCCACCTTTGAATCTTACACTGTCACCGTACCACATCTCTCCTTTATCCCTTGATACTCTGAGCTGTTCTCATGAGATCCCCAGTGATCCCCAGGTTGGTTGGTTCCCAGTCCGCATTCCATTGCCCCATCAGTGGTGTGGGATCCAGCAGGTCACTCCCTTCTTGAAACACTGTCCACCAGTAACAGGAGGACAGGGCACTGTGCTCCCCCGAGTCTCCTCCCACCTCTCGGGTCACTCTTCTTTGTCTCTGTTTCTTCTCATATCTCCAGTCCTTAAAATATTGGAATTTTCCCCTCCTCTGTCTTTAGTCATGCCCGTGGTGATCTTTTCCAGAGTTGTGGCTGTAAATACAATCTGTATGCCAGCCAGCTCCGTGTTCACGTGTCCAGCTGCCTCGTTACGTCTCCACTTAGATACCTGACAAGTACCTCGAAGTCACTCATTCAAATATTCAAAATGCTGTTTTTGAACTCCTTCCGCATCCCTTACCCTTGCTCAACTTACAATACCCAGAGCTTGTTCCCCTCTCTCCCCATATTAATGAATAGGCACTTCACCCTTCTGGTTGCTTAGATTCCAAACGTCATTCTTTGTCATTTATTCTGTTTTTATCTTATATTCCATATCAGATTTGTGAGAATATCTTATCATCTTCTTCCTTCAAAGTATACCTAGAATCAGACCTCTGTGACGGACCCCGCTGTTAGCAGCTGTCATCTGGGTGCCCGCAGAGCATGCTTGCTCCTGGCCTTTTTGCTTTTGACCTTGCTCATAAGCCTGTTCTCAATCCTGCAGCTGGAGCGCTCATTTTAGAAATTCAAATAATGCCTTCTTTATTCAAAACCTGCCAGTGTTGAAACAGTGGATTCAGTCTGGAACAGAGAAAGTACATAACGAACCTGGGACGTTCTGTAGCGTCTGAAAAGGCTCGTGGGATGTGTCAGAAAGAGAATAGTGGTAATAGTTTATCATGTTTGGAATAAAAAAGGTAATCCATGAGTCTGAAGTGAGAGCAAAAATGAAAGGGGCAGAGGGTAGGGAGGGCGAATGTCAACTAATAAGTGTAGAAAGAATGATAGAATTAGAAAAATCACCATTTTGCTATCCCCACAGAAATAATTGATTTAGGCAGATACCATTGAGGAATGCCAAATGGTTTGTTGAGTCGTAGCCCTGGCCAGGAGTTTCCCAGGTACTATCTGAAACTGGCCCCAGTACTTGGAGGGCAGAAAGAGACCGAGGTGACAAGTTTAAGAACCGTACTTAGGAGCCTTCTTTTAGGTGGCTGCTAGGCGAGTGGTTTCCCACGGTCACCTGCCAAATCTTAAAACTGTGATGGTGAACCTATGACACGCGTGTCAGCAATGACACGCGTAGCCATTTTCGACGATACGTGGCTGCATACCAGAGGTATATGGGGCCACATGCCGAGAAGGACGTTTCATCCTTGGCTCCTGTACGGCCAGGGGCAGTAGCCGAGGATATAACATTTGCTGTAGTGTAGACACTCTGTGCCGGAGGTCTGTAGGACAAAACAACAGAACTCTGGCACAGAGCGTCTAGTTCTGGGACTTCCGGTTAGTTTGTTTTTCTCGAAGTGACACACCACCCGAGTTATGCTTGGTTTTTTGGTGAATTTTGACACACCAAGCTCAAAAGATCGCCCATCACTGTCTTGGAAGTTTATATAGAGGCCTTGACTGGGGTCAGTCATATACCCAGTCCAGATATCCTCATCACCACATTTCTATGTCAAGGCTGAAGCCGTTGTCAGTCTCTGGGAGCAGGGAAGGTAAGCTGAGTGCACATTTCAAAGCACAGGGGACGGGAGTGAGGAGCCTCTGACTGCCCAGGTTCAGCTTGTGGGTCAGACCAGTGGTCTTTTTCCCGATGACCTTCCCAGGACCATTATGTGAAGGTTGTTGGGGAATGGGATAGTTGTTTGGCATATTTGTGTGTGTGTATGTGTTAGATGCCAAAGATTGCCTGCTATTTCAAAAGAGAAAATAATACGTCTTTCAAAGAAGGTAGCTGGTAGTTCCTGTTTTATTTAATTGTTCACACTGCACATCACTATGGTGGGACAACTTGACGTGATGCACCTGCTAATAAGAAGCAGTGTGACATTCTCAGCAACACCAATGGAGTATTCCCCCGTCCAAATCTAATCCGACTTTCAGACCTGCCTTCTGACTTACAGAAAATGTAGGGGATCGAGAAACAAGTTAAATGCCACCATGAAGGAGCGATCAGACAAATCCAGATTTGGGGACTTCTTATAAGTCCTTGTCCTTCAAAGAGAAAAAAAAATGGACAGAGAGACCTCGCAGTTTTAAAGAGACTCCAACACATTTCAACCAAATTCTAGATTATGGACCTTAATGTCTTGGACAGTTGAGGACATCTGAATATGGACTATTACTAGATAATTTTATGGAATTATTTTTAATTTTATGAAGTGAGATGGTGGAATTGTGGACACGTAGAAGAATGTCCTGGCTTTTAGGAGACGCATATTGAAATACTCAGGTGTGAGGTATCAAGATATCTGTCACTTAATTTCAGATGCTTCAGGAAAAATAATGGTATGAGACAAACACACACAAACACACAGATAAAGCAAATATGGTAAAATGTTAGCAGTTGTTGAATATTGGTGGTGGGTGTGTGGGTTGAATATTGAAATTTTAAGAAACAATAAATAAAGCCCACGTAAAATACACGCAGACGTACCCCATTTGTTGCACCTTACAGGTAACTGAGTGTTTTACAAATTGTAAGTTCGTGTCAACCCTGTGTTGAGCAAGTCTGTTGGCACCATTTTCCCAACAGGCTCAGATGATGGGTAGCATTTGTTATTTTTAAATTACAGCATGTACACTGTTTTAGACATAACGCTATTGCATGCTTAATAGATTAAAGTGCGGTGTAAATATAACTTTTATATGTGCTGGGGAACCAAAAAAGACTGATTTGGTTTCTGGTGATACTTTACTGCAGTGGTCTGGCCCCAAACCCGCAGTCTCTGTGAAGTATTCCCGTAAACACCTCTAAAGTGTCCCTCCTCACAGAGTGAAATCCAGACCTCACCAACAGTCCAGAAGGCCCTCCATGTGCAGCCCCTCCTTGCCTCTCCACGCTTTCTCTATCTCTTCTCCATCTCTGACTGGAGTCTAATTGGCCTTGCCAGGCTTACTCCTATCCCAGGGCCTTTGCATTTCCTGTCACCCCTTCCTTCCTAGAGCATTCTTCCTTTGGCTGTGTGCACGGCTTCCTCTGATTTCCTTGGGGAAATTTCCAAGGTTGTCTTAGTAACACTGTCCCAGATTACCCACCTACTTAAAATTTGACCCCCCTTACCCTCCCCCACCTCCGTCTCTCGCTCTTTACCTGCTTGATTTTTCTCTGTAACACTCATCACATTTTTTTGTTTGCTTATGGTCCAGCTTTCTCCATTAGAACAGCAGCTCTCATGGGCAGGGGTTTTCATTGGTTTGTTCATCACTAGACCCCGTTGCCTAGCAGAGTGTGCAGTTTAAACCGTCCAGGCTGGAGACAAGTTCTCAGTGTTTCTTCCCAGAACTTTAAATAGCCTGAGAAAAGAGTTGCTCTGTGAACTGGGAAGAAAACGACTGCAGTTAAAGGTAGCACAGTGGAATCCATAGGCGAATATTTAGCAACTAAAATGAGTTTGGGCTGTGAAATCCAATAAAATCTGTTGTATAACGCCTTCCAAAGAATGATTTAGTCCCCAAAACCAGGTATTTGAGAAGGTTTGTTCTTTATGAAAGTCAATACCTTAAAGTTTTAGAAGCATATATTTGAGTACCGTGTTTTTCGCTCTGTAAGACGTACCTGACCATAAGACACACCTAGGGTTTATTTATTTATTTATTTATTTATTTATTTATTATTTTTTATTTATTCATTTTAGAGAGGAGAGAGAGAGAGAGAGAGAGATAGATAGATAGATAGATAGATAAAGGGGGGAGGAGCAGGAAGCATCAACTCCTATATGTGCCTTGACCAGGCAAGACCAGGGTTTTGAACCGGCAACCTCAGCATTCCAGGTCGAGGCTTTATCCACTGCGCCACCACAGGTCAGGCGCCACACCTATGGTTTTAAGGAGGAAAATTAAAAAAAAAAATATTCTGAACCAAATGGTGTGTTAAAATATTTAATAAAATACCATATTGTTCGCTCCATAAGACACACGGGCATTTCCCCTCCATTTTTTTTGGGAAAAAAATGTGTCTTATGGAGCGAAAAATACGGCATATTTTTCTGAACTTGAATAACTGCCATGGTGGAGATTGTTCCAATTTAGTGTTCATCACAGAGCTTTAAAATAATTAAGTTACACTGCCTTGTCTTTAGTGAAGCTAATGGTGAATTAGCAGTGTTGTTATCTCTCAGAACCCTATAATTGTGTGTGAAATGGTTTCATATCACTATATGCACACATGCATGTGTGCACACACATATGACATTGCATGTTTCCCTTTTGATTTTGAGTTTACTTGTATTAACTTGATAGCTCTAGGCCAGTGGTTCTTAACCTGGGTTCTATCGAACCCTAGGGGTTCGATGAGTCGGTCTCAGGGGTTCAGAGAAGCGGAGAGGCCAGAATAAAGTAATACCGTAATTTGTTGTGAGTTCATGCACTTTGTTGGTTTTGTTCTTTGAGCAAGGTGATGTCCATGCACGGCTCATTTTGTGCACCAGTAAAAAAACATATACCTATGTCTTGAATTTGGAAAAAAGAATCATATTTTATTTATCACTAAAGAAGGGTTTGGTGAATGCGCATATGAAACTGGTGGGTTTGAAGGTTAAGAACCACTGCTCTATGCTTTACAATGTCTTAAATATATCCAGTTGATCCTCATTTATCATGGATTCTGCATTTGCAAATTTGTCCTCTTGCTACAATTTGTCTGTAAGCCTAGAGTCAGTACTTAAGATGCTCAGCTGGTCATTCACACCACATATAAATTTCCAGTTACCGAAGCGTATTTCCCAGCTGAGGTCGAGCAAGGCGACCCTCTGCCTTCCCGTTTCAGTTCTCCTGTTGTACCCAAGTGTCCTTCTCGTGATACATTTAGTGCCACGTTTGTGCCTTTTGTCCCTGACTTCACTGTTTTAAGTGGTCGAGCATAGTGCTGTCAGTGTTTCAAGTGCAAGAAGGCTGCAATGTGCCTGCCGGAGGAAATGGGGATGTTCGGTGAGCCTTGTCCAGGTGTGAGTCACAGTGCTGCCGGCCACGAGTTCAAGGGCAAAAAAATAAATAAGTAAAAAATAAAAAAGGAGGAAATTCACTGATCTGTAGGTGAGGCTACTTTGGAAAATGCTAAAGTAACAGCTATCGGGCATGAAATTACAGAAAAGCAGCTAAGTTGGTGGATTCATATGATAGATGATGATTGATTGAAAACGTGTAGTGGGCAGCATTGCTGCGAGGTCAAAAGCCAAATACATGCTCGGTCACATGCCCCAGAGTCAGGAAAAGGATAAATGCTTCTTGGCTAGTGCTGGCCGGCTCATAGATTTCAAGAGGCGATAGATGCAGTGTGAAAAATGTTAGGCTTGCAGGTGAGGCAGGTTCCGATGAGTCAGAGACCGATGATGAAGACTTAAAAAAAATAGCCTATCCTCATTATGCACAGATTTTCAAATTCTTCTGCTTGCTAAAATTTATTAGTAGCTCCTCAAATTGATACTCATGGCACTTTTTTGGTCATTTGCAGACGTGTGCAAAACATTGAGAAATTTGTCACCCAATGCACATGCTCCCAGCTAAGATCAAACACGGTGATGTTCTACCCGCTTGCTTCTCCTGTCACACTGAGATGGCCAGAGGATGGATGTGGGATGGGGCTATTCAGTGTAAGGCACGAAGTTCCGCCTCTGGGGCCAGTTGGACGTGGTTGGAATCCCAGTTTGGGTTCCAGGCAAGTGACTTAACACTTCTGAACCTCATTTTCTCTTTGTAAAGCAAAGAAAAAAGAATCTACCAGGATGAATTGTTTTTAGCATTTTAAGATGATAGGCACAGATTTGTGTCTATGTGAGCTATATATGCATATGTGTGTACACACACAGACATACTTACCCTAGGAATAATGGTTCAGCAAATTTGCTAATTCATTGGTTTTGGTGACTTTATAGAACACAATTACCGTGAATAATGAGAATTGACAGTACCTGTTAGGTGTTATTCTGGCAAAGGATTACACATAAAAGTTTTTAATGCCAATGAAACCAATTTGTTTCAGGAGGACTTTGGCAAACAAACCTGTATAATGCACATGGCGTTTCAGTTGCAGGACATGTCACTACAGACTCTCAGGAACCGCCTCATGTACTTCCCTTAAGAGAAATAGTTTAGTATTTGCTAATTCAGTGTTTGTGGGTCCTCTGTGATGCATAACTACTGCAAATAAGGAGAGTGATGTTATTTTCAAAAATAAGTAAGGCAACTACTTATTGGTTACAACAGAGAAGGCGAATGGTCCTGCAAGGGAAGTGTAATATGTTTTACATTGAATATACTGCTTCTTAAATAAACAGGCTCTATGAGGTCCCGCTAAAGTAAGGATAGAAGTACCCTGCCTGTGCTTACTTTTCCCCTGGTGTTCTCCATCACCATCGCGGACATTTACGGAGCGCTTCCTCCATGCCTGTTGCTGGTTTTAGCACTTCCCATGCAGTCCCATTTGCTGTGTAGAATAGTGACCATGGTGGCAGTGGCCGCAGTGGGAACAGCAGTATGACACTTGCCGTGTGTTAGGAAGATTTCTAAGTGGTTCACAATTACTGACTAATTCATTCCTTACAACGTGCCTATTCCATAAGACCCTTTATGAGTCTTATTTTACATGTTAGGAACGCTAAGGCCCAGAAAGATGAACCAACATGGTCCAAGTTGCATTTAGTAAGTGGTCCTGAGCCTGGTCACACACACCCTTGACTCTACTGTTCCCTGGAGGGGGAGAGAGGGGGGAATACGCAGATTCACTAGGTATGAACTTGTATCTGCTCTCCACTTTCTACTTATGCTTTATTAATTTTCCATGGATCCCAGAACCTTCTCTCTTAGCAGGTGCCCAGTAGAGCCCAAGCTCTACGTCGATCAGATGTCCCTGACTCGACTTCCCCGTACAGTGGGACCTTCCTGCTTATTAGCAGGGCTGACAGCCTCTTCAAGACTACTCTTGAGGAGGCTATGAGGATGCTACTGTTAAGTGCCACCGGAGGAAAGACACGACCGACACACAAATTAGTTGCAATAATCACACAGGCAATTTATTACTCACAAATCCTTTTGCCGTGCCTGGGTACAGCTTAAGGGGGCCCCATCGGCGTGCTCCTCTTGGCTATCTTTGGTCAGAGCTCAGAGCGACGTGGAGACAGTCCACATCAATGATGGAGTCTGAGTGACTACAGCATCAGGGGGCCCCTCAGCTTTAGTACCTTTTCTGGCCAACGCCTTCTAACAGGTGTCAATCTACAGGATTATCACCTCAAACCACCTTTTTGGGAGAATCTTCTCTATGTCAATCTACTGAAATGTTTACATCAAACCACTTTTTAAGATGTTCTTATTTACGTCAGTTTACAAAGTTTACGTTATTAACACCAAGCTACTTCTTATCTAGGTATACCTTCACACACATACTAACTGGGCCCTGCTTGTAAGTCAGAGTCTGTTTATCACATTACAGAGTTATGGCACTAAGCCACTATACTAATTCCTATTCAAATGGCATAACTTTAATAATTATTTTTAATATCCTTTTAATTACTTTTATATATCTTTCATATTTTTATATTTCTATATATTTAATTACTATAACCTTATATTACTACAACAGCAGGACTATGAGCTATCTTCACCATTAAAAAATACCTGACTGAAGTCAAGCAATTATCTGGGAATTTTGCTGAGTCCTTCGGTTTTCCTGAGTGGACTGATTACTGAAATCAAGTGGCCCATGCAGAGTGAGGCGGGGCTCCTCAATAGGGAAAAGGTTGAGAAGCACCAGTCTTTCGGGGCCTCTGTCTTTATTGGTCTCACCCTTCCCAGAAACCTGTTAGTCTGACAGCACACTCTAGAACTGAACAGCATAACTTTATACTGTGTTGATGGTTGCATATGCACGTTTGTTTCCTCTATTCAGGCTTCAAGGCATCAAGGAACCACGTCCCTTGCCGTTCTTACTCCCCAAGGGGCTTGGCACCCAGCAGGCCAGTCGGCTGCTCTTGTCTACAGCTGCCATTTTTCTCAGGAAAGGACTCTGTCTGGCCAGGGTTCCCATCCTCCGGTCAGCAGGGGGCAGCAGCAGAGTGGGTACAGACGATTGCTGTTTTCAGATTCACCAGGCTTTTCGGAAGCTAGAGCACCCTTAGAAGAATACCTACCCAACGTGAAACCTGAGAAAATCATTCTTGAAATTTGAAATAAATTCAGCTTTATTATAATCTAGCATAAAGTTGTTCGAAGTAGTATTTCGAACTTTTTTTTTTTAACCAGAGAAATAGCATATCTCAGATACATTGTTTGTTTGTTTGGTGTTTTGATGGTTTGGAGAATAACCTCTACAGTTAGAAACCTTTGAAGGGAGCCAGTGGGCATTTCTTCCTGCTGAGTGTTACCTTTTATTGCTACTAAATTTACATGATAATGAAACCAATTTAATGCCTGCAGTGAAATACGTATTTACATTGTAATTGTGGAAAGAATTACCGTGCCTGTTTATTTTGCAGTGGGAGGCATGACAAATTATCTGGAAGAATAGCTAATGTTTCACATTTTCTAAATGGTTAGTTTGAAGAGGGTGGATTAACAGTACACAAATAAGTCTGAAGGGAAATAGTCATTTCTAAATATTTTTCTGAACCGAAGGAGAAAATGCATTTTCCTTCTGTATATGCACGGATTAGGCAAAATTAGACTCCTGCCATAGATATCACTGACGTAGAGCATGTCCACCGGGAAGTACAAACCTGAAAACCGAGGCAGTGGCCCCTAAGCATGAAGGGTACATGTAGTGGTTCTTTAAGAACTTAATTAGCCCCCCCCCTCCACTAGCCAGGTGCTAAGGGAACATGAGCGTAGAGCTGCTCCCCCAACCTCAAGACTTTAAAGGGAGAGAAGTGAGTGCTAGAGCAAGGATCAGAGAGACTGGGGGAGAGGGGCTGGTGACATCTGGCTGGGGGAAGGAGGAGAGCTTCATGGGGAAGCACTGCCCTGAGCTGGGTGTTGGAAGCCTAGTAGGACTTTGACCATGAGGGGTGAAGAGGAAAGGCTTTGTAGGCAAGATGTAACTTGAGAGAAATATCAAGAGGTGCAAAGTTGCCCAGGTAGTCAGTATATTTGTGACAAGTCAGGGCCAAGATACTCAAGCCACTGTTGAATGTGTTTCATGATTCTGTTTCAGATCCTGTGTTTTTCCAAGGTCATTGCCAGGGCCAGACATTTCGTTTTTCCCTCTCTCTCAGGTTAGGCAATGGTCATGGGAAGACAAGAATTTATTCCGTGGAAGAGAGGGCTGTTTTAATCGCAGCTGCACAGGCCTGACTCCGCAGGGCTCTTGAGTGAGAGTTTGCTCATGCTGTAGCAGCATCGACAGCTCCGTGTTGGTAGTTTTAACATCCACTGCATTAGCGGAAGCGTTAGATCCGTGAACCTGATACGGGAAAATAGGTAACACAACTAATTGGGTTGTTCTCTAGACTTCGGAAATCATCAGGAAACATGTAAGCTGAGAAGGGACTGTGGGTTGGGCCCTTGGCTTTTCTTAAACTACTGACCTGGGGGGCTCTATTGGTTTTGCACTATGAGGTGGTATAATAAATGAAAGGAAAAAGTTCGGGTGGTCTGGGCTTGGTTGGAGTTGGGTGTTTATCATAAATCTTTATAAGAAGTTAGCATACAACCAGAACCCTTTGACAGGAAGCTGTGTTACCCTGGCATTCATATACCACACTAGCATAAACTTCAGGGAAGTACCTCATGGCAACTTACTGTTGCCGATGAAAGTGTTGACGGATATTCCAGTTGACGCATAAATCTTCTTGTGAAGTGTGTTTCTAAAGTATTTGTGAACATTGTGCAGCCTTAGAGCTCACACACATCAGCATCCTGAGTTCAGATTAAATGTCTCAGTTCATCCATCCACCCAAAAAACATCTGTTCTGCATCTCCCATAGACAGTCCTTTGGTGAGTACGTTTCTTTAGGCTCTTCCCATAAAGAGTTCATTGTGTGGCAGAGGGTTAATTAATCGATTCAGTCAGTGTGCTGAGCCCTGGCATAGATGTGTATGGAACTAATTATAAATTCCTTTTGCGTGTATGTTCTATGGATAGTGATCACAGGCTATGCACACTCTTACACTTGGCTTTTTTAAAAAGAATGTGCCAAAGTCATGAGGAAGCATGGGGGAGTGGGAATGGCTTCAGGCCAGCTCATTTCTGTCCCCGGGAAGCAATTTCAAACGCAGGCGTCCGCGAAGGGTGCTGAGCTCCTTTGCAAAGCACAGTCTATTTCATATTATGATTCTGTCTCCTATTTGAGCGCCTTCAGGATGACATTTTAAGCAGTTTGTGTGCAGGAATTTTGTTCTCTCTTCTGTAAAACAGTGAGTGCAGTGTCATTTACCCAGTGGGGATACAATAAATATTAATTACTGGTGGCTTATCCCTTAACATCATTTTCATTTTCAGACTAATGGAGCAGATTCCTGATAAACGCGTCCGTCTCCAGAGTTTCATTTGCCAGGGCTCAGATGCTGTAAAGGATTTGCCTGGAGTCTTGACATTTCCCCCTCTTTAAAGTGCCCTTTGGAGATGCATTAATTCCTGACAATAATTGGCACTACTGAAATTGAGTTTAGCTGGAAAAGGGAACTATGTTTTTATGTTTTTGTCTGCTACTTTGGGTAGATATCTGAACTAAAAACAATAACTTTTAAAGGAGATTAGCAGGCATTTACGAGGCACAGCTAAGGCCTGGTATAAGGAAAACATATGTGTGCTGCCAAGCTGAAGTCAGACTATGGACGTCTGTTGGCATGTTTTCCTCGGGACTTCTTAGAAATAACCTTCTCTGTTGGCAGAACAAAAGAATTTCCCAAAGTGGAGATTAAATATGCAAGAAATTTGGAGGTTCTTTGGGATAGGCTGAGCACGGCTGTAGAATATGAGTGAGCACATGTAAGACAGGCTCCGGCAGGTGGTTTAACTTAGTCCCTGTTGATCCTTGGGGGGTAAGGTTCCTTTCTGCAAGGGACACACACCAACGTGCCAGCCAGCATTTGCCGAGAAATTGCAGGTCAAACTGAGGACTTTTGAAGTGAATCAATAAATAGCAGCTTAGTCTTTTTGTTTGTTTTTACATGGTGCATGTCTAAGAGCTTCTGATTAGAGAGCTTCTAAGAGAAACTTACACTTGAGTGAAACTTCCACACTGTATGCACAACAAATCCTTACCCTTTAGTATTCACTCTTTGTTTCTGAAGCATGTTTTCCTTTCTAGAGAACTGGCCCAGGAAGAATTTGTGGTCTGACTTGTTTTCATTCATTTGGGGGTGAAGTGATCCAGTGGACAAGGTACTTGCCCCAAATATCTCATTTTTAGGTGGAAGGTTTTGCTAGGTGAGCACCCAGCTATGTGTGTGTGTGTGTGTATATGTGTGTGTGTGTATGTATGTATGTGTGTGTGTGTGTGTGTGTGTGTGTGTGTACCGTGATTTTGAATCGTCTGCAGAGCGGTGTTGTTCTGTGTGCCTGTTGAGAAAGGGGCAGAGCAGTTAGAGTCCAGAACATTGGACTGTAGTCCTAACTTCTGCTCTTCCAGGAGCGTGACTTGGGCCCCAGGTTGTATAGAGGAGAGTCATAATAACCAGCACTGCCTTATGGCCAGGGCAGAGCTGGGAGGACAAGGGATTATGAATGTGAAAGCTCTTTTGTGAATGTAGAGCTCCCCTTCCCCAGATGTGAAGTGGCCCTGCTTCTCTTATTCATGTAAAATAAAAGGCTGTTTTCACAACTGGTTTTTATACCAGAGGTGAATGAAGACAGTGGGAAGAGGCAGGGCAATGTAGGAGAGCCAAGGGCCACTTCCTGCTCTTCTCCTAGGCCAGTGATGGGCAATCTTTTGAGCTTGGTGTGTCAAAATTTGCCAAAAAACCGAGCATAACTAGGGTTGTGTGTCAATTCGAGAAAAACAGCCTAACCGGAAGTCCCAGAACTAGACGCTCTGTGCCGGAGTTCTGTTGTTTTGGCCTACAGCCCTCCGGCACAGAGTGTCTACACTACAGCAAATGTTTTATCCTCGGCTACTGCACCTGGCCGTGCAGGAGCTGAGGATGAAATGTCCTTCTCGGCATGCAGCCCCATACTTCTCTGGTATGCGGCCACCTGTCATCGAAAATGGCTACGCGTGTCATAGGTTTGCCATCACGGTTCTAGGCTTAGATGCTGGGCTGAATGAGAGGCAGGGCTGTGGACGAGAGTGGCAAAAGTGGACAAATGCCATTCCTAGGGACAGAATAACGAGGCAGTTGGGCAAGGTTCAGGTAAAACTGTTCCCTCTGGCTCTGTGAGGATGTGGGGACCTTGGAAACTGTTTCCCATTCTTCCCTTGTCCTTGGGACCTTTAAGGGGAGAACTGTGGCTTCTGAGACCTTTCTGGGTCCTCGTGGTTCTTCCAATTGTCCCTCCCCTCCCTTTCCTCCGGACATTTTCCCTTCTGCTGCAGGGGACCATCTGCCCTCACACCCTACACTATTGCCTGCCCTCAGTCGTCCATGGGGCTGCTTCCACCCTGTTACAGGAAACACTGTCTCTGGACTCACTGTAGTCTTATTTTCTTATTCATTTATTTAGTCAGAAAGGGAGGGGGGAGACAGAAAGGAAGGGAGAGAGATGAGAAGCATCAGCTTGTAGTTGTGGCACTTTTTAGTTCATTGATTGCTTCTCATATGTGCCTTGATCAGAGGGCTCCAGCCACGCCTGTCACCCCTTGCTCAAGCCAGTGACCTTGGGATCTAACCAGCAACCTTCAGGCTCAAGCCAGTGATTGTAGGATCATGTTGATGACACCCACGCTTAACCCAGTGACCTCAGGGTTTCAAACCTGGGTCCTCAGCATCCCAAGTTGACGCTCTATCCACTGTGTTGCTGACATTTCCTTTACCGGACATGGAAACTGCTTTT
This sequence comes from Rhynchonycteris naso, assembly GCA_037038555.1. NCBI lineage: Eukaryota > Metazoa > Chordata > Mammalia > Chiroptera > Emballonuridae > Rhynchonycteris > Rhynchonycteris naso. The sequence goes on along the minus strand of CM073004.1, from coordinate 59,028,398 downwards.
ATTTTGAACTGAATGAGATATATAACATATAATAGTTAACACATATAACATTGTATATAAATATAAGATGTGCAACTTGTTAATTTGATACATTTATATATCGTCATATGAGTGCCATCATAGCAATATTTAGTACAGTGATGGGCAATCTTTTGAGCCTGGTGTGTCAAAATTTTCCAAAAAACCAAGCATAACTCAGGTGGTGTGTCACTTCGAGAAAAACGGCCTAACCGGAAGTCCTAGAACTAGACGCTCTGTGCCGGAGTTCTGTTGTTTTGGCCTACTGACCTCCCGCACAGAGTGTCTACACTACAGCAAATGTTTTATCCTCAGCTACTGCACCGGGCCGTATCTCGGCATGCGGCCCCATACTTCTCTGGTATGCGGCCTCATGTGGCCATGTGTCATCGAAAATGGCTACTCATGTCAGTGCTGACACGTGTGTCATAGGGTTGCCATCACAGATTTAGTACCTCTATCTCATTACATAATGATCTCTTCTTTTTAGTGGCTGGACAAATTAAGTTCTAGTCTCTTAGCAAGTTTGATGATTATAGCACAATATTGTTGTCTGTATTCATCATACTGTACATTAGATCTCTAGGGCTTATTTACTGCTTGTTGCTGGGCATGGAGACGTCTTAGCCCCACTTTATACAGGGACAGACCCAATGAATTAAAACAATGAAATACTGGGGTTTTTTTTGTATTTTTATTTATTTTTTGCCTCTGAAATTTGTTAAGGAAAAGATGGTTTTGGAGACTGATAGAAAGAAGACAGCTCACGCAGTGTTGAGAGAATACAAATCAGTACAGTTTTTTTTTTTTTTTAATGAGCTGGCAGTATTTATCAAGAGCCTGAAAATTAATGTTAAGGCAATTCCTCTTCTAGGAGTTTATTTTAAGAAAATCATTACAAATTTATGCTGAGATTTAGCTCCAGTGAAGTTTGTCAAATTGTAATTTGTTAAAGAGAAGAAAGTTAGACCTCATCATAATGTCCAGCAGTAGGGAATTGGGCAGTAAATTGTGGCACTTTTATGTGACGGAGTAATCGGCAGTATTTCATAGCATTGTCAAAATTTATTGACATGGTATATGGAATAAAAAAGGTTACAAGCATGATGTGCAACCATTTTCATAAAAAGTAAAAGTACATTTACATGCATAGAAATGTTGTAAGTGTATATATACACCATGATTTTAACATTTATTTTCTCCAGTTTTGGATGTGTTGAGTAATTTTTTTCTTCCCTTGATTTTTTTTTTTTCTGAGAGCAGTATTACTTTTGTACAAAAAGAAGGGAGGGGGCTGAAAATTATTTTTAATGTAAACAAAGCAGAGGAGCCTCCTGAGGATGGAGCTGTTGCAGAGCCCTGGCCACGGGCGCTGTGCCTGGTTGGCCACCCTTGTGTCCAGAGAGTGCGCCTCCATCAGTGTACAGCGCCCCCTTGAGGTCTGGGTCTTGTATATGGGGGGTAGAGGGTGCAGGTGAGTGAGTAATGAATGAATGAGGTGATTACATACCGATCCCTTACCTTCTACTCAGATCCTTCTGTTGACCTGTGTTACTTTCTTTGAAAACAAGAAAATATTCCTTTTGTCTCCTGTGCCTCTTCTTACCAACATCTTGACATTTCAGTAGTGACAAATAGAATTAAAAAACAAGCATTTTTAACCTTTGTATGCGCATCTTCTGTTACATAATTCTGAAGATGCATTCTGCACCCGGATTTTCCATTAGCAAATATAGTGTGTCTGTAAAGTCATGGTGCACTTTTGACCGGTCACAGGTCAAAAGTGCACCATGACTTTACGGACACACTGTATTACCTGAGAAGAGGAAGTGAAGAGATTGCATCCAAGGAGCTTTTGCTCCAAAGGCAGGGTCTGCCCTGCTTGTACAATGCAGCCACTAAAATGAGATCTGTGCTGATCGATGTAGCAAGATGTCTGTGACATGTGCATTAGGTTTCTAGGGCTGTGTAACAAAGTACCACAAACCAGGTTGGCTTAAACAACAGAAATATATTGTCTCACAGGTCTGGAGGCTGGAAGTCCAAGGTCAAGGCATCAGCAGGGCTGGTTCCTTCTGAGTTTTGTGAGGGCAGGAGCTGTTCCAGGTCTCTTCCTTGTCCTAGGTCATCTCCTGTGGCTTCCCTCCTCTGCCCTCAATGTGTTGTGTCTGAATTTCCCCTTCTTGTAGGGACACCAGTCATACTGGTATAAGTCCCAACCTAATGACCTTATTTTAATTTGATTGCCTCTGTAAAGAGCCTATCTTTCAGCCTGACCAGATGGTGGCACAGTGGATAGAGCATTGGACTGGGATGTGGAGGACCCAGGTTCGAGACCCCGAGGTTGCCAGCTTGAGCGCGGGCTCATCTGGTTTGAGCAAGGGTCACCAGCTTGGACCCAAGGTCGCTGGCTTTAGCAAAGGGTCACTCGCTCTGCTGCAGCCCCTAGTCAAGACACATATGAGAAATCAATCAATGAACAACTAAGGAGCTGCAACAAAGAATTAATGTTTCTCATCTCTCTCCCTTCCTATCTGTCCCTATCTCTCCCTCTCTCTGACTCCCTCTGTCTCTGCCACAAAAAAAAAAAAAAAAAAAAAGAGCCTATCTCTACACAGTATTACAGTGCAGCAGGAAACTTTCAAATTGCCCAACTGACAGATTCTTTCCTCAGGAGAAAATAATAGGGTTATTATCATTTTGTTAAGAAAAGTCAGATGAATCAAACCACAATCTTTTTGGTGAACACATTGCATTCAAATGACCTTACTTGATACTACGTATTATATCATCATGTGACTTACAGTTTCATGAGAGTATAAGAAATAAGTGTCTTGAAAATAAAAGCAAATAAATAATGCAAAAATGGAAGTTTGGTAATTATAAATATTTCCCGATATTGTGCTGTCTTTCTCTGTAATCAAGGTTAACTAAGAAGTATGGCTTCCTTCAAAAACAATTATTATTATTATTCAAGCAGAAAAAGATACTTATTTCTTTACAGCTATTTTTTCTGTCTGATTTTGTTGGGGTGTTGGTTGATGGAATAAGCTAGCCTTTTGTTATCTGAAAAACTAACACAAGCTGTTTCCAGGTGGTGAAGAAGGATGTGGTGAGGGACAATGGAAGGAACTTGACTATAGTTGGTTTCCAAAGCAGGAGATAGCACTTAGCTTCCAGAATATGAGAAAGAAGAACACAGGGTCATGTTTCATAGTGGAGAGGACAATGAAATGGTGAAGCTGTGTGACCTCAGCAAGGACCCCTGACCTCTCTGAACCAAGATGTGCCACCTGCAGACTGAAAGGGACAGACTTGCCAGAATCATCAGATTCACTTGGCTTTGAATGCTATTATCTCTTGGTTTTGAACATCAGTATAGGTTTGTTGCCTAGGAGTTTGTAAAGATAAAAATTTTTATTTCATATTTGTGTAGTATGGAGTTGGTATGGAGGCTGAGGAGGAAGTGATGGTAGAAAAGCCAAAGGTGAAGATATGACAGAAAGAAATTTGTTTTTAAGAAATGGATTAGACCCATCCACATCTTCGAAAAATGTTTTCTGAATGTGTGTGTGTGCTTTTGTGTGTACAGTTCAGAATTTTGCCTTTGTCTTTTATTCTTGAGAAGTTGTGGTGTTGATAAGACAAAGTGCTTTGACTATTCACCTTGCAAGGCTGACCGCCGCCTCCACGGGGCCCTGGGAGTGTCTCTGAGGGGCGTGGGCAAGCCAGGGTTTGAGAGTCTGAAGTGTGGTTTACGGGACAGGGACTAGACTGGGACTAGGTCAAGGTCACAAAGCAACAGTTCCGGATTGGTGGAAACTGCGAGGCAGGAATTTTGAGGCAAGGCATTCAAAGAATTTTAGGGTACAAACGGTGTTTGATGGTTTCCATTACAGCATTGATGGATATTTCAGGAAGTTTCTCTAATGAGCTATCAAACCATTTCTGGGATATTAGAGTAATGTTAATGAGGGTAGTGGAATAGTAAATCTGTACTAATGGAGACAGGATGTGTGTGTGTGTGTGTGTGTGTGTGTGTGTGTGTGTGTGTGTGTTCCTCAGTGCCTTTAAGCATGGCTTTCGTGCTTTGATGAGGACTTTGACCAAGTGAAAAAGCACCTAATTTAGCTAAGGATTGATCCTTGACCCAGAGAGGAGACTTGAAATGGGCTTTGGGGTTACACCAGGCTAACAAGAAATGCCAAACCAAGGCCACCCTGAAGCTGGCATCAGATTGTCCAGTCTAATTCCAGGAAAGGTGGATTGAGTGATTGAAGGTCCCGAGGAATCTGTGAACCCAGGCGGCTCTGCCATGCGATACAAGCGTCCTGGGAGGGAATCAGTGTTCTGAAGGTGCTGGGTGCTCGTCCTATGATTGCTGCTGGAGGGGTGCCTGAGCTGGGGCTCCCTGACATATGGCCTGGGAAGTCTGGGCCGCCCAGTGCCCCTCCTGCCTGCTCCATGGTTTGCAGCTCCGAGCAGTCTGAAGCAATCGAGGCAGGCAGAGCGCCTGTCCCCTTCTGTCCCCTTCACTTCTCTCTGTGTTCAGGCCCGAGCTTGTAGAGTGGGATGACACTGGGTTTGGGTCTGTGCATCTTGGTTTCAGCTTTATTGAAATAAAGTAATAAGATACAAGCTGCCCTCACTGATTTGATTGGAATAAACTATGATTTCATTTTGTCGTGCGTATACCATTGTTGATGCTAGGTACATGGGCAATAGAATTCCCCCTCCCCCCGCCCCGTGAATTTTGCTTATCTGTGAAGTTCGACTTGACTAGTGTGTATATGATTTAACCACCTGAGAGCTGACATTGCCAGAGGGCGGATCTCCGAAATCTGTGCCCTGTGTTACAAGATGGTGATGGTGTCTGACTGTGGGAGCCAAGTGCCAGAAAGAAATGAAACTTGTGCATCTTCTCTGCTTTTTAAACACTATGAACGATGAGCGTTGATGTGCTTGGGAGACGCGTTGAGAGCTGGGATGTCTTCAGAGGCTGCTTGTTCCTGGCTGCTCTTTGTTCTTCTCTTGATCAGCCTGGAGGAGCTGTGAGAGGGAGAGGAAGCCGCTCTCAGCGCTGGCTGTTGGCATTCTGGTTGCATACAGCTTTTCAGTGCTGCGTTCATCTTTTCACATGTGCCCTTAATGAAAATTAGGTACGAAAACAGCTGAAACTTGTTCTCCCGAAGATGAAGACTGTTCGCCAGGGCCTCCCAGTCCTAGAGCTGTTGGAACTGTAGTGGCTGCTGTACAGCCCCGATGCCGAGCACCCTGCATTCCTTTTAGGCTTCGTTCCATTTCTTTTGGAGTCTGATGACGCTAGAATGACGTGAAGATTGGCATCGATCGTGTCATTAAAGACTAAAGCTCTATTTCGTATCACATGGAAAGAGGGGGGATGAATCTCGAGGGGCAGTGGTGTGTGTCAAGCCTTGTGCTTGGCCTGTTGTGTTGTTAGGGCTCAGTTTACCCAGAACGATGTTGAAGTCCGTCAGGTGCCTGGTTATTTATGTGTCTCTAGCCCAGGGTTGCTCCCTTGGCATTTGGAGCAGGGAGGTTCTTGTTGTATGAACTGTGCCCTGACTTGTGGGTGTTTAGCACTCCTGACCCCTCTCCCTCTCGGTGCCACTGGTTTTCAGACATTGTAACCATCAGTGTCTCCACTGCTGGTTCAAATGCCCCTCCAGCAGGGCGGTCCTGGCTCTGGCACTGGCAGTAGTCTCTCAGTACTTTTCAGTGAGCAGACATGTGGATCCCATCTCTGGGCATGTGTCTGTACTGTCATAGACTAGAAGATTTTGTAAATCCATTCTGTGTTTTTATTAGTTCAGATTTACATAATAATCTGTGAAATAACAGGTATTTATTCTATACAGTGCAATTGAAATATAGTTAGTTCTTTTTGTTGATTAGAGACAAGTGTATTCTATATAGTTAATGGCTTAATTATACTTATCTCTTTTCTTAAGCATGATTGCATCATGCATAATAGTCAAGAACAATGTATTATATGTTTCATCATTTGATTTTCTTCTTTTCAACACATCATTTTTCTAAGACAGGATTTTACAATAGGAATTTACAGAAATGCTGAGTACAGTAGTTAGAGATCCACTGCTCCCTAGCTGTCAGCAGCTCTATGTATAGTTGGACTCTCAAAGAATACCTAAACATTTTATTTTATTTTAAAGTTAAATTAAACCAATTGGCAGTATTTCTTGGCAAACCTAAACTGATAATGGAAGTATTATCCTTTACTAAATCTAAACCATATTCTAATCGAGCATAATGATTGCTGTAGACTTAAAGGTGTCACAAATGCACTGTTCAAAGGTCTCTTGCACCAGGTGACAGAAGAGTGAGACTGGGAATCATTCATACATGCCTTCATTTGTTCAACAGCGTTTTACTGTACTTGGGATGTATTAGTGAACAGCAAGGATACAACCCCTGCTTTGACCCTAGCACGAATGAATAGAATAAGTTATGAACTGGGTTGGAAGGTGGTAAGATCTATGGAGAAAGAGAGGTTGGTAAGGAGGGTAGGGACGCCAAGGGTTGGGCTGGGCTGGAGATGCAGTTTGAAATTATGTGGTCCAGGAAGCTTTCTTCAGGTGACTTTAAAGCAAAGATCTGAAGGAGAAATGAATCCTTAGCCCCTGTTGTACCTCAGGTACTGTTTTTGGGAGCCAGATGGCTAGGTATAACCTAGATAGCCTGCAAACACTAATAATATGCATGGTCAAAAGGTGGGTGTGCACACTAAGGAGAGAACGCTACAAACCCTGCCTGTGCAAATATGGTACACACTGATTTGTAAAATAATCTTTTTGATGTAATGACACCTATTTTGGTAAGTAGGATCGCCGTGGATGAACTCTTATTTTTTAAAGCAGACAACTACCCAGACCGCTAGAAAATAGCCCGTTTCTGTTTTCAATAGGAATAGGAAAATAAAGATGAGTGTGGAATGAGTTTTATGTCTGAGTCCAGGGGTCCTAACAGAATTATTGCTTCTCTCCAGCTGGTGACATCATGATAGTAACAAGGGGATGGTAGTGACAGTTCAGATGGTGTTGCTTCAAATTAAGGATGGCTTTTGTGGGGGAAGCTTAAGGAACAGTGAATGGGAGGCTGGAGACCTGGAGCTGGTCCCTGCCTCTGGTGCTGACCAGCCCTGGACTGTGGACTCTTGCTCCTCCAGTTTTTACAATGGCGGTTTATTTGCTAGATGTGCAATATCCATACATCATCTAGTTTGGTGAGATAAGTTGTACAACAGGAGGGCAGTGAACTTCACATGAGCAGCAGTGAAGTCCTTTTCTAGTTCTCAAGGTCCTTTCTCCTTGATTTGTTAATTTGAAGATACAATTAGACGACTGTTCTCTGTAGCGTATGAACTGTAGCCAGGTTATTTGGGCTTGTCATAGCATCAGCCGTGGATGGGGCTGGCTCTTGAATCCCTGGGTTTCCCTCTTCCTGGCATCTTACATGGTGTTAAGAAAGTCACACATCCTATTTCACAGTTTTGGGGGTGGAAAGGTACAGGGCCAGCTTTGCTCTGATCTCGCTCATACAAACCACTGGCCCTAGATTTCACTTCTGTTTCTTGAACTTCATAAAGACTGCCAAGGAGTTAGAGATGGGAGCTGGAGGAAAAGCAAGGTATTAACCTTGCTCTAGGCAAAGCATGGATGATTTATCCACTCTCTTAGATAACCTTCCACAGTAAAAGAACCTTAAAGATAGTCACAAGGACTTCCACCTGTGACGTAGTTGTTATTGACATATTTTCAGAAGAGTTGTAAAATGATATACCCAGATGGCCCTAATGTCCCCTTTCAGCTCTAAAGTTCCAAATTTCTTTTGTGATCAGAGCTGAAGGTATGTGCCTTCGGATAGACAGATTTCACCCAGGCATCGTCAGAGGACTCATGTACTGAACACCCTCCGAGCGGACTCTGATTGATGTCACTTGTCATTTGGGTGATTGTGGTTTCTCTCTCCACTTCCCTCTGACTTTCCCCCAGTCCCATGGGTTCAGTGTTGGCTCCCAAGCCTGTTGGAAGGAGAAGGCTGATGCCTACCTCCTGCTGTCTTCCCGTTTTCTAGATGATGAACCAGGTGGAAGGGCAGCAGAAGAACCTTGTACATGCCATCGAATCTCTGCCCGGTTCTGGCCCCCTCACTGCCTTGGACCAGGACCTGCTGCTGCTGAAAGCTACCTCTGCCGCGACCCTCAGCTGCCTCGGGGAGTGCCTCAACCTGCTACAGCAGAGCGTGCACCAGGTGGGCCAGCCCGGCCACAAGCCAGCGGCCTCAGGTAAGTCCTCCCAGCGGCAGGTGGGCTTGCACCTGAGTACTGTCCAGGGCGCGCATGTGTGTGCGCGTGTGTGCAAACACATGCACGCCATTGCCTTCCTCCTTGACATCCACCCTTTTATCCACGATCCATCCACCTGTCTTGGTATCCAAGTGCTTCTCCATTTCTCCCTCTCTTTGTTTCTACCCAGCATAGGATATATTGTTCTTTAACCAATTAGAAATACACCATCCTATGAAACAGTGAGCTAACATGTTTATAGGAACGCCTTTTAGACTTGCTGGCATCACATTCTGAATGTCATTCCATTTGTGACTTCGCACTCTGTGCTTTTAAGATCCATCAATAGGCAGTGTCTGGTCCATCATTCCAGCGACGCCTAGGGTGTGTCCACCGTGTTTTCTGATGGTGGGCTCGCACCCCCTCCTGCTCTCCGCCCCACCCACCTCGCCGCAGTGAGCATCCCCCTGTGTGTCCACTCGTGGACTTGTGTGAGAATTTCTCTGGGATACGCACCAGAAGTATTCCTAGTTCTTAATCAAGAAGCCAGAAATAATAATACACTCCCTTAAGGTGTTTTGATCCTTTTAGAGGAGGGTTTAATCAATAAGCAGATATAAAGATATTAGTGAAGATTAAATTCAGCTATAAAGGTGAACCTAGCTTGAGGTTGGTCATGAGTGTTTAATTATAAAGTATGAGAATTAAGAGACGAACAGAAGCCTCATTGAGCTCTTTTGCCCAGGATTAACTTAATTAATGAGGAAACGAGGCAACTTAAGAGATGAATAAAGCTGAGTATGATGATAGTCTATATTTCATACTTTTCTCATGTCCCTTCTGCTCTCCTTTTTACTAAGATGAAAAGGGGTGTTGGTTTTCCAGAACAGACTGTGTGTGGGTAATTGGGTGTCTTTCTGTAATACCCACTATCATTCCTGAGGTTCGAGTCTACCAGCATTTGGCCTTTGTTACACATTTTCTGAAATCTTCACAAAGCAGATATTGTCATGCCCATAATCTGGATGAGCTGCTGAGGCTCAGATCAGTTAAATTACTTGTGAAAGGTCACCCACCTACAAGGCGAGAAACGGGCTCTTCCCACTGTGTGACTATGTGACTACTTGGGTTCTTTGTGTCTGCTGTTCTTTGTCCTACCCAGAAGGCTCTGTCTGGGTCCCCTAACTGGGGTCAGGGACACAGTCTTGCTGACATCATAACTTTCTCAAGGCAGATATATGTATATGTGTGTGTGTGTATGTATTTATTTATTTTGTGTATTTCTTTTTAATAATTTCATGCTTTTAGAAAGGCTGCAAGAATAGTATGAAAAATTCTCATATCCATCCAGGTTCCCCAGATGATAACGTTTTATGATGTCTGCTTCATCATCAACATCTCTCTGTATAAGTCTCTTATAATTCTGTAACCACTTAAGAGTAAGGTGCAGATGTGATAGACCTTTATATCTATACACTTCAGTCCCTAAGAAAGGACACCCCTACATAATGGCAGTGCAGTGGTCAATACCAGTAATTTCACATGAATGCAATTCTAGACCCTAATCTACAGCCCTTACTGAATTTTGCCAGTTACTCTATGAATGTCCTTCCTGACAAAGAAACAAATCTCTGGTGCAGGATCCAGTCCAGGGGAGCAGGGGGTGAGGGGATGTTCAAGCGTAGCATGAAGGACGCCGCCCAACTCTTGAGTCTTTCTTCCTTTCTGGTGGGAAAAGGCAGCTCTGATGCTGGAGCCCCCATGAGTATCCTTGACATTTCCCGATCTGGAGGGAGCCTGAGTGACCCCACTGGGGCTTGGACACAGATTCATTCAGACGGGAGGCTTCTCCAGGTTCCTGTGATCTCTCTCATACTCTATGGCAGGGGCCCCCAGACTTTTTACACAGGGGGCCAGTTCACTGTCCCTCAGACCGTTGGAGGGCCACCACATACAGTACTCCATACACTGACCACCAATGAAAGAGGTGCCTGTTCCGGAAGTGCGGCGGGGGCCGGATAAATGGCCTCAGGGGGCCGCAGTTTGGGGACCTCTGCTCTATGGTAGCTTTGAGCCCTTGCAACCTAGTAGGCTCCTTCCAAGACTTTGTAACATTTTCTTTCTAAAATGAATCCCTTTACATCCTTCTTCAGGCATAGTTTCTAGCAACTTTCTACTCCCTACCTTCCCCATTTTTATTGGGTCTCTGGTGTTTTTAAGGACCTGGAGGTACAGAGCTCAAGGTGGAATGTCACATGTGGTGACAGGTTGAAATGGACACTGTTTGAGGAAAGGAGAGAGCCAGCAGTGTCCCTGAAATTATGCCACATAGGGTGTCACCTCCCGTATGTCTTCCCTGTCCCGTTTGTCCATCCTCCCTTCCTTTTAGCCGTTTTTATCAAGAAACTTGGATGGAGGTTGGAGAATACAGGGAGCATGAAGCATCACAGTGGTGATTTTGTTTCTTTGTCTCCTTAACAATTTTCAAAGTTAAGTTTCATGTAAAGGCGACCCTTAACTTTGACAACATTCTGCATGCGTCTTTTAAATCCGTGCCACACATTGGGGGGAACAATGGAATTACTCCCTGTATCCAAAACAGCATAGTTGCCTGCAGTTAAAACTGAATTCCAGAATCTCAAAGTAGCGGAGTAAGACTGTGGCCACCCTGGCCGCATCGTCACAACATGCATTTCCTTAGACCCTCAGGGCCTCTGAGGTTGATAGTAGCTATGGCGGCCTGGCCCACTGATGAAAACGCAGCGCTTGTATGGCTGTATCTGAGGTGTGCCGGGCTGGGGTCCAATCAAAATCTCACTAAAGCACAACTCAGCCAGGGTCTCCTTTACCTGTTCAGTGACCAGGGAGGCGCAGGTGACCCCCCGCCCGGCCCCCATAGCAGTATCTGAACGTATTGCTCTTGCTTTAAGTCTTTCTGCTTTCTGGCCCCTGTGCTGCTGTTTTTTGTTGTTGGTTTTCTTTGTTCTTTATGGCCATTTTCTGAGTCAAAAATTAATTTGTGGCCTTATAGTATGTCATCATCTCCTGTAGCATTTCATGGTATCTTCTGGGGAATGTGGTGTTTTTGGAGCCTTTGTTTGCAAACGTCACTTCCTAATGCTCATTTTATTTCAAACACACCCAGCACCTGGACTGAGATCCACAAATACTTTCCCATTCATGTGGCTCCCAGACGTGTGTTTGGGCTTTTAGACCTAGCTCCAATGTTGTCTCTAACATGCAGTGAGCTGAAATGCTTCATGGAACTCCTGTTTCTCCAGAGGTTTGTAATTAAAATTAATAAACTGACTTGGCTTTTTTGGTCCAGGCTCATGTTTCACAGCTCTCTTCTGTTCTAGTAACTGCTAAATCTACTTCAACAGCTTGTTGGAGGCAAATGACTGATGAGGGCAGGGCAAGCCTCCAATTCCATGCTGTTAAGAAGGCAGGACTATGTCAGACCTGGAAAGGGCTGGGCTACTTAGGAGGCTGGCCTTTTCAGGCGGGAGAGAAACTGGGCCTTTAAAGTGTTTTGGTAGTGCCGAGTCTGCTGTCTGTTCTCTGGATAGTTCCTTGCTTTCAGGTGTTGATTCAGGGCACACGGTCCAAAGTCAGAGCAGACACCTGTGACCACACAAGCACGTTCTAGTACCAGGTGAGAGCCAGGTGCTGACAGAATGGTCGGTGCAAAGCATGCTGGGAAAGAACACTGGAGTCAAGGCTACCAGAGCCACTGACAGGAGAGCCTTGGGGAATGGCAATGGGTAACCCAGGTGCCCTCGGACATCAGGACAAGAGTTCAAGAGATGTAATTGACTGGAGGGGAACCAGAGCAGAATCGAATGTGCTTTTCTTAACTCGTCCACGTGATGACTGTTTTATTCCCTTGGAAGCTCGGTGGGGCTGTCAGTGAATAAGCCAGTTGCATTAGTCCTGCTCACATTTGGGGGTTTGGCAAAGGGGTCACACAGGGAGACTCTTACGAGGACTCATCCGGGCTTTTCGAGCCGGTTGCCTTCTTCCTTTCTCTGCGCTTCACTTTCCCGCCTGAGACATCTTCAGACCCCCGTGTACCCCCCTGTCCGCCGCTCAGAGACTCTTTGCTTCCTCTCTGACACCTTCTTCCCTGACACTCACTGCTTCTGCTGAAAATGTGCCCCATGTGAGTCACCTCTCCTTATTTTGAGATTAAAAGCCATGGTAGAAATGTGATGATTCCCTCAGTGAGTAAGTAGTACATTAGGGGAAGAAAATAGTGTTGCAGAATATGTCAGGTGGGTGGATTTTCTTTTTCTCTTGGAGAGCTTTTAAATGTCTACTTATCAAAAGAAAGCTGTTAGAGACGCACATCCCAGCTTTCCATTGTACACGTGCCTTCTGTTTTTCTCAAGTTCATCAATCACACTACACTTTGAAACACCCTTTTAGGTTTACTGAACCTGTACCTTCCAGGTGCCATCACGTGATGCTGGCTTCTGAGCAGAGGCCCCGTAGCTCCGGCATGGGCCTGTGGTTCTCAGCGCTCCAAGCAAGACACGCTGAGGCCAGGGCAGATCAAGAATGTCCTACCGTCCAGGCTTTAAGCCCACGCTTAAATCTTCTGCTGCCTTTTTTTCTGATTCTTGTCAGTTCAGGAAACCAAATATTTATAGTTGGCTCTTCTTCACATCTGCTAAGTTGTGTTTGGGAGGAGCTGCAGGTGTGTGGAAAAGCCCATTTTCAGGCCTGGATTTGCCATTTGGTGGCTCGCCCGACCCTTTGTCTTTCTGTCCTTTTCTGTTGTGTTATGTTGGCTGAGCTCCCGGCTCAGGAGCTTCAGGGTGGACCAGAGTGAAAGGTGACTGACATCTAACTCTGGTTTTATTATCAGTCAGCAGTCAGGTGGTTATGTTTTGATCCTGGTCTCCTTTTCACTGGTGTGTTTTTGACCATCTTTCTCCTTTAGACATTTCTGAGTCACCTTCTGTAAGCGAGGCATATTTTCTCAACTGTCAAACAGCATTGGCTGTGAAGCACACCATTTTCCTTTACGCCACTAGAAAGAAAGAGCTGCCAATTAAATCGTGACATGGCATTAGACTGTAAGATTAACTCCAATTTCAGATATGCTAAAATGTGAAAATTAGGAGTGTCTTAGAACTGATGAAATATGGGGTAGACTTGCATTTTGATTTATGACACAATCTCAAGACTCTCAATAGAGTAATATACAGAGTGTCCGTAAAGTCATGGTGCACTTTTGACTGGTCACAGGTCAAAAGTGCACCATGACTTTACGGACACACTGTAGACCATTTATTTATTTTTTTAACTGGTGTTTGTTTTCTATGTTTCCATGTTATTTTTCTTGTTTTATTCCTCTATTTTGTATTTTCTTTCGTCTTCTACAGTGTTTGGGGGAAAGTATACGTATAAATTTTAGTGGTGGCTCTGTGACATGTTTCTTATATTGTTCTAATCAGCAAAATCAAGAATGACACACTATTTTCTGGCTCTTTCCTTTAGGGATAAAGACTCATCTTAATTTTTTTGTTTGTTTGTTTCTTTGATACACTTCACAATTTTTGGATAATATACTCTGGGGGCTATTCTTTTAAGATTAATTTAATAGTTAATATGTGATAATGATTCAATCTATTTTTTTTATTTAAAAAAAATTTCTTTTTCCACAGGGGCAGAGAGAGAGTCAGAGAGAGGGATAGATAGGGACAGACAGACAAGAGCGGAGAGAGGTGAGAAGCATCAATCATTAATTTTTCATTGTGACACATTAGTTGTTCATTGATTGCTTTCTCACATGTGCCTTGACCGCGGGCCCTTAGCAGACCGAGCAACCAACCCCTTGCTGGAGCCAGCGACCTTGGGTCCAAGCTGGTGAGCTTTTGCTCAAGCCAGATGGGCCTGCGCTCAAGCTGGCGACCTTGGGGTCTCAAACCTGGGTCTTGTGCATCCCAGTCCAATGCTCTATCCACTGCGCCACCGCCTGGTCAGGCTGATTCAATCTCTTTAAAATAATTTTGACTTAATACTCAGTTATGTTACCATTTTTAGGAAGAAAATTTTAATTCTGTTTCAGGACTTGGAGTGAGGTGAGAGAGGCACTCACCTTGATCATAAATTTAAGGGGTGCCAAAGTACAGTGTGTCCGTTAAGTCATGGTGCACTTTTGACTGGTCACAGGAAAGCAACAAAAGACTAGAGAAATGTGAAATCTGCACCAGATAAAAGGAAAACCCTCCCAGTTTCTGTAGGATGATGTGGCAGCTTGTGCGCATGTGCAGATGGTGACGTAACACCGTGTAGACAGCGGAGCAGCCCACGGCAATGCCAGTTGAGATGTGGACGGTACAGAGGAAAGTTCAGTGTGTTCTGTGGCTTGCTAAATTTGAATATGTGACCAGAGTGCAACGTGAATATCGGCGCGTTTATAACGAAGTGCCACCACATAGGAATAACGTTACTCGTTGGGATAAGCAGTTGAAGGAAACCGGCAGTTTGGTGGGGAAGCCCCGTTCTGGTAGGCCATCAGTCAGTGACGAGTCTGTAGAGGCTATACGGGATAGCTACCTAAGGAGCCCTAAAACATCTGTGCGTGCGTGTGCTCGACAATTACACCCAAGCAAGACTATACAGTTCATAAGGTGTTAAAGAAACGTCTCTGTTTTACGGGGTACAAATTGCGGCTGTTGCACGCTATCAAACCGGCGGATAGACCCACACGATACGCGTTTGCTACAGATATGCTTCATGAGATCGACAATGATGCAAGATTTTTGCAAAAGATTGTGTTTAGCGATGGGGCGACCTTCTATATCTGTGGACAACGTCCAAATATGGGCTGCTGAACATCCTCATGCCTACGTTGAGTATGAACGTAACACCCCTAAAGTGAAGGTGTGGTGTGGCCTGATGCATGATAAGGTGATAGGCCCATATTTTTTTTTTTTGCGGAGCAGTCTGTGACAGCAAACACCTATCTTGACATGTTGGAATTGTATGCAGTGCCACAATTTCCAGAAGGTGTCATCTTTCAACAGGATGATACTCTTCCACACTATGCCACCACTGTTTGTGAGTTTCTGGATAGAACATTTCCCCGCAGTGGATAGGCAGGGGTTCTGTCAAGCCATGGCCACCACAGTCCCCAGATCTGACGCCCTTAGACTTTTACTTTTGGGGTTATGTGAAGCAACATGTGTACATTGAACGTATCAATGACAATCACTTAAAACAGAGAATCACAGACGTTATTCACTCTGTTACACCAGACGTCCTTACCCGTGTGTGGCAAGAACTTCACTATCGTTTGGATGTGTGTAGGGCAACAAATGGAGCCCACATCAAACTGCACTGAATAGGTATGAAACTGGAAGAGTTTTCCTTTTATTTGGTGCAGATTTCACATTTCTATCGTCTTTTGTTGCTTTCCTGTGACCGGTCAAAAGTGCACCATGACTTTACGGACACACTGTAGTTAAGATAGATGATGATCTAATGCAATACTTTTAAACCAAAATTAACATTAAAAGCTGAAGATGAACGAACTATAAACAATGAACGAAGTATAAACATTTTAAATACAGAATTCAACAGGAGGAGGATAAGGGCAAGGCAAATGAGATGAAGTCCTGCGGGATGTAGGGGGAGGCATTAATTTTGATTTTTACAGTTCTGTGTGAGAACATCATGTATCTGGATTACGAGTGTCTTGCTGGCTCTTTGAATTTTACATGTGATGGGAGTGTCTTTGTGTCTTTTTCACTTCCTCCTAGTCCCAGCCTTCTCAGCCCTGTTTACCTGGGTTCATTGCTCCCCACTGTTTTTTTTTGTTGTTGTTTTTTTTACAGGGACAGAGAGAGAGTCAGAGAGAGGGATAGACAGGGACAGAAAGACGGGGACGGAGAGAGATGAGAAGCATCAATCATCAGTTTTTCATTATGACACCTTAGTTGTTCAGTGATTGCTTTCTCACTTGTGCCTTGACCGCGGGCCTTCAGCAGACTGAGTAACCCCTTGCTCAAGCCAGCAACCTTGGGTCCAAGCTGGGAGCTTTGCTCAAATCAGATGAGCCCGTGCTCAAGCTGGCAACCTTGGGGTCTCGAACCTGGGTTTTTCGCATGCCAGTCTGACTTTCTATCCACTGCGCCACCGCCTGGTCAAGCCCCACTGGTTCTTTTAGATGTAACTTATCCAGTCCTGAGTCCTTCATTCTGCTTCTTTTCTTTATCTATTGGTATGTGTCCCCAAGGAGTTTCCCACCCACCTGGGACTGACTATTCTCTGAGTCTCTGCAGCGATGCTGAGCAGGCAGACAGTGTAGGGTCTGAGTCTGGGCTTTGAAGCTTGGCTGCCTGGGTTTTCATCCTAACTTTACCACTTAACTGGCTCTGTGTGCCTCTGTTTCTTTATCCATTGAACATAAGAGTAGGACCTACCTCATGGGCTGTCATTACAGTTAGAGTAGTTAAGACGCATAAATTGTGTACAGTGGTTCTTGGCACCTTGCAGGAGCCCAATTATTGTGGACTCTTTTTCTTTTTGCAGAGGAAAGATCATCTGGCTGAGGAAGAGCATTATCCCCCAAGCCCCTCATACTACATTAAATTATAAACTTTTATTTGCGTTCCTCTCTTCATCTAGTTGCCTTCTGGTATCTAATGTTTTAGCAAAATTCAAGACTAGTTTGATTTTTCTCCCCTTAAAGACACATAATTTTTCTGCCTAAATGATTGGAAAAATTTTCTCTTGATTTTTGTTATTCAAGCATGTTGCCAAACTTCATGAGCTAGGCATTCATTAAATTGTTCTGTCTACTTCTGTATGTGTTTGAAATTTTAGTCATAAAAGGCCTGTGGAAATGCGGCCAAGCTTTTGCCGGGATGTGGCAAACTGCTTCAGCAGCGCCTGCAGCTGTCTCTTCAGCTCTGTTATGTTTCTTTACTTTATTGTTGCTTATTGTTTCTGTTCTGTGGGTCTGATCTCTGTCCTTCAGGACTGGATCTCTGGTGCGTCCTCTGCTTTCTCCTATCTAGTTGCTGTCTTAAACCCTTTGCAAACTGCGCACTGTTAGGACTTCCTTATCTTGACATGCTCCTTATTTGACTTTCTACAGTATTGATTCTACTTTTTTTTTCCAGTACCAGTTCTCCTTTTAATTCTAGTAACACCGGTTTCCTTTTCTATAATAATTCCATAGTGCATTCATCTTTCCCACCTCAGCCTGCTTTTCTTCTCTGACTTTCTGCTCTGGCCTTATAGACAGGCTGCTTTACCTGCCCTGTACTGAGCTGTGGACACACCTTTCCCGATATTTTCTCTGACGCCATATGTTAGAAGTTTCGGGGATATAGTCTTCCTCAAAGCCTTCTAAGGGTACTGTTGCTGTATACAATCCTTTTCATTCATTCTTTGTTAGTATTTTCCTCTTTCATCCTCTTTCATCCTCAAATGAGACCTATCTATCCAGACTCCCAAAGCATTGCTCATTTATTTATTTATTTATTTATTACAGGGACAGAGAGAGAGTCAGATAGGGACAGACAGACAGGAACGGAGAGAGGTGAGAAGCATTAATCATTAGTTTTTCGTTGCCGTTGCGACACCATAGTTGTTCATTGATTGCTTTCTCACATGTGCCCTGACCGTGGGCCTTCAGCAGACCAAGCAACCCCTTGCTGGAGCCAGCGACCTTGGGTCCAAGCTGGCGAGCTCTTGCTCAATCCAGATGGGCCCGCGCTCAAGCTGGTGAGCTCGGGGTCTCGAACCTGGGTCTTCCGCATCCCAGTCCGACACTCTATCCACTGCGCCACCGCCTGGTCAGGCACATTGCTCATTTATTAGAGCCACTGAAATGATCCTGAGATGGGCTTCTCTTCTGTCCTGACTCACTGATTGGTTCCCCAGCATGCATTGCTACTTTCAGTCCAGCTGTCCTGGTCTTTTGTCTCTCCCAGGATGCAGCATATCATTGCCTGGCCAGCCTCTACTTCTTGCTTTGTTTTCTGCTGGGTTATTATCTCTGAATGATGGTGGAATGGAGGGGAGGGAGGGACAGAGTTGAGGTGTGGGACACCGTCGTGATTGACTAGGCTAGCAGATCCCCTTTTTCCCATGGTGCTGTTTAAGCTTTCCTTCTAGAGGATGTGACTTACTTGTGTAATAAAAGACAGTTGTGAATAAAAGGTGTTGCCCCTGCATTGGTGAGACAGCTGCTCAGTATTTAAGATCTGAATGCAACTTCAGGACTCGAAGCAGGAGATGGTCAGCAGGACCGGTAAGAAGTATCTTTGCACCTTTCTTTGGGAAAATTCTAGTGTCTTGGTCCCAAGTCTGGTCTTAGATAATTCTGCAGCCTTTGCTTTTATAGTTGTGAGTTTTCACCTTTTGTAAATGACCAATATATGGATGCCTTTTAGCTATTAAAAAAAATCATGGTAAAATACACATTATCAAAAAATGCACTATCAGTAGCATTATATACATTCACATAGTTGTGTAAGCAATTTCCAAAACTCTTTCCATCTTGCAAAAGCAAAACTCTATACCCACTAAACACTAACTCCCCCTCCCTAAGCTCCACCCCTTGCAACTTCCATTCTACTTTGTCTTTTTGCCATTTTTTTTTAACTTTTAGGAGGTTATATAATGCCCGTTTTTGAAATTTACCACCTCTGAAAATCTTAATAGTTACTTATTTATTCTGTACATATTTATTAAGTGCACACCTTGTGCTAGACCATGTTCTAGGTCCTAGGGACACAGCCATGAGTGAGGTCAGTATGCCCCTGCCTTCAAGGGGCTGACCGTCTAGGTTAGAGAGAAAGATGCTGGATGCATAAATGAGCAGGCTGAGTCCAGACAGTGCTAAATAAGGTCTGTGAAGACAGTAAACTGACTATGTGACAGGGAGTGCCTGTAGGCGCTGCTTTGGCCAGGAAGGTCACTGGGGGCTTCGCTGAGCAAGTGACATTTAGGCAATCCCTGGATTTATGCAGGACACCTCTCTCCCCATATGAGATTGGAAGGACGGCACTCGGCAGAAGAAACAGCACGCACAAAGGCTCTTGACTGTAATGAACTTGGCTCACGCCAGGAGTGGAGAGGATAGCAGCACGGCGTGAGGACAGCGAGCAGCGCACAGAGAAGGAAACGAGGCCGGGCTGTCCTGCAAGGCAGGCAGTTTAGATTACATTTCAAGTGGCAGGGGGAGGCCACTTGAGGTTTCTGAGCAGCAGTTATGTAGCACTCGACATTTAAAAAAAAGATTTCTGCATAGAAGCATGTTGGTGGGATGTGGCACACCCTAACACACACGCATAGGCACACGTGATTTCTGCATAGAAGCATGTTGGTGGGATGTGGCACACCCTAACACACATGCATAGGCACACGTGATTTCTGCATAGAAGCATGTTGGTGGGATGTGGCACACCCTAACACACACGCATAGGCACACGTGATTTCTGCATAGAAGCATGTTGGTGGGATGTGGCACACCCTAACAGATGCATAGGCACACGTGATTTCTACATAGAAGCATGTTGGTGGGATAATGTGGCACACCCTAACACATGCATAGGTACACGTGATTTCTGCATAGAAGCATGTTGGTGGGATGTGGCACACCCTAACAGATGCATAGGCACACGTGATTTCTGCATAGAAGCATGTTGGTGGGATAATGTGGCACACCCTAACACATGCATAGGCACACGTGATTTCTGCATAGAAGCATGTTGGTGGGATAATGTGGCACACCCTAACAGATGCATAGGCACACGTGATTTCTGCATAGAAGCATGTTAGTGGGATGTGGCACACCCTAACACATGCATAGGCACACGTGATTTCTGCATAGAAGCATGTTGGTGGGATGTGGCACACCCTAACACATGCATAGGCACACGGGCTGCTCTTGCCTCTGTTATTTTGTTTACATCAGCCAGACTCCCACCTGGTGTTAGATGTTTGGAATACTTGTAGATTTTTTCCTTGAGTAACTGTAATGAACAGATAGCAATTGAAGATGCTGAAAGGTTGAATCCTCATTTACACGAGGCAGCCCTCACTTCCACCGGCCGTTTCTCTATCTCTTGTCCCTCTCTACATTAGACTGGAAACAGAATCTTCAGGTCAGGTGAGTTTGAGACCTCTTCCAAGTCTAATGGCAGAATTGCTATGAAAGGGGTAAAGAAATCCACCTCTGATCACTCCTGTTCCCAATTCAGCAGGTAAAATGTTCTATAACACATGACTCTTAAAAAAGAATGCATTAGAGTTAGAAAGTCTTTATTTGTTTATTTATTTATCTTCAAGGATTGGGGAGGATTAGAAGAATGCCTTTGGTTTACCAGATTGCTGTTTCTTAAAGTGTTTCTTGCCAGAACAGAAGGACCACATCTGTTCTTAGCAACAGGGCTTCCATGCTGGCCACCTCTCATGCCAGATGTGGTGTCACAGAGTCACACTGCAGCGGCCTCTTCTCAGCTTGGAGTCATCGTGCCGGGTGGTGTGCAGATCACATTTTGAGCAGTTCATTTATGATAACTTTTATTTTTTTATTGTAAACATTAAAAAAGGTTTTCAAAGTTAAAGACATAACAGAAACACCTTTCAGAAAACATGGCTTTTGTAAAATGTGAATTGTTTGTGTCTAAAGATGGGGAAACACACAGCCCACGGTGTTGCTGAGACTGTCCGTTTATAACTAGATGATCCGAATCTACACCTGGTACGTCATTCAAAACAAGCCCCACCTAAAAAATACACCACGGCCCACTCAAAAGTGGGCCTGTTTCAATCCAGTCTCTGTCCACAGCAAGGTGCAAACATTTCTTGAGCTATAAGTGTTTGATTTGGAAAATATTTGGCATCAATCTAGGTCTTTATTTCAGAAAACATCCTGGGATGGCACGGGCCCAAGTCACATTCCACAGAGCAGCTGAAAAATGGGACATTTGGCTCCTTGCCATCAGCCAGTGCCAACATAACCTGGGCAATTTTACCAAACTCCGCTGAGGACGAACAAACCCTGCAGCCGGAACCAGAGGTAAGCGCCGTCCTCTCTTGGCACTGTCGTGGCTTGTGTGTTATCGCTTGTTCGGGAATAGAGTAATTATATTTGTAACTTGCTCATCTCTTTGCTTTAAGAGAAGACAAATTATAAAAATGAAGCATTACCCGCAGAGACTAAAGTCAGTCAGCCCTGTGTACGCCTGGCACCTCTGTTCCTGTGCCTGGCAGCTGCCATGGGTGAATTGTAATCCTACCAATGAGGACTCTCCTATTTTCATTGAAATGGGAGTCCTTTTAACTTCAAGTGAGAGAACTTCTCACGCCCCCATTAAAGTGATGACTACTGACGTGATGGGAGCAGTTACAATATATTCTGCCGCTCCCCTGAATAATGGCTTCTTTGTGTGGTTCACGCTGAAGATCTTGCCTCACATGCTCGACACCTCTGCATGCTACAGACCCAGGCCAGGGTCCATGGGGGCAGTGGCCAGGGCTCCTTCTGGGCATTGCACTGCAGCGCAGGTCCAGGCTGCAGGGGCCACTGCCCTGCCTGGTCCGGGAGGAGCAGCCCTCGCAGATCTGAACGACCAGCCGGCTCGGACAGGCGTCATGGACTCTCCTGACTCACTGTGCGCCTAAGTGGCAGCTGGACAGAAGCCAGGTGTAGCACGTCTCTTGTCAGTTTCACTTTATGTCAGAAGTGGGTTTTGTTTCTTCTCCTTTTTCTTTTGATGCACATGTCCTGTTGACACGATCCCGTGGCCCGGCTGAGACCCACTTTCACCGTGTGTTAGAGGTTATTCTTGATTTTAATTGAAGTCGCTCTCGCCTGAAAAGTGTAGAGCACTCACAGAATCTGTGCTGTGAGGTTGAAAGCCTCAAGGCAGCTCCTTCAATCGAGTGGTCTTGGTTATCAGCTGAGGCTATTCTTGGAGCTCCATGCGATTATAGTCTCTGACAATGGCCAGGAGCTGAGCTCTTAGACAGGTAGGGTCAGCCGGCCTGCTGGTCTTTTGTCCCTCTTGACACGATGCCTTGGCCTCTACGAGCACAGCGAGTTTCAGGTTGTAACCACATAGCGCTGCTGTGCAGGTTAACGGGGAGGTAAGTTGGCAACTGAGTATATTTTGGGAGCCCTGCTGTCAGATTGTCCTTGTGAGATACTTGGAGGGGTGGCATTTCAGGATGGGGTGCTTAGCGGATAAAGTTTTTATATCTGCTATATATAGCGGACATATACGGTTCCCTTTATAAACACATTTAAACTCTGCTGGGGAAGGGACATGGGCAGAGCAGAGCAGCGGCACACCCTCCCTCTGGGGGAGCATGTCCCTGCCTGGCCCTTCCCCCTCTCGTTTCCCCAGCCGCCTTACCTGTGCCTTTCTCTCTCCTGAGCTCCAAGGGCCATTCTGCTTCTGTAGCTTGTTTCCTGAGCCCGCGCAGCCCAGCTGGCTCGCTTCTACCTCTAACTTTCTTTCCTGTTTTGTTTCTTTAAATCTTTCTGAGCACTTGATTCAGATGGCTGACCCCTCCGTAACTTTCTAAATAAACATTTTCTTAAAATTTAAAAAGAGTAGAAAAATAAGTTATTAGATATTTAGTAATAATATTTTAGATCCTCACTCTCAGCAGCTTTCTCGAGCAAAACCTAACAGGGACTACTGTATTTCCCCATGTATAAGATGCACCTTTTTCCCCTGAAATTTGGGGTCTAAAAACTGGGTGCATCTTATACAGTAGCTGTAGATTTTTTTACTTGCATTTCCCGTTTTTCACACGAATGAGGAGTTGTATGAATATTATGATGAATAAAACTTGAGTTCAGTAACTTTCTGCAAAACATTCTTCTTCCCAAAACTTGGGCCCCCAAATTAAGGCGCATCCTATACTTGGGGAAACACAGTATATAACCTAATAAGCTTAGTATGTATTAAGGTTTGGTATCCTTATTCTGTGACCCTTCCCTGAGTTTTCCTTTTGCTTTTCCCTTATAGGTGCATCCTCTAAACTTGAAGTTTGAGAAGCTAGGTCTTCTTTTTACATAAAATTGTGGCTCACTTTGCTTTACCATTAAGTACCATTGGTGGGAGATAGTATAAAATTGTTCGTAAGAAATAGCTAGCTCCCAACTACAACTTTTTAAAAAATACCCAGAGAGAGAGCATTTGCCCCTTAAGTGAGGAATAAGCATTAATTTCTGGTTGTTACTTTTGCTCTTGGTTTGTGAAATCAACAGAAGATCATGTTTGCAGGAGACTTCTTGGGCTGTGGGGGGTGTGGTGGGGGGTGAGGAGGCTTGGCTGGTTTTCTGAGGAGGGAGAGTTAGTCTTTTTGCAAAACTCTCTTCATTTTTCTCCAGTGACAACTCTGGGAGATGATTCTCACAACCCAAATAGCTAGTGTGGCCTGAACACTATTTTTATTTTACTGATTGTGCTTTGTTAATTTTTTCTTTTTCTAAAGAGTTAAAGAAGCTAGCAATATCTACCCAATAGGTTTCCTGTCACAAAAAGATAAATATTTTCATTGCTTCCCTTTTGTACAATTTGGATAAATAACCCAAGAAGGGAATTCCTAAATGCCGAAAATTCTTTGTGAGAAGGCTCCTTAAGCCTTTTGGCACAGAGAACATAGTTATTATGTAAGCGATCATTGGGAAATTGAGGATTGTAGTTACAGTGGTACTTTGGCTAAATAAACTTTTTTTTTTTTCTTTTTACAGAGACAGAGAGTCAGAGAGAGGGATAGATAGGGACAGACAGACAGGAACGGAGAGAGATGAGAAGCATCAATCATCAGTTTTCTGTTGCCGTTGGCGACATCTTAGTTGTTCATTGATTGCTTTCTCACATGTGCCTTGACCGTGGACCTTCAGCCGATGGAGCCACCCCTTGCTGGAGCCAGCGACCTTGGATCTAAGCTGACGAGCTTTTGCTCAAGCCAGATGGGCCCGTGCTCAAGCTGGCGACCTCGGGTTATTGAACCTGGGTTCTCCTCATCCCAGTCTGACGCTTTATCCACTGCGCTACCGCCTGGTCAGGCTTATTGTTTTGATCATGCTAGGTCTTAGGAGAAATAATTAGAGATTAAAGACACCTCTCCTCTGATGTGTATTTGTGAGTGTGTGTTTAACACCACCAAGCAGTAAACTCAATCTACTTCTCATTGGACACAGTCTGGGTGTCTTCCCATTTCAGCTCTATTCTGACACTGTCTACCTGGAGGTAGCATCAGATCCCACAAAGTAAAGGCTTGGCCCTACAGGACTGCCCCCCCCCCCACTTCAGATGCCAATCATAAGTTCAGTGTCACCTCTGACCCACCATGACGCCCTTCCTTGGGTTTGATTGATTCGCTGGATTGGCTCACAGAACTCAGAGAAGCATTTACTGTATTATATAAGAGATGAAAAGGAAAAGATGAAAGAGATGCCCAGGGCAAAGTATGGGGGAAGGGCGTGGAGCTTCCCTGCCCTCTGCATGCAGCCGCAGCCTTGCTTGTCACTCAGAAGCTCTCTGAAGCTTGTTCTTGGGGGGTGGGGGTAGGGTGGAGGCTTCATTACATAACAGTAACAATGGTTGATTAAAGGATCGGCCATTTGTAATTGGGCACAACCTCCTGCCCATCTCCCTTCCCTGGAGGTCAGGGGTGGGTCTGAAAGCTCCAGCCCTCTACTCTGGCTCCATTGACTCTCCTTCCCTATCCTTCTGTTACCTGGGGGCTTTCCCAAAGTCACCTCAATAACATAACAAAAGATACCTTTATCTCTCTCACCTTTTAGGAAATGTCATGGGTTTTAGGAGCTCTCTGGCAGGGATGAAAAGACCAAATATATGTATATTATAAATCACAATGTCACAGTCCCCTCCTCTGATGCCGGCTCACCATACAATAACTTAGAGATGTCTGGAAAAGCAAAGCATTTTCAGTGCAGCGATCTTTAAGTTTTATTCTGCTGGGGCCAGAACTAAGTAAATGTGGAAATAAAATATTCTTTCATAATGACATGAGTCAGGATCTTAGTTTGACCTATTGGTAGAACAATGTTTCAATTCTCTTAACACTGTTTGAAATTTAAGTCTAGGCAGAAAAAGGTTTTTGTTTGCTTTCTGTGTTGAAGAACGCCTTGTTCCAGGACCAGAAGAGCTGTGATTGGGGAGATACTAGGACTGGCTCTGTTCTAGTGCTGGTACCCCATTCCAGCCTCCTGATTGGACACCTAGCAGCTCCGTGTCCTAGACTCTTGCAACCAGGTTTCTAAATGCATGACAGGTTTCATAAATGCATCTGTGTGATATTTGGAAGCCTGAAACAAAGACGCCCCCCCCCCCCAGTTCCTTCTGCTGGTGCTGTTGGCAGGCAAGCTTACGGGGTTATGGTGATGTGGGTGTTTAGAGGCAGTGGCCAGACTCATTGTACGAGGACCTTCGTCCCACCTGCATTGGCAGCAGCTTCTCGACATTTGGGTCATGGCTCCTGCGGTGGTGTGTCCTTGAATGAAAAGATCTGCTCTTCCAGATCTTTTAGTGATTCTGTACACACTTAATCCCCATCAGTTCCCTTTCTGACT
Source organism: Rhynchonycteris naso (assembly GCA_037038555.1). NCBI lineage: Eukaryota > Metazoa > Chordata > Mammalia > Chiroptera > Emballonuridae > Rhynchonycteris > Rhynchonycteris naso. Next base: position 59,002,470 of record CM073004.1, on the reverse strand, counting down.
GAAATTCCTGCAGTGGTTTCTGCCCTCATGACAGGTTGGGCTGTTGGAGTAGGGACACAGAGGGCCATATGGAGAGAGTCCTGATTGACAGGGCTCACAGGCCGCCATGTAGATCCAGCCCTCTGGAGGAAGTATCTGAGGAACAGAACCTTAATTGTCCTTAAAATTCAGGATTAATTCATAAATTTATCCTTTTACTATGTAATTTTATCACTTTTAACAAATCGAAGTCTAGAACGTGTTCTATCACTTTCCAAAATTCCCACGTGTGCCTTTATCGTTAACCCCTCTGTCTCGTCCCTGGAATGGCAGCTGTTTTACATCTGTACAGTTTTGCCTCTCAGAATGTCATAGAAATGAATCATACATTAGGTAGCCTTTGAGTCCCTCTCACTTCATGTAGCACAACGCACTTGAGATCCACCCAGGGTGTTTTGTTAAACAGTAGTCTGTGCCTTCTCACTGCTGGGTATATAACATCCATGGCGTCCACAGTGCGTTTATTCAATTACTAGTTGAAGAACATTTGTTAAACTTTAAAAACTGCCTCAAATCCCCTTTCAATGAAATAGAGAAAGGGGAGCATTTAAAAATAGTGTTGTGTCAATCATTTAAAGCAAACATTTGGTGCCCAGATGCCTTACCCCTGGCCTGAAGGGGGAGGTGGAGACTCAGTACTATTAATCCTGCCACTGGAAACCCAGAGCAAAGCGGGTTTTGAGCCTGTACATTAGAGCTTGCGCTCAGGTCCTGTCAACACCTGAGTTTATTGTTTCATTAGAAGCTTTGCCTCGTTAATTGTCTGGATTTCAGTGGCAACAATGCTGTCAGGAGACCACACACAATTACACTTCCCTCCGCCCCAAATCTTCCGGGTTTAGAAAGACTTCTCATGATGCACCAGAGTACTGAGCGCTATATCACATATCAATTAGCCAAATGGGGTTTGTTCAGAAAATTGCAGAACTGAATTTCCAAGTGAGCATGTCATAATCCCTCCTTCCCCAAGGTGGGAAATTGTTTTGTGAATTAAGGAAGAAGACAGATATAAAAGATTTAGCTGAGTTTTGTCCTGGGAAGAATTTTCATGTCCTTAGTGAAACTGTCATTGTAGCACTGAACTTCTGAACTACTTAACATACAGCACTGTCATTCTGCAACCCTCGTAAACTGAAGCCCTGGCCAGTATAATTGCCTTGACCCGTTATTGTCTCTTTATTCTTCATCTCCACGATACATAATGTGTAGGTAGATATTGATTAAGGGTGTCAGGGATGGTGATAAATTATTGAAAATAAGGTAATATGCTGTTTTGGTCCTTTAGCTAATTCTTTTAACCCAAAGTTTCATTCTTAAAATTTTGTTCAAAATATTTGTCACATTTGTTAGCAGCTGTTTGACCAAGGGGTGAGATAGTTATCACTGATTACAGTGGTTGAAAAGCACTTGATTGAATTCTGTGATGATTCCACAAATTTAATTCTTTTTTTTGTGTGTGTGTGTGTATTTTTCCAAAGTTAGAAGTGGGGAGGCAGTCGGACTCCTGCATGCTCCCAACTGGGATCCACCTGGCACAGCCACCAGGGGGCGATGCTCGGCCCATCTGGGGCATCGCTCCGCTGCACCCAGAGCCATTCTAGCTCCTAGGCAGAGGCCATGGAGCCGTCCTCAGTGCCTGGGCCAACTTTGCTCCAGTGGAGCCTTGGCTTCAGGAGGGAAGAGAGAGAGAGAGAGAGAGAGAGAGAGAGAGGAGAGGGGGAAAGGTAGAGAAGCAGATGGGTGCTTCTCCTGTGTGCCCTGGCCAGGAATTGAAACCGGGACTTCCACACATCGGGCAGATGCTCTCCCGCTGAGCCCAACAGGCCAGCCCCCCCCCCCAATGTTTAATTCTAAATGGTTGCTACGTAGGAAACGTCGGGAAACGTCGTTGACCACATTTAGAGTTTGTTGTAAGTAGGTTTGAGTTTGGTATGGTTTCCCATCCCACCCTCTTCCCACAGTGTCATTAGATGGTTTAATGGCAACTCCTACTCAGACCCTGGAGGACAGACCTTTTATCTCTTTGAATCATAGCCTTTGGATTACTGAATCTTCAAACTAGAATAGTCTGTAGGGGTCAGATGGCCACTCCCCAAACAGGAGTGGCTGACTTGCTAAAACTGTTGGTAGTAGAGACAAGGGTGATATGTGGACGTCCTTTCTCCCAAGCCGACACCCTTTCCTCTGTATCAGTGGTCGGCAACCGCATTAGTCAACAGAGCCAAATAGCAACAGTACAACGATTGAAATTTCTTCTGAGAGCCAAATTTTTAAAACTTAAACTACTGTATATAGGTAGGTACGTTGTTATTAACTTAATTAGGGTACTCCTAAGCTGGCCTTTGCACCTGCACTCAAGGGGCCAAAGAGCCACATGTGGCTCGCGAGCTGCAGTTTGCCGACCACTGCTCTGTATTATACAATTCTCTGTAGCAGGGAGGATTCTTCTAGCTGCAAATAAGAGAGAACCCAACAATTGGAAGCTCAAGCAAATTAATTTTCTCACACAATAGGAATTCTGCCAGTATGTGGTTCCAGGCTAGGCATAGCAACTCTTGATGGCCTCAGAGACACAGACTTCTGGAAAAGCAGTATGGAGATTTCTTTAAAAAATTAAAAGTAGAACTACCAGATAATCCAGGAGCCCTACTTTTGTGTGTTTGTTCAAGAGAAATAAAATTAGGATCTTGAAGGCATATTTGCACTCCAGTGTTCACTGTAGCATTCTTCATAATTGCCAAGAGGTAGAAACAATCTAAGTGCCCATCAGTGGATGAATGTCTAAAGAAAATGTGGTACACACATACAATGGATTATTATTCAGCCTTTTGAAAGAAGGAAGTCTTGTAGGCTGCAATGTGGTTGAACCTTGGGAACATTATTAAGCTAAGTGAAATAAGCCAGTCACAGAAAGACAAATTCTTCAGGGTTCCACTTCTTCAAGGAGTCTAATGTAGTCAAATTCATAGAAACAATCCATGTGTTCCGGCCCTAACCTTCAATGTGACTATCTGGGAGGTAGGGTCTTTGGTAGGCAATTAAGGTTAAATGAGGTCCTGAGAGTGGGGCACTAATCCGATAGAACCCTAGGCTTATAAGAAGAGGGCAAGGGAGAAGGCGAGAGAGATCTCATTCTCTCTGTGTTGTGAGAAGGGTACAGCAATGAGGCAGCCATCTGCAAACCGGGAAGAAGGTCCTTGCTAGAACCCACCCACGCTGGCATTCTGATCTTGAACTCTCGGCCTCTAGAACAGTGGTTCTTAACCTTTTTTGAGGTACCGAACCCACCAGTTTCATATGCGCATTCACCGAACCCTTCTTTAGTGATAAATAAAATAGGATTTTTTCCAAATTCAAGACATAGGTATATGTTTTTTTACTGGTGCACAAAATGAGCCATACATGAACATCACCTTGCTCAAAGAACAAAACCAACAAAGTGCATGAACTCACAAGAAATTACGGTATTACTTTATTCTGGCCTCCGCGGCAGAGGCTTCTCTGAACCCCTGAGACCAACTCATCGAACCCCTAGGGTTCGATAGAACCCAGGTTAAGAACCACTGTTCTAGAACCGTGAGAAAATAAATTCCTGTTGTTTAAATCACCTAGTCTATGGTATTCTGTTAGGCAGCCTGAGCTGCCTAAGACAGTTTATTAACTCCCTGCACATTTCACAACAGTTAAACAGCAGTTCTCAAATAACGTCATCTTGTTTAATACTTTTTTTAACGTTGATGAGCTGCTGTAGGAACACTTAACTCTTGTTTATATCAGTTAGCCTATGATAAAACTTTTTTTTTTTTATTTGTACTTTGTTAAAGTCGTAGAACCTATCAGTGGTGTTGAGAGAAGACTTCCTGTAATTGTGTTTTATATCTTGAGATTAGAAGCAGGAGAAATGGCTTTCAGCCAAGTGATGTTGCAGGTTAGCAGCCAAGACCACGGAGGCCCTGGGGATGTGTGGCTGTGGGTCTCCCTGAGGTCTGTCGCAGTTAAGACGGCCGTGTGTGAGATGGCATGGAATTTAAAGACATGTTTCTGTGGGACTCTAATGAGAGCCTGAAGTGTTGTGGCTTCCATGACTAGGAGCTTACTTGCTATCTTGCAAAATAGCATTTTTCTGCCCTCCTTTCTTGTTAACAAACCAAGCACAGCCATCTCACACAAACCTAGGCCCCGTGTGCTTCTTCCAAGGGCTTCTTAAACTTGGTTTTTGGCAGCACTCACGAGCTCTCTGACCAGGAGACACAACAGTGCAATTTCCTGTTCGGCTTTGGGGGATTCATTTCACTTTATGCTACTTTTTCAAAGACATGTTCCTTCCTCCCTCTCTTTTCCCTTTCTCTTCCTCTCTTCCTTTCTTCCTTTTCATGGGTGGTAATAGGGTTTTGCTTCCTTGGCTGGGTGTTGCTTTTATAAGAGAGGTAGAATGTAGTGGAAGGTCCCAATTCACGTTTTTTCAGGGGCCAGTAGGTTGGTTTGGGCTCTTAAAGGATTTGAACCCAGGAATAAGCACGACTTTGGGGGTAGCCTTAGGAGGGGTCACCCTGTTGCTTCCCCTCACTCCCCGCCCCCCAGGCCAATGTGGCTTTGTGACATAAATCCCCTCCAGAATGTTGGGGAGGTGGCCACCTTGGCTTTGCCATTTGTGCGCTGGAGCCATATGAAAGAAACCAGCAGCAAGTGGGGCAACCCCTTCCGTCCTGCAGCAGTGCCCAAAGGATTAAGCGCTTTGAAACTGGTGAATGGGAAGGGCTCTAACACACTGCAGCGAGTAGTATGGGTTGGCCCTCTCCCTCCTCTTCTCTCTGCCTTCCTATCATCCCTGTTACCTCGAAGGGAGGAAGTCAGATCTGAACCAGAGGTGAAGCGTTGAAGAGATGGTAGCGATGTGGTATGATACTTTTTAGTACTCTGTTGTTCTGGGGTGCTTATTCTCATTCTGTAAACGTGGCTCCAGCTTTTACAACTCCCCTTGCTTCTCCCTGGCCTGCCTCGTCCCATGAAATTATACCAGTGTAAATGAGCTTTTCCACCGTCTGCCTGGCTTACATTTTTATTTGCCCGTGATGAATAACTATCCTCAAGGTGATTTATATGTAGCCTTGGATGACGCTTACTTTCCTAAGATGGAAAGTGAACGCTCAGAGATTTATGGTCTTGGGGAAAGAATGCTATGAAAGGAAAAAGTAAAATCTTTTCCCACATATACAGTACTTTGGGCTTTGTCTGAATTAATCAATGAGTTCCTGTATTCCTTTTGCAATTTGAATTGAGTTTTGTAGATGGATTATGTGCTGTGCGGTGCAGTGCCTACTATGTACTAAATCATAATGGTAAATTTAAAATTTTTTGGTAACGATGATAGGTGTGAGTGGCTAGGAAGCGTGTTAACTGTGTGTGTATATGAAACAAAGCCAGAGAACAACACAGAGCTGTAGAATTTCCAAGTTTTGTTAGTGGTTTTCAGGCCCTGTGCAAATAGGGCCCCACCACTGGTTTGCCAGTAGCTCTGTGGCTGTCCGTCTGTCCTCTTCCACTCTAGGGCCACAGCAGTCCTCGCCTCTGCTGATAGATTCCGAGCAGCAAGGGCCAAGTGTGTGTGTGGGCTCTGTGAGGGGACAGGTGTAGTCAGGTTTCATGTGACACTCTGTCACCACCATCTTTTTTTCTCTGTCATTGTTCACAGCTAAGTGGACTCTGAATTTTCCTTCTGTCACCTGTGGCTCTCTTTATTGGCTATGATAACCTCAGCAAATGACCTCATCATGAATAAGTGTAAGAAGAGTAGCAAATATACAGTCAAATGCAGGAAGAGGAAACCATAACTTTCTTGGGAAATGAAATTAAACACAATTGAGAATAGTGTACCCATCCTTAAAACCATGGAAGCGTTCTCCAAATTGCCCAAAGCTTGATTCATATTTGACTTGATTTAATCAGAATTTCTTTCCTTTAGAAAGAATAAGAAATATGTATGCCTTTTCATAGTAATTTAAAATTAATATTACAAGAACATCAGAGCTTAACTCCTTATGCTTGAATGTATAGAATTTAACCCACATTATGAAGTTAGAAGAGCTTTCTGGGTCACTCTGACAAGGGACCTGCACTATGAATGACATTATTTGAAAAATGTGTTTCAGATTTCACATACTTAATTTTTAGTAGCTCCTGTACTCAGATTCAGAGTGAACTTGTAGCTCCAACTTAAAAAGGAAATACACATATTATATAATTCAGAAAGAAAATGCCTGCTTTGGGGGTTGTGAAGTGTTTGCATAGTAGACCGATACCAATTTCATGTGCTGAATTGAGAGAAGAAATGGAAGCAGGAGGAAGGGGCTAGCTTGTATTCACCTGCCTTATTTCTTTACTTTATCATGATGAAATTTTAGAGCTTAAAACTTTATTTGGAATGGGATTTTATATAGAAATGCCCCAAATGGGAGAACACCCGCCTGTTATAGATATTGCTCTATGACAGGGGTCCCCAAACTTTTTACACAGGGGCCAGTTCACTGTCCCTCAGACCATTGGAGGGCCGGACTATAATAAAAACTATGAACAAATCCCTCTGCACACTGCACATAGCTTATTTTAAAGTAAAAAAACAAAACGGGAACAAATACAATATTTAAAATAAAGAAAAGTAAATTTAAATACTGGTCAACAAACTGACCAGTATTTCAATGGGAACTATGGGTGCAGATGCATCCTGTGCTCCTCTCACTGACCACCAATGAAAGGTGCCCCTTCTGGAAGTGTGGCGGGGGCTGGATAAATGGCCTCAGGGGGCTGCATGTGGCCCACAACTGTAGTTTGGGGACTGCTTCTCTATGAGATCAGTAGTTCTTAGCCAGGTGAATGGAGACTTCTTGTGCCCTGCACAGGTGAGGGACAGATGTTACCATCGTTAACTTCCTGAGCCTTACCAGAAAGCCTTTATAAATATCAGAGTGCCCAGAATGTGAGATTCAAAATAATAATAGTCAACGAGAGATCCTGCTTTAGATAACTTGGCTGTTGAGAAAAGTAAAAAAAAAGAAAAAAAAAAAGGTTTCTCAAAGTCCCAGGGTTGTTTTGGAGAGGGACAGTTAAATGATTATATATCTAGGATCGTAGGAATAAAGGCTAATATTCCCTTTCTTCTCTTGAGCACTTTGGTATATAGGTTAGATTAAGTTATCCCTTGATGCAGAGAGGATTAATCCGATGCCTCTGAGAGTGTCCACTCTGGAGGCTGACAGAGCAGATGGACTGAAGCCCTTACACTTACTGGGTGTGAGACGGTGGGCATGTGAATTAACAATGGTAATAATAATCATAGTAACTTCCTGTTGGAAACGTCATGAGGATTAGATGAGATTATGTATTTTCAGTGTTCAGCTCATTGCCTGGCACAGAGTAGGTACTCAGTAGTAAGGCAGCCTTTATTCAAGTTGTTCTTTGACCTATCTATCTTGTCCCTGTTGGTAGGTGTGAAGTGTGTTGAGAAACCTCGAAGAGTATTTGTTTTTGTGTTATTCTGGTTTCCTGATGTGAGATTCACTTTTCTTTTGTTAGTCTTCCAAAAGAGCAGTCTGGGTATAAACGATGACAAATATATTTAGTTGTATGATAGAACATGATTTACAAAGGACTTTCATTAATAACTTATTCAAATTAGGCTTCTCCAGATGTAGCTGAATACTTATCAAGGCAATTTTATTGCTGGTGTCTTGTTTGGGTTGTCTTGTTTTAGAAAGTCCTAAAAACCAGCCAACTGAGTTGGCAGTGTGGGCCCAGGCCATTGGGCATCTGTAAGGTGGGAGACCCAGGTGGGCTGAGTTTTATAGCAGACCCAGCTTTGCCCACAAGAGGAAACCTGGGATATAGAAGAAATAAAGGAAATGTACCGTATTCTTCGCTTCATAAAATACACCTGACCATAGATACACATAGGGCTTTAAGGAGGAAAATAAGAAAAAAAAAACCTGAACCAAATGGTGTGTTAAAATATTTAATAAAATACGTATTTTTAGCTCCATAAGCTGCATGGGCATTTTCCCCTCCACTTTTGGGGGAAAATGTGCATCTTATGGAGCAAAAATTACGTAGGTAGGTTGCATTAGTTTCCTATTGCTGCTATAACAAATTGCCCCAAAATTAACAGCTTGAAGCAACACAAATTTATTATCCTACAATTCTGGATGTTAGAAGTTTGACACAGGTATCAGTGGATTAAATTCAAGGTGTTAGAAGGGTTATATTCCTTTCTGGAGATTCTAGGGAAAATCTATTTCCTTGGCTTTTCTAGCTTCTAGAGGCTGCTTGAATTCCTTGGCTTGTGGCCCCTTCCTCTATCGTTAGGCCCATGAACACTGCATCTTTTGGCTTTGCTTTTCCATATTCATACCTCCTTCTGGCTTCCCCTTCTGCCTCCCTCTTCTACTTTTAAAGATCCATGTGGTTACATTGGGCCCACCCAGATAAATTATGGTAGTCTCCCTACTTTAATATCAGCTGATTAACAACCTTTATTCCTCATTTCCATGTAATTTGACATAGTGACCATCCTAGGAATGAGGACTTGGATATCTTTAGGCCTTTATACACTTTACCACAGCAGGTGAGCTGGTTGGCATTCACCATGGGGGAAAAACGGGTCAACCTCTGGTTTGCAGATAGAGCAAATGGTTCAGTTGCTCCCTTTGAGGAAAGCAGTCAGCTCAGCTGGATACATTATTGGGAGAAGCGTATCTGGCTTTGCTCTTTGTACACAGTGAAACCTTGCTTTTCCTGGTCTGGCACTGCCCCTCACCCTTTCTTCCCCTCCCCCTACCTCCCAAAGCCTCTAAATTGAACCGAACATAAAACCATGAAGTCATTTTTGACAGTTCCTATAATTAGTAGCTTAGCAGTGGGAGGAGAGGGCTTTAAAAATTATTGTGAAACAACATAATTGCTGCATAAAAATATAACGTAGGATTGTAGGAAGTCAGAAGTAAAAATCCACTGTTTCAATTCTTCATTCTGGTGTTACCTTTTGTAAGGGGCTAGTATGTCTCTCCCAGGGAGTTTCTTTGCACTGAAAACACATATCTCTATATATTTTACACCAGTGGAACACACTGTAGATCAGGGGTCCCCAAACTACGGCCTGCGGGCCGCATGCGGCCCCCTGAGGCCATTTATCTGGCCCCGCCGCACTTCCGGAAGGGGCACCTCTTTCATTGGTGGTCAGTGAGAGGAGCACAGGATGCATCCGCACCCATAGTTCCCATTGAAATACTGGTCAGTTTGTTGATTTAAATTTACTTGTTCTTTATTTTAAATATTGTATTTGTTCCTGTTTTGTTTTTTTACTTTAAAATAAGCTATGTGCAGTGTGCATAGGGATTTGTTCATAGTTTTTATATAACCCAGCCCTCCAATGGTCTGAGGGACAGTGAACTGGCCCCTTGTGTAAAAAGTTATGCATATAGAATGTGGCTTTTTAATTTAATTTTTAAAATTTTTCTATTATTATTATTATTATTTATTTTTTGTAATTTTCTGAAGTGAGAAGCAGGGAGGCAGAGAGACAGACTGGAATCCACCCGGCATGCCCACTAGGGGGCGATGCTCTGCCCATCTGGGGCATTGCTACGTTGAAACAAGAGCCATTCTAGCACCTGAGGCAGAGGCCATGGAGCCATCCTCAGTGCCCAGGCCAACTTTGCTCCAATGGAAAACCCTGTCTGTGGGAGAGAAAGAGAGAGACAGAGAAAAAGGAGAGGGGGAAAGGTGGAGAAGCAGATAGAGCTTCTCCTGTGTGCCCTGGCCGGGAATCAAACCTGGGACTTCCACATGTTAGGTTGGCGCTCTACTGCTGAGCCAACCGGCCAGGGCTTTAATTTTTAATTTAGTGATGTATCTTAGTTACTTTCTCATGTCTGTTTGTAGAGATTGTTTGTATTTCTTTTAGCCACTGCAAAGCATTCAGCTCAGTGAATGTATGGTAATTCATGGAATTAATAAACCATAACTTACTTAACCAGTAATTTATTTAACCGGGCCCTATGAGAGACATTTGGATTGTCCAGTTTTTCTTTTACAAATGGTGCTCTGCACATATTGTGCGCATTTATGCAAATCTATCTTATAGTTGAAAACTGTCTATAAGTGATATTTAAGTAGAATTCAGTTGACAAGAGTGGGGATTTAAAATTTTGCTTAGTGTTAGCAAACTGCCTTCAAGATTGAGCCACATTGATACACCCACAGCAGGGCGTGAGGGCTGCCATTTTCTTGCACCTTTGCCATTAGGAATGAATATCACGTTCCTCTTTTCTTACCAGCATTTTATTTTTGGAAGAAAAATGGCATCTCACTTTAATTTCTATTTTTAAAATTGTGAATGAAGTTAAAAATACGTTTTGCATATTTACCATTTGTATTTCCAAATCAATTGGGCTTTTTAAATTAATGTTTGACAAGAATTCTTTTTATAATAAGCCAATTAGTTTTTCATTATGTGGGGCAGTATTTTGTTCATTTCTGGCGTGCAGTTTTAGAGGGAAGAAGTGGTGAACATCATTTACGGTCACAATCATCAAAGTAAGGTCTTTTCCCATGAAGGCTCCTTTAGCTTAAATGGGCTTAAGAGTCAGATTCCCCTTACATCCTTGCATAAAAATTTAGCATTGGTTTCAAATGAGGCTCCGGAATTTTGTCTGTTGCTGTCTCAGACCACGCCATGGGGCGAGCCACAAGTTGCTCTGTGTTTGTGTTGTCTGCTTTGTGGGAGGTACAGCAGGTGTGGGTGTCTATGTGAGCCATGTGATGTATGCACTTCCTCTTCCTGGAATCTTCATCCAGCCAGAATCAAGCAGCCCTTTCTCTGAGAGCCTCGGCTAGGCAGAGCCCTTGTTTTCACTTCCCTCACCTTCCCTCTGGTTTTAGGTCGTGCTCTGAAGCAGATGTCAAGCTTGTGTAGAGACTCATTCTATGGTGGTTCTGGTTTGGACCCTCTGTCACCATCCATGGTATGGTGCTGTTGGTTTTTAAGGCAGTTTTATGCAGTATTTTTTTTTTAATCAAGTGGACAAAGAACAGCAGTACTTTTTTGTCTCATAAATGAAGCACTTAATGTCAGAAGGTTATTTTAGTTCAAAAGACACTGGATTATGAATGGCATAATAAAATGTATCCAGTTAAATATTAATTTCTTTTTTTTTTTTTTTTTACAGAGACAGAGAGTCAGAGAGAGGGATAGATAGGGGCAGGCAGATGGGAACGGAGAGGGATGAGAAGCATCAATCATCAGTTTTTCGTTTTGACACCTTAGTTGCTCATTGATTGCTTTCTCACATGTGCCTTGACCGCGGGCCTTCAGCAAACCGAGCAACCCCTTGCTGGAGCCAGCGACCTTGGGTCCAAGCTGGTGAGCTTTGCTCAAACCACATGAGCCCGCGCTCAAGCTGGTGACCTCGGGGTCTTGAACCTGGGTCCTTCATATCCCAGTCTGACGCTCTCTCTACTGCACCACCACCTGGTCAGGCAAATATTAATTTCAAGTCTACTATTACATAGCATAAAGTATTTTTAAACTTACATGAAGGATGTGCTTCATGGTCATGCTTTATGAATGGGATGAAGACTTACTCTTCAAGTATAGAGCGTTTATCAGAATGTCCATCCAAGTGACAGAAAGAACTGAGCCTCAAGAGTCATCATAGGGCCGCATTATGCTGGAAAAATGGAAATTCTGTGCATCAGAGTGATCTAAAAAAAGAAAAACAAGAATTCAGTATTTATAAGAGAATAAGTCCTACCTCAGTATACTTAGACTTTAAAATTCACTTGCTCCTTTCTGTGCTAAATATAATAATCCCACAGTTCCAATAATTAATAGTGCTCACACTGTTAATGTGAGCCCATTACCCTAGAATGATTACAGCTGTCTCACAGTTTCCCCTTGAAGTTTTCACTGAATGAAGCATTTCAGAGTGACAGTTTTTAAAATAGAAGACATAGTAAGCCTCATTCTGATTTTATGGCAGTGGAATAATATGAAAAAAATATGAATTGCTGCAATTACCCTCTTAGAATACTGAGCATCAATTCACATTTGAATTAAAGTACAGGGAAACTTTTTCTTTTTTTAATTTTCCATTGATTTGAACTAGAGAAAGGGAGAAAGGGCAAGGAAAGGAGGGAGGGAAGGAGGGAGACAGAGATACACCCACTTAGTTCCGTTTAGTTGTTCACTCACCGGTTTCACCTCGGATGTACCCTACCTGGGATTGAGCCTGCAGCCTTGGTGTGCCAGGGTGATGCTCTCTCCACTGCACCACCCGTCCTGGGCCCGAATCTCCTTTCAATATCCTCTGTCACAGTGGCTAGAAAAATGGACATACATAATGCAATACATTAAGCAGTAGAGAAAAATTCTTTTATTGAAGCCCAAAAGTGTTGAGTGAGATTTGGAGATTGTAGTTTTAATAGAGCTCTAAATGGTGCTTCCTTATTATAAAATGAAAAGGGCCACAATGGTTAAGTTTTTTACTTATTTCTTTTGTTTTTCCTGAGAAACTACAACCCATTTTCTCCCCAATGCTTATTCTTTCATTTGTCAATATTTACAGAAACCAGGACATCATATGCAGATGCCAGAAACCTTTTTAAGACAAGTGAAAAGTCTAAAATGGCCCAAGCTTTGGGTTGTTTCTAAAATTCCTAGCTCGTGATCTGCTGTGTCACTGCAACTTTTGAGAGTCAGGGTGTGATAATCCAGAAACCCACCGCTTGGAGCAAGATGGCATAGAGCAGCCTGGGTTTGATCCTTCGGAGGCCGGGATGCAACTGAGTGTGTTAGTGCTAGGTGCCAGGCACGTGGGCAGCCCTTTGTGAGTGCCTTCTGTGTGTCCTGCAGAGAACAATATCTGCAGGTGAGTTTCCGATGCACTTTGCTTTTTTCCATTATTCAGGATGTGCAGTCCCTTGATGCCTGCAAAGAATAGTCAACGCCTCTTGCTTCTAATGACTTGTAAATCAAAACTGCCCTGTGGTTGTTAATGACCCTGGTTATTGCCTCTGTGTTATCATGCCTTCCCCACATCTCCACTGGAGAGAATCAGGTAGGACTTTCCAGGTTAGAGGCATAATGATTAAAATGGACAGATAAAATTCTAAGTCAGAGTTAAGTGTCTGGTGTGGTCACTGATGAAAATACAATCAACTTGTTCCACTGAGCGTTTATAGCTTTGCAGTTCTCTTTTAGGGTCATTGAGTGGAATTTCCAGAACCTGGTCTGATGTTGAGAAATACAATTTTCTTATTCAACTTGTGACAACCCGTGTTTTTGAGAAAAGTTGTCCATTTTTCTGTTTTGTTTTCCCTAGTAGCTAAGGCAGTACCCTATCCATGCTGGGTGCTCAGGATTGGGTTTGGAGAATCAGAAGGGGCCAAGTAACACAGCTCCTGCTACAGTTTCTCCTGAGTGCCAGGCCTCGAACCCACCTGCTTTTCTTTGCTTTTCCTCGAAGCTTCTATGGCCTAGGAACATGAAAGCAGTATTTCCCAAATGTTAGTATGTATCAGAATCATGGGGAGGCAGTGGGGAGTTGCTCAGTGGGTAGACACTTTGTTTTGCAAGATGAAAAAGTCCTAGAAATCTGTTGCACAACAGGCCCTGGCTGGTTGGCTCAATGGTAGAGTGTTGGCCCGGCATGTGGAAGTCCTGGGTTCGATCCCCGGCCAGGAGAAGTGCCCATCTGCTTCTCCACCCTATCCCCTCTCCTTTCTCTCTATATTTCTCTTCTCTCCTGCAGCCAAGGCTACATGGGAGCTAAGTTGGCCCGGACACTGAGGACGACTCCATGGCTTCCTCCTCAGGTACTAGAATGGCTCTGATTGCTTAGGAACAATGGCCCAGATGGGCAGAGCCTCACCCCCTAGTGGGCATGCCGGGTGGATCCCAGTCAGGTGCATGCGGGGAAGTCTATCTGTCTGCCCCCCACCCCCGCTTCTCACTTTCACTTTGGAAAAAAAAATCTGTTGCACAACAATGTGAATATAGTAAACACTGCTGAACTGTACATTTAAAAATAGTTAAGATGGTGAAGCCTTGGCCAGGTAGCACAGTGGATAAAGTGTTGAGCCGGTATGCCAGACGTCATAGGTTCCACCCCCCAGTCAGGGCATGTGTGAGAAGTAATCAATGAGTGTGCAATTAGATGGAACAACTAGGTGAAACAATGAGTTGTTTCTCTTCCTCCCCTTCTTATCACCCCCTTCTCCTTTCCTCTCTCTTTTTCTCTCTCTCAAGTCCATGGAAAAATGAAAAAAAAATTGAGTTGGATATAGAAGGATACATTTACCACAACCCATACATTAAGGTTTGTATATAGCACCATATATAAATTGTACTTCAGTTAAAAAAGAAAAACTCCCAAATAGACATCCCCAGGTCTGGGGCCCGACACTGCCTGGCTGTCAGTCTCCCTGCCGGAGGCTGCAGGTCTGGGATCGCACATGAAGCTGGCCCGACTCAGCTGCTCTGCGTACCCACCTTGCTCTGCATCTTCCTGTCCCTGCTTAGAGTCGAAGCCCAGGACAGTGCATAATTTGTGGGAAGAGCAAGGCAGTCTGATAGTTAGTGACATCAAGTGTAGAGGCTGAAGGAATCACTAATTGTGGGGCCATCAGCTTTTGTTTCATTGTGTGTACTTTCTGAGTCAAGGCCTTCCCCATTGGCAGAATCAGGAGAAACCCATCACCCGGCACAAAGCATAAATCAATAACAATTTATACCGTGGGCATAGAAAGCAAGAATTCTCTTCTTGGCGTGCATCAGTGGTTACAATAGAAGCGAATCAGGTGGTGGAATTCCTCTCAGTTTTAGGCGCAGAATCATTTTATTACTAGTAGAGCCCCTCATACTTCATTCCTTCATCATTTTGTTCCTGAGCTGAAGGTGCTTGTAAAATTACCCTCTGGGGTTTCAGTTGGGAATTTTAGATTTTCAAAACGATCTGTTCTCACTGAGCTTTATATCACCAAGAAGTTAAGAGAGGTACAGCAGTGACCTGTGAGTGACCTGCCAAGCTCACATGCGAGGTTTGGGGAAGGGAGGGCTTGCTCCTGTCCCCCACATCATTCGAATGTGCATTATGGCGCTGTTTTTGCAAAGAAATAACAAATGGTGGAAAGTGTAGAAATGAATTGGGAGGTCATTAAAGGTGCAGAGTGGTACTGTCCATTGAACTTGCTGCTGTGCTGCTGTGGTGTGCAGAATGTGGCTCATGCCACTGAGGAGCTGCATGATAATTTTATTTAGTTTTAATGGCTTCCCGTGTCCCATGGCTGCTGCCCTGGGCAGTGCTGTGCTCAGTGGAGACTGGACGAGGCTGGACGAGGCTGGCTGAGCGGCAGGGGGAAACGTGAGGAAGGGGTCAGGTTGAGAAAGCCTTCAGTGTTGGGCTGAGTGAGTGGACGGTGTTCTCTGCACAATGGGATGGCGTTGGAGACTGTTGTACCGAGATGCGTTTTGGGAAGAACACTCCGGGGGAGTGTTGCTGGACACAGCATAAGAGGAGGAGTCCAGAGCAGGGAGATAGCCCATGAAATGTTAGGAATTAGACAGTGATGTGCCTGAGGCCTGGAGTGTGAGAGCCGGGATGGGGAAGGGGGGATGCGTGGACCAGGTGAACGTCTGGATGTTGAGGTGCTGGGGAGGGGTCAATCAACCTGTGGACCGTGAGCCCGGAGGACTGAAAGAATGGGGGCAAAACAGAGAACTCAGGATGCCGCTGGGACCCTTGTAACGTGTGTGCGGATCCGAGCAGAGGGAGGTAAGATCGTAACAGCTCTTTTCCCGGTTGAACGCTGCCTTCCCATGTGCCTCTTCCCGGCCGCGTTTTCTCGCCCGCGGTTTCCCGAGATAATTCCACCTGCAGGCATTTTCGGCCAGTTCCACCTGCCACTTTCAGTGCTTTCCCTTTTATCTGTCTACCACCGACTTTTACTCTTTCCCTTTGCTTCTCGTGCCCTGGCGATAAGTCACTGTTTGCTCTCACAGATAGAGCTAACAAACCAAGCCACTGTGTGCCGAGCAAGGCTGCAGGTGCCATTCCCGTCCTCTGTGTGCCTCACACAGAGCCCCGCGTGCCTATTTACTGAATAAAATAAAAGGAGGTTCGTGGGTCATTTCCCTGCCCCCTCCCCGGTGCCCGTCGGTCTCCCTCACACTGGACCAGGGCTGTCGGAGTCTTCCAGAATGTTCTTCAGTGCCCATCGCATTTACCCAGGGTCAGACCATTGGTTAATCCCTTTGGGGCGTGGGTTATATTCCGAGGTTCATCACTTCCAAAGGGGAAAGCCACGTGAATCCTTCGTTGAACTCATACTTCAGTGTCAGGTACTATTTTTGTTGATGGAGGCACAACAGTGAACAAAATACAGTTCTGGTTCTTGTGAGCTAACGTTCGACAACGGGGAGATATGATAAATTGGTATGTGATCAATACAATTGAGAGTGATTTGTACCAAGAGAAGTAGAGCCAAGGAGGAGCGAATAGTGACAGGGAGGTGGTGGCAGTCAGGAAGCTGCCTTGGTTAGGGACAATGAAGTAAAGATCTGAATGGAGTGGGGGAGGGAGCCATGCTGAAATCTGGAAGAAGAAGAAGAGTGATAATAGTAGGTGCAAAGGCCCTGAGGCAGGCAGGTAGGAACCTGAAGGTGGCTGGTTGGGGATGAGTGAAGAAGGGAAAGGAGCATTGTGGGAAGGAAAAATGAGAGGAGTAATGGGGCAAGATCACACAGGGCCTCACAGGCCCTGGGAGGACTTGGCAATGTATTCTGAATGATGTGGGGAGGGTTTTGAGTATACAAGTTCCATAATCTACTGTATGATTTCAGATGCTTTCCGGCTGCTGTGAGGAGGGGGTGGAGACTAACCTGGAGGCTGCTGCAGTAACTAAGTGAGAGGTGATGGCGCCTTGTGCCTGCCAGAGTGGTGGGGCTTGTGTGAAGTCGTCAGATCTGAATACAGTCTGCAGGGTTTGCTGATGGGTGGGCTGTGGGGTAGAGCACGAGCAAGAGTGTTGGGGAAGGTGCCAAGGCTTTGGCCGAGTGACTGGGAAAGCGAAGTTGTCATTTACTGAGACAGGGAGGATAGCACTGCGGAGGTGTGACTCTAAAGGTCTGGTTCGGACATACAAAGTTTGATGTTCTTGTTAGATAATATGCTGATTTTTCTGTTCCTGCTGTAACAGGTTGTCACAGACTTCTCAGTTTAAAACAACACATATTTACGATCTAACAGTTCTGTGGGTCAGACGTCCGATCTGATCTCACTGAGCTGCAGTCAAGGTGTTGGTAGGTCTGTGTTCCTTCCTGGAGGCATTGCAGGTGAATTTGCTTCCTTGCCATTTCTGGGTTCTAGAGGCTTCCTGCTTCCTTTGGCTTGTGGCCCCTTCCTCCATCTTCAAAGCCAGTGATGTTGCATCTCTGATCATACTTTCGCGGTTACATTTCCTCCTGAGCACCACCAGGAAAGAGTGTCTAATTACAGGAATGCGTGTGATCATGTTGGGTAATCCACCTGGATAATCCAAGCTACTCTCCCCATCTCAGAGCTCTGAACTGGATCACATCTGTGAAGCCTCTTGTGTCATGGGCGTCTGTTACTCTGCCGGCCACAGATAGCCTAGGGGAAGATGGCAAATAGCTGGATGCACAAAGCTGGAGTTCAGGAGAGAAGGCTGCACTTGAGATATTAATTTATATCAAGTCATAAATCAGAGTAAAAAAATGGTTTAGAGTCCTGGCATCAGATGGGCTCTCCACGGGAGTGGCCCAGTCCTAACGTCAAAGCCACTTACCGTCTGACCTCAGCCAGACTTCCCTGATCATCGCGTTACCCCTGCTGTTGGAATGTCCCCTCCTTTCTCTGGCTGTCCTAAGTGCTGCGGTTGGGAGTCTCTGCCCAGAGCCTGTCTCTGTGCAGGCCTCCCTGGTGACCCAGGCCATGGCCTTCCTTATGTCCTGGTTTGACTTTGTATCACGTGACATTTTCTTTTTTAATGTTTAAATAGCTTTGTTGAGATCTAATTCCCATGCCAGATAATGGACCTACTCAGAGTGTCTTATTCTGGGGTTTTTATTATGTTCACGGATACATGCCACCACCACCACCACAATTCTAGACCATGTTCATAACCTCGGGAAGGAACCCCCTACCCTGGGGCTGCCATCCCTGGTGCCACCCATCCTCCTAACCCCTGCAACTGCTGACGTTCTGTCTCTGTAGATCTCATGTAAATGGAATCAAACAAATGTGGTCCTTTGTGACTGGCTGTCCATTTGAATTTTTTTTCTTTTTATTTTATTTATTTTAGAGAGGAGACACAGAGTGAGAGAGAGAGAGAGAGAAAGAGAGAAAGGGGGGGAGGAGTTGGAAGCATCAACTCCCATATGTACCTTGAGCAGACCAAGTGCAGGGTTTTGAATGGTGACCTCAGTGTTCCCAGGTCGATGCTTTATCCATTGCGCCACCACAGGTCAGGCCCATTTGAATTTTAAATCTAGATTTTGTCCTTGCACATTCAGGCTTTCTCCGTTTTTCTTTAGTTTTAATCATTCAGTCCTTAAATTATTTTTATTGAACACCAATTAAAAAACCATCCCTTTGTATTGGCATTCTAAGTTTCTTTCAATTGGTTTTTAGAGAGAGAGAGAGAGAGAGAGAGAGAGAGAGAAATATGTATTTTTTGTTCACCCAGAAATGAAACCCTGGGTTTGGCAGGATTCCTGTCACTAAGGAGTTCTGATCAGGAGAAGCTGGCCACCACATGGCCACCACTGTCCACAGCAGTCTCTCCTCCGGATCCTGGAGGTGCCTTCTGAGCCCATGTCCAGCTCAGACGACCAGCGTTCCTCTCCCAAAAAAGACCTGACATTCCTGCTCGGATGGGAATGCGACGTGCAGTCACATCAGTACAATCTGATAAGTTCCAGGCTGGGTGCGTACTGAGTGTGTAGGGATCCTCTGAGGACGGGGCCACCCCTGCCCGCGGGGGTTGAACCGTCTCAAATGGTGAGTTGGGACTTACCAGTTTCACCCAGGGCTAGGAGAAAGATCCGGGCGCTCAGCGCTGGCGGTTGCTATTTAGTTGAAGGCAGAGACCACATCTTAAACGTCCTTATATATCCGCTATCTAGTGTGGTGCTTTGCTCATTGTGGGCTGCGGTGGTGGTAACTCTCTGCCATGCTGCCTGCTCACCACTCAGCCCACTCTAAGGGTGGGGGCCTTTTTATGTCTTAAACCTTTGCTTTTCCTCTTCCCAAAGGCTAAGAGGGCTAGAATGGGTCTCCAGGGAGTTTATTCTCCACCTATCCTGGGCCTTTCGAGAGCGTGGCTGGCAGGCCTGCTGTTCCTGTCATTCTAGACCAGAGCTGGCCTTCTGGGGCTGGTTGGTGGGCTGTCTGTCCAATTCACTGTCCATGCTGTTTGTGTTTATCTCTTGTGGTTCCTGGATCTGCATGTGACACCTGGCTGAGATGTTTTTGGAAATTATTGGACTCCCTTTCTGATGCAGCTCCAGATCCGGGACCTCAAAGTCAGGGCCGTGGCCACCAGCGGCCTCAGTGTCATTGTTGCTGGGGGGCGGGGAGGGGCTGGGAAAGGCTCCTGGGCTGGGCACACAGCTCCCAGCGGGTGCTGCGATGAGGAGGGAGGGGCACGGGAGGGGCGGGCTTTAACAGTGACTTCTAGATGAGCATGCCCATGGGTACTGCCACGTGGCCCCTGTGGAAGCCACAGAGAGCAGTGGCCCTGTACTAAGTGTTTCCTCTGTGCCCGGCGCTGGCTCACTGCCCTCTGTGCTTGTCTTTCGGGCCCTCAGCCGGCAGTCCTCTGAGCTGGGGCCGCCACCTTCGTTTCAGACAGGGCTCCGAGCCTGACTGCTCAAATGCAGTGATTGGCTCTCCCCCGATGACTTGCCACCTCCCCAAGCTTGGGGGATCGCGGTCTTTGTTTTGGTGGCCTCTCTCTTTTTCTTCTCAAGACTTCTATCTCTGCATTAACGAGCTTCCTGTGACTTTGGGAGTGTGACCTGGGCTGCTTGTGCAGTGACTGCCAGAGCAAGGCTGTGGTGACTCGTGCCTCTCTGGTTCACACAGCGTTGCTTTCAGGACGTCCTGTGAGCCCGGGCTGGATCTGGTGCAGAAGGGCTAGACTTGTGCTAATTGAGATAATGTCCTAAAGCATCTGCCAGAGCGCCTGGCCCTGGGCCCCTCTTGTGTGCCCCCCCCCCCAGTCCTGGCTGCAGGCTGATGCCGGAACCACTCAGGTGCGTGGCTCGTGGGCTCCCGGTTCCTGCATGCGGTGGCCAGGCTCTCACTGCTCTGAGTCAGGAGCCACGGCTGTGTCTGCTGCTGCTGCTTGCATTTTTGTGAGTGTCCTTTCTTTAGATTTTTCTTTGCTCCTTCTCAACTCCTTTCTTTTCTGCTTTCACTTAAAAATGATTTTCAAGCCAGACATGTGGAAATTTGAGAAGGACTGATGGCTGCTAGTTCCTGTGAATGCGCTCCTTGAATCCTCTCAGTATAATTAATTATTCCTGGTGACCTTGGCTGATGACAAATGTCCCGCTACCCCACCTGCTACCTTCTTTCCTCCCCAGCAGTGACTTCCTTCTACCTTCCAGGGTGTGCTTTATTTAAAATGAACCTTTCTGCAGGTCGGCCCCTTTGCTCAGGAAGAGCAGCTGTCCCTCCAGTCTATGAGAGCCAGGTGTGCCGGGTGTGTGTGTATGTGTGGTTAGAGCCAGCCAGCCAGCCAGCCAGCACAGCCATGGGAGGCAGCCGCGGGACTATGATATCAGTGGCAACCAACTCAGCATCTCCGAAACGGCAGCTGGGGCCAGCCCGCTGTGTGGACGTGCTTGCACTTGAACCTGTTAAGGATGAGCAACAACTTCTTTGTCGGGTCCCCCTGACAGTGGCCTCATTGTACCTACCTCCAGGTCCCCTGAATAGTGTGGTGGCCTTCAAGGCACATTTGGCCAGCCATCTTTGGACGTGGCTCCCTAGAGACGATAGTGCATGTGAAGAGCCTTCAATAGCCGTCCTGCATCAGGGCCAAGGGGCATCATCTGGACAAGACACCATCCGAAGACGTGTCCGACAACAAGTTCCCTGGTGTGACTTCCGACCAGAGGACTCATGCGTTCAACCAAGAGACCCTCCATTCAGGCCTCCTTTTGGCGAATCAGAGACAGGCACAAGAGAGACTGTCCCAGAGGAGAACAGCCGCCTGTGCTCAGCGTGGGAGGACAGTCGGTCATCAGGAGCTGCCCCTTCGCATGCATGTAACAAACTTTATGTCCGCATATGTTCTCAGGGGAAGTGACCCCCCCCCCCATGTGATAGGGAGCGCCTTGCACTCGATAGTTATGCAATGAAAATGTTTTATTGGGGGGTGAGGGACAGAAATGCCAAGTGGTGAAATTTGCTGAACTGCTGGCCGTCTTCGTGTACTGACTTGTGTACAGAGCTGGACTGGGTCTTTGAATGTAGCTACCCCAGTTCTCATGACCTTGGGCTATTAGATGGGGCTTTTCGGGATGTAAAATATTACTAATGTGAAGATAGTCTATGAGCCTTGGTTTTATGATTTCCATAAGTGTAGTCAACACAGTTACACCATTATCATGAGAACTGAAAAACAAATTGGTTCAGTAGTTGGTCCCTGGGCACTTGCACCTCTGAGACACTCAGACCCCTTGCCTCTCCTCCAGTTGTCACTGTGCTTATCTATTTGTCCCCTTTGTCTTTCACTTATGTGCTCTTCCAGTCTTTCTGCCCCCCCCCCCCACCCTTGGTCCGTGTTTCAACTTCACATTTCTGTTTCTTCTGGAACCTCTTATTGTCTGATAAACACACTTCTGTTGACTCTTCTCCCCTAGTGACCAGAAGCAGACTGGCCCTGGTGGCCATTACTGCTTGCCATTGCATGTTCCATGTAGTAGTGGGGATGGGAGTAAGTCGCACAGGAGGATGCACGTTCCCCGGTTACTCCTGCACTCTGTTGCTGTACGTCAGGACATTTCTCTCATTTGAGGATATTGAGGGTGGTGCTTTGGGTCTTTTTCTCCACCATCCACCTTTCTGTGGCCCTCAGAATACCAGCTGTTCTTCTTGACATGGCTGGGTCTCCTGTGAAGGCATTCTCTGGACAATGTTTGCTTCTTGTCATTCAAGACCAAGGTTCTTTGGTACGACTCAGTTCACTCTGTGCCAACGTAACCATGTACAGGGAGAGATGCCAGGCTTTCAGATGATTGAGCTTCAATGTGCTTGCTGCTGGAAGGGAATTTGATACTTTGGCTCTGGTTATACTTTTTTTTTTTTTTTTTTTTGTATTTTTCCGAAGTTAGAAGTGGGGAGTCAGTCAGACTTCTGCATGCTCCCAACTGGGATCCACCCGGCACACCCACCAGGGGGCGATGCTCTGCCCATTTGGGTCATTGCTCCATTGCGGCCGGAACCATTCTAGCACCTGAGGCAGAGGCCATTGAGCTGTCCTCAGTGCCCAGGCCAACTTTACTCCAGTGAAGCCCTGGCTGCAGGAAGGGAAGAGAGAGACAGAGAGGAAGGAGAGGGGGAAGGGTGGAGAAGCAGATGGGTTCTTCTCCTGTGTGCCCTGACCAGGAATCAAACCTGGCACTTCCACATGCCGGGCCGATGCTCTACTGCTGAGCCAACCAGCCAGGGCCCGGCTTTACTTTTTTGGATTTTGAGGATAGTGACTCAGTGTGTTCTGTTTTCCTGCTGATGCTTATTGACTTGGGTAGAGGATGGCTATTGCAGCCCTCTTAATCCTTGTAGATCCCTCGCCCCTGCATGTCTGTGATGTTAGGGCTCCGGCATGGACCTCCCCGTTCCACAGGAAAAGGGCTTCTACAGGGTTTGGCTATGCAACTGCACAGGCTTCTCCCCTGTGCTCAAATCTAAGGAGTCAGCCCTTTGAGTTGAGACACTAGGTTAATAGGTATTTACAAATAAACAGGTCGTTAGTAGGTCCAACTGCTAATATTGGCCCCGGGTCTCTGAAGACCAGGTCTTATTTAAGAACGAAGGTCATTGTGAACAAAGAAAGGTAGATTGGATGTACTCTGCGAAAAGAAAGGTAGGAGTGAGGCTCCGGACCGGGGAGTAGATTTGGGGAGCATGGGGTGGAGTGAAACCTGCAGTAGGGCAGTGAATGGACTCCGAAGAGAAATGTCTGTTTCGTGGTTTTTCCTGGAACCGACCCAAACTGTAGTTGAATTACATATGTGTGTTGAATAAAACAGATTGCAATGTCAGTCTTGCTTGGAACTTACATTTGTATTGAAAGATTCAAAGAAGAGATGGAAGCCCAAGTTTAGCATTTCAGCCACAGAGGTTTCCCCTTGAGAAGACCGGTGAACAGCAGTCACAGTTCTGTTTCTGATCTGGGCTTCACTGTAGTGTCATGGACATGCTGCTCCCTGCTGGACGAGAGCAGAGGTGGGGTTCCAGGCAGGGCGCCTGCGGATGGATGCTGGCTGACCGCCCAGACTGCCCCCATGGGGGCAGTGGAGGCTCTCCCTCACACAACCTCAGACCCTGGTTCCTGAGAGGCCCTGAGGACACCCTTCTAAGAATCCTAGGACAGCATGGACCGCTTCTCTCTGGAAGAATGCCCAGACATAGAAGTTTAATATAAAAATATCAAGGGCTGTGGTAGATATCTTAAGGAGCGTCCATAGGACCTAGATTAAGAACCCGTGTTCTGGGGCACAGGTCACTACTAAGCTACCAAGGAGTCCCCAAACCCCAGCCTACCATGTGGCTCTTTCCTGCTCATCAAATTCACTCGTCATCATGCCGTTTGCTAATAGGCATGATAAGTCACTCGATTTTTTGTAGTGCCAGATGCCCTGAGGTGTGCACGTGATGGAAATATTGAGTCATTTTTGTTTTTATTAAAAAACCTCATTATTCCAAAGCCCACTTCTCTTTAAAACACATTTTAATTCCATTTTATCTTCAAGTTTGCATATGTTTTTATGGTGGGGCTGGCTCATTTGCAAAGATCTCTGGGGGATGGGGTATTTAAAGCTTCTTCTTGCATAAGTCTTACAGACTTTCTCAGTATGCTGAGACCCTTATTTTCAGTATTCTTCTGAGAGGGAGAGACCCCTTGTTCACCTCAAGACAGTTGTCACTGCTTCACAAGCAGTGACCCCTAGGGACCGGAGGGTGTGGGCATGCAGGGGCCCCCGGGACGGAAGCAGAACTTGGGGAGGGTGGGTGGGCACGTGGGCCAGATTATAGAGAACAGTCGCAGAGCCAGGGATGCTTAGTACTGTTTTGGGTTTTATCTCAAAGTAGCAGAATCAACAAATCCTTGACCCCAAAGGGGAAGAAGGCTTTCTGCTTTTAGAACTCCATCAAATCCTGGCTCTTCAGACCCTTCATTGCTTGCGGTGCCTGCTAACAGGTGCTTTACGGATGTTGGCATTTGAATTGACGTTGCCAATTGATGCCTTTCAAAATGAGTTGACTTGTTGAATAGTCCCGCTGTTTTCTTCACGAGCTGCCTTCATTTTGGACCCAAAACAGAAGGTGGTCTCACCTTTCTGCAAATGGACTGAGTTCGGTACGGTTGGAATTGTGGGTATCCTCTAAGATGGTCACTAACAATGTGATTACTGAGACCAGAGTTTTAAAATAAAACCCTAATTGTTTACTTGAGGTTGGGTAGGTGAATTTTTTTGCAAATCATACTGTAAGAGAAAGGGCAATTTCTCATAAGTGGTGGGAGACAGAATATTGCTGGATCCTTGTTTCAGCTCAGGGCAGAGTTTGCTAAGGGTCTGAGCCAAGCAGGCACATGTGTGGGGGGCTCCTTGTGGGATCCCCCGTCTTCTCTTGGCAGGACTTTGGGGCCCCAGGAGCCCTGGCCACAAGTCACTTGGAGTGAGTAGTTTCTGGGGCTTGTGTATCAGTCTCAGTTCTCTCTGCTGCAGCCAGGTGTCTTGGGTAGTGCATCACCCAGGTGCACAGAGGTCACCAGCTTGATCTCAGGGCCACTGACTCTATCTCAAGCTTACCAGCCTGATCTTGAGGGCCAGCTTGACCCCACAGTCACTGGTTTGAGCCCTAGTCAGGGCACGTATGGCAAGTAATTAGTGGGTACACAACCAAGTGTAACAAGTTGATGCTTCTTTCTCTCTCTCTCCCCTACTTCCCCTCTTCCTTCTTCTCTCTCAAAAAGAAGAAAGAATTTTTCTTTATAAAGCTTATGGCTGCTTCTCTTGAGCTATTGAATTGTTGAGTTTGTGAAAACAAGTAGTTTCAAGCAGGAATGATTGCACTCATAATGTAGCTACCTTGTTGAGATGTTTGTGTACATGATAATACCTTGACTTTTTTTTTCTTCTTGATTTTAGAGAGAGGGGAAAGA
This sequence comes from Rhynchonycteris naso, assembly GCA_037038555.1. Classification (NCBI taxonomy): domain Eukaryota; kingdom Metazoa; phylum Chordata; class Mammalia; order Chiroptera; family Emballonuridae; genus Rhynchonycteris; species Rhynchonycteris naso. Next base: position 58,976,964 of record CM073004.1, on the reverse strand, counting down.
AGAGAGAGAGAGAAACATTAATTTGTTCCACTTATTTTTGTATTCATTGGTTGTCTCTAGTACGTGCCCTGACCAGGGATCAAACCTGCAACCTTAGTGCATCAGGTAGATGCTCTAACCCAGGGGTCCCCCCAGATTTTTTACACAGGGGGCCAGTTCACTGTCCCTCAGACTGTTGGAGGGCTGCCACATACAGTACTCCATACACTGACCACCAATGAAAGAGGTGCCCCTTCCGGAAGTGCGGCGGGGGCCGAATAAATGGCCTCAGGGGGCCGCAGTTTGGGGACCTCTGCAGTCTAACCAAATGAGCTACCCAGCCAGGGCTCTTGATTTGTTTTTGATTGTCCATTTTCTTCCCAAAACAAGATGCCCAGGCACTGCCTTCTCCTCCCCCAGGTTCCCTGGATTTGAGAGGAAGTCTGATACAAGTTACCAACTTCTAGGTCACCACAAAGAAGTAGAAACAGCAGTACCTTTGCTACTGTAGGGACTGTGTCTTGAGTTCTCAACTTTCCAGCGTGGAATCAAGGCAGTCCAGAGCCCCCAGACATCCCTCCGACTCATCTTCTCTGAACCAGGGTGGAGTCCAGCGGCCTCAGTTATTTCTGTTTATTCTAGCCAAGCCACTTGCCGACGATGTCAGTAACGCACACTGAGGTTAGGCTCGAATACCAGGCACGCAGTGGGGGAAACTCCACTCTTGGCTAGGGAAAGCACCGTGGGCATCCCTGAGGCTTCCCCACTGTCTACCCAGAATCGGGCTTACTCAGAGAAGACTTGAGAATAATTTGAGAAGTATATCTATGGAAAATGTCTATTTAAGTTCAAATGTTAAAAATGCCTACCCTGTGGCCGGGGAGTACAATATTTCCTCTCTGGAGTCCTGATAATGAATGGCCGGCATGTGTATGTTAGTCCAGACAATTAAACGACCTCAATCACTAATGCAACCTTTGCATATTGGAAGTGCCTTCAAATAAAATGAGACAATTCTGTCTAATGAGATTTATAAATCATTAGTTTCCACACGAACATTTGAGCAAGTCTGTATCCTTTTGCATTCAGTATCTTTGAGCTCCTGCATTTCCATACATTGATTCTTTATGTCTGACCTGTCATTGATAATCAGAAACAACTTTTTTCTTTAGCATGCACGAGAGAGACAGACAGACAGGAAGGGAGAGAGATAAGAAGCATCAGTTCATAGTTGCATCACTTTAGTTGTTTATTGGTTGCTTTCTCATACGTGCCCTGACCGGGGAGCTCCAGCTGAGCCAGTAACCTCTTGCTCAAACCAGCGACCTTAGGCTTCAAGCCAGCGACCTTTAGGCTCAAGCCAGTGACCTTTAGGCTCAAGCCAGCAAACATGGGGTCATGTCTATGATCCCATGCTCAAGCTGACCACCCCACACTCAAGCTGGTGAGCCCATGCTGAAGCTGAATGAGTCTGTGCTCAAGCCTTAGGGTTTTGAACCGGGGTCCTCTGTATCCCAGGCTGACCCTCTCTCCACTGTGCCACTACCTGGTCAGGCTCAGAAACAATTGCATACTGTTTTGAGCAGAGTGATTTTGTTGGCATATAAACAAGGGCCATAAGAACACAGATAAATGTGAAATGGTGGAATAGGGTTACTTTTTTCAACAGAATTCCCAGGACAGTTTTATATAGTTGCTTGAGTTCTTGATTCTTAGGTATTGAAAGATTTTATGCTCAGTCATTCCCTTCTCTCATTTTGTTGATTAACTCTCCTGTTTTTTATGTCATTGGAAAAATAGAACCATGCAATTGAATTAATGAACTTGCATCAAGGAGAGCAGGGTCAGTTGGCTAGCATGTATTTCAGCATTATAATAACATCAGAGGTTTTCCTTTCCATTTTCATTTTTGTCTCCCTCTCTGAATCAATGCCAACCGCGCCATTGTTTTACACTCGCTAGAGTGATATTAATTGGTGTGAAACAGGAGAAAGTCTCCAAGTAAATTTTCCCATAAACAACATAATTTCAGTCACTCCCCGGGGTATCAGACTTTTACTTAAAAACAAAAGAATCTGTATTAGATATAAAGTGCCCTGGGCTCTACAAGTTAATAGGAGAATATTGTTTGGGAACAGTCAAGGTGAAAGGGGATTTTCCTATATGTTATAGTTAGTTTCTTAAAGAACTTTGTCAGGAAAAGTTCTTAGGCCAGAAGGTTCACTAATAGGGGGTGATGGGAAATCAGAGGGCATATGCAGTAGCCAAAGGTGGCCTGTACCCCAAAAATGGTCATCCTCCACCCGATGGCTCATTGTACTGGTTTGTAGAGAAACTTCCTGGGGCAGAATGGGGCTCCCTCTGTCGTTGCTAAGCTTGTGGGTTCATGTACTGTGCTTCTGACTTCTGCGGGACCAGCTAGTGATGTTTGCTGATGATCTTGTTCTAGCCAAACTCAGGCCCTGAATTGGTTTTGTCCGAAGATGAAAAAAGCGACACTGAAGATAAGGAAGAGGCAGAGCTGGGCGTCATGGAAGATCAGCGTAGTGTAATTCTTCATCTCATTTCACAGCTCAAACTTGGGATGGATTTGACCAAGGTAAGGTTGGCGTGTCCCTCCGGGTTGGTGGCTGGTTGTCTGGGTGCCGTCTCTACCTCTGAGCCTTCCCGGCTCCCCTTCCTTTCCTTGTGGTGAGACCGGAAAAGCAGAGCGGGAGCACGGAGAGTCCCGAGGAATGTGCAAGGAGGGTTCTGCTCGTCCTCAGCGCGCGAGCCTTGCATTTGCTTCCCCGCGGGAGCTGTGACTCTGCTAGGGCGGGGAGAGCATCAGATCAGGAAGACTCAGGATAGAACACTTGTTCCCTGCTGTGTCCTAGAGAAGGGTCACGATGCTCTATAGAGAGAGATAGGGCACAGTGGCCCCAGAGAGGAAACAGGAGTGAGGCCACTGTGCACGCCGAGCCATGACCTGCTGCTGCTGTCACTGGCTTTCACAGCTGGTCCCCAAAAGGCAACCTTGTTGGTGGTCCAGACCTCATTGTCCCTGTGTAAAGAAATAGACCCACTGGTTGGTACACGTGTAGCTAACTTCCTGGTGCTGCGCTCAGCTGGGATTATTCCTGAGGGACCTGATCCAATGTCCTGAGGTGTCGTTGGGGGCATTGTGGGGGATAGAGTGCCTGAACTTTGCTGTCCTGATGCCTCCCTGGAAGGCAGTGTGAGAATCAGAGGTCCTGTGTAGAGACCTTGCTCAGGGCTGACCTGAGGGTAGGCATCCATCATTCTTACCCTTAGGAGGTGCTGTGTTGTGTGGTGGGCGGACTGTGTTATAGAGGAGCAGCTGTGGGGGTGGCGGGAGAAACATGATGGGGCGGGGGGTGTGTGTGCTGTGAATGGAAGTTCTAGGTTCTGAAGGTCAGCCAGAAAAATGCGGGTGTCCTTGATTGCTCAAAGCTACTGAGGAGCAACCTGTGGAAGCCACCTCGAGGGTTGCTGGCTTGTTTGGCTGCAGTGAAGGGTCCAGAGTCCCCAAGTTCATCTCAGTCTGGACTGGAGGCCAGAGAAAAGAGGGGGAAGAGAAGGGGTGGGTGTGAGAGAGTCTTTGAAGAGGGGGATGATATGTAGACTGACCATGTATAGGAGACAGAGGAGTCGGGAGCCTCAAGAATGACAGTAAAGTCTATGTGTTTGAATACAAGTGTATCTGGCACTGTGCAGGACTGCACCCCTTTAAAACAGAATAGCAGGCCCATGTTTAGGGGCCTGACCAGGAAGGCTGGCTAACCTTGCCATTGTCTGCCCTGTGCCTGGGTCCCTCAGCTCGGCCCGCCGGGCTGTGGAGACCCCTCTATGTAGTGCTGCCTTCTCTTCGTTTAAGTCTGCAGGCTGTATGATGCTCATGTCCTTTTTGCTAGAGGAACCATTTTAAATGTTGTTTGCCTTTTAAAAAGCCAGCTCTTTGTTACTCTTGTGGATTGTGTAGACAACGCAGATGGAGCTTGAGTTAAGAGGATGGAATATGGGTACCAGCAGGATCTAAAAATCCTATTTCTAAACTGAGGGTCATGACCCATTTAGTAGGTTGTAAAACCAACTTACTGGGTCAGATGATCATTTCTAAAAATTGAAATAAAATACGATAGGAAATATCAGTGCATTGCACATGAAACTTTTATTTCTGTTGATATATGTGTACTGGGTCACGATGTAAAACGAATTCTTGTGGATCATCTTTAAAACAATATTTGTAAAACATTGGTATGGAATCATGAATGATATAGGAGAGACATTCTCAGAGTAACAGAAATTGTCCAGTCAGATGGGGAGAAACAGTAAATTACTGAGGGACTGGATTATGGCAGGCTGACTTTCTCGGAGACATCAATCACAGTATAGCTTTCTTGTTTTAAAAATAGGGAATCAGTACTGTGTATCCTATTATTCTATTGGGATCTGATTGCTTTGCATTTCTGGAGCCATGGTCTAGTCCTTAAAGAGCAAATGTTGGGTTTATTCAATACTCAGTTGGCCGTGTGAAGGACAAGCTTGTCTGGTCTGTAGTTTATTAACTTATACAGTGGGAAGAGGCTGCTAGTCACAAAGCAAGGGGGAATTTCGGAAGCTGAAATACTTGCGAATGGAAGAGGTAAACCTTTACCGTCACACAGGTTTGCGGGCTCCTGCTGCCCTGCATCATATAAAGGGCAATGAAATTCTGCCTCCTTACCATCTTTCTCTTCTTGGCTCCTGCCCAGGTCATTAAGTTAAGCGCGTGTTAAATTGTCAGTTGGAGATCTTAGCCTGGGCAGAGTGTCTGAGGAGCAGGCATTCTAGAGGTAGAACATTCTTTGCTTCAAGGATGCAGCTCTGCTGTGTGTGTGTGAAACAAGCGTGCCTCCTGTCTTTGAGGTGACCGGTGTCGATGCCTTCACAAGTCACCAGCCTGACATGGGTCCCTAGGTCCACATTTTGACTTAGTGTATTCACTGTGGCCACCGGACAGGGCAGTTTCATGGGCATGTGGCCAGAGAGGTCGCTCAGAAGTGTCTGCTTTGTCTAATGCCTGTCACTGTCTTGAAGTTCTTAATAATTTCAAACAAGAGAACTTGCCTCATCATTTTTCACCGGGCCCCACACAGGATGTAGCTGGTCCTGCCTCCGGAAGTACCCTTGTCGGCCCTCTATCCTCCGCTGTGGTTCCATAACCCAAGTAGCTGGTGAAAACATCTAATGTACATTTCTACAAATTGTGGGTAGCCTAGGAAGGAAAAGAAGAGAGAAAGGAGGAACCACAAAAATGGAAGGCCACAAAAGAGCTCTTTGAGGAAGGGGCATTTAGGTTGGGCTTGAAGGATGAGTAGGCATTAGTGGGAGGGTTAGGTGGAAGGGCATTCTTCGCAGAGGGAACAGCATGGGCAAAGCCAGAGAGTGGAAAACATGGTGGCTGGACAGAGTGGCACGGATGAACCTGCAGTGTGTACAGGGGTCAGGTGCTGCAGAGCCTTGTGAGCCAGGTAAAGGAGGGTGAGCTCGATTCTGGGAGGATGGGAAACCTTCGGAGGGTTTGAAGCAGGTAGTGTGGTGTTCAGGAGATGCTGGAGTAGCTGCTAGGCTGAGCTCTGGGCTCCAGCGAGAGAGCACCACAGAATGCAATGTCGAGTTTGGAGGCTTATGTCCAGTTTACCTGGTTTCCAGGGATGTAAAAGGCACTGATTAGTCATTGCTCATCTAACGTATATTTATGAGCACTTCCATCTGCTGGGTACTGTTCTAGGCACTGGGAGTGTAGCCGGGAGCAAAACATTGAGAATCCACACCCTCATGGAGCTGTGTGGTAGTGTAGAGACAGGCAATAAGCAGGAGAAGAGAAAAGAATGTGGTGATGAGAAGTACAGTGAAGAGACACAGACCACACAGTGTTGGGGACCGAATAAATAAACTGGGTATTTTTGCAATCTGGAAAGAGATGCTGGGCCCAACCCCCACCTCATCTGCCTAGTTAACAAAGAACTACACCTGATTCTCGTTTGTCTCACCCATGTTCTCCGGAAGAGGCTGGAAGTTCATTTCTTATTAGTGTAAAGTTGGATTGAATGGTATGGTGTGGGTTGTCTTTGAGTTGCCTTAGAAACTTAATGGGCCTGACCAGGCGGTGGCTCAGTAGATAGAGCGTCGGACTAGGATGCGAGGACCCAGGTTCGAGACCCCGAGGTCGCCAGCTTGAGCGTGGGCTCATCTGGCTTGAGCAAAAATAAAAAAAAAGCTCACCAGCTTGAACCGAAGGCCGCTGGTTCGAGCAAGGGGTTACTCGGTCTGCTGAAGGCCCGTGGTCAAGGCACATATGAGAAAGCAATCAATGAACAACTAAGGTGTCGCAACAAAAAACTGATGATTGATGCTTCTCATCTCTCTCTGTTCCTGTCTATCCCTCTCTCTGACTCTCTCTCTGTTCCTGTAAAAAAGAAAAGAAAAGAAAAGAAACTTACTTGAATTACTAATGGACCACGTTTTTTCCATGAATAAAGAAGGATGCGCTTTTGGGAGTAGTTGCCTTATGGCTCAGGAACAGTAGAGACTGTTAGCGTGGCGTCCTCCCGAACCCGTGTGTGTGTGTGTGTGTGTGTGTGTGTGTGTGTGTGTGTGTGTGTGTGTGTGTATTTAAGTCACTGTCTATCATTTATTTCAATTCCACACCTTTTCTTGTTCGGGACGCCGGTATATACTTGTCGTGGCTGGACCGTGACAACACAGGGGGGGGGGGAGGGATGGAGTGGGGGTGGGCTGGCCTCTTAGATAACCTGGTCACAGGGTAGGAGTCTCCCAGGTGATGCTGGATTAGAGACCAGATTAAAATGAGGGAGTCAGCCTTGTGACTATCTAGTGGAAGAGTGATCTGTCCAGAGGGGACAGCAGTGAAAGGTCCAGGATGGACCTTGTTTGACATTTTGAGGATGAGCAAGGAGATCTGTGTGGCTGGATCAGAGTGAACTGGGCGTTTTGGCAGAAACTAAGAGACAGCGAGGGCTGGATCATAGGGTTTGGTGGGACATTGCAGGGACTTGGGATGTTATTCTGAGTGATACGTGTGGCCACTGGACAGCTTTGAGCATAGAAATATGTAGCCTTGCTTGTATTTTTGAAAGATTGTTTTGACTCTTGTGTGGATAGTGGACTTGGGCAGGGGCAAGTGGGGTGCAGGCAGTGAGGGGGCGGGTAGACACGGAGTAGGTGAGATACAGTGTTTGGGTAGCAGTGGCAGATTCTGGAAATATTTAGAAGGTATTACCAATACAATGTGAATATCCTATTGCATATGTATTGGATGTGGAATTTGAGAGAGAGGAATAAAGAATGACTAAGATTTTGACCTGTGCAACTAGAATAATAATAATAATTAGAATCAGAATTGCTATTTGTTCTAATTATCTATTGCTGAGTAACCACCTCAAACATAGCAGTTTAAAACAATAACTTTTGTATTTATCCACAGTTATACAATCAGGGCTAAACTCAGCTGGGCAGTTCTTCTGTTGGTTTTGCCAGTGGTAACTTGTGTGCCTGTCGTCATCAGCTGGTGAGTGGGTTGGTCGTAGGCTAGACTTTGCTGGCATGCCGGGCCATTCTTTCTCCATGGAGTTGTAGGAAATTTCTCTCTTCATGTCTTCTTCCCATATGGCTTCTCCAGCCAGACAGCCAGAGGTCTTACATAGTGGCTCAAAGCATCCAAGAGAGTAAAAGTAGAAGCTGATAAGCTTTCCTAAGGTCTGGCCCCAAACTGGCCTAAGTGGCACTTGTACTCCATTGATTAAACCAAGTCATGGGTTCAGCCAGATTAAAGAGAAGACGACTATATAAGGGTGTGAATTCCGGGAGCTTTGGTCCATTGAGAGTCACATGTGTAATAGATTACACCCCTTTTACCAAGAAGGGGAAGACTCTGGGAAGAGCAGGTTGCGGATGTTGGAAGATCTCACAGATTCGGTCATACTACAGCAAACATCTATGCAGTCACCACCAGGTTGCAGAACACTGTCATTACCTGTGTACACTTTCACGGATGTGTGCCGTTCCACCAAGTTGTTGCATTGTCGTGGACTTGTTCCCCAGGTACGGCTGGTCCTGTTATTTCTCTTTGCCTTCTTGTGGTTCTGCTATAGTGGACGTCTTAAGCATACAAAATTTTTTCCTCTTTGATTGAATTATTTTATTAGGCAAAATTTTTCAGGCCAGTCACAATATGCAAAGATTAACATGGCTGTGCTCAAGCTCCTCCTTATAAGGGGGAATTTTTATGGAAAGAGCCAGAAGATCCAGGTATTACCCTGGAAAGAAGCCCCAGGCAGAGCTGTGGATATTCAGGGTCTTCCATCTGCCAGATGTTGCTTCCACTTCCTTTTTCTGAAGAATTCAGCTCTTTTCTCCGAATCTTGTTATTAATATTCTGTCAACCAAAGCCTGCTACTTCTCCTGAAATGTTTGCCTTTTCTTTTAATTTAGAAATTAAATTTAATGGGGTGACCTTGATCACTAAAAGTACATAGGTTTCAGGTGAACATCCCTATAGCATTTGAACTGTTGATTGCATTGTGTGCCCATTACCGAAAGTCAAATCATTTTCCGTGACCATGTATTTGTCCGAGATAGTAGTGGCCTGGCTGCCCTAAACTTGTCTGTTATACATGTGTGCCACCAGGGGGCAGTGTGTGTCATTTCCATGCTCCCTTCCTGGGCTCCCAGGAGGATCTCATTAATCCTCTTCTTCCTGAAAGAGTTCCAGTGAGTGACCATGATTGTTCAGGCCTCCTGGGGACCGCAAGGAGTCCAGCATAGGCCTTGACCAAGCAGAGTGGGTTCACATTCCAACTCTACTTATTTAGCCACCTGAAAATGACAAAACCTTTCTGGGCTTCAGTTGTCTCATCAATAAAATGGAATGGTTGTACCTTCCCCCAGGTTATTGAGAATGTGTATCCCAAAGCACTGGGCCGGGCTTGAGGTCTATATGTGGTTTTCATACATTCTTACAACACTTTTCTTGTTTTCTATAATTAATATTCTCTTATAATTGATTATTTGCAGAAGCATCAGAAGTGGTCCCAGAGGCTACCCTGGTCATTAGACTTGCTTTTAGTCTTCAGCTTTGTCACTGACATATTATGGGGCCAGTTTGTGTCTCATTTCCACTGTTCTTATCTTCCCCTGGTCTCCAGACAAGGATGCCGGTCCCTGATCATAACAACCGCTGGCAGAGAGTGAGCATTTTCTGTGTGCCAGGTAGACCAGAGCTCCTTTTACTCTCTTACTTAATACTCACAAGAGACCTAGGAAGGTGGTCTTCTTATTGTCCCCGTTCTACAGTTGGGAGAGTGAGCCTTAGGTGAGCTTGCCCAAGTGCACGTGGCTGAAGCTGCTAAGATGTGGACCTCAGCTTACAGCTTCCGACTCCCTTCTGCAGGCCCAGCTCTGGGACTCTGGGGACATGGTGGTTGATTTCAACAGCTGTCTGTCTCTGTAGGGAGTAAATACCTTCTTGGAAAAAGTAAAATTTTGTTTCAAACTCTTTCCATCTAACAAAAATTTTAATAGATGCCTTTGGTGATACTCTATGTATGGAGAGGTGGGTGTGAAGGGAGCTAGCACTTTAAGGAAACCCCGGGAGCCACACAGATTGGATTGGATTGGATTGGATTGGCTAAGTAAAGAAACGTTGGGCCCTGTGAATTATCTATCCTTTGTTTTGTCTGGTTAGGTGTGTGTGTGCATGTGTATTTCCCTGGTTTCCTAAGGATTCAGATCAGTCTTGGTTTCTCTTTGTTCGCTTATTTGTACTGGCAGGTTTGCCAGTCTAAGGACAGATTGTTATGTAGATACTTCTCAAGATTAAGGGAACTAATGATTCTTTGGAGGAAATTGCACCCAATATAGGCCTTTCTTTGCAGAGAGCTATTGTGTTCCCTGTTGGGAGGAAGGGACTGTCTCTTTTCCTGGGAGTTCTTTTGAATTTCTTGATGGGCGATTGATTATTTCCAAGTTCTAAAGGCTTGGCGTGAATATTATTTACTTCTAGATTGATGTAGCTGTAAATGTAATTAATTGTTCTCAGAGTCCCGAGTGCCTATCGTCTCTTTTTCCCCCCTCTCCCCAAAGTAGTTCATTGTCTTAATTATGTTAATGGGAGAGACGGCAGCTCTTATTGATGGCCCAGTAAATCTGCAGTAGTGATTCTAGCCGTTTGGATGCCATCATCTGTACAGCTGGGCCATCACTCACCTCTCCGTCAGAGGCAGACAGCCCAATTAGTACTCACCAATGCTTGGCTGTGTATCTCCAGTGCCCACTGCCCAAGAAACAGATGATTAAGTGACTTATTTGCAATGGCACACACACACAAAAAAAGGCAGGAAGATTGTACGAGAGAAAACTCTGCTGTAATGAAAAGTGTGACATCTTGCTCAGAGTGTTCAGGTGCTGGCTTTGAAAGCATCTATCTGGTGTTTGGCACAAGCACCGTGTTGACTATACTCAGAGGAGGTGAAGGGGAAATGTCGTTCCACTCCCTGGCCTGGCCCCACCACCTCTCCAGGTGTTTGGCTTTTGTCATCTGGACAAAGCCCAGCACCATTGTTGAGTGCGGGGTGCATGTCCCCTTGGATGGACTTGGCACTGGCTGGGCGACTGTCCTCCCAGAGTCTGCAGCTTTGGGAGGCTTTTCTTGGGAAATCGCTTAGGTATTGCATCTTGAGTAGAGCCTTTTTTTTCTTTTTTCTCCAACTTCTTATTTTGCACATTTTCTGATCTACAGTAGAGTTGCAAGAACAGTAAAATGAACTTCCATATGTCACCTTTATCTGCCACTTGGCATTCCTTCTCTCTTCCCTCCCTCCATCTCCACTGCCTCTTCCCATTTCTCTTTCTCCCTCTCTCTCCCTCTCTCCCTCTCTCTCCCTCTCCCTCTTCTTCTGCAACCCCACACAAATAGGTGCATATATATGTATATGTTTACTTTTTAATGAACTATTTCAGAGTGTGTTGCAACGGGTGTCTCCGAACAACGGGACATTTCTCTTACACAATACATTTGTCACAGTTGGGAAATTTATCATTGATGCAATATTATTTCCTATACGGCCGACCATAAAAGTTTCCCAACTGTCCCTGCGCTCTTTATAGCTTTAATAGCAACAGGAGCCTTGTGGATGCTAACGGAGATAAGGGTGGGTGCAGGGAAGATCGGAAGGAGCGGGTTGTCGGCTTAGCCTTGGGAGCAGGAGCTGTTGGGAAAGGCTTCATAGAGGAGGCTGCCCTTGAGCTCAACAGCTGTGTCATTTAGACAAGGCAGGAGAGAGGGCAGAAAAGGAACACGGGGTGAATGTGTGTGTTTAGGGGAAGGGGGACTTGGGAGGACTAGGGGTGGAAGTGAGGGGTGATGTGAGACCAGATTCAACTTTATCTCTTGTTGAGATTTTAGAAGGAAGACTCTGGCTGTGGTATGGGGAAGTAAAGATGGTGTGGCAGGGAGCTGGGAGGCCGGTTCATGCCACAGCTCTACTTTTCCTGACGGTTGCTGTCCATGTCTCTCCCCCCCATCCCCTTCCTTTCCCTTCCCTTTCTTTTGTGACAGAGGATGGGGGGGCAGATAGGGACAGACAGACAGGAAGGGAGAGAGATAAGTATCAATTCTTCATTGCAGCTTCTTTGTCTTCTTAGTTGTTCACTGATTGCTTTCTCATTTGTGCCTTGACCGGGGGGAGGGGCTGCAGCAGAGCAAGTGACCCCTTGCTCAAGCCAGCGACCTTGGGTTTCAAGCCAGCAACCTTTGGGCTCAAGCCAGCAACCATGGGGTCATGTCTGTGATCTCACGCTCAAGCCATTGACTCCACGCTCAAGCTGGTGAACCCCTGCTCAAGCCACTTGAGCCCACGCTCAAGCCAGTGACCTTGGGGTTTCAAACCTGAATCTTCCACATCCCAGTCTGATGCTCCATCCACTGTGCCACCCCTGGTTAAGCCTGCCCTCCTTCCCTCCCTACCCTCCCTCCCTCCCTTCCTTCTCCGTTTACATTCAATATGATTTTGTATTAGTTTTAGGTATACAGCATAATCACATTATTAGATAATCACATACTTTATAAAAGTGCTCCTCCGATATTTCCAGTACCCATGACACCAGACATAGTTTTTAGTGTTGTTGACTATATTTCCTATGTTGTATTTTACAACCCTGTGACTGTTTCATACCTACCAATTTGTACTTCTTATTTCCTTCCCCCTTTTTACCCAGCTCCCCAAACCCCGCTCTGGCCAGCATCAGTCTATTCTCTGTATCTGAGTCTGTTTCAATTTTGTTTGTTCACTTGTTCTGTTCTTTAGATTCCACATATAATTGATATCAGAGTATTTGTCTTTTCCTGACTGACCTATTTCACTTAGGACAATAATCCTTTAGGTCCACCCATAATGTCACAAACAGTAAGATTTCATTCTTTTTTATGGCTGAGGAATATTCCATTGTAAATGGGTACCTCAGCTTTTTTTATCCACTTGTTTACTGAGGGGCACTTGGGTTGCTTCCGTATCTTGGCTATTGTAAATAATGCTGCAGTGAACATAGGGGTGCATGTATTCTTTCCAATTAGTGTTTTGGGTGTCTTCAGATATATCCCCAGAAGTGGGATCACTGATCATAAGGCACTTCCGGTTTGAACTTTCTGAGGAACCTCCCTACTGTTTTGCATAGTGGCCGTACTCATTGTTCTTAACTGCCAAAGGCTCCCTCCCAAATGCAAAGTTAATGATAGTTCTTGGACTGCTAGATTGCCTTGTCATTTTGGGAAGAGTAGAGATCCCACTCTTTCCCTCTGCCACCCCCCCCCCCTAATTATTTATTAACCAGTGACAGGAGAAGGCCCAGTCTTCCCAGGTCTTCTGTCCAGTGAACACTCATCTCCCTCGTCCTCTGAGGGGAAGACGCTCTCAGAGACAGAAGCAGACACTCATGCTGTGTCCTGACCTGCCTCCTGATGAGAGGGTCCCGGGCCCCGGAAGGGAGAGAGCAGGAAGTGGGGTAGTTTGGGTATAGTCAGGCCATGTGGACATTTGTGGCTTCCTTTTCTTTTTTAATTGGTTTAGCCTGCTGGAGGGGGTTTTGGAGCCTACTTAAATCCACAGCCCCTAACCTGCACATCTTGTCTGGGGGCATTCCTACGGGAGAACTGGCATGACTCTGGGTGTTTGGGGTTATGTCGCCCACCTACTCTGCCATCAGCCGCCTGCATGGCAGGAGGCCACGGGAGTGTAGCCGCCCGGAAGAACAGACCCCAGGGCCTTGACTGCTGAGGCATGACCTGTCCTGCAGAGAGAAAGGAAGCAGTGACAGTGGCATCAGAAGACTCTTCTGAGCCACCGTGTACATCTCCTGGCCAGCTCGGATCCTTGAGCAGAAAGATGCTCAGTTTTGTCAAGCTGTGGCAGAAAGAAAATTAGAGAATCTTTTCTGATTTGCATAGTTGTATTCTAAATAATGTTTCTTCTTCCAGTGCATTATGAAAACAAAGCAGAAAGATACTCAGAAAAAAATGTAGAAGTCATTCAATTCTGTCATTAAGACAGATATGTTCACACTTGGGGTCTATTCGTGCCACTTGGATTGTGCTACATGCTCAATTTTACATCTGGCTGCCTTTTTGCTTAACACAGGTCCATTTTCTCCTGACACAGTTTTTAAATGAAAGATAGAAGAACATTGAAAAGATACCAACCTCCTCTCTCCAGCGGCCCGGGCTTTGTCTGGTTTCCTCTGAGATTTCTGTGCTTCGCTCATCTCATGCCCATCTACTCTTTCTCCATCTGTCTTCCATTGCATCTATGTGCTTGGGAAGGAAGGGCCTTAGCAAGCCGAAGTGGAGGCAGGGTTACAGGGATGTGCCCCTTGCAAATGTTCTCATGGGAGTTAGGTGTAGGAGGATGGCCGGAGATTAGAAAGCTGCCCTGACCACAAGTCTCGGGTGCGGACATTGGGACACCAAGTCCTGTGGGGGCGGAACACTGCCCGGCGAGCACTGATAAGATGGTTAAGGGAGCTTCTGAACCTTCTAGCCATTTCCTGCATACCTGCAAGGTTCTAGTTAATCATCCTTGTCTGTTAAAGAGAGCCTATGCTTTGCTAAATTGCTTACTGATTAAAGAAACAAATACAACGGGGCTGCAGAGATCTGGGCTCTCAGTCCAAGAGGCTGGGAGTCCCCTGTACCCCATCTTTTCTTTGTGTGTGTCTTGTGTGTTTTTTCTTAAGCCCTGCAGCTCTGTGCTCTCGTGCACACCCACTGCTGAGCTGGTCTCTGCGGTTGGGGACTGTGTAAGGAAGGACAGGCTTGGTTGTATAGAGGGACTGTGCACCAGCTGCGTAACCTTGGTCAACCTGCTTGAACTTGAAGTGCTGTGGCTCTTCGCCCCTTACTCGGAGGGTGTCAAGGAGGAGCCAGCAGGTCAAGGCCAGGCTTCCAGCTTCAAAATCCCGTGATTCCATCAGAGGAGGAGCAGTGTGAGAAGCTTCGGGTCATGCGGCTGAGCGGGTGGCATGGTGACGCCCAGTGACTCAGTCATTGCGGCATCACCATCGAGCAGTGAGAAACGGGCTCTCTCTCCCTTGTGTATCAGCAGTGGTAACGGTCACCTGCTTCCCAGCGCAGCTTCAGAGTACCCTTCCTCCGCTTCCAGTGACCTAACCACTGGGTACAGGCATTTGGGTCGTGTGGTGCCTGAGCGACCACTTGGATCCACTTTGAGTCAAGGAGGAGTTTCTTGGTCCCATCCCTGTCAGAGCCGCTCAGGTTTCTACTCCCCACAGTAACGGGGCTCATACAGACCTAGGGTAGCCTATGCCAGTCCGTTTCCCCAAAGATGCTCTATGAAGTGCCAGCCTGCTGCTTTGTCATTTCTGTTGGTTTCTTGGGGCCCCAGTGGCCCCTCTTTGTGACAGCCCTCTGTGGACATTTGCCTGATAATTGGCCTTGCCTCTTGTGGACTGGGGCCGGGGGGCCCTTGCCACATTTCTACTCTGGCCTGGTCTCATTGGGGTTATATGCTACTCTTCTAACAGGGTAGACATGCGCACTGGTGGTGGGTTCCAGTCTATCTGAACCCCCTTTGATGTGACGCCAGCAAACCCCAATGTCCGTGTTTGTGGGAACACCCTGAGCGTCCCCCTTGTTGCGCCCGATGTCAGGAAGACCATGAGGAAGCCCTTCCAAGCTGTTTTCTTCACACTCTAAATAACGCGGAGTAAAGGAGAGCTGTGTGCTGAACGTGGTGGCAATGGAGAGAGACGGGGATTGCTGTTTTAGCCCAGATGAGCGGAGAAGGAAGTCACTCAGTCTTGTCCGCAAAGCCAGGTTGGTGTTGATGCCACCACTCCAGCAGCTCCCAGCATCCTCCAAATTGTCCCCTCTGGTTCGTCATTTGTGTACAAATGGAGAGAAACCGTCTCCTGGCTGAAGCCACTGTGAATTTGCTGCATGGTGCTTGCAGCCTTCATTTTTTTTTCCTTCTCAGCCCTTCCATGTCATCACAGGGATCCCTGTTTGATGCTGTCTCGTTCCAAATGCAGGTGGTGCTGCCCACATTCATTCTGGAGAAGCGGTCCTTGCTGGAGATGTACGCGGACTTCATGGCGCACCCAGACCTGCTGCTGGCCGTAACCGCGGGCGCCACGCCGGAAGAGAGAGTCATTTGTTTTGTGGAGTATTATCTCACTGCCTTCCATGAGGGCCGCAAGGGGGCCTTGGCCAAGAAGCCCTACAACCCCATCATTGGCGAGACGTTCCACTGCTCCTGGGAAGTGCCCAAGGACCGGGTCAAGCCCAGGAGGACTGCTCCGCACTCTCCACCCAGCCACGAGCAACCGCTGGCTGAGGAGCACCCTCCTGAAAGCTATAAGCTGCGGTTTGTGGCCGAGCAGGTGTCCCATCACCCCCCCATCTCCTGCTTCTACTGTGAGTGCAAGGAGAAGAGACTGTGCGTCAACACGCACGTGTGGACCAAAAGCAAGTTCATGGGCATGTCCGTGGGGGTGTCCATGATAGGAGAAGGTGAGTCCTGTCCTGCTGGGTGCAGTTCGACTCTTAGGATACGGTGATGCCTGGTAGACGATTGATAATTTTGTTTGTGGAGTTCCTTGTTTTTATTTTGTTTTGGAATTGGGGAGGAGTGAGTGGTGGGTGGGTGGGTGGGAAAGAGGGATGGATTTTGTTATTTTGCGACCAGACCACGGTAATTTTCCAATGGGACCAAGGCGATGGACTAGATGGGATGTAGCTGTTTGCCTTGGTGGCCACCCACCTGCATCTTCCCGTGCTATGTGTGTGTGTGAGCAGCCTTACTATGCTTTCTTTTCAGCCTTGCATGAGTATTAGAATTGGCTCCAAACCCGTGAAACACATTTTTATTTCTTCTCACCGGTTTTCTGGCTCACAGACAGTGAGGATCATAGTGCTACCTATTCATAATCTGCTCATAGAAATTCCCAAAGCAAATCTCTAGACTCTATGCTGGAGATTCTGAAACAAGAACACAGTGTGATCACACCACTCATGGACTGCGTGTTTCTATTTTGGCAAATAGCTATGAATGAAGGTGATTCATTGTTTGAAGAAATCTATAATAATCCTTGTTAAATTTAAGCATCTGTGTTAGTGGTTCTTTAAGTTCTTTTGAGTCACAAATCCCTTTGAGACTCGAAGGATGTAGAATCACTTCCCGGAGGGAAAAAAGCGCAAAACTTGGCATTCAGTGTCAGGGAGTATATGGCTCCTTGGAAACCCTTCTGAAACTCTATGAGTAAACACTCCTTTCATTCACTTAGCGCATTTTTGTTGAGCACCTATTAGATGTTAGACAGTGTCTTGAGCTATAGATACTTGTCTTAACAAAACAGCCCTCCAAAAGAAATCTCTGTCCTTGTGAAGCTTCTATTCGTTCTACTAGAGAAATAAAATTATGTTTGTTGTCCCTGGCCAGTTGGCTCAGTGGATAGAGCATTGGCCTGGCAATATGGACATCCTGGGTTCAATTCCCGGTCAGTTCACACATGAAAAGTGACCATCTCTCTCTCTCTCCCTCCCTCCCTCATCCCCTTCTTTCCCTCTTCCCCTTCCACAGCCAGAGGCTCAATTTGTTCAAGTAGGGCCCCAGGTGCTAAGGATAGCTCAGTTAGTCTGAGCATCATCCCAGGTGCTAAAAATAGTTGGCTGATTTAAGCATCTTCCCTAAATGGGGGTTGCTGGGTAGATCCCGGTCAGGGTACATGCGGGAGTCTATCTTCCTTCCTCTCGCTTAAAAAAAAAATGTTTGTTGTGTTGGAAGGTGTGATGGAGAAAAATAAAGCAGAGAAAGGACCTGGGAGGAGTGGGGAGAAAGTAATAGAGCATTAGGATGGGATGGCAGCTGGAAGAAGGCTTCATTAAGAAGGTGACATTTAAGCCAAGACTCAAAGGGTTGATAAAGGGCAAGCCTTGGTGACCAGGGGAAGAATATGTAGAGCAGAAAGAACGAGACAGAGGCCCTAGCACGTTGGTGGAAGGCAGGAAGCCCCAAAAGCCTGAGTAGGGTGAACGAGGCAGGGATTGGAGAAGACGTGGCCAGAGAGGTGACTGTGTGGGCAGATCATGTAGGGCCTTGGGGATGTTGCTGGGGATGTTGGCTTTTATCCTGAGTGAGCTTTGAAGCCACTGAGGGTTTTGAGCAGAAGAGTACGTGATCTGACTTAGTTTAGGAAGGTTGTTCTAGTTGCTTGTTGAAAATAGACCGTAAGAAAGGTCAAGATGGAAGCAAGGAGACCTGTTAGGAGATTATGATAGTCCAGGCAAGACGGCATGGTGGGTGGGACCAGGGTGGGTAAACAGTGGTGAAGAGAAACGTGTAAGAGTCTCGATGCATTCTGAAGGAGAGCCTACAGGAGCCTGCTGTCCCCGAGGTGGGCTGCCATCTTCAGTGTCTCTTCGTGTTGGCTGTTGTGTGTCTGTGTGTCCATCGGGTAGGCCTCTGATGTCTCAAGGTCTCAGCTCCCCTGTCCCCGCACACACAAGTAGGGGCTGGGCTGGACCGTTAAAGCACTCTGCGCAGCCCTGGGCATGCCCAGGGATGCACATGCGCACAGAGCTCTTACTGCTGTGGGTGGGAAACCCATCCTTTCTAGAGGCCCTCCACTCTGGCCATCCTTGAAGCAGAGTTAGAATTTGCTGCCTTCCGGAGACCCAGGAAGGCCCCTCCCTGGTCACTGAGCCGGTGTGTCCCTGCTGCGGACAGACCTGGGAAGGGTCAGGGGACTATTGGCTCATTCTTGGGAAGCCATAAGCTTGCCTAAGGCCTTTCAGTAGCTACGTTCACCTTTCTTGGCAGTTAATTAAGTGTGTGCTCGGTAACATGTATGATCTTATTTTCCACACTACAGAATGCTTGTAGAATCCCCACAGGTCAACCCAAAGGTCCTGGCTGCTGTACTGAGCTCCTCTGGAAGGCTGGGTGTGGGAGTGGGATGTTCTTTTCCTTGCTTATTCCTCTCATGGACCCAGCACATTCCCTGAATGTGACCGAATTTGAAGTAACATTTTTCCATTCCCCTCATTTTAAAATTTAGATCTTGGATGAGTCCCCTTCAGGCTTATCTTTTAAATGATGCCCTTAGGCTGTGGCATATTTAGAGACAATCAAATGCCATTATAAAGCGCATCAGTAAGCATTGAATTCAGTTAGGCTGCAGCTCGGGGACCGCCACCACCCCCGCTATTCCTCAGCTCTGACACTTGGAGACCCCGGATTGAGAGATCCTTCAGTGTCACCCCACCTGCTCCTGTGGCCACCCGTCTCCCCACACCACTGGCACCAGTGCCCAGGAAATGGCACAGCCTCTTAATTGAGCCTGTGGGGAAAGGCAGTTAGTCCTAGTGAGGGAAGTGACACGTCCGCCCGGTTCCTGAGGGATGTGGTCACCGGTGCCTGTACCTGCTCCCTGGAGCGCCTGATTCTCTTCTGGCTGGGGCAAGTGCTTCATCAGAATATTTGGTTCCTCGGGTTGAGATTGGGTATGGAACTCTTTTCAATTGATCAGTTTGCAGATCTTAATGCTTAGCCTTATGTTTTTTGCTAAGTCCGTTTGTGGGGTGGAGAGCGACATCTCTCAGCTTGACCAACCTGGGTGTGGAGGTTATTAACTGGCCTGGCTCAGTTTCTCTTGGCCCCTAAGCTGATGAGAAAGGAGCTTTCATTTGGGACCCCTTCTGTAAGTCTGATTTTAGTATAGTTCTTTATTCCTATCAGGGGCAGATATTTTTTTTTTGTGCAATCCTAAAAAAGAAAAGAGAGTTAGTGTTGAGCAGGCATAATTACAAGTTATTTAATATGTGAGCGCACATTTATGGATTTTCAGAAAAGAGCCAAAGGAATGTGGTCTTGCTATTTGGAACCAGCTTAGCTTGGGGGCTCACTGGCTGCTGGGGACTGGAGGGAAGTTTCCCGCTGGTTTGAAAGAGATTTTCCTGAAGGTGAGTGGCAGGCAGGTGCTCCCCACTGATCTTTTTATCCCCATGTGCATGACCGACCCATCTCCAGACTCTGAGATTTCCTCTTTCTTCCCAAATGGAAACAGCACTGATAAGAGTCCACCCATCAAGAGAGCTGCTTTAGAGAGTGAGAAGTGATGGGAAATAAAACCTTCAGGATTCTGGTGGTGTGTTGGGCTGCGGCTAGGAGCTGAGTTTCAGAATCGCCTTCCCATCCTGACCACAGCCCAGGGAGGCACAGGTGCCACTATCCCTGGGTCACAGGCGAGGAGACTGAGGTGCAGAGAAGTTAAGGTTGCCAGGCTGGTGAGTGACAGAGGACTTGGAATGATTCTCTAAGATTTCATCCAGGTCTTTAAAAAACGTAAGGCGTATTCTCCCTGTAAATATGTTGCAAAGAAAACATCAATTGTACAATCCTACCTCCAAAATTTATATTTTGCAAATGAGGCCAGGAAAATTGGCGTGTGGAGCTCATGGCTGTGTGCGGTCCTGTTGAGGTGAGAGTCCCCAAAGGACTTGCAGTTAGGGACACAAAGTGCTGACCACAAGACAGGGACAACACAGATACCGGGAGTGAACTGGTGCTGTTGGGGAGACACACTGGCCACCTGGAAAGAGTCCATCAGCACTGGGGGAGGGTGTGGCTGGGGAACTTCTCTGGGCCTTGTGGCAGCTCTTCTGTGGGGGGCCAGGGGCCTCACGCTGCACGTGGCCGGCCTTTGAGGAAGCAGGAGCTTGTGAGCAGATATGGGAGGGAACCCTGGGACAACCTCTTCCTTCTCATCTCTCACTTCCGGTTCTTCTTGACTGTGTGTCATAAGCTGCAATTTTCCAGCTGCTTTGGTGCACCCAGTGTGGGGAAGTCAGTTACAAAGGGGTCTTGGAAACAAAAAGTATATCAGACCTGGCTATTGTCCTCGAAGGGTCCTGATCACAAACTGTAAGGATTGAGACACCAAAGTTTAATTCTTGCCACAGACACAGTGGTCCTCTCTTGCATGCATGAATAGAATGGATCCTCAAGGGTCATTGATGGCAGTTCTACTCTCTGAGGTATAGGGGGACAAGTGTCAGAGTGAAGGCTTTAGGTGCCCTGGGGCTTACCTTGAATAAGATGGGTTAATTCAATTGCAAAAGCTATTGGCGCCTGGCCAGGCGGTGGCGCAGTGGATGGAGCGTCGGACTGGGATGCGGAAGACTCAGGTTCGAGACCCCGAGCTCCCCGGCTTGAGCGCGGGCCTACCTGGCTTGAGCGAAAGCTCGCCAGCTTGGGCCCAGGGGGTCGCTGGCTCCAGCAAGGGGTGGCTCGGTCTGCTGAAGGCCCGCGGTCCAGGCACGTGTGGGAGAGCAATCAATGAACAACCGAGGTGTCCCAACGGCAACGAAAGGCTGATGATTGATGCTTCTCACCTCTCTCCGTTCCTGTCTGTCCCTATCTATTCCTCTCTGACTCTCTCTCTGTCCCTGTAAAAAAAAAAAAAAAAAAGCTATTGGCAAGTTGGGAAGTGACCAGACGTTACCAGATGTTGGATAGATTGTGGTAATGGAGTCATGCTATTTTTGCCTTTATGTTGCATGTATTCAATTATATTCTTGGCCAGAGAGAGAAAGGAAGATTTAAATGCTATTGTGATACTGCCCCACCCCTCCCTTGTGATTGTGAGCGACCCACACATCTGTTTTTCCTTGGTAGTCTCAGCACCTGTTGTGTGCACGTGTGTGAGCATCTGGGGATGATCAGACCCTTAAACATCTGTGAGCACCTCGCTGGGGGTTTGCAGCGCTGACTGTAGTGGACTTAACCGGGAGTGTGGGTATCAGTTCTGGACAAGCCTGATATGTTCTGCAGACTCTAGTACCGTGATGGCGAACCTATGACACGCGTAGCCATTTTTGATGACATTGCAGCCGCATGCGGCTGCCTACCAGAGAAGTATGAGGCCGCACGCCGGGAAGGACGTTTCATCCTCGGCTCCTGCACGGCCAGGGGCAGTAGCCGAGGATAAAACATTTGCTGTAGTGTAGACACTGTGCCGGAGGTCTGTAGGCCAAAACAACAGAACTCCGGCACAGAGCGTCTAGTTCTGGGACTTCCGGTTAGGCCGTTTTTCTCGAAGTGACACATCACCAGAGTTATGCTCGTTTTTTTGGCGAATTTTGACACACCAAGCTCAAAAGATTGCCCATCATTGCTCTAGTACATGGTGATTGCAGGAATTTTCAAGGGTAAATGAAATTATAGCTGAATGCCTAGTCCTATTGACTTGAGAAACTCAGCATTTGTGACTCCTCCGTACAACTTGGTCCCCTCTCTCCTCAGATCGGGCCAGCTCATCGATACTAAAAGACTAGTCTCTCTCTGCTGAGCAAATTCTAGTTCTGATTGATTGAGATGCTTGTTTAGCCTAAGAGAAAAGTGCTGGCCAGCCAAATTATTTAACCTCTCTGAGTTTGTTTTCTCGTCGTTACTTAAAATAACTATTGCTGCCTAGAGGAGTTGTGAAGCTTAAAGGAGATTGCTTGTGAAGTCCCCAGGAATGTCTGGCATCTGGAAAGGGTCACACGTCGTGGGTGCTGTTCACCCCGCTCCTCACTCTTGTCCCGTGGAGGAGCTGGGAATCCAGGGAGGGGACACCACTCACCACTGCTGGTCGCATAGGTCTGGTCCCAGGGTGGAAACCGCCTTCCTGGGGCTCAGTGCCCTTGATCACCTCCAGGCCTGGAATGAGCTGGAGCAGAGCCGTGAGGGCATTTCTACAGGGAGCTAAGCTCCAGTGCTGGGGGCAGGGATGCTTGGCAGCTCCTTCTGCAGAATAAATCTTAGCCTGCAGTGCTGGGTGTTAGGGACTTTGCCAGCTTGTATGGGCCTTTGTGTGAAGCAAAGTGCTGCCCATCAGCACAGAGACAGCCCTGTGGGTGCCTAGCTAGACAAGCCAAAGGGAGGGGTGGATTTTTAGCACCTGAGAGCACTGTACAGACTACAGTGGATGAAAGCTGTTTCCTGCTCCCTAGAAAACTAGACAAATACACATAACCTTTCACTGCTTAAAGTCCTCTGCAGGCATGATGCCTGGGACCTGGGATGGAGGGTCCCCTGATCTAGAGGCGGGTGGGTTCTGAGTGCTGAGCTCCAGTGCCTGGCAGGTTTCGGGGTTGTCAGCAGCTGTACAGTCTGATGTTGCAAACTTCATCAGAACCGTTCAAGCTGCCTCTGTTGCCCTCAGGACAGAAGCGAAACTCCTTCCCATGCTTTTTTGATGTTTAAAACACAAGGTGTGGCCCCTCCTGACCCGGCCAGCCTCCACACCTGTACACACCGCCCGTCTTTCTGCTTGTGGGCCCCTTTCTCAGTCCCTTTATGCTCACTGGGCTCCCTCTGCCCACGCGGCCTTTGCACATGCTCTTCCGTCTGCCTGGAATCCTCTTCCCACCCCGCGCAGTGGCCCTTCCATGGGAAGCCTCCCTTCCAGGTCAGTTCCTGTCTGTGGCCTGCGTGGCGCTGGGCACCTCTGCCTTCCACCTCAGCGCCGTTGCAGTTCTGTGTTTGCCTGGTGATGCGTTCATGCCCACCTTCTGTTCCCCTTGAGGGCAGGCAGTGGGTCTGCCCTGCCCCTGTGGTATTCTCAGTGCCCGGCACACAGTAGGACACATGATACATAAATCAGTGGCGAATGAGTAGCCAGCCTTTGCAGAGGGGTAGACCGACGCTCCTTGGCAGGAGGCTGTTCGCTTTCTCCTTTGTGTTTGCCCCCCAGCCGCCCTGTCATTGCGCCCGCGTGCCTGACCCTGCGCTCCTCTCTCCCTGGAGGTGTGCTGCGGCTCCTGGACCATGGGGAGGAGTACGTGTTCACCCTGCCCAGCGCCTACGCCCGCTCCATCCTCACCATCCCCTGGGTGGAGCTGGGCGGGAAGGTCAGCATCAGCTGTGCCAAGACCGGCTACTCGGCCACCGTGATATTCCACACGAAGCCTTTCTACGGAGGGAAGGTCCACAGGTAGGAGGCAGCCAGGGGGGCGGGGGGCTCTGTCTATCCGATCATGATGCCCAGGGGCTCAGTTCTCCATCGGAAATGGGGCTCCAGCCACGGGATGAATTGAAAAATCAAGATAAAGTTGTTAATAGATCCTTTTAAAAAGAGATACTGCCTTTTCCCTCTCACGGGGCAGTTTGGAACCCTCCCCACGTAAGCTTATGGTGAAATCCTTTGGTGATGGCAAAACGCCAACCAGAGGGGGGGGCACTTCCTTTTGTTGTAATCAACTCTCCCTTCTGAGGCCCCAGCCTGTTTCTCTGATCTGAGGCCAGTGCCTCTGTGAACTTAGCACTGCCTGAGAGCTCCCCATTTATGTGAAGGTGGCTCTGAGTCCCGGGTCCCCTGTGAGGTCAGGAACATTTCTTTCCCTGAGGGAGCCCGAGCCTAAGGACTGGAAGGTGAGGTCTGCCGTTTGCACAAGCACGGGCGTTTTTTACGGCTCCAGTTAGAGATTCCTCCTTCAGAGCAGATTGCTGTAGAAACAGGCTCCCATCTCTGCCCATTTCCTTGGAAAGTGTTCTGCATGGTGTTTACGTGAGGAGGTCGGAGTGTTTGTCGTCGGGAAAGTGGGCGCCTTCCGTGGCCGGTTTGGAGCCAGACTCATGGGCTCACAAACTGGTCATGTGCACTTCTCCCGGGCCCCACCCCTCTACCAAGTGGGTAGCTTGAAATCAGCAGTGCTGGGGCCCCCAGAAATGAGCAAACGCTACAAACGCAGTGTTTTCCCTCCTGGGGAGCCCGTTGTTAAACCGTGACCAACACCCCACTAACGTTCTTCTCCTGTGCGTCACCTGTCGGTTTCCGGGTGCTGCCCGAGCGCCTTTGCTAGCCACAGAGGAACCGTGGTGGGGATGGGGCTCAGGAGGAAAGCCTCCAAGCTGGCGTCTGAAAACTGAGTTCTACCTGAGCTGGGCCATCAGGGAGAACGGAGCTTCCCTCTTCCGCTTGGCCGCTTGCAGCAGGACCCCTGTTCCATTCCTGCCGTATTCATCCCTCTTCCGTGCAGGAAGCTTCAAGGCAGGAAGGAAGGGAGCTGTGACCTGCGCCCACCCAGAGCAGGAGACCTGGGCGCTCCCTCCAGCCAGGCAGGAGAAGCCAGAGGTTACAAAGCGCCAAAGAGGAGCTTTGAAAGCCATCTTTGAGGTGGTCCCACTGAGCTGCTGCTGTCAGTGGGATGGCGTTGATGCAAAGCCAAGCAGGTTAGGTTTTGCTCAGCCTTCCTTAGATTAGCCTATTAACTAATCTATAGACTTGATCCACCACTTTCCAGTTTTCTTTCCGTCAGTACCCTCCTTTTTGGTGTTCAAGGAAATCAGATCACATTTTATCTATAAGCTAGTCTTTGAGTAAAACACTTAATAAACAAGTCCTCTCCATGCCGCCCCATAAAATATCGTCTCTAAACGCCCGTCCACCTTTTCAAGTCAGCCCCTGTGTTTTGATAATCACATAAAGTGTGTTCGTTTGATGGATTCATTCAGGGTCACAGCAGAAGTGAAGCACAACCCGACCAACACCATCGTCTGTAAAGCCCATGGGGAGTGGAACGGCACGTTAGAGTTCACCTACAGCAACGGGGAGACCAAAGTCATCGACACAGCCACGTTGCCGGTGTGCCCGAAGAAGATCAGACCTCTGGAGAAGCAGGGGCCCATGGAGTCCAGGTGGGGCTCAGCCTGTCCCGCCCGGCTTAGCTGTCCTGCATGTTCAACCTGGGGACGGAGAGGAAGCCTGGAAAGCTCAGCTCATGGGAATAGGCCAGAAATCATGTTCTGACTTGTTGAGATGTTTGAATTTTCCACTGTCATTTCCAAGTAGATCCTCTGTAGCATCCGGTGTTGTTTTCCTGCATTTATGGGGTAGAGTGTACAGAGTCTGCAGTAGACTTTTATTGTCTGTCCTCAAAGAGTTTGTCAACTCAACTGGTCTGTTGCGTAATTACAAAGTAAAATTCAGAGAATAGCTAGTAATCAAAGACCTGCGAGTGAAGCAGTTGTGATCCTTTTCTTTTTCTTACCAGATTAGCAGCATAATTTAAAAAGAATTCAGGGCTGGCAAAAGTGTGATCAAATGGACCCTCATCAATCTGTGCCTTCAGCAGGAGTGTGTGCGGGTCAGCTGCACGTATCAGTAGCTTCAGACTCATTGATTCAGTTTAAACATCGTGTTCCACATCTGGGAATCCATTCCAAGGCAAAATTCTTGAGTTCAGAAAATATTTTAAACATAAAATTGAGTGTGTGTGTGTGTGTGTATATTTTAAAAAATTGAGTGTGTGGTATGCACGTAACACCTCTGCGTCAAGCGTCAAGTGGCGTCTGTGCAGGCACACACGCAGACTCTTAGAATATGCCATTTTGTGTTCTTAATCCAGGCGGTCAGCAGACTGTGGCTCAGGGGTCAAATCTAGCCTGTGGACGGGAACACAGCCAGGATTATTGTTCATGGCTGCTTTCCTGCTCTACCAGTAATTAAGTAGTTGTGACCCAGACCACATGGCCTGCCAAGCCTGAAATGTTTACTGTCTGGTCCTTTACAGAAAATATCTGCTGAGCCCTGTTCTTATCTAAAAGCATAGGGTGCTCTTTAGAAATATGATGTCAGGTTAAAATGGCATTTCAGATGATCCTGTGAAAGGGATTGCCCTTCCAGAAAGTGTCTGTAACCACGGGCACTGTTAATTATGTGAAAATGAAGTGAGGACCCAAGAATGTGTATGAACTATACGTTACAACTGAGTTTTACTAAACCTGGGCCTCAGTACTCCGGGAACCTCTGCTTTTTTGTAGGATTAGTTCTTCTGTTTATTTGGGGACACTGAGGGTAGCCTTCTCTGTGTCCGAATGGAGCCTGTTGGCTTTTTCGGCTCAGCCTATCAGCTGTTAGCAGGACAAGGGACAGGCTGCAACTGCCTTGCCCACTGTCTCCCTTGGTCACCATCATGGCATGACTGTTGTTTCCAGTTTGGTAGTTGAGAACAAAACTGATCACCTTGTGTTGTTCTTCCAAGGATATGGAGGAGTTTAGCTATTCCCCCTCAAGATTCTGTTGCCTCACTTAGCCCAGGGGAACTCAGAATTCAGCTCGGAGGGGGAATAGGGCTGGGAAGGGGTAAGGCAGAGGCCTGCCACCTCTTTCTGGCTCACATAGGCGACTTGACTGAAACATGAGCTGGATTGCAGGGAGACCGAGTGCGGCCCACCTTGCTTTCGCTAGAGAGGCAGCCCTGCAGCTGGTCCTGGGCTCTCTGGCTACTCTGAGCACCTGAGCCCACACCCAGCGAGTCTTCTAGGCCTTACCTGCAGAGACAAAGGAGGGACCATATGCATGGCTAGGTGAGCCAGTGGTTAGACCAGTATGCCAGCCCTCAGAATGGTGCCAGCTCCCACCCACCCCGTTGGAAGGGAGAGAACCACTATTCCATCAGGGGGAGAGTGAAGATATATAGTGCACACACACACATGTGTAAAGTCTGCCTTCACCTATACATTTGTTCATGATGCCCAGAGCGTGGTTGAGAAGTGACTTCCGGTATAGATGTGGGAGAGATGACAGAGCCTGTAGCACAAACACCTCCACTGACCATGCTCTGTAGCTCCCAATACTGGGTTACTAGGTGGGAAGGCAGCCACTGCTCATATTTATCAGCTTTATAACCTCGGATAAGTCACTTTACCTCATATGGCCCTATCTTCACTCCCTTTAAAATGGAGATAATATAGAATGTATATCACTGGGTTGCCATGATGATTAAATGAGTGCTTCGCTATACTGTAATTACATATAAGCATCTGTAGTAGCATTACTACTGCTTATCACTAGATTCACTGAGAGGGGCCTGGTGCTCAGGACAAGAGGATAGTTTACAGCATAGACTTGGAGCCAGGTAGCCGTGGGCTCATATCCTGACCTTGGGTGGGTGTGTGGGGGTCTTTGAGGCACCTGGAATGAGCTGCCTCTACAAATGGCCTGCACAGATGTCCCCTTCCTTGCCGAAGACGGCCGTCCTTGAGCCTGCTGTCAGTGTGTGGCCATTTCCTCTCTCCCATGCATCCCCAGGAACCTCTGGCGGGAGGTGACCGGATACCTGCGACTCGGGGACATTGACGCTGCCACTGAGCAGAAGCGGCGCCTGGAGGAGAAGCAGCGGGTGGAGGAACGGAAGCGGGAGACCCTCCGCACCCCATGGCAGCCCAAGTATTTTATCCAGGAGGTAACTCCACTGCCTGTCATGGGAGCTTGTCCTGAGTGTGGGGCAGATGGATTTGTGTGGCTAACAGCAGTTTGGATGAGTGAGGATGGGGCAGGGGAGGTCCTGTGGGCAAAACAGAGTACCTGACAGGGTCCCCCTGGCAGCCGCCATCAGAAGAGCCAGTCAGCCTGCCGGAGGACAAGGAATGGACATAGACACTCACGACCCTGCTCCTTTATCATCAGCCGCATGTCAGTTGTGAAGCACCTCGCAGCCCATCTCCGCACTGGTGGGTGGGGGCCTTCATGACTGAGACCTGCTGTTCTGGAGCTCTGCCCTCTGTGGGACAAATGGGATGAACTTGCTAGGACAGGCCAGCCTGAGTTCTGTGCCTAAATGTTGTTGCTGTCACCCAGGAAAGTGACGTTGGAAGGAAGAAAGAAAATTAATATGATTGCCCAGCCAGTGGGTTAGGCTCAGTTGAGGCCCTTACACTTTTGAAGCGGTTTGTGGAGCAACTGGGAAGCATTCTGAGAACAGAAGCCAGTTTTTACGGCAGGCCCTTGGAGCCTGGCGGCTTCCACGAGAAGCAGGCCATGGAGGACTGGGGTGGACAGAAGATCCTAAACTGTCCAATTCTTCACAAGAAGCCAAAAATCTGAGTTTTAATGAGAAATCTGATGTTCACACATGAAGGAGCTTTTTAAACATGTAATTACTGAGAGCCATCAAATTGTGCCTGGCTTTCTTTGGCTCCGGGGCTAATGCCTGCGGTCTGCCACAGAGAAAGACGCCTCCATAGTCAACGGCTAAGGGTGAGTTAGTGCCTGGAGGCTGACTTCCGGTCAGGAGCAGGAGGAAGCGGCCGCTCTTTCCCTGGAGGCAGGAGCTGCCGCTCAGGACTGCAGCCTCCACGGTCGAATTCTGGTTAGACAGAAAGCCGGCCTGGGGAGACTGCCTTTATGAGACTCTGACTGGGACCCTCGCTGTAAGCCTTATGCAGGTGAGCTGAGTCTGTATTATTAGGGTTCCCTGGAGAAACAGAACCAGTGAGACATAAATACATCAAGATTTATTATGAGGAACTGGCTCAGGAGATTATGGAGGCTGAAAATGCCGGGCTCTGCCATTTGCAAGCTGAAGACCCCCGGGGAAGCCATGGTGTAATTCAGTCCAAGTCTGAAGGCTTGAGGACCAGGGAAGCGGATGGTGTAAATCCCTGTCCGGTCAGATGAGATGTCCCAACTCAAGGAGTGACGCAGAAAGAAAAGGCGAATTTCTCTTCCTTCCTCTTTTATTTCTTTATAGGCCCTCCACCGATGCTCACCCACATTGGGGAGGGTATCTCCTTTGCTGAGTCCACCAATCAAATGCTGATCTCACTTGGCACCCAGACAGACACACCCAGAAATCAGCTTGGCACCCACAGCCCGCCAAGTTGGCCTGTAAAATTAACCACCACAATATCCTGTAAGGATCCTACTGGGAGGTGGATCTTGTCTCTGAGACAGCTAGTTTGCCTGGCTTCTGTGGAAAGTTCACATTAAAAAACAAAATGCCAACAAAGAACACATAGTATTGTTCTCACTGTGTTTAATAAAAGCCGGTGTGTTTCTAACAGAAGGCTTAAGGATATGTAAACAATAAAAATCATCCCAATACCAGAATTTTTACCATTCAGTATATGTTTTTCTAGTCTAGCACCAAACTGGTGTTTAGCCCTTGCCTTTTCTTTTCCGGCTGTTCCTCCAACACCCTTTCTCCACCCTGTCCTGCTGTTTATTTATTTATTTATTTTCTCAGGGACAGAGAGAGGGATAGATAGGGACAGATAGAGATGAGAAGCATCAATCATCAGTTTTTCGTTGCAACACCTTTGTTATTCATTCATTGCTTTTTCATATGTGCCTTGACTGCAGACCAAGTAACCCCTTGCTCAACCAGCGACCTTGGGTCCAAGCTGGTGAGCTTTTTTTTTTTTCTCAAGCTGGTGACCTTGGGGTCTCGAACCTGGGTCCTCCGCATCCCAGTCCAAGGTTCTATACACTGCGCCACCGCCTGGTCAGGCTGTCCTGCTGTTTAAAAAACCTTTTCTTTTGTCATCTTTCTTAATGTAATAAGCAAAGCCCGTCTTTTGTTATTTTGGTCATTTTGTGGGGTTTCTTCCTGAAAAGCCTGATGTGAAGATCATATGGGCTTTATAGAGTAGCTGGGCTGAGGGGTAGTGAGCCACCCAGCCTGGCACGTCTGAGGAACCAGGAACAAGGCAGACACTGGTGGCGGTCCCAAACAGATGCTTAGGGAGCACTGCCCTGCGTGGTACTCGGCTTCCAACTTTGCCGAGTCTGGGATTTTTGTCTCTCCCCTTTGTCTGCTGAGAGCTCTTGATGTAATGTCTCCTCCCTTCTCTTACAGGGTGATGGCTGGGTCTACTTCAATCCCCTTTGGAAGGCACACTGATGGGATGGAGGTGCACAGCCTTCAGGAAGAGGCCTGTTTTTATAAGAATTAAAGTGGTACAGTATCAAGGTTCTGTTGGTACTCACTGAGACATCTTGACATCATTCAAGAAATGGTACCTGAGAAATTATGTACTGTGAAAAATGCACCCCAAACTCTACTACAGGATTGAATTTATTCAAGAGCCATTTGGGGCATGTGTGTAGTGTGTGAGTTCTTGGCACACTGTATGTTCACACACATGCATTACATATACATCTGCTGGGTATATTACACATGTAAATACTGTACTTACCAAGATTTAAGTGGGTAATTATGGGCTCCTTTTTATCAACGAGGTTTGATGTTTTCTATTTTTCACTTTGCCAACAATGTTTTGCACTCACAAGGGGATTCTCACATAGTCAACTCCTGTCAAAACACAAGTGGATTGGCATGGCCCAACTGATACCCACCTTGTCAAAGTGCTCATTCCCGGTAGGTGACTGTCATTTCAAAATTATTGTGAATCCCACCTCCCTCCCCACTTCAACATTTCATTTGTCCCTACTCCAGAAAGATAGACAGCTATTTTCTGCTGAAGGAGGATTGGGCAGGAAGCTGGTACAGGTTTGTGCCAGAGCCTTTCAGGATGGAGCACCTCTGGGAGGACCCACAGCCAGGCCCATACTGGTTCATTCCTTCCATCTACTCACCCCAGAAACTTGATAAGTCCTCATGCTCAAAACACTAGTCAGACATTTTTAAGAAGCTGATTCTTTTACAAGAGAAAACAAGTCCTATGGACAATTCACTCCTTTTATGATGAATAAAAGGGCTTTAGAAGTTAAACACATCCATTCATGCATATAGCAACATGCACAACCACAGCCTCAATCTTGTTCTTTAGTTTGGGGAAAGAGAAAAGAATCTGTGGACTTTTTTCTTTAGTGCACCTCTATTGTTTGACCCAAACTCTGCAAGAAAACCACTGTGATTAAAATAAAGCCCAGTGTTCATGGTTTCAGTTCAATTTTGGTCCTCAGCCTTTACCAGCGAGGTCAAGACATGACTAGGATATAAAGCAAAGAAAAAATTGACATGTTTGATTTTTGCTCAATGCTTAATTTATTTTTTACTGTGCCACTTTGAGAATATTTATAAAATCCAGTAGCATGAATGCTTCTCTGTAGTAATACTAATTTTGTGCCTTTTGTCTGCTTTAAGACCAATTGTTCACACTTTGTAGATATTAGACAAATATATTTCGACTAAATACTATGCCTATCTGTGTATCCGCTTTATTTTTAGGGATTCAAATGTTCTGTTGGAATTGGTGGTTCTAAAGGAGCTCAAATTTTATTGGTTAAGTACTGTTAATTTGTTGTGAACAGCAATCATATTTACATCAAGTGTTTCATACACAGAAATCTACCAGATCAACATTTATGGATATTTTGTGATGGGTTTGTAAGAACATTTAACTCCTATCCAGTGAATGTTTTATTTTACAAGATGTCATTACCAGGCAAAGTAATAATTTAGGCCTATTTAGGTGCACAGTCTTAAAATACCCGGGAGAATAAAATGTTTGGAAGTATTTTATTTCTGAGAGAAAGAGCATTATAAATGCTGTTTTGGAAAAAAAAACCCTCAAAGAATAAGAAATAATCATTGGGGTGTTTTAGATTTTCTAGCCTTACTTCAAAGTTTAAATCATCTGGTAAGTAAAACTTGGAGAAGGTTCACTTTTCTTTTTTGGTAGGGTGGGCTCAATGCCTTTTAAAGAACTGGGAAATATATCCGTACATAGAACATACTATATTTCTAAGAACAATTATAAGCACCCATGTACCTACTGTTTAAGAAGCCTGTTTTGTCAGTACCTTACAAGCCACGTTGTGCCCCTACAGAACTGTCCCCCTTGGCCCTCGGGGTACCACCACTGTCCTGACTCCTGCCGCCCTCACCCCGTGGGTCTTCTCTCTCCACCCTCGTACACTGTGTACTTCTAAAGCACGTGCTTGGTCTTGCCTGGTTTTGGACCTTGTACAAATGAAATCATAAGTTTGCGTATTTGAGCTACCATCTTGTTTATAGGTCCGTCCATGTTGTTATGCATGCTCTGTTTGCTCACTACTTTCTTTCTAAGTTCTGTCTGCCCAAATTTGCCAATAACTCCCATTCCACCTCGCTCTGAAACTGCTGGCAAGCACCATTCTATTTTGTGTTTCATGAATTTGACATAAGTTCCCCATAGAAGTGGAATGATACTCTACCCGTCTGTTTGTGTCTGGCTTACTTCACTTAGCATACTGTGTTCAAGGTTCATCAGAACTTCCTTCCTTTTACGGCTAATAATATTCCTGTGTTTGTGTGTATCACATTTTGTTTATTCATCCATCGTGAACATTTGGGTTGTTTCCATCTTTTGGCTATAGTCAATGCTGCTGATAGGAACATGGGAATTCAAGTATCTCTGAGTCCATTTCAGTTCTTTTGGGGATATATACCCAAATGCGGAAGTAGTGTATCATGTGAAAATTCTGTTGTTTGAGGACCTTGCAGACTGTTTTCCACAGTGAGTACAATCCCAGCAGCAATGGACAAGGGTTTAAATTTCTTCATATTCTCCCTGATTTTCTGCCATTTATTTATATTTATTTACTGTTTATAATATTTTACCTGGTACAAAGCACTATCTTATTGTGGTCTTAATCTACATTTCCCTAATGATTAGTGATGGAGAACATCTTTTACTGGTCATCTGTACATCTTTAGAGGAATGGCTGTTCAAGTCCTTTGCTCATTTTCTAACTGGTTTATGTGTTGAGTTGTAGTTCTTTTATTCTAGATATGAATCCTTTATCAAATGTTTTTTAAATACTTTCCCCATTGAACTCTAGTCTCCTGATTCTTACAGTTCAGTCTTGCACTGTTTACTTTCCACCTCCATAATTACAACAGTATTAAGTTGACTAGAGGCAGATAGATAATCAGGGATATATTTCCAGCAAGAATGCCCAAATCTCAGGTTAGAATAAAACTTGATGTTCAATTATATCTTGAAGTGGGATGCGTGCTAACAAAATTTTGATACATATGCATAACGAACTGGGGCAACAGTCCACAGCTTTAATAAAGAAGTAACAGTAATACTAATGTATACTCTTCTTATCTATTTCTTGGTCCATATAGCAGGCATAGCCCTTGATCTTGGTTGCTCCTGTCTTTTCCACATGTGCTTGAGTAGTATCTTCTATGTACTTCATTTTCATTAGCCCACAAGAATTCCCTAGTAAGCATTACCAGCTTGTAGAAACCAAAATCCTGGCAACTGACAGTTCTGATGAAAAGAATAATAGTATGAAGAAAGGTCAAGGCCCCAGCACAAATAATTTTGTTCATGGTGTTCAGGTCCTCATCTTGCAAGGCTCTCAGCAGGATACAGATGGATTTATGCCATAAAGATACAGTCTTTTATTTTCTTTCTAGAGAATATTATGGCATCATTGCTGTGCTATTGGCTCTGCTTTAAACCCCAGAGCATACTATAACCATTGCCCAGTAACATCTGACAATGGGCCTAAAAAAGCAATACGACTGACTGCATTGAGAAACAGCCTCTATTTGATACAAGTTCCTTGCCTTCCTTTTCATGGTGTGTTTGGCTTAGATGGGAACTTCATATACATATGTTTCTATATTTACCAAGGATTCATTTCATTACAAATATCATTAGCATCGTTAACAAGTATTTCTTGATGTTGACTTACATACAAGGCAGGGAAACAGGTAAAGGAGATCACACGACAAAATTCTTCATGACTGATTCTAAGATAGTGACCATAAACTAAGAGTAACAGAGGATGGAAAGACACAAGTGGGGAGGAATGTAGATTAAAAGGAATGAAAAGATTATAAAGAGAGACTGTGAGATTATTATTCTATTGGGAAACTAGTAGTGACACATAATTTCAGTGAAATAAATGTGAAATTGAATTAAAATTATTTCTGAAGAGAAAAAAGAATATTTTCCCCATTCTTTGGGTTGCCTTTTCGCTGTTGTTATCCTTTGTTGTACAAAAGTATTTCATTTTGATGCAGTTTGATTTATTTTTCTTTTGTACCTTGTACTTTTGTTGTGTGATATGAAGGAATCATTGTCAAAGTAACTTCATGGAGCTTCTCCCCTTTTTCTTCCAAGAGTTTTATAGTTTTAGCTCATGTTTATGTTTTTGATCCATTTAATTTTTATGTATTGTGTTAGGTAAGATCCCAACTTCACTATTTTGCATATGGTTATCCTGATCTTCTAGGACCGTTTCTTGGGAAACAGCAACCACTCAGTCCTTTCCCCATTGGACAGTCTTACCCCAAATTATCTGACCATGTATGCAAGCATTTATTCCTGGGCGCTCTCTTCTGTTCCACTGGTCTATGTCTGTCATTATGCCTTGCCACCTTTTCTTGGTTATTTTGGTTTGTAGTCAGTTTTGAAATTAAAAAGTGAGACTTTCAGCTATTTTCTTTTTCAAGATTGTTTTGGCTATTAGGAGTGCCTTGAGATTTTGTACAATTTTATCATAGAATTTTCTATTTTTACTTAAATCATTGGAATTGGCAGGTACAACAAACACTGACTCCATAGATTACCACATGTAGTATTGCCATCTTAATAATGTCTTCCAGCCAGTAACACAGGATGTCTTTCCATTTATTTGTCTATTTCAGGGATATTCTATTGTTTTCAATGTATGTCTTTCACCTCCTTAATTTACTCCTAAGTATCTTACTCTTTCTGACATTACACATGCAATTGTTTTCTCAAGTTCCTTTGTAGATTGTTAATATGTATAAACAATTTTTATGGGATGATTTTGTATCCAGCAACTTTGTTGGATATATTAGTTCTGTAATCTTTAGGGTTTCCTAGATAAAAAATTTTATCATCTGTGAACAGATAATTTACTTCTTCCTTTCCAATTTGGATGCATTTTATTTTTTTTGCCCAACAGACCTGGCTAGAACTGTGAATACCTGAATGAAGTGGCAAAGCTGGTATCATCTTGTTCCCAATCTTAAAGGAAAAACTTTCATCATTGTGTAGGTTAACAGTGGCTTTTTCCTATGTGGCCTTTATGTTGAGGTAGTTTCCTTCTACTTCTGGTTGTTGATTTTATCATGAAAGAGTGAACTCTTTCAAATGCTTTTGCTGCATCCACTTAGAAGATCATGCATCTCCCCCTTTGTCCTGTTAATGTGTGGTGTGGTATACTGCATTGGTTCTGTGTGCTGGACAATCCTGCCATTCCAAGAAAAAATTCTGCTTCTCATGATGTATAATCTTCTAATGTGCTGTTGGATTTGCTTTGCTATTGTTTTAAAATTATTTTTTAAAGATTTTATTGATTTTACAGAGAGAGGTGTGGGGAGTGAGAAGTATCAGCTTCACTTTAGCTCTTCATTGATTGCTTGTTGTATGTGCCTTGACCAAGTAAGCCCAGGGTTTCAAACCACTGACCTCAGCACTACAGGTCGACGCTTTATCTACTGCGCCACCACAGGTCAGGCTGCTTTGCTGCTATTGAGGATTTTTCAATCAATATTCATAAGGCATATTGTACACTCTGTTGTAGTGTCTTTCTCTGGCTTAGGTATTAGGGTAATGCTAGTTGCATAGAGTATACTAGGAAGTATTCCCTATTGTTCAGTTTTGAGGACCAATGTTAATTCTTCTAGGAATGTATGATAGAATTCACCAGTGAAGTGATCTGGCCCTAGGGTTTTCTTTGTTGGAAGGTTTTTACATTTCTGATCAAGTTTCTTCCTAAAGGTAGGTCTTATTCATATTTTGTTTCTTCATGATTTAGTCATGGCAAGTTTTGTGTTTCTAGGAATTTGCCCTTTTCATTAAGGTTTTCCAATTTGTTGATACATCGTTGTTCAAAGTACTATTAATTTATTTCACTTATACAAAATTGGTAGTAACATCTCTACTTTCATTTGATTTTTTTCCTTAGTCTAGCTAATGGTTTGTCCATTTTGTTAATTTTTTTTGAACTAACTCATGGTTTTATTATTTTTGTGCTCGTATATCTGCTAGCTTTTTATTTATTTTAATCCCTAAAGGTTCAAAGTTAGGTAGTTGATTTCAGAGCTTTACAAATAAATATAAGCATTTACAGCATAATTCCTCTTAGCATAATTTGCAGCATTCCATATATTTTGGTTATTTGCATTTGTCTTATTTCTTTGAAACATTAACAGTGTTATTTAATTTCCATATGTTTGTGAATTCCCCAGTTTCCCTTCTGCTACTGTTTTCTAGTTTCATTACATTGATTGGAAGAGATACTTGTAAAATTATTTGTTTTAAAATTCATGGACTTATTTAGGGGCTAATAGTCGGCAGGTCTTAGAAAATGTTCCATGCACATTAGAACGTTTTTGCTGTTGGAACAATCTGTATCCATATACGGCATGTAATAAGATGGTGGCCTCTATTGTTTCCTTGTCTTCTGTTTCCTTGCTGATCCTGTCTGGTTGCTTTATTACTGTTAATAGTGGGACACTGGTCTCCTACTATTATTACATAAGTATTTTTCTCTTAAATTCTGTATGCTTGCTTCATATATTTTGGAGCTGTTTGATGCACGTATGTTTATTATGTATCTTCTTAGCAAATTGATTTTTACCAATATATAGTGTCCTTAGTTTAAGTTTTTTGCCTAAAAGTTTGATACAGCCATGTCTGCTCTTTGCCCACCCTTTCACTTTGAACATGTGTCCTTAGATGCATAAAATTCATTTGCCAATTTAAACTTGTCTTTTGATTGGGGAATTTCATCCATTTACATTAAAAGCTAATTACTGGTAAGAAGTTGTGCCATTTTATTTGCTTTTTCTATGCCTTACAAACTTCTTTTCCCCATTATTATCTTCCTCAATAATTTAACAAAAAATGTAGTCCATTCTGTAGCAATACATTTTGATCTCCTCATTTCTTTTGTCTGTACTGTGTAGTTATGTACCTCTTGATGTTTTGGTCAATGATGAACTGTATATTCACTGGTGGTCCCATAAGATTTTAATGAAGTTGAAAAATTCCTAACACTGACGCTGTCACTTTGTAATGCCATCGCATAACACATCACCTGTGTAAACAAACCTTGTGCTCTCTCTGCCAGTCCTATAAAAGTATAGCACATGGGCCTGACCTGAGGTGGCGCAGTGGATCAAGCATCGATCTGGAACGCTGAGGTCATTGGTTCAAAACTCTGGGCTTGCCTGGTCAAGGCACATATGGGAGTTGATGCTTCCTGATCCTACCCCCTTCTCTCTCTCTCTCTCCCTCTTTCTTCTCTAAAATGAATAAATTTTAAAAAGTATAGCACATAGTATAATGTACGTTATATAATACTCGATAATAAAATGGTTATTACAGTTTATATATTTACTATATTATCACTTTTAGAGTGTACTTTTTCTACTTAAAAAACATTTGCTGTAAAACAGTATATTGTTACCCTGGCAGCAATCTCATGCATCTTGTGCTTCCATCTTTCATGCTTGTGCTTGATTTAATATCATGTTGTTTTTTACAGTGACATGCTGTAAAGACTTGCTGCCTAGGTGTATAGTAAGCTATACCATTTAGGTTTGTGTAAGTATCCTTTATGGGTTCATGAAATAGCCTAATGTATTTCTCAGAATGTAGCCTTATTAAGTGGTACATCAATGCAGTTATTTTCTTTGTGGCTACCAGATGGATTATATGTAATATCCTAAAGTTATAACAACCTATTTTAAATGAATACCAGCTTAACTCAATGGTATATAAAAACCTCTTTACAGCTCCCCTTTGCTGACATTACAAATTATATCTTTATATAGTGTGTACCCATTAACACAGACATACTTATTTTTCTTTGAAGTACTGTAGGAAAAAAAATAGCTGTGAACCAAAATTATACTACGAATTTTCCATGTATTTACCTGTATGGCTTTGAGTTATCTAATGCCTTTCACTTTAACCTGAAGGACTTCCGTTTCTCGCAGGGCAGGAGTGGTAATGAACTCACTCAGCTTCTGCTTTCTTGGAAATCTCATTCTCTCATCTTTGAAAGACCACACTGACAGGTATAGAAATCTTGGTTTTTAGTTTTTTCTTTAAAAAACTTTGTATCTTCCTATTTATCCTGACTTCCAGTTTCTCTTGAATAATCAGTTGAGTATCTTATTGGATAACTGCTTTCCTCTCACTGCTTTTGAGATTCTCTTTGCCTTTAACTTTTGGCATTTTAAATAAATATGTCCTGGGGTGGGACTCTTTGGGTTCCTCTTCCTTGGGACTCTGTGCTTCCTGGACTTACAGGTCTATTTTCTTTGCCAAGTTAGGGACATTTTTCATCATCATTTCTTAAAATAAAGTTTTCAGTTCCTTCCTTCTCCTTTTGGCAGCACTGTGATTCGAATGTTGGCATGCTTGATTTTGTTTCAGAGGTTGCTTAAACTATCATCATTTAAAAAAAAAGTTCTTTTGCTGTTCTGATTGGATATTTTCCACTAGCCTGTCTTCCATATTGCTGATTCAGTCCTCTGCTTCATCTAGTCTGCTGTTGATTACTTCTACTGTATTCATTTTTTACAGGTCCTTGTTCATGGGTTCTGTTTTTTTGCTGAGGTTCTCACTGAGTTCATCTATTCTTCTCCTAAGTTCATTGAGCATCCTTATAACCTGTATTTTGATCTGGATCTGCCACACTGCTTGTCTCCATTTCATTTAGTTCTTTTTCTGAAGTTGTGTTCCATTCTTTCATTTGGGACATGTTTGTGTCATTTTCGCTGACTCCCTGTATTTGAGTCTTTGTGCTAAGTATATCTGCTGCATCTCCTGGTCTTAGAAGAGTGCCCTTCTGTAGCTGTCCTGTGAGGAGCAGTGGCATAGTCCACCCATAACCTAAGCCAGGTGTCCACCTTCTTGTGGTAGTTGGGCCTCATTTGCTGTTGGCCCTCAGGCTGTTGTGTAGACACTGACCTAGTGCAGTGGGAGGTGCTTTAATAGGGCTCTGGTGCCACTGAGTCCATCCTTCAGGCGTGTCCTTTCTGAAGCTGGCTTGTGGTGCTCCAGGGTTGTCTGAAGATGGGTGTTTTGGGACTGTAGCCTCTTGGGAGGAGCTCCAAAGTGATCTGCTGTTAGGTGCACTCAGGAGAGGCTATGCTGTGAACTGAAGACGGGTGCCACTTGTACTGGACATGTGGCTGCTTAGTTGAAGGTATGTTCCAGGTCAAGGCTGGCTGCTGCTTCTTTGGGGTATCCCTGAGACTTTGTGAAAGGCCACAATGTGAGCTGAGGCAGGCTGCTTGTGTGCAGAAGCCTTACTCTGGAAAAGGCTCAGGCCAGGTGAGCATCTTGGATGGGCCAGGGTCTCAGGGAATTATTCCAGTTCAACAAAACAGTGTTAATGGCTGTCTTTAAACGTCTTGATTTCCCCTCCAACTTCTGTTTCTTGCTAAAGCATCTCCAGGTCCGCAGTCTCCCTGCAGCTTTTATGAACAGTGCCTCCCTCCTTCTGTGGCTTTTCCCAGCCTGAGATCTGAGCCATGTTAGGTGACCCATCAGCATGTTAGAACAAGTTCTGCTCTGGTACCTGAGAGAGGTCAGTGGGAGGCAGGCTGCTGCTTGCTCCTTACCATGTCACACTGGGGAGGGGATGGGGCAAAGATGAATAATCTTTACATAATGAAATTTCCATTTCTGAATATGACTTTTCCGTGAGTGCATTTATTTCATTGCTATAGAACAGGGGTCCACAAACTGCGGGCTGCATGCGGCCCTGAGGCCATTTATCCGGCCCCGCGGCACTTCCGGAAGCGGCACCTCTTTCATTGGTGGTCAGTGAGAGGAGCACAGGATGCATCTGCACCCATAGTTCCCATTGAAATACTGCTCAGTTTGTTGATTTTACTTGTTCTTTATTTTAAATGTTGTATTTGTTCCCATTGTTTTTTTACTTTAAAATATGTGCAGTGTGCACAGGGATTTGTTCAGTTATTTTTATAGTCCGGCCCTCCAACGGTCTGAGGGACAGTGAACTGGCCCTCTGTGTAAAACGTTTGGGGACCCCTGCTATAGAATACTGATTGTTTTCTAGAGCCCTTATAAAGTTATATTAGCCGTCTTTTTAAATATTTTTAAGGACTGGAGCTTCCTTATTGGTAACATTTGTTCTCATATTTTTTTTAAGTTTGTTTTTTTAAACTTTATTTTTTTCCAAGGACAAAGAGAGAGTCAGAGAGAGGGATAGATAGGGACAGACAGACAGGAACGGAGAGAAGTGAGAAGCATCAATCATTAGTTTTAGTTGCCGTTGCGACACCTTAGTTGTTCATTGATTGCTTTCTCACATGTGCCTTGACCACGGGCCTTCAGCAGACCGAGCCACCCCTTGCTGGAGCCAGCGACCTTGGGTCCAGCTGGAGAGCTTTTGCTCAAGCCAGATGGGCCCGAGCTCAAGCTGGCGACCTCAGGGTCTCGAACCTGGGTCTTCTGCATCCCAGTCCGACGCTCTATTCACTGCGCCACCGCCTGGTCAGGCTTGTTCTCATATTTTTATGGGTACAATATAATACAAGCACAGTGGGAAAACCAAATCTCAGCTGCGGAGGTCGCCCCTGAGGAGCAGGGGTCCCCATAACATGTGGTTGTGAAAGCTGATGGCGATTTTGTCTGATAGAGGCAGAGGACTGCTGGATCCAGGAGTCCCTCAAGGGGCCCGAGTGCAGACTTACTCTGGGACTCAGCACCAGCACGGCAGCTAGAGCAGCATTAAGGACATACAGAAAAGCACTGAACTGACAAGCTGCAGCGTGAGGGCTGGAGGCAAGCACCGCTGTTCCTTTGCTGAGCCCTTGCCCCACTCATCCAGCATTTAAAATTTCTGGTCCACATTAATCTGGGTAACACGATTCACCTCACTCTGGTGATCTGCTGAGGCCCGACCCAGCTCACGCACCTGGCTGAAGCTGCTTCCAGTGGCTTTTGCACGTAAGTGGCCTGCCTTGGGTCATGCTGCACACTCTCTCCAAGGTCCGCCAGCCCAAACAAGCAGCAGCTGGCCTTGCAGGCCCTGCACCTCTTGCTAAGCATCCCAAGCCCAGCACAAGCGAAACCAAACTCAGCTCACACTGAAATGCCAATCAGATATCACCAAACCTGGCATAAGGTCTCGGCCTGGAACTGTAGTTAGCCTCAAGAGGCCACACGCCCAGCATAATTGGTAGCTGGCCTGAGCTCTCATCATGGTGCCAACCACAGAGTCCCAGGCCTGGTACAGTGGCAGCTGGCCTCGGTTCACAGCAAGCCTCTCCCAAGCACCACCAAGCCCTGCACAAGCAGCGACCAACTGTGCATCCCTTTGTTGGCCCCATGCCTGGCACAGCTGTGGCTGACCTGGGTCTGCACTGGGGCCTCCTAACGCCTCCAGAACCAACACGGCTGGTGGCTGGCTCCAGCCACCACTAGAGCCTCACCAGCTTTGACAGACCTGGAAGAATTGCTGAGCAAGGGGGATGTGTATCTTCAACTGCATCCACTACTGCTGCAGTTTTCCACCGTGATTTTAACAGTTTTAATTTTCCACTGGCAATGTATGAGAGGTTGTTTTTGCACACCCTAACACTTATTTACACATTTTAGCTAACCTGAAGTTATCATTTACATTTCTTCTGTTAAGGACTAATCAAAATCTTTTGTGTTTTTTTCCTGAATTTATATATTTATATATATATATAAATAAAATATTAATCCTATGTTCCTATGTTAGTTGGAGGTTGGGTGACCATACATCCTCATTTGCCTAGTGTATGTGTATGGTCCCAGGATAAATATTAAAAGGCTACTAAACAAAGGTGTGGAAGTCACGTTACCTGATTTCAAGATTTACCGAATAGCTATAGTTAAGACAACATGGTATTAGTGTGAGGAACACAATAGAGAATTCAAAAACAGATCAACACATTTTGTTTTCTGCAGTGGTACCAAATGAATGGGAGAAATATGAGTCTTTTCAACAAATGCTGTTGGCTAAACAGTAAAAAATGAAACATTTCAATTAACTCAGTACATTAAAGACCTAAATATCACTCTCATATATACAAAAGGTATGAAATGTTAAGTTTCACACTGAGATAGGGCTGTTTTTTATATAAAAATACAATGAGGGAAAAGATATATTCTAGAATTTAGAAACAGAATAAGTAACAAACAATGAATGAGATTAATACCAGATTAGCAATAACTGACTCAGTACAAAATACAGAATAGAACGGCAAAAGGAGAGATACAGCCAACAAAAGGTCTAAATATGTTTCCTCAGATCTCAGCAGAGATCAGGGCAGAAACAATAGATGACTGAGGAAAAAAATAACAAAATTAAAATTTAACAATGATCAACAATGTTAAAAGCTCAACAAGTCCAAAGCAACATAGGAATGAAAAAGATAAATCATGCAAAATCTTAACAATGCTAATACAACCCTTACTCATCAAACAAAACAGGCTTTAACTTAAAAGCATTACTGAAAATAAAGTCTGATATTTCCCCCCAAAGTTCCAAATTTTGGAACTTTACATGTCTATACATACCTAATAACATTGGTTCAAAACATTAAAGGAAATATTGACAGATCAAGGAGTAGGCAGATCTACACTAGTGTAAGACTACATACATCCTCAGCAGATAACACAAAAAGCTTCAGGAATATGGATAGACAAGATCACAGAGCAGCAGTGTCTGATTATAATGCATTTAAGGTAGAAAACTGGTAGTAATAAAAAAATAATTAGAAAACCACTGCATTTAAAAATCAAGAAATGTACATCAAAAATCCATGGTATAATGGAAGTATAATGGAAATTAAAGTACGCATTAACTGACAGTTCACATCAAAACTTATGAGAATGAAATTTGAACAACGGTTGAAGTAAATACGTAACTGCAAATTCTTATATTAGGAAAAAAGGAAATCAACACACTTAAAAAGAACAACTTGAAAATAAAAGGAAATTAACAATTTGCTGAAATAAAAAACACTAGAAAATGTCACCAAATCGTCTTTGAAAGGAAAAAATAAAATTGATAAAAAACAAAGAAAATGAGCAAGATAATGAGAGAGAAACCCAGGGACGCAAGAAGAAAAAACCAGTCTCAGGACATCACTACAAAATCTTCACAGACATTAGAATAATCATTAAGTGACATTAGCAACATTTTCACATTCATCTATTTGAAAATTTAGATAAAATGGACAAATCCCTTAAAAAACACCAAAACTGACATAAGAGAAAAACCAATCTTGTTTTTGTAAAATAACTGAATCTGTAATTAAAAACCTTTGCACAAATTCCATCAAACATTGATCATTAATTGAAAAGTAGACATTTAGCTTACATTGTGAACAAAAAGTCTCTAATTCACTATATTAACAATAAAGGAAAAAAACTGGAATCATCTCAGTAAATTAAACAAAAAAATCACTTGATAAATGTAGCAACTGGCAAAAATATGTTCTCAATCTGGTCAACGATTTCTGTAGACAACCGACAGTAAACATAAAGGA
The DNA here is from genome assembly GCA_037038555.1 of Rhynchonycteris naso. Taxonomy (NCBI): domain Eukaryota; kingdom Metazoa; phylum Chordata; class Mammalia; order Chiroptera; family Emballonuridae; genus Rhynchonycteris; species Rhynchonycteris naso. The sequence goes on along the minus strand of CM073004.1, from coordinate 58,933,142 downwards.
GAAGCATCAAGTTTCCCGTGTGAGATAAACTGCCATTTCCTAATTAGGATGGCATGTAATAAAAATCTGATTAGAATGAGTTTAATAAATTGTTGAGTACAATTTTCATATCTAAAACCAAACTCTCTACATTGACAACTGAAAAATAAAACTTTATGACTATTTATCAAAATTAACAATAAAACTTATGAAAATGTGCAAGACCCGTTTAAAAGCTATAAAACAAGCGTGACCTAGACCTCTATAAACAGAAGGGTATGCCGTGTTCACAGACAGCAGACTCAGTATTCTACGGGTGCTGATTTTCCCAATATAGCTTCAATGCCCAATCAAAAGCCTGAAAAGCTTTCTTTTTTATGTTATTGACAACTTATTTCTAAAATTTTTATGAAAAAGAAAAGGGCCATAAACGAGAAGTCTGAAGAATAAGGTGGGGACGAGTGAGGGACTTGCTTTCCCACATCTTAATACATCATCTTCAAGTTTATATTAAGCCAACACACAAAGGTAAGCACTTTATGGATTAATTATAACAAAGTGAAGAACAGACTCACATGGGTAACTGGTTTACTGCAAAAGGTGGACTGGCACAGCTGTGGGAAGAGGGTGGTCTTTTCAATAAATAGTGCATGAACAATTAGGTATACACACACAAAAAAACCCAAGCAAAAAAAATTTACACCCCACTCAACAAGTGAACTTCTAAGCTAAGTATAAAAGATAATGAATTTTCTGGGAAAGAATACAAGAGACTACCTACACACCTCAGGAAAAGAATTTTTAAATGGGATAGAAATCTACAGGCATACAGATTAAAAAATAAGACATTCAAATAATGAATTCCTACTTAGACTGTAACAAACAGTGAAGGGCTTACATACAGGATATAGAAACCACTTCTAATTAAAAAAAACACAGGAAAATGGACTAGAATCAAAACCTTATTAAAAGGGGATTTCCAAAAAGCGCACCTCACCGGTAACCTAGGAAAGGAAAATTACACAGAATGAGAAACCATTATGCACTAAACAGAAAGGCACAATAAAAGAAGGACGGGATGATTAGGAGTGCAAGTAACAAATACCTTCAGATTCTACTTCTTTAGGCAAACGCCCAGAAAAATGTATGCACATAAGCCGTAAGAAAGATGTAAAAGAATATTCCTATGGCATTATTTGTAGTATCTTCACACTGGAAACGATGCAAATGCACGTCGGCAGTAGCATGGGATGGGGTGGGCAGAGGGGGTCAACCTAAGGGAATGCTGTGTATCACCGAAAATAATCTTACAGCGGCATGCACTCTTCTAAATGAACTTCAGAAAAATTTGAGGCTAGATACAAAAAAACCCAAAACTTTGATTCTGTTTACATTGTTGAGATAGGTGCAATTAAACATTCTTAGAGAGATATACTTAAGTATTAAACCTAGAAATCAAAGTTTTCCAAGGAAGGACTGATTGATTACCTTCTGGAAGGGGTAGTGAGACAGGCCAATGACTGGGAGGGGGCATGAAGAAACTTCTGGAGTACTGGCACCGTTCTGTTCTCTTGACTTGGGTTGTGGTTATAGTGTTGCTTGTTTTGTGTAAACTAAGGTGTACGCTTTCTGTGTTACATTTCGCAATTTAGAAAAATGGTTTAATTAAAAGAACCCAGTAAACATCATGACATTTCCTTACGGGTTTGTCTGTCTCAACTTCCTACACCTCAAAGTGCAGACTGCTGTTGAGCTCGACATTAAACCGTTTCTCCACCTACCTTGAGTATTACGAACAGCAAGGCAGATGTTCAACAAAACTCACCATCAAGCAGCAGCAACTGCAAGAGAATTCTGGAGACTGATCACACAACAAAATGAATGTAGCCAACACTACTAAACTATACATTTAAGAAATGGTTGAGATTGTAACTTTTGTTATATATTTCCATGTCATGGTCTTGTGGGCCCTTCAGCTATGGAAAGATGCTCACCTGTCAGTCATGGCCTAAGGACTCAAATGAAGTAAAACTCTACAAATGCAAACTCAAGGTGATAAATGTAAGTTTGAAAACTGCACTTTATCGTTGGACTCTGCCTTACTACTTAACGTACACTATAACTCACTCAGCTTTGTTCAAATCTAATGTGGAACTAAAACAAAAGCTGTTGCATAGTCTAAAACTCGCAAGTCTCGATATTTAATACCCCCTCTTTGATGTTCAATGTTAATGATCATACAAGAAATGAATTTAGAATATTCTGAGCCATTATACTATATTCCAGTGTATTTGAACTACTATAATTTTGCCTTTTGCTATAATAAAATCACAAATGCTGTTTTACATTGTTTTGTTCAGGCGACACATTGAATCAAAATGGTGTTCCCTAAAACTGAGAAAGGTGAGTCATCATTTCTGCTCTTAATGAGAAACTTCCCAACTAATTAAATAGAACTTTATGAAGCAGGGTTTCATTAGTCCTACCCTCATTTAAACAGAGACCAAATTATTAGAGGGCTAGGTGTTTTTCCCCTTACTAACCCAACAAGTCAAAAAGAGATGTTCACTCTGGGGCAAAAGAGTAGGTCAAAGTTGAACTAATTTTGCCCTTCTTTTCTACACATATTCTCTAAAACCTCTGTCAATGAGGAAGGACAGTGTGTTCTGTACTCTAACTCCTTTAAAAAACAAAAGAATTGTAAATGACAACACTTAACACAAAATTCGAATTAACTTTATTCCCCTACCATCAACAACTTCTCTGCATCGAATTTTAAAGCAACAAAGTAAAATAAAATCCCCCAAATGACAAGGTATCAGAAATCCAGATTTCATTACACTTTATTTGTGAAAATGTTTAGCCATTTTATTGGTCTGTAAAAGAACCATCATCTGGGTCAAAAAATGAATTCTATAAATCAAAGAATATTCTACATTTTGGAAAAGAAAACCAGCAGTAACATTCTCACTGAATATTGTAAATTACACTTTTCTTCATAAAAGGTACATACTATTCTGCACTTTTCCACCAAAAGCAGTGGTGTAAGTTATGCTTGTTTGTATAAAAAAAGTTAAATCCTGTGGCAGGAAAAACCCTTTCTCTTTCACTTTTACTAAACAACTGGAGAAATTTTTCAAGTCTATATAAAGTTGCCTATAAGCTGGAAAGTGAACTTGTTCAATCTCCATATATATTTTAGTGCATTTTTTGACAACTGTCACATCTTTTAAGTAAGAAAATTCAAATAGCATCAGAGTGTTTCATCAAATGCTTAAGGGATTAAAACAATATGGAGCAGAGGACAAAATCATTGTGATAGATGAAACTTACAAAATGAGAGAAGTCCAGGCAAAGTTTACAAATCCTTTGTCATTTTGAAGAGTCACAGAAAATGAACTTTGGACACCTGTCCACTTTAAGGTTTCTCCCTTAATCTTTTACACATGTAAACACAGTGCTAACCTCCGTACTGAGTTGCGAACCCCATCCGGGCAAGCAACGTTCTGTGCAGTTGCCATGATTCCCAAAGGATATAAATTTAGCCCTTGAATGAACAATGTATGAGATCTGCTCTGTAAGTACCTGGTGAAAACGACTGCTAACAGCAGCAATAATACGTCAACATAAAAAAACTATCTGAATCAGTTACTCAGAGGTTTATCATTGAAACAGCAGCTTCTTTTTAGAGCAAACAGTAAGCAACAGAAAATGAACATTTGATGAAACATTCTTTGCACTGAAGAAACATGAAAATAAATATAATTCAAAGACGTAAAATTACGTTTCTAATACCTCTCTCTCAGACCTGTACTAGTTTACTGATTCCGGGAGTCCATATCACATTTTGTCATTTGTAATTTATATATTGCTATTTGGGTAATTTGAATAAAATGCAGGTCTTGTAAAAGAATAAAAATATTGACAGGTATGTATGTGCCAGGGACCAAATTAGAGGGTTCTTTGGTGCAATTAGTCCAAATTCTCAGATTTGAAGGGTAATAGGTACCAGTAAACCCTGCTGTTCGGCATTCACAGCAGCACTCTGTCTTGCTTCACATTAAATTGAAAACAGCTGTTCTCAGTAAGCCAATTTTATTTTTTACATCAGGCATTGCCATAAACTGTTTGTACATGAGCCTGGCTCCGCGATGGTTCTGTACCCTCTGTTACTGTGAAACATGACACGAGCTAAAGGCAAAGGCCGGTTCTCACGAGGACGACTGCTTCAAGTCAGGAACCAGAACAGTGTTAAACAGTCTTCTTAGATATTTTCTTGCCTTTCTTAAATACAAGCTTATTTTTAATGTAGCCACGCTTCCTTTTCGTAGTCTAAGAAGAAAACAGAACATATGGTGCTGAGTGTAGGTTTCCCACAGGTTAAATATACACACTTGGTTTACTGCATGTGAGGAAGGCTGTCTTAACAAGCGCTCAGCTCTTCCTCCAGCTGGACTTCTCCCTGAGCAGGTGCCAGATATGCTGAGAGAGCACGAGACCCGGACCAGGTCCCTGGCTTTCAGGGAAAGGAGAACCGGAGCACTCCTCAGATGCATGTCACAGCCCTCACCATCAGGCCGACGAGGCCCAGCTCCCTCTCCGTTATGAATGCTTAGCTGGCAGAATACACCTCCAGGCATGACAGAAAATAACACTACACTAAGGAATCAGAAAATATTAATGCCGCTCCTGGTATAGCCTCCAAGAAATTAGCTGTGTGTCAAAAATACAAATTATCTTTTGGAGGCCCCGTTTTCTTATCTGTAAAATAAGGATAACTGCCCCTCCCTATCTACAAAAACGGAAAATAAATAAAATTACTTGACACACTCTCTAATTTAGATAGAAATAGCACTTAAAAATGAGAAGCAAAACAAAAACCAAACACCTAAGGGGGGGCCCTTAACATCCCTCGAGTTCCATAGATCTTCTAAAAATAAATTTTTCTTAACACTTCTGGATCCCACTAAAATACTTTCAATAGATGTTTTCTGGTATATATATTAAAAAATTACTACAAATGTGGTGGCAGAAATTACTACAAAAATGTAGTGTTAAAATCCTACAAGATAAATCATATAGGCACATGTATCTGCCAATCTGAAATACCCACAGATACTGATAAAAGCAAATAATTTTTGGAAACAAATAATTTAATGTAACATCAAAGCACTGGCTTAGCAGAGGCTAAAGATTCAAGATATTGACCCCTCAATTCAATTTTCACGTTTAAATACAACTCTTGAAAGAGGTTTCAGAAATCTAGGGTATATCCTGTATCATGTATATTTATTTATGATGTTCAGTTTAAAACAATTTATAATACTTTTCTAACGGGGGAAATACAAGGCAAAATGCAATACTTATTAAAGTTACAAAAATTAGCTTTAGATGTTGCTCACAATATGTTACCGTATTATTAACTTACTTAAGGCAAAAAAGTTAAAAAGTTCAGAGAGCACAATTTTAAAAAATTCAAACCAGGACAAGGAGCCACTAGTTTCTCTATCATCATTACTTACAGAGTTCTAACGTGAAAGCGTTTCTGTTAGATCGTGTAAAATGGCCCAGGTCTATGCAAAGTATGTAAAACTGGGCGCTCATGGTATTTTTTCCTCTGTGGGCAGTAAACCGTGCCAGGAAGTCCTGTCTGTAGCCCTGGACTACAGCTCCTAGTGTCCCTGGCGTGTGGGCTTTGCAGGGGCAGAAAACCTCCCAGAGTGGCTGCTGTACTGACATCCCCACCTCTGGAGAGAGGAAAGCCAACAACAAGCATTCTTTCAGTGCTGGTACAAAGCAGAGAACAAAGCAGAAATTCAAACCCCATGTTGTTGGCTACTACAGTGTATGTTTTGGGCACAGAAATGAGACTATGAAAATAGTTTTTATTTATCCATTCACCTATTTGGGGCTAATGACGGGAAGACAAAAGAGGACAGATTGAGAAAATTCACTAATGGGACAAGTTCAATGGCCTTGTTTTTCAGAAAAAGCAGGCCATAACTGAGCTTAGATGGTTTAGGAATAAACTGCCTGACACTAGCAGCATTTGCTTTAACTTCTGTACTGATGTGACCCACCAGTTTCTCCTACCACATGCCGTTGAAAAACCAGGTCATTTAATTCTTCATCTGATGTAACTATTAAAGTAAATTTGATATGACTAACATAAGTGTCAGCTGTATGGCATTTTAATTCATTAGATATGATAATCTGTATCTGGCACAGACAGGATACATTTTAAAAGTTTCTATTTACATACTATGCTTTTATAGTACAAACTGAAAGGATCTGTATTCTGAACATATTTGAAGTAACATAAAAGGATAACTGCTTCAACGACTTAAAATACAGTGGCCTCCTCTTATACTTGGTCTGAAAATATTAAATGGAAAATTCCAGATTTTGTGCCATTCTGAGTATTGTGATGAAATCTTGTGCTGCCCGCCCCACCCCGCCCCACTAGGTACATGAATCACCCCTCTGTCCAGCATCTCCAGGCTGTATACGCTCCCCGCTTGTTAGTCACTTAGTAGTCGTCCTGGTTATCAGATTGACTGTCGTGCTATCACAGGGCTTGTGTTTAAATAACTCTCATTTGTCTTAGTGGCCCGGAAGCACAAGCAGTGACGCTGGCAATTCAGACAGGCACAGAGAACCTGTAAAGCGCTTCCTTAAGTGAAAGGCACGCACGTGCAGCAAACAACATAGTACAATACAGAGTTTGGTGATACCTGCAGTTTCATGATGAACGGATGAAAATGCAATATAAACTTGCTTTGACCAAGATGAGGAACCAATCATAATTGTATCACTTGAGTGTCTGGCATCCTTACTTAAACAAAGGTTCAGAAAGTGATGGCCAACGGCAAATCCTACTTTACAAATTCAGTTTTACTAATGGAAGTTAGTAAACCAAAGCCAGAATGACTCTGCAAAACTCTCAGCTGGGTTCACTGATAACCACTATGCAGTCCAGAAAAAGGGCCGGTTGGGATATCTGAGGTGCTCAGTTTGAAAGGAACGCCCCTAGCAGACTAACTTGATAATTACTTTGTACATAAGCAATAGTTTTTATAGGCCTGGCGAATGGAAATTAGCAACTTTCAGTAATTATTTTTCAGACAACTAACAAGACTTGCACTTGACACCCACCTTCTTTGACAAATATTTCTGTTTGGGGAAAATGTTGGTGACTCGAGGTTTGTGGTCCAGTGTTTCCCTGTTATCAGGTGCTTTCACTTTATATATCCTCACAAGCCAGTGTTCTGATGTAAAGGCCTCCTCCAAGTGCTTGAATTTAATGTCCTTGTTTCCAATCTCAGCATTACGTGTTCGATCAAAACCTGGGGGTGTGCGAAAATCCAGCTGCAAAAGTGACCATATTAGATGTCAACCATTTTGGAAACCATTCGGTATTAAAGGTAGAAAACGTTATCATCAGAGTACAATTCTCCCTTTTTAAATAGGAAAACAGGATTAGAGCAATATATCGCAACAGTTCTCACATGCTGCTAACTACGTAGACAGGAAGAAATCAGGAATAGAGACACTAAGTACATCAGAATTAGTTTCACTGAATCCTTAAGAGTGGATGAAAAGCCTGCAGGCATAAAAATCCCAAACCAGCAAAATGAAACCCATCAAAGCCCTTTCCATAGGCGCCCGCCCCAGAGAGCACACAGAAGTGCTCAGGCGCCTCGAGCCCGGCACTACCTGTCCTCTCAGCCCAGAAGTTCATGCAACTCTTTTGCGTGGCCGGCGGGCTATCTGGTCACAGCCCAAATGCCAGCTTTCCAAGGAAGCCTTTCTTTCTTTTCCTTTTCCTTTTCAATATTTAAAAGATACATTTTAATAACTGACGTAAAATTAGGTCAATCATTAAAGTATAAACATTTATTTTTTTAACTGATTTACTTTATAGTAAAAATTAGTATTGATTTGAAAAACCCTAAAACACTTTCTTGAGTTGGGTGGTAGAAAAATCTCCTCTATTGTTCCCTTATCTTTCACTCTATAGTGCTCATTTATTTTTAAAAGTTCTTTATTTTTAAAATTACCTGAATCCTCCACACGATATAAGCTGCATTATTACTTTATCTTATTTAGTGTGGCTTTATCTCCTCAGTGTTATTTGTTAAATAAATGCACAAGAATACTAGATCCTGAAAGCAGGAGTTATAGATGAAGTTTAAAAAAATAGACCAAGGGAGGATTTATGATGAATAGAGAGAGTAAATACTAGTGAGAGATCTTAAATTCTCAGACTAAGTTTATGTTGACACACACAGTGTAAGTGAATTCAACTTTAAAACAAACTAAATCTACCCTAACGAGGGAGTTGCTTGTTCACGCATACCTATACAACAGAAAAGTTATACTTCATGTCTTACACATGTATTATACTTGAGTAGGGAAGGCATCAAAATGGACACATGCTAGAGCATGGCTTAAAACAGTTGATAAAGGACAGAAAGAAAGCATCTTTGCTGTTTATCATTAGTGAACAGAGAAACTAATCTTTGACCTACTTCTGAGAGAGCTAAGTATTATGGCTTAAATGTTCTTCCTTAATATGAGTTTAGAAACAAGGCAGCAGCCTGAAGAAATCAAACAAAAACCTAAATCTAGTAGTAAAGTCAGTGTTTTTAAAGCCATCAGCAGAGTAATTCCAAATCATAGTGATGAACGCTATCTTCATCTCCCTGGTGCCTGCATAAAATTAAACAAGCAATTTTTGCCCTGGCTGGGTAGCTCGGTTGGTTAGAGTGTTGTCCTGATATGCTCAGGTTGCAACTTCGATCCCAGTCAGGACACATACAAGAATCAACCAATGAACGCATAAATAAGTGAAATTACAAATCAGTGCTTCTTCCTTTCTCTCTCTATCCCTTCCTCTTTCTCTAAAATCAATAAATTAAAAAATTTTTTTTCTCTCTCCCTCCTAGTATATCCGAGTATCAACTTAACCAGAATGCAACACATAAAAAGGCAGTTTTCTTTGAAATCTTGCAGTGAAGCTTTAACTGTGTATTATAGTCATGCAATCTAAGAAGCATAAAGAGTCTTAGAAATCAAGTCATCAGTCCAACCAGCATTATATACAGAACAGGCTAAAAGAACAAGACCAGGGAGGGTAGGACGTGTCCAAGGGTAGATCTAAGACCCAGGTATGACAGTAAGTGCCACCGTCTGTTCTTTCTGCCACAATACCTCTCTGCTCATTCATTCACTTTGCGGACTCTGAACCTTTTGTACCACATGATTCCAATTTTCTAAGAAACTCTAACCCAGACAGTCCTAGTTATCTGTGGCAATGAGAACGGACAAAATGAATATCTGAAGTGTCCATGCAATTCAACTGGTTAATTCCAGGCTCTCCCTCACAAGCACCAAAGTAGTCTACCTAAGATCACACTGTTTCCTAAACTGGAAGACCTCTTCCCTGGCAGGCCAATGTCTTCAAAAAGGAGGAGACCAAAGGGTGGGATGGCAAGCAAAGGATAGATCCGAGTCTAGTATTAATTAGTACTTTAGAAGGAAATCTATGATCTAAAATTTCTCCCTAATTATTCATAAGTTTCAGAAGTCTTAATTTAACAGGGGGTGCGGTTTGGGAGGTCAGAGGCAAATCTTTAGATAAGCACATTTTTCTTTATAGCATAACCAAAACATTGTTTTATAAAAACAAGACTACTTTTAAAATATTCCTTTAAAAAAGATTATAGAAAAACTGATGTAACTAACCTGCATTTCCCCAAATCTGTAATACGACATTTTATACATAAGGCAATTCAATAAAGTGGGAGATCCTGCTTTGTCTACACGAAATTCTCCTTGTGGGGTGAAATAGTCACTTTCCTACAAGAAAGAAACCAGAAGTTTGGGTCAGTTCAACTTAACACATTCAAATTTCCAACCCCTCCCCATTTCACTGTAAGAACCAGTTTTCAGAGTATATTCATAAAGCTGTATTCAGTTACACCACAAAAAAATACTGTTTATCAGAGGTTTAATTTATAACTTTAATGTGATCCCTAAAACACTCCCCAAACTATCATGAGTGTTTTTAAAAGCTGAATCTGGAAATCACTTATAAAAGGTGAGAATGGTACCAACACCATGGCTTTAAGAGTAGGTGAGTTCACTCTCCACTACCCCACCCGTCAACCCCTTTACTCCTCAGAGTTTTCTTCCTGTGGTCTTTATTTTTTCCATAGGAACTCTAAAATCACTTCCTTACTTGGGGAGGAGAGTGTTTAGAAAATTCCTATAGTAATTTTTATTGGGATCTCATGAAATTTATACATTAACCTCTAAAGGGCCAATAAGGCACTATGAATAGAAATTCCTAGCTTATGAACTTACCCTAGAGAGATACTCGACTGTTTATGAGACTAAAAACTGGAAACAACCTAAATGTCCACCAGTAGAGACAGGTTAAATAAATCACGGTGCGCACACAGTAGAATCAAGGGAATAATACACTTTGCCAATGTAAAAAAAGGAATGAAGAAGGCTCTCCATATTCTAATATAGAAAAATCTCCAAGATATATTGTGAAATGAAAAAAAAAAAAACAACACATGGTTATATACTTTGCTACTACACCTGTTTGAATAAGAATCATAAAATAGTGATTACCATGGGAAATTTTTTTGGGCACTAATACCTTTGTATTTTACTTTTGAACCATGTGACTATATTACCTATTCATAAAGTTTAAAAATACTAAAAAAGAGAAATTTAGAGTTTCTATATAAATGTTCAAGGCATGCGTCTGGATCCATCACATGCCACAATTTTAACACTACTAAAAGAAATCTATATAAAAGTCACACACTGAAAAATTAAAGATTAATTATTACAAGGGAATATTGTTTATTGATCACAATAAAGGAAAAATGTCACAGAATTTACATTTGAACAGGAAATGTGGAACTTTACTCATCTCTGTCACATGAAACACATGCATAAATTCTCCCAGAGATTCTTTTGTTCCAGATCAGTGGTGAATCTCACTCCCATCTTTTGTGCCTTCATCATTAAACCACAATGCTGGGTGTTCATCCTCTAAGAGCTCACAACTAAGTGGGAGATACGACAGAATCTACCTATACATACATACATACGTACATACATACATGGATGTACCAGAGAAGGGCTTGTAGAGGGGACAAATCTATGGTAGGGATGCTATCCCAAGAAAGAGAAGAATATAAACTCCGTGTGTTGGATAAGTCAAATTTTATACCGTTACCTTATCATAGAGATTACTACGTGCCAGCAGTGAAGGCTGAGGCTTTACCTACATTACTACAAAGTCTCATAACAGCATTACAAGTGAATTATTCCTGGCATCCCTATTAGTGATATCTGAGGCTATCTTAATCACCACCACAACACCAGAACCTAGAACAAGACCTAGTGCTCAAAGTATATAACGCTGACCAGCGAAAAATAACTTGCCCACAGCTCCAAGCTGACATTGGCAAAGGTTTTAGTTCTAATTGACATCTGTCTGGTTTCAAGTCTCTTCTCCTTATCAACTGCAGGCTCTTACACTGTCAAGTGACATGATCAATGTCATGTTAGACTGGGAGAGGGAGCAAGACTCAAGTCCAAGAGCAAATTCAAGGCTGCTGTTCTATATATTTCAGGTGTAGGATCATGGGTAACAGATTGGAAACGATGGAAAGAAAGGGCAGAATTGAGAGGCTGTGAAGTGGTCAAAGCAAGAGTCTTCTTGACAAGGGATTGCTTTAGAGCAGAGAATGGAGTACAAACATAAATTTCAAATTTTAGAACTGGGAACATGCTTAGAGCACCTTAATTAATAAAGTCAGAGTGAGAGACTAATTTGGGGGATAAAATAATGAAAACAAATGCTATGCAATTAGCAAGGTAGAGAATTACTTGGACACTGTGAACAGCCACTCACACACCTGAACCAACAGCTTCTTACCCGGATGTCTTTTGGATGTTCCCCTTCAGCTATCCTAACCATCCAGAGAAATTTGTTGATGTCATCACCAGAATAGCCAATAACCCCTCCAAAAATAACCAAAACATAATCTACATCCAGACTCCTCATGATTTTATAGGCTGCTGTTTCATTGGAAGACATAGCTTTTCCCACCTACAGGAAAAAATAAATAAAATAAGGGTACTTAGTCCCACAGTATGCTAAAGAAGAAATATACATTAATATGGAATGCAGCTCAAGAATCTCACTTGCATGGAATTCTTTTTATAGAAATGATTTGCTATGAATTCAACAAATTTACAGAGATTTAGAAGTACCTCACTCACTGTTATAACCAGTTATAGCAGATATGTCCTCCTCAGTCTACCAGACATCTGATGATTAACTACAACACTAGTTCAAATAAAACTCACTTGGTTAACACCCATTATCTATATAAAATCTTTAAAAAACATGTGATTAATTTATGTAAGTTAGTTATTTAATAGAGTGAACATAATTTGAACACAGTGCATTTCTTTTACATTTGCAAATAATTATCTTACTATAAAATAGAAAATACAAGTCAGATTGAGTGTGCTAAAAGTTTCAGATTTTGCCTAATTCTCCAATGAGCTAACATCATGAGAGATGATATATCAGAAATGAGACTACAATTCTGAATGATACTTAAATAAGTAAATACCATTCTTAAAGACAAATATGAGTAACCTGAACACACTTTATGGAATGAATGTATAAAGAGGAATTTTGAGAATTCAGCAAGCAAAGAATACTTTCACCTGCATTTATCCTTCTTAATCCCAAGTGAAGCCTCATTGCTTAGCAGTTAGATTTATAATTCTGATCTTTCGTTTATCACACTCTTACCAGTGCTATGTGGCTATTATTCCACGTGTTGTTATCCACCAAAGTAGTTCTGTTGGCCATTCCAGCTATCTGATAGCCGTAATCCCACCAAGACATCACTCGGGCATGCTCGTCTGTATTTTGCCTTAGCCAAAAGTAAGCTTCTCTAAAGTCATCTAAGATATTTCTGGTGCTGAAAAGAATCACAATATTCTTTTAAGTCAAATCTTATAAATGTGAAGAGGGTATCTTAAAATCTTGATATTAAGCCATTGAATTAATTACACATTTTAAGGATGGTCTTTTAAAGCCTCAAAGATGGGGGGTGAGGGGATTAGAGAAATCAATGAAGAGCTATACTAATGCTTCCTAAACTTTAATATGCATACAAATCACCTGGGTATCTTATAAAAAGCAGATTCTGGTTTAGTAGTTCTGGGGTGGAGGCCGATATTTTGCAAGTCTAACACTCACCCAAATGAAGCAGAAGCTGGGGTGGCAATACATACATCAGCTGTTCTTCAATTTTAGCTGCATTATGATAACCCAGAGGGCCTATTAAACCACAGACTGCTAAACTCCACCCCAGGTTTCTGATTCAGTAGGTATACAAGGGTTCAAGAATTTGCTTTTTTGGTTTTAATTTGCACTTCTGGCCCTGGCTAGTTGGCTCAGTGGATAGAGTATTGGCCTGGCATGTGGAAATCCCAGGTTCAATCCCTGGTCAGGGCACACATGAGAAGCAACCATCTGCTTCTCTCCCTCTCCTCCTGCAGCCAGTGCCTCATAGCTCAGCTGATTTGAGTGTTGGTCCTGGACAGGGTTTACCAGGTGGATCCAGGTTGGGGTGCATGTGGGAGTCTCTATTACCCTACCTCTCATTAAAAAAAATATCTGCATTTCTAACAGGTTTCCTGGTAATAATGCTGCTGTACAGCAGGTCCTTGAGTAACACTCCTTATAATGTTGATGAGGTGACAGGAACTGAACTATGGTCCAATGAGCCTGTAGTAAAACTGGTTTTGTTATGCACTGTTTTACTTAAAAGCCACAGAACCTATCTATGATCTATGATCTTAAATGACAATGTACTATATAGCCAACAATCACATTTTCAGAAAAAATAATGTATATGTTATGAATGCAAAGATATTCTGGACAAGAACGTAGAATACAATGATTGCTACCCACATATACCAAAGGGGGTGGCCAGAGAATAAGGCCGTAAGAGAAACACGGTAGAGTCAAATGCGGAGTCTCACAAACATTCTAGTTTCTGAGTTAACCATTGAGACAGAAAAGAGGTGGGAGGTATAAAGTCCTTTTGTAGTCAATTTATTTTCTTACCCGTCATGATTGTAAGAGGCCAGGACCACACTTGGACTGGAGTAGGCATTGCTTGTGACCCAAGTACAGTGGACTGCAAACATCATCAACAGCATCAGCATCAACATGGTGACAATGCTTTTTATATTAGGACCTAATCCCTCTTCAGTTTTTTCCTGTTCTGTTACATGCTTCCTCACTTTACCAGCCTGAAGATACAAAAAACTGGTTAAACAAACTCATCATTTGATTTTGTTTTATTGAGACATTCAAGAGGAAAAGTTGGAAGCTTGTTAGTCTGTCAGTTTAATTCTTTGAGGACAACAATGTATAACCATCAGGTATTCTTGTGAGAGTAATACAAGGTTTTCTAAAAATTGGCAAGGTAGAGTCTCAAGTCAAAGGGGAGTAAGTGGTTTTCTGGGATTACACCCGATTCAAGAACTGGTCACAGACCGGTGTATCTCCAGTAAGAAGCTGCTCTCAAACCCAGCAGTCCCTATGTTTTACTTAAATAGAAAGGAGATAACCAAATGCACTCATTCTGGCAAGCTTTTCTTACAAAACCTGAATTCCTCATCCTGCAAATGACACTGTCCAAGTATAATGCAGATCACATAGGACTTTATAGTATAGAACAAAACTGCAGTATTACACTCGGTTTTCCAATTTCCAAACCCCAAAGACTTGTTAAAATTAAGATTATATTCTTAAAACAATAAAAAAACTTCCACCAAAAAACCAGAAGAGAGAACAGAACAGTCATACGTTGTAAATTGCAAGGCTAGTAAAGAAACTGCAAAATAAACATAACCACAAACACAAAAGCAGGTATCGTGTTATTAACACAAATCTGTATGAATTATACTGGACCCATAGAAGGGAAAGCTATTCAAAATTAATACTGATCCTGGGAAGTTTAGTTGCTTATTGATATTTTAAAACCTAGTTAATATTCAGATAAAGTTTAATATGCCACCCAAGACAAGTGCTCTAATATTTATGTCTTTTTCACATTTGCACTAAACATAATCTATTACCTGAGAAATTAAAAGTAAATTACATTATATCAGCTAGCTGCCTATTCTAACAAACTGGAGGCTTTCTCTTTTTTAAACACATGTAGCCCTTTATTTTACTATTCAATCAATCTACTTTAGAAGTTTACATTGACTCTAAGCCTCAAGGATAAGCATTTGTGCACATGGCTTCAGCAAAGTTGATAAATGCTCAATTTTATGTAATCTAGTACAGCACTAGGATTTTGCTCTCAGAAACAGGGATTTTAGATAACACCTGACCAAAATGAAATGAGAATTCCTATTCTGATTACATTCTATTTTCTTATTCTGAGCTAAAAGCCCACCAGGATTCAAATTTTGAACCAGGATTCAAATTTTGAGGCAAATAGTAGAGACCAACTAGAAATGTCAGTTTGTCTAAATCCTGTTTAATCAGATTTCTTAATATTTATAGTTCAGTTCTTACTGAGGTGGAAAAGTAAAACATACAAAAAATTTGAAGACCTTACACTTTACATTCCTCACCTTATCATACAAATTTCCTGGGTTTCTTTTGTCATCCTCATCACTGCTGTCCTCCACAGGTGGGTTTTCCCTTTTCATGTCATCCCCCAAATAGTGCTCAAAAACATTGGAGAAGGCAATTGCAGACAGCATACAGACCACGGGAGTCAAAGTCAACATCAGCCGCACCATCACGCCAGCAAAGTAGACAGCGCTGATCGCGTACAGAGCAACTGCAAAGAAAGCTCTCTAACATCAATCACCACAGAAGAGTTCTCAGGAAACAACCCAATATTTACTACCGCACTATAAACCACATCTGAAAGAGGCATCTCAAAACAGAGTTGTTTTTAAATTGATAATACTGATCAAATTATTTAATTGTCATATTTACAAATTATAGCCAATGTTGGCTAAAACACCATATATCAACAATGTGTCATGATTTAAATCTACTGCATTTCCCCATGTATAAGACACACCCTTTTTCAAAAAATTTGGAGTCTAAAAATATGGGTGCGTCTTGTACAGTGGTTGTAGACTTTTTTACTTGCATTTCCCGCTTTTTCATGTGGATGAGGAGTTGTATGAATTATATCATGAATAAAACTTGCGTTCAATAACTATGTAATACATTTTTTTTCAAATTTCAGGCCCCCAAATTAAGGTGTGTCTTATACATGGGAGCCTCTTACACGTGGGTGCGTCTTATACATAAGGGAATATGGTAAGTATAGTTATTATGGGAATGAGACAATTCATTATTTGTCAAGAGCAACACATATTAGAAAACCCATAGCTGACGGATGACACATATTTGAGAAATTATATTATCAGGCAGAGTAAGTTTATAGAATCCAAGTCTGTGAAAAGCTAGTGCCAATATCTGGCATAAAACTTGCTTTAAAGTAAAAATAGGATAAGAAGAATATAATTTTTTAGCTAAAGGAGGAACTTGTAAAGTTATTGGTTAGAGACTTTTAAAAAAATTTGAATGTATTTTCCAAAAGTCAAAGCGTTCCACATAATGTACTAACCACAGGGAAAGGCTGAAGGCTCTAAGAATTTATCAAGTCAGTCAGCTGAGCTCCTATCTCATGTGCAATTAGTTAAAATTTAATTTTCTGACAAAAAAATACACGTCTTATACCATGTTCTTAACTGTACAGCTCAATAATTATATATATACACAGCAGTGAAATTACCACCCGTATCAAAATACAGAACTCCCTCAGAAAGGTCCCTCACGCCTCTTCAGTCAAAAGCTGCCCCCCATCCCTGCCTATAAAAGATAATCACTATTTGGACTTTGAAGCAGTAATTTAGTGTTCTTATTCTTGAGTTTTTATTTTAAAAATTATATAAAGATACTCTTTTGTACTGGCATTTTAAATTTACCTATGCTACTCTTTTATTAATAGCTATGTTGTATTCCTTGTACAAATATATCAAAATTTATTTATCTATTATACTGTTAATAACCTTTGGAATGTTTCTAATTAGGAGCTATTATGAATAAAGTTGCTATGCGTATTATTTATTTAATATTTCCATCGTTGGACATAGGCAGTCACTTCTCTTGGGATCAGAATTGCTAACGCATGAGAGAGGCAGTATGTTTAAGCTAAATCTTTTTTAACGATGCAATGTTAACATGGGCTTCTCTAGAGGCATTGGTCTATAAACAAGAGTGAGTGTTATCCTTTGCTTAGAGCTTAGGACGGCGCTATTTTACTTTCTCTGGGCCTTACTCTGAAGTAGTAACTTGAGTGTCACTCATGGTCCAGGCCCATACTTGTGTAAGTTCCAATTCTGGCACCACAAATTATTTACTGTGTGACTGTGTCAGGTGCTTTTTTGCAATTTCAGTTTTCTCATATGCAAAACAGCCACAGCATATATTTTGTGATGACTGATCAAAGCTTATTTTGTCCGTTTATAGTTTGATTTCAGACCCTAAAAACTTGCCTTTAAAAAGCTTGTATTTCTAAGTCTTTAAAAACTTATGAAAACCAATCAGTAAAGAGGGTGATTACTTAAAGGTAATAATAATTTCCAATCTTTAGACACAGACTGTAATAACCTCAGAAAAATGTAGTACATTGAATGAAAGTATTATATACTAGTCCTAAGTTAAAATAGTTAATATATATAATGAGCCTGACCAGGCAATGGCGCAGTGGATGAAATGTTGGACTGGGATGCAGAGGACCCAGGTTCGAAACCCCAAGGTTGCCAGCTTGAGCGCGGGCTCATATGGTTTGAGCAAAGCTCACCAGCTTGAGCCCAAGGTCGCTGGCTTAAGCAAGGAGTCACTTGGTCTGCTGTAGGACCCCGGTCAAGGCACATATGAGAAAGCAATTCATGAACTAAGGTGCTGCAATGAAGAATGATGCTTCTCATCTCTCTCCCTTCTAGTCTGTCCCTATCTGTCCCTCTCTCTGTCACAAATATATATATGTAATGAAAATTCACTAGGTTGTTTCTAAATAAGGGAAGAAATTTATCTTGATTATGTATGTAGTCATGCAAAACACAAAACTTTAAAGTGCAGTAATAATAAAATAATTATTCTAAATCTAAGTATTTATTGAAGATCTCTTACCAAATACTCTTTCATCGTTGATATTTTTAATGCAGAACCACAGGCCTGCTGGGAAGGTACACACAAGAATATGTAGATCAAAGAAGAAAGACACCCAAGTTGTAGGCTGATGCTCAGACACTGATGCAATAATTGGAATATGTATTTTTGCATACCTGGTATTCAAAAAAGTTAATATTTAAAATTAAATAAAATCCTTTTAGATGAAAAAATTTCTCTGATTATAAATATGGTTCCTATTTTCCATCTCTTCCCACTTAAAAGTACACGTATAAACTCTAACATAACTGTTGCTTTGGATTGATCCACACTGATAAACTAAAACTAATACGCCATCCCTAAAACTGGGAGAATTATCTAAGGCTAGTTATATTGGCTCTATTTTTCATACAAAAATCTTTGCTCAAACAGGAATTTGTTCTACAGTTTAATTTAGCACCGCCTACACTTCACTACATTTTTTACTTATTTACTAGCAGAAATACCTGATTCAGGAAGATACCATATTATCTTAACAAAATAATGACATAGTGGCAGGTGAGGAAAATAGCAAGGACAGGACAAATTACTCCTGAAATGTCCCGAGGTTCCAAAATATTCAGTGCATTATAATTTAGAAAGCAAGAATAAGTATGACTGACAAAAATTTAATCTAGTAATTTAGCTAATCGGGATAACTGTCTACAACTGGGGACTTTCCTCAAATGCTCTGGTGATCCACTGGCTGATCTCTTCAATTATTTTCAAATGTTAGTTTCAGTCAATGACATATATTTGCTTATGCCTTTAAATTAGACCTTTTGGCAGGCCCATTCAATAAACTGAGGTAGGTTTTGTGGGAGTCATACAGGGAGTAACAAAGAAGACAGAACATTAGGAACAGGGAAGAGAGGTAAATTATCTAGTTCTTCTCTCATTCTTAGGAAAGCAAGTTTTATTGAATTACTTGTCTAATTTAAAATAAAAATTTAAATTAATTCATTTTATAATAGCACTCTTAAACAACACAAATATTCTGTAGTATATTTAACAGATTAAAATGTCAAGAAAGTTACTGTGACCTTAAATATTTCTTCACATTGATAGCATATGGAATTATAACATAGCACCTAGCTTTAATGATGAAAAGTATTACCAATTGATGGAAACTTTGAATATATTGGTAAAAAGAAAAATCAACCATTAAACTGTACAAATGTTATCTGAAATGTTCTGACAAACAAAATGTTGCCCACACAGAACAGAAATATATGACTTATGTATCCTACTAAAGGTATATTCCAAACAGGTATTATAATGAAGAAAAAATACAGGGGATTTGACATTTACTAAATTAGCATATATGATACTTGAAAATGTTGCCCAAGACTGATGGAGATGCTGACCATTCATGAGCAGAGGGGGGAAATGGTGTTCTAATGAGGGTCAATGACTTATCTGCACTTACCCAGTGTCCCAAAGTGAGTAAAACCTGCCACTCCATGGTGCAATGTAACCTTGGAAGGAAAAATAGAGAGGAAATTAATTTGCTTTTTAATTGCTTTTGTTGGTTTTATGTTTACTGACTATTATAGATTAATTTAATCTACTATTAAAAGAATTTCAGTTTTATTTTATAGGTGACAACATATTTCACAGGGCTGGCAGTCAGATAAAATGTCAGTCATTAATATAAAACAAATATCCATTTCCAGAGAAACACAAGTTGATAAAATTGTAGAAATTTTTCTAATTCTCCCTTAAACTTCCAGTTGACTAGTAAAATAAAACTAAGACAGTAAGACAGCACTGGGTAACATTAAAATCGGGGAGATGTCTAAATTATCAAATAAAGTTTGCCAAATTTACATCAATTATGAAGATGATTTTAAACATTCATGCCTTTTCTCCTATCAATTCTTCATGATTTTATGAGCTAGGCTAGTATCTTAATTTAACAGATGGAATACCATTAGAAAGAATTTGACTTGCTTTCGGGACTAGTGAAGTCAGAATCAGAAAGTAACTTACAATCCAGAAGCAACATTGGAAACTGAATTTTACACAGTTTGGGCCTATTCATCTATCAAGAGGACACTTGAAAATAGATTTATCAGACCTGAATTGGCAAAACTAAGATTTTTTTTAAAGTCACAATTTGTAGTACAATGCAGATTTTAGAAACTTTGACTATTATTTTCATATTGTTTGTATAGAATACAATCATAGTATTTGACTCTCTAGGACAAATCAAACATGTACAAAATTTGTAAAAGAATGACCTTTTGGAATAATCTAGAGACAAGATTCACATCCATGGGTGGTAACACCTACCTGTATAAGTCAAATAGATGACACTAAGGAACACAGCACCCGCAGCTACCGATACACCCAAAAAGAAAAGGGTCTGGAACTCTTGTTTAGTTAATCGGTCTCTCAGATACTGCAAGAAAGCATAAGCTTGCAGCAATGCAAAGACACCTACAGAAAAAAGTCATATGAGAGATTCTCAGAAAACTGACCATTTGTGACAGTCATTTCATCTGACCAACATTTTCTTTGTCAAATGACAAACAATTAATACATATATACAAGTTCTGTTGTACATTTAAAAAGAAATGGTCAGACTCCCCATATATGAACCAGGGAAGAAAAATCCCATGTCAATGACTGGAGCCTATTTAGCACATTAAATTCCTCCCTAAGTCCCATATTTTAATGACATTTTCTAGGGGAAAACAGATATGCCATTGAAAACAATCCTGAGATTTACTGAAGGAACGAATGACTTAGATCAAGGGAATCCTGATATACAGTATACTTATTGTTGATAGCTGAGTGATGGTATGTGACCTTACCACACACTTATATAAGATTCTAACTTAGTAGATGTAAGGGGGAGTGTGCTAAGATAAACAAAATTATAGCAGCAAGGTAAAAAGTATTTATTACCAAAATGAACAAAACACAATTCAAAAGCACTAGGTATAATACTAAACAAAGACATAACCCTAACCCATCAGAAAGAATGTTTCTTTTAAAAAATTTAGTCAGAGGGGTTCTTTATTATAAAATTAATCTTAGAATGATTAAATATGTATTATCAATGATTTAGGTTTTAGGAAATATAATAATGTATATGCATAAAGCAGAGGTTGGGAACCTTTTTGGCTGAGAGAGCCATGAATGTCACATATTTTAAAATGTAATTCTGTGAGAGCCATACAATGACCGGTGTACCTTACGCATTATCCAATAAAAATTTGGTGTTGTCCGGGAGGACAGCTGTGATTGGCTCTAGCCACCCGCAACCATGAACATGAGCGGTAGGAAATGAATGGATTATAATACATGAGAATGTTTTATATTTTTAACATTATTTTTTTATTAAAGATTTGTCTGCCAGATGCAGCCACCAAAAGAGCCACATCTGGCTCATGAGCCATAGGTTCCCTACTCCTGGCATAAAGAGTTGGGTGAAGGCCCTGGCCAGTTGGCTTACTGGATAAAGCATTGGCCCAGTGTATGAACATCCCAGGTTCAATCCCCAGTCAGGGCACACAAAAGAAGTAACCATCTGCTTCTCTCCCCTCTCTTCTCCTCCTCCTACAGCCAGTGGCTTGACTGGTTCAAGCATTGGCCCCAGGTGCTGAGGATAGCTCAGCTGGTTCCAGTGCATTGGCCCAGGCACTAAATATAGCTCGGTACTCTAGCATCGGCGCCAGGTAGGATTGCCAGGTGGATCCTCGTCTGGGCAAATGCGAGAGTCTGTCTCACTATCTCCCCTGCTCTTACTTAAAATGAATGAATGAATGAATGAATGAATAAATAAGAGTTGGGTGATTGTGCATCTACATAGACATTGCTATACACGATTGTTTACTCGACACTGAATATGTATTTCTCAAATTACTTCTTGGTAATTTCATATCACATGGGAAATGTAAGTAAAAGTATTTAACAGATTTGGGGTTCTTAACTTTCCCCCCCAAGATTCTCACTTATAATTTGATGATAAAAGCTATGGAGCATCACCTCAGAAAGTTAAATATAACTGATATGTATAAAATGTTACAAATAAAATTGTATGGGCCATGAACCTTGTGTTGAGAATCTCTGATATAGTTTTATTCACCGACCTCCCATTATTAACTGTGACCCAGATTAACAATGGCAAAGAACTCTACTTACGTAAAGAATTATGTTTCTCTAATCAATATAAAAGCTATTAATATATTAGTAGATATATATAAAATATTTTAAGAAGTAATGAATATAAAAATTAAATGTTCCATCAAAATTTGCAGAAACAAAAACTCAGTGGTAAGTTCATCAGTGTACAAATACTGTTTAATACTAGTTTATACAAAGCAAATATTCAGTGTTTGCAAATAACATGAACTGTGCTAAAAGAGCTGTTTTGCCTTTTCAGAACAGCAGTGGCTAGAAGATAGGCGCTTTGGGGAACACAATAGAAGAAAGTCTCAATAAAACTATGATATTTTCATTTTATAGTGATGTTTTAGAACCAATATGATGAAAATTGAAACAAAAAAACCCACTTCATTCCATTGGAGACTGGCTAACCACACATTCATATATTCTCTAGAAAAAGGAAAATAAATATTTTCTCATACCTGCAGCTGCCATGTGTTCACTTGTTCTGATTGGCTGGAATCCCACAAAGGGTATCTGCATGGATAATATTAAACCCACAATGTAGAAAGTGCTATATGCTAAAAAGACAAAATAGGAAATAAATATAATTTACTACTACCATTAAGTACTTCAAACATAAATGTATACATAACTAATTTCTTTTTAGCAAAGTTTTAACTGAACTTATTTTCAGACTACAGTATTGAAGTGACTGTTCTACCTGATGGTTAATCATATGTTATAAGTCATGAAAATTCTTTCTGCCAATTTAAAAAATTATTAAGTACTTTATTTTGCAAACTATCATTTAAAACAGTTTAGGAGACGATTGGTGCTACTTTCTTCTCTCCAAAATGGAATCAAGCTTTTGTAAATCTATCATCAATAATCACTGACACAACCCCAAAAGCTATGTGCTGTATAAATAAGTACACGCCATTCCTAATGCCATTGATCCAAAGCATGCAGAGCCTAATCACTACTTATGTGCTCATCATATGAATAGTCGCAAAAGCCTGAGTATTTCCACCCTGCAACCTACTACTATTCTTTGTACAGTACCTAACAGTGAAAAAGAAAAGAAACTGTCCACTCAGTTTTCTGTAATTAAAGAAGAAAAGGACTTGGTACACAAAAGTCAGGCCGTACAACACAATAGACTAGTTACCGAATTTATTAGGGTCTAATTAGGGAAACTTGTTTGTTCTTAGCCTTGAGTATAATATTCTTGGCTTATAGCAATCTAAAAGTGTAGGCACACTGGGGAGGGGATACAATTTTGTGTAATAGACTTGTTTCACATTTAAATATTCACACCACTATTAAATAAGTTAATTACAGAGAGATAGTATTTAAAATCACTATAGTTCAAGTTAATAATATAAATGATAAAGATGAGTTCAAGGGAAAAATAAAAACTCAAGCTCAGGAAACACAAAAGGTCGGGGGAAGAGGGAACTTTAATTTGTATTGTTTTATAAACATATATTAATGTCAAATTAAGCTGACCTAACAGAAACAGACAGGTTCTCAACAACATTTTACCTCTGAATAATCCTCTATTCAAATAGCCTCATTTATACCTACTATATATACACCAATGATGCAAAGTTGATAGATGTGATACATGCAGTAACCCAAAGATCACTTTTCTTTTAAGAGAAACTGGATTCATGCCTTTCCTGTTTTTATATTTTTTGGATCACTGATCCTGAGAGGTTTACACAGGGAGATATGTGTTCTATCTCACCACACTCCCTGATACACAGCTAAGTATTTCCATTAAATAAAGTTCAGGATTACTAGACAGGTAATATAAACATATCACAAACATCTTGCTAAATACTGCCCTTCTCCTTGAATCTGTAAAATTAGTTATACATCTCTATATCTCAATTTAAATCTCATTTACAACCCATGTTTTAAAACACAGAAAATAAGAATTAGATATACTAAGTAGAAAGAAAACAATGAATTAACTCAATTCTTTAAAAATAAACACAGTATTTGCACAAATGAAAACATGTTTTCACCCAGGCTTTGTACTATAGCATCTAAGAGTATATTTAAAAATTACCTCTATAGCCTGACCTGTGGTGGCTCAGTGGATGAAGTGCAAACCTAGAATGGTGAGGTCGCCGGTCTGAAACCCTGGGCTTGCCTGCTTAAGGCACATGCGAGAAGAAGCACTTACTATGAGTTGATGCTTCCTGCTACCCTCCCCCCTCTCTTTCCCTCCCTCTTTCTCTCAATTCAAAAAAAAAAAAAAAAACCCTCTATAATTCAAATATTAACCTTATATCCACTACAGTCAAGGCAGTCGAAAATGACAAAACCCTATATAGCACAATACTATCTTCTAAGAGATATCTAATTGAGAAAGTCAGAGATGTACAAAAATAGCCATAACAAAGAGAATAAAATATATGTGCAATTGGTGGGAAACCCCCAAACCATGGCCCTATAAAAACTTCAAGAGGGCAAGACTGCCTCTTCTGGACATGAGCACTGAAGAGTCAACTGACAACACCAGTACCATTTCTGCTACTGTTTGCAGATGGCCTCAACACACACCCACCATGTAGCCTAATAGCAATCACTCCCCACCAATTCTTTCTACAGACTCTATAGAAAACCTGACCAAACTACTATCCACATCTACCACAGCTTCCTATCCATCCACGATAACCGACTTTTCTTACCCTTTAGACCAGAAGAAGAAAGCTTTCCATCAAAGTGGTGAGTTCTACAGAAATGCGCACCACCACTAATGTCATAAATCATCTATTACATCATAAAAATGTTACCACACTGCCATCCTGTGGAAGTACAGTTATTGGCATTCATGACTAAAGATTTGCACTTCTCATGTGTTAGAAGAATTCCAGAAAAAAACTTATCATTAGAAAGATACATACAAGATCTATTATTGTTTATTTCCAACAACAAAAACCAAACAAACCCAGAAAACCTCTCTGACATAGGACAAAGAGTAATCTTCTTAATAGAACCTAAACATCTTTCACTCTTAAAGTACTTTAATTTTTAATACAAAGGTATGGGGTGGGACCAGATTGATATAGAAAAAAATAAACCACTGCCCTCGACTTAAGGCACACAAATGAGTTGTTCTATAAGATAAAATGTACTACAAGATCTAACTCAAGTTCCACTGAAATTATAAGTTTTCAAGAAGCTCTTGTCCCCCAAACTAACATATATCTTCTCTGTGACGAAGTATTACAGTTTATGCTACCTAATGCATCTCTTCCTTCTGGCTATAAACAATCAAGTAAATAAGCTTTATATCTTTGTGTTACTGTTTTCCAAAAACTTTATAATGGAACTGTATTATTTTACTAAGACACCGGTTTTCAATCACAATTCTGATCAATTTAATCGGTAAGTTTTCTGCCCATATCACAGAAAATAAGCCCTAAGATTTGAGCCACCATCTATCACTTAGCCTCTAAATCAACAACGTTTTAAAACCTGTAGTCTAAATAAAGATACACTGTGGTCTGAATGTTTGTGCCCCGCTCCTCCATTCATATGCTGAAGCTTAATGAGCAAGGTGAGGGTATTAGAAGGTGGGATATGATTAGGTCATGAGGGCTCCAGGTATTAGTCACCTTTCAAGACAGGCCCCAGAGAGCTAGCACATCCCTTCCACCACATGTGAGGACAAAGCAAAGTGTCAGCTATGTACCAGTAAGAGAGCCCTCACAACAACGTGACCATTCTGTTGAATTGATCTTAGACTTTCCAGCCTCTGAAAAAAATGTCTGGCCCATGTTGTTTTGTTATGGCATCCAAAATGAACTAAGTCTATAATATATTACACCGAAAGGGCTTTCAAAGTTTAAACTGTTTACTTTGAGGATGTTCAACTTTTTATAGTAAGCTGAGTTTGAATAATACGTATATGTAAACAATTTTCATGACAGAAATGCCCATTCCCCCCAATTTAAGAAGAAATGGTTGACAAATAGTAAATCTAGATTCATTTCTACAAAAACAAAACAAAAAGTCATCAAGGGGTTGGTAACAACGCACTTAGGTAAAAATGCCTAACCCTCCTTGTAAATATAGGGGGTCACTGGGTTACGGCAGGCTTGACATACGACATTTCAAGGTTATGATGCTCACTCCCATAAAAACTGTAAAAAATTGAGACACGTTTTGACTTACACTGTTATCATTGTACTTTTTCTTACATTCATTTTTTGTCATTTTTTCTGTTACTACAGTACAGTGTACAGTACATATTTGTCCTTTTCCTTTCTCCGTGGCTTAGTTGTTTATATGTTCTAGAATATGATTTTACAGCTGTGTTAGGATAGGTAAGTGACTTCGGTTAGAGTGTGTTTCGACCTACACCAAAATTCAGGTTACATCATTGTTGTAGGAACGGAACTGTGTCACAACCCGAGGATGCCCCATACAAAACAAAAAATAAATATAAACTTTTCACCGTCTCAGGGGTAATACTGGCCTAACGGAAATGTCTGTTCAACAAAAATAACATATGAAACATCTCTTACAAGTTGACAGATTTCAAAAGTCAAATCACTTACCTATGTAGACTCTTTTGCTGTATCTCTGCATCAGTAATAACACAAATACATGCAGTGGTATAAGGTTGATAATAAACACATAACCACCCCAAGCAGAGACCTATGGACAAACAAGTTAAATAATGTATGTATATGTTTGCCTTTTAAAAGTTATGTTATATCATGACGATCTAAGCATACAATAAACAAATAAATTTATCAATTTTGAGAGATGTTTAGAAATGGATTTATATAATCCACAAATAACCTAATTTCTCCTTATTTTTTATTAACAAAATAACACAATCCCATAAATCCATTATGTTTTTTTACATTCACTGGAGGAACGGTCAAATTAAATTAAACCTAAGAATGTTGAGAACACTTTAACTTGTGAATTGAAAGTTAAAGGACTGTCACAAAGGTAAGAACTTTTAGGATATGGATTATAAATTTTTAGAAGAAAACAAAACAGCCTTTACTTCCCCCATTTTAGGTGATAAATACATTGCAAGAAACTTTACTGAGAATATAAACAATGTTAGCAGCAGTCAACAACTCAACTAAAAGGAATACTCAGATGATTTGAATACGTTTTGAGATCCCCAAAGTAAAGATACTGCCTAGGTATAAATTATTTCCTATAAGAATCAAGATCATATTTTAATGTTTAGCCTGTACCACAAAGCTAGAATAATTCTATTTAATCATAATAATTGAGTATGTTCTAGTGTAAATTAATAAAGATTCTAAACATAATATTTATTCTCAACCAACAGATTTAATATTTTTTCTTTTTTAGCGAGAGAGAGAGAGAGAGACAGAGATAGAAAGAGACAGGAAGGCAGAAATGAGAAGCATCAACTCGTAGTTGCGTCAATTTAATTGTTCACTGATAGCTTCTCATTCGTGCTTTGGGGGGGTGCTCAAGCTGAGCCAAGGACCCCCCTGCTCAAGCCAGCAACTTTGGGCTTCAAGCCAGCTACCATAGGATCATTTCAATGATCCTATGCTCAGGCTGACCAGTCTGCGCTCAAGCGGGTGACCTTGGGGTTTCGAATCTGGGACCTCAGTGTCCGAAGTCAATGCTCTGTTCACTGTGCCACCATTGGTCAGGCTATAGAATTAATTTTTTAAGTACATTTCAGTAACAGGCAATTGGGTCTTTTCAAGATCAAAGTTTTTGAATGTGCTCTAATCATTAAAAGTATGAAAGAGCATATATAGCCAAGTCACCTTAAAAGACTATCTGTTGGCTCTGGCTGGTGGTTCAGTGGATAGAGTGTCAGCCCAGTGTACAGACTTCCTGGGTTTGATTTCCAGTGAGGGCAAGGAGAAGCAACCATCTGCTTCTCTCCCTCTCCTTTTCCCCATTCTCTCATTCTTCCCCTCTCACAGCCTGTGGGTCAACTGATTCAAGCCTTGGACCGTAGGCACTGGGGATAGCTCGGTTGGTTCAAGCATCGGCCCCAGGTGGAACACAGTTGGGGTGTATGCTGTAGTCTTTCTCTGTCTCCCCTCCTCTTAAAAGAAAAAAGGCTACCTTTCAACATTTATATTCTAACAATGCTGCTCTTGTTTCCAATATTTCAGAACCAATTATAAGGAACAGTCTTTAGTTTACAATGCATACAAGAATATCAGTTTATTATTTCAGTCTCATGCTACTTTCACCAAAAACAAAGGTACTCCAGATTGAGCACTTAACCAAACGACTCCTGATTATTTCTAAAATTTAAGTCTAAACTTAAAGAGAATGAGTTTATTATTATTGAGTACAACTGCACAGAATGTGCCCCAGGCTTTAATCACTTTTAATCTGTTGGAAAAAAAACACATAGGAAGTTTTACAGGTTAACCTAGAGGACATGACCATTGTTTAGGTTAAGCTGTATATCTGAAAAGAAAAATTTTTGTTTCACTTGCTGTGAATATTATATTTGAGAGGTTTTTAGCCTTTTCCACTAAAGCAGGTGTCCAAATGGGCCCGGGGGATGGGTAGGGAAGAGTATGCATTAAACAAAATTAAGAATGGAAAGATTTCAAGAGAAACAAAGGGGAGAACTAGCCCATGAAGAGAAGAGAATGATGAAGAAAATAAACTGGTCTAACTGCCGAAAAGAACTCATTAGACCTCTGCCGAAAAGAACTCATTAGACCTCATGTAGTTTCAAATATAAAACCTTACCATGTAGAAATACGACAAGCAGCAGCACACCGTCCAAAACACAGACCCAGTTTTAACAGATTTTACCTTAAAAAATAAAAGAGCAACTGATGTAATAAATATTTATATGTGTTCCTGTTGAATAAAAATATGTTAAATGTTTAGTAAACTTATATTACACAAAACCAAAGTTATTAAAAAATACTGAAATTATTCAAATCTACTATTAAGTATATGTACTTACAGAACTGGGTAAAGTAAGACATTTTAGGAATAGCTTTGCTTTTATTTCTAGTTATTTAATTTTCAGTAAAAAGAATTACCTTAAACAAATTATATTTTTCCATTTCTTATATTTTATATTAAAATTAGTAACAAATTAAGATTTTTAACTGAAGAATAAAATTGTTCAGTAAATCTGTATTTCCATATAATTGGTTTGCTTAGCCTTAATCTGTAACTTTTCTTCATTTGAATGTCATCTCATATATAATTCGAATTATGAGCATCCATTTTTAAAAACCTTTCATCATCTAGAAATATTTGAGACTATAATCAATATCTTCAAGAAATATACAGTGTGTTCGTAAAGTCATGGTGCACTTTTGACCGGTCACATGGTCAAAAGTGCACCATGACTTTACAGACACACTGTATATTCCTAAAATAGTTTCAAATAGCCTAATATATCAGAAAAATTCTCATATACTATGAACTGGAAAGAAACTTGCAGTTAGCGAAGGTTCAAAAAGTTGACCAATTTCTAGCGACTTAAAAAAACTAACTGGCCTGGACGGTTGACTTAGTGTGGAGGAGTGTAGGCCTGGCATGTGGATGTTCCGGGTTCGATTCCCGGTCACAGCACCCAGAAGTGACCATCTGCTTCTCTCTCCCTTCTCTCTTTCCCACTCTCTCTCTTCCCATGGCTCAACCGGTTCCAGGGTGTTGGCCTCAGGCACTGTGGATGGCTCCATGGCCTCCACCTCAGGCACTACAAATATATAGATATTGCTGAGCAACAGAGCAACAGCCCCAAATGGGCAGAGCATCGTCCCCTAGTGGGTCTGTGGGGTGGATCCTGGTTGGGACACATGCAGGAGTCTGTCTCTCTGCCTCCCCTCTTCTCACTAAAAAATTAAAATTAAAAACTAGTCAAAGAAATAATTGTAAGAGTTTATATATTCATCTGAGAAAGCAAAATATGTTAGCAACTTCAGAAAATTTATTTTTAAATTTCAGAAAACACAAGTTCTAAATGCGTATGCCAAGGGCAAAGAGTCATTAATTCCGTAAGATGAATTATGTGAATGTCCTAAGGAAATGACAGATTTAAGTTACTGCTATGTCCTCATTAAAAGTTCAAATTTAACTGCATTCTACAGAGCAGATTTAAAGGAATTATTTACTTTTATAATGGAACTCTACTACTACATTAAAACAAAGTATAGGGGACATTCCATCAGGAGTAAGTAACCCTCTAGCCACGGTTTGTTTACTAAAAAGTTTCAAGTTACTTGAAGTCAAACACGGTCTAAAAATATTAAATGGAAAATTCCAGAAATAAACAATTCAGAAGTTTTAAATTTAGTGCCATTCCAAATAGTGTGATGAAATCTTGTGCTTTTGTGAAATGAATCATCCCTCTGTCCAGCATCTCCAGGCTGTATACACTACCTGCTCATTAATCACTTATACCTGGTGCGGTTATCAGATCAACTGTCGTATTGCAGTACTTATGTTCATATAACCCTGTTGTACTTAAAAATGGCCCCAATGCACAAGAGTAGCGATGCTGGTCATTTTTTAAATGTCCATAAAGTACTTTCTTTACGTGAAAACGTAATTCTCGTATTAATAAGGAAAAAAGGAGCCATAGACTGCGGCAGCTAAAATCTATAGTAAAACCAAATACTCTATCCATGAAATTGTGAAGAAAAGAAATTCACGCTAGTGTTGCTGTTATACCACAAACTGCAAGACACAGGAACAGTGCATGGTAAGTGCTTAGTTAGGATGGAAAAGGTTATAAATTTGTGTAAAATTTTTGGAAATTTTTCAAAAATTACATTTTTGAGAGACCACATTCACATAACTTTCATTACAATATATTGTTGAAATTGTTCTATTTTATCACTATTGTTGTTAATTTCTTCTTGTGCCTAATTTATGAACCAAACCATCAGAGGTATGTACGTGAAAACAGGAAAGAAAGGGGTTGATACCCTCCACCATTTCAGGCACCCACTGGGGGACTGAGATGTATCCCCTGTGAATGGGCAGTGGGCGTGGTGGTGACTACTGTCGTCAAGATGTATGGTACTGGTACAAGAACAAAGATCAATGGAACAGCATAGAAAGCCCACAAACAAACCCACACAAGTATAGTCCACAGACCTTTGACAAAGGAGCAAAGGCAATTCAATAGAGAATGGATAGTCTTTTCAACAAAACGGTACGACAACAACTGGTTGTACACCTACATGCAAAGAAGTGAATCTGAACATAACCCCTCACAAAAATTAAAACAAAATGGATCATAGACTTAAATGTAAACACAATACTATAGAACTTTTCTATTAGAAAACAACATAGGAGAAAGTCTGGGTATCCTTGGTCTAGTGATGATTTTTTGTTTGTTTTTTGTTTTGTTTTTAGATACAACACCAAATGTACTATCCATCAAAACGAAACTGATAACTAGGACCTGTTAAACAGAGTAGAGACAGAATGTTTTCACACAAAATTCTATTGGAAAGCATTCCTCTAAGATCTGCAAACATAACCTGTGTTCAGGTTCACAGTATTGAAAGACCTCAATTCTGCTTGTGCTTAGGATGTGAAAAGCTAAAATAAAATAAGTCATTTTCAGCACACACACACAAAATTCTACAAAATAATAAGTTTTCTTACACTTATCAAAAAGCTAAAGTTACAAGGCAAACAAATAAGCAAGTGCTAGAATAGCTAAGGATCTAGACACAAAGGGAGTTGGCACTCACAAGATCTCTTCCATGGGCCTCCACCAGGTTGTCCTATTGTTTAGATGACAATTCTCCCCAAACTGATCTACAGATGTAATGTACTCCCAATAAAAAGTCCAGTTGGCTTTTTGGGTAGATGTTGATAAGCCAATTCTAAAACTTATATAAAGCAAAGAACTAGCAAGAGCCAAAAAATTCTGAAAAAGAGGAACAAAGTTGAATTACTCATGTTACCTGATTTCAAGAGTTTTTATAAACTAATAAACACAACCTGGTGTACTGTCATTATGACAGATACATAACAAATCAAAATAGAAGAGAATTCCCAAACAGACTCAATGTATATAGTCAACTGAGCCAAACAAAGCTCCCAAGATACATAATTCAGTGGAGAAAGATAGTCTTCACAATAATGATGTTAGATCAATAGGATATCCAAATCTAAAGGAGAACCTCAACTCTTTTCTTGTACCTCAGACAATAACCAACTTGAAATGGATCACAGATCTTAATGTAAAACGTGAAACTACTCAAATTCTAGAAGTAAACATGAGAAAATATTTTTGACTTTAAGGTATACAAAGATTTCTGACATCACACCAAAATCAAGATACATAAAAGAAAAATATGATGAACTAAACTTCATCAAAATTAAAAATTTCTGCTCTCAGAAAGATATCTTTAAAAAATTAAAAGGCAAGCCACGGACTGGGAGAATATGTTTGTAAAACACATCTAATAAAGAATTTATTTTCCCCAAAATATATAGAACTCTTACAACTCAATAATAAGAAAACAAACAACCCAACTAAAACATAGGTAAAGGTTTGAACAGATGGAAAATAAGCAGATGAAATGATGCTCAAAATTAGTCATTGGGAAACAGCAAATTATAATCTTGAAATACTACTACATACCTACCAGAATGGCTAAAATGAAAAAATTCGAATATACCATTTATTGATGAAGTAAATGGAACTACTCATACTCTGGTGGAGGATATGGCAAAATGACACAGCCACTTTGGAAAAACATTTCACAGCTTTTATAAAATTAAAAATGCACTTATCTGCAAACCAACAATCCCTCACCAAATATTTATCCAAAAGGAATACTAATATATGTCAATATGAAGAATTGTATACAAATATTTATAGCTGCTTTACTCCTAACTACCACAAGCTAGAAAACAAGATAACTATACATAGTACATCCATACAACAGAATACTTACTACTCAGCAATAAAAAGTTAACTACTATACCATGCAACAACATGGATGACTCTCAAAGTACATGTAAGTGAAATAAGCCAGATACAAAGGGTTTTAATAACCCTTACTGTTTGATTATAGGGCATTCTAGGGAAAACAAACAAACAAACAAACAAAAAACTCCCAAATATATATAGACAGAAATCAAATCCCTGGTTGCAGAAATACAAGTTAAGGAGAAGACTGATTACAAAAGCACAGAGGAAACATTAAAAACAAAACAAAACAAAAAGCTCACAGGTGGCAATATGATAAGCACTGCTCCAAATACTATTTTAGCTGTTTTTTAATAGTAGCAACAAAAAAACAAACGTGTACTAATCACTTTCTTGTGTTCCCATTACATACATTAACTTATTTAAATTATATCAGGTAGGTACTAATATTCCATTTTATAGTTGATGAAATACACATTAGGGTGATTTAAACACCCTCAGTGGTAGAGGTAGTCTTCAAACTAAAAGGAACCAAACTGTGGCAGTTTGGCTACAAAGACTGTACTCTTAACCACAGGATCCTATTTAAAAATAAATAAACAAATGACCAGTTGGCTCAGTGGCAGAGCATCAGCCTGCCATGGGGAAGCCCCGCGTTCGATTCTGGGTCAGGGCACACAGGAGAAACAACCATCTGCTTCTCCAGCCCCCCGCCCCCGTCTTCTCTCGAAGCATGGCTCAAATGGTTCCAGCAAGTTGGCCTGGGTGTTGAGGCTGGCTCCATGACCTCGCCTCAGGCACTGAAATAGCTTGGTTGCGAGCAACGGGGCAGCAGCCCCAGATGGCGCACATGCAGGAGTCTGTCTCTCTGCCTCCCTGCCTCTCTCACTTAAAAAAAAAAAAGACTACAGAACAAATAACAAAAATTGTATCAAAAAATGTCCATCAACAGTGCTTTGAAAAAAATGCGATGACAAGAATCTTTTAAATTTTAAAACCTACACCTTGTAAAATATGGTTTAAAAATAAACATACCATCCACACAGAAAATTAATAAGGAAATAATGTCCTTAAATGTCACATTAGATCAGACTCACTTAATGGACATTTATAGAACATTTCATCCCAAAACAGCAGATTATACACTTTTTAAAATGCACATGGAGCATTCTCCAAACTAGACCATATATTAGGCCACAAAACAAGCCTCAATAAATTCAAAAAAATTAAAATCATATCAAGTACCTTTCCCAACCACAACAGCAAGAAACTAGAAGTCATCTATAAGAAGAAAAATGGAAAAAACTACAAATACATGGAGAATAAACAACATGCTATTAAACAACCAATGGATCAAAAAGAAATTAAAGAGGAAATCAAAAACCATTTTGAAACAAATGAAAATGAAAGCATAACATCTCAAACTTTGTGGAATGCAACTAAAACATGTTCTAAAAGGGTGATCATAGCTTTACAGGCCTACCAGAAGAAACAAAATAATCCCAAACAGGCAATCTCACTTTACATCTAAGCAACCTAGAAATACAACAAATAAACCCAAAGTAAACAGAAGCAAGTAAATAATTAAGATCAGAGCAAAAATAAACGAAATAGAATTTAAAAACAATATAAGCAATGAACAAAACTCAGAGTTGGTTCTTTGAAAAAATTAACAAAAACAGACAAAATTTCAACTAAACTAAGCAAGAAAAAAGGACAGCACAAGTAAATTAAAATCATAACTGAAAGAAGTTAACACCAAACACCACAAAATACAAAGAATGATTAATGAACGCTATGAACAATTATATGCTAACAATTTGGACAATCTAGAAGAAATGGGACAATTTCTAGAAGCATATAACCTTCTAAGGCTCAACCTGGAACAAATACAAACAAAATCTAAACATATCAATTACTAGCAATGAAACTGAAGCAATTAAAAAAAAACACACCTACCTCTCAACAAATAAAAAGTCCAGGACTAGTTTGAATCTTACCAAAATTTTAAGAAGATTATCATCTACCCTTGAAGCCAGCATTACCCTGACCCAAAACCCAGAAAATATTACAAGAAGAGAAAATTACAGGCTGATATCCTTGAACACGGATGTACCGATTCTCAACAAAATATTAGCAAACTAGATCCACAACACATTAAAAGGATTATACACCATGACCAAGTGGAAGTTATCCCAGGGATGCAAGGACTGTTCAACATCCATAAACCAACATGATACATCACAGAGAAAATACAGGATAAAAATTATATGACTATCTCAACAGATGCAGAAAAATAGTGAACAAAATTCAACATCCCTTTATGGTAAAAACTTGCAACAGATGAGTACAGAAGAAACATATTTCAACATAATAAAGATATTAATATATGACAAACTCACAGCTAATAAACTGAACAGTGAAAAACTGAAAATTGTTCCTCTGAGATCACTATTACCACTTCTATTCAATGCAGAATTGGAAGTTCTAGCCACAACAATGAACAAAG
Source organism: Rhynchonycteris naso (assembly GCA_037038555.1). NCBI lineage: Eukaryota > Metazoa > Chordata > Mammalia > Chiroptera > Emballonuridae > Rhynchonycteris > Rhynchonycteris naso. The sequence goes on along the minus strand of CM073004.1, from coordinate 58,897,313 downwards.
AAAAAAACAAAAGACATCCAAATCAGAAAGAATTAAAACTCTATACACACGATACTATACACAGAAAAACCCTACAGACTCCATAAAAACTATTAGAATGATTTCAGTAAAATTACAACATAAATACATAGAAATCTGTTGTGTTTCTATATACCAAATAACAGAAGAAAACAAAGGCATCAAAAAGTATAAAATACCTAAGAATAAATTAAACCAAACAGGTGAAAGACTTATACTCAGAAAACTGTAAGGCACTGAAGAAACTGAAAAGGATACAAATAAAGGATATACCTTATTCATGAATTGGAAAGATTCATATTGTTAAAATGTACCTATTATCTAAAATAATAAACAGATTCAATGCAACCCCTGTCAAACTAGAACTAATCCTAAAATTTATAAGAACCACAAAAGACCCCAAATAGCCAAAGCAATTTTGATAAAGAGCAAAGTGGGAGCTATCACCCTCCATGATTTCAAATTATACCACAAAACTACAATAATCAAAACAGTATGGTGGTGGTATAAAAAGTTATATAGATCAATGGAATAGGGAGCACAGAAATAAAACTTGGCCTTACTATACCCCCAGCCCAGGGTTCCAGTGCCAGAAAGAGAAGTCCCCATAACTTCTGGCTCTAAAAACCAGACAGGACTGTGGCTGAGAGAGATGAAGGGCTGTTGAAGTCCCAGGCAGTTCCTCTTAAAGGGCCCATGCAGACTTAGTTGGACTCACTCACTCTGAGCTCCAGTACTGGGGCAACAGCTTAAACGGTACCCAGACGTACAGAGAGGACCTGAAGTGTCTGGCAGCAGAGTGAGAGCTGAAGGAAATTTCTCCCAGATGGAAGTGCTGATTGAGGCACTACCTTTTCTAAGCCCTTCCCCTACATAGCCAGCAAGCAGGTGCCATATCTGAGTCTCCATCAACCTGGCTATCACTGTTCAACCAGGTGATTCCGAGACCCTACCCCACCCCACCCCACCTAACTTGAGGGCCCCTACCCAAGCGGTTTTCAGTGGCTTTTTCATATAAATGGCCTGTTTGGCTCAATGCTTCAGACTTTTCTCAAAATCTCTCAAACAAGAGGCATCTGTCTTCTGTGAGCCCCACATCTCTCAATGAGTGGCCTCAGGCTCGTCACTAGTGGCAGCCAACCTTGATTACAGCAGGGTTTGCAGCTGGGTCTTTCCAGGGCAGCTCCAAGCCCAGCACAAGTAGCAGCCATTTGAAGATCTCTTTGTAGTTAAAGCCAGGTAACACCGGGCAGAACACAGATGGTGGCTAACCTTGGTTTGCACCTCCCCCAAGGCCCCAGAGCTGGCACACCCAGTGGGCAGCTTCAGACCAGGCTGAGGCACCACACAATCACCTCTACAAGCTACAAACTGAAGGGGTGGACTCTGCAGGCACCAGAGTGCAGTAGCCCCTGCACAGCTGACCCTCCATGTAGCTGCAGCTGGACCGTGCAGGTCACTGGCCTGGGGGTGCATCCCTCTCACTAATGTGCCAAAAGCAATCAAGGTTCCAGTACAAGGGGGTGTGTGCACAGCCCACAGGGTGAACGGGAGGCTGTGCCAGCAGACCCTATAGGAGACCGACTACATCAGGCAACTCTACGAAGCCCGGGAGACAGCAGCTCTACCAACACATAAACTCCAGAAAAAGAACAATGAAGGAGGGAAACTTGCCTGGGGTGGTTAACACACAATGCAATATACAGATGATGTATTAGCATCTGAAACTTGTATAACTGTATTAACCAATGTTACCCCAATAAACTCAGAAAGAAAAAGAAAAAACCTAAAAAAATGGAGACAAGCAATCTATTAGTTGCAGAATTCAAAACACTAGTTATAAGGATGCTCCATGAACTTAGGGAAAGAGTAGAAGAACCTAGAACTTCAACAGCTTAAAAAAGCACATGGAAAGCCTAAAAAAGAACCAGTCAGAAGAAACAAAGAATAATTTGCAAGGAATCAACAATGATAGAGTAGATGGAGACAAGAATCAAAACAGCAATTAGAATATAAGGAAACAAAAAACACACAATCAGAACAGCAGAAAGAAAAAATCTAAAAATGAAGATACTTATAAGGAGCCTCTGGGACCTTCAAGCATATCAACATTCACATCACAGGGATACCAGAAGGGGGAGAGCAAGAAATTGAAAACCTATTTGAGCCCCAGCCAGTGGCACAGTGGATAGAGCACTGACACGAAGTGATGAGGTCACAGGTTTGAGCCAGGGTGACTGGCTCAACCCCGAGGATGCCAGCTCAATTCCTGATGTGTGCTCGCTCTCTCTCTCTCTCTCAAAAAAAAAAAAAAAAAAAAGCGGAAATAAACATACAAGTCCAAGAAGCAGAGTCCCAAACAATATGAACCCAAAGAAGCTAACACCAAGACACATTGTAATTAAAATACAAAAGGTTAAAGACAAAGAGAGAATCTTAAAAGCAGCAAGAGAGAAAAGCAGTTACCAACAAGGGGCTCCCTAAGACTGTCAGCTAATTTCTCAGCAGAAACTTTGCAGGTCAGAAGGGATTAACAAATATTCAAAGTGACAAATAGCAAGGGCCTACAACCAAGATTATTCTACCCAGCAAAGCTATCACTTAGAATCAAAGGACATATAAAGAGCTTCCCGGACAAGAAACAACTAAAAGAGTTCATTTACATTAAGACAGTAATACATGAAATGTTAAAGGGTCTTCCTTTAAGAAGAAGAAAGACAAAAACTATGAACAATAACATGCAATAATACATGTCTTAACAACTGAGTCTAAAATAAAAAAAGGCAGAACAGAAACAGATGCATAGATACAGAGAACATTTTGACGGTTACTAGGGGATGACAGAAAAAGGAGAAAGGATTAAGAAGTACAAACTGGTAATCACAAAATAGTCATGGGGATGTAAAAGTACAGCATAGAAAATATAGCCAATATTCTAGTAACTATGTATGGTGTCAGACTTGTGTGAGATTTAACAGAATGGTCTCTAGGTAAGTTACATAATGTCTAATCTAGTGTGTACACCTGAAATTAATATTGTATGTCAACTGTAATTGAAAAATAAAAATTTCTTTAAAAAAGAAAAAATTTATTATGAATACTAACAGAGATCTCTGTATGCAACTATAATTGATAAAAGACAAATGTATACAGCCTATACAGCACTTCAGCAGAAAGTTCATGGATATTAATGGTAGCAAAAAATTAAATGTTACTTACCCATAAGTAGTATGTGAACTGAAGTGCAAAAATAGCAATGCCTTCGTTATCAAAGGATCCAGCTACTGACCGAGAAATGTAACCTGGTACAATAGCAATAAAACAAGCAGCTAAAAGTCCTGCTCCTTGGTTCCAAAGTTCTCTGGTAAGCAGGAAAGTAGATATAGATGTAAGGCCGCTAAAAGTTGGTGCAAGGAACACACAAACATCTCTTATGTGAACCGTTATGTTCAATGTATTTAATATCCAATGGATAAGGCCAGCTGTTATCATCAACCCTGGGTAAACCTAGGAAGAAAAATATGAAAAATTTAATTACATATACAATGAGGTAGCTGAAAACACTAAAATAAGTAATTTTCTTTCATACTTTTTTTCTTTTTTTACAGGGACAGAGAGAGTCAGAGAGAGGGATAGACAGGGACAGATAGGAACAGAGAGAGATGAGAAGCATCAATCATCAGTTTTTCGTTGCCGTTGTGACACCATAGTTGTTCATTGATTGCTCTCTTACATGTGCCTTGACCGCGGGCCTTCAGCAGACCGAGCCACCCCTTGCTGGAGCCAGCGACCTTGGGTCCAAGCTGGTGAGCTTTTGCTCAAGCCAGATGGGCCCGTGCTCAAGCTGGTGACCTCAGGGTCTCGAACCTGGGTCCTCCGCATCCCAGTCTGATGTTCTATCCACTGTGCCACCGCCTGGTCAGGCAATAAGTTATTTTCTTTATTATTACATATTGCTTATAGCAAGTCTGAGAATAAGACCTTAAAACAGTTTTCCTTCCTTATACTCCATAAAATTAAATGTTTTTTTGGACTGGGTACAAAAAAAAGGTCATATACAGAGAGATATATATTTAAATAAAAGATCAGATAAGAATGATTATTAACACTGAAAATGTTTTTCAATGGAAAACTGGGGTTAACTTTCTTATTAATCCCACCACTTTTTCACTATAAAACAGGGTCCTAGTCTAACTTACCCTTAAGTTTAGACAAGGGCTTTAACATGCTCACACTTGTGTTGTATTAAGGAATGAGAAAAGGAGAGAAGATGAAGTTATGTGCAGTATCACTTAAGTGGTATCTACAGATGATTCTTCCCTCCTTTCAAAGTCAAGACTTGGAAAGTAAACAATTCTAGCTAGGAAATGAAGCACTAGTTTGTGAATTCAAAGATAGTATTTTGGGACTCCTAGAAGGTTGAATGTTTTTATATCACTTAAAATAACAGTTGTACTCCTCAAATGTTTTTATATCACTTAAAATAACAGTTGTACTCCTCACCCTCACTCTAAAAGAGGAACATAAACCATTAAGAGAATTCAAAGTAAATAAGACATTGTTGAAATATTAAGTGAAATTATTAAAACGTGTATTTATGTTTTCATCCTTAACTAAATCCTAAAAGATTCTCTACTTTTTCTATCACTAAAGCTATAAAGAATGTGATAAATTTCCTTTCCTAGCTATACTATTTAAAACTGCAAATTCCCCAACGTCTTTAAACCCCTCCCTCATCTTTTCTTCATCACTTATCACCGTTTCACTTACTGCTTATTTTACTTATTTATTGTCTACTAGCTAAACACTCTCACATTAAGTTCCAGAATAGCAGGAAAAATTTCCTCAGCATAATGGACGCTCAATACATATTGAATGAGCAAAGGAAAATAAAATAAAAAGGGAAAAAAATGTGGCAATTATTCTTTTCTTTTTAAGATTTTATTTATTGATTTTAACGGGCTGGAGGGGGGACTATCAACTCATAGTTTCTTCATGTTAGTTGTTCACAAACTGCTTCTCATACGTGCCTTGCTTGACCTGGCAAGCCCAGGTTTTGAACTGGTGACCTCAGTGTTCCAGGTTGATGCTCTATCCATTGCATCTGGCCTATGACATAGGCCAGATGTCATAATTCTTAAAAATCTTAATTTTGTTCCATTTAACACATACAATGCCAGGTCCTAGATTATGATTTTGTCAGCCACATTCAATGAAAATGAATTTGAAAATACCTATAAATATAAATTAATATATTTACAGTAATATGGCAGCCTGAACTGACAGAAAATACAGCCAAAGTACATAGAAGTACTGGATGAAAGTACAAGAAAAAAAGCTAAACAACAACAAAATGAGGCATATTATCTGGGGGGTGCTCCAGATGCCAAAAATAAAGAGGAAGTTCAAAGTAGGTACTGATGCCACGCGAACCCGAAAACAGAGAGGTGGGGGTGGGGAGAAAGTAAGACACTCCAGATCTGATACACAGCTTAAGGAATGGTAGTTGGGGTATTATCACTCAACACGTATCAGAGAAAAGGCCCAACTCCCAGTACAAAGTCAAAGCCTAAGTAAGCCTCTTTGTGAAACTAGACTAATCTTCCCATTCTTTAATGGAAGAAGCATTCTGCCTTATTTCCAAAGCTCTGAATAGAAACAAACAAGAAATAAACTCACTAATCACATATGTGAATATAAGTTCCACATTTACTACAACTTCAGGTAGAAGAAACCTCAAGCTAACAAATGATCTCTAAAAACTATCCTAAAAAAATGTGAAACCCCTAAGGACTCAAAAGGACTCAAGCAAAGGCAGTGAGAAAGATTTTTACAGGAATGATTCCAAATACCAGGACACCAAGAGTCTCAGAAAACAAGGTTCCAGTAAGGATGAATTCAAGATACAAAGTTCCCTGTCCAGGAGGATCAGTGTATGAAATCAGCTCAGAGTGCTGAGGTCATGGGTTCAATCCCCAGTCAGGGCACATAGGAGAAATACCCAATGCATAACTAAAAGGAACTAAGTGGAACAATGAATTGATGCTTTGCTCTCTCTCTCTCCTTTCTCCCACCTCTCTCTCTCTTTCAAAAATCAATGGAAAAAAAAAAAAAGTTACACCAGGAAACAAACAAGTCATGAACTACTAATATAATAAGGTCATAAGCACCACAAGTAGTGCAGATAACCTACCACATCTCTTACCACTCAATCTTTCTAATTTGCCCTGAAGACCATCAGGACTACTTTCCTTATGTTCTTTTCTCCTTATCTTTATCTCTATTTCTATCAAATTAGAAACAAAACATCTTACTATCACAGAAGACAAAACATTCTTTCCAGAGGGAACATTTATAAAATTTGTCAAATTCTAGGTCAAATCAAGTCTCAATACATTTCAAAGGAATGAAAATGCAGAATTTAACATTAGACAAAATATATCTGAAGTGCATATCAAAACAAGATAAGGAAATACCATTATGCTTAAAACTTAAATACAATTCCAAATAACTGATGAATCAGAAGAATTAATGGAAATTAAAATACATTTTTGACTTGAATGATAATGAAAATATTACATTATCAAACTTACACAATGTAGCTAAAACAATGATTAGTGGGAAATTTATAGCTTTAACATGAATACATTAAAAACAAAAAAGTTAGGAAATGATTGAGCAAACTATCAGTAACTCAGAAAAAAATCAGGATAAACTTAAAGTAGAAGAAGAAAATAAAGTAAAATTAATACATTAGAAAATTAACACTTAATAGAGATAATCAACAAGGTCAAAATTGCTTGGGGTTGAAAAATCTAATAAAACTGATAAACTTCTGACAAAAATGATCAAGAAAAAACAATACTAAACATGTATTTCTCTCGAACAGGTGTCCTGTCTTTCACTTTCTCTTCAATATTCTCCTTACATCCCAAACGGATTTTCCCATACATCATCTTCCTAATATAATAATTCCCCATGAACTATGATCAATATTCAGTTACCTGGAGTAATTTAGAACAGATTTGGGACAAAAACACACAAATAACATGAACTTAAGATACACAGTGACAAGAGACTTCCCCCTCTGCAACAGCCTTCACCATTTGTCAGACATAGTGGCAGCGTGAAACAATCAAAAACAAGTGTGTCTGTGTGGAGGCATTGGGGGGTTGTCAATAAAAGATTTTGAATACTGGGTAATCAAACAGAGAAAATTGTATGAGCTATATAGAGCTTTCAGGGATCCCCCTCTTCTTAGCAGTTGTGATTTACTCAAATAATTACAAATTTTTATGATATGAACATAAGTAACTGCAAATATACTTACAGTACCACCTACTATTCTTCCTAGTGGATACCATGCTCTTTCATCAAACCAATTTAAAAATTCATAGAACCCATGGGACGCAAGATGATGTGTTGATCTATAGTTAAACCTAGAAAAAAAAAGAAAAAAAAGAAATGTTATAAAACTGCTTACTAGAAACAGCTCTTTCTAATATTATACTTGAACTATAAGCAAACTTGAATAACAATTATTTTCCAAGAAATAGACTGATGCCTCTAATAAAACTAAAAGCAAAGTACCCCCCACCCCAGTGACTAAGAACCCACTTACGCTCAATGCGTACAAAACTACTAATGCTCAAATTCACATTTGGCTATTGCTTGGGGTACAAATGGTGGAGAGCTGCACTAGAATTTAAGAAACAAGGTGAGCATACATAAAATTTATCAAATGGTCAAATTAGTCAATGGTTCTCAAAAAAAATTAAGAACCATTGGCAGAAGGTAGCATCAAAATGAAAGGAGCACATTTGACATAGTCACCTCTAATCCTTACAACCCTAAAAATTACAGGCTAAAGAACAAATCACAATAGCAGTAAAGCCATAAGAATAAACTATAATAGTACTGTATGACAGCAATGGAAGACGTAAGACAAATGGAAGAAATGAAACTGAAGAAACCACAGCCTCAAGCTACGAGCAAAAGTAAACTGTAAACCATGTTTCATTTAAAAGAGCTATGGGGAGCAGGAGAGAATCCTTCAGAAATCCTCAGATAATGGCACTAGGAACAACCAGTCAGGCAAGTGGATCCCTTTCCCCTAGCACTGCCAAGCAAGGAAATGGGGATCAGAAGTATCTGCACTACTCATTGACAAGGGAGTCAAAAAGCAGAACAATGCTGGACAGAAAAACAATGAGTAGGAAATCCTCTTATCAATATCACCTTGATATACCCTTCCCAGCAGCAAGTCATGACTTTCCTTTCCACAATCACTAGATGTAAGTAAGCACTGTTGCATTTTTAGACAGACTTGATCAATAACAAACAAACAAACAAACAAACAAACAAAAACACTCAAAAATCAAACATTTGAGAAAAGTGAGCAACATGTAAGCTATGCATCAAAGTCAACTAATGGAAGAAAATACCATAGGAAACCGTCAGAGGGCTAAAATAAGCCACAGTTGCCTTAACCTAGAGGTAAAGAGGATTGGTATTAGAATCATTGGGCCTGGATTTGAATATCTTAGTCCTACACTTCACTAGCTTCATGAGTTTGGATGGGCAAATGACTAATATTCTCTGCGCTCTACTTTGTTCATCTGTAAAAGAGGGATGACAGTAGCAGCCACAAGTCATAAAGTAGCTATAGTGAGTAAACAATGTCTCTAAAGCACCTGAAAGGCACTGCTACTATTATTATAAAGTAAAGATCTGTGATAAAAGGACCATATTTTCTGAGTGCCAACAAGGATTGTCAAGATAAAATAAAAGATAGGCTAAGTAGTAAAAAGCTCAATAACGAAAAGCAAATAAGAACAAGATAGAGAGTACTTTGAGAAGTACTGTCAGCAAGATGGCACAGTAGGAGGCACCAGCCTTCATCCCACCCAGCAAAAGAGAAAGAGAGAGATAGAGACCTAGACAGCGATCCATGAAGGAAAATACCCCCTGGGAAGGCTCCAGAAGTACATTTAAGATACTACCACAGCACAATGGAGCAAAGAATGGAGAATAACCACCCAGAAATGCTAGCTAAGAAGACAGGCTTAGCTGAGATATCTGGAAACAGGTAGGAACAAAGGAGAAGAGAAGAGCTATCATATCAGCCATATGGCAGGTGCCATCACATCCCTCAGTGGCCTTTTCTGTGGTGTTCCTAGGCAGGTTTTGCCACTGAGGACCTAATAATCAGCCCCCACAACAGCCAGAGATTCCCTGCAGCTTTCACAAAGGAAAGCATCAGTGTTCCCTGGCACCCCCTTCCCCCACCCCCAATTCACTGCAGAATAGCCAAGACATGGAAACCACCTAAGTGTCCACTAATTAATGAATTTTTAAAATGTAGTACATACACACACATACTCATATACAGAAATATTAGTCTACCATAAAAAGAAGGAAATAAGTCCATTTACGACAAGAATGAACCTTGAAGGCATTATGCTAGGAGAAACGAGTCAGGTGCAGTGATGAATATTGTATTTGTGAAATTTAAAATAACAAAAGGACACCTCCGATACAGAAAACAGATTGGTGGTTACCAGAGCTGGGGTGAGGGGGCAGTGGGCGAAATGGGTCAAGGTGATCAAAAGATACAAACTTCCAGTTATATGACAAAATAACTACTAGGGATGTAAACAGTGACTACAGTTAACAACACTGCATGGTATATTTGAAAGTTGCTAAGGTATCTTAAAAAGTTCTTGTAAAGCCAGTAGTCGGGGTCAGGATCACAGCCGCCTGGCCCACGCAGGTTCACATTAGATTCGAACAGTCGGTAATGAAACACAGGAGCCAAGAACTGGTGAGCCATCAGCTTTAGTTCCAGCTTGCACCCGGCGGGCAAGCAAAAACACACACTGGGCTCCAAAACCCACACATTCAGTGCTCACAAAGCTACTGACTTATCCGAGTTTCCTAGCATCAAAGCTTTCCAGCTCACCAGACTTATTCACCTCTGTTTCCCATCTCCTCCACTGCAAACTCTTAACAAACTGGCTTCTCCCTCAGCACTCTGCCATCTCGGCTGCTTCTCCTGGCCTTCACGTGGCCTTAATCTGCTCTCCTCTCTAATACTAATCTCAGGAACTCAGGAACCAAGAGAGAGCAAGCTCCCGGACTGCCCCAGTTTATAGCATAGAAAATCCAAACCTTTAATCCAATTATACATAAAGAAAGTCTCTGATACAAAGCCACCCATCTGAGGCATAATGGGATTCCTCCCTACATCACCACCCTACATCATCCAATCAGTCAAGGGTGTGGGGAAGAGCTTACTCTTAAACTAAGCCTTAGGCTATAACGACCCGGCCTGCCCACAGCCTGTTCCAGAACACACATTAATATCAATGAACTTCCATATGGGCAGCGCCATCTTTAACAAAGTGAGCATAATATATTTTATCTGCCCAACAGTTCTCATCACAAGAAAAAATAATTTTAAGTGAACATTTCCATTAGTCAGCTAGTTTCCTTCAAACTGCAACACAGAACGTGAAAATGAAGATTTATTTCTTTTAATGTACTTAAAAAGAAACCCTCTATGATAGCAACAAAGCATTTATGTTGTGTAAAAAAAATCTGTAACTAGGTGTAGTGATGGATGTTAACTAGAGGTAATCATTTTATAATATACACATTTATCAAATCATTACACTGTACACATAAAACATTGTTACATGTGAATTACATCTCATTAAAAAGAAAAACTCAGATAAAATGTTTATAACTAGGAAATAAAATCAATCCAAAGCAAACATAAAAGGCAACTGAATTGACCATGCAACTACTCTCTTCCATTACAGTAACCAGTGATTTTCAACCAGTGTGCCACAAGAATTTTTAAAACATGCAATAAATGATTAGTCAGAAACACCACCCTCTTCTCGCTTAGACTGTAAAAAAAATGACAACAGTCAACAAAACAATAGCCATCCAGTGTGAATGAATCAAGATTACACCTATTATTTTTGTTACATTGGCAAAAAATTGTATTTTTTATGTGCTGCAGAATTTTACTATTAGTTTATGTGTGCATGAGATGAAACAGGTTGCAAATCGCTGGAGTAAACTGAAATAGGAATATATCTATCAATCCTTAGTTTTACCTTCTTATTGAGCAATTTTAGCATCATCTTTCTCAATTCTTTGTTCTATCTACATGGAAACCCATCATAGCCATGGATTTTATTCTGCCTTCTTCATATAGTTGTCTAAAATCTGAAATTCATTCTTGAAGAAAGCCTTCTCTAATATTCTATCCTTCCCTCCCAAGTCCACTTTAATCTGTCCTTTGAAAACATCATTCTGCTCTTTATAACCAATGTCCATGAGTTTAGTACCTATGTTTTCTTCTATACAATTTATTGTTTCAGGTCTTATATTTAGGTCTTTGATCCATTTTGAATTAATTTTAGCACAAGGAGACAAACTATGGTCGAGTTTCATTCTTTTGCATGTGGCTTTCCAGTTTTCCCAGCACCGTTTGTTGAAGAGGCTTTCTTTTCTCCATTGTGTGTTGTTGGCTCCTTTATCAAAAATTATTTGACCATATATATGTGGTTTTATTTCTGGACTTTCTATTCTGTTCCATTGGTCTGAGTGTCTATTTTTCTGCCAATACCATGTTGTTTTGATTGTCGTGGCTCTATAATATAATTTGAAGTCAGGTATTGTAATGCCCCCAGCTTCATTCTTTTTCCTTAGGATTGCTTTGGCTATTTGGGGTTTTTTATAGTTCCATATAAATCTGATGATTTTTTGTTCCATTTCTTTAAAAAATGTCATTGGAATTTTGATGGGAATTGCATTAAACTGGTATATAGCTTTGGGTAATATGGTCATTTTGATTATATTTATTCTTCCTATCCAAGAACAAGGAATATTTTTCCATTTCATTGTATCTTATTCGATTTCCCTTAACAGTGCTTTGTAGTTTTCATTATATAGTCCTTTACATTCTTTGTTATGTTTATTCCTAGGTATTTTATTTTTTGTTGCAACCGTGAAGGGGATTATTTTTTTTAGTTCATTTTCTAATGTTTCATTGTTGGTATATAGAAATGCTATGGACTTTTGTATATTAATTTTGTATCCAGCGACCTTACTGTATTGGTTCATTGTTTCTAGTAATCCTTTCTGTGGAGTCTTTGGGGTTTTCGATGTACAGGATATCATCTGAGAAAAGTGAAACCTTTACTTCTTTTTTTCCCATATGGATGGGATCTTGTCTGATTGGTCTGGCTAGAACTTTTAGCACCATGTTAAATAAGAGTTGAGAGAGTGGACATCCTGTCTTGTTTGTGATTTAAGGGGGAAAGTCCTCAGTTTTATGCCATTTAATATTATGTTAGCTGATGGTTTATCATAAATGGCCTTTATTATGTTGAGATATTTTCTTTCTATACCCATTTTGTTGAGTGTTTTAAAAATAAAATTATGTTGTATTTTATCGAATGCCTTTTCTGCATCTATTGATAAGATCACGTGGTTTTTGTTCTTTGTTTTGTTGATACGGTGTATTACGTTAACCATTTTACGTATGTTGAACCATCCTTGAGTTTATGGGATGAATCCCACTTGATCATGGTGTATTATTTTTTAGTATGTTGTTGTATTCGATTTGCTAGTATTTTAGCATCTGTATTCATTAAAGATATTGGTCTGTAGCTTTCTTTTTTTGTGTCGTCCTTGCCAGGTTTCGGTATGCGGTATGAGGGTTATGTTGGCTTCATAAAATGTGTTTGGAAGTATTGCTTCTTCTTCAATTTTTTGGAAGACTTTGAGTAGAATAGGAACCAAATCTTCTTTGAATGTTTGATAGAATTCATTAGTATAACCATCTGGGCCTGGACTTTTATTTTGGGGAGGTTTTTAATAGTTTTTTCTATTTCCTCCCTGCTTATTGGTCTGTTGAGGCTTTCTGCTTCTTCATGACTCAGTATAGGAAGGTAGTATTGTTCTAGGAATTTATCCATTTCTTCTAGATTGTTGAATTTGGTGGCATATAATTTTTCATAGTATTCTACAATAATTCTTTGTACATCTATGATATCTGAGCACTTTATGAATTTGACTCCAAAGCAAGGGAAGTGAAGGCAAAGATAAATGAATGGGACTACATCAGACTAAGAAATTTTTGCACAGCAAGAGAAACTGACAACAAAATAAACAGACAACCAACTAAATGGGAGATGATATTTTCAAACAACAACTCAGATAAGGGGCTAATATCGAAAATATACAAAGAATTCGAAAAACTCAACAACAAACAAACAAACGATCCAATAAAAAAATGGGAAGAGGACATGAACAGACACTTATCCCAGGAAGAAATACAAATGGCCAACAGATATATGAAAAGATGCTCATCTTCATTAGCTATTAGAGAAATGCAAATCAAAACTACAATGAGATACCACCTCACACCTGTGAGATTTGCTATTATCAACAAGACAGGTAATAACAAATGTTGGAGAGGCTGTGGAGAAAAAAGAACCCTCATCCACTGTTGGTGGGAATGTAAAGTAGTACAACCATTACAGAAGAAAATATGGTGGTTCCTCAAAAAATTAAAAATAGAACTACCATATGACCCAGCAATCCCTCTACTGGGTATATACCCACCAAAACTCAAAAACACTGGTACGTAAAGACACATGCAGCCCCATGTTCATAGCAGCATTGTTCACAGTGGCCAAAACATGGAAACAAATAAAGCCCTTCAATAGATGACTGGATAAAGAAGATGTGGTACATATATACCATGGAATACTACTCAGCCATAAGAAATGATGATATCGGATCATTTACAACAAAATGGATGGATCTTGATAACATTATAAGGAGTGAAATAAATAAGTCAGAAAAAACTAAGAACTGCATTATTCCATACATAGGTAGGACATAAAAAAAGACACTAAGAGACATGGACATGAGTGTGGTGGTTGGGGAGGGGGTGGCGGGGAGTAGAGGGACGGAGAAGGGGGAGGGGAGGGGCACAAAGAAAACGAGATAGAAGGTGACAGAAGACAATTCGACTTTGGGTGATGGGTATGCAACATAACTGAATGACAAGATAACCTGAAAATGTTTTCTTTGAACATATGTACCCTGATTTATTAATGTCACCTATTAAAATTAATATTAAAAAAAAATTAAATACACCTCATAAAGAAAAACATCATTCTGGAATCTCTACTCAAGTTCACCTCACAGTGTAGTATCTTAGTGGCCCTGGCTAGATGGCTCGGTTGGTTAGAGCATCCTCCGGAAGTGTAGAGGCTGTCTGTTCGATCCCTGGTCAGCGCACATACGGGAACAGATCGATGTTACTGTCTCTCCCTCCCTCCCTTTCTTTCTCTCTAAAATCAATCATAAAAAAATATATCTTACTGATTTTTGTATCCATAAGGGTTAACAGTTTCTGGCACTCCATTCATGAGGCTCAACTAATGCTTAGTAACACTGACTTAAAATTTTGTCTTCTATTCCCTTCTGTATTAAAGTCTAGCAATTAAGTACACAAATCTTCAATTTCAGCATGTCCAATTTACATGTTTGTTTGTTTGTTTTTTTTTACAGGGACAGAGAGAGAGTCAGAGAGAGGGATAGATAGGGACAGTCAGACAGGAACAGAGAGAGATGAGAAGCATCAATCATTAGTTTTTCGTTGCCATCGCAGCACCTTAGTTGTTCATTGATTGCTTTCTCACATGTGCCTTGACCGTGGGCCTTCAGCAGACTGAGCAACCCCTTGCTGGAGCCAGCGACCTTGGGTCCAAGCTGACGAGCTTTTTGCTCTAGCCAGATGGGCTCGCGCTCAAGCTGGCGAGCACGGGGTCTTGAACCTGGGTCTTCTGCATCCCAGTCTGACGCTCTATCTACTGCACCACCACCTGGTCAGGCCAATTTACATGTTTTAAAAAAATTTAAATAGCTGAGGGACTGTTACAGACCAGTGTCTATGGACTGTCAGTTGAAAACCACTGGTATAGACAAAACAAGATAGGCCATAAATTGATACTTGTTTAAGCTGGGTGAGGTCTTCATGGAGGACCTTCATATCAGCTCTTCTGTGTATGTTTGAAATTTTCAATACTGTGTATGTAGTTTACATGTACACACACATAATCATGGGAATGAAATCTCATGATTATGTACTGAAGCAAAATAGCACAATATATCCTTAATCTTAAAGGTTAAAAAAAAATTATGCCTCAGCCCTAAAATTAACCTATGGCTTTTTTATCTTCGAGAAATCTTTTAGGTAGGAAACAGTTTTCTATGTCTAATTAACATTTCTAGTTCTCTATAAAAATCTGGCACAGTACCAGAGAAAAATGAAATTAGAAAGTATCTAAGAATAAACTAAGTGGAAGAACAGCACAGTGTTAGCCTTAATGCCATGACCAACCTGAGGGCACCGAAGGACCCTGTGACGAGCTTCTGAGCCAGGAAAGCTGACATATAAAGGTCTACTTAAGTTATAGCTAAGCATGTGAAAAACGTGCTCTGTTCTAGCTCAAAGACATGGGCTAAAGGCAGTGCTCTGTCCTTCTGTTCCCTAAACCAGGTTACTTCTCTGAAACCACCAAATACGTACAAATAATAATTAAGCCTTTACCTAAGGTTTGCTGCTAACTGACATTTCTGAGGGCAGGGGATGGCAGATTATGGTGCTTTTTTGTAACACTGGCATTAAATGACTGTCTCAGAATAAATGCCTGTTATAATTCTTACCCTTTTCACTTCTACGTTACATTCTTTTTTTTTTTAATTTTTTAAAATTCTTTTTATTTTATTCATTTTTAGAGAGGAGACACAGAGGGAGAGTGAGAGTGAGAGTGAGAGTGAGAGAGAGAGAGAGAGAGAAAGGGGGGAGGAGCTGGAACCATCAACTCCCATATGTGCCTTGACCAGACCAGTGCAGGGTTTTGAACTGGCGACCTCAGTGTTCCCAGGTCGACGCTTTATCCACTGCACCACCACAGGTCAGGCTCTATGTTACATTCTTAAACAGATCAGATCCAAGACTGACATACTTTTTTGATGAACACAATAAAAACCTTAGAAATTTAGAAGCCAGGCTTTACAGAATAAGTTCAAACTAGGAAGTAATAAGGAAACAATAGAAAAAAAAAGCTTTTGACAGTGAAAGAGCACGCTAACTACAGAGAGGATGGGAGTCAACTGTGTCCCATACCCACAAATGTTCAGTTCACATTAATTTTTGTAAGACAACAAGGCTAGTTTAGCCAAGCCTTTGCAAGTAAAACCTAAGAAACAGAAGAATCATCAGAAACGGAAAGGAGTACAGGAACAAAGGAGAGGCAAGTGCTTTGATCAATGAGGGTGATCAAGAATAGCAAAGGAGGGTAGGACAAAAGGGAAGGGAGGCGGCAGAACACGGTACTAAGTATCACCACATCTTAACACAGCCCCTTAAGGCCAAAGACTTGAATCACCCCAATGTTTTAATTCACTCTGAGTTAAGATACCAAGTTAATTTAGCTTAAATACCTATCAAAAACAAGGATACCTGGACTGTAAATGAGGGCTCACTGTCGTCTAGTCTGGACAGAGAACATGTTAATTTGACAGCATATTTTTCAAAGCCTCCTCAAAACTCTTGCCTGTCATGACAATGGACATTAGTATGGTTTTCCTTTTTAAAAGGTAATAATCATTTATATTTTCAGAAGTTTTGAGCAACTAATATGTAGCAGGTTTCTATTAGGCAGTAGAAATAGAACAGTGAAAAAGGCTAAAGTACAACAGTACAATAAATAGTACAATAGTAGATAATTACAAATTAAAACAGGAGTTTGGAAGACATTAAAGGGATGAAATAGAGCCCTGGCCAGTGGAGCAATGGGCAGAGCCTCATCCTGGAGCACCAGTCGCCAGTTTGATCCCAAGGGTGCTAGCTCAACCCTGTGGGTCGCCAGCTAAGAGTCCCAGTCAGGGCAAGTATGAGAAGCAATCAATGGATGACATTTAAGTGGAACAAGTGCATTCTTTTCTCTCTCTCTCTCTCTTTCCCCCCCATCCCCATTCCCCTCTCCCTCTCTCAAAAAAGGGGGTATTAAATAAAACAGTGAAATGTGAAGAAGGGAAGGAAGGAGGAAGGAATAAAGAATGTCTTAGAAAAGGTATAAATGAAGTCCTATAACATCTGCGAAACCTTTAAAAGATGAGAGTATCCAGCCATTCAAAGAAGGGAAAAAGAGCTATCCCTGGGCAGAGAACTAGCAAGGGCAAAAACCTTGAGGTAGGAGAGTTTAGTGTGCTTAAGAGAAAGGTGCCCAAGAGGGGAAGCGGTAAAGAGATGTTTTTTGAACACTATTTATTTACAATTATTATTTTTTTTAAAACTGCTAACAATTATCAGGTACTATATGATAAGACTAGTTTTCATTTAATCATCATACAAAGATTTCCCTTTTCCCCCAAAAGACACCCTCTGAGGTAGGATACTGTGCCCAGTCTATAGGTGATTATTAGAGTAAGAGACAAATATGTTAAAGAACTTATCCAAAGACATAGAGCCATTAAGTAGTCAAGATGGGATCTGAACTAGGCAGCTTTGACTCTGACGTCCACATTCCTGTGCATGATCATAGATGATTACAAACAGCATTAGAGCAGTAATGCCAGTAATCACTTGTAGCACCTTCTCTGGGTACTGTGTCTCTTTTCTCTATCATTAGTCTAGGTCTTACATAAAAGAAAAAGGCTTTTCCTATTTCTCCAAACACTGTAGCACAATCTGTAGTACGAAAACAAGAAGGAACAGCACTGTCTTCAAAAAAAGATAGTGGCTTTATGAAAAAGATCTATTTTTCTAATTTCAGAGTTCCACATTGCTGCCTATGATCGGCTTTATTAGAATAAGAAATCTATGCTAAGTTATATAAAAAACTTAGTTCTTTCCTTAGGGAGACCATCTGAAAACCAAAATTCCAAATGAGACATACCTCACCAAAGCCAAGCATCTCAAGGTTTATAGTGTAATTTCTGTCCCTAAAACTGACCTGTCCATTTTTTCCTTTTCCCCTTTAATACTGAGTTTGCTGCTCTACTTCATGCTTTAGAATTAGAATAGCCTTAATTTTTAGATTTATCCTCACAAATCTCAAGATATATTAGTATTTTCAAGATAAATTTGCTATAGTCAATCTCTATAGATTATGATCCAGCGAATTAATTTTTGAAATCACAAATTCTCAGCATCACATAGTTCTCTCAATAACAGACATCGTACTTGCTCTCCAAGAGAAAGCCTAGTATAGTGTCTCCACAACACTCTGAACCATGCCTTCATTTGGAACCAGTTTTACACGGTGGGGCAACATATAGGGATAGATGAATGCTATGCTTTCCATTTGTAAAACTGAAGGTGGAGGACTGGGCAGTGAGAGATGGGGAAAGAGAACCAGGGTGAGGCCTGGAACTCAGTTTTCAGAAAAGGTACATGAAGCTGAGAACCTGAACACTCATTCTCTTGCGCATGTCCATGCCCCTAAGTCCTCCGGATAAAAAACATCTCCAAGTGTCGAAAAGATTTTCTCAGTCACTATCCTTCAAATACTTAAGTCAAGGCTTAGTCTTCATTTTTCTCTTTTCACTGTTACCCCTCCTCTTTTCCCTTATCTATTCCCTAAATTTTGACTACCACATATCATTCCCAAGAACAAAACTTCTTTCTCTAAATTCTAAGGTCCATATATTGGACAGCTTACTTGAAATAATGTCTCCAAAGGCACATCAAACTCAACTAAAACTGAACCCACTATGTACTCTACCCCCCACCATTTAAATTGCTCTTTATCTTAGTTAAAATATTACCAAAAGCACAATTATTTCGGAATTATCTTAGACCCCTCAGTCCCTAAACCCAGCTCTTAAAATTCCCTTAATTAAAGCCATCTACATATCTAGACTGTTTCACTTGCCTCCTTACTGATTCCCTAGCTTCCGATATTCTCTTCCTACCTCCCAATCCATCCTCCACACAATTGTCTCTCTAAAATGATTAACTAATCCTTCAACTGTTTAAAATACTTAACATCAGGATTTTATCCAAAATCTATAAGAAAAATCCTCGTGTTTTATGACTCCCTTACCTAACTCCATCTGAAATGGTTCCTCCTTACTTGTTCTCACCTAATACACCTAAACTTCTAGTTCATCCCTTAAACGGTACTGTTCATGCTTTTTCATACTTCTGTAACTCTGCACAAATTGTTCTTATAGCCAGAAGAACGAATCCTCCCTTGTATCCTCCCATACCTATTATCGTTCAAGACCTAAGTCAAAAGACAACTCCTCTTAAGCATTCACTACCCTTTTCAGATAAGAATTGGCATTCTCTTTTTTATACCTCCAATGGATTTTTGCACTTTGCACTGTACCTCTTTTAAATCAACGTATTAAAATAAACATTAATTTACCTATTAGGCACCATCCTAAGTGAATAATAGTAATAAAAACAAATAAGAAACATCTAATGAATGCTTATATAAATTACACACTGTTCTAATAAGTATCTCTATTTGTATTAGTTCATTTAATCTTCATGACAATTTACTGAGATGGTTTTATTGTCATTCCAAAGTTACAGATGAGAAGACCAATGCAGAGGCGAAGTAACCTGCTCAAGGTCACTAAACTAATAAACAACAAAGCCAGGGGTCTATCCCCCATGATTTGGTCTCTAAGCAAAGATGAATGAGTCAATCTTCCTTTCCTTAGCACCTAGCACAATACCTGGTGTATATTAAGTTCAATAAATGTTTGTTAAAGTGCCTCTGAACACTTTATATATGATCTAATTTTAAAACATTTATCCACAAATGTCCCAAGTAAAGTGATTTAGTGCTAGTGTGAGGTTATGAGTTGGGTAAAATTTTTTAATTCCCATTCTAAGGTAAACTATTTGTTCTACAGAAATGGACTGTTCAAGAAGGAAGGTAATAAAAAGTGTAAATGGTTTAATTAAATTTTCAGTGTTTGAACTCTCCATATACTTTAGTCAATGCTATTTGGGTTCCTATTTATGTTCTGGCCTCTTCCTATACTTATGTCACTCACAACACCACTCAATGTTATATAGAAATGACAAACAGACAAATAAATGTTGCACACAAATAAATTTTTATTTCACTTTCTTTAAAATAAGTCTGAATAATGGTTTAATTTTCACAATTACCAATCTCAGCACTTGGTGTGGACCTACCCGAACACTATCCATACCACATTTGTTACTATATCCTGGCCACAGGTACCTTATTTTTGTTTCTTCATCATGCCAAACTTGCCCCTGCTTGGAGGAATACTCTTAATTCAGCTCCTCACAAGGTTAGCTAATTCCCGTCAAACTGGTCTAACTTACATATTACCTCCCAAGGGACTCCTTCACTCCCCGACCTGTAGTGGTAGCCTCTGAGCCACATCCCAGACAGGAGCACATTATTTCCATAGCCGTTATCACTACAATTTCCTTGATCTCTCTTATCTTTTACATGTATGCTTGCCACAGAAATAAGTTCCATTATAACAGAGATCCTGTGTATATATCCAAACAGTTGGTGATATGCTTGACACTTATCACACAATAATTATTTGTTAATTAATGTCAATGTTGAAGGTACCAATAGTACTAATGTCTTAATTTATCACCTTAATAATAAAGGTACATAGAAAGATAGAGGACAAGAGAAGCACAGGTACAAAAATTCAAGGCTAGATAAAAATACACAAAAATGTAGGTCATAAGGGCCTCTGAGTTTAAACTTTAAATCTGACTTCATTTCCCAGCAATCAGAGTCAAACAGGAGAGGGATAAGTTACTTAACTCGCAAGCGAAAGGATAAAAAAATGTTATTTCCTCAATCAAATTAAATTTTTTGTAGTAAGTATGTCAATATGACAATGTTTGTAAACTAAAATAGAACAGATATCAAAACAAAGTGACTAACATGAATTTTCTTAAAATAGAAAGTTTAGGTTTAGATGCCATTTCAAGGATAAGAGCATAAGGTCAGAAATAGAGTTAAATGATCCTGCTAGGCTGGATCAGTGGTCGTGTCAGTCTGGTGTGCAGATGTCCCAGGTTCAATTTCCTGTCAGGGCACACAGGAGAAGCAACTATCTGCCCCTCCATCCCTCCCCTCTCTCTCTCTCTTTCTCCCCCCGCCCCCTTCTGTTTCTGCAGCCATGGCTCAATTGGTTTGAGCACATTGGCCCAGGCATTGAGGATGGCCTTCGCCTCAGGTGCTAAAAATAGCTCAGTTGCAAGTATGGCCCTGGGTGGACAGAACATCAGTCCCAGATGGAGGTTGCCAGGTGGATCCCAGTCCAGGCACATGTGGGAGTCTGTATATCTCCCCTCCTCTCATTGGAAAAGAAAATTAAATAAGTAAATAAATAAATAGTCAAGACAGAGTAAGTTATAACAGGTGACATAAGATATACAGCCACACAGTATCATTTTCTGACATTCTTAAATATCTTTCCAAGAAATATATATTTACCTCTACAAAACTGGTATTATAATTGAGAACAAGCATTTCTGGCCAGAGGTTCCATAATAAAAATCATGTTTATTGAAGGAAGTAGTTCCTCTTCATCATTCCTACACCTATGTTTGAGATGGTTTGGAATCCAGAAGAGGCCAGTCTGTGAAACCCCATAATTAAGATTTAGTTCTGCCACCGAAAAGTTCAGAAAAATAAAAACAAATAATGAACAAATGCAGGGAGCCAGCGGACTTAAATACACTCAAACACTGTTCAGCACAAGGAAACACTCAACACAGAGAATCTTCTGACCAAACTTAGAGTTTGTGATGTTTCTTAAAAATTTGGCAAAACCATCAGCTGGCAATGAAAAAAAATCATAAAAAAGAATTTTACATCTTTCTGGAAAGGGTCTCAGGGAATCTGATAAAAATATAAATTTTCTCAGCAGAAGAATATGCATAGTGGTAAAAAATCTGCTCTGAGTTATCTTCTTCAATGGTTCAGAAATAAACTGTACCCATGACCTCCCAAGGCAGTTCTGGGAAATTAAAACTATCCTTATTTTTCAAACTTCTGATCCAGCCATTAGATCATTTAAAATTTAGTCCTACTTTCATCAAGGAAAAGAATACCACCTCCAGCACCACCATAAGAAATAGCACAAGTAAGAAAAGTGCTATGTAACCACCTGGTTCTTTTTTAAATACTATGGTGCTTAAGGTTTTTTTGTAGAAAAAAAGTAAAATGATAGGGTCACCTTTCTCTGCTCTATAAAGAAATTAAGGAGAGATGGCAAAATAAAAAAAGTAGGGTTAATATTTAGTTTTTATTTGCCTCAAAGTAATAAATAAACTTCACATTTATAAAAAAATTCTGATTTTTAAATTTTGCTTTACAAATATATAGCATAAAGTTATAGTTGGAGAGAAATTACTCTACGAACACTTAAAAAGATGTCTTTTGTGCATCCCTTAATAGAAAAACCTAGAAGCAGCATAAAGAAAAACACAATACAAGATTCTGTCACAATGCAAATATTTTTCTTGAAAAATGCAAGCATAAAATATGGATACCAACTTATAAATTTTAGTTTACAAATACATTTTAGTTTACTTTTGACACATAGCCAATAAGCCTGTATACAAGTCTAAGAGCCAACAGCAAACTTGGTTCTTGACCTCATGAAGCTGACCATCTTTGACAATCTTGCAGGAGGGACAGGCAATAAGCAAATACAGGGGAGAAGGAAACGCATGGGATAAAGAACAACTGACATTTTCTTTCCATTTTTAAAATATAAAGTATCATTTACATGCATTAAAATACATCATTTTCACGTTTGATTCAATGAGTTTTCACAATTTTATACACATCATCAACCATAACTATCACCCAGAATTAATACCCCAGAAAGTTTCCACGTGCACTTTTCCAGTTACTTCCTCACCCCAAACATGTCTGAATTCTTCCACCACAGATTCATTTTGTTTGTTCTTTAGATTTAATATAAGTGGATAATAGATTCTATTTTCTAAGGTGTCTGGCTTCTTTGACTAAACAATATTTTTAAGATGTATTCACGCCTGACCTGTGGTGGCGCAGTATATAGTGTCGACCTGGAATATTGAGGTCATCTATTGGAAACCTGGGCTTCCCTGGTCAAGGCAAATGTGAGAGTTGATGTTTTCTGCCCCTCTTTTTTCTCTCTCTCTCCTCTCTAAAATGAATACAATTCTAAATAAATTTAAAAATGTATTCACGTAGCACCAATCTGTCTTTTTGTTACTGAATAGTATTCAATTTTATGAATACAATCCATTCTCCTTTGGAAGTACCTACGGGTTGTTTTCAGTTAAGACAATAATTAATAAGGCTATATGTTCCTGTTCCTATAAAATATAAATGAGTATTCTTGTAAAAGTCTTCTTTGAGGATATGTGTTTTCATTTCTTTGGGTAAATATTTAGCAATTCAACTCCTAGTTATAGAGTACAAATATATTTTAAAATATTAAATAGTTCTCCAAAGTAGAATCATTACACTCCCACCAGTATAAGAGTTCTACTTCCTCTATATAAAGTTTTCTTTTTTCTTTATTTTTTTAAGAGTCTACCACCAGGATTTTGTAATGTACTGGAACACCAGTAAACTGGATAGATCTGTCCCTCCAAAGCTTTCAGGGAAGGCTTTGCAACTGACACCAACGGAAACCTTATTGGATTGTTGAGCAAAAGGGTAGGAAAGCACAGAAGTGGTGGTCTAGAAAAACGTGCAATGGCTAGGAAAGGCACTGAGATTGTTTTCATAATATTGTACTCACAGAAAATAAAGCTAGATCAAGTTTTGTGATGGCAAAAGTATGCTTTAAAAAAAGAAAGGGGAAACAACCTAGGAAGACCAAGGTTTAAAAAGCTGAGTTTGTTTTAAAAACATGTATTTAGTTAAGTTTCTGTTAGATGCTCTCATGGTGTCACGTGTACTCTCACTGCATTTGTCATTCTAAACTGTTTCAAGACTAGAATCCTGTGTATTTCGGATACATACCAGCAGTATTTATACCAGTGTACCCACAGCATCTGGCAAATAGATAACATTCAGAGACCGGAAAGGTTTATCAAGGACATTTGTATTAGTTTTCTATTGTTGCAAAACAAATTACTATAAACTCAATGGCTTAAGACAACATACACTCATTATCTGATGGTTTTCAAGTCCAGGTGCAGCTTAACTGGACCCCCTGGCTTAGGATCTCACATGACTACAATCAAGGTGTCACCAGGATTGGGTTCTCATTTGAAGACTGAATTATGGAAAGAATTTACTTCTAGGCTCACTTAGGTTACTGGTAGAATCCAATTCCTTGAGGCTACAGAACTGTGGGCTCTGGTTCTTGCTGGCTGTTGGTTGGAGCCTCATAGAAAGAGGCTGCCTGCAGTTGTCACATGGACTTCTACAATATGGCTGCTTACTTTGTAACTCCAGCAAGGGGAGATGGTGAAAGTCCACTGGTAAGACAAAGTCTTATATAACACAACATAATCATGGAAGGTACATCACACCGCCCTAGTCTCTGTCCACCACTCTAGTCTTTGAAGGCTAGAAATAGACAGGCTCTTTCAAAAATAATTCATTTTGTGAAAAGATTTATACAATTATAACTCTGAGGTTTTTTTGCAAAGTACAGTGTTATAAGATTTTACAGATTAGCCAGGTTAATTCACCTAGTAAACACAAGGCAACTAGTGCCATCAACAGAAATGACCAATTATGGATACCACAAAAAGAAAATAGAAATGAAAAGCAAAGTGTCAGAACACCACTGATAACATCCAGGATTAAAAGTTTTCTTCTGTTCCTCTCTTCTCCTTTACCCTGTCACTAGGTACTCTCAGGCTACAGAAGATACCAGATCCCACTAGTTAGCACACTTCATACATACCCAATACTCAGCACTAATGGAAACAGAACAACTAAGGTAAAAGACAAGTACAAAGCAGCTAAGGCCACAGCTAGAGTTGGTATTTCAATCTACCTTTTATTATTCCTGCCATCTAGTGGCAGGATCAAAAACAAAAGCATGCCAGACTGACATGCTAATTAAATAAGTACACTAGGCAGAAAAAAACCAGTTTACTCAGACTACTAAAACTAACAATCTAAATCCAATCTTACCATGTGATACATATGAACTCTGTCTAGATAATTATATTAAACACAAAGCTAATTTTATAACTTAAGCTATGGAAACTCATATGAGGATATATTCAATCCTAGTATGATTATAGAGATTCATATTAGTGTTTAAGTAACAAGAGCAAAACAGTAACATTTCAAGGATTACTAATGATACAGAATAAGAAGTCATTTCATTGTCTCACTTTTACTAGGTCAGTTCTGAAGTTTGAGAAGACCCACAGATACAGACTGACCACTGCCACACCACCAACTTATCACCACTCATTTATGCACAGGTAGTTCCCCAGCTGGGTGGTAAGACTACTTTCACTAACCTCCCTGCTCTCAGAACTGGTGGATGGGCCATTCTGATGCAAGGTCTTTCATAAGCAGAGAGTGAGCTGTATGAATCAGATTGAAAAACTACCTGTTTACATTCACTTTATTCACACATGTAAAAACCAAGGGTTGTTCTTCAAATGCTGAAAACATCCTGCAGACTTCTGAGAGCTTCTCTATACCCTTTCACTTAAGGTGAGATGCATTACATATCAAAAGATAATAGAATTCGTAAGAAAACAGAGCAAAACTTCTACCAAATATATATTAATTGAAAAGATCTCTATTTTAGTCTTATCTCTTTAACTTTTGTCTTAACTGGAAGTGACAGATATCAATTTTTATAAGTGCCCATTTGAAAGAGGACCTCTTCTGTCTTATAAAGGACACTTAAACTAATTGGAAAAAAGGAAAGAACAATGAGAAGCTGGCACCAAAAAGTTACATCAAAATAAGAAGTGTCCTATGTCATTCAAAGAAACAATCACAAATAAAATATTTTTGATAAGTTAAAAGTATCTGCTCTATGAATCCAATACAGACTGAAATCTAAAAATCCTAGGCAAAAGAGGCAGGTACCTACACTTGCACGTATTCTTTCTCTACTTGTAGCACACCCATGTGTGTAATATACACTTTTAACTCAGGCATACATTCATATATTACAGAAACAAGATCTCCAACAGATGTTACATAGAAATATGTTATATTTACATTATTTATTATTAAATGATTATCTAACTTATTGACATATAATAATTATATAAATAAGATTTCCAACTAACAGCATTATATATAGTAATAATATCCCACAATTTGCTATGATTAAATTGCCAGGCCAACTAATAAGCTCAAAAGAGAGATGAACAACAACATTCCAGGGAGGGGGGCTGTGATAAACTGAAGAACTGGGTGTCAAAATACTCAATTTAGTCACCAAAATTAATTAGAGCGATGGTATAATTGTGCAGATACTCATTTGTTTAGTTTTGAAAAATACCTATACTCCCATAATGTGGATATACTTGATGTTCACAATGCAACAATAAAGAAAAGAAAGAAAGAATATATTTCAAACCTGTTAGGCCATCAGTCCTAGTTATGGCTCTGTAACTTTGAGAAAGCCACTTAGTATGATTAGGCCTCAGGCTTCTCATCTGTCAAATACAGCAACTAAATTAGTCTTTCCCAAACCACATTGCATGGGGTGCTAAAAAAGTCTTACAGTGATTCCTAAATTAAATATGGTAAATGTTAGGTTAAATGAAATTAAACTGTATTCAAGAACTTCCGCCTTTGGCATACTAGAGTGTATTATAAAAGTAAGTGGATGGGGTATGCATTTTTCCAAATTTAAATTTTAAGTTATTTTGTTTTGAACTACAATTCCTAAGATATGTGTTCTACAGAATATACTTTGGCAATCACTGTAACAAATAGTCTCTGTGGTCTCTTCTCATCATGAAGTTCATTCTACTATATATTCTAAAGAAACAAAAGTGATCCAATTTATCTAGTTTTTTATCGCTTCATTTTCAAACAGAAAAATATCAATAAAAATACTAAATGAGTTAAGAAAGAAAAGAATAAAAGGAGACTGAATCGGTTTCCTCCCCACTTCGGAAGGAAGTTGAAAGAGAGGTGATATGAAACACTGAACTATTTGAAAGCTTTAGTATACTTCACATATCTACAATAATTTTATTAATTACTATAAAGTAACATACTCAGAGAGTAAC